>OZ059826.1:36775713-39240152 GCA_964057195.1 Orthosia cruda
AATTCCACTTTTTAGCTGTACGCACAGTGAAAGTATTCGCAAAACGTATATCTCTTTCACAAGGAATAAATAATTTGCATTTCAAAATGTAAATAAAAGACGAGCGTATCGTGCTAACAAGTGATAATCACAGAACATACTACTTATTACTTGAAGTGGAAAAATAAAGTGACATAAGAACTATGGCCTAGCCCCTAACAAACAAGAGGTCGAGCTTCTAATCTCTGAACACAAGATCGATATTCTTCTAGTAGCTGAAGCACTTGGTACCTGCAACACCAATATAATTTTCAAAGAACACCAATGCTATATGACAAACCACCCAGATGGCACTGGGCATGGTGGAACAGCGGTCATCGTCAACAAGAAGGTGAAACATCATTTAATGCCAGAATACAGAACTGAACACCTTCAGGCAACAACTATTGCCCTGGAGGATAGTACGGGCGATATTAATGTGTCGGCATTATACTGCCCCCCTAAACATAAAATAGACGAAAACATGTTCACACGATATTTCCACCAGCTCGGCAATCGTTTCATTGTGTGTGGTGACTGGAACGCTAAACATATTAGCTGAGGCTCTAGACTCACTACAACGCGAGGAAGACAACTTAAAACTATCATAGATAAAAGCCACCTATTGGTATCCTCCACCTGCGAACCGACGTACTGGCCAACAGATTTTAACAAAATCCCGGACCTCCTTGACTTTTTTGTTCTGAAAGGACTTCCAAGGCACTATCTCAAGCCTGAATCCTGCTACGACAGCTCCTCGGACCACACCCCAGTTATATTAACAATAAGCACTATGTTGATAGAATCCGAGACCGTAAATATGCTTACGTCCGAACACACCGACTGGGAATCCCTCAAGAATTACATTGACAACAACATACAACTGAATATACCATTGAAAACTCCAGATGACGTAGAAGGGGCAACAACATACATAACAAGACTTATTCAGGAAGCTTGTTGGATCAATACCCCAGAGAAACAAATAAAAGATCGGCATTGTAACTATCCACTAGACATTAAAAATGCTCTACTCGATAAACGCCGACTTCGAAGAATTTGGCATCAAAGTAGGCTACCAGCGGATAAAAATATATTTAATAAAGCCGCCGGCAACCTGAAAGAACTCCTACACAATTGGAACAATAAGACATTGGAAGACCAACTGGAGTTTTTAACAGCCACTGCATCAACGAACTATTCATTGTGGAAATTCACTAAAAACTATAACAGGCCTCATAATGCTAGGCCTCCTCTTAAAACCGAATCAGGGTGAGCGCGAACATCCCAGGAAAAGATAGACGAATTTGCACAGCACCTCGAAGAAGTCTTCACACCAAACCCAGCCATAGACATGGCAAATGAGGAACTAGTTGATAGCGTCCTACAACAAGAATTTCAAATGTCGCCACCCCTGCGCCCTATTATAGTACGCGAAGTCTGGCGGGTCATCACAAAGGTTCAAGATAAGAAAGCTCCCGGGTACGATCTCCTCACCAAAGAAATACTGAAACAATTACCAAAAAAGCCATTGTGTTTCTTACATCACTTTTTAATGCCATTTTAAGAATCCAATACTTTTCGCTGGCATGGAAAGTATCCCAAAGCATAATGATACACAAGATGGGTAAACCTCCTAACGAAGTATCTTCATACATACCCATAAGCCTTCTGCCAATTCTCTCCAAAGTCTTTGAGAAGCTACTTATGTACAGTCAAGGGTCAAAAGTGCAGTCCCATCTCAATGTTTATAGTCACCTGCACGGTTCTGTGCATATACATGTGTGTGTGATATTTAAACGCAAACAATAAGACATCATACAGTCTAACTACGAGGTGAAGGGGCGTGGTCAACGCCACACAAAGATAAAAATATATACTTACTCGTTTCACTTAGATATAACTACAAGTCCGTATCGAGCCAGTTCAAAACTAAGTCTAAAATTCGTCATAGCAGTTAACGTAACTCGTGGCAGATCCGTGAGAGAGTGTCTCTCTAAAGCGGGACCCTAATAGACGCGAGTTCAAATCTCGGCTGCACGAAATTTCTTTTTGTATTTTTGGTAACTTACACTCATGGTAACAAATAATGACTAGTAAGTTACGCGAAAGGTATGCATCTTAGAATAGGTATAAAATAAAAACAAAAGTTTTTTATGCATCTTTTGTTAATATTGCTTATACCCAACCGTTAAAAAAGAAACCATGTTGAAAATAAAGTAATTTATTGATTTAATAAATATTATAAACACTAGTTTAAAAATTAGGCAGATAAAAAATAATAATATGATAACTATTATTATTGAGGCCATAGCTTAATTATTCGTTTTCACTAGGAAAAGAGGATTGAAGCTTAACCTCAACAATACAATGCTAAATGTTTACTATAGCCAGGACATCCTCTGTTTCAAAACCAACCAACTATTGATTTAAATAAATAATGATTTAAATAAAATATGTTAAAGTGATGTTTAAATAGAATACCGATAATAGAAACAATCAATTTAATAGTAATAATATTGCAATACAATTAAAACTTTTTATACATTATTTCTTAGATCGGTTTAAATATCTTTATTCACATTAAGACAAATTGTCACTTACAATACAACAATATGCTAACATTTTAGCTGTAATATCCCAGTGAGGGTAAAAGAAAAACAAATGATTCGTTGTCGACTATTTAAGAAACGAATTCTGCACATTCCCGAGATAAGGCGGTGGTCTAAGTTAAAAGATTTCCAACACTGATTTTAGTTTGTAAGCACTATAGAATAAAATAAAGAAATTCAATGCAGTGTCTCGTCATTGTAAAACAAACTAAACAAAAAAAACCATAACATTATATGATGAATAATTTGTTTAAAAAAAAACGAAATGAATTCGCTTCTTTCCTTCGGCATGGAGTTCACGGCGAACAGTGCGCAGACGTAGGTATCTATTTATCTATTTAATTGACACAAAAATATCATCTACCATATTTTCATATTTTATAATATAACTTACACACAATCCGGTTTCATCAGAAATTTGTGATTGTATTTTGCCTATAAGATATGCAAGGCAACAATGTGTGCCCTAGTTTCTAAACTTATATTTGCTTGCATTATCATATTCAAATAAACACCGCTATTATAATACCTCGAACGCTCTGATTAAAGTTCACCAACCAACAACGTCGTATAAGTGTTTCTTCAAGCAAATCAAATTTTTCAATATACCCTTATCTTCGGTCATTTTACCGAATAAAATAAAAAGTTCTACCCTCATTCAAATGCAATGCTCAAGATCCAATTTACTAAACACATTTTTAAGTTAAAAATAATATTTTAAAAGGTATAAAATGCGTATAGAAAAAAAAGTGAAGAAACATAAAATAATATTATTTTTATGTGTTCGGGGTTCGAACCAGTCTTGTAGTGGTTTATCAAGCAGTGTTAACCGCTAGACCAGATGGACACTTAAGTTTGACTATGAAATTAAATACCTCATTCTAATCCAAGTAACTCAAAGTTAAATGATTATTTACCGCGCTCTCTAGGATTCTTGATGAATAGCAATATACGAGAGTAACTGCGATCGATATTGGCGAAAGAACGTGTGGGTATTGTGTTTGAAATCTACCCACAATGTTATAAAGTTTAGTTAAACGTTTGTTTTATATTATAATATCTACTAATGAGGATGGATTTGAAACACCACCACCCACATGTTTTGTGATTTTAATAAATAGTATGACGTTGCGGCCATGTCGTGTTCTCATTGGTTCATTATGAAAGAGTTCAACATACAGATGTATGTATGAGTGTGATGTGCTTATAGAAGAAGGTCGTAAGTAGGATTGATTGGCTATGCTATAGTTTCGTGACGATAGGACTGCAATTTAGACTGTGATAGTACAGGATATTACCGATTCTTACTAATGAGAAAATTATTCCCGACCACCAATTTGGCTTCAAACAGGAGCATTCTACTACTGAACAAGTCCATCGGGTCTACGAAAAGATAAGGAAAAGCCTAGAAGAAAGGCTATACTGCTCCTCAGTTTTTCTGGACATCCAACAGGCCCTTGATAGAGTTTGGCATAAGGGTCTGCTATACAAGCTTCTTCTTCTTTTAGTGTGAAGTCTGGCCACCTCTGGTGTCAGAGTTAATTAAAGCCGCCTCTGGGAAACCCCACAGGCCTCTGACTTGGCTATACAAGCTGAAAATCAACCTTCCCCACCAGTACTACTCACTAATGAAATCCTATTTGTCGGACAGAATATTCCAAGTAAAAGATGCAGATGTGACGTCGCGATTCTGTAACTTAACTGCTGGAGTACCGCAAGGGTCGGTACTGGGACCGGTTTTGTATACATTGTACACTGCGGATCTTCCACAGGCTGATGAGGTTACTACAGCAACATTTGCTGATGACACCGCAATACTGGCGAGCCACACAGATCCCGTTATGGCCTCTCACATTCTGCAAGGGAGTTTCGATAAAATAACCACATGGCTACAAAGGTGGCAGATAAAGATGAGCGCAAGCAAATCGGTTCACGTCACATTTACGCTGCGAAAAGGTGACTGTCCACCTGTCCATCTCGAGAATGTCACACTATCTCACCACGACAGTGTAAAATACCTAGGGTTACATCTCGACCGACGTTTGACGTGGAAGAAACATCTTAAGACCAAGAGACACGAACTTAATACCGTTACGAGAACTTACACTGGATCATGGGACGTAACAGCAAACTGAGTACCGACAACAAACTTTTAATATATAAAGTGATCTTAAAGCCAGTGTGGCTTTATGTCATTCAACTTTGGGGCAGTGCCTGTAACTCGAGCATTAGCATCATACAGAGACTGCAGAATGCTATTTTGAGGTCAATTAGTGGCGTTCCCTTGTTTGTGACAAACGCTGAAATACACAAAGAGTTATCATTGAGTACCGTCATGGACGAGATCAAGAACATTACAAAAATATACCAGGAAAGACTGGAAAGGCACCCTAACGATCTGGCTGCCGCACTGAACACAAGAAGTTACAGAAAAAGACTTAAAAGGAAAGACATTGTGTAGTCCAGCTGTGTGGACGTAAACACGAATACGGAGTAGATGACTCACTGGAGCCATGCTCTACCTGCACAACCTTCAACTTATCCGCTAAAGGTTTAAAACTGATTGCGGATAAAAAGGAAAAAAATAAATAAATAAACTAGAACTGCAGGAGTTAATTCTCCACTTATCGTTTGCTCGTTAAATGTATAAAATGAGATCATAAAATTAACGGGACGGTAAAATAACAGATCGCAGCTGTTTAAGCAAGTTTTTACTGCAAAAATTGTTAAAGAGTTTAAAACCAAATTACGTGGTCTGATCGCGTTATCTACGCAGTTTACTCCACAAAGAAGAAATAAGTAAGCATTTGTACTTGAGCTTTTAAATTTTATATTTCTTTTAGGTTCCAAAAGTATTTTTAATCCCTTTGTTTTTACGAGATAATTATTATATAAGGTTCTTTTTTGAAATCGCTCTTTTGTCTAAAAATATAACATGTAGGAGGAGGCAGGTAATCTGGTTCGAATTTAAACTTTGCTAAAACGGCGATCAAATATAACCCTCAGGTATGGAGTTGTAAAGACATACTTTGACAATACTGGTTGAAAACTAATTTGTTGCTTGATATCAATCATTGACTATATTATAACTTTTTGTAAGGATACTGGTACAAAAAATGTCATTTGTACCTTGTCCTAAGGCAACCACGCAGACATAACGCAAGAGTAGATCCATAAATAAAGTTACAATAGAATTATTAAAATCCAATCAAAATCGTACGTAAAACATAAATTATGCCGAATGCCTAAGTCGAGTTTACCAAGCAATGCTGATTTTACAGAACAAATTGTTCTATAATAAATTCAAATTCAAATTCAAAACTTTATTGCTCAACACAGTACATAAATATACATTGCCAGGTGTTAGGTGAATGCGCAGTTCACTGTGTTGTACCAGTTTAGGCATGCAAAATTATTATTTAAATTATACAATGTCACAAATTATTACTAATATCATACCATGTCGTAAAACATTATTAAAATATATTATAGAATGTCATAATTTATAATAAAATTATACCATGTCATAAATATCGTTCAAATTATACAACTTCATAACCTGTTACTCAAATATACAATGTCATCAATTATCACTAAACTCATACCATGTCATAAATTAAAATGTATACAATGTCTTAGATTGAAATAACAAAATAATTTCAGCGTAAAAACAAAAATAAAAAAAATGTCATAATAATAAACAAAACAATACGTAAAATAATGTCAGAGTCTAGTACATAGGACAACACATAATAAATTAATTACAGTAAATAAATGAAAATAAATCGGACTTAAATATTAATACTAATAATTATTGTATAGATAAATTTCTGTCTGACATGTATTCGTGTATTGTGTAGTACGTCTTATTTAACAGTAACTTATTCAGTTGCTTTTTAAACATATTGATATCGTTAATATTTAATATATCTTTCGGCAGTTTATTGTAGATCTGTGGTGCCATTCCTAGAAAGTTCTTATGAAATACCGCTTTTTTGTGTTGTCTACCGCTTATCTTATTTTTATGTCGGGCGATGTGTAGTGTTTCAAATAAGTGCAAGTTATTTTTTACAAAAAGAGCCACTTCATATATGTAGAGGCAGGGTACTGTTAATATACGAAAATATGCAAAGACTTGTTTACAGCTCTCCGTGCTTTTAATGCCGCATAACGCCCTAACACACCTTTTTTGCGCTCTAAACACAGTGTCCGTATTTGTGGAGTTACCCCAATATATAATCCCGTAGCGTAACGTAGACGTAACATATGCATGATACGCTGTAACCAAAACTTTTTAGTGTACCTCCTTTGCGAGATTTCGTAAAGCATATGAATGCTGGCTCAGGCGTTTACATACATTGTCAGTGTGAGTTTTCCACGACATGTCTCTATCCAGTTCCAGTTCTAAGAATTTTGTAGTTGTCGTTTCTGATATACTCTTGTCTCGAAATTTTATGTCAGGTTTTTTATGGTTGGTCCTTTGCTCAAACGTCATTATTTTAGTTTTGCCAATATTAATGTTTAAATTATTCACGCCCATCCATTCTATTAATACTTGGAGACAGTTGTTTATCTCTCCCTCAAGTGTCGTCGCATCATTAATATTACTAAAAATGACCGTGCGATCATCAGCAAACAAAACCATCGGGTGATGTGTTTCTCTGGGCATGTCATTGATAGAAATAATAAATAATAAAGATCCTAAAATACCTCCTTGGGATACACCGTAGTTATTAGCTCTCTGACTTGATAGATACGTACGCTCGGTCTTTGAAGTAATGCAGACCTTATCTATTTTCGTAACTTGTTTTCTGACGGACAAGAACGATTTCAATAGGTTCAAAGCAACTAACTACATATCTTTCCAACTTCTCTAAAAGTATTGTTCTATCCACAAAATCAAAAGCCTTACTCATGTCCATGAATAGAGCAGCCACCGGACTTCTTTTATCAATACCAGTTATAATTTTCTCAAAGAGATTGAAAATGGCCATGGTTATGTTCCTTTTTCTTCTATACTTCTCTAAAGCAGGCGTGCATGCTATCTTAAAGGCCTCGTTACTACCCAAATAAAACTACGTAATTGGGTTTTTCAAATTGTCCGGGTTTGGACTGACTGGCATCATTAGGCCCTTACATTTTATTGAAAGTGGAACGTCCATTTGTTTAGAACCATTCAAGTGCTTTGTTTATACTAAAACATTTTCTTATTACGTATATTTTCTTATGTTAAGGCCCGTTAATGAGCCCCATTTTATCGTGATTAAGGCTGAGTTTGAACGGTGAATTGCTAAATTTCTAGTCTTTGTATTTTTGCTTCTGAAACTAACGGCTCTGAAAGTCAGCCGCACCGATAGCAATTATTTAATCGTCTTTTGAATTTCGCTGGCGAGACATTTTGAACACATTTTTCTTATCAAACTTTTAAATAAGGAAAGTGAGAATATTCTTATGATAAATCAACCAGTAATACAAATTGCGACAAAATATCCAAACAGCTTACCTACATAATTTTGTTTCCTAGGCCTCAAATGCAAAAGTCATAAAGCAATTTATAAATGAAATGACGTCATCGCGAAGCCTCTCGCTATTTTCAGGTCTTACGAGTATGAAATGCGGCGCAAAGGTAATAACCTACTTACTGATTTAGATACGACAGTTTCAGAACTTACAGAGAACTTTTGCGAAACATTCCAAAATACAAACTTGGGAATCAAATGACGTAATCGTAATAAACGCGTTAGCGTTTTCGTTTTCACGTCATCACATGACGTCTTATTAAGTTACGATATAACGTAGGAAGTTGTGTTAAACGTCATAATTTGGAAGGGTATATTCCGACCACTGACATAAATCTAACTAGATACCTAACGCAAGTCCATCCATATGTATGAAAGCTAAGCGTGTCACTTTTTCACACACAATTTAAAAACAAATTTACTTACCAATGAAGGAAAACATTTCCAATGCCTCGACCAACTTTTTCTATACAGTTTTTACAGCTCAATAATTGAAATAAAAAAAAAGCAATAAAAAAGCACTTTTCTAGATTTCGGTTGATTTACGGTGCCGATAATGCTAATTGAAAAGCTCAAATTAAGATCATTGATTGTAATTCTACTCCGTTTTTGACACACGATTTTTTTTTAATATCCAATAGGCTCGCGCTTGACCACTATCTCACCTGATGGTAAGCGATGATGTGGTCGACGATGAAACACGCTTGCCTAGAAATAACCTATTCACTCTTGACTTAAAGACCCCCAGATTGTAGCTGTCGGGAAACACAGACTCCGGCAGGGAATTCCACTCCTTAGCTGTACGCATAATAAAAGTGTTCTCAAAACGTTTTGTGCGTATGGGTGGAATGGCCATCATGTATCGATGGCGTATCGCCGTACGTCTGGTAGTCCGATGATGAAACGGGCTCGGTGGAATTAGATCGTGCAATTCCATCGCACACTCCCCGAAATGTAACCGATAAAAAACCGACAGGCTGGTAACTCGGCGACGATGTTCAAGACTCTTGGCCCGCTTTTCGATCGACTCTAGTGCATCAAGCTGGTATTTGGCAGATCCATCCCAGAGATGAGGACAGTACTCCATGCATGATCCAACTTGCGCTTGATACAAATTGAGGAGCTGCTTCGGCGTGAAGTACCTTCTCACCTTCGCAAGGATCCCCAGCTTTTTGGCTGCCAGCTGAGCTTTTGCCTCAATGTATGGGCCAAAATTGAGAGTCGAGGTCAACGTAACGCCAAGAAGCTCAAGATGGTCCGTTATTGGCACGGTCACATCTCGGAAAGTTGGAGCCGGTTGAAATTGGCTCTTTTTTGCTGAAAAAAGACACGCCTGGGTTTTAGCAGCGTTAAACCTGACCAGATTGGCATCGCCCCATTCGGAGACTGCCTGTAAGGACAGGTTCAAACGCTCCACCATGGCCTCACGGAGAGACCGGATCTGCGGCCCGGTAGCCCGTGCGTTGGACAAGTATCTCTCAGCAACAGTGCTGTCGTCTACATGCCCAAAGGTGCCGGGTTTTAGCAGATAATTAATGTGCAGCAAGAATAATGTTGCTGAGAGTACCGACCCCTGAGGGACCCCGGCATTAATATCCAATTGGTCTGATGAGCAGCCATCGATAACCACTCGAATAGACCGATCTCTCAGGAAGTCCGCAATCCAGTCACATAGACCACCGGGCAGACCGAACGAAGGAAGCTTACCAATAAGGCTTTCATGCCAGACCCTATCAAAAGTCTTCGAGATGTCGAGGGAAACAGCAAGTGCTTCCCCGTGGCTCTCGATGGCCTCACTCCATATGTGAATGGCATACGCTAGAAGATCCCCAGTAGACCGATTTCGGCGGAAACCGTATGGCGGTCACTAAGGATCTCGTTAGTTTCTAGGTATGCCAGGAGCTTCGTGTTAAGTACACGCTCCATACTCTGTAAGAGTATGGACGTTAAAGAGATGGATCTGTAGTTGGCCGGGTCAGCTCGACTACCCTTCTTGGGCACGGGTTGTATGTTTGCTAGCTTCCAAGCATTCGGCACTTTTCCAGTCTCGTACGAAAGGCGGAATAGGCGTGTCAAGATCGGAGACAGTTCAGGCGCACAGGTTCTGAGAGCTATCGCTGGTATTCCGTCAGGGCCGCTAGCCTTGTTCACGTCGAGGTTGCGCAGTACCCTACGGAGGTCCTTTTGATGGATGCGAATGTCCGACATACTCGTCTCGCATCCATCAGGATAAAGAGGGGGCTGCGCGTCACCAGGATTCAGACGTGAAGATTCCGCAAAAAGAGAGGCAAATAAATTTGCTTTTTCCTCAGCGGAGTGGGCCAGCGACCCGTCGGGTTTCAGCAGGGTGGTAGTGAGGGACGGCTGAAGTTCGACTCGACCGACTTAGCCAGGGACCAAAACGCTTTACTACCTGCTGGGGAAGAAGCAAGTTTGGTCCCTATTCGACTAATGTGGTCGAACCGAGCCCTTCTTAACACCTTCTTGCAGGACTTGGCAGCCCTGTTGAAGGCCTTCTTCTTTTGACCAACATCACCCGCTTTGCGCGATCGAGCGTCGACCCATGCGAGGTACGCCTCATGTTTAAGCGTGATAGCATTCGGCGCCAAACCATGGCCGGTCAACACTGGACATTGTTACGTCAGAGAACGGAATGTACTACTCCATTCCCCGGCTCAACACATCCGTCACGGCGTCCGCGCACGCCGAAGGATCATCCGAAGAAAAGCAAGTAGCCTGCCAACGATAGCATGTGGAGAAAGATCGCATGCCATCCCAATCTGCTGACCTGTACCGCCAAACCCGCCGGATGCCTCTTGGGCTGGGATCAGGCGGGGAGTAGACGGACACAGACTTCACCAGACAATGGTCGCAACTACCCAAAGGTGAAGTTATCGACACAGATTATCGGTCTGGCTCTGTTGTCAGCAGAAGGTGCAAGCAATTGGCCGTGTGCGACTCGACATCTGGCACCCTCGTTGCCCCCTGGACCAGCTGGGTAAGGTTAAGCGCAAGCGCAAGCTTACGCATCTGCCGTCCAGCATGGTCAGTGCACTGGTATGGGAAGAGTCACTCCTGGTGGTGGGCATTAAAGTCCCCCAGTAACACTAATTGGGCGGAAGGGTACCGCTGCTGTGCCGCATCAGCCGCCTCACTGAGGTACTCTGTGAGCCTGGTTGTCTCCTGATCTCCGCTGTGCGAGCGGTAAACGCAGGCGTAGATAATCTTATCCAGACCTGTGTCCACTAGAGCCCACAGCGTTGAAAATCTTGAGTCCTCAAGGTTACGGAGACGCCGATAGCAAGTGTCGTCACGGGCGTACATACACACACCCGCACGCGGTTTATAATTGTGCTCCAGGGTAAACCCTAGGTAAGATAAGTACGACACGTCTGAGGGACTCGCTATCTGCGTCTCCGTAAGGAAAAACAGCGCTGGTTTCTCAGTCTCCAGATGGTAGTGGACTGCAGAGAGATTTGAGTGCAGACCTCTAATGTTGGTGAGGTGCACTTTGTGGGGGAGGGGGTACAATCACGTCATTTAGTTAGATTTATATCTGTGATTCCGACAGTTTTTGTACATTTCAAATTGCGAAGACGTAACGGAAATACTAAGCAACATTTTTTAAATATATTTTGATGTTCTATAATAAAGATTGTAATATTATTTCGGTCAAAAAATGCCAGTTCCAACACCAAAACACAAACCTTCTTGCAACACAGCTTGCATTTGACTTACATTAGCCCAGTGACGTCAGGAGCGGCAATTTTCTCTGTTATATTTTTAACGGCATGGTCCATAAGTCTGCGCCATGCCTCTGTTGATTAATTGCCGCCGACGTCTTCGTCCTGTCCTTGATTGATTACATTGTAATTTTGTTTGTGACTTGACTGATGTTAGAAATTGTATCAGTCTTGTTTTTCATAATTCCCGGTTTTGATAATTTGTGGTCGTAGTTTTTAAGCTCGTTTGCCTGACAGATTCGACGGGTACAATTTATTGCGTGGCTGATCCGAAAGTTGTTTTGTTTTAATGAAAAGTAAAATGGGTATTTCTGATTTTTTTTTGTTGTATTATCTCTATTATAATATGTAAATATAAAATCAGAATTCTCTAAATAAATTATCGCTTTTCTCCTTTGGTGATTTACGAGACATTTGGTAAGAATGATAAGTAGTTTTTACCTATTACTCGTATTCAGCGTACAATTATCGTATATTATAGCAAAGAGGCTCTTGTAAAATGTAATCCTTTATAGTATCTGCGTACTTGCAACTAGCACTTAAAGTACTGAGAAATTCATTGAGATGGTAACTTCAGAAGGCAAATACACTGGCCTTCAAAACTTAGTGCCACACTATAAGTATCACAATTTTAAAATAGCAATTTCTTCTAAACTATAGAAATCAGAGTTTTGAAATAAAAAACGTTACATAGAAAATTTAATTAACTTCCTTTGAAATTATAGCTTACTAGCTTCTGCCCGTGGCTTCGACCGCGTAAAAAGTGGTTTACCATCCCAAGGGAATACAAATTATCCTATGTCCTTCCTAGGGTCTCAAACTATCTCCATGCCAAATTTGATCTAAATCGGTTGAGTAGATCCAACGATTACCCCCTCTTTTTTTTTTGCCTGGAGATATGCTCATGCATACTGCGCTACTACGGGGAGATAGCGCAGTTATGTGGGACTCTAACCCACTAAAACTCCACGGTGTCCTCCTGTGCCGCTTATGGCGGGAACACGGGCACGCGTTAGCGCTCACCGCGAACCCGCCGCGGCTGTCCGTCACCGGACCCTCCTCGGGGGAGTACCCCCCATCACCCGGCGTACCAGAACAGGCTGTGCGCCGTGACCACCCTAGGGACCAAACCAGCTCATGGGTGCCAGACGACCCCGTGAATGGCACCCTTGGTCCCCTTGCGACGGGTCAACGTCAATGGCCACGCCACCTACCATTTTTCAGCCGCAGGGGATAGGGAGAGCGGCTAACGCTATACCAACACTCCTCTTCCCCCGCGGCCGGCCGGCACCAGGGAGGGGGGGGGGGGAGGAATGGAACACTAAGACTTAATGTTTACATACTCGTGCTCAATAATATCTCTTGCGTACTTGGCTGTTCTTCGTTGAGTTTGGCCACCAAGGCCAAAGTTATTGACTAAGTTATTGATAAGCGAATATTGTTTTAGGTAGAGATATCTTCTATGATTTTAACATATTATCAAAATTGACAAATTATGCATCTAAATTAAACCCTCTATCAGACGATCTATTATTAGACCTCCTTAACTATTCATGCCAAGTTGAAGGTGGGTATTTTAGTTTTAGCCCAACCACAACTGTTGAACGGACGGCGGGTACCTCTGACCTTTGACTAGTCCATAGTTTGAAGCTTGAAATTTAATTGTGTTAATAAGATAACTTATTATTCATGCTTTCGTCATTAGTACAAATATACACTGTTTCAAATGTAACGTTTTTAACTTATAAATCTTTTTTAAGTTTAAAACGTTACTAATGTATAATCTATATATACTATACTATTATAATATTATAAAGAGGTAAAGTTTGTGAGATTTTAGGGGGTAATCGCTCCTCCCCGGTGGTTCCCCGCATTGTCAAGGCGGGGGGGGCTTAGTAACCGTGGCTGGCAGGGGGACCAAGGGTGCCATACATGGGGTCGTCTGGCGCTCATGTGCTGGTTGGGTCCCTGGGGTGGTCACGGAGTACAGTGTGTTCTGGTGCGCCGTTGATGGGGGTTCCCCCCCGAGGAGGGTCCGGTGACGGACAGACGCGGCGGGTTCAAGGTGAGTGATAACGCGTAACCGTGTTTTCGCCATAAGCGGCACAGGAGGATACCGTGGAGTTTTAGTGGATTAGAGTCCCACATAACTGCGCTATCTCCCCGTGGTAATGCAGAAGTGTTCCATTAATCTCATATTCGATTTATTCCGTTCGGAACCCCTGATCTGATCCCTTGCTGGTTATTATTATTTTTTATGCCTGTCTGATTCACTATAAACTGTGGCATTCCGGTCTGTTCCTCTTACTCTTTTTGACAGATAAGTGCAGTCAAAAGAAAAACAGTTGTTCATGTAAAAAATATTTGTTTTTATTTGTTAAGTGTTTAAAATCACAGGCAATCAGACATTTGGTATTTCAATTTGAACAAATAACACAAATATAAAGAGAAGTTCCAGAGCCATTTAAAATTTAAGAGTCAAATTTATGACATGACAAATAAAAAACTGGAGAGAGATTAGGCGCAGGACCAATAGTTTTACATGTTTTCCGAGGAACGGGAGTTTTACACCACGAATTTACAAACTCCGAGTTGTTACTAAAAAAATCTTGATGGCAAATGCCAATAACACTATACCCAACTTGAGAATTGAACCCAGTACCCCACGCCTAGCAGTTGCTCTTGAGACCACCGTACCAAAGCGATTGTTGAAAGTAAACAAACCGGCCAAGTGCGAGTCGGACTCGCTCACTGAGGGTTTTGTACAAACAGCTAAATTCATCCACATAATTAGGTAAAAATACTAAATATCATAAACAATGAAAGCACCGAACATTGCTCTAACGAAAAGATGTTTTTACTTTTCCAAGTTCCTTTGTAATGCCCACTTATCTGTGAAAATGGCATCAAAAAACGGTTTTTACAAAACCATGGTATTTTTTAAAGGCCCATCCAACGATACCCCACACCATGGGATAGACGAGAAAAAAAGCATTTCCACTTTATGTGTTCTGCATGCAAAATAAAAAAACATGATTTTAGTTTACCACTTTGTCGGCGTGATTAATATGTAAAGTCATGCCAAATTATTGTATTCTACAAAGAGTATCTGCTAAACTGTGGACCGACGGACATGGCAAAACTATAGGGATTCATTGTTGAACACGGAACCCTAAAAAAGCATATTGACCACCAAATAGGGGTTCTAACACCTTCTATTAGGCAATATAACCCCGTAAAAAAACCTCAGCAAATTACGATCCATCAATACGAAGTGTAATATTACGGGTCACATAAATGTTTAAAGTGAAAAGAAATTTAATGCACACACGAGGGTAGAACTCAAATGTTTGTCCCTGATTGACGCAACGGAAAACAAATACGAACCCGAACAAATAGTGACCGTGGTACGGTGATTACTAAACGTTATATGTATATGGGACTTTATTGATGTTCCTGTGCTGTTATGGGTTACAGAGGTACTGAGAATATGGATAGATTACTTGAGGATTGCAAAGGAAAGTAGTGACCTAATGAGTGTAAGTGGCTAAAGAAAACATTATTGCAAACTGACAACCAGTCACTGGAAATAAATAATTGACGCGTTGCAAACTAAAGGCAAGTCAAATGATACGATTCGCAGCTGGAATTTTCTTTCATCATCATCATCATCTGCCATTTGATGTTCCCACTGCTGGGACACAGGCCTCCTCCCTGTGAGAGAAAATGGGCCGTATTCAACTACGCAGGCCCAGTGCGGGATAGTGGATGTCACATATCTTCGAATGTTTGGTTCTAAGACATGCCGGTTTCCTCACGATGTTTTCATCGCCGGTTTGAGACCAGTGGTGATGACATAATTTACACAAAGTAAAGTTCAAACCCAGGCAGGGGGCCTGGGTTCAAACTCACGACCTACAACTTGTAAGTCGCGGCCACTACCACTGGGCCACTACTGTTCTAAAAATATATTCCCTAATAATGTCAATGCGGTACTGGCCGTGCGCCCGCTCGGTGCCAGAACACAACAGTTTTGTGTGCAAAATATTTTTTGATTTACATATCCTATATGGGTTAAGAAGACATTCTTACCATAAATTTTCTGTGTAAAAATATTTTATTCTAATGTTCCAAATATGAATAAAAAAATTGTATAAACACTTTCTTTATATTGGTTCGATTTTCCTTCGATTTTCAAATAACTGCATCAATAAAGTTTTAATTTTTTCATCACACTTGCACGTAAAAAGTATCTAAACATACGGGTTAACTGGGCCGTAATGCCCCTTATAAAACTCTCGGGCTTTCTTTTTGTCATGAAGCCCTAGGGCGGTTAGTAATATTTTTTTAAATTTATGGCACAGCACACAGGTCAAGCAACAGCACACTGGTCATGCAACTTCAAGCAAGGAGTTTACACGCAATTGAAAAAAACTCTTAAAATTTTATCTAAACAGGAATATCTTTGCAATCTCGCTACATGTTACTTAAATACTCATCTACTGTTCTTAATAATCGATTTTAATAGTTATAGTATGAAAACGTCGAAATTATTTAATTATTTTTACACTCATTCATGGCTGTATACCTACGTAAGTATTTGCCCTTAAAGTTTCTGAACGAAACACTGTATAATCTGTGGTGTGGGCAAAAATTCGCCAACCGCTTAAGAAAAAGTTCACGTATTTCGAAATAACAGCTGTGCTGACTTTTGTATTAAAGCTATAATTCATAATTATTACTCGCAAATGTGATGAAAAACTTTGTATGTATCACGGGCGGTACGGGAATTACGAACCTCGACTCAGAAAGCCCTCAGTCTTCGACTTCGGGCTTCTACTAGAGTCTCGATCGTAATTCCTTACTTACCGCCCTAAATACACAATGTACTATTATAGCACACTTTTATTTTTTAATTTATTAGCGCTTATGGGCTCATTGACTTAATGTAGAAAAAAAGTGTCTATGGATGCGCGCGCTTCGCAGTCATGCGCAATGAAAATCTGAATTGCCCGCCATACCACATATTTTAGAAGTTTCCACTTTTGTTTTATTTCAACTGTATGAGTGAAGATAAAATAGTGTATGCAACGACATATAATTAGGTATTAAAACACTGGCGTAATATTATTATCACACTCGGCTTCGCCGCATATGATAAACCTAGGCTCGTGTTTTAATAACACCTATTATATGACTGTTGCATAAACTACTATTAAACATCCAAGTCCTTTTGGAGGAGTATGTAAAGGAAGCAACAAAAAAATATCGTGTTGTTAATAATTTTTAAAGCCATATGAAAAAACTATGTTTCAAAAATAATGTACATGAATCAATAATAAATTTATATTTTTTTCAACCCTTTTAACTCAGCTTAACAGCTGAGTATGCTTGAGAAAATAACCGATTTAATATCTAAATGATATTTTACCCTGATGAGATTTATAAGAATGCCTAACAAATAAATGACTAAGGCATGCGTGAATTGCGTCAGGCACATGACTTGACATGTCTCCCAAAAATGTTTGTACCATTTCTGGTACTTGTCAATCATAGGTTCAAGGTATAGATCAATACTGTCAACACATAATGTTTAATCATTCACTTCATGTCCCAGTAACTTACTGACACCTGAATATTTTCCCACAATATAAAAATATCAATTAGCTTTTCCTACAAACCATTATCGGCAGGAAATTAAAAAATTAAGCCCGGTAAACGAACAGACTTCCATTTCAAGAAAGCATTATTGACAGTTACTAGACTTAGTTATTTTGGTTTGACCTTTACCAATAAAAAAATCGTATATTAAGATTGAGTGGGATGAAATAGCTACCCAAACAGTTTCGAAGAAAGTACCCAAGTACCTTGGCTTAACGAAGTTTTGATTCAGTCATATCTACATACTAGCTTTATTAAGAGTAGCGTAGGCGTTGATGTCACGTTAATATCACGAAGACGTCGTGTAGATTCAATTGTATCGAAACTACGTCACGATAACGTTGCGTACAAGTCGCATTGATGCAGCGTCAGCGTAGCGTTTACGCAGCGTCAGTGCCGTGTTTAAAGAATTCATGCGAAGTAGATGCTACCTACGTTGCATGAAATTCTTTCAACGGATGCATTGAATAGATCAAGGAAAAAAGCAAAGGCTACCCTTGTTAGTAAAAACATATACATAGTACAACTTCTCTAACATCGTCCTCATTATCGACCACAAAACATCGACTGACAAACTCATGCATTTTCCAAAATTTAATACAACATTAAGTGTAGGTACTATTTAAGTTCACCGTTACCAGTTTACCCTCCAGCAGAATACCGGCTTCCTGACAATGTCATTGGTCCATCTGGAAAGCTGTCAAACGCTACCCTAACCTTACCTACCCATAACGAAAATCAATCTAAAACAATATAGTGGTACCATCTACGCTACAAAGGTATACGTATAGTTCATACAATCTTCCTAAGGGATCCTCAGATCCATCATACTACGCTTCGCCCACTCTATTTAGCTGCTACATAAATGCTGACAGGGCTTGAAATTGTACCAATTTTGGTACAATCTGTCCAAAATTCAGCCCGCAGTCAGTTGTAATATGACTTTGTAACGTGCCCGAAATGGGGCCTGACAGTCAACTGTCAATTACATAAGTTGAATGTCACGTCACCTTTTTTATTTGTTTTGAATGCATTTCAATCAACGTATTTCTTTTCATAGGAATTTATGAATGAGAATGCAAAATGAAATTTGACATTTTTAAACAGCTACGCTGATGTTGTAAATGCTTATTGTTTTACATGAAGGTATTTATTTTATATCCTTTTCAAAATGTTGTATAATTGAATAAGCATTGGCACTCTAGGTACAGCGATATAAAAGGATAAAAAGTTTAGCTATTTCACGTATATTCGCCGTTTCATTTGTCCTCTACAGTTTAAGGTCACGTCCAAGGCAGATCACTACAGCTTCATATTGATCGACCTACAAGGAAGAACATACCGGTAGTTATTTAAGATGCAAAGATATTTTCATCCTTTTTTTATTCTAATTTTTAGTGGTTCTTATCCTAATTTTTTTGTGGTCTGCGCAACTTCATGTCTTCTGTTTTCGTACTTCTGTATGAGTCGTTATCTGACAATGTTTTGGTACGAAACTCCGAGCATAGCCATCTCCATTGCCCTTTGGGTGACTGTTAGCTTTCTGATGAGGCCCATTGTGAGCGACCACAGCTCAGAGCCATATGTTATCACTGACAACACAAACTGGTCATAGACTTTCGTCTTGAGTCACTGCGCTAAGTTGGACGAGAAGATACCGTGCAACTTCCCGAATGCAACCCAGCCGAGTCGGATTCGACGATTGACCTCTATCTCGAAGTTGGCCCTACCCAACTGGATGAAGATGATCACCGATGACCTGGTGACGGTTGCGGGGATCCGCTGGATGCGGGACGCACGGGACCGGTTAATGTGGGGACGCTTGGGGGAGGCCTATGTCCAGCAGTGGACGTTTTTCGGTGATATAATGATGATAAATAAAAATCTCGTAGCCACTACACTTTCTAGACTTATATCTCTCACACAATCTATCCATCGTTTCTTTGGTCTCCTGCTATTCTTAATATTATGTATTCATATTCAAAATTTTCCTCACGATATTTTAATCAACAATGTACCTAACATAAAATAACCGAGACACAAAACAGCAAGCGGTGGTAAAAGTAAAGAAGGTTCTCACATTACGTCAGAAATATGGAAGTAGCACAAGCCTGTATCCGCATTTAATCCAGCAATCAGTTCTTCAAATATTGGTATTGGTAACTCTCGCCTCCCGAGCAACACTCACACTTGGCCGATTGCGATTTTATTTACATTGTTTATTTTAATTTAGCATTTTATTAATTATACAGGTTTCATTAGTGGCTTTGGATTTTTAAGATTTATATTTTTTTATTAATATTGAATAAGCTCACAGTCACAGTACTTTGTCCTGTAGTGGGAATCGGAGTAATGATGCAAATAAAAAAGGATAGAAATATCTTTGCGTTTTAAATAACTGATTCTTCAATTGGTGTTAGTTCGTTTTATTAACAAAAGTGGGAATCCTTAATTTTTGACATATTCCGGTTTATTATTAAGCGTGCGACATGCTTATCGACAGATAGCGCCGTGCGCAAAGTTGAATTGAACTATCTATACCTATGTTTGTAATGGTTGAAAAGACCTCGATGTACTAAATCATAATATTTTATAACTCTCCATTCTCTGCCCTTTACGGTTTGTCAGTTATAATAATCGGCAGAATGTACTTTATAATTTCTTTTTCATACCAAGCATCACAAGATTACGAGTAAGTACCTAGGTAAGTAATCCAGTGCTTAATTTAGGTAAAATAATTTTCTTAATAACTTAGTATAAAAGAAAATCTACCCTAAAACTTACCTTTACAAGCCATTGGCTGTAAGTAGGCAAGTTTTAACCCAGACTTATTTAATTACCAACATTAAGAGGTGTTTTGACAGCTCCGTAAAAGCTTTAGCGGCGACCTCTTCTTACGCTTTATTTTACTTATAAATTAAGTCCAAAGAAAAGGAATGTTGAGTAAATTGTTTGATATTAATTCTTATTAAAGTTGTATTATTTTATATGAAGCTCAATACATTTTTATAAGCTAGAAAGAGTTAAAATAACTCTCTCTTTAATTAAGTCTTCGGTGTGAACCTTACTTTTTTACTCCTTGGGTAGATTATTTTCAGTTATGTCTGATGAGAGCAACAGTATAATTTGTAGATAATAAACATGAGAATAATATCTAATTTGTCCTCAGTTCCTTAAAACGAATCCAATATCCTGTTTTTAAGACCTATCTCAATGTTTATTTTACAGTCTGTTTATATCTAATCTACCAATCTATCTATCAAATACCTTTAACGAGCAATTCTTCTATATATGTAGGTGTGTATATAATCTGAATCTTGGAAACGGCTCCAACGATTTTCATGAAGTTGAAAGTATGCAGGGGGTTTCGGGGGCAATAAATCGATATAGCTAAGTTTCATTTATAGAAAACGTCATTTACTCTATTTTCACCCGAGCAGACCTCGGTTGCCCACGTACTTTATATAAAATAAATAGTATAAAACTCCTTCGTTATTCCATAACTACTGAGCTATTTATTGCCAAAGGAGCTAATAGGGTAGTAGTAAAAAATATCTATTTAGTCTGTCAGTTAGATAACATAAAAATATTGGACACGTATTTGTCTTTTGCTACGTAAACATAACATTACGACGATACAGTGCGTTGAAATATCGTGTGACGTCACGATGTGCTGCACTTCATACTAACAAAGTGACGTCACAAGCCCCTGAAGAATTATCATTTTTCTACCCAGAAACATCCCTATTAAGACCAACCATAATTATCTGATCAGAGAATCACTTCATTTACCCGCTTTAGGTGATCACTGATCAATAAATCACTAAACATAGCTTACTAACAGGTGTCAATAAGACAAGTTATTCCACAACTATCAATCCATCACTCAATCATATTCATAAATGTACAAACCATTCTTTATAGGAACTTTGTTCGCGAGCGAGGTCGTCGAGGCGTAAAAACTATAGACATTTTGATTTATTTCGTCCGATGTAATCTGTCAGTAAAGTTTCTTGCTGGCCCCAAATCTACGGCCACGATCAATCTGTGCCAGTTTCGGCCTCTTCCTTTTATTCTTGTACTTATGAATAATTGTCGGGCTTTGGTCTTTGATGTTGTTTATTTTTTGTCGGTTTTTCAAAGGCTTTAATTAATCTTAACTAATATTATAAAGATGATAGTTGTTTTTTTTTTGTTATGCTTTTAAAAGGTAATCCTGGATATACTGATACCAGCACAATCATTTTTTCACTGTGTGACAGCTACACTACTGCCATACCCCACCGCCGCCACCACCGCTGTCTGCTGCTACTGCTGTCATAGACTATTTTTTACCACAACAACTAGCACAGTTCCTACGGGATATGCCACGGGAATTCTAGTATTATTTTATGTGAAATTAATAGAGACCTAGCTTCGTATGACCAGTCATTGTTGCGATGCCTGAGGGAGGTCCATGTTCAGCAGTGAACGTCTTTTGGCTAAGTCTCTTGATCGGTACGCACCACACTGCGGAAGGTGGTGCCAGACACACAATCTTCCTTACAGCCATCCATACTGCGACAGAACAATAGAACATTCTAGAAGTTTTTATTCGATTATGTAACCGGCACCACCTACCGCAGCGTGATACCAAAGACCAAAGCTTTACAATGATTGTGCTTAGGCAAATGAAGTATTTTTACGAACCCTTTGTGCTTAAGCGATGATAAACTTTTTGTCGACATATTAACCAACTAAAAATACAAAAAATATTTCTTTTGATACGAGATCAGTTGCCAGACATTTTAATTTCTAAAGAATAATGTAATACTATCATAAAGATTAACCGTTCTTCAAATAGTCAGAAATCCTTTGTATTTTGATTTTCAAATAACAGTTAATTTTTTGTATTTTGTTTGATTAATGTTGCTTTTGTTTTTTCTAATCCAATAAGGATTAACATATAAAGATGGTAAACCTAATATTATTTAAAAAAAAATGAACTTTTCATTTTGTGAACAATTCTAAATATTTTGTTATACTGTTTGTATTATAAATGTGTTTGAATAACAAAATTCTTGAAAAAGAAGGTTCTAGGGGTATTTTAATGTTTCAAGGAGAAAAGAAGAGTCTCTAAGCTGTGAATATTCTCCTCTAGCATTCTTGGCATAGATATCTCATGTTGAGGCATTATTCAATGCCTTAACATGAGATATCTATGCCCAACACTAATCGAGACCTAAACAAATTTAGGTATTTATATAATTGCATCTTGCGCCTCTTGAAATTGGAAAATTTACATTAATTTTAGCAATTTGTTTAGCAAATGATACGAGTACAAGGCAGCTGCCATTTTCGCAGTTGGCATTATGAAGTGCGTTATAGTGCTTTAATGGGGACACTTGGTGTTATGTAGGCATTTGTGTTAAAACCAAAGAAGTCGCCATGTTCTTACCAAATTCAGGGTTCAGCAATACTCCTGGTATTAGTTCTTATAGGAGTCATAAGATTATATCGGCCCGCAGATGTTCTCTTATAAGCGTTTATAAGACTAAGGCACACTGTTCACGGTCGCATCATTTGACGAATGCATGCAACCTTTAGATGAAGATATGCGTATTTTGCATATTTGTTATGTCCACGATTTCTTCATGCAATTGTCAATCACGATACAAAATGTCTCACTTCTCTTTCAAGTAGCATCGCGAAAGTATGTCTTTGCGTTGGGAAAATGTCAAGTGATGATGATGATGTGATTATAGCATACAAATGTATTAGAAGACGACGAAACAGGCAAATAATGTATTGGATTCATCAATATATTGAAAGAAATATAAATTGTACAGACAGTTACCAGAAGATGATTCTGTTCTGTGATGAAAAAAATTCACCGCCGAGCCCACCATTTAGTAATACAAACCAATATCTTACCCTGGAACGGTGAAATACACACACATTTACCTCAAATAAGTGATCAGAAAAAAATATATTTTCGATTTAGCACTTCTAGGTAACCTAAGCCCTGTAATTAGATAAGACTCATGTAGTTCTAGTATATAAACACCACTTGGTTGAGATAATGTGTTTGTATGAACTAGTATAGAGGTTTCTATGCGCTTGTCAGCGGGCTCACCTCTTTCAGACACATTTGGTGCCTGAAGGGTTATCGATATATGCTTTCTAAAGCATTGCCTTCGGGATCCTGCCGGCAGGCGCCTAGATTCAGACATTGCACACGACCGATCTGTAAGTTCACTCGTACAAAAAAAAAACATCAAGCTGTGGGACAGCGCAATTTCTTTCTACTTCAGCCGCTTCCCGGCACCCAAAGTAGCGGAAAACTTCTGGTACACCCATCACGGTTCTACCATTCGTTAGTCCATTTCTCGCGGCGTCGTCCCTTCCAGGGTGAATACTAGTTCCAGGATTAAAGCTACGCCCACTAAAAAGCTACCACAGGGTACCCTGTTGGGATGGCTACCAGTTAGCAATTGGTGGGTGGAGATCCCTCGAATAGCTGATGTACAAATCAACCTTTAAAGATGCAATTCTGTACCTTTTCTTCCGTCTGACACTTTCAGGCAGTTACGCGCCTGAAAGATATAGATGTAACTATAGAAATAGTATATAGTATTTAGTACCCTAGTGGTAAGCTGTATAGTTTTAGGAGATTTTCCTTCATCCCTCATTCTTCCTGAAGAGTCTTGTTCGGAACGAGAACATTTAGTTCCTTGTTTTGTTACTTTATTGCAACACCATGCCAGTTGGCTGTCAGCGATTTGTCAGCTTTTGATTGACAGCTGACACTTGACAAAGTTCGAAAAAGAAAATTTGTAACGGGCACACGGAGAAATCGGGCTTGCTTGGAATTATATGCTAATCGAGGTATAATGCGCCCACCGTGATTGGTAATTGCGCCCGCTATTCGCGATTGGTATTGTGAGGCACCCGCGCAGTCGGTTTTGTGTATATTTAACGCACATCGAAGGGCTTTTGACGGGAAAGTGCTCCCTGGTGGACGCCGGAGCCTTCGGTCCAGACAGCCGTCAGTTTATCCTTCATCGTCCTAATATATATTCTCTTATCCCTAATCTCCCGACACGGCACGGTATTGATCGACCCCCATGAGCCTACCGCAGGAATCAAGGTGAGTAGTATTATTAATAGGTTATTAGTCCCACTTACCACCTGTCAGACAGGTACCAGTATATTATCTCCCAATAAGGAACAGACCCCAAGCTTTCCACTGCTGCGTGGCAGTTTCGTGGGGTACAGGTTCAGACAGGGTCCAGGAGTCCCAACGCTGCTATGGGCCCCAGCGTGAGCTCCTGGCTTGGGATCCGCAGACCTGTATTTAACAAATCTCTTCAGGGGATATAGTTAGGCGCCTCATTGGATGGACCATTTTAGGTTGCATCGAACCATATAGGACACGTCATGGTTCCTTCGGGAATAGAGGAGGTTCTGTTGATTTATAGTCTAAGTTTGTAATTAAAATTTCTTTAATTAAAAAACTGATTTGCATGCGAAATCAGGTTCCTCGTTACGGTAAAGTTGTGTGGAACGATAGTACACATGCGCGTCGATTGAATTGTAGCTATTGATATGTAATTAGTTACTCTACGCAACTTTGTTCTCTGAAGACCCTGCAAAAACCTCGCAAAAAGTGATGAAGAATCAAGTCTTTTATCTTCCGGATATCAAGCCTTCACCTATCAACACCCAGCAGCCATCTCTCAACTCTTGAAAACTGAACTATAACGCGCTTTGAGCAGGAGCCTTACAACCTCCAGATAAGATGGATAGGAGGTAGGTACCTCAAGCGATCACGTCCGCCTGGTACAGTTTTTATAAGAGTCTTGGGTTTATAATGGCCAAGCAATATGTTCTTAAAAACGGTTATAAGGTGAAGTTATAGTAGTAAATGTACTTAAGTTAATCCAGCATTAATTTATGCTGTCAAAAGCGCAGTAGTTAATATTGATGCCATAATCTGCGCTTTATAAGTCAAAATAGCCTTAGAAAGCACGCGTTCTAGGATATTTTTTCTAGTTGGGATACATACAAACATACGCTCGAAGAACATTTCTCTCCCGCAGTCAAATAAAATTATACAAGAATCAAAATATAGAAAAATACAAATATTTTTAATATATGTCTATCTATTTCCTACGTGAGTGCACGAAGATAAATGGAATGATACTTCATTTGTCAAAAGCGAAAGGGAGGTTTACGACGGAATTTTAAACGTCCGTTTAAATCGGAACTCTTTTATACTTTATTTATCGTAAGGAAACCGATCAAATGATTTTCTGTTTCAATTTTTAAGACGTCGACCCTGATATTAATTTTTTTTTTCAAAATAATAACAGATTGATGTTGCTTTAATCATACGTTAATGTTTGACAATTTCATGGTTGGTGACGGGTGTTGGCAAAAAATACAAAATTAATTTTGTATTTTTTTCTTTGTTATGTAAATTTAAAGTCAAATTGTTATCCCTCTTTCTTCGTGTTCTCAAAATATTTAAGCCGACTGCACCAAGCCAATGTTTTAACTTTTGTTAGGAATGTTTAATTAGGATAGTTCATATAGAGACTTTAGCTTTCAAGAAGCAAAGGGCGACTTTATCAATCAATATCTTTGCAAAGCTAATTATCATAATATAGTATCGACGACTCACTGATTTACAGACATTGCAATCACATCATAGGCTCGCAGCTTGAAGCATCACTCAATGGGCACATTGCAGGCACATACACAGTTCAACAGTATTTGTTGCTCAGTGGCGCTACATTGAAGTCAGGATAGCCTTTGTAGGTCTCAAGTGTTGTTCGTCCATTAAGTATTGATTGTATTCCTCATAGTTTGTGTTTTGACACTGCAGAATGTAAATATGTTTACTAATTGACGTCTCAATCTGCGAAATTAGAGGAGTTTTTGACGTATACTGAAATAAGAATGCAAAGCCTGAAAAATTTAATGGAAAAAAATTGATTTTTGATATTATAGCAAACTTCAGTTTAAAAACTTTAATGTAAGAAATAAAACTAGTTTGGTTGTTAGTGAGAAAAAAGTTCGCAAGGACCAATAATTTTTTTTAGTGATGGTTCCTTAGCAAAAAATCAAACCGACTAAGCCAAAACAAAACATTACTATGCGAAAAATATTTTCTTTTCCGAAGTGGGTGCCTTTGGTGGAACCTATTGTTTTCCGTTTTTCGACACCGACTTCGGAAAAGAAAGTTATTTTATCTACTCTGATAGCGTAATTTTCGAATTATAAAATTCAAAACGAGTTTATATTGGCATACTTTATAAACACAATACCGAAATTTAAAAATAAAATCTTATTATAACACTATAGAAATAATGCTATAAACATTTTTTTTCTATTACGATACAGCACAAATCCAAGAAGTTAATCACTAAGTTTCCATAAAAAAAATTGTAATGCTGTTTTATAGTACCTATTATAAAAAGATTTGATTCCAATTTTAAATTGTCTATGATAATGCCCGCTTTAGACTTAGCACGCACTGCGATTTTTATTCGCGCGAATTTTGTTTCCTTCTACGTGTTCATAGAGCTCAAAATATTCGAGCGAGAAAAATTCGCGCCGTGGTGCGGTGGATTCTGTGGCAAAACACGGATTCCTTGCGGTATTATTTCCGCACGATTTCTTTACCGCAATGCGAACAACTTCATACAATTCTGCTGGGTTTTTGCGCCATTCATACGTTTTGCAAGTTTTGCTGTACTGAATTTCATGAGTTATTTCAATTATTGTTTAAGAATGTCTGCTATCAGTGAATGTGAAGAAAATTTGACTCCGCCCGATATTTTAGATGCGGCGAAGGAAATTACTCTTAATTTATTACCAGCAAAGTTGAGAAAAGTATATGAAAAATGCTATCACGATTTTACATACATACATACATAAACTCACGCCTTTTCCCATGGGGGTTGGCAGAAACTACAGAACGCCACCTGCTACGATCCTTACATACTTCTTTTGCTTCACTCACATTCATACATCTAGTCATACACACACGCCGGTTATGAGTACTGCGCACCTGGCCTTTTTGAAGAACATCACCTATAAGGTGGATCACGATTTTTGGCATAGAAAATGCAAAAAGAGGTATTTAGTAGGTTCAATCCCAATTTATGAGTGTAGATAAAGTAGTGTATGAAACTGCACATAACTAGGTATTAAAACATTCGAGTGAAAACTATTAAAAACCTCGCCTACGGCTCGGTTTTTAAACACACACTCATGTTTTAATACCCCTCATTATGCAACAGTTTCATAAACTACTATTTCATCATCAGATCAGTTCGATGGTACCATTTATTTATAAGTATTTGCTTCATCATAGTCGGTTAACTATGCCATATATATTATACCCGTGACATACTACTACGACATACGGAGTTCCAGTGGCCATCTGTGGTTTTCTTTATCAGTTCCACCTTACCAAATGATACTTCAAAATCAAAATCATTTTTTTTATTTCACATAGGCCTACATGGGCACTTATAAAACGTCGACAAAATGTGCACGTTTCGGGTTGGTCGTTTCCTATGGAGAAGAACTGGCAAGAAACTCCATGGTTACTCTTTTAAAAATGGTTTGGCTTTACAATATTTCCATGTTACAGCATTAGTACTTAGATATGGGGAGAACGTAGGCTCGAATTATGACAATAAGTCGTAAGAAACTAAAAAAAAAAGAAAAAGATTATATAAAAAAGTTAACAAATGTTAACTACCATCTAGAAGGCCTACAATGTTCACACATTCACAAAACAAACGGTAAAAGAATATATACAAAGGTAAAAACATAAATAAATATAACAAGACTAAATTTAACATGTGGCACAAATGTTGTTATCAGTGCTGTAACTATTCTTAGCAAAGGGCTATAAAGATGATTGAAAACCATTGTAAAAAGTCTAATTAAAAGAAGGAAAGAAAAAATGAGATTGAGAATAGTTAGAGACATCCACATATTTGTGCCGTTTACAAGTTACCAGGGAAGCTGCATGCGCAGAAGGAGCTAAGGCCAAATGTTTTTATCTTCAACGTAGTCCTTGATTTTATAATATGCTTTGTTAATAAGGATACGTTTGATGTAGTTTTTGAACCTTCCATCAGTCAGTTCTATAACTGACTTTGGCAACTTGTTATAAAAGCGTATACTGTTTATAAGAAAAGACTTGCTAGTTTTCGTTAATCTGAATTTGTGTATTACAATTTCGTGCTTACTGCGTGTATTTAAATTATGGAAGTCGCTTCTAGTTTTGAAAAGCCCTCGATTTTTACGGACATACAAAATACATTCCAAAATATAAAGTGAAGGTAGAGTCAGTATATCGATCTCTTTAAATTTTTCTCTGAGGGACTCGCGAGGACCCATTTTATAGATTGCGCGGATTGCCCTCTTTTGTAGTATGAAAATTGAGTCAACGTCTGCTGCTGATCCCCACAGCAGAATGCCATAAGACATAATACTGTGGAAATAAGCATAGTATACTAACCTAGCTGTAGCTACATCGGTTAGCTGCCTTATTTTCCTTACTGCATATGCACCCGAACTTAACCTACCCGAAAGAGTTCTAATGTGCGCGCCCCACTGCAATTTTGAATCGATAGTAATCCCTAAAAATACAGTTTCCGTTATAACTTCAAGATTTTTGCCGTCAAGATTTAAGTTAAGGTCATGTTGTGGTACATTTGGTAAAGAGAACTATAGACATTTTGTTTTTTTCGCATTCAGTAAAAGATTGTTAGCTGCGAACCATCTTGAGAGAACAATTAGACTTTCGTTGACATTTAAGACATCCGTATCTCGCCTATCTATTTTAAAAATAAGCGAAGTATCATCAGCAAATAGAATTATATCCGATAATTTGGCCATCATAAAAGGTAGATCATTAATGTAAACAAGAAAAAGGAAAGGGCCGAGAATTGAACCTCGGGGCACGCCCATCTTGACTAGAGACCCGGAGGACGTCGCCCCATTAACATTTACTTTTTGCTGTCTGTTTGATAAATAGGAAAGCACGAGATCAGCAGATTTTCCACGAATTCCGTAGTGGTGTAATTTACAGATCAGTGTGTTGTGGTCGACGCAGTCCAAAGCTTTTGAGAGATCACAGAAAATGCCAATGGCATCCTGGAACCTCTCCCAAGCCTCCAAGATGTGGCTGATGAGTTTTACTCCCGCGTCCGTTGTCGACCTACCTTTCGTGAAACCAAACTGTTGACTATGCAGTATCCCATTTGAATTGAAGTGAGACAACATCTGTTCCAGCATGATTTTTTCAAAGATTTTACTCAATGCTGGAAGCACGGATATAGGTATATAATTAGAAGGATCACTCTTACAGCCTGATTTGAAAATTGGTACTACTTTACTGTGTTTCATTAAGTCAGGAAAAGTGCCGCTGTCCAAACATTGATTGAATATGCCTGTTAGGACAGGAGCAATTGAGTAAATAATATCTCCAAGAACCCTAACGGATATCCCCCACAAGTCTTCAATATTTTTTATATTGAGACTTTTGAACGCGTTTTTCCTGTGTGTAAATGATTGCATTGTTGATAAAATATCAAAATCGCTATATGTATGCCTTTAATATTTGCGAAGTTCCCTCGATTTATACAGGATTCCATCATCAGATCCTGACCTAAAGACCATGGGACCACCTGTATACCCTTTCAAACAAAAGAATTTTTTTCCAAATCGGTCTAGGCGACTTTGAGTAATCGCGGAAAATACAGAAAAAAAAAACCGACGAATTTAGAACCTCCTCCTTTTTTTGAAGTCGTTTGAAAACAGTATTTGCTCCTGAGAATGTAAGAACGCAATAGGGCCGTTGTATTATACGATACGAAACATCAAAATGATTCGTGCTACGGGTATTGCATAATAGAATAAACGTACCCTTTCGTTACGAACCTACTTACGTAGTGTATCTTTCTTCGTGCATTCGTACACAGTAGAGGAAGTTTAGCGCCATATTATTACTCATATTTTAACTCCTTTGAAGCCACCACGTACGCTGAGAAGCTCTCTAATTACAACATTGGTACACTTACAGGCGAAATGGAATGTTGCCGAGAAATTCGTCGAAGTGATGAGGGAGACTGATTAAGGAGATATCACTTAACTCACTTCAATGGAGAAAGTCTGTGGCGTTACCGTACTTTGTCTCCGGTGAGGCGGAGTGAAAATTTGAAATGATGAAGAGGTGTATTTTCGAGTGTAAATTATTTTACTTTCGTCTTTAATGTAAGGTAGAGAATGAAAGGTGGTGAATCCATAATTATATTTTAAATGCGATAGTAATATCAATACATCAAACATACAGATAGAGTGTATCTGTATGTTTGTTGCATTTTCACACCTAAACCGCTGAACCAATTTAATTAAAGCCGCTGGCAGAGACTAGTTTTTAAATAAAAATCATTCGTCCGAAAGCGATAAAATAATAAACAAATATACAGTACATATCCTGCAGCTCTATATTTGCTTGTCTATTGCAACCCGTATCTCTATATTTCTGCTGTTTTAAAATGGCAGAATGAAAAAAACGTTTCGATTTCAAAAAGCGAATCGAAGTACCATCAAATCAACTACCATAGACACATACAGACAGATTATTATAAAAACACGGCTTTTAGCACGGTTGATGTACATTTGTCGTCTAGTTCTAAAAACAAATGAATTAATACTTAATATTTAGTTATAGGTATGTCAGAGACGAAGCAAAAATGCAAGGCAAAGTTGCGGAGCAGAAACTAATAAATATAGAAACCGGCGAAATTCGAGTTTGACTCGCCCATAGAGGGTTCCGTAAAAACAGCTACATTCACCATAATAAATAGGTAACATTACTAATGTTCATAAACAATAAAAGCACCGAACTTTGCTCTAACGAAGGGACAAAATTAAATTTGCCGTTTGAAAACTGTTGTCCCCATACATCAATAAATAAAAAAAGATACTTTTTCAAGTACATTTTATAAATTGGTTGACTTTTTCTCCTAAACTTGTAAAGCCTAGAAGGTGTGATAGTTTTCCTTTTAAATTAATTATATATACTACTGCCGTGAATTTTTCACATATATCCAAAAGCAACCACCAAAGCAGTCTTTTTATATTTTTAGGGTACCTTATTTATCTAAGAGGTACTCGTGACAAGCAAGTAAGTCATCTCACATACAGTTCTTCATCGTCAATAATAATGATACGGTACGCACAACTTATAGATAAGATGGGGTCAGAAGTACCCTTCTCTGGAATTTTGATACGGGTTTGGCAGTTAAAGTTTCATTTAGACCCACTGCTTGCATTAGTGCCCGACTATTGATGTATTGAATAGTGTTAGAGAATCTGTAGCACATTGATTAAAGGTTGAAAGACGTAGACTGAGCGGGGAAAATTACCAGGAATGAGGGTTTTAAGGAAAAATTTATGCCACTAGTTGGTGACACTTTAGCAAGAGGTCCTTAGAAAATCAAACATCAACATAACGTTGGCGTCAATTTAAGTAATGTTGGCAAACATTTGTGGTTTGACAGGCGCCTGGACCTGACCTCTCAGTGCATCAGTTCTGAAAACCCTCATTGCATATCTGCTTTTTACTTTCTATAAATATATCAACATGCGCATATTTACTACAAACCTATTAGAAATTCAATACTGCTACAAAAGGTAATTTGAAGTAAAAACTTTTCTTTCAGGGCAAGTATCAAGTACCTATTTTTAACTGAACCTATCACGCGATCCAATAAAATATTTAACAAAGACCTAGCTTAACGTTTTCTTTTAACCATTAGTTTTTGTTATTCCTTCTCTATCGTCCCCCGTAAAGCTACTAATGAAGAAAACAGTAGGAGAGACTGGGAAGATTTGATCCTACGGAAGACTTGGTTCCTAAAAATAATAAAGCAACTTGGCATCTCAAATGGTAATTACAAGTCTACTAAAGTAATAAAACCGGGGAAGTAGAACTAATAATAGAGTTAGGTTTAATTTTTAAATTAACCGAAGATGTTTAGGGGCTTTATAATTTGTATGTACCAAGTCTCCCGTGGAACCAAATCACCCCAGTCTCCCATAGATCTATTCTGTAAACTCACCATGAAAACTTTGGTGACGTTTACATGAAGTGAGCTGTATATCCATTCCATCAAGGTGGAATGACAGTAGGCTTCCAGCTCACTTCACATACAATCTTACAGTTAGATGTTTACAGAATAGACCGGCTGTTCTTTGAACGACGATACACGATGGCTGCAAACCGCTGACTACTTCCCACTATACTATTACCGCTAACTTCCACACGAGTTAACTAAATTAGTAACTACCTATGTAGCCAAGGAATACATCTAAATTTCCCATCGCACTCGTTCAATTTACATTTACCGTAAACGCTTTGAGGGTTAATTATCAAAATCTTCTTTTCCTTAGCTCTCTCTCCCTCTATACTTTTAGGAACCGAGTGTCTGATACAAAGCAAATTGGTAATACTCGATAGCTGTGGGAAAGGGCGCCCAATGGCCCATTTCCGAAAGAAGCTTTATATTTTTCTTCCCTTGCAACGGTATGTAATGTAAGGCGGCTTTTAATTTATTGGAAAACTTTTAGATGGTAAAAGTATTTGCACATATACACAAGGTGTAAGGGAAATAGGTAAACATTCTTGAAATGCTGAAGTCATAATCAAAAACTAAAAAATAAAATTGGGCTTTCCGTACACAAAATTTGTAAAAAAGGAACAAATTTCTTGAAAAAGGTGTTTTTTTTTATGGGCAGAATCAGTTCTTTTAAATATAGACCTACTTTTACAATTGGATTAGCTATTTACATGTGAGAAAAAAATACTGGTCATTTCATGCTAGGCTAGCGTTTTGTCTCTGCCCGGCAATGCCGACTTAGCTCTGTGTCTAGGTAAATGAGAGGTTTGGAGGCATGGGCATGCCAAGAGATTTTTACTTGTGTATATAATCTTTGCCATAGGTAGATATCTAATAACATCCATTTACGATTGCAAATAAAAAATTTCGTGAGTGGACGTGTAAGTACAGTATAATGTGATTCGTGATAAGTCACGTTAACATTTTTCTCCTCAAACTGTAGGTAGAAGTGTTATTACGTGTTATAAAATCTATTTAATTTGTGAAAGAAAACATGAACCGGATTTGCTGGCTGCTGGGCCTGCAAAAATTGTATCTGCATTAATACACATAAACTCACGCTTTTTCATGGGGTTAGGTAGAAACTACACAACACCTGCTGATACGATCCTTAAATACTCCTTTTGCTTAGTATATGTTCCTACCAGATGTATTAAATTGTACATCTTAACATTAAATGCTAATATAAACGCCGTTGATTTGCCTACAAACACTGCCTAGACAGTATCAACATAAGACATGCTGCATATTTTACCCATAACACATAGATATATCAAGGCATCGCCCCTAATACGAGTTTAAGTTTTACGATACCGACTCGACCCGCTCTCGATGTTATTATTATGCTGATGGCCCAGGCGATATTCGGATATTGCTATATTTTCCTATCACTCCATCTTTGGGTTATTCGTTTGTGAAGGAGTATTGTTGCACATGTGTTTGAGTGTACTAGATAAAGCGAAGAACGGGTTAGCATGTAAAAATAATAAGACGTTTTATTAAAACCACATTTTTTTCAAAAAGAGTAAGTGTAGAGATTCTTGCCCGTTCTTCTCCATAACAAGCTACATTTCCGAATGGACGGTAGAATAAATTATTATTACATTTTTTTTATGAATGTGCCGCTTAATGGCCTAATTGAATAAAGAAATATTGATATTGATTATTGATTTTTGATTTTGACGAATGAAGCTTACACACTATCTTAACTAATATTATAAACGCGAAAAATTGTGAGTGTGTGTGTTTGTTACTTCTTCACTCTCAAACGGCTGGACAGATCGGATCTGATCTGATGAAATTTGGCACAGAGATAGATTATAGTCAGGAATAGCAAATAGGACTTTTTATCCCGGGAATATATTCCCTTGGGTTAATTTTCTACTTTCATGCGGGTGAAGTCGCTAAAAGAAGCTAGTAAGTCAATATTCTGAATCACAACATCATGCCTGTATTCCTTGAAAGGTTTGGAAGCGTTACACCTATAGCAATGAAAAAACGGACGGTGTTATAGAGCTTGTCCTTCTGGACTTATGCATGGTTTAAGGCAATAGACTCGCATGACTCACACAACTTACATGGGACGTTAACATAACTGTTATTCTGATAAAAACTTTTAATCAAAAAAAACAAACCGACTTCCAAAACAAAACACTACAAAGCGAAACATAATTTTCTTTTCCGAAGTCGGTGTCTTTGATACTCTATTGTTTTCCATTTAAAAGCCAAAGTAAATCTCATGATGATTCCAATAAGCCCAAACACGACTAGAATACATTTTTTTATATGGCAGTACCAGTGCTAGAGTAGTTATAAATAAATGGTACTGATGATAATGGTATCATTAGTACCATTTATTTATAAGTATTTGCTTCATCATAGTCGGTTAACTATTCGATATATCTTATACCCGTCATATACTCGTACTAGCATTAAGGAGTTCCAGTGGCCATCTGTGTTCTTCTTCATCAGTTCCAATTCACCAAATGATACTTTTTTAAGTGCAAATGATTGCATTGTTAATGAAAATTGCTAACCAAAACCAAAATGATTAAATGTATGCCTTTCAAACAAGAGAATAATTTTCCAAATCGGTCCAGGCGTCTTTGAGTTATCGGGGCAGAAAAAAGTGTCCGACGAATTGAGAAACTCCTACTTTTTTGAAGTCGGTAATAAATGATCTTAAATGTACGAGTAAGCACAAGAGATCGGTCAAATGTGTAGGATATTTTCATTCAAAATTGGATACGTTCTTATTTTAAAGACCCGTGATTGATTGCCTTTAAGAGAAAATTTCTCAATAAAAATAAGCACCTTATTAGCTATGTTGTCATAAATAAGCGTTACCTTCAAAGTTTCCCGAAAAATGCGCACGTAAACCTCTAGATGAATCAATTAAAACACCTCTACATCAGGTGTATATTTTCCCATGCCGAGGAGGGTCGATTAATGTTTTCTCGTCGTTATGTCATTATTTAAGCAATCTGATATTACTTCATGCCATTTACGAGCACCTTCATAAATATTTGCTGACAATTATCACTAAGCTGAACACAGTGAACACGCTTCTGCATAATTTGAGATTTTCTGAAATCAGTTGTTGCGGCCCTGATGCATTCTGTGATATATGATGGAATTTTATTTGATCTACCAATAACGTTTCATATTATAATATTTAATTGAATGACAAAAATGGGACACAGATTGAAAACCTTTTAGGATTATGTAGGGTGCCTTAGAATGTTTTTCTTTTTTGATACTTAAAAATACACTAGAATTAGTTCAAACACGTTTTATTTACTGTTAAATTAAAAAGCAGTGTTTCAGTTTTGTTTATTTAAACCAATATTTTTATATTTATTTTATACTAGAGGACGCCTCACGGTTTCACCCGCGTAGTTCCCTTTCCCGTGGGAATACAGGTATAAAAAGTAGCCTATGTCACCCGGGGATAGAGTAGCTTCCCAACGGTGAAAGATTTTTTGAAATCGGTCCAGTAGTTTTGGAGCCTATTCGTACAAACAAACAAACAATCAAACAAAAAAATCTTTCCTCTTTATAATATTGGTATAGATATATTAAAAATACAACCGACTTCCAAATAAAAAAACAAAAAAGTGAAAAATAACTTCAATTTCGGAAGTCGGTGTTCTTGTTTTATTTTCTTGGTTTTTTGACACCGACTTCCGAAATTGAAGTTATATTTCACTTTTTTGTTTCTTTATTTGGATGTCGGTTGTATTTTTTGTAAAAAGTTTTTTTTTATTTTTCACTTTTTAGTTGTGCTACACAATTTATATGTGCTAGGTACCAATAATGCCCAAGGTGAAACCAGAATAGATTTACCCAATAACATGAAACTTAAACAAATTCGGTCGAATAAAGGTATACCAAGGTGAAAAGTTTACACCTGCGTACCCCTTTAGAGCGTACTAGTGTGATGTTGTGTTATGAAATGGTGTAAACAATAAACATAAATGCGATTGCAGCTATCCCGAGTGATTTGCCGTCATTTATTGAAGAGTTCTGATGTGTATCTCCGAAGTTCTTTATCAGATCTTATTCTTCCCAAGAAGGATAGTCGAGCGGACCCGGCCAACTACAGGCCCATATCAGTAACGTCCATCCTCTGTAAGAGTATGGAACGTGTATAATTGAATAAAAAGCTCCTGGCATACCTAGAAGACAACGACCTCCTTAGTGACCGACAATACGGCTTCCGCCGAAACCGGTCAACTGGGGATCTTCTAGCGTATGCCATTCACATCTGGAGTGAGGCCATCGAGAAGCACGGGGAGGCGCTTGCTGTCTCCCTTGACATATCGAAGGCCTTTGACAGGGTCTGGCACGAGAGCCTTATTGGTAAGCTTCCTTCCTTCGGTCTGCCTAGTGGTCTGTGTGACTGGATTGCAGACTTCCTGAGGGATCGGTCCATCCGAGTGGTTATCGATGGTTGCTCGTCCGGTCAGTTAGGTATTAACGCCGGAGTCCCTCAGGGGTCAGTGCTCTCGGCAACATTGTTCTTGCTGCACATTAATGACCTGCTAAAACCCGGAACCTTTGGGTATGCAGACGACAGCACTGTTGCTGAGAGATACGTATCTGGCGCACGGGCTACTGAGCCTCAAGTCCGGTCTCTTCGGGAGGCTATGGTCGAGCGCTTGAACCTGTCTTTGGAGGCAGTCTCCGAATGGGGCAATGCCAATCTAGTCAGTTTCAATGCTGCCAAGACCCAGGCGTGTCTTTTTTCCGCAAAAAAGAGCCAATTCCACCCGGCTCCATCCTTCCGTGGTGTAACCGTGCCGATAACGGACCATCTCGAACTTCTTGGTGTTACGTTAACATCGACCCTCAATTTTGGTCCATTCATTGAGTCAAAGGCTCAATTGGCTGCAAAAAAGTTGGGATCCTTGCGAAGGTGAGACGGTACTTCACGCCTGAACAGCTGCTCAACTTGTATTAAGCGCAAGTTCGGTCATGCATGGAGTACTGCTCTCACCTCTGGGATGGATCTGCCAAATACCAGCTTGATGCACTTGAGTCGATTGACAGACGGGCCAAAAGGCTTATTGGCAACGGTGCACTGGTCGCCTCAAAGCTCCAGAGCCTCGAACATCGACGCCGAGTTGCCAGCCTGTCGGTTTTTTATCGGTTACATTTCGGGGAGTGCGCGACGGAACTGCACAATTTGATTCCGCCAAGCCCTTTCCATCATCGGACTACAAGACGTACGGCAATGTGCCATCGGTACATGGTGGATATCCCACCCATACGCACAAAGCGTTTTGAAAATACTTTCAATGTGCGTACAGCTAAGGAGTGGAACTCCCTGCCGGCGTCCTTGTTTCCTGATAGCTACAACCTAGGGGTCTTCAAGTCAAGAGTGAATAGGTTACTTCTAGGCAAGCGTGCTCCACCTTCGACCATATCATCGCTTAACATCAGGCGAGATAGTGGTCAAACGCGAGCCTAAAACGAATAAAAAAAAATAAAAAAAACTCGATGAAAATTAAATGGGACCACATGACAAACACCAGCTTTCAAATAAAACAAGAATCATCAAAATCGGTTCACCCAGTAAGAAGTTCAGAAGTAACACAAATAAAAAAAAAAAAAAAATACAGTCAAATTGAGAACCTCCTCCTTTTTTTGAAGTCGGTTAAAAATTATTAAGATGAAAGATTTTTTGTTAGTTTGTACCAAATAGACTCCGAAACTACGGGACCGATTTAAAAAAATCAAAAAAAATAGAGATCCTTATGAACATTGCAATAATTTAACCCAAAGTAGCCAAATTTTGTCTATAAAATTCATTATTACACGCACGCCAGCTCTGAGAAAACTGTGATGATACATACATATGATGTACTACATGATTAAAGTAGTCATTATTACCTACAAAAAAGAGTGCGAGAGAATATATCTCACTATCATATTTAAGTCACAATAGCAGCTTTGGTGTTCTAAAATTTAATTAATTCGCCGGTAGAAACATAACTTGGTTACATTCGTATTGTAGTATTAATTTTTATTCAAATAAATAGTTTAACAATTTGGTAGGTAGGTAAGGTAGGGTAGGTAGGTAGGTAGATAGGTAGGGAAGGTGGTTAGCTAGATAGGGTAGGGTATGTAGTATAATAGGGTAGGGAGGTTGATCGGTAGGGCAGGTGAGTAGTTTGGTAAGGTAGGTTGGCGGGAACGAAGCCGCGGGGGTCAGCTAGTAGTTTATAAATGCGCAACTTCCACTTCAGGATGCAAAAACGAAAATCATTCTGGGACACCCTTTACATAACATTATCCCCAAGGCTCCAATAATGGGACACATATATGTCCATTGATGAATCTTTTGAATAATATTTGCAAATTAGACCAATATAACTTGCAGACTTTTAGGGATGTTCCTTTTTACATAAAATACGAAAACGGAAGATTTATCGAGAAAAGAAATATCTACATAATATCCTATTCAAATCAATTACCGACGAGGCTAATATTTATTTATTTAAACTTCATGTACAATAGTGGTACATAGGCGGACTTAATGCCGCAAGGCATTCTGTACCAGTCTAATATCGCTGGAGAAACTTCACTGTGGGTCAACAATGTAAGATTAAATCTCATTGCCTTTCGATAAGAGCTCTCTTCTCCCGTCACATCTTTATAAAACTTTAACTTCGTTAAATTTTTTAAACTTTAAGATCAAGTACCCATAACTCTTTCTCGTAAAAGAGAATGTCTGAATTTCTAACAAAGAAAAATTTTATTGATATCAAACAGATAAGGTGTAACTTTGTCTGCTTCAAAGATTGTTTAACAACTTATATTGATAAAGATTGTTGTTCAGAACTTTGTAACAAATAATGGGTAGTGATTATAGTTAACTTTTTGACAGCTTGAGGCACTCAAGAAGAATACGTAGCTACCTAGGTTCACTTTAGGAACCTATAGTTCACTTTTATTAACTTTACCTGGGTTTTTTTTCTACAACAGGGAGTTAAAATTACTTCATATTTAACATTTACAAAACATTATCACAATGTAGCAAATTATTTCCACTGAAACCACATGTGTTCTCTCTTTGTTGTTTTATGCTTTGAACTCACACAGGTAAAAGCAAATACAAACATATTCTATGTATTTTTACCTTGTCACTACAATAAGAGAGCTCGTATGTGCTTAAAATTCTATGAAAATCCTGAAGAGTATCTGCTGATAAAACAATAACATTTATTTTGTGTGCATTATAAAATAATTATGATGTAAAAAAAACCTAACAAGTACAACATACCTATCGCCCTTTCAAAATAGTAACCTTGAGTTAAAGAGCTATATAAATTTGGTTTGCAGTAAATATCTTTTAAGAATCTCTAGACACGGTTATATTTAATTCATTATTTGTTTTTAGGGAGCGGGTGAAAACAACATGAATACAAATTTCCTAATGCAATCATATACATAATACAAAATTAGTGACCTTCTTTCCGTAAGAAAACTGTACATTATTCAAACAGTCATAAAATAGCACAAAATCCTGCCTTATGACAAAGCTTTATTCCAGAAAGAAGGGCTGACATTGTTGCTCAAATCCCACAGACTAAAACAATATTAAATAAACGATGTGCTAAACTATATAATTAAATAAACAAAATAATAGACTTATACAATAAAACAAATTTTGAATGTAAGAAAATCATAACCAATTGGTTTAAGACACTTACTTATGATGACACGGAGGCACTTCTAGATGATATAATGCACTACCACATACACTTTCACACACACACTCATACACACTCCCACACACATCCTCTGTACAGTTTCACATCCACCCTCACACACACTAACACCCCCACAGTTTGACTACGTACAGGTTTCCTCACTCGAGAAAATACTCTCAACATCATCTTTAGTATTGTTTGTTATTTTTAACCTAACTACTAGTACTCTTAGTGTAAGTAATTATTACTATATTATGGAAGAGCGGAGTCTCCTAACACAGGCATTATTTGCTTAAAAGAAGGCTCGAAACACTAAACCCTTATGCAAACTGAAGCATTAATACTTTTTTATTTCAACTACGTGGTAGTGTTATCATTAATCACTACAGAACCGATCACAAAGGACGTATTTTTTGCTTAGAACCAAAACAGTGCAGAAATGTTATATGAAATCTCATTGTTGCACAGTTTTTCATTACTGCACTGTTTTTTTATTTTTATTTGGATATAAATTCACCATAGAGGTTTAATGTCTCCCATTAAGTTGAATATAAAATGTATGCATTAGATCAAAAAGATGACGGCTGAAAATAAAAATCGGCTAAATAAAATCGAATTGTTGAAAAAAAACACAAATGGCGCGCATTTTATACCATTGTAAAACTTTGATACTTCCTAAATATAGCAAGAAAAGTTTAAAAAATGGAAATAGACTGCGATAGCGATATGAATTGAAATCCAGAGAGCTGCTGCTACAGCTGCAAATTAAATAAATCATAACCTTTTGCCTCAAAAGTCACAGGGTAAATATTTTTCATTAACTTGATTATTTGTTTTCAGTAGTTATATTTTATAACGGTAGGTAGATTGGTAGTTGAAAGAAAAGTAGATTACGCACCTCGCTAAAGTGAGTAATTATTGCACTCGTGCTAATTTAGTTACCTCGCATGCGCTCGGGCACCAACATAACACTCGTGCACATAACTCACTTTGCGCTCGATGCAACAATCTACTATTTTTCTCTTGTCCGAACGGTTCAAAATTGGTAGCCTTCATATTCCCCAAATGGTAAGTCAGGTGTGCACATATAGCACGCCCACATATCACCAGTATTTCTTAAGTCCCATGTAAAAGTGGTCGAGCCGATTACCATCAACCAGGCACAAATCCAGACCCCGGGCTCCTACTGATAAATTTCAGAGCGGGCTTCTTGCTGGCCAGGCCCATAACCGTAATACCGACTTCGCTCTGGTACTCATTTACAATGCCTGCGGTACAAGTCCTGGCAATGTCCTGTAAAAAAATGAACCCTTCGCCATGACAATTTGCGTAGGGAACCAAATGAGGCTCCAGACTCTCTTCGAAGTAACGTGACCCATTTAATAAGTGAGGTCCAGATACAAAAGTAAGTTGGGTTTTTCATCGGCCCTTACGCCACCTCAAACGCTGTGCAAAACGCTCTCCCTCTCTTCGATACACCTTCTTTCTACTGTCGTTACCATACAGCATGACCTTAATCTCGTCAAAAAAACCTAATAACTCTTTACCCGACCTAGAACTCGAACCCAGGACCTCATGCAAAGCAGTAGCTCTTGCTACCTTTCGACCAACGAGGCAGTAAATAAATGCCTCAACGCAAATTAAAGTGACTAACACCAACCACTGTAAATAAAACATTACCGTCTTAAAACCACTACTTACAAACTATTTTAAATTCACTTTACAGTAAAAATCAAACTTACTCGCCATAAAAGCAGTGGTAAGGGATTTCACAAGTAAGTATTACTAGAAAACTAACAAAGAACATTGGAAATGCATGACCCAATGCTCTTGTGGGATGTCATACAACTTTGTAGTCGAGAAAACTTTGCTTGGAATAGTTTGTATGCACATTGACCGCCATCCAGGCTTGGATTACTAAATTCATAGTAACTTTACACGGATATATAATTTACAAATATATTTTTTGTGCTTGCTATAAGAGTATATAGCAAGCACAAAAATATATTTGTAAACTATGTATCCATGTAAAGTTACTTAAACATGAACATATTTTATTTTTATTCTGAATTGCCGACTTTTGTTTGCCAGTAGCAGTACCGTGGTCTCTGGGCGTTGAATGTTTATTTTTTGTGAATTATCTAGGTATAATCTGAAAATTGACATGCAAATTTACGGAAAAATTAAACAGTATTGAGAAAACTAAATAAACATGATAATTGGAAAAAAAAATTAAATAAATACCTGTTTGTTTCATTTTGAGATACATTTACATATAATATTTTATATTTTATTGAAGACTTTTTTTGGAACTGTAATAAAACTAACTGCGTTTCGTTCAAGTTAAAAGCCGAAAGACCAAATTAAAGTTGTACGTTGTTGCAAAGGCACACTTAAAAATTACTATGTTGCATGTATACGTTGACACTTACCAAGGTTAACGGCACCTTGATGGCCATAATCTCACAAACATTATCGTAACAATAACCCTTAGCTGACTCCTGCATTTTCCTCGCGTTCATTAACATTTAACGTTACCCTATTAAGTAGTTACATTAAGTATTATATGGTTTAATAACATTACAGATTATTAAATTCAATTTGATAAATAGGCATCTTCCCTGCATTTTGACAAAATATGCTAAAAACATAGTACATTTTCTAAATTGTAAAGCTGATGCATTTTTGGCATATAGAATTATCCCAAAATGCTTCAACCATCAGTTCTAAACTCTAAGAGTTTATAAATCGCTCTCAGAATGTAACGGATCCCTAGAAAAACTTAAAGGTCATAGTAAAACAAATCCTCGACATTTTGTAGCTTTTCCTTTTCAAGGAATTCTGAAATGTCAATGTTATTAACCCGTAATTGAATCTGTCCAGCAAACAAGATTCTGAAATTGGGTTAGATAACTATTTGTGGCCTTGATAAAAGGGCTTGTCCTTTCAAATTAATTTCTTTTGGTTTGTTTTTTCAGTGACCTTCACAATTTCAGACGAAAGACGTCCACTGCTGGACATAGGCCTCCTCAAGATTTGCCACAAGGACCGGTCTTGTGCGTCTGACATCCAGCTAATACCCCCGGCCTTCATCAGGTCATTGGTATGAAATGTAGGAGGCTTACCATCGTTGCGATTACCAGTACGTGGTCGCCACTCTAGAACCTTAAGCTCCTATTGACCACCCTTTCTGCGACGAATGTACCCTCAGCACTGCCACTTAATTTTATCAATTGTTTGGACTATATCGGTAATCTTGGTTCCCCTACAGATTGCTTTCTTTCTGAATCTTTCATACAAGGAAACTCCGAGCAAAGTCCTTGGGTTGACCCTTTCGATAAAGCTCAATGCGACGTTTTGTTACTGTGTGTGCTCAAAAACAAGCACTGGTCATAGGTTTAGCAATGATCAAAGCAAGAATATTTTGGTAATTCTTCATTAAGGGAAGAAGGAGTTCATCATGTAGAGGCCCTCCTTCTCCATAAAACTGGCCAGTAGGTGACCCCGGCGGTTCCGACGTCCAACTCCAAATTGCCCCACTTGCAGCTCATCCTCGTCTCGTTTGCCCAGTTTCACGTTGAAGTCCCCCATGACAACGGTGAAGTAAGTTTTAGAACCATGCATGGCTCTAGAGATATCCTCATACATGGTCTTTACCACGTCGTCGGGGTGTTCCGAGGTCGGGGCGTAGACCTGTATGACCTTCAGCGAATATCTTGCGGATATTCTGAGTATAAGGTACGCCACCCTGGTCGACACACTCTCGATCTTCACCACGTTGTTCACAAAGGACTTGTGGACGATAAAGCCGACACCACCCTGGGACTGCCGGTCACCACCTCGGAAATAGAGCAGGTTACCGGATTTGAGGATTATCGAGTTCTCCCCCACGCTTACCTAGAAGTAACCTATTTACTCTTGAATTAAGGCGCTATATACGCCCCGATGTTAACGCAGTACTGGCCGTGCGCCTGCTCAATGCCAAAATATAAATATTGAACCTCCTTTTGAATAGTTTTGTTTGCAAAATTGTATTTTATTTACATATGATATGTTAGTTATGAAGAAATTCCAGCCATAATTTTTCTGTGTAAAAATATTTTTTAACAAACGACTTCGTTTTGGAGGAGTTTCCAAAAGTTGCGAAAAAATATCGTGTTGTTAATTATTTTTTTAAAGCAAAATTAACTTATTAGTTACACGAAAAATCTTGTGTTTAAAATTATGTACATGAATCAATAATAAATATATATTTTTTACAAACCTTTTAACCTAGCCGTTACTAAGGAGTATGCTTTAGAAAGTTACCGTTTTACGGGACTAAAGGGTATTTAGGCCCGTAAAGACCCCTAGGTTATAGCTAATAGACAAAAGAGTAGAGATAGGTACAATTTTTTTCAGGTAAAATGTACCTATGGGATTGATATGCATGATTGGACATGATAATCTCAAACGTTTAACACTTAAGAAAATCGTTAGCGCTGATAGATTATCCCTTTATCGTAAATCTCAAGTTCTCGACTTCGAATTCTCAATTCCTGAAACCGGAGGAGATTCACTGGACAATGGACTGTGTTAACTTTATGTCACTGAAACTGACACATATATACCTAAACAAATAAGAGAACGCTAACAAATGTTGGTACTACGTAAACGGATCTGTCTCACCACTCTGACCACTATAAGGCTTTACGTAACAAGGGACTGAACTCACTTTGTTTCCTTTTTCGTATAAATTTCATAATACGGATCCTAACATCACTCAGGGACTGATGAAAGTAAACAAAAGCATTGTTATATCTCCTTTTCTCTTGGGAGTTTGCCTAAAAACGTACACACAATTTTCCTTGAACACTTGTTATCATGCAGTGCGGTTGTCTGCGACGATACTCGGCTTCATTGTTTCTGTTCAAAACATCACTTGGCATGCTCGTCTTAACTTGTGCTTCCCGTCATACGAACGTAAATGCGACTTTGTACACTGTACATACCTACGTAAATCTATGGTGTCTCTGGTATTGTCACCCTGCTTTTTGTTCATATACCGACTACGGTAGAAGACACTCCATTCTGTTCGTTTTGTTCTTTTTCAAATTAACCTATCAAACGTTTGATTAATTCGAAAGTTAAATTGCCTATTGGCGTAGCGTGATTGCATGTTTCGATTTACAAAATGAGAATACGATATAACTCTACTTAATCTGGTTTACTCGTATTACAACCGAAAACCGCAGTTTGTTTGCCTACGCGAACCGAGTCACCTTTATTTAAAATTTATGAACAAATGTTTACTTTTAAAGATAGTTGTTCGGTAATAAATTAAAGGATCGTATAATAAATTGTATACTTTCAGAAGTTTAACGATTGGTACCAAAGTTAATATTCTACGCCGCTACAAAGTTTACGACGCACTTATCTTCATCTTTATAGGTATGATTTTACAAAATAAATGTAAGATATGTTCTAGATATCGTTGCATATTACATAATATTAGTTTTTTTTTTATTTTTGCTACCAGCAAATGTTTGAGAAAGCTCTCTTTAATAGCTGTTTAGAGTTGCAGAGTTTTTATCCAAAAATAAATTAAATTATCTGTACAATTAATAATGAGGTTGAACATTTATTTCATCATCATTATTCGACACCATTATTTTATTGCAGGCAAATTTTTACTGCGTATTTTCTGTAAACTGCATAATGCATTAAAAAATTACCTTTCAGAAATTCATTCATTAAAGTTTCCAGTAATAAATGATTTAACCACAAAAAAAAACGCTCAATCCAACCTAGAACATGAAACCAACTTAAATCTCCCTCCACGGCTAATCTTAAAATAAATTCACCTACATCTTTTAAGAATTCCATATCTTATGAGGTACGGTGGTAGTTATATTCGTAGACGAGTACCACTGAAGCCTTGGGCACTCCCCCGTCGCTTCGCCTCGAGACCCGCCATTGTGTTCAAACACACTCTCTATGAAACCTACGCGGAACCGTGGATACGTCACTACTGAATAGTATGATGTTTACATTGAACATCGCTTGGGACTGTTTTTTCTTTGATAGAACCCGTGCTTTGACTTTATTATGGTTTTATAGCTATTTGTTTTATTTTGGTATGCTTTGGGGGATTGGTGGTTTAAGTTTTTTCTGATACTTCCTTCTTCAAGTGTATACAATATAAGAATCATTTTATACTCATGCCTTGGTAAAAATCTACCTCTTCAACAAGCCGGTAGCGTGGTTAACTGTCCTGATGAGTGCTTCCTATAAATCAATGTTGCCCCATAAGTAATTAGTTTTACAATAGCTACTGTATTCTGTTCAAACACACTCTCTATGAAACCTACGTAGAACCGTGTATACGTCACTACTGCTTACTAATGCACTGCACTATTGTTTTCATTTAATATCGCTTGGGACTGTTTTTTCTTTGATAGAACCCGTGCTTATACTTTATAATGGTAAAATAGCTATTTGTTTTCTTTTATCGTCAGTTTTATGATTTTGACTATGCTTTGGGGATTGGTGGCCTGAGTTGTTTCAGATATATCCTTAGTCAAGCAATAAATTTATAAGAATAACTTATGTACATACAAATTTACGTGGGTGAAAATACTAGCTCTCAGTAACGCGGTAGCGTGAATATCTGTCCAGAGTGTATCCTATGGCCCAATGCGGGCCAATAATAATAAGTAATTATTATTACATTCGCCACAATATTGTGTTCAAACACACGCTCTATGAAACATACGTAGAATCGTGGATACGTCACTACTAAATACCTAGTATGTTTCCATTCAACATCTCTTGGGACTGTTTATTCTTTAATATAAGCCGTGCTTTGACTTTATTATGGTTTTATAGCTATTTGTTTTCTTTTATCGTCGGTTCGTATTTTCGTGAGATTTGTATGGGTAGTATTTAAACGCAAATCAAAAAATATCCTTTTTCTACGCAATAAGATTCCGAATTCCCATCAAAATTACTGATTGCAAAGCAAAATATTCAACTCAAAATATCACTAAACACACTACAATTTATTTTCGCAGCGTACAGCGATTTTTCCTAAAGCAAAAGCTTTTTCATCAATGCACAGCTAATAATCTTAATGCACATTATACATGCTAACTCTTTTCCTTTAAATATAGCTATTTTTATATTATGTATCAATGTCGACGGAGCCCCGCTGCGCGGGGCTCATATTTCTGTACGCAGGGTCTAAAGTAACCTAACTGACTGTTGGAATATGGAAAATTTGCTGTGCAGTCAGTATTTATGCTATGTATGTAGTATTTTGTACAAAAATAAATTTAACAGTATTGCATTATGAGGAAAAAAGTAATGTTATATTGATGTATAATTTCGTTTTATCTGCAGTTTGAGTTTTGTTAAACATTTAGTTTATTTGTAGTGAAGTAAGTTATTAGATGTAAATAAGAATATAAATGATGAGTATGTATTGATAGGCGATTATTTATTTGATATGCAATTTATAATATCCCGATTTGTATCATGCTCTGGGGGTTTGTGGTTTAAGTAGTTTCAGATCCTTCCTTCTTTAAGTAATAACTATGTTAGCATAGCTTGTATAAAAACACTAGCTCTTCAGCTTGGCGGGGGTAACTGTCCAAAGTGCTTTTTATGGGGATTAATGTCGGTCCATAAGTAATTAGTATTATAATAGCCACAGTATTGTGTTCAAACACACTCTCTGTGAAACCTACATGCGACTGTAAATACGAAACTACTGAATAGTATATTGTTTACATTCAACATCGCTTAGGACTGTTTTTTTACTGACTTAAAAAACGAAAGATATTTCTGCACTTTGACGTCCACTGCTGGACATAGGCCTCCTTCTTTGATATAACCCTTTGTTTTAATGTCGGTTTTATGATATTTTGTGAAATTTTTAAATACTTTGAGGTTTGGTTCTTCAAGCAATAACTATATAAGAATATATTATATAAACCCATACCTTGGTAAAGAGACACATAAACCATAAGTAACCCACAAGCCCATATGTAGTTAGTACTATTTCAGCTATATTAAAACTAATATGCCTATAGAATACTCTCACCATAACGTTATAGGTTCCTTATCTGATAAAAAAGTTATCTTGACAAAAACAATAGTTTCTTAATTTTAGGGATCTCAAAAGGCACACGGGTCGCCTGACGGTTTAAAAATAATCGCCAGTCTTACAGATTTGCGTCACTGCAACTTTGTGGCGTCAATAAACTCTTCAAAATCTAGTTTTACAGCCCAATACTTAAACGAATGATAAGACACCAGAAACTATGGGATTAGGACCCTGAGAAGAATGAATCTTTATAAATCTAGATTTGAATCTCTTTTTATTTACGAATGATTGATTACTTATAGATCACTTCTTTTATTGTCCAGTTTTCAGTTAAGATTCTTAGTTCCAGAATAGAGCTCTGAGTAATAATAATGAATCGTGCATTTATTGTAACGTAAAACAAGTTAGTTGATCATGATAAGCGTAGTCACTGGTAAAGTATTTATATTTAAAAGTTCTTTGTACTAACAGGTTCTTAGGATAGATAGATCCAGTGAAACATAAATGTAGATATGGATAAATTTAGTTAGTGTAATTCTGTACTTTTGTTTTTTATCATTTCAGTGTTAGCTTCGTAGTAAAAGTTGTTCGTAATGCTGACCTACAATGACCTCTTAAAAGGTTTCAGATAAAATTCAACGTGTATAATAAGTCAATCACATATCAAAGAATTCGATGATTTTCATTGATTTTGATTTTCATTCAACGAAGTTTTTTGTGAAACCGCGTGGACAGCCACGCAATCAGTCTGTAGAAGTGCTGTCAATCTTGACTGATTGACTGACACGCCGTTCTATTACACACGCACCGTGTTACCATTGCACTAATTTAAGTGGCTAGATTCACCTCACACTAGTAGACTGTTGTCAGACACTAATAAAAATAATGACAGTATTAGTTGTAGGTACAATCGGTCTATAATATTTCCTCTGTTAGACACAGACCTCAGAGTAGTCAGAGTGGACCAGAACACGCAACGTAGGCCTGTGCAGGTCGGTGTATGTCATATATGGTTTTGAAAATAGTTCTAAAACATGCCGATTTTTACTGTGTTTTTTATCACCTTTTTGGGAGCAGTGGTGATATAAATGGAAGTGCCACAAAAAGTAAATTGCTTGCCTAGAGATGCAATATCCCAGTGATAAGGATAGAGTTATTGAAGTTTGTGAGATCACAACTAGGCAGCATCAGTTCTTGGCGAAATACGAGTATAATCAAGTACCGATACATATTCCACGAAGCTGCGACCTGGCTACAAGCCCGGCTAATTATTTTATTTACTCCTTCGCTTACCAGCAGCACTTGCTCACTTGTCCACTAGCGCTAGACAATTAAACAAACCATAGGGCCGATTTCTGAATTAAATATTTGAAGTCAAGCATTTGGCAAACATTACTTTAGCCTGAAACCTATTAAAACTTGACACAAAAGTAAGGTTTGACACGTTCTTAATACCAAAAACTCAATTCTGAAATCGGCCCTTAGTCATAAAAAAGACGATAGTCAAATAAAACAAATTGAAAAAATAAATCAAATCCAACGTGTAATATCATAAAACACGACACGTCTGAATTTGTAATCAAACGAGTTGTCAAATATGATGAAAATCAAAAAACAAATGTGTTTCACGGGTTTATTTTACTTTGTTTCATATACTACAGTGTCACATTCTGTAAATAGATAGGTAAAACAAAAAGAATTGAGAGTTTTTCGGGTATCCATATCATGTTGCACCATAAGAGTTATTTTTTTACTAAGAAACATTTATGGTACTTCCATCTCCTTCTGTTTGTCTGCCACAGCTGGATATGACAGAAACTACTAATGCTATCGACTTGAACTTTTGAATATCGCTTAAAATTGTAATGTAAGTTTAGGTATGGCAATATACGGCTCGTGGATAAATTTGAAAGAGAGTTACCACGGCCCTGGCACAAGCAACTGAAGGAAAACGGGTGGGTTTTAGTCAGTAAAAGTTTGACACCGCTTCACCCAGAGCGGGAGAAGTCATTGGATGAAATAGAAAGCAAAAAAAAAAGTTATGGCAATACATTGGCCAATCCTTGATTTGGGCCAATCGAGATCTGCCTGGACACATCACGATATAGTGTCATTTCGTGATTTGGCCGAATATTTCATGATGTGCCCAAGATAAAGTTGCGTAGATCGATGAGAGCAATCTATTTGCCCAACTACTAGAATTAGTAATTTGGCCACATCGAGATATGGCTGGGCGCTTCGTAATATAGTTCCGTTTAGCGTGTTGCGCATTTGCGCTCTGTCAGCCGAGTATTTCCGTGCGAGGAAATGCTGTACATTGAATTTATAAACAAAATACTTCATAAATTAACTCAGTACTGTGAGCAATGTACATCACCCTCGCGGATTCTCGCGCAAGAGTGTAAAGCTAAATGATAATAAAAGCAATAAGTGTGAGGTAATTGCAGAAAAAGTGCCCCCGGTTTGCGAGTTTGACGTTCTTTGTAAACGATGTTCAGGACGATTGGGACAATTGTTTTGCACTATACAAATTGTAATACGTTTGAATCTGCTGATGTAGATATTCGGACCCATTATAATATCACTGCTTTTAAACAGATTTGAATACAAACAGAATTTTATTCTGAGTAAATTTTGTTTGTCACAAAATACATATTCATAGCTCAATTTTGTTAATATAAATTCGATTTGGCAATTATTTTCTAGGTAGTAAGTGTTTTATATAAAGGTAAATATGAACGTATCGATATTTTTAAGCTTTATTTTCAGTAAAATGTATTGATACACTTTATTGGACACCAAAATGTTCTACCGAAATAAGCAATGATAAATGATTTTATTTCTGTAAGTTGTTTTGTACAAACACTTTTACATGTCGAACACATTTCTTAAAACTAGATGAGGTCGGATTTTCCTATCTGACTACTCTGAGAAGAAAGGCCGAAACAAACTCAGAGGTCACGGTCTCATTTAAAGTCCAGACAAAATCTTGGTTAGATCATGACTGTGAAGACCATGTCAATCAATAGTAATACTATGTCAGAAGCGAATATTCTAGAAGTGGCGATCTTATCGCTGGTAGCGACATATACCACAGGCTCTTGACAACTGACATTCTATCAACGACAGTGTCGAGATAGCGATTGGTAAAAAGTCAAATACCGGGTAAAATGAGATGAATAGGATGCAGAGGTGAATGGGAATAAAACTTTTAGTAAGATTTTAATTTTGATACCACTTTATGGTTTCAAACGAAGCATCGTGTAGGGTTCATAAATGATAAATGATTTTATTTCTGTAAGTTGGTTTGTACAAACACTTTTACATGCCGATCATATTTTTTAAAATTAGATGAGGTCGGCGTTTCCTATCTGACTACTCTGAGAAGAAAGGCCGAAACAAACTTAGAGGTCACAGTCTCTTTTAAAGTCCAGACAAAATCTTGGTTAGATCATGTGAAAACCATGTAGACTGATGTCTGAAATGTGTTTTGAGGAAAGCACCAGTCAGATTGAGTGGACCTGTCCAGTCAATCTGACTCACCACGTACTCATAACCAAACCATAACCATTTTACCATCCTTTTTACCATTAATTTAGTTACATAGTTTAGCATAATTTACCATTTCGTGTATCTAAGTGTTATATAGTGATTCAATATAGTTGTTTACCTTATAATCCTAGACTTTAACTTTACCATATCCTATCATTACAAGAAAGGTGTGTTAGGTCACCATAGCGCCAAGCACTAATTTCTACATGGTCCTTCGAGCATTTAACTACCAGTGACTACCAAGTGATACAGTGCCACGCAAACCAGGAGATCGCTGCAATTGGGAGAACCACGGATTGCAGAGACGGTCGGTTGGAGCATAAAGGTCAGATCAAACCAGTTATATTAACTAATCATTACCAATTTTTTTCTCAAACCAACTCTTAACATGGATTCCGATACTCTGTTCATCAACCAAACGGAGCTCTATGAAATCCTGGACAAGTTCTTAACCAACATAAAGAAGGATGGATCCGAGAGGAAGACCATCGAAAATTACAAGCGTAAGGCTGATATGTTGGAAACATACTGGCACACCTACCAACAAAACCATAAGAAAATGTGTCAGTTTGCGCATGTTGAGCACATTTACTTCAAAAAGGGATGTTTCGAAACAGTCCAGGAAGTTTATTTCAAAATAAAGGAGATAATTGATAAAACCATGAGGCAGTTAGGCACAACGCAGCTGCAGGAAGAAAGCCCCCGTAGACCAAAAGCGGAGGAGGTACAGCCATTACCAGGTGTCCGGGCTAGGTCACAGCTAGGCGCTGACCATCTTCGGCCGGAAGATGAGACGGCGCAGCCACCACCAGGTACGTCGTCTCGCTATAAGGAGTTCACGCAGCGAGAGAACTTTCCCTATACAGGGAGAGGGTCCAGCAAGCTGAACGGGTTGGTAAAGAAGCAGATTATCAATTTCAAGGCGTTCATGAGAACCGTGAGTAGTATAGAAGTAGACAAGTTCGAGAATCAATGGCAATTCGAGAATGCTCTAAAATCACTGGATAGCCGATGGGGTGAGATTGACAGACTTCATTGGGAAATTGAAGGTGAGGTTGGAGGCGACGATATTACGTACCAAATGGAATTCTGCAAGCATGAGGAAAAGTACAGTGAGTTGACAAACGACATCAACAAAAAGATGTGGGCAGTGAAGCACCGAGAGAAGTCAGCTCCGACGATGGACATCCCTGTGTTCAATGGAACTTACAACCAGTGGGTTCCGTTCAAAGACTTATTTAGCGAAGCGATCGATAAAAACCCGTCGATGTCTAATGCGCAAAAAATGCAGTTCTTGAAGAGTAAGGTGACTGGGGAAGCAGAGCGTCTGATTCACCATTTACATATTAGCTCTGACAATTATCAGGTATGCTGGGAAATTTTAAGCCATAGATATGGTAACAAGAAATTGATTTTCACGTCCCATATTAATATCCTACTTGGGCTTCCCAATATACAACAGCAATCGATGGCAACGATTAAGAAGCTGCATGACGTAACCAAGGAGACGTTACACGCTATACAGAATCTGGGAGTGGATATAGCAACTTGGGATCCACTTCTAGTGCACCTACTAGCGCAAAAGCTGGATAACGATACCTTCACCGAATACATAGAATCGGTCAATAATCCTAGAGAGCTACCCGATCTGCAGGAGTTCCTGGAATTCTTGGAGAAAAAATTCACAGCGCTAGAAGCGTCTCGTCGCAAGCAAGAACCAGGCAACCAAAAAACCACGCCGCATCAACCATTCCCATACAGCAACCACAACCAAAACCAGAAGAAAATTTTTCAACGAAATAACCATCAGTCAGGCAACAAAGAAAACACAAAATCAAATGCTTTACACGTGTCGCGGTCGATAACCTGTGCATTGTGCAATTCTGACCACGGATTGTGGCGTTGCCCTGATTTTTTGCAAATGACGCACGAGCAAAAATTAAATAAGATTGAGCAATTAAATTACTGCCAAAACTGTCTATGCAGTCATAACAAAAAACCATGTCAATCGAACAAACGATGTCGTAAATGCTTAGCTACACACAACACACTACTTCACGAAGCAGTGGAAAAACAAAGTCCAACTGCGTCAGCAGAAGGAACCACCAACAATGTTGCAACCAAAAAGAGCACATCTAGGTCATCTCACGCGTCATGGGATGATATATCGGAAATACTTTTAGCCACCGCTATTATAAAAGTCAAGGGAGCTAATGGAACACAACACAAGATGAGGGCTTTAATTGACCAGGGTTCTCAACTATCGTTAATAACTGAAAACGCAGCCCAGATCTTGGGATTAAAGAGGGCTCATTTCAAAGGTCAAATATTCGGCGTCGGTGAAAAAGAAAATAACGCGAAAGGAATGTTACAGGTAACACTCCAGTCTGCAAATAGTGAATTTACCTGCGACACGAACGTTATTATTATGAATAACTTGATCAAGCGATTGCCAAATAAAACGTTTACCAAACCAACAACATGGAACCATATCCAAGGGATACAATTGGCTGATCCAGAGTTTTACGTAAGCAGACCCGTAGATATACTCCTAGGCGCAGATGTTTACAGCAAAATAATGTTAGGAGGTATCTTGAGAGGAGACAACGACAAGCAACCAATCGCTCAACAGACGCAAATAGGATGGCTACTCTGTGGAACCATGATACCACACTACCAGTGCAACGTGGTTCTTAACAACACAGAAGATCTTCTGAAATATTGGGAGAATGAAGACATACACCAGAAGATAGAGATGTCCAACGATGACCATGAGTGTTTACAGTATTTTATAAAAACCACTAAGAGGCTTGAAGACGGAAGGTACGAAGTCCGACTGCCACTCAAGCCGGAATACAAGGACAAGTTGGGCGCAACCAAACCGCAAGCATTAGCTCAATTTAGAAACTTGGAGAAGAAATTTGAGAGGAACACCGCATTGAAGAAAGATTACAAAAGGTTCATGGACGAATATTTTGCATTAAACCACATGATACCATGCAATATTAACCAGGCGCCCGAATGCTACTTACCACACCATGCAGTCATTCGGGCTGAATCTACCACTACCAAGTTGAGAGTAGTTTTTAACGCCTCAGCAAAGTCTTCATCAGGATACAGTCTAAATGACGTCATGTACAGGGGCCCTAATATACAGAAGGATCTTCAAGAGCTTATCCTGAAATGGAGACAATTTCAATTTGTATATACTTCGGACATCGAGAAGATGTACAGAATGATCCGAGTGCACCAAGAATATCAAGCTTACCAAAAGGTGCTATGGCGAGAATCAAATAAGCAACCAATACAATCATTCCAGCTCGTCACACTTACATATGGAACCAAACCAGCAGGATTTTTAGCGATGATGTGCTTGAAACAATTGGCGTCCGATGAAAGACAGAAGTTTCCTGATGCAGCAAAATAATTAGAGGACAGCTTCTATATGGACGATTTTTGCGGAGGGTGTCACTCAATGGAAGCAGCAAATAAACTGAAATCAGATCTCATAAAATTATGCCGATTGGGAGGATTTAATCTAAGAAAATGGACCTCAAACAAACCAGAGCTATTAACCGATTTAGAGAGAGAGCAATGTGACCTGTCAACATACGAGTTCAAGCAGAGCGATTCGACCAAAACTTTGGGTCTCTGTTGGAACCCACAGAAAGATAATTTCATTTTCAACTCGAAAATAGAACCCGAATCACCAGCAATTATTACCAAAAGAGCTCTACTTTCGGATATTTCGAAGCTGTTCGATCCATTAGGGTGGTTAACCCCCCTGAGTACTACCATGAAACTACTGTTTCAAAATGTCTGGTTGTCTGACATAAAATGGGATGACCACCTACCCGAGGCAATGAACTCCGAATGGACAAAATTAAAACAAGAATTGCCGGACATAAACACTATAGAAGTCAACAGATGGCTGGGAATGGGAGAGAACCAAAATATTGCATTGTATGGATTCTGCGACGCATCAAACAAGGCATACGCATGTGTAATCTACTGCAAGGTAGTAAAGAAGGAAGGGACAACCGTTACATTCGTTGCGGGAAAGGCTAGGTTAGCACCCATAAGCAAAGTCATATCAATACCAAGACTAGAGCTAATGGGCGCTCATCTTTTAGCTCAGCTAATGCAAAAAGTACAAAATTCCTTGTCAGAATACCCGACGGATGTCTACTGTTGGACTGATTCAACTGCAGTACTAGGATGGATACAAGGAGATCCAGCCCGATGGAAACCATTTGTAGCAAATCGGGTAAAAACCATCACCAAAACCATACCATCAAAACATTGGCAATATGTGAAGACGACAGATAATCCAGCTGACTGTGCAAGTCGTGGTTTGACTGTCAGGCAACTCAAAGACCACAAGATATGGTGGCAAGGGCCGTCATGGCTGCCATCATACACCAATCAAGAAAATCACCAAACCATTTACGAGACGAATTTAGAAGTAAAGCCGTCTATTTTAAACCAAACCAACGCGGTAGTCATTGGACAACCAAGAGAATCGCTGACTACCGAAATTACTAAACATTTGATAAACAAATATAGCTCCATTACAAAAATCATACGTATTTTAGCGTGGATACTGCGATTACCTACGTTGAACAAACAAGTTCGCCGACCCTACCTCGAATTACACGAGCTTCGCCGGGCTAAACAGCTGATAATCAAAAACGTTCAGCTGGCAGAATTTGCAAACGACCTAGATTCAATAAACAAACACGGAAGAGTGCACTCCAAAAGCAAGATTTTGAGTTTGAATCCTACCGTAGATGAACGTGGCATTTTACGTGTGGGTGGGAGATTAGAAAACGCCCACATGAGTCTTGAGATGAAACATCCCATCATCTTACCTCACGACCACCCGTTAACCACATTACTTATCGATCAAGCTCATAAATTAACTTTCCATGGCGGAGCGCGTCTAACGCTAGCAAACCTTCGACAACAGTATTGGATTGTCGGCGGATACATGGCAACTAAAAAGTTTATAAGAAAATGTGTCATATGCAAAAAACAAAATCCCGTGCGGCAGCACCAGCTCATGGGAGATTTACCAGAACCAAGAATGAATCCCGAACATGCGTTTTATCACTGCGGCGTAGACTACACAGGCTTTGTAGAGGTCAAGGCTAATAAAGGACGGGGAATTAAAACTACGAAGGGGTACATAGCAGTTTTTATATGTATGGTCACGAAAGCGGTTCACTTAGAGCTCGTGTCAGACCTGAGCAGCTCCGCCTTTTTGGCAGCTCTAACCAGAATGGCTGCCAGAAAAGGGGCACCACGACATATGTACAGTGACAACGGCACTAACTTTGTGGGAGCAAACAGGATGATACAGGAAGAATTTAACCAGCTTCGTGAAGTATTCAGTGAAAATTTTATAAACGAGATAGCAGAGATGGGCATAGAATGGCACTTTAACGTGCCTAGCTGGCCTAATGCCGGCGGTCTATGGGAGCGAGCAGTACGCAGTCTGAAACATCATCTCAAGAGGGTCATCGGTCAACAAAGACTAACATTCGAGGAGTACGCCACACTGTTAGCTAGACTAGAAGCGTGCCTCAACTCACGACCTCTTTGCGCGATATCAGAGGATCCCGATGATATAAACTTCCTTACACCAGCTCATTTCTTATCAGGAAGACCAGGAACAACTGTAATAGAAACCGAGCAAGATGCCAGAACCAGGTGGCATCTAACCAACAAATTATTCCAAGATCTTTGGAAACGATGGAAGACTGAATACTTGGTACAACTATCATCTAGAAGTAAATGGATGGAACCACAGAAAAACATCGTAATTGGAGATCTAGTAGTTATTCATGATGAGAATCTGCCTCCAGGAAAATGGGCTCTTGGACGTGTGGTCGACACACATCCAGGAAATGATGGTCTAACCAGAGCAGTTTCATTAAAAACCAAAAATGGGGTCATGAAACGCCCTATTGTGAAACTCTCAGTTTTGCCCGTTGACCAGAATAACGTAAATATAACAGAACCAGATATAAAACCAACAACCAAATTATCAGAAGGAAAAAGAAAACCAAGGTCAAAAATCGCAACTATAGCAACTGTTTTACTGAGTTTTTTTACGCTGATCTTACCATCTTACGGTTTAGACGCCGTGAAACCATTTCCAAACAACCAAACGCTTTATTTTGACCCTATTTCAAAAGTACAATTAATCAGGGATAAATGGACATTAGTTATGTACTACGACATGGGACCCTATTGGACAGGCATAAACACTTATAACCAACTAGCCAATTACCAAGAAAACTTGTGCGCAACCATAGAAACACAAAACCATTGTAATACGATCGTGCAGCAAGCCCGGCACGATTACCAGGAACTCGAATACTACAATGAGCTTTTGCTAACACAGCATTTTGATATTCACGTTAGACGGCGACGCGCCACGGGGAAGACGGGTCGGCGCCGACGAGGCCTAATCAACGGTATCGGATATCTAGCGAATGACGTATTCGGAGTGTTGCACTCGCTTTTTGCAGACCAGTATGAAAAGGACATTGAAACCATACATCGCAATGGATGTGGCGCACGGGGCTATGTCGCCTGTGCCGGAAGGCTTCCGCTGGGCATCGTGGCGAGGGATCCCGCCGGCAGCAGACCGCGGTGACGCCGCCGCCTCCAAGAACTCGACGCCGCAGCGAGAGTTGCTGCCAACAGGAGTTAGCAGCGACTCCGCTGACTCCGAAACCAACCAGAAGACGTCAATCATATAGTGAAGTGCTAAGTGCCAGTGATCTAAAGAATAAAAGTGAAATCGGTTTTCGTTTACATAATTATGCCAAACGCTGGCCTTGTGCGAAGGTGCGAATTATAGTTCGCTAAAACGGGACAAAAAATATAAGGACACAGGCAATAAAAATATTGTTTTTACTGTAGAGGACTACATAGTGTAATTTTAAACCATCATGAATGTTTTTATAATTATAGTTATTTAAGTAGACCAATATGCTTTCAATTTTTGCTTTTTATATTATCAATGTTGTTAAGCTTACCAGATAAGAATACCAGAAAATAATATGTTTAAGTAATTTAATGTTATATACACACCATATCATCATCCCGCATTTCTTCTCGCTCTTGGGAATATGTTCGAGTTTTAACCGAACACTCAGCGAAAATGCATACTTGCATCAAACGCAAGTATGCACATTCGCTCGATTACCGAAATGTGGGCCAGTTCGCGTTTAGATCTCGTCAGAGACACCACGTACTCATAACCAAACCATAACCATTTTACCATCCTTTTTACCATTAATTTATTTACATAGTTTATCATAATTTACCATTTCGTGTATTTAAGTGTTATATAGTGATTCAATATAGTTGTTTACCTTATAATCCAAGACTTTAACTTTACCATATCCATATCATTACAAGAAAGGTGTGTCAGGTCACCATAGCACCAAGCACCACTTTCTACATCTGGATTTGCCCGGTTATCGGCAATAGCACTCCGGGCGAGTCTGGATTGTTTCCAGTTAACGGCAATACCACTCCGGGCGTGTCTGGAATGTGCCCGTTTAGCGGCAATAGCACGCCGGGCGAGTCTGGATTGTGTCCAGTTAACGACAATAGCACTCCCGGCGTGTCTGGAATGTGCCCGGTTTGCGGCAATGGCACTCCGGGCGAGTCGAGATTATGCCCGGTTAACGGTAATAGGCTCGCCCTCAATTATATGTATACGTTGGAGCAAGAAATAAAAAATATTTATTTGTGACTCGCACAGGAGACACGAGACAAGCGAAAAAAAAACCCGTGTGAGACCAAAAAGGTTCCTATGTCAGCATGCATAAGCATGCATAGTGCGCGTTCGTTCGAGTTTCTTCCTGGAAAGCTAGAAATAACAATGAATTGCTTATTACGTTTTGATTTAACATTCATAATAAAATGTTCTTGGTTCAAAATTTTACATAGTGTAAAAAGTCATACAATAGGTACCAGAGCAACAGAATGTTAACAGAGTGCTGAAACCGGTCATCTTTTACACTAACATTATACTCGAAAACAGGTAATATTCTTTTTAGTTTGTTCGAAGTAATCTCAAGCAGTTCAAAATCTGATAGAAAGCTCCTCTATTGCTAGGTGCCATGGACTATTTTTTATTCCGGAGAATGCACAGGTCCTCTGGGATGGGAACCGCAAGGAAAGACTTAGGAAAAAGCTAAATAAATAAGGTGAGTACTACAAGCTTACAATCTATACGAGAGAAAATTAGTCCATGAAATTGGGGGACAAGAAAAACAACACCCCTTTTAACACGTGTAAATCTGCTTACAAATAACCTATTCAGGGAAAGCTTAGCGACTAACAAGTGCTTAATTTCTAACAAAATCTCTTAGAAACGACCCAATTAAAGAACCATCAGTGTGTGTCAAAACAAATGATATATTTTATTCAATAATTTGTTGAATTGAACTGAACGTTTCTAAGTAACTTGTAATGCTTTTAAAATACCTAAAGGTAGGTACCAATGCTATCTTTGTCAATATTTACAGTAAAAACTTTATCTCATTTGGGAAGCAGTTTTCGCCTTATTTCACTATATAGGGTGCTTTGGAGCCATGCGCATCAAAAATACATTATCTGTCATAGATATAATGTTATATCCACTTATAAGTAAGTATAAGAAAACTTTTCTACCATGTTACGTTATCGGTGGATACAAAAAGCGTATGTAACTATTTATTATCTTGAAGAAGTTTAAACTGACGATTGGTGATTTAGTTTTTATAGTTGTAGTGAGAGCAGAGGTGGCCGAGTGGCAGTGGAGCCGAACCAGGCAGGTGATTTACTTTATGTAATTTATTTCCGCTCGCACTGGACCCGCGAGGTGGATTAAGGCCCATTTCCTCTCACAGAGCGGGGCCTAAGAAAAACATCGTGAGGAAACGGGCATGATCAAAAACCGAAATTTAGAAGGAATGTGACTTCCACTAATCCACACTGGGTTCGCGTGGTATATTACGGTCCAGCCCATTTCACTGAGAGGAGGGCGGTGTCCCAGCAGTAGCAACATTAGAGTTATGCTTATGCTAATACTGTAAAACAATATATCACGGGAATTTAAAGCGATGATTTCGATTGTTTGTTTAACTATTTCACCCTATTTTTATTTTTGTTTTTTTTTTTTTCGGTGAAATAACGTAAGTTTTCTCCAGTGAATTTCTCAATTACAAATTTATCTGAGATTTTTTTTAAATTAGTCTGCTTTGGTAATTGTGGATTCATATTCCCAAATTTTTCTAAGATTCTTGACAGTGATTCTTCAGATATACCCTCATTCAGTATCGGTACACAACCGATACTGAATTGTAGTTGTACTTATCACTTCTTCCAGGAAATAATTCTTGAATTATATACTGTCATCGTCATCCATGTAAGTCTTTTTTAATTCATCTGTTAAAGTTATCCATAAACACCTTTTTTCATGTCTCCTTTGTAATGTATTTTTAATGTTTTATAAGTATCAGTTTTGCATTAATTTTTTATGGTATTTTATTGACTGCAGTTCTTGTGGTACAAGGAAAACTTTACTCTCTTTTGTGGTTATTGAGGTTACTGCCAGTACATTTGTTTTTTTTGTCATCGAAACTTTTAATTGTAAACTCAAATTTAAGTTTATCCATTTCTATAAAATGTCCTTTGCAAGGAATGTTGTTTTATAAGATATTTGTAAATAAACTCGACTGCGTTTCTGTAAATAAAGATTTTTATTTTTTTTTGATTGTTTTATAAAGTAAGTTGGTGCTAACTGCTTTACAAAATATTACTTTACCTGTTAATAAAGAAACAACATTCAAAGCTTATTATTGCACGAATATCGTCTTCTTCAAATCCTTCAGGTATTTAATAGTTGTTCATAACCTCCAAATCACAATGACAGGTAGAACACTTGTAGTCGCAGTTCACCTCAGTCAGTTATTCATTCCTACATTCATACAATCTATGTTATCGGTCATTCTCACTCGCGCTTGAACGAGCGCGGGTAAATTCAAATTAAGGAAATGATAGGACTGTCAGTAAGTGATCATTTCCTTACATATTGTTTTTCAATTACTAAACGCGAAAGTTTTAAAATTAATACTAATACTGTAGTTTGTAAGTAACAACAGGATGTCATCACATAATTTGGAGACGAAGAGGAAAATTGCGGTATAAACATTGCGATTGACCCCTGACGCCAAATGCATAAAAGGAAGATATTCACTTCTCTACTGACACTGACACTAGACACTAGTTATAAAATATTAATGGGGCGCACATCAGTGGAAATGTAAGCGTCAAACTTAATGGAGCCTTTGAAGTGCGCTACTCGCAGCGCAGTAATCCGACCCCTCAATCTCGATATCATGCAAATTCAGTGCAGCGCCGAGCCTCGTATCTTGTTCCGTGTCTCCATTTAGATTGATTCATAAAAATATGTCAGTATCAGTATTCTTAGATTCAATTAATTGTGAGGTCAGTTTCCTGATAATTTACTCAATCTTCTCAATCCTCTTGACCAGCTCAAGGTTACCATCGCTGTGCGATAGACTGGAAATCAACTACTAAGCAACACTCCTCAGCTAAGCAACGAACAATGTTCCATGAAATAAACTACTTAGAAATCAAAGCTCAACGATCCATCCGTTATTCAGATTTTTCACATCTAAAATTACATATTCTTTTTTTTTTTTTTTTTTTATCTAAGCAAGTTTTAAAATTTTACAGCACCAACGTCACTATAAACTGAATATATTTTCGAATATACATTTTATGCTGGTAAGATTTGAAATGCGGAAAGGATAAGCTGGGAACTCCGTCCGACGGTATAAAGAAAACAGTCCGCAATATGATCTCGTTCACACTTCCGACCTCCGCTATAGTTACATAATGTAACTATTGCGGATAATATGGGTATCTTACGTGCACTGCACTCCCGTCTTTGCTATGTATATGGAAATTCAGGCGACTGCTACGACACGGTGACGTCATAAACTGAGACTGGAATACCTGAGTTATTTTAAAGCAATTTATGCAATCAAAAAGGCGAAGAAGAAGAAACTGGCACGATGAGCACTGGTAGCTCATTGGTTACGAACTTTCGTACCCAGGAAGGTTACTTTGTTATTATATTTCATTACAGGAAAACATCTTTTAGAAGCATATCGCAAGAAGAAACAGTCTAAGACGTGTAACACCCACCAACCACTGATGAGCCTGCGTAGTATAATTCGATCTTACAATACTGTGTCATGGAGAGAAGGCCTGTATCCCAGAACAGTGGGAAAATTCTGGCCTCATTGCTTATCCTAAGTTAACGCGTAGGTATTGCTCTTGTGATGCAAATGATTGCATCATGGCTTTCTCTAACGCATTCATATGAGCCTAAGATTCGTCGTCAGAAATCTGCAGGCATAAGGATTGTTGACTAAACTTATTTTTATGAATGATACTTAAAATTAGAATTAAGGAAAAAAATAAATATGAAATATCTAGCCGCAATAACCATAATTAAAATTGAAATGTATGTTTGATAATTAACCCCAAATATAAAAGTTTTCAATTGAATCCAACGTCATTTGAAAGAAAATAGTGTAGAAATTAGGTAAAATATAAGGTTGCCAGCTCTCTGTTAGCCGCAAGCTGTGGATTGCCAGTTTACCTGCAAAACCTGGCAACGCATTAAGGGTGGCTAACTGTTAGCTAGTTGATGTGACATATGTACCCACAATACAGGAGAAGTTCTTAGTGTAGGGAAGTGTTAATAAAAAAACTAAAAACTAGTTGCGGCAAAATGCGCCCAGGCAACCCAGCGGTAATCTATTCTACTGTCAAAAATTATTCATAAAAATAAAAGTCTAATAAAAAACAAAATAGCTGCAGATTTTTGCAGTGGGATCTAAGTATAATCATATGTGATGCTAGAAGAAAAACCTGAGAAAATAATCCAAAATGTTTGCATCGTGTTACCGAACTTTTCGTCATTATGATAAGCTTTTAAACATTTTCAGACATTCGTCTTTCAAACCAATTCTCGAAGCGTTTCTTCTGCCATCTAGGTGGTTTTCATTACAATAAAATTAATAGTATGCTACCGATATTTAATCTTACTAAGAACAATCAATCTGCCTAGCCTTTTCCCAACTATGTTGGGGTCGGCTTCCAGTCTAACTGGATTCAGCTGAGTACCAGTGTTTGACATGGAGCGACTGCCTATCTGACCTCCACAACCCAGTAACTGGGTAACACGGTTCCCCTTGGCTAGACTGGTGTCAGATCTCAAGCTTCTGACTACTCGTAACGACTGTCAAAGATCTTCAAATGACAGCCGGGACCAACGGGTTAACGTGCTTTCCGAGGCACGGAGGAAACTCGGTATGTTGAAATGGTCACCCATCCACGGACCGACCTCGAGTCAAGCGCTGCTTAACCTAAATCTTACTAAGAACATGTGTAAAAATAAAATAACTTCCTTCCTACAAGAATTTAATTATGACGACACCGAAAAACTACTTGCTACTTTAGTGTAATACGACTAATGTTAAAAACATACATACACACACGCACCATCACACACACTCACCACCACACACTCTCATACTAACAAAAACTTGTCAATAACTAATATGTCCGTGTTCACCGATGTACGAGTAGATTCAATACCTACCTAAAAATAATTCATCGAGATAATGATTGTGTTAAGGGCGGAGTCCTGGTGTCCTGAAATACAGGCTTGCAGTCTCGTTTAGGCACCAGTCTCCCACAATAGTAATAAGCTTGTTAAAGCATTATAATTGATGTATTGTGTAATAAACATACGTTTTGTGTAGAGAAATAAACATATTTTATTATTATTATTTGTTAAGTTGTTTAACTACTCAGCTTACGGGCCAAAACCAAGTAAATGCAGCGTGTGGAGTGTTATGAGGAGGGTGTGTTTTGATGTGGACCTAATTCGTTTTCTTCTATTTGCAAGAACTTTCTAACTATAGGACATGTATTTAAGATGGCAGCTTTTTGTAAAGTAATATAGAGGGTTTCTCTTAGATTTAGCAATTTTAAACTGTGAAGAAGATGATTTGGGATAACGCCTGTTGTGGAGAGGACTATAGGCACAACATAAACTTTTTCTTGACGCCATATTCTAGTTACCTCATCCTTCAAGTCTGCGTATTTACTGATTTTTTCGGTAATTATTTTCTGTATGTTATGTGTCTTGAGAAAAGCGATATCTATTAGGTAGGTAATTTTATTTATTTTATCCTGCAAAGTGATATCCGGTCTATTGTAATGAATTGTGTTGTTGTGAATTGTTGTGTTGGTCGGTGTATTGTTGTTTATTATTGTGTTATTATTATTTCATAATAGCATTTATTAAAATGTTGCTAATCACAACACTTAATCTTTTTGGTGGTGTTTTATGTCATTAGGCTATCGATTTAGAAAAAATATTTCTACACATGATGCGAATAGCATATGTTTGAATGTACGAGCTAAGGTATCTCAGGTAGGCAAATATTTACCAAAATATTCTTGCTTTGATCATATCTAAACCTATGACCAGTGCAGTGGTGGCCCAGTGGTATCGGCCGCGACTTACAAGTTATAGGTCGTGGGTTCGAGCCCAGGCAGGCGCTTTACTTTTTTGTAAGTTATTTCTTCACCACTGCTCTCAAAACGGTGAAGGAAAACATCGTGAGGAAACCGGCATGTCCTAGAACCAAAAATTCGAAGACATGTGACATCCACCAACCCGCACTGGGCCCGCGTGGTAGATTACGGCCCATTACCTCTCTCACAGAGAGGAGGCCTGTGTCCCAGCAGTGGGAACATTAATAGGCTGATGATGATGATGATGAAACCTATGACCAGTGCTTGTTGTCATTAAGCACACACAGTAACGAAACGTCAACCAAAGGGCTTTGGAGAGGGCTTTGCTCGGAGTTGCCTTGTATGATCGAATCAGAAAGAAGCAATCTGCAAGAGAACCAAGGTTACCGACATAGCCCAAAGAATTAATAAAATTAAGTGGCAGTGTCCAGGGTACGTTCGTCGCAGAAATGGTGGTCAATAGGACATAAGGTTCTAGAGTGGCGACCAAGTACCGGTAATCGCAGCGATGGTAAGTCTCCTACAATGCATACCGATGACACGAAGGCCAGGGGTATATATAGCCGGGGGTAGATATAGATAAAAACACAAGACAAATCATCATCTTCCTGCCCTTATCCCATGTAACTTGGGGTCGGCGCAACACGTTTTCTTCTTGCATACCGTTCTGTCCCCTGTTACGCTATTACTGATCCCCTTTTCCTTCATATCACTCCTCACACAGTCCATCCATCTTTTCTTTGGCCTTCCTCTCCTTCCATCCACATTTATATTCATAACTCTTTTAGTAACATGCGTTTCACCCCTCCTCATAAAATGACCATACCAGGACAAACGGTTTCCCTACAACTTTTCTGTCACTGGTGCCACTTTCAAACTGCCTCTAATATACTCATTTCTCACTTTATCCACTCTCGTCACGCCGCACATCCATCTCAATATTCTCATCTCTGCTACATGCAATCTCCTTTCATCCATCTTTTTCACAGCCCAACATTCTGATCCATACAGTATGACAGGTCTAATCACGGACTTGTAGATTTTACCCTTTAACTTGAGGGGCATCCGTGGGTCGCAAGTTGTTCCAGTAACCTGTCGCCATTTAATACATCCTGAGTTGATCAGGTGCTTTACGTCTCGGTCTACCTCACCATCACCTTGGACAAGCGACCCATAAGACAAATATTTAACTTAAATATCTCAGAATACAGGAACTAACTCTTTCATAAAACTAAAATCTTAAACTTAGATGATGTCGCTCTGCCACACACACCAGTAACTAGATATTCAACCCCTTAATAACAAACGTGGCGGAAAGTTATGTCAATTTTAAACCTCGAAAAATGCATGGGAAACTGCATGCTGTTTCTAACTTTAATCCATGTTTATCAACAAGAATTCAAAAGTGTGAGGTCTTTGCCATCGGACTAGAATAATTTCCTATTATGAATATTGAGATTATATAAAATTTAATTATACTTTTTCTTTTGAATCTATTTTAGTGATTCTCACTGGACGATCAAAAAGGTGACGAACTCATGTATATTCTATTATTCCTGGATTTGAATTTTATTTGCGTTCCCTTGCCGATCGGGGGTGAAACAAGGTGAAAATTGATTAGGCCTTGAACTAAAGCCATGCTTTCTCAGCTTGGCGGTCTCGATGTTTCTAATAATAAACAAGTTATTTATTTTATACTTAGTTAATGTTATTTAGTTGGCTACATTGTCACCTCATAATCAATCTGCCTAGCAGTTTTCCAACTATCAACATAGTTGTCGGTCGGCTTCCAATCTTACCACATGCAGTTAAGTACCAGTATTTTAGTTGGAGCGACTGCCCATCTGACCTCCAAAACCCAGTAACTAGGTGATAATACGAAACCAACGTGACCAGGCTGGTGTCAGCCAGTATGCAGGTGGATTATAAAAAAACTTTGATCTGATACCACACTGAAAATGATGGTAGCACTTTTTCTTTAATAATAATTCCAACACAAAGAAGGAGAAAGGAAGTTAATCCAGTAAGATGCTGGTAAGGATCTTGACCGTACTTCCGTGATTGTCCTGATAGCCGTGGTGTACCTTGCCACACCTCAAGTACCGCTGGAAATGTGCTCCCTTGGCGCTTGGTCACTAAAGTGCAAGCGACCCTTTATGGGGGCTCATTAATTGAGTGTGCGAGTCACCCCCTGCCATTTTATAAACGTGTAGTTCAACAGTGGTAAGCCCGGGCCAGTAGTCCTCTTATAGCTTTAGGCAATCGATCAACTAAACCTACCAATATATACCATAGTTCAATGCATTTTTTCTCCATATTTTGCAATAGTCCTGCACGGGGTTGCTCTTGGATGCAATTGCGCAGTGCATACAGGGATAATCGTCGGTTGGTGTTACATTGCCTGATACATGCCTTAAAAGGCCTCTGCGAGTTGGCTTGGGCCCCTCGCACGCTTTTCAAAAGACCGAGATCCCAGGATCCCGAGATTGTTAAAATTCCAAAACAATGAACAAAGGATATCGAATTATATTTTCAGCTGAAAAATGTGTCGAAATATTTCTCTTCCGTATGATAAACACAAGCCCACTTCGATGAAATTGAACAGTGTTTGACAGATAGCCATAATCAAATACCATCGTTGACTATTTGTGAAATCGACCATTGACCCTTACCCTCATTTTCCGTGGGTTGACAAGAAGTCAATGCATTTTTTACCTTTTTCTTTTACCCCAGATGGATGAGACTTCTGAATAGTTCGAATTTCGACGATAAAGTTTGAAATAAAATGGTTCTGTGCAAATAGTTGACGCGGTGAAAGTATAGGAACTTACAATTTTACTACAGACTGTAAGAATAATATGGAATGTGTTCGCGACGGGGCATCACAAACAATAGTAGTATAGTTTGTTGTAAATATAAAATGTTATGAACAAACATACGTCTGCTTACCCCAGCGCGCTAGCTCGTACTAAACAGTTTTAGACGAGAATTTTTCTTTTATAGTTTTTTCAAACATAAAATTTCGACCACTTTTTGAGGCACTAAACATTATGTTTTAGTGTATATGAGTATGTATTAAGTAAATATGGGGTCTAAAGAGTAAATTAGAATCGTTACATACATACTGAATGCGGTAGTTACGGAAAGAAAGCAAAATCAAAACAAGTCAAATTCCGTAAACACGACCTACCGCCATGACAGTTTAGTTCGAAATGAGCAGTCACTCCATTGGAAGTCGCTCCGCCCCCGTAAGGGGGCGGGGCGAGCGGTGCCGGAACCTCGTTCCCAGCCCGCGGGTGCAGCACCGGGGCTCGCAACTACGGGCCCGTCATTCTGGTGCCCACTGGGCCTAGCATTTTGCTAGCGCGGCAGTTGACCTGTGCAGGTCAATGACCTACGCTAGCTATGTTTAACTGTTGTATGTGACTGTGGGCGCGCCGCGGCGGCCGTTCTGAACGGTCCGCCGCTTCTTCACGACACCCGGCGGTCCCCCCCCTCCGAGTGAGACCCAGGGCGTACCCTGGGAGGCTCAGAGAGGGTGACCAGCGACAGGTGTGTCGACTTTTTAGACGAACCCACAGTTTGGTAATGTAAGCGACTATAGCGCCGCCGTTGTGTGTGTAGGAGCGGCAATGTTTTGTGTTACACCGCTCATGTACCTATAGCGCGCGAGGTACTCGCGACGCTATTCGGTGCAGGTGTACTAGCGAGTGTATAGTTATGACTGTCTGTTTACGACGCGAAATGAGTCTATATTAACTTAGAACAAGCTTCACGCCGTGGGTGTCGTGTGGGTGGGCAGTGTTTTTGTTTGAGTAAGCAGCGTGTAGACTGGTACTGCTTACTCAGGCGTCAAGTCCGGGAGGTGGATGAGGTTGCGGTGTCACTTATGAGGTCGCGTGGGAGGCGCTTTTTGTCGGGCGGGCGCGCGTGCCATGGCGCGATATCTGCGATATGGGGCCAGGCAGAAGCGTCGGCCCGCGCGAACAAATTTGTGGCAAGTCGCTCGATGAACTTATCCAGGCTCTCAATCCCTGTGTCCCGCAGGATGACGTCATTCCTCACATAGCGAGGCGCGTTCATGATGCAGCGTAATATCAAATTTTGTTGAGCTCTCAGTTTATTTTTCGTCGCCTCGCCAGTGAGGGCGTACCAAGCTGGGGCTGCATAGGTGAGTATAGATCGCAGGTAGGTCTTGTAAATACCCAGCTTGGTACGGGCGGGGAGGCGGGACGAGAGTACTGGATAAAGGAGGCTGCGAGCGACCTTGCACTGCGCTACCACCCTTGTGACGTGCAACCTCATCGAGAGCCGACGGTCGATGGTTACGCCCAGGTACTTGGCCTGGGCCGTCCACTCGATGTCGGCTCCTTGTAGTTTCAGTAGTGGTGGGAGGGTCCCCTGTCCTGTAACAAGAGCCTGCGTCTTACCCACGTTAACCGATAGCCGCCACTTCGCTAGCCACTCGGGGATGTTGTTGAGGGCACGCTGCATTTTTACTGCAGCGTGCTTGGCGTTGAGTGATTTGGTGATGTACGCGGCGTCGTCTGCATACAAGGCTAGCGTCACTTCTGGGGTGGTGGGAATATCGTCGGTGTAACGTGAGTAACACGCAGGCGATAACACGGCGCCCTGCGGCACGCCCGCCAGTATCGGGCGGGGGGCGGACAGTTCGCCTTCTACCACCACTCTGAAGGTCCTGTGGGACAGAAAGGATTTTATTACTCTAACCACGCGACGGGGCGCGCTGGATGTGGCCAGCTTGTGGACTAGTCCCTCGTGCCACACGCGGTCGAAGGCCTTTTCCATGTCGAGGAATACTGCTACCGCGTACTCCTTCCTGTTGATCGTAGCTGACAGCAGGTGCAGTACTCTCGACAGCTGGAGCGTCGTACTGTGTTCCGCGCGGAACCCAAATTGTTCCGGGCGCGGTGCGATGTGCGGTGTTAGATGTCGCAGCAGGAGTGACTCGAACACTTTAGAGATGGTGGGCAGGAGTGTGATCGGCCGATAGCTCTCCGGCTTCAGGACATTCTTGCCCGCCTTGGGCAGCATGATGACGCGCCCTTCTTTCCACGAGGCCGGGAAGGAGCCCGTGCGGAGTATCCCGGTGAACAGGCGCGCCACGGCCGCGACCATACGGTGGGGCAGGTGGCGCAGCGCTGTGTTCGGGATGTTGTCGGCACCTGGGGCCTTCCGGGGCTTCGTTCGCAAGATGGCGCGTCTGACTGCGCCAGGCGAGAAATGGATGGCATCTTCATCGGGAGCTATCGGCGTGGCGAAGTAGTCTCTAATGTGCTGCTCGACTGCTGCGACATGTTCGTGTAGGGAGGTCGGGTTCGGTTGAAACTGACGCTCCAGGTGTTCGGCAAAGACCTCCGCTCGGTCTCCCGCTACGTATTTTAGCGCCCCGTCTGTGCTGCGCAGTGGTCGTACCGGAGCTGGGGTGTTCTTGAGCTGCCTACACAGCTTGTGGATGGAGGTCCAATCGCCCTCCGCGGCGTCAATGTGTTCTTCCCAGCTCGCGGTTCTCAGAGCAAACAACTCGGCCTTCACTTTTTCTGTAAGCTTGTTTAGTGCTGTCTTCATGGTTGGGCATCTTGTTTGCTGCCACTGCTTGAGCAGTCAGATGGCGGTGCACGATATATATAGTCTGGCGCGTAAGCAGACAAATTTGGTATTTTAGAATAGCGTTTTGAGGGCTTTATAATAGCCTATAGTACCTAAAATACGGTTATCTAGTATAATTAGAATTAATATACTATAGATAAAATGTGTAAGTAGTATTTTAAGCAAATAAAAAATATTTGTTTACGTTTTTTGGACCCCCCGAAAATGGCCGGGTCGCAAGTATCGATAGGTGCGCTCTGCCCACCTACCAATCGTATTATTTACCTTACACATTTATTTTGTTAGGAAACACCACCTAGGTGTTCTAGATAGTATACCTTGGTGCTATGACTGAAAAACTGTACATAATAACAGTACATAGCCAGGTTTAAAACAGTTTCACTCTGAGATGGTAAATACATGCATTTTTGCTCAAGTAAGTAAATAGAATTTTGGTTATAAGCGTTTTAGCGCTACTAGGTGACCTGGAACTGTGTCCAGGCCCTATATATAGATGGCATCTATGTAATTCTAGTACATAGATATTACTTACTTGAAATAATGTGTCTGTATGTGCCAGCATGGACGTTTCTACGCGTCTGCCAGAGGGCCCACTACCTTCAGACACACTTGGTGCCTGAAGGATTATTGATATGCTATCTGAAGCATTACCTTTGGGGACCCTCGGGCACACGCCTGGACTCAGTCACAACACATAGCTAATATATAGCTACACATACACACACAGAGGCGTTAAAGCCGTGGAACAACACGATATTTTCTATTTCGGCCGCTTCCCGGCATCAGAAGTCCCAGAAGGGCTGGTGGTACACCCATCAGGGTACTACCATTCGATAGCCCAATTCTCCAGCTACCCAACCACATTTTTGGAAGGAGCCTAGCTCTGGTGGTTAGGGAACTAACCGACTTAATATAGTAAGAGGTTCCATGGTTTTCTCGCATCATCGACCACATCAGAGTGAATACTGGATCGAGGGTTGGAGCTGTATCCACCGGACTTCCACCATGGGGTAGCCCATCGTGAGGGCTATCCGATGACGGTTGGTGAATGCGGATCCGCCCACCAGCTCGAGTACAAACTCACTGAATATGCCGAAAACAGGCACAGAAGCTATGTTTTCGCACTTTCACGTGGCTGTGCCCGTGAAGGTGACAGATGAAGCTGTGGAACTGTCACAGATCGATGGTCCAGGAGTAGGGCTACAAGTCCCTCGCTGGTACCCTGGCACTAAAGTGCACCATTGTATTGTAAAGTAGCATATAAAGCTACAAACTGACTGAAATTCCCCTTATTAGGCGTTCTCCACGCAAGGGCTCCGTGAAGGTAGCAGATATGAACCTGGACCAAGATCCGGAGGGAAGGTCTTCTCGAGACCTATCCAGAGACACAAGTCTCATCAAAATCGGTTCAGTAGAAGGGGGGTTTCTGTCGGTTTTCAGCGACTAGCCGTAAGGTATTAATTTGTTAATTAAAGTTTATGCGCGGTCGTTGTTTTGAGGTCCTCGTTACGGTCAAGTGTGGTAGTAGGATAGTGCGCTGAGGCACCGTCCTAATCGTAGCCATTATTTCTAAATATTAAATCCACGTCACTTTGCGTAACGGAGACCATGAAGAGACGTCGCTTTTGGACATGAAAACCTGACTTTTTTTCTGAACTGGACATCACGCCTTCCCCTCAACATCCTTGGCAGCCTTCCAACCACTGCAGGGTCAGTACTTGCTCGAAGACAACTGAACAATAGGTGCAAGGGGCGTCAACGCGTTCAAGCTGAAGCCTTACAACCTTCAGTCAGCCTGGGGCCTTGATCGATCACGTCCGTCCCGCACAGAATGTATACCTAGAACCAAGTACCTAAGTTTCATTTTATATACCTCTACATTATATTAGCCCATAATTTTCATTTTATATACATTCAGAATGTTATTAGATATCGTAAATGTATTACAAATTTACATTCTAATGTCGTACGTGATAGTCAAATTATATTTTTCTCTAAAAGTATATGTGAAATGTTTTTAAAGTAGAAATTCATGAATTCAACGACACATCTTGTTTGAAAAGATGCTTAAAATATTTTCTGTGTAAGTTTTGAGAGCAACACTAAAACGAAATTCCATCCTGATATAATATCATCATCATCATTTCAGCCGAAAGACTTCCACTGCTGGACATAGGCCTCCCCCAGGACTCGTCGCCACATTGACCGATCCCGTGTGCCATGCATCCAGCGCATTCCCACAACCTTAACCAGGTCAGCGGTTCACCTAGTGGGAGGCCTTCCAACGCATCGTCTTCCGGTAGACATTCCAAAACTTTTCGGCCCCATCGGCCATCCGTTCTGCAAGCAATGTGCCCTGGCCACTGCCACTTAAGTTTCGCAATTCTTAGGGCTATGTCGGTAACTTTGGTTCTTCTGCGGATATCCTCATTTCTGATGCGATCACGCAAAGAAACGCCAAGCATAGCCCTCTCCATTGCCCTTTGGGTGACTTTAAGCTTCCTGATAAGGCCCATTGTGAGCGACCACGTCTCGGTCCCATAGGTGATCACTGGCAACACACACTGGTCATAGAGTTTTATTTCAAGACACTGCGGTCAATTGGACGAGAAGATAATATTATTTAATAATTTTTTGTTTAATTCTCGTTAGTACTATTATTTATAACATAATACCTGTATTGATTGCCCGGGCGGTTAAGCAGAAGTAAACCTGTACTAAAGTCATATTTCGTCAATTATGTTTAGGTCACATTTATTATGTATATTGCCATCAACCCGGTCCAGAATGCAGGCTATTACTGAGAAATTATAGATAGAATAAAACACTTTGCCTGACACGGCAATCAAACCCATGACATCATACTCTGCAGATGCGCTTGTGACCACACCGAGTTTAATCAATATAATTAAGAATTAGTAATACTTAAATTATTATATTATTTAAAACACAAAAATGGTTACTACCTAGGTCCGACTTTGAAATCTTCCAACCGATGTGACCAAAACTGGTTTCATTAGAAAGGCAATAATGCGTTGATGATTTTAGACCACTAAAACAAAAATAAACAATTTTTTTTTTCAATAGATAAACAAAATGTATTTATTTAATTTATTTATAAGTGAAAGAGTGAACAGTTTGAAAGAAAAATGTAAGTACATTTTTAATTACAGAAAACGATTTAGAAAGGTTTCTTTATGGATATAAGAGATAAACTTTTTCCTTTTCCGACAATGACACAGAGTAACATGGCTTGAAAAGAATTGCGTGCAAATGGAATTTTTGGAATCGCGTGTCTGTCACTGCCTTAAATCCGTTTGAGAAAGCGTACACAGTCATAAATAGACAAAGATATACACCGTAGGGACAGGGTATTTTTGTGCGGTTGAGGAAAAAAATTACTAATACATTTAATGAAAATGAAGACATGAAAATCGTTCATTTATTAGAATGTGAGCCTAGACTGACCCTTAACAGCTTTGTGAAAATCGAGTGTATTTGAGCAGCAGTGAAAATAGCCTAAATGACATGTTATTTACCTGCACCGTCAAAATCTAGAATCGTCAGTTTTCGAGCACCAATACTACTTCATTACCAAAGGAAAACTTTAAAGTGGACCCAAGATCAAGCAATAGCATCGCTTTAATATAAAATGAACCTGCACGTCGAACACCGAACACAATTTTGTGTAGGACTAAAACAAATATTTGAAATTGACCGCGAAATGTTCCTGCATGTTTACTGCAAACTTAATTAAAACTTGAACCAATGAAGCTGACTTATTCCACCAATAAACTGGCTGTCATATAATTAATATACCTTTTCATTCCGACTATCACTTTTCGCGTACTTAGTACTTAAGTTTTCACTTTAAAGTCGGCAAAGTTAGCGCCATAGCGTTATTTCCCAGCTAATTAAAGAGGAGCTAGCTACTGCATTGTTACGCGCATCTTTTGCTCGGTTGAGTGGAATAAACTTTGTATTTCATATTATTTCATACTGCGAATCTGGGCGATTATTATTAGACAAATGATTGTAATGTAAAACATTGTTGGAATCTCCGACTGAAGTATAATTTGATGTCGTCGACTATGTCGTATGAATGTTGCATGTAAAAGCGGAATTTTATTTCATATGTGTGCTCTAAAAGTACTTATTTGAATCTTTATTTTTATCTTCATATTTCAATTATAATTATACAACTTTTACTTTTTTTAACAAAGGTATTTTTGTATAATTACACAATTATAAAAAGTGTTTTTAACTTACAATTTTTTAATAAAATATGTAACAAGACTGATTCCAGTGAATCTAAAAAAAGGTGAGCTTTATTGAAAGCAGCAGATAAAAAAAATTAATAAATTGTTAAAAATTTAGAAATATTCGTTTGTGTATGAAAATGTTAGCAAAGGATAATTAATCTCTAGGAGTGCTGATCGGATTACGATTTTTGTCCAGTGATAGAACGCTACACTATCACAGTTTTAATATCACTAGTTTTAGTATCAAACAGTACAACAATTTTATTCACCAAACAAAGCACGATAAAATTTTCAATCTCCACTATCGCTTCAGTACAAATCTAAAACAAAACACTAACAAGAAAAAGTATCCAATAAAAGAACAATTCTCACGAATACATCCCCGATTGCGGGTTAACTTTCTACCGACCAATTCCGTATCGCCTCTTTCGACCGAGGAAGCGAAGTAGCGAAGTTGGGAATCATTAACTTCACTTAAGTTAGTTACCCGACTCCGTAGATGCAAGATGGTAGTTCCCGAGCCAGCTGCGTTTCGAAAATGAACGAAATAGGATAATGAGGAACTTGGTCTCTTATTTGGAGCGTTTAGACAAAACGGACATGGAGCGAACAAGTAGACCTAGAATTAAATGATAAAACTAAAAAGGAAAGCCAAAGAGGACTCACAATTTTTTCTAAGTTATGTTGGTATTTGATCCTGTAATTACACTACGTGCTACTAACATAATACTATTTATTGTATGCTTTGGGTGTAATATCAAGACCGTTTGTTTAGTTCTGCATAATTATTCCTCCACGGAATACAGAGATGAAGTTTATGTTAAATAAATATTATATATAATGAACCTTCATCTCTTTGAAATAACAAACTCTATGTAGGTAAGTATTATTATGTGCTATACAAATGTTCTCGCATTGTTTCTTCGTAAAGACTAAACAACTCAGCTTTCTTGGACATAATCATTCTTCCAAGAATCGTTTTTAAAATGAATGAACGTTTATTATCCTAAGAAACGGTGACGTTTGAAAGAATCAGCGTATCTAATATTGGGAATCTGTTTTGTAATCCTACTACTATAAAAATCGTGAAAGTTTGTGAGAAACATCAATCCACCCATGTGGAATGATGTTTGTTAATCAATCACGCCAGAACGGCTGAATGGATCTGGACGAAACTTGGCACAGAGATAGATTATAGTCTGTAATAGTACATAGGCTGCTTATTTTTTAAAACCCACGCTAACGAAGTCGTGACAGCCACTTGTAACATAAGAGTGTGTCGGAGAAGGCATATTCAAAATCAAAATCAATTTTTTTATTTCACATAGGCCTACATGGGCACTTATAAAACGTCGACAAAAGGTGCACGGTTCGGGTTGGTCGTTTCCTATGGAGAAGAACCGGCATGAAATACCATGGTTACTCTTTTAAAAATGGTTTGGTTTTACAATATTTCCATGTTCCAGCATTAGTACTTAGATATGGGGGGACAACGTAGGCCCGACATAAGACAATAAGTCGTAAGAAACTAAAAGAATAAAATAAAAAGATTATATATTATATAAAAAAGTTAACAAGTGTTAACTAGCATCTAGAAGGCCTACAATGTTCACACATTCACAAAACAATCGGTAAAAGAATCTATACAAAGGTAAAAAAAAATAAGTATAACAAGACTAAATTTAACATATGGCACAAATGTTGTTATCAGTGCTGTAACTATTCTTAGCAAAGGGCTATAAAGATGATTGAAAACCATTTTAAAAAGTCTAATTAAAAGAAGGAAAGAAATAATGAGATTGAGAATAGTTAGAGACATCCACATATTTGTGCCGCTTACAAGTTACCAGCGAAGCTGCATGCGCAGAAGGAGCTAAGGCCAAATGTTTTTATCTACAACGTAGTCTTTGATTTTATAATGTGTTTTTTTAATAAGGATACGTTTGATGTAGTTTTTGAACTTTTCATCGGTCAGTTCTATAACTGACAATGGCAACTTGTTATAAAAGCGTATACTGTTTATAAGAAAAGACTTGCTAGTTTTCGTTAATCTGAATTTGGGTATTATTATTTCGTGCTTACTGCATGTATTTAAATTATGGAAGTCGCTTCGAGGTTTGAAAAGCCCTCGATTTTTACGGACATACAAAATACGAGTACATTCCAAAATATAAAGTGAAGGTAGAGTCAGTATATCGATCTCTTTATTTTTTTCTCTGAGGGACTCGAGAGGACTCATTTTATAGATTGCGTGGATTGCCCTCTTTTGTAGGATGCAAATTAAGTCAACGTCTGCTGTTGATCCCCACAGCAGAATGCCATAAGACATGATACTGTGGAAATAAGCATAGTATACTAACCTAGCTGTAGCTACATCGGTTAGCTGCCTTATTTTCCTTACTGCATATGCAGCCGAACTTAACCTACCCGAAAGAGTTAATGAGCGCGCCCCACTGCAATTTCCGAATCGATAGTAATCCCTAAGAATACAGTTTCCGTTATAACTTCAAGATTTTTGCCGTCAAGATTTAAGTTATGGTCACGTTGTGGTACATTTGGTAAAGAGAACTTTAGACATTTTTTTTTCGCATTCAGTAAAAGATTGTTAGCTGCGAACCATTTTGAGAGAATAATTAGACTTTCGTTGACATTTAAGACATCCGTATCTTGCCTATCTATTTTAAAAATTAGCAAAGTATCATCAGCAAATAGAATTATATCCGATAATTTGGCCATCTTAAAAGGGAGATCATTAATGTAAACAAGAAAAAGGAAAGGGTCGAAAATTGAACATTGGGGCACGCCCAACTTGACTAGAGACCCAGAGGACGTCGCCCCATTAACATTTACTTTTTGTTGTCTGTTTGATAAATAGGAAAGCACGAGATCAGCAGATTTTCCACGAATTCCGTAGTGGTGTAATTTACAGATCAGTGTGTTGTGGTCGACGCAGTCGAAAGCTTTTGAGAGATCACAGAAAATGCCAATGGCATCCTGGGACATCTCCCAAGATTCCAAAATATGGCTGATGAGTTTTGCTCCCGCGTCCGTTGTTGACCTACCTTTCGTGAAACCAAACTGTTGACTATGCAGGGTCCCATTTGAATTGAAGTGAGACAACATCTGTTCCAGCTTGATTTTTTCATAGATTTTACTCAATGCTGGAAGCACGGATATAGGTCTATAATTAGAAGGATCTTTCTTACAGCCTGATTTGAAAATTGGTACTACTTTACTGTGTTTCATTAAGTCAGGAAAAGTGCCGCTGATCAAACATTGATTGAATATGCTTGTTAGGACAGGAGCAATTGAGTCAATAATATCTCCAAGAATACCTGTATGCAATGCATCAAAACATCACCGGGTTGATATCGAAAGATGACTCTCTATCTGTATGTTTGCATGAACTATCCGAAAAAGGCATGGAAGTCGATGTATTATGCCTAACGGAACATTTTATGATGCGGGGATATGAAAACCAATTAAGCATAGATAATTTTTGTTTGGCAGCGTGTTTCAGCAGAAAAGAAAGTAAGAGGGGTGGGTCATGTATACTTGTCAAGAACGGACATCAATGGAGAGAATTGCTGAAAATTTCGGAAATATCTTCTATCGGTGTATTCGAATGCTGCGCCATTGAGCTTATTAACCACAACACCGTTTTTGTATGTATTTATAGGGTTCCTAACAGCAGGAATTTCTCAGAATTTCTAGATAAATTGTTAATGCTGTTAAAACGATTAGTTAAGAAATCTCATAAAATTGTCATAGCAGGAGATTTTAACATTGACATATTAAAAAGAAACAATAATTCGATTGAATTTGAAAATCTGCTATTAAACTTTAACTTAAAACTAGCACTTAACGAACCAACTCGAATAAAGAGCAAAACATGCATAGACAATTTTGCGCATAATTTCCATAAGCCCTGCAAAACCTTAGTAGTAGAATTCGCATTATCTGACCACACAGTGCAACTTCTTAAATTCCCTGTCAACAAATTATGCGCGATAAATAGGTGGCGTATTTATAGACGTGATTATAGTAAAGAAAATTTGAGTAGGTTTCAAAATCATTTAAGTTGTTTGACATTTACAGAGGTTTACAAAGCTGAAAACCCCAATACGGCATATACAGCTTTCTTAGATTTATTTATTTTGCTTTATAACCTATGTTTCCCTCATATCTGGATAACAGTAAATATAAAAAAAAGTAAATTGGATATCACGTAGTATTAAGATTTGCAGCATACAGAAACGTCAACTGCTGTGGCAGTATAGGATAAAGCCTACTCAGATAAATAAAACTCGTCTTAAAAATTACGCCATGAGGTATAAAAAATTATAAAGCTGACTCAGCTCGCTCAAAATAATTATAAAATTAAGACCTCAACGAACAAATCAAAGACTACCTGGCAAATTATTAAACGAAATAAATTAAATATACCAAAGCGTGCTATAGATAAAATCAAAAGTAATAATGAAACCATTACAGAGCCAAAACATATAGCGGATGTCTTTAACAACTAATTAACAACAAATTAAACCCATTGTCAGTTCTGGAACAAGAGTGACGCAACATATTTTAAGTAAAAAACCCGGCCAAGAGCGAGTCGGACTCGCGCACGAAGGGTTCCGTACCATTATCGGAAACAACGGCAAAAAAATACGTTTATTGTATTGGAGCCCCAATTTAATATTAATTTTATTCTGTTTTTAGTATTTGTTGTTATAGCGGCAACAGAAATACATCATGTGTGAAAATTTCAACTTCCTAGCTATCACGGCTCATGAGATACAGCCTGGTGACAGACAGACAGACAGACAGACCGATAGACAGACAGACAGACGGACCGCGGAGTCTTAGTAATAGGGCCCCGTTTTTACCCTTCGGGTACGGAACCCTAAAAAAAATCTATGTTTATGGCACCTAGCACACCGGAAGACGTTCTAAAAATTATTTCAACGCTCAAAAATACGAATAGTGTAGGCTACGATGGCATTTCCACAAAAATACTTTTGGTAGCTCACGTCATATTAAGCTCACCTTTAAGTTACATAATTAATTTGAGTATCAGTGCTGGTATATATCCAACAGCACTCAAAACAGCTGTCGTAAAGCCGCTGTTTAAGAAAGATAACAAAGAATTGATGGTAAATTATAGACCGATTTCGCTCATCCCTGTAATTTCCAAAATTTTTGAAAAATATATTTACAAGCAACTTAACTCATATTTAGAACGCAATAATATCTTATGAACAAAAAGGTTTCAGAGAAAAAAAGATTATAAACATGGTAATTTATGATTTCTTACACACGGTGATGACAAATATGGATCAAAATAAACCAGTTTGCAGTATATTCTGTGATATAACTCAGGCGTTTGATTATGTTGGACACAGTATTTTACTTAAAAAACTCGAAGCATATGGCATTAGAGGTAACATACTAAAGCTTTTTGAGTCATATCTTCAGCACAGGAAGCAAATTACAGAAGTCAGTAGGGTAAACATATCTACTCAGCGGGAAGAGTCTCATCGGTCGCAAGAGCGTGAAGTCATGTATGGTGTTCCTCAGGGCAGTGTTTTAGGACCTCCCCTGTTTACAATATATATAAATGGCTTGCCTAAATCCACAGTGCAGCCGATGAGCCTCTTTGCCGATGATAGTGTAGTGACAATTAAGTGTAAAAATAGAGAGAAATATAAATGCGACATTAATAATTCACTGACTGCAATAATAGAATGGCTAAATAATAATAATTTAAAAATAAATTTGACTAAGACTAAAATTATGCACTTTAATCAACGCTCCTTGACATTTTTAAATAATCTTGACATACATTACAATAATAATAACATTGATGAAGTTGATACAATCAAATTTTTAGGATTAATTATTGACAAAAAGTTAAATTGGAAGGCACACGTCAAGACTGTCTGTAAAAAAATTAGTAGCTCAGCGTATGCTTCATACACACTTGCTGCAGTAGTTGGCGTTGATGCTTTGCTCACCGCATACTACGGGCTCGTCGAATCTATATTAAGATACGGCATCATTTTTTGGGGGAACTCGACTGACAGAGAACTAGTCTTTAAAACCCAAAAGAGGTGCATTCGGTCGATGTTCAAACTTGAAACCATTGAGAGCTGCAAGACTTATTTTAAAAAAATCAAAATTTTGACATTATCTTGGCTTTATATTTTAGAAAATGCCATGTTCTTGAGAGCTAATCCGCATTTATTTTCTCGCATGGCAGATCAATTTCCTAGAAACAGACGTTACAATACCCTAATTTGTCAACATCAGCACAAAACGGCACTTATGCGTAGAAGTGTCTTTTGCATGGCTCCAGAAATTTACAATAAATTTCCTAAAAGCTGGAGGCAGTGGAATGATATAGCATTCAAAAAAAAAGTTAATGATTTCTTAGCAGATAAGGCGTATTATAATATAAATGAGTTTTTAAATAAAAAATTTAATATTTTGTTGTACTAATTTATGTTTTATATTTTTGATATTTTTAATAATGTAATGCTGGACATGTAATTTTTAATCTGTTATGTTATTTTTTTATGTTACATTTTTATAGTTTTATTCTGACATTCTAGAACGATAATTTTTAATTGCATTTTTATTATTATTTTTAATAATTTGGCTCAATGTATGACAAACATGAATATTTTATTATTATGATTTAATTTAATATTTAGACATTTTCAATATTTCTTATTTGACATTCTAGAATGTTAATTTTAACATTTACATGAAATTTTAAAATAATTTGAGTATATGACATGATATTTTAGATTTATTATTTTGATTTACATTTAATTATTTTGATTTGTATTGCTTTCTATTATTAATATTTGCATGACATTATCTAAGGCAAACATGACGCGCTGTATTTTTAAAATTTTAACATGCCTTACATATTGACAATTATTTGTTGTGTGTACTGTACTCATGTTTGAGCAAATAAATGATTACTTATTTACTTAAAACTCTAACGGATATCCCCCACAAATATCATATCCCCCATATCCCCCATAAATAAAATCAACACCCTCATAATTAAAATCGAAAAACTTCCACTGCTGGGCATCCCCCAGGCGACACCACATTGTCCGATCCCGTGTGTCTCGCATCCAGCGGATTCTCGCAAATTTATTCATCGGTTCCCCTAGTGGGAGGCCTTCCAACGCATCGTTTTCCGATCGCGGTCGTCTTTACAGAACTTTTCTGCCCCATCGGCCATCCGTTCTGCGAGCAATGCCCACTGCAAATTAAGTTTCACTATTCTTCGGGCTATGTCGGTAACTTTGGTTCTCATGCGGATATCCTCATTTCTGATGCGATCACGCAAGGAAACACCTAGCTTGTATTTTTTTCTTCTCCAATATTCTTTTCTTATTAATTTCGTTGCGAGATCCAAGACAGATACATTCATTCTCCGGGACTTCGTCGAGCTTCGCGAGGCAGACTCGACGCTTTTCTGGTGGTCGCCACTGTTGATTCTGGCTTTCAGAAGTTGCAGTGGTTTGGGAATAGTGCGGTGGGAGACTTATGTCTTAAGAAACTGCGGTAAATTGGACGAGAAGATACCGCGCAACTTCCAGAACGCCGCCTAGCCGAGTCGGATTCGACGGTTGACCTCTTTCTCGAAGTTAGACCTACACAACTGGAGTGTTTGTCCGATGTGAACAGTTTCGGAGAAAGACGTCGCCTTGTCTCACACCGCGCTGTAGAAGGATAGTTTCCGAGGTCTGATCCTGAAGACGGACTGCCATGGTGGTGTTTCTGCACACGTAAATTTGCCCACCCTAACATGCATGGTTGGGAAAAGGCTAAGTAGATGTTGCTGTGATCAGCACAGTTACCGTTTGAAAGGAAACATTTCATCTTTGTCTCTAAATTGATCTAAGAGCACCACAAGACTGACCTCCGAAAAATATTTGACAAGAATAAGCCAGTGTTCCCTACCCTCATTATTTGTTCTTGTTTTGAAAACCTTGTTAAAAGCATATTTGTTTTTTGAAGCGAAGCGAGTTAATTAAGCTTGGCTGTTTAGGAGTGTTAATTTTTAAGTTCCAAACTAACTTTTAAAGATAGAAACTTCTACATTTTGTGTTTAAAAGGTCAAGGTTTTTAAAAGGCAGGTAATGTTTATAAAAAATGTGAAGCTCCCAGTGCTAATGAATATTGTAAGTAAGTATTTGCCTTTGGATTTTATGCGTAATTTTAAGGATGTTCTCTCGAGATATGAAAATTGACAATTTAGACTAAGTTCCTGATGCTTGCAAAGTACTTTCAATAAATAAGTAACTTGATGTTTTATGTATTTATATGTGTAATACACAAATAAACATAATTTAAAATGAACAAAATGAGTGTTATGTGTAAATAGTAATGTAGTTTTTCCTACTCGTTAAATAAAAATGGTTACAACAACAGAAGGTCTATCACACGCTTACTATAGCTGCATACCTTCCTAATATAAAACGGCCCCATAAAGATAAAGACGTATCAGCATAATCTGTAACTTCTCTCAGAAACCTTTTCGCCCTAAAACAAACTCAATTAACATTATCGAGCAATGATAAAACAAGGTAAAACATAATCCTTTTTATTATAAAGCCATTCGTACGTTTGTAGTTACATTATACGCGATAGTAAGGGTAAAGGTTGGGTTCGATTCACTGATAAGTAGTGTCCAACCACAGCTTCGGTTTCGGCTTCGGCCATCTTCGGCAAAAAAAACCATTTACGTCCAAATCTTCGGTTTCGGCCAAAATATTCCGAAGTTACGGCCAAAGCTGAAACACCAGCCAGTCATCATCGTCGGATAATATTTTTTTCTTCTTCGTTGCAGAACGGTCGCGGACATCATTTTGCAGAGAGACTTCGGGCTGACATGATTCACCTCACGATGCGACGCCATCCCTCTCTGTCCGCTGTTACTCGGTTGCACTCATGCAATGGACAACCAAATGCACGCCAGAAAATAGCAACATCAAAACCATCTAAAAATTTTGCCAAGGTTGAACTGTTCAACCTTCGGCTTCGGCCAGAAACTGACGTTTGGTCGGACACTACTGATAAGTATGTTTATTCTGGCCCTGGTACTTACGACAGTCGAGTAGGTACCAGGTAATCCTAGTTTTGGGTAAAACATTTTTCTCTAATGTATTTGGCTTAGATCTACGTAAATGATATGTTACATATTGTGAGTTTCAGTATATTAAAGGCTTGTTCGAATATTGATATGGGCTGATTTGGATGTTTTTGCATTACAGCAACCAAAATCCTATTTTACGATCCAATCCAAATTGAAGGGATGCCAGTCATAATAAGCTTTTCATCTTGCAATGTCTCCATTCAACTGTTCAGTCTCTCTCGAGCTAAATACCAGCTGTCAACATTTGGTTGCAAAGCCAAACAGAGTAATGTTGTAGAGACTAAGATCCAGCTAATACAGTGAAGTTTAGGAAAAGCATTTACAGTTCACACACACGCTCATCCTTTCTAAGTTAAATCTTTTCTAAAGAGTTTTATTTTGTAATAACGACGAGGCTCGCGTTTGACCACTATCTCACCTGATAGCTTACCATTGATGATGTGGTCGGCGATTAACCACGCTTTCCTAGAAGTAACCTATTCACTGTTGACTTAATGATCTCTAGCGTTCCTAATGTGCCTAAGACGATTTGTAGCAAGAAGAGGTAAACCTTACGAAATTTATTCAGACAATGGCAAAACATTTGTAGGGGCAAACAATGAATTGGGTCGAGTCCTTAAATCTAGTCGCGAGGTTGTGACAGAGTATGGCAGCACGGAAGGCATTAGATTCAAATTCAGCCCTGCATATTCACCTCACTTCGGGGGTATTTGGGAAGCTGGGGTAAAGTCATCAAAACACCACCTAAAAAGAGTAGCAGGCAATGCTGCCTTAACGTTTGAGGAACTTTCGACGTTGTACACACAAATAGAAGCTATACTAAATTCACGACCCCTATCTCCTCTCTCATCAGACCCATCAGATATCCTACCCCTTACTCCAGGGCATTTCCTTATCGGGCGGCCACTCACATCAGTGCCGTCTCTAAACATTGATAAAACGAGACCCAACAGATACGAGAGGATAGAACAACTGCGCCAGCACTTTTGGGAGAGATGGCGTCGAGAGTACCTGGCCGAACTACAACAAAGGACCAAGTGGCGGAAACCATAATATGAACCCAAAGTAGGCGATTTAATTATACTCAAGGAAGATCACCTACCTCCATTATGTTGGCGTCTAGGCCGCATAACAACCCTATATCCGGGCAGAGATGGTGTCAGCAGAGTCGCTGATGTCTACACTTCGAGAGGAACAATCAAGAGAGCAGTCCATAAGTTATGTATTATCCCTGATGTCGATGAAGAGGACTGCAACAAAACCAAGCTAGATAGCTGAGCTATCAAGGTCTGGGAGGCTGTTAACGCGCACACGCACACAATGCTAACGGCGCGAGGAGGACGCGGGGGAGGGGTGCCGCTCGGCGCGTCGTGTCACCGATTCACCGCCTGACACACGCCAGCGCAGTCTGCTCGGGTCACTAGAAGAGAGCGCGTGTGTACGCGCAACAAGCATCGCGTCTCGCGTCGCTCGCTGCCAAACTGTATAATTATAACTGTAAATTGTTGTTGAGTAAACTAATTTGAGTAGACTCGCCTAATTATTTAGTCGTCGTGACCCTAATCTCAACAATATTGGCGACCGTCTATGATTATATTTGTCGAAGCTAAAAACAATCACGACCGGAACTTCGAGAACGTTCGAGAAAACACGTGGAGACCGGACACGGGTATCAAGCAAGGACAAGATTGGCGCGTATGGTGTTCTTCAGCAATCACGGGGCCTCCGGACTACGCAAACGGCAACATTTTTCGACGCCTGCACCAGAGGTCTAACCCGAGGGAAGTAAGCCCGTATTCCTGTATTCCTACCTATTCCACATACCTGTCTACTTGTTTCTATTTGTGTGAATAGCCTAGTTGGTTTCGCTCGAACTAGTTTGGTCAGCTACCTATATCCGAAATACGATATACCTAATTTTGCTACACGTGGTGGGCAAGTCCATTTTTTCTTCTTGTGTGTGCATGTTTGGCGCGCCTATTCTGTATTTCTGTTTGTTTGGTGGATGCCGAAATAGCCTATTTATGAACCCTTTGTACCTAAACTATTGTGGGTACACCCAATAACACGTGCACGCTATAATGCAAATTCCTAGGAGCCTAACTACATTTTTGCAGACGATTGTGTTATCTGCCTAATATCTTACTTGGGACTGGGAGTTTACGCGTATTGCCTCTATATAGGTGCCTAACTAACGAAATATCTAATTTTCTTAATAGTACAACCCAGTGACAGTTATTTCACCAAAGCTTGCCGACTATTCCAGGTGCGGTGAGTGTGCATGGCATGAACTGAACTTCGCGTTTGCTAGCTACCTGCATGTCTACGCGTTGCAGTACAGCCGCCTGGTGAGGGTTGCATACTTCGTGCTGTCAGAGCTTCCGTGTACATACCGTGAGTAAGCGGTTTTGAGAGGTACAACCTATTGACTTATTTACTTACCCAATTCATTGTTGCCTACCTACTTATTTAGTGGTAAGATTATAGATTTAACTACATAAGTATCTATTTAAATATATTCAGATGGATAGTGAGTTAAATAAACAAGAAATGAGTGAAGTTGACCAACAAGAATTTAAAGGTTTACTAAGAAAACGTAGTGCTATCAAAGGTCAACTTACTAAATTTAAAGATTATTTACATCAAATTTCAAAGTGTAGTCCACTCAGTAGCTTGCAAGCCAAAGAAATTGCATTGAAAATAGAAAAGTTTCAAGCTTTACTGAGTACTTTTGATATGTTACAAAATAATATTGATTTGAAATGTCTCGATTTGGATGAGCAATTAAGCGAAAGATTGGTAATTGAGGATCAGTTCTTTGCGTGTATATCATTAGCTCAAGAGTTACTCGAATCAGCCAATGTGACTAAAACTGATCAACAAAGGTCAGAAGGATCTGACTGCGGTTCTAATAATAATAGTCATTGTACTCATGATAAGTTTAATTCAGTAAAGTTACCTACTATAAAATTGCCATCATTTGATGGCAACTATTTAAAATGGTTAGAGTATCGGGATACTTTTGATTCCTTGATAAATTCTAACGATGCAATCCCAAATATAAACAAGTTTCACTATTTAAGATCATCCTTAGAAGGAGGAGCTTTAGTAGTAATAAAGTCTATAGAGTTTACATCGAACAATTACAAATTAGCTTGGGATTTAATATGTCAACGATATAATAATAAAAATCTACTTATGAATAATCATTTGAAAGCGCTTTTCAGTATTGAATCACTTACAAGAGAATCTCATAAGGCTTTGAGATATGTTATAGATTTAGTTTCAAAAAATTTAAGAGCATTGGATACTTTAGGGCAGCCTACCGATAAATGGGATGCTTTAATTATTTATATGGTGTCAACAAAGCTTGATGTCACCACTAGTAGGAAATGGGAAGAATTTAAGAATGGATTACCAGAATTGCCTACATTAGATCAATTTAATGACTTCTTGCGTAACAGGGCAGATGTTCTAGAAACCACACAAAATCAAAATATAAGTAGGATTGATCATGGTAAGCCACATGGTGGTTCCAAAGACTTAAGGCATTCTACTAAGGCTTTTGTAAGTTCTGCGAGTAGCAACTCTTAAAAAAATTCATGTGATCTTTGTAAGGACAGTCACCCCTTGTATATGTGTACCAAGTTTAATGATATGTCACCTGAAGTTAGGTTAGATACAGCTTTAAAGCTGAAGTTATGTCTTAACTGTTTACGTAGTGGACATGTTGCCAAAAAGTGTTTTCTTAAAGGTTCTTGTAAGTTTTGCAATGGAAAACATAATAGCTTAGTGCACAAAGATACTAAAGCGGGATTTAGTAATAATAGTTCCAATTTAAATACAAATAATAGCGACATATCTACAAGTACATCACCTGTATCACTGTCTGCTATATATGCGAGGCAGGTCCTATTGTGTACAGCAGTTGTTAAAATTGTTAATCCAGTAAATAATTCTATATACCTTGCACGAGCTCTCTTGGATACTGGAAGTCAATCTTCCTTTATTACGGAAAAACTTAAGGAAAGGATAGGAATACCAACGCAATGCGCAGAACCAATAAGAATTTCTGGCATCAATAATGTGCAGTGTGACATTAATGAGCGTTGTAGTTGAAAATTGACGTCACGTTTTGATAATTCATTTATTTTACAAGTTAAGTGTTTAGTAGTACCTCAAATCACAGGTACATTACCAACACTAAATGTCAATGTTTTAGGCCTAGGATTGCCTGCTGATTTGGATCTTGCAGACCCTGGGTTCCATTGTCCCTCCAACATAGATATCTTGTTGGGGGCAGACGTTTTTTGGGACATTGTAGGTACCCAACAAATAAGGTTAGGTAAACACCAACCTGTATTACAACATTCAAAACTAGGTTGGTTAGTGTCAGGCCCTATAGGTAATGGAAACTCTAAGAAAATTCATACTAAAAGTGCTCACCCTAGTATTAATATATTACATTGTAATATTGTAGAGAATATTCAAGATTCATTAGAAAGATTTTGGGAGGTTGATGAATTGCCTCCAAACAAAATGTCTTACACCCTTGAAGAACAAGCTTGCGAAACCAGTGTTATAGAAAATACAAGTCGCTTGCCAAGTGGTAGATTTAATGTTAAAATGCCACTAAAGGATTCACCAGAAGAAACACTAGGTGTCTCTTATAATATTGCCAAAAGGCGTTTTTTTAGTTTAGAAAGCAAATTAGTTAAGAATCCAAATATTAAAAAACAGTATTGCGATTTCATTAAAGAATATTCAGATCTTGGTCATTTGAAAGAAATAGAGCGCCCAAGGTTTGGTAATTACTTGCCTCATCATGCAGTACTACGGGAAAAAAGTGAAACGACTAAACTTAGAGTAGTTTTTGATGCTTCAGTGAAAACATCCTCTGGAAAATCCCTAAATGATATTCAGATGGTAGGTCCAGTAGTGCAAAATGATTTGTTTAATATTATGTTACGTTTCCGCTCTCATAAATTCGTACTAACAGGTGACATTGAGAAAATGTTTAGACAAATTTCACTTATGGAATCACAACGTCATTTACAATTAATTCTGTGGAGAGAAAAATCATCTCTGCCACTCAAAATCTTGCAATTAAACACTGTGACATATGGTACAGCATCTGCGCCATTTCTAAGCACTAGATGTCTCCTTCAGTTAGCAGAGGAATGTACAGATCAGCATATTGCTAATATAATTAAAAATGACTTTTATTATGATGATTTAAGTACTGGAGCTTCCACTGAAGAAGAGCTGATGCATATTTATAAGACTGTGACACAAATATTGGGCACGGCACATTTTCCGTTACGCAAAATACGTACAAATTGTCCTCAAATATTTGCAGAAGAACCTATGCTAAATGAGACATTAGACCTGACAAAGCAGTCATGTGTTCTAGGTCTAAATTGGTCCCCTAAAACTGACACATTTCAATTCCCAATAAATATAGAACCTACTTTAAAGATAACTAAGAGAACAATAATCTCAATGACTTGCAAAATTTTTGATCCTTTAGGTATTTTATTACTGCAAAAATAATTTTACAAAGTTTATGGGACGCTAAGATAGACTGGGATGAACCAGTACCTAACGATATAAAAAATTCTTGGATGATATTTATTAAAAACCTATCATACTTATCTAGTATACAATTAGAAAGAAATGTTATTTGTGATTTTCCTATATCAATAGAACTACATTGTTATGTTGACGCTTCACAAAAAGCATACAGTGCCTGTGTATATTTGCGCACTACTGATATTAATAATAAAGTTACAGTTAAGCTACTATGTGCCAAGGCTCGGGTAGCTCCCTTAAAACCAACTACTATACCACGTTTAGAGTTGTGTGGTGCTTTGCTCGGAGCCAGATTGTGTGCAAAGGTCTTACAGTCACTCCGTTGTAACATTAATAGTAAAACTATTTGGACAGATTCAACAGTAGTACTCGGTTGGCTTAATATTCAATATAAGCAACTAAAACCATTTGTTCGTAACAGGGTAAATGAAATAAATGAAATTTCATCTGACTATTCATGGCGACATGTGCCTACAGATTGTAATCCTGCCGACATGGCCTCAAGAGGTATAACTCCGCAGCAGTTACTGTCCTCATCCTTATGGTGGGAGGGACCTTCGTTCCTTAGAAAGGAACCAAGCGAATGGCCACAAAAAGGTGTTCCAAATATAAATATAGAACTGCCAGAATTAAAGGTTCTACATACTAGCTTAAAAACTAATTTCTTAGAATTTTCTAGATATTCAAGTTTTACTAAGCTCAAAAGAATTGTAGCCTATGTCCATAGATTTATTATCAATTTCAAATGCAAGTACAGTAAGGATAAAACTAATAAAATGTTAACAGGTGGTCTTAGCACTGATGAGCTTAGTAATTCACTAAAAACATTAATCAAAATTGCCCAAGTGCAATCATTCTCTAGTGAAATAGAAACAATCAAAAGGGGCAGGGAGCTCCACCATAAATCTAAATTATTGCCACTCAACCCGTTAGTAGACTCAGATGGTATACTCAGGGTGGGGGGTCGTATACAAAATCCTAATTATAATTTTGATAAAAGGCACCCAATATTACTTGATTCCAAGCATAATTTTACTAAATTACTAATGAGATATGAGCATATACGTTTATTCCATGCCGGACCACAATTACTTTTGTCATCCATTAGGGAAGAATATTGGCCTATAGGTGGCAGGAACTTGGCTCGTAGTATATTAAGAAACTGTATTGTATGTATACGTTTTAGAGGTAAAACGGTACAACCTATCATGGGTAACCTTCCTAATGTTAGAACAAATCCCAGTTTTCCCTTTTATACATGTGGAACAGATTTTGCTGGTCCATTCATGATAGTAAGTAAAAAAGGCAGAGGTAGTCGTGTAACTAAATGTTACCTTTGTTTGTGTGTCAACTAAAGCCGTACACTTAGAGCGTGTAAGTGATCTCACTACTGAAGCGTTCCTAATGTGCCTAAGACGATTTGTAGCAAGAAGAGGTAAACCTTACGAAATTTATTCAGACAATGGCAAAACATTTGTAGGGGCAAACAATGAATTGGGTCGAGTCCTTAAATCTAGTCGCGAGGTTGTGACAGAGTATGGCAGCACGGAAGGCATTAGATTCAAATTCAGCCCTGCATATTCACCTCACTTCGGGGGTATTTGGGAAGCCGGGGTAAAGTCATCAAAACACCACCTAAAAAGAGTAGCAGGCAATGCTGCCTTAACGTTTGAGGAACTTTCGACGTTGTTCACACAAATAGAAGCTATACTAAATTCACGACCCCTATCTCCTCTCTCATCAGACCCATCAGATATCCTACCCCTTACTCCAGGGCATTTCCTTATCGGGCGGCCACTCACATCAGTGCATGTTTAGAGACCTAAACATTGATAAAACGAGACCCAACAGATACGAGAGGATAGAACAACTGCGCTAGCAATTTTGGGAGAGATGGCGTCGAGAGTACCTGGCCGAACTACAACAAAGGACCAAGTGGCGGAAACCACAATATGAACCCAAAGTAGGCGATTTAATTATACTCAAGGAAGATCACCTACCTCCATTATGTTGGCGTCTAGGCCGCATAACAACCCTATATCCGGACAGAGATGGTGTCAGCAGAGTCGCTGATGTCTACACTTCGAGAGGAACAATCAAGAGAGCATTCCATAAGTTCTGTATTATCCCTGATGTCGATGAAGAGGACTGCAACAAAACCAAGCTAGATAGCTGAGCTATCAAGGTCTGGGAGGCTGTTAACGCGCATACGCACACAATGCTAACGGCGCGAGGAGGACGCGGGGGAGGGGTGCCGCTCGGCGCGTCGTGTCACCGATTCACCGCCCGACACACGCCAGCGCAGTCTGCTCGGGTCACTAGAAGAGAGCGCGTGTGTACGCGCAACAAGCATCGCGTCTCGCGTCGCTCGCTGCCAAACTGTATAATTATAACTGTAAATTGTTGTTGAGTAAACTAATTTGAGTAGACTCGCCTAATTATTTAGTCGTCGTGACCCTAATCTCAACAGTTCTGAAAGGACTTCCAAGGCACTATCTCAAGCCTGAATCCTGCTACGACAGCTCCTCGGACCACACCCCAGTTATATTAACAATAAGCACTATGTTGATAGAATCCGAGACCGTAAATATGCTTACGTCCAAACACACCGACTGGGAATCCCTCAAGAATTACATTGACAACAACATACATTTGAATATACCATTGAAAACTCCAGATGACGTAGAAGGGGCAATAACATACATAACAACACTTATTCAGGAAGCTTGTTGGATCAATACCCCAGAGAAACAAATAAAAGATCGGCATTGTAACTATCCACTAGACATTAAAAATGCTCTACTCGATAAACGCCGACTTTGAAGAATTTGGCATCAAAGTAGGCTACCAGCGGATAAAACTATATTTAATAAAGCCGCCGGCAACCTGAAAGAACTCCTACACAATTGGAACAATAAGACAATGGAAGACCAACTGGAGTTTTTAACAGCCACTGCATCAACGTACTATTCATTGTGGAAATTCACAAAAAACTATAACAGGCCTCATAATGCTAGGCCTCCTCTTAAAACCGAATCAGGGTGAGCGCGAACATCCCAGGAAAAGGTAGACGAATTTGCACAGCACCTCGAAGAAGTCTTCACACCAAACACAGCCATAGACATGGCAAATGAGGAACTAGTTGATAGCGTCCTACAACAAGAATTTCAAATGTCGCCACCCCTGCGCCCTATTATAGTACGCGAAGTCTGGCGGGTCATCACAAAGCTTCAAGATAAGAAAGCTCCCGGGTACGATCTCCTCACCAAAGAAATACTGAAACAATTACCAAAAAAAGCCATTGTGTTTCTTACATCACTTTTTAATGCCATTTTAAGAATCCAATACTTTCCGCTGGCATGGAAAGTATCCCAAAGCATAATGATCCACAAGATGGGTAAACCTCCTAACGAAGTATCTTCATACAGACCCATAAGCCTTCTGCCAATCCTCTCCAAAGTCTTTGAGAAGCTACTTATGTACAGTCAAGGGTCAAAAGTGCAGTCCCATCTCAATGTTTATAATCACCTGCACGGTTCTGTGCATATAAATGTGTGTGTGATATTTAAACGCAAACAATAAGACATCATACAGTCTAACTACGAGGTGAAGGAGCGTGGTCAACGCCACACAAAGATAAAAATATATACTTACTCGTTTCACTTAGATATAACTACAAAAGTCCGTATCGAGCCGGTTCAAAACTAAGTCTAAAATTCGTCATAGCAGTTAACGTACTCGTGGCAGATCCGTGAGAGAGTGTCTCTCCAAAGCGGGACCCTAATAGACGCGAGTTCAAATCTCGGCTGCACGAAATTTCTTTTTGTATTTTTGGTAACTTACACTCATGGTAACAAATAATGACTAGTAAGTTACGCGAAAGGTATGCATTAAAATGCAATAATGAATAGGTATAAAATAAAAACAAAAGATTTTTATGCATCTTTTGTTAATATTGCTCATACCCAACCGTTTAAAAAGAAACCATGTTGAAAATAAAGTAATTTATTGATTTAATAAATATTATAAACACTAGTTTAAATATTAGGCAGATAAAAAAATAAAAAATAATAATATGATAACTATTATTATTGAGGCCATAGCTTAATTATTCGTTTTCACTAGGAAAAGAGGATTGAAGCTTAACCTCAACAATACAATGCTAAATGTTTACTATTGACAAGACATCCTCTGTTTCAAAACCAAACAACTATTGATTTAAATAAATAATGATTTAAATAAAATATGTTAAAGTGATGTTTACATAGAATACCGATAATAGAAACAATCAATTTAATAGTAATAATATTGCAATACAATTGAAACTTTTTATACAAAATAAATTATTTCTTAGATCGGTTTAAATATCTTTATTTACATTAAGACAAATTGTCACTTACAATACAACAATATGCTAACATTTTAGCTGTAATATCCTAGTAAAAGAAAAACAAATGATTCGTTGTCGACTATTTAAGAAACGAATTCAGCACATTCCCGAGATAAGGCGGTGGTCTAAGTTAAAAGATTTCCAACACTGATTTTAATTTGTAAGCACTATAGAATAAAATAAAGAAATTCAATGCAGTGTCTCATCATTGTAAAACAAACAAAACAAAAAAAACCTTAACATTATATGATGAATAATTTGTTTAAAAAAAACGTAATGAATTCGCTTCTTTCCTTCGGCATGGAGTTCACGGCGAACAGTGCGCAGACGTAGGTATCGAATTCAAAACGCCTAGTTGGTATAAAACCATTGTTTTCATATTCATTCACCGTAACACTTCATTGAGACTGACTTATAAGCGGTGGTCTCCCACTTCATGCACGACTCTTGAGACGTCCTTCTTCCTCAAACCTCATTATCCAAAGTATCACAGTTCTCCTCTAAAAATAAAAAACATTTATTAAACATTTCAAAAAAGCTTTTTTTTTTTAATTGACACAAAAATATCATCTACCATATTTTCATATTTTATAATATAACTTACACACAATCCGGTTTCATCAGAAATTTGTGATTGTATTTTGCCTATAAGATATGCAAGGCAACAATGTGTGCCCTAGTTTCTAAACCTATATTTGCTTGCATTATCATATTCAAATAAACACCGCTATTATAATACCTCGAACCCTCTGATTAAAGTTCACCAACCAACAACGTCGTATAAGTGTTTCTTCAAGCAAATCAAATTTTTCAATATACCCTTACCTTCGGTGATTTTACCGAATAAAATAAAAAGTTCTACCCTCATTCAAATGCAATGCTCAAGATCCAATTAACTAAACACATTTTTAAGTTAAAATAATATTTTAAAAGGTATAAAATGTGTATAGAAAAAAAAAGTGAAGAAACATAAAATAATATTATTTTTATGTGTTCGGGATTCGAAACAGTCTTGTAGTGGTTTATCAAGCAGTGTTAACCGCTAGACCAGATGGACACTTAAGTTCGACTATGAAATTAAATACCTCATTCTAATCCAAGTAACTCAAAGTTAAATGATTATTTACCGCGCTCTCTAGGATTCTTGATGAATAGCAATATACGAGAGTAACTGCGATCGATGTTGGCGATAAAACGTGTGGGTATTGTGTTTGAAATCTACCCACAATGTTATAAAGTTTAGTTAAACGTTTGTTTTATATTAAAATATCTACTAATGAGGTTGGATTTGAAACACCACCACCCACATGTTTTCTGATTTTAATAAATAGTATGACGTTGCGACCATGTCGTGTTCTCATTGGTTCATTTTGAAAGAGTTCAACATACAGATGTGTGTATGAGTGTGATGTGCTTATAGAAGAAGGTCGTAAGTGGGATTGATTGGCTATGCTATAGTTTCGTGAAGATAGGACTGCACTTTAGACTGTGATAGTACAGGATATTACCGATTCTTAATAATGAGAAAATTATTCCCGACCACCAATGTGGCTTCAGACAGGAGCATTCTACTACTGAACAAGTCCATCGGGTCTACGACAAGATAAGGAAAAGCCTAGAAGAAAGGCTATACTGCTTCTCAGTTTTTCTGGACATCCAACAGGCCTTCGATAGAGTTTGGCATAAGGGTCTGCTATACAAGCTGAAAATCAACCTTCCCACCAGTACTACTCACTAATGAAATCCTATTTGTCGGACGGAATATTCCAAGTAAAAGATGCAGATGTGACGTCGCGATTCTGTAACATAACTGCTGGAGTACCGCAAGGGTCGGTACTGGGACCGGTTTTGTATACATTGTACACTGCAGATCTTCCACAGGCTGATGAGGTTACTACAGCAACATTTGCTGATGACACCGCAATACTGGCGAGCCACACAGATCCCGTTATGGCCTCTCACATGCTGCAAGGGAGTCTCGATAAAATAACCACATGGCTACAAAGGTGGCGGATAAAGACGAGCGCAAGCAAATCGGTTCACGTCACATTTACGCAGCGAAAAGGTGACTGTCCACCTGTCCATCTCGAGAATGTCACACTATCTCACCACGACAGTGTAAAATACCTACAGTTACATCTCGACCGACGTTTGACGTGGAAGAAACATCTTAAGACCAAGAGACACGAACTTAATACCGTTACAAGAACTTACACAGGATCATGGGACGTAACAGCAAACTGAGTACCGACAACAAACTTTTAATATATAAAGTGATCTTAAAGCCAGTGTGGCTTTATGTCATTCAACTTTGGGGCAGTGCCTGTAACTCGAGTATTAACATCATACGAGAATGCAGAATGCTATTTTGAGGTCAATTAGTGGCGTTCCCTGGTTTGTGACGAACGCTGAAATACACAAAGAGTTATCAATGAGTACCGTCATGGACGAGATCAAGAACATTAAAAAAATATACCAGGAAAGACTGGAAAGGCACCCTAACGATCTGGCTGCCGCACTGAACACAAGAAGTTACAGAAAAAGACTTAAAAGGAAAGACATTGTGTAGTCCAGCTGTGTGGACGTAACCATGAATACGGAGTAGATGGCTCGCTGGAGCCATGCTCTACCTGCACAACCTTCAACTCGTTCGCTAAAGGTTTAAAACTGATTGCGGATAAAAAGGAAAAAAATTAATAATAAAAATAAGAACTGAAGGAGTTAATTCTCCACTGATTGTTTGCTCGTTAAATGTATAAAATGAGATGATAAAATTAACGGGACGGTAAAATAACAGATCGCAGCTGTTTAAGCAAATTTTTACTGCAAAAATTGTTAAAGAGTTTAAAACCAAATTACGTGGTCTGATCGCGTTATCTACGCAGTTTACTCCACAAAGAAGAAATAAGTAAGCATTTGTACTTGAGCTTTTAAATTTTATATTTCTTTTAGGTTCCAAAAGTATTTTTAATCCCTTTGTTTTTACGAGATAATTATATAAGGTTCTTTTTTGAAATCGCTCTTTTGTCTAAAATATAACATGTAGGAGGAGGCAGGTAATCTGGTTCGAATTTAAAATTTGCTAAAACGGCGATCAAATATAACCCTCAGGTATGGAGTTTTAAAGACATACTTTGACAATACTGGTTGAAAACTAATTTGTTGCTTGATATCAATCATTGACTATATTATAACTTTTTGTAAGGATACTGGTACAAAAAATGTCCTTTGTACCTTGTCCTAAGGCGACCACGCAGACATAACGGAAGAGTAGATCCATAAATAAAGTTACAATAAAATTATTAAAATCCAATCAAAATCGTACGTAAAACATAAATTATGCCGAATGCCTAAGTCGAGTTTACCAAGCAATGCTAATTTTACAGAACAAATTATTCTACAATAAAGTGGGCGCGCATGCTATCTTAAAGGCCTCATCGCTACCCAAATAAAACTACGTAATTGGGTTTGTCAAATTGTCCGGGTTCGGACTGACTGGCATCATTAGGCCCTTACATTTTATTGAAAGTGGAACGTCCATTTGTTTAGAACAGTTCAAATGCTTTGTTTATACTAAAACATTTTCTTATTAGGTATTGTTAAAGCCCGTTAATGAGCCCCATTTAATTGTAATTAAGGCTGAGTTTGAACGGTGAATTGCTAAATTTCTAGTCTTTGTATTTTTGCTTCTGAAACTAACGGCTCTGAAAGTCAGCCGCACCGATAGCAATTATTTAATCGTCTTTTGAATTTCGCTGGCGAGACATTTTGAACACATTTTTCTTATCAAACTTTTAAATATGGAAAGTGAGAATATTCTTATGATAAATCAACCTGTAATACAAATTGCGACAAAATATCCAAACAGCTTACCTACATAATTTTGTTTCCTAGGCCTCAAATACAAAAGTCATAAAGCAATTTATAAATGGAATGACGTCATCGCGAAGCCTCTCGCTATTTTCAGATCTTACGAGTATGAAATGCGGCGGAAAGGTAATAACCTACTTACTGATTTAGATACGACAGTTTCAGAATTCGCAGAGAACTTTTGCGAAACATTCCAAAATACAAACTTGGGGAATCAAATGACGTAATCGTAATAAACGCGTTTGCGTTTTCGTTTTCACGTCATCACATGACGTCTTATTAAGTTACGTTATAACGTAGGAAGTTGTGTTAAATGTCATAATTTGGAAGGGTATATTCCGACCACTGACATAAATCTAACTGGATACCTAACGCAAGTCCATCCATATGTATGAAAACTAAGCGTGTCACTTTTTCACACACAATTTAAAAACAAATTTACTTACCAATGAAAGAAAACATTTCCAATGCCTCGACCAACTTTTTCTACACAGTTTTTACAGCTCAATATGGCATAAAGAAGCATTTTTCTAGATTTCGGTTGATTTACGGTGCCGATAATGCTAATTGAAAAGCTCAAATTACGATCGTTGATTGTACTCGTATTTCTACTCCGTTTTTGACACACGAATTAAATACAATCACGTCATCTAGTTAGATTTATATCTGTGATTCCGACAGTTTTTGTACATTTCAAATTGCGAAGACGTAACGGAAATACTAAGCAACATTTTTTAAATATATTTTGATGTTCTATAATCAAGATTGTAATATTATTTCGGTCAAAAAATGCCAGTTCCAACACCAAAAAACAAACCTTATTGCAACACAGCTTGCATTTGACTTACATTAGCCCAGTGACGTCACGAGCGGCAATTTTCTCTGTTATATTTTTAACGGCATGGTCCATAAGACTGCGCCATGCCTCTGTTGATTAATTGCTGTCGACGTCTTCGTCCTGTCCTTGATTGATTACATTGTAATCTTGTTTGTGACTTGACTGATGTTAGAAATTGTATCAGTCTTGTTTTTCATAATTTTGATAATTTGTGGTCGTAATTTTTAAGCTCGTTTGCCTGACAGATTCGACGGGTACAATTTATTACGTGGCTGATCCGAAAGTTGTTTTGTTTTAATGAAAAGGAAAATAGGTGTTTCTGTTTTTTTTTGTTGTATTTTGATAGCAATAAGATATTACATCTCTATATATATAATATGTAAATGTAAAATCAGAATTCTCTAAATAAATTATCGCTTTTCTCCTTTGGTGATTTACGAGACATTTGCTAAGAATGATAAGTATTTTTTACCTATTACTCGTATTCAGCGTACAATTATCGTATATTATAGCAAAGAGGCTCTCATTCATGCGAAGTAGATGCTACCTACGTTGCATGAAATTCTTTTAACGGATGCATTGAATAGATCAATTAAAAAAGCAAAAAACTTCTCTAACATCGTCCTCATTATCGACCACAAAACATCGACTGACAAACTTATGCATTTTCCAAAATTTAATACTACATTAAGTGTAGGTAGTATTTAAGTTCACCGTTACCAGTTTACCCTCCAGCAGAATACCGGCTTCCTGACAATGTCATTGGTCCATCTGGAAAACTGTCAAACGCTACCCTAACCTTACCTACCCATAACGAAAATCAATCTAAAACAATATAGTGGTGCCATCTACGCTACAAAGGTATACGTATAGTTCGTACAATCTTCCTAATGGATCCTCAGATCCATCATACTACGCTTCGTCCACTCTATTTAGCTGCTACATAAATGCTGACAGGGCTTGAAATTGTACCAATTTTGGTACAATCTGTCAAAAATTCAGCCCGCAGTCGGCTGTAATATCACTTTGTAACGTGCCCGAAATTGGACCTGACAGTCAACTGTCAATTACATAAGTTGAATGTCACGTCACCTTTTTTATTTGTTTTAAATGCATTTTAATCAACGTATTTCTTTTCATAGGAATTTATGAATGAGAATGCAAAATGAAATGAGACATTTTTAAACAGCTACGCTGATGTTGTAAATGCTTATTGTTTGACATGAAGGTATTTATTTTCTAGCCTTTTCAAAATGTTATATAATTGAATAAGCATTGGCACTCTAGGTACAGCGATATAAAAGGATAAAAAGTTTAGCTATTTCACGTATGTTAGCCGTTTCATTTGTCCTCTACAGCTTAAGGTCACGTCCAAGGCAGATCACTGCAGCTTCATATTGATCTACCTAGAAGGAAGACCCGCAACATACCGGTAGTTATTTACGATGCAAAGATATTTTCAACCTTTTTTATTTGCATCATTACTCCGATTCCCACTACAGGACAAAGTACTGTGACTGTCAGCTTACTCAATTTTAATAAAAATAAATCACTCTTAAAAATCCACACCGACTAATGAAACCTGTATAATAAATAAAATGCTAAATTAATATAAACAATGTAAATAAACGTAAATGAAATCGCAATCGGCCAAGTGTGAGTGTTGCTCGGGAGGCGAGAGTTACCAATACCAATATTTGAAGAACTGATTGCTGGATTAAATGCGGATACAGGCTTGTGCTACTTGCATATTTCTGACGTAACGTGGGAACCTTCTTTACTTTTCCCACCGCTTGCTGTTTTGTGTCTTGGTTATTTTATTTTTGGTATATTGTTGATTAAAATATCGTGAGGAAATTTTTGAATATGAATATATTATATTAAGAATATCAGGAGACCAAAGAAACGATGGATAGATTGTGTGAGAGATATAAGTGTAGAAAGTGTAGTGGCTACGAGATTTTATTTTTTTTTATTTATCATCATCATTATATCGCTGAAAGACGTCCACTGCTGGACATAGGCCTCCCCCAAGCGTCCCCACATTGACCGGTCCCATGCGTCCCGCACCCAGCGGATCCCCGCAACAGCACCAGGTCATCGGTGATCATCTTCATCCAGTTGGGTAGGGCCAACTTCAAGAAAGAGGTCAATCGTCGAATCCTACTCGGCTGGGTAGCGTTCGGGAAGTTGTGCGGTATCTTCTCGTCCAACTTACCACAGTTTCTCAAGACTAAAGTCTATGACCAGTTTGTGTTGCCAGTGATAACCTATGGCTCTGAGAGGTGGTCGCTCACAATAGACCTCACCAGAAAGCTAACAGTCACCCAAAGGGCAATGGAGATGGCTATGCTCGGAGTTTTTATTTGTACCAAAATATTGTCAAATAACGACTCATACAGAAGTACGAAAACAGAATAAATTAGGATAAGAACCACAGGACAGAGAAGGTGAAAAATCTAAAGGATTTATCATTTTTTGAATCATAATTTGTAACTTTTGATAGAATTAGGTATTCCAACTTTCCAAGTAGGTGTACATTTTTACGAGTGTCATGACATATTTTAGTAGCTGCAATATCTGTGTATAGATAATACAACTTAACTGTGCGCGCGGCGCCATGTGTGCGTGCGCTTGTAATTATACATTATGCATTTGTGTGGCAGTGACGCGGCAGTCATCGTCCGAGCAAACAACCACCCACACATGCTTACCCACACATAACGCCGCGCGCAAAATTGAATTGAACTCCCTATACCTATGTTTGTTATGGTTGAAAAGACCTCGATGTACCAAATCATAATATTTTATAACTCTCCATTCTCTGCCCTTTACGGTTTTTTCAGTTATAATAATCGGCAGAATTGACTTTATAATTTGTTTTTCATGCCAAGCATCACAAGATTAAGTACCTAGGTAGTAATTCAGTGCTTAATTTAGGTAAATAATTTGCTTAATAACATAGTATAAAAGAAAATCTACCCTAAAACTTACCTTTACAAGCCATTGGCTGTAAGTAGGCAAGTTTTAACCCAGACTTATTTAATTACCAACATTAAGAGGTGTTTTGACAGCTTCGTAAAAGCTTTAGCGGCTACCTCTTCTTACGCTTAATTTTACTTATAAATTAAGTCCAAAGAAAAGGCATGTTGAGTAAATTGTTTGATAGTAATTCTTCTTAAAGTTGTATTATTTTATATGAAGCTCAATACATTTTTATTAGCTAGAAAGAGTTAAAATAACTCTCCCTTTAATGAAGTCTTCGGTGTGAACCTTATTTTTTACTCTTTTAGTAGATTATTTTCAGTTATGTCTGATGAGAGCAACAGTATAATTTGTAGATAATAAACATGAGAATAATATCTAATTTGTCCTCAGTTCCTTAAAACGAATCCAATATCCTGTTTTTAAGACCTATCTCAATGTTTATTTTACAGTGTGTTTGTATCTAATCTACCTATCTATCTATCAAATACCTTTAAACGAGCAATTCTTCTATATATGTAGGTGTGTATATAATCTGAACCTCGGAAACGGCTCCAACGATTTTCACGAAGTTGAAAGTATGTAGGGGGTTTCGGGGGCAATAAATCGATATAGCTAAGTTTAATTTATAGAAAACGTCATTTTCTCTATTTTCACCCGAGCAGACCTCGGTTGCCCAGGTACTTTATATAAAATAAATAGTATAAAACTCCTTCGTTATTCCATAACTACTGAGCTATTTATTGCGAAAGGAGCTAATAGGGTAGTTGACAAAAAATATCTATTTAGTCTGTCAGTTAGATAACACAAAAATATTGGTCATGTATTTGTCTTTTGCTACGTAAACATAACATTACGACGATACAGTGCGTTGAAATATCGTGTGACGTCACGATGTGCTGCACTTCATATTAACAAAGTGACGTCGCAAGCCCCTGAAGAATTATCATTTTTCTACCCAGGAAACATCCCTATTAAGACCAACCATCATTATCTGATCAGAGAATCACTTCATTTACCCGCTATAGGTGATTACTGATCAATAAATCACTAAACATAGCTTACTACCAAGTGTCAATAAGACAAGTTATTCCACAAGTATCAATCCATCACTCAAACAAATTCATAAATGTACAAACCATTCTTTATAGGAACTTTGTTCGCGAGCGAAGTCGTCGAGGCGAAAAAAGTATAGACATTTTGATTTATTTCGTCCGATGTAATCTGTCAGTAAAGTTTCTTGCTGGCCGCAAATCTACGGCTACGATCAATCTGCGCCAGTTTTGGCCTCTTCCTTTTATTCTTGTACTTATTAATAATTGTCGGGCTTTTGTCTTTGATATTGTTTATTTTTTGTCGGTTTTTCAAAGGCTTTAATTAATCTTAACTAATATTATAAAGATGGTAGTTGTTTTTTTTTTGTTATGCTTTTATAAGGTAATCCTGGATTTACTGACACCAGTACATTTTTTTTTCACTGAGTGACAGCTACACTACTGCCATACCCCACCGCTGCCACCACCGCTTTCTGCTGCTACTGCTGTCATAGACTATTTTTTACTACGACAACTGGCACAGTTCCTACGGGATATGCCACGGGAATTCTAGTATTATTTTATGTAAAATTAATAGAGACCTAGCTTCGTATGACCAGTCATTGTTGCGATGCCTGAGGGAGGTCCATGTTCAGCAGTGAACGTCTTTTGGCTAAGTCTCTTGATCGGTACGCACCACACTGCGGTAGGTGGTACCACACACACAATCTTCCTTACAGCGACGGAACAATAAAACATTCTAGAAGTTTTTATTCGATTATGTAACCGGCACCACCTACCGCAGCGTGAAACATTCCAACCAAAGGCCAAAGCTTTAAAATGATTGTTCTTAGGCACATGAAGTTTTTTTTACAAACCCTTTGTGCTTAAGCGATGATAACCTTATTGTAGACATATTAACCAACTAAAAATACAAAAAATATTTCTATTGATACGAGATCAGTTGCCCGACATTTTAATTTCTAATGAATAATGTAATACTATCATAAAGATAAACCGTTCTTCAAATAGACAGAAATCCTTTGTATTTTGATCTTCAAATAACAGTTTATTTTTTTGTATTTTGTTAGATTAATGTTGCTTTTGTTTTTTCTAATCTAATAAGGATTAAGATATAAAGATGGAAACCTAATATTATTTTTATAGAAATGAACTGTTCATTTCTTGAACAATAGTCTAAATATTTTGTTATACTCTTTGTATTATTAATGTGTTTGAATAACAAAATTCTTGAAAAGAAGGTTCTAGGGGTATTTTAATGTTTCAAGGAGAAAAGAAGAGTCTCTAAGCTGTGAATATTTTTTTCAAGCATTCTTGGGAATAATGCCTTAACATGAGATATCTATGCCCAACACTAATCGAGACCTAAACAAATTTAGGTATTTGTATAATTGCATCTTGCACCTCTTGAAATTGGAAAATTTACATTATTGATATATAGCAATTTGTTTAGCAAATGATACAAGGCAACTGCCATTTTCGCAGTTGGCATTATGAAGTGCGTTATAGTGCTATAATGGAGATACTTGTTTTTATGTAGGCATATGTGTTAAAACCAAAGAAGTCACCATGTTCTTACCAAATTTAGGGTTCAGCAATACTCCTGGTATAGGCTCTTATAGAAGTCATAAGATTATATCGGCCCGCAGATGTTCTCTTATGAGCGCTTATAAGACTAAGGTACACTATCCACAGTCGCGTCATTTGACGAATGCTTGCAACCTAAACGAAATGTCTCAGTTTTCTTTCAAGTAGCATCGCGAAAGCACGTCGGGAACATGTCAAGTTATAATGATGATGGTAATAGGATACAACTTTATTAGAAGACGACGAAACAGGCGACGAATCCAGTACATTCATCCATACATTGAAATAAATATAAATTGTAGATTATTTGTTGCTTCCAGAGAGTTATCAGAAGATGATTCTGTGATGTGATGAACAAAATTCACCGCCGAGCCCACCATTTTGTAAAACAAAACAACAGGTATTCGCGAGTCGGTCGAGTAGAGACATGCTGCCGCGACCACCGCATGACGAACGCAATACAACGAGGGTCGCGACGTTGCCATGGACACAGATTTGATTGTTTCTATGCAAGATGCAAGCAATCGTCAATTAACGATAGCGTGTGCATGATGACGTGCAGTTTACGTAAACAGTGTGCCTAAGTAATCGGAGGGATTTTTTTTGATGGACTTCACGCAGTTCAATCAAAATGATTGGCTACTGTTTAACCGGGTGATCCTGTGGAGACTAAACTAGAGCCTCCAGTCAGGCACAAAAAGCTAACCCTAAGTGACCAGGCTGAGGGCTGCGCCGTGTGATGTCCAACCTCGGCTCAGGGCGTGCATGGCGGTTAACTAAGGCTGGATCATGATTAATTAATTCTACCATCTGTTTGGAAAATACCTACGTGGAGAAGAACCGACAAGTAATCGGAGAGATTACTCCTTAGAGTATTTATATACTCCTGGTATTGGCTTTTATAGAAGTCATAATATTATAACATATCCAAAAGCAACCAATTAATCCTTTGAAGCCACCACGTACGCTGAGAAGCTCTCTAATTACAACATTGGTACACTTACAGGCGAAATGGAATGTTGCCGAGAAATTCGTCGAAGTGATGAGGGAGACTGATTAAGGAGATATCACTTAAGTCACTTCAATGGAGAAAGTCTGTGGCGTTACCGAAAATTTTCTCCGGTGAGGCGGAGTGAGAATTTGAAATGATGAATAAGAGGTGTATTTTCGAGTGTAAATTATTTCACTTTTGTCTGTAATGTAAGGTAGAGAATGAAAGGTGGTGAATCCATACTTATATTTTAAATGCGAAAGTAACTTTGTGTATCTGTATGTTTGTTGCATTTTTGCACCTAAACCGCTGAACCAATTTAATTGAAGCCGCTGGCAGAAGCTAGATTTTAAACAAAAATCATTCGTCCGAAATCGATAAAATAATAAACAAATAAAGTTACTGTACACATCCTGCAGCTCTATATTTGCTTGTCTATGGCAACCCGTATCTCTATATTTCTGCTGTTTTAAAATGGCAGAATGAAAACAACGTTTCGATTTCAAAAAGCGAATCGAAGTACCATCACATCACCTAACATAGACATATACAGACAGAATAATATAAAAACACGGCTTTTAGCACGGTTTATGTACATTTGTCGTCTAGTTCTAAAAACAAATGAATTAATACTTAATATTTAGTTATAAGTATGTCAGAGACGAGGCAAAAATGCTAGGCAAAGTTGCGGAGCAGAAACTAATAAATATAGAAACCGGCCAAATTCGAGTTAGGCTCGCCCACAGACGGTTCCGTAAAAACAGCTACATTCACCATAATAAATAGGTAACATTACTAATGTACATAAACAATAAAAGCACCGAACTTTGCTCTAACGAAGGGACAAAATTAAATTTGCCGTTTGAAAACTGTTGTTCCCATACATCAATAAATAAAAAAGATACTTTTCCAAGTACATTTTATAAGTTGGTTGACTTTTTCTCCTGTGAATTTTTCACTTATATCCAAAAGCAACCACCAAAGCAGTCTTTTTATATTTTTAGGGTACCTTATTTATCTAAGAGGTACTCGTGACAAGCAAGTAAGTCATCTCACATACAGTTCTTCATCGTCAATAATAATGATACGATACGCACAAATTATAGATAAGATGGGGTCAGAAGTACCCTTCTCTGGAATTTTGATACGGGTTTGGCAGTTAAAGTTTCATTTAGACCCACTGCTTGCATTAGTGCCCGACTATTGATGTATTGAATAGTGTTAGAGAATCTGTAGCACATTGATTAAAGGTTGAAAGACGTAGACTGAGCGGGGAAAATTACCAGGAATGAGGGTTTTGAGGAAAAATTTATGCCACTAGTTGGTGACACTTTAGCAAGAGGTCCTTAGAAAATCAAACATCAACATAACGTTAGCGTCAATTTAAGTAATGTTGGCAAACATTTGTGGTTTGACAGGCGCCTGGACCTGACCTCTCAGTGCATCAGTTCTGAAAACCCTCATTGCATATCTGCTTTTTACTTTCTATAAATATATCAACAGTAGTTAATATGCGCAATATTTACTACAAACCTATTAGAAATTCAATACTGCTACAAAAGGTAATTCGAAGTAAAAACTTTTCTTTCAGGGCAAGTATCAAGTACCTATTTTTAACTGAACCTATCACGCGATCCAATAAAATATTTAACAAAGACCTAGCTTAACGTTTTCTTTTAACCATTAGTTTTTGTTATTCCTTCTCTATCGTCCCCCGTAAAGCTACTAATGAAGAAAACAGTAGGAGAGACTGGGAAGATTTGATCCTACGGAAGACTTGGTTCCTAAAAATAATAAAGCAACTTGGCATTGTGGTGTTCTGATTTACAGATCCACATTTTTTAACTCTATTTACAATTCATAACACTATACAAACCATACCTTCATATCTTTTGATATTTTATCAACTTTTGTAATTCATTTTTATGTTTTCTTTCTATTGTTATCATCTGAAAAGCATACTTTTAGTTATATCTAATTGTTTTAATATCTCAATCTTAAATTATATTGATAATTTGTAATTCTTGCATTATTTTTCTACTGTGACATTTTCATCTGACATGACATCTGTCTGTCTATTTTATTTTTCTTAAAACCATTGACCGTAACATAGGTACCATGGACTAAACCTCCTTTAAGCTAGGTTTACACTATTATAAGGGTAGAGTAGACTGACCCCTTTGTGAACCGTTTTTATTCGTTCTGGTCTTTATTTCTTAATTGAAATTTGAATTTGAAATGTAGATAGAACACAGAACGAAGAAAAACGGGCGTCAATTTTCGTTTTCGGATCTGGACTGAACGCCGAAAGACGGTTGAATTTTTAATACTACCAAGTGTACTATTGTATCTGAAGACTCTTTAAAACTATAACTTATACGGCTGTGAACGCAATCTTTGAGTGCAATAAATATATTTTATTGAGTGTGAAACTTAAATGTGAGCATTTTTACTATGAAGCCACAGCCCGGCCTCCACACCCCTTGCTGCCTGTGCCTGCATCCCTTGCTGCATATGCCTGCATCTGTGCTACTGCCTACCTGCTCGTTAGCCTGACTATTAGTTCAGCTGCCTTCGACCATCTATCTGTGTGCCTGCCTAATATCCGTCCTGCTGTCTACTCTACTAGCTACCTGCCCGATTGCCTGCTTGTCGTCGTGGAGCCCACTCACCCGCTTACCTCGGGCATACCACGGCTTCCAGCCCGTCCTGCTGCCTGGATAGCTGCCTAACTCCAGCACCCCACGTCGTGCGAAGCCGGCCCTTCTGTTTTTATTCTTAATATCTTTTTATTATTTTTTTAGTTTGTAATTATTTAATTTTATTAACGTGGCTTATGTTTAGCTCCCTCTGAGCTAAACGTAACGCTACAGCATCTCAAATGGTAATTCCAAGCCTACTAAAGTAATAAAACCGGGGAAGTAGAACTAATAGTAGAGTTAGGTTTAATTTTAAAACTAACCGAAGATGTTTAGGGGCTTTATAATCACCCCAGTCTCCCATAGATCTATTCTGTAAACTCACCATGAAAACTTTGGTGACGTTTACATGAAGTGAGCTGTATATCCATTCCATCAAGGTGGAATGACAGTAGGCTTCCAGCTCACTTCACATACAATCTTACAGTTAGATGTTTACAGAATAGACCGGCTGTTCTTTGAACGACGATACACGATGGCTGCAAACCGCTGACGACTTCCCACTATACTATTACCGCTAACTTCCACACGAGTTAACTAAATTAGTAACTACCTATGTAGCCAAGGAATACATCTAAATTTCCCATCGCACTCGTTCAATTCGCATTTACCGTAAACGCTTTGAGGGTTAATTATCAAAGTCCTCTTTTCCTTAGCTCTCTCTCCCTCAATACTTTTAGGAACCGAGTGTCTGATACAAAGCAAATTGGTAATACTCGATAGCTGTGGGAAAGGGCGCCCAATGGCCCATTTCCGAAAGAGGCTTTATCTTTTTCTTCCCTCGCAACGTTATGTAATGTAAGGCGGCTTTTAATTTATTGGAAATCTGTTAGGAGGTAAAAGTATTTGCACATATATACAAGGTATAAGGGAAATAGGTAAATATTCTTGAAATGCTGAAGTCATATTCAAAATCTAAAAAATAAAATTGGGCTTTCCGTACACAAAATTTGTACAAGAGGAACAAGTTTCTTGAAAATGGTGTTATTTTTTATGGGCAGAATCATTTTTTTAAATATGGACCTACTTTTACAATTGGATTAGCTATTTACATGTGAGAAAAAATGCTGGTCATTTCATGCTAGGTAAATGAGAGGTTTGGGGGCATGGGCATGCAAAGAGATTTTTACTTGTGTATATAATCTTTGCAATAGGTAGATATCTAATAATATTCATTTACGATTGCCAATAAAACCTTTCGTGAGTGGACGTGTAAGTACAGTATAATGTGGTTCGTGATAAGTCACGTTCACATTTTTCTCCTCAAACTGTAGGTAGAAGTGTTATTACGTTTTATAAAATGTATTTAATTTGTGAAAATATGAACCGGTTTTGCTGGCTGCTGGGCCTGCAAAAATTGTATCTGCATTCATACACATAAACTCACGCTTTTTCATGGGGTTAGGTAGAAACTACACAACACCTGCTGATACGATCCTTAAATACTCCTTTTGCTTAGTATATGTTCCTACTAAAGTAATAAAACCGGGGAAGTAGAACTAATAGTAGAGTTAGGTTTAATTTTAAAACTAACCGAAGATGTTTAGGGGCTTTATAATCACCCCAGTCTCCCATAGATCTATTCTGTAAACTCACCATGAAAACTTTGGTGACGTTTACATGAAGTGAGCTGTATATCCATTCCATCAAGGTGGAATGACAGTAGGCTTCCAGCTCACTTCACATACAATCTTACAGTTAGATGTTTACAGAATAGACCGGCTGTTCTTTGAACGACGATACACGATGGCTGCAAACCGCTGACGACTTCCCACTATACTATTACCGCTAACTTCCACACGAGTTAACTAAATTAGTAACTACCTATGTAGCCAAGGAATACATCTAAATTTCCCATCGCACTCGTTCAATTCGCATTTACCGTAAACGCTTTGAGGGTTAATTATCAAAGTCCTCTTTTCCTTAGCTCTCTCTCCCTCAATACTTTTAGGAACCGAGTGTCTGATACAAAGCAAATTGGTAATACTCGATAGCTGTGGGAAAGGGCGCCCAATGGCCCATTTCCGAAAGAGGCTTTATCTTTTTCTTCCCTTGCAACGTTATGTAATGTAAGGCGGCTTTTAATTTATTGGAAATCTGTTAGGAGGTAAAAGTATTTGCACATATATACAAGGTATAAGGGAAATAGGTAAATATTCTTGAAATGCTGAAGTCATATTCAAAATCTAAAAAATAAAATTGGGCTTTCCGTACACAAAATTTGTACAAGAGGAACAAGTTTCTTGAAAATGGTGTTATTTTTTATGGGCAGAATCATTTTTTTAAATATGGACCTACTTTTACAATTGGATTAGCTATTTACATGTGAGAAAAAATGCTGGTCATTTCATGCTAGGTAAATGAGAGGTTTGGGGGCATGGGCATGCAAAGAGATTTTTACTTGTGTATATAATCTTTGCAATAGGTAGATATCTAATAATATTCATTTACGATTGCCAATAAAACCTTTCGTGAGTGGACGTGTAAGTACAGTATAATGTGGTTCGTGATAAGTCACGTTCACATTTTTCTCCTCAAACTGTAGGTAGAAGTGTTATTACGTTTTATAAAATGTATTTAATTTGTGAAAATATGAACCGGTTTTGCTGGCTGCTGGGCCTGCAAAAATTGTATCTGCATTCATACACATAAACTCACGCTTTTTCATGGGGTTAGGTAGAAACTACACAACACCTGCTGATACGATCCTTAAATACTCCTTTTGCTTAGTATATGTTCCTACCAGATGTATTAATTTGTACATCTTAACATTAAATGCCAATATAAACGCCGTTGATTTGCCTATAAACACTGCCCAGGCAGTATCAACATAAGACATGCTGCATATTTTACCCGGAACACATAAATATATCAAGGCATCGCCCCTAACACGAGTTTAAGTTTTACGATACCGACTCGACCCGCTCTCGATGTTATTATTACGTTGATGGCCCAGGCGATATTCGGATATTGCTATATTTTCCTATCACTCCATCTTTGGGTTATTCTTTGTGAAGGAGTATTGTTGCACATATGTTTGAATGTACTAGATAAAGCAAAGAACGGGTTAGCATGTAAAAATAATCAGACGTTTTATTAAAAACACATTTTTTTTTAAAAGAGTAAGTGTAGAGTTTCTTGCCCGTTCTTCTCCATAACAAGCTACATTTCCGAATGGACGGTAGAATCAATTATTATTACATTTTTTTTATGACGTTTGAATGTGCCGCTTAATGGCCTAATTGAATAAAGAAATATTGATATTGATTTTTGATTTTGACGAATGAAGATTACACACTATCTTAATATTCACACTAATATTATAAACGCGAAAGTTTGTGAGTGTGTGTGTTTGTTACTTCTTCACTCTCAAACAGCTGGACAGATCGGATCTGATCTGACGAAATTTGGCACAGAGATAGATTATAGTCAGGAATAGCAAATAGGACTTTTTATCCCGGGTAAATGTTCCCTTGGGTTAATTTTCTACTTTCATGCGGGTGAAGTTGCTTACAGAAGCTAGTCGGTCAATATTCTGAATCACAACATCATGCCTGTATTCCTTGAAGGGTTTGGCAGCGTTACACCTATAGCAATGAAAAAACGGACGGTGTAATAGAGCTAGTCCTTCTGGACTTATGCATGGTTGAAGGCAATAGACTCGCATGACTCGCACAACTTACATTGGATGTTAACATAACTGATATTCTGATAAAAACTTTTCATCAAAAAAAACAAACCGACTTCCAAAACAAAACACTACAAAGCGAAACATAATTTTCGTTTCCGAAGTCGGTTTCTTTGATAGTCTATTGTTTTCCACTTTTCGTCATCTATAGCCAAAGTAAATTTCATGATGATTCCAATAAGCCTAAACACGACTAGGATACATTGTTTTGTATGGGAGTACCAGTGCCTACCTTCCGGCTTCATTATCAGATAAGTTTGATGGTGGACTTATAAATAAATGGTACTGATGATAATGGTATCATTAGTACCATTTATTTATAAGTATTTGCTTCATCATAGTCGGTTAACTATTCGATACATCTTATACCCGTCATATACTTAGCATTAAGGAGTTCCAGTGGCCATCTGTGTTCTTCTTCATCAGTTCCAATTCACCAAATGATACTTTTTTAAGTGCAAATGATTGCTCTGTTAATGAAAATTGCTAACCAAACCCAAAATGATTAAATGTACCTTTCAAACAAGAGAATAATTTTCCAAATCAGTCCAGGCAGGCGTCTTTGAGTTATTGGGGCAGAAAAAAGTTTCCGACGAATTGAGAAACTCCTCCTTTTTTGAAATCGGTAATAAATGATCTTAAATGTACGAGTAAGCCCAAGAGGTCGGTCAAATGTGTAGGATATTTTCATTCAAAATTGGATACGTTCTTATTTTAAAGACCCGTGATTGATTGCCTTTAAGAGAAAATTTCTCAAGAAAAATAAGCACCTTATTAGTTGTGCTGTCATAAATAAGCGTTACCTTCAAAGTTTCCCGAAAAATACGCACGTAAACCTCTAGATGAATCAATTAAAACATCTCTACTTCAGGTGTATATTTTCCCATGCCGAGGAGGGTCGATTAATGTTTTCTCGTCGTTACGTCATTATTTAAGCAATCTGATAACACTTCATGCCATTTACGAAGACTTTCATAAGTATTTGCTTACAATTATCACTAAGCTGAACACAGTGAACACGCTTCTGCATAATTTGAGATTTTCTGAATTCAGTTGTTGCGGCCCTGATGCATTTTGTGATATATGATGGAATTTTATTTGATCTACCAATAACGTTTCAGATTATAATATTTGATTGAATGACAAAAATGGGACACAGATAGAAAACCTTTTAGGATTATGTAGGGTGTCTTAGAATGTTTTTCTTTTTTGATACTTAAAAATACACTAGAATTAGTTCATACACGTTTTATTTACTGTTATATTAAAAAGCAGTTTTTCAGTTTTGTTTATTTAAAATAATCTATACCAATATTTTTATATTTATTTTATACTAGAGGACGCCTCGCGGTTTCACCCGCATGAACTACGTGGGTGTTCCCGTTCCCGTTGGAATACAGGTATAAAAATATATAGCCTATGTCACCCGGGGATAGAGTAGCTTCCCAACGGTGTAAGAATTTTTGAAATCGGTCCAGTAGTTTTGGAGTCTATTCGGTACAAACAAACAATCAAACAAACAAAAAAATCTTTTGTCTTTATAATATTGGTATAGATATATTAAAATTATAAAGATGAAAGATTTTTTGTTAGTTTGTACCAAATAGACTCCGAAACTACTGGACCGATTTAAAAAAATCTTTCACTTATAGAAAGCTACATTATTCCCGCGTAATAGGCTATAATTTATTTTCATAAAAATTTGAGATTCTTTTGAACATTGCATTAATTTAACCCAAAGTAACCAAATTTGTCTATAAAATTCATTATTACACGCACGCCAGCGCTGAGAAAACTGTGATGATACATACAAATTATGTACTACATGATTAAAGTAGTCATTATTACCTACAAAAAATAGTACGAGAGAATATATCTCACTATCATAGTTAAGTAACAATAGCAGCTTTTGTGTTCTAAAATTTAATTAGTTCGCCGGTAGAAACAAAACTTGGTTACATTCGTATTGTAGTATTAATTCTTATTCAAATAAATAGTTTAACAATTTGGTAGGTAGGGTAGGTAGGGAAGGTGGTTAGCTAGATAGGGTAGGGTATGTAGTATAATAGGGTAGAGAGGTTGATCGGTAGGGCAGGTGAGTAGGTTGGTAAGGTAGGTTGGCGGGAACGAAGCCGCGGGGGTCAGCTAGTAGTTTATAAATGCGCAACTTCCACTTCCGGATGCAAAAACGAAAATCATTCTGAGACACCCTTTACATAACATTATTCCCAAGGCTCCAATAATGGGACACACATATATGTCCATTGATGAATCTTTTGAATATTATTTGCAAATTAGACCAATATACCTTGTAGACTTTTAGGGATGTTCCTTTTTACATAAAATACGAAAACGGAAGATTTATCGAAAAAAGGGTTTTTAGGGGGCTGAGTCACCCACGTCCGTAGGAGTGTACCCCATTCGATTCCCTACACGTGGTCCCCGGGTGGTGCAAATCAGGTGACAAACTGGTGGTAGGCTTCGGCCGAAGGCTTGCGACCACCCACCGGGCAAAGACGTACCGCCAAGCGGCCTAGTCGTGTTCCGGTATGATGCTCGGTGCAGCCACTAGAGGAGTTGGGTCGAGATAGTTGTTCCACTGCAGGCAGGCCGGCCTGACTCGCGTTGTTATGGACGTATCGGGAGACTGGTCGTGGAGGGTAGCGGGATCCGAGGCACGGTGCGCCGCTGCCCGACCGCAGGTAGTTGGGGGCCCAAGCAGTGTGCCAGCCCCACATGAAAGGCTGCCCCGCCAACTGACGAAAAATCCCGGAATGCGCCATCGTGCTGGTTGGCGACCAGACGAGAGTGCCCGATGGACATTCCTGGGGGGGCTCGGGCGTCCCCGCAGTCTCCAGACCAGTCCCCCAATGATGGCGTCCTATCGGCGCGTGTCTGTAGGTTGCAAGCGTGGAACCTCATCTCACTTCCTTCTCCTCTCCCTCCTTTTCACTCGCAACAATAATGCCAAGGAACAATAGAAAAAAAGCTGAACAGCGGCAGCACTCACTCTCACATAAGGTGCACTTCAGCAACATCCGAGGTCTGCACTCTAACCTTGTCGCAGTCCATCACCACCTTGAGACTGAGAAACCAGCACTTTTGTTCCTTACGGAGACGCAGATCGGATGCCCGTCAGACGTGGCGTACCCATCTTACCCAGGGTTTACCCTGGAGCACATGTTCAAGCCACGCGCTGGTGTATGCATGTACGCCCGGGACGACATCTGCTATCGGCGTCTCCGTGATCTTGAAGACTCAAATTACTCAGTGCTATGGGCCCTGGTGGACACAGGTCTGGATAAGGTCATCTACGCCTGTGTCTACCGATCGCATAGCGGTGATCTGGAGACAACCAGGCTCACACAGTACCTGAGTGAGGCGGCAGATGTGGCTCAGCTACGGTACCCCTCCGCCCAACTAGTGTTACTGGGGGACTTTAATGCCCACCACCAGGAGTGGCTCTTCCCATTCCAGTGCACTGACCATGCTGGACGAGAGATGCGAAATCTTTCGATTGCGCTTAATCTCACCCAGCTGGTCAAAGGGGCTACGAGGGTGCCAGATGTAGATTCACATACAGCCAATTGCTTGGACCTTCTGCTGACAACTGATCCAGACCGATACTCAGTGTAGATATCATCACCTTTGGGTAGTTCCGACCACTGTCTGGTGAAATCTGTATCTGTCTACTCCCCGCCCGATCCTAGCCCAAGAGGCACCCGGCGGGTTTGGCGGTACAAGTCAGCAGATTGGGATGGTATGCGATCTTTTTTCGCTTGCTATCCTTGGCCGCCCACTTGCTTCTCTTCGGATGACCCATCGTCATGCGCTGACGCAGTGACAGATGTGTTGCGTCAGGGGATGGAGTACTACATTCCGTTCTCTGACGTAACGGTGTCCAGCGTTGACCGTCCGTGGTTTGGTGCTGAGTGTGACCGCGCAAACGTGGTTAAACACAAGGCATACCTAGCATGGGTCGACGCTCGTGTGCGCAAGGCAAGTGACGTGAGTCAGAAGAAGAGAGCCTTCAACAGGGCTGCCAAGTCCTGCAAAAAAGCGATGCGAAGGGCACGATTTGACCATATTAGCAGAATCGGGGACAAACTTGCTTCACACCCTGCAGGTAGCAAGGCGTTTTGGTCCCTGGCTAAATCGGTTGAATCAAACTTCTGTCGCCCCTCACTACCACCACTGCTGAGGCCCGACGGTTCGCTGGCCCACTCCGCTGAGGACAAGGCTAACTTGTTTGCCTCCCTCTTTGCGGAATCTTCGCGTCTGAATACTGATGGCACGCGGCTCCCCCCTTCTGCTGTTCGATGTAAGACGAGTATGTCGGAAATTTGCATCCATCAGAGAGAGGTCTATAGGGTGCTGCGAAACCTTGACGTGAACAAGGCTAGTGGCCCGGACGGGATACCGGCAATTGTACTTAAAACTTGTGCGCCTGAATTGTCTCCGATCTTGACACGCCTTTATCGCCTTTTGATGGCGACTGGAAAAGTGCCGAAGGCTTGGAAGCAAGCTAACGTTCAACCCGTGCCCAAGAAGGGTAGTCGAGCGGACCCGGCCAACTACAGGCCCATATCAGTAACGTCCATCCTCTGTAAGAGTATGGAACGTGTATTGAATAAAAAGCTCCTGGCATACCTAGAAGTCAACGACCTCCTTAGTGACCGACAATACGGCTTTCGCCAAAACCAGTCAACTGGGGATCTTCTAGCGTATGCCATTCACATCTGGAGTGAGGCCATCGAGAAGCACGGGGAGGCGCTTGCTGTCTCCCTTGACATATCGAAGGCCTTTGACAGGGTCTGGCACGAGAGCCTTATTGGTAAGCTTCCTTCCTTCGGTCTGCCTAGTGGTCTGTGTGTGTTCGATTCTTATTATCGAATTGAGGGTAGTTGGTAAATCATCACTAAACTCGCCCTCGACCTACGTCGCGGTTCTATATACCCGTGGCGTGCAGTACGAATTAGCGCCCTGAGCTGGATGAACGTTTCTTCCTCTCTTGTTGTAATCGTGTCTCAAGCTAAACGTTTTAGCATCTGTAGTGTTTGTGGACTCACTACCGTGTGGTGTGCTATCTTCAAGACCTTGAACCCTTGGTACGTCTGGACTGCCTAACTGTGAAGTGCCGTGCATGCTGCAGGTCTTCTGCTGACCCGGGAGTTGAGACGAGGTAGGTGGTGTTCAATTGCCTTCTTGAAGATGGTAGGAACGAACGATTTCCACCCACAAATACTTTACATACAATATGCTTAGGTTCATAAGCCGCCAGCAAATATTTAATTAAAAAAAGGTTGGTCAAAAACCGAACAACCAAAGTGGTCCTTCGTAGCCTGATGGTATATGAACCCTCGAACTCGTAGTTCGATACTAGCCGTGCTAGATAATTTTCGACCTAACTCGTAGTTAGTGTGATTTCAGACGTTCTGTCCCTTTAAATTCTGACCGTGTCAGTGTAATATTAATTCTACTATAGTTTCATATTTACACATAATACACATATATATTTATAAATCGTACATAATATTTGGTGTATTGGTAATTAATTTACAAAAACATTCGTATAATTATTCCGTATTCGTTCGTTTTACTTTGACCACGCCATCTGCGTCGTAGATAAAACAAAATGGCGCGGCCCGTTACCCGAAGTAAAGAAATGAAAAAAGTGGCTGAAGCGTGCCAAAGTAATGAAATAACAGTGATAATTAATAAAAAACAACGAATATTTGAGCGAATGCAAAATGCCTATGATTTGTCAAAGGATATTTCGGATCCCGCATCGAAAGAATTATTTTTGATGCACGTGGCTGATTTTGATAATTTACGTACATCTTTTGAAAGTCTAATCGTTGAAATTCTTGAAAAGGAACTTGAATATGACCCTAAGTCATTCCTTCGTAATCAGGAATTGAAAAGTTTTGACGATTTATATTTCCGAGTTAAGTTATGTGCGTCGAAATGTGAACCTTCTGACTATGGCAATAAGGTTGAAGATACTTCGCGCTCTCTGGAGTCTAGACCAAGACTTCCTAAGTTAGAACTTTTTGCATTCGATGGGGACATTGAAAATTTTAATACATTTTTCGAGAAATTCTGTTCTTTGGTTCATAATCAGAAAAGTATTCCAAAAATAGATAAATTTCACTATCTATTGTCATGCACAAAAGGTCCTGCATTAAATATTGTAAAGAGTGTGCCTATTTCTGCGAATAACTACGAACTCGTTTGGCAAAGTCTTCTTGATAAATATCAAGATAACAGAATGTTAGCTGGTAGGTACTTAGACAAAATGTTAACCTTTTCGCCGCTGCAAAGAGAATCAACAGATCATTTGAACTCATTTATAGAAACCTTTGACCATTCATACAAAGCTATAAAAGCGTTGAACATTGAGAATTTGAATAGTTATATAATGTGTCATATTGCCTTAAGGGCTTTAGATCCCCATACACGTAAAATGTTTGAACAAAATATAAATCAAAAATCTATTCCAAATTTTTCAGATGTAATTAGTTTTGTCCAAAATCATATAAAAGTTTTAAGTCATTCTGCATCCTATTCATCGAGTTCAAGTGCACAGCAAACGAATCAGCGTAAACAATTACCGCTTGGTAGGCAGAATAAAAATAATTACTCGCATGTAACTTCAAGCTCAAAATTGTCATGTTTACATTGTGGAGAAAGTCACATGATTTTTAGGTGTAATAAGTTTCGTGATCTGACTAACACACAACGCATTAGCCGTGCTAATGAATTAAAGTTATGCCACAATTGCTTAAAACCGAATCATACGATGCAAGACAGCAAAAGTGAATTTAGATGTTATGTTTGTAAGGAGCCACATCATGTTCTATTGCATCGGGCAGCGAGCGATAGCGAACCTAAACCGGCTTGTTATTCTGTTCCCGCCGCAGTCGAACAGACGCCCGCGACGGTGTCGTCATGCGAAATGCAAGCGTCCGCTGTTATCAATGATACTAATAATCACTTAGCATCCACACTTAGCTATGCAGTCATATTGGGAACAGCTATTGTGCATGTGTTGGATTCATTTAACAACTACCAGGCTGTTCGTGTTTTAATAGATTCAGGTGCGCAGTCAAACTTTATTACACAAAATTGCTTTCAACGTTTAGGATTATCTGCTAAAAGGTGTCCTTATAATATTCTAGGCCTCGGTGGCGAATTAGTCAAGAATAATGGCAGAGTATCGTTAACTTTAAAGTCACGTTATACGACTTCTTGTTTTAATGTAAATGCAGTAATTTTACCTCACCTGACTTCGGACATGCCTACCGTTAAAATACCTCAAAAAGTAGTTGATGATTTTAAAGATTTACATTTAGCCGATCCGTTATTTTATAAAAAGTCGCCAATTGATATTATTTTGGCTGGTGACATTTTCCCGTACATTTACGATGGAAAAAAGATGATAATAAACCCTGATGTACCAGTCGCCTTAAGCAGCGTATTTGGTTATGTCGTAATGGGAAGACTAGAGATGCAATCCTCTAGCAATTGCAATGTTGTAGCGTCTACAACATCGTTAGTATCGTATACTATCGAAGAACATAATTTAAATGAAACTCTCAAACGTTTTTGGGAAGTGGAATCATTACCTTGCGAAGTTCCTATTGATCCGTTAGAGGAATTAGCGGAAAAAATATACAAGGAGAAACATTATCGTGATGAAATCGGTAGATATGTTTCCCCAATTTTATTGAACCCTGAGCATAAGGCGCTCGGTGATTCATATAGTACTGCTCTTAAGCGACTATTCAGGTTGAGCGACGTCTAGCTCGGTCTCCAGACCTTCATAAGGATTACGTCGACTTTATGAAAGATTACGAGTCACTTGGACACATGGTACCATACACTGGTACTGAACCTTCGGGTTATTTTATCCCACACCATTGTGTGTTGCGTCCGTCTAGTACTACGACGCCCTTGCGTGTAGTGTTTGATGGATCCTCAAAAACAAGCTCTGGTATTTCGCTAAATGATACACTTTTGACCGGTAGAAAGCTACATCAAGATATTTTAAACATAATATTAAATTTTAGACTTTACGATGTCTGTTTTACTGCTGACGTGTCAAAAATGTACCGAGGCGTGATCATAGATCCTGCTGACAGGAAGTACCAGCATATACTCTGGCGTGAAAATCCTATGGACCCGGTTTGTATTTATGAGTTAACTCGAAATACTTACGGTCTTCGTAGTGCACCTTTTGTTGCTGTGCGTACGTTGCACCAGTTAGCCTCGGATGAGCTAGATCAAAGCATGCCGCATGGTGATGCGGAGCCAAGAACCAAGGCAGCGTACGTACTGACCAAAGGCTTTTACGTTGACGATGTCCTATGGTCTTGCCAGACCCTGGAAGAAGCTTGCACGTTGCAAGACGATTTAATTTCCTTACTTAAGAGTGGTGGATTTGATTTAAGAAAGTGGGCTAGTAACTGTCCTGATTTGCTAACAAGAATGCAATCAGATCAAGTTTCTACCATCAACTTTCAGGACGATACGTTATCGTCATCTCTCAAGGTTTTGGGATTGACATGGTTACCTTCGTGTGACTCATTCTCTTTTAATTATAATTTAAATGACGCAAAACAAACTAAGCGTTCTGTTTTAAAACTACTAGCGAGTATATTTGACCCAGTAGGTTTTATCGCACCATGTACTTTTGTCGCAAAGTGCATAATGCAAGACCTTTGGAAACTCGGCCTTGGCTGGGATGATCAGTTGCCAACTGAGCTGACCACCCAGTGGAATAAGTTTATTGCCGAACTGCCAGTTTTAGGTAAATTGCGAATTGAGCGTCATGTTTTAATATCTCACTTCAATGAAGTGCAGCTAATAGGATTCTGCGATGCGTCATCGCGTGGCTATGCAGCTTGTATCTACTTACGGAGTGAAGATAAGCATGGTCACGTGAAAGTTAGGTTACTGATGAGTAAATCTAAGGTCGCGCCTCTAAATCCAATTTTGTCAATTCCTAGGCTTGAGCTAGAAGCTGCGGTTCTATTATCAAAGCTGGTTAGTTTTGTCGTACAAAACTTAAACGATTTTAAGGTTTCTATTATTGCGTTAGGTGATTCAAACAACGTTTGAGCATGGCTGCAAACGCCACCTTATAAGTTAAAAACGTTTGTTGCTAACCGTGTTAGTCAAGTAATCGCCGTGGTGCCACCAAATTGTTGGTTTCACGTGAACACCGAAAATAACGCTGCCGATGTTTGCTCGCGCGGAGCAATGCCAGCTCGCTTCGTAAAAGATGCTACGGATTGGGTTCACGGTCCAACATGGCTTTATGAAAGCCAACAACAGTGGCCGATGAAACCATTTTATGTAAAGGAAGGATATACTATTCCTGATATTAAAACTAATTGTGATACGTTTATTTTAACTACGTGTGTCGATCAAAATATATCATTTAAGAATAACTTAGAAGAAATATTTAATAAAATTTCATCTTTTAATAAATTGCAACGTCTTATGGCCTGGTGGCAGAGGTATATGAATAATTATTATTATTATTATATACTTTATTGTACACCACAAAAAAAAACATACAGGACAAACGTTCAAATATACAAGTGTACAATGGGCGGTCTTATCGCACTAGGCAATCTCTTACAGACAACCTTTGGATGGACTGAAAGATAGGAGAAGAATTTAGGGTTGTCAGTGTACAAAATATCAAAAATAATATTACTTAGACTTAATAACATACAATACATACATACAATATTACTTAATATACTAATACATATCAAATATATAACAGAGAAAGGAGAAGAATAAAAATTATAGTGAAAGGTAATGCTCCTTCACCATTTTCTTGAACGTTGGCAGTGTTTGAGCACGTCTCACTTCAATAGGTAATACATTCCACAACCGAGCTGCTTGAATCGTAAAAGATTTGTCAAAGAAGGAAGTGGAATGCATACGAATACTTAATTTTAGATTTTCCGATGATCTCAAGGACCTAGAATGAGTGTCACAGAGGAACTGAAAGCGTTCTTTGAGATAAAAAGGAGTAAAAGGATTAAATAGCACATTATAAAGCAAAGAAAGTATGTGGGCATTCCGGCGAAGGCGAATAGGAAGCCATTTGAGCTTAGTACGAAATTCGGAAACGTGATCATACTTGCGCAAGCCAAATATGAACCTGATACAGAGATTTTGAAGTCGCTCAAGCTTGTCCAATTGGTCTTGGGTGAGATCAAGATAGCTGGCGTCAGCATAGTCTAGAATAGGTAGAAGAAGAGATTGTGCTATCGCAATTTTAGTGGTGATGGGAAGAAAATTACGAAGACGTCTCAGGGAACCCGCAGACGCAAACAGTTTTCGACTGACTTCCTGCAGTTGTTTGGTCCAGGAAAGGGTGCTGTCGATAAAAATCCCCAAATTCTTCACAATATGATTTATAGGAATAATAGTATTATTGAAAGAAACCTGGGGAAGTAACGACCAATCGATCCTAGAGACAGTCCGGGAACTACCAACAACCGTTACCTGAGTCTTCGTTGGATTGATCTTCAACCCGAAATCAGTGCTCCAGTCACCTATTCGAGCCAGGTCTGTATTAATTGTCTCAATGGCATTAGATAACTCTCCGAGAGAGGCTTGGGTATAAATTTGGAGATCATCAGCATATAGGTGGTAGAAAGATGAAAGTCGTTGAGTGATAGCATTAATAAAGAGTGCGAAGAGAAGAGGAGATAAAACGCCACCCTGTGGCACACCGGCAGAGGTATGACACCAAGAGGAGAAAGATTCATCAGTGCAAATGCGCTGCCGACGGCCAAACAGGTAACTATGAAACCAGTCAATTACCGGAGGAGATATGTTAAAAGAGCATAGGACACCAAGCAAAATATCGAAGTCAACAGTATTGAAGGCATTGCTAAAGTCAAGCAGAGCAAGTACTGTTAACTTCCCCATATCCATGCCTGACCTGATATCATCCGTAATGTGCACAAGTGCTGAGGTAGTGCTGTGGCCACGTCGAAAACCAGATTGGAAAGGATTTAAAAGATTGTGCTTGGAAAGGAATGTGTTAAGCTGATGATGAACAAGCTTTTCAAGGACTTTGGATAGGAAAGGAAGAATAGAAATGGGACGATAGTCAGAGAATGATGCAGGATGTGATTTTTTGGGTAAAGGAATAATTTGGGCATCTTTCCAGGCTTGTGGGAAGACACCACTGGAAATAGAGAAGTTGAGGATGTAAAGAATGACAGGAAGAATGTTATCAAGGATGGGGATGATCATCTTACGGCTGACACAGTCACTACCGACAGCATTGGATGTAATCGAAACAATAGTCTTTTTAACATCACAAGCAGTGAATTGACTTATGACAAAAGGGGAATAATCAGGTATCGGAAGATTAGAAAGATAACTAAGTGTAGTAGCTTTGGTGGCCCCATCCAATACGGGCGAAGTAGAAAAATGACTGTTAAGTAAGTTGAAGTCCATGTCTTTAGGAATAGTGTCATGAGACTTTTTTCCGATACCTAATGATTTAAGAAATTTCCAGACCTTAGCTGGATCACCGTTTTGAACTGAATTATGAATATGTTGGCGTTGTGCGTTCCTACACACCTTGCTGCAATGATTTCTAATTGAGATGTATTTTTCCCTGGTAACATTGTTTGGCCGAATTTTAAACCTAAATTTCGCAGCTGCTTTTTTGCTTATTAAAACTTTAATTTCGTCAGTCAGCCATGGCGCTGGAAGATGTTTAACTCTCACGGCTCGAATAGGTGCATGTGTGTCGTAAAGCTGAATGAGGATAGAAGACAAGATTTCAACTTGTTCGTCGACGGACGATGATGTAATCAGCGGCGTCCAGTCAATATTACTGGCATCCTCCTGAAGACGATCAATGTCCATGCCATCAAAATTGCGAAGCAGAAGAGTTTTAAACTTATGCTTAGGAGGTCGAATTTTATAGGAAGCGTAAATTAGATCATGATAGGAAAAGGCGTCAGCTGAACACTGACCATGTTTAGTGACGTGATCGAAGGAGGAGACAACAATAAGATCAAGAAGCGAGGGAATAGAGTTAGGAAAACGGTGAGTTGCACCAAGATCAAGAATAGAAAGATTGGCAGATTCAATAACATGACGAAGGGAAGAAGAGCGGAAATCATTTTTAAGGAGACATGTATTAAAGTCGCCCATTATGATGCTATGACTGTAAGAGGGAATTAAAGCTTCCAAAATACGTTCGAAAGAAGAGAAGAAATTAATCCGAAGAGAAGGACAGTAATACACCCCAAGGAGAATCTTAGAATGATGCAGTTCAACTTCCAGGAATAGATGTTCACCGGAGTTCGGCGGGGCCGGTTGTGTGGACATGTTAACAATAGAAGAGGGAATGTAATTACGAACATAAATGGCCACCCCGCCACCACCACCGACTGCGCGATCATTCCTGATAAGCTTAAAACCTGGAAGAGAGTAGGAGGAAGAGGGAAGACAAGGTTTCAACCAAGATTCAGAAACAAGAATCGCATGAATATTCTTACAGTCAAAGGTTGCCAGCATATCGGGGAAGTGGGCCGGAATACTCTGGGCATTTATGTGGACTACATTAAAGTTCCTGGAGACATCGGAAAAAAGTGAAACAAGAGTGTCGGCTAGACAAGGAACACTCTCGAAGCTTACGTCATCACTACCCAACGAATAAAAAGTATCAGAATCACTGCTATAATCAGGGCTGAGCATAAATATACAAATATAAATAAATACCTACTTAAACAAAACTATAATAAACTATGCGGTTAACAATTTTCTGTCCACTTGCCAGTTGTGTTTAACATAAAAGTACAATAAGAGAACATAATAAAATATTAAAATACAAAAAGATTTTGTAGTCCAGGTATAAAACAACGTAGGTACCTACACCACCTACGTACGTTCAAGTCTATTAAAAAAGTAATTAAAAAAAAATATATTTAAATAAAAAAAAAAAAAAAAGACCGTGTAACGGACCGAAATTAAAATAAGTTTGAGACGAACGCATCAACACCAAACAACGCAAACATTAGCTGTCAGATTGTGACATGACATTGACAAATGACATTATAGATGTTGAAAATGAATACCAAACAAACAAAAGGTACACAAAGAAACAAGAAAATAAATAGGAATAGGTGTGAAGTGTTCAAAAATAAAGTTAATTATACCTACCTACAGACAAAAATAATAAACAAAAAATACCTGGACTATCAAAACGGAAACAAAACAACAAAGAACTTCACTTTCGGGCCACAGTACGCTTGGTTTTTGCTGTGGACCTTTTCGACTGCGACTGGTTGAGCGACGCCCGGCCCCGGCTGTCCAGAGACCTGTTCGGACTGCTGCGCGATGCTATCGAGGTCGGCAGTGGAGGTCACTCGATGTCGAGATCCCTTCGCGTCAAGGACGATCACGGTGCCTTCTGAGGTCCAGCATTGAGTCACGCCAAATCTGCTCCGTGCCGCCATGAAGACGTTGTGCCTGGTTTTCGTCAGGAACTCCGATATTGTGATTCCGGACCCCTTCAGCTTGGTCTTGCTAAACCAGACTTTATCCCGGAGAGCAACATCATGGAGTTTGAAGAGGATCGGTCGGGGTTTGTTAGATGCGCTGCGCCCCATCCTGTGACACCTCTTGATGCCAGACACATAACCTCAAGTCTAAGGCACCTGTAAGAACGTATGGGCCTCTCAGTGCTTCAGAGCTAAGAAAAGCTCTTGATATAATAATTCGAGTGATACAATTAAATCATTTTCATGATGAAATCGAATCGTTGCTAAAAGATAAAAATAAAAACATTGCTTCCCTTCGTAAACTTTCACCCTTTGTAGATTCTCAAAATTTCCTCAGGGTGGGGGGTAGACTCGTGCATTCCGATCTACCTTATAACACTAAGCACCCGGTGCTTTTACCTAAATGTCACACGACTAATTTAATTATTGAATATTACCACAAGTTATATTTGCATGTTGGGCCTCGTACCTTACAAGGCATACTGTGTAAAAATTATTGGATCGTTAGTGCTCGTAGAATGATTAGATCAGTTCTGTCAAAATGCAAGAATTGTTTTCAATGCCGACCTGGCTCAATTCAGCCTGCAATGGGTCCGTTACCCGCACCCAGACTAAAACCTGGTAAAGTCTTCGATCATGTTGGTTGTGACTTGGGTGGCCCTTTCTTTGTGAAAGAAAGTTTGAGGCGCAATGCAAGGATCCATAAGTCATATTTATGCTTGTTCGTGTGCTTTTCAACGAAGGCTGTACACTTAGAAGTTCTTACAGATTTAAGTTGCGATTGTTTTTTGGCGGCATTCGACCGTTTTGTAGCTCGCCGCGGCCTTTGCAGTTGTTTGTATTCTGATTGCGGCACCAATTTTATTACAGCAGCTAAACATTTAAAAGAAGTTGCGAACTTCTGGAGTAGTAAAACTGGTGCTGATCAAATTTCTAACGGGTTAACGTCACGTCATGTAGAATGGCGTAATAACCCTCCTAACGCTGCCAGCATGGGCGGACTCTGGGAAGCAGGAATAAAATCTGCTAAATATCACCTCTATCGTGCAGTAGGTGACAAATCACTCACTTTTGAAGAATTAAGCACAATTTTCTGTAGGATTGAAGCCGTTTTAAATTCACGGCCTTTGTGTTCTTTGTCAGACAACCCAAACGAGTTCGAAGTGTTGACCGCAGGTCATTTTCTCATAGGTCAGAGCTTATTAGCTGTACCGGAATATGACTTTGAGGACTTCCTTTAAAATAGATTGTCACGTTGGCAATTCGTCCAGAAAGCTTCACAGTCATTTTGGAGGCGTTGGTCAGATGACTACCTTCACACTCTTCAGCAGAGAGCGAAGTGGTTTTCAACTTCGCCTAACTTAAAGGTTGGAGATTTAGTTTTGCTCAAGTCTCATTTAACTAAGCCCCTCCAATGGAATTTAGCCCGAATTGAGAAGGTACATAGTGGTGTCGACAAAGTAAATCGCGTTTTAACTCTACAAACTAAAAATGGATTAATCCAAAGACCTACAAATAAAGTTTGTCCATTACCCTATGCAAATTAATTACCTTCACAATATATTATAGATAGTTTATTTAAGTTTTTGTCCCGTGTACACTTTACATTTAGAACACACTCTACATGTATCATCATAAATGTATTTATGTAACTTTTATTTGTGTAACATATTCCACACTTATCATTCATTTAAGGAAATCAATCATATTGATTTCGGTGGGGGGTATGTTCGATTCTTATTATCGAATTGAGGGTAGTTGATAAATCATCACTAAACTCGCCCTCGACCTACGTCGCGGTTCTATATACCCGTGGCGTGCAGTACGAATTAGCGCCCTGAGCTGGATGAACGTTTCTTCCTCTCTTGTTGTAATCGTGTCTCAAGCTAAACGTTTTAGCATCTGTAGTGTTTGTGGACTCACTACCGTGTGGTGTGCTATCTTCAAGACCTTGAACCCTTGGTACGTCTGGACTGCCTAACTGTGAAGTGCCGTGCATGCTGCAGGTCTTCTGCTGACCCGGGAGTTGAGACGAGGTAGGTGGTGTTCAATTGCCTTCTTGGAGATGGTAGGAACGAACGATTTCCACCCACAAATACTTTACATACAATATGCTTAGGTTCATAAGCCGCCAGCAAATATTTAATTAAAAAAAGGTTGGTCAAAAACCGAACAGTGTGACTGGATTGCAAACTTCCTAAGGGATCGGTCCATCCGAGTGCTTATCGATGGTTGCTCGTCCGGTCAGTTAGGTATTAACGCCGGAGTCCCTCAGGGGTCAGTGCTCTCGGCAACATTGTTCTTGCTGCACATTAATGACCTGCTAAAACCCGGAACCTTTGGGTATGCAGACGACAGCACTGTTGCTGAGAGATACGTATCTGGCGCACGGGCTACTGGGTCTCAAGTCCGGTCTCTTCGGTAGGCTATGGTTGAGAGCTTGAACCTGTCTTTGGAGGCAGTCTCCGAATGGGGCAATGCCAATCTAGTCAGTTTCAATGCTGCTAAGACCCAGGCGTGTCTTTTTTCCGCAAAAAAGAGCCAATTCCACCCGGCTCCATCCTTCCGTGGTGTAACCGTGCCGATAACGGACCATCTCGAACTTCTTGGTGTTACGTTAACATCGACCCTCAATTTTGGTCCATTCATTGAGTCAAAGGCTCAATTGGCTGCAAAAATGTTGGGGATCCTTGCGAAGGTGAGACGGTACTTCACGCCTGAACAGCTGCTCAACTTGTATAAAGCGCAAGTTCGGTCATGCATGGAGTACTGCTCTCACCTCTGGGATGGATCTGCCAAATACCAGCTTGATGCACTTGAGTCGATTAACAGACGGGCCAAAAGGCTTATTGGCAACGATGCACTGGTCGCCTCAAAGCTCCAGAGCCTCGAACATCGACGCCGAGTTGCCAGCCTGTCGGTTTTTTATCGGTTACATTTCGGGGAGTGCGCGACGGAACTGCACAATTTAATTCCGCCAAGCCCTTTCCATCATCGGACTACAAGACGTACGGCAATGTGCCATCGGTACATGGTGGATATCCCACCCATACGCACAAAGCGTTTTGAAAATACTTTCATTGTGCGTACAGCTAAGGAGTGGAACTCCCTGCCGGCGTCCTTGTTTCCTGATAGCTACAACCTAGGGGTCTTCAAGTCAAGAGTGAATAGGTTACTTCTAGGCAGGCGTGCTCCACCTTCGACCATATCATCGCTTGACATCACGCGAGAGAGTGGTCAAATGCGAGCTATAACGAAAAAAAAAAAAAAAAAATATTTAAACTTCATGTACAATTGTGGTACATAGTCGGACTTAATGGCACAAGGCATTCTCTACCAGTCTAATATCGCTGGAGAAACTTCACTGTGGGTCAACAATGTAAGATTAAATCTCATTGCCTTTCGATATAAGCTCTCTTCTCCCGTCACATCCTTATAAAATTTTAACTTCGTTAATTTTTTTAAACTTTAAGATCAAGTACCCATAACTCTTTCTCGTAAAAGAGAATGTCTGAATTTCTAACAAAGAAAATTTTTATTGACATCAAACAGATAAGGGGTAACTTCACCTGCTTCAAAGATTGTTTAAAAACTAATATTGATAAAGATTGTTGTTCAGAACTTTGTAACAAATAATGGGTAGTGATTATAGTTCACTGTTTGACAGCCTGAGGCACTCAAGAAGAATACGTAGCTACCTAGGTACCTATAGTTCACTTTTATTAATTTTACCTGGGTTTTTTTTTCTACAACAGAGAGTTAAAATTACTTAATATTTAACATTTACAAAACTTTATCACAATGTAGCAAATTATTTCCACTGAAACCACATGTGTGCTTCTCTTTGTTATTTTATGCTTTGAACTCACACAAGTAAAAGCAAATACAAACATTTTCTATGTATTTTTCACTTGTCACAACAATATGAGAACTTGTTTGTGGGTTCAAATTCGATGAAATTCCTGAAATAATATCTGCTGACAAAACAAAAAACATTTATTTTGTGTGCATTATAAAATAATTATGATTTACAAAAATACCTATTAAGTAGGTATAACATACCTATCGCCCTTTCAAAATTGTAACCTTGAGTTAAAGAGCTATATAAATTTAGTTTGCAGTAAATATCTTTTAAGAATGCTCTAGACACGGTTTTATTTAATTCATTATTTGTTTTTTGGGAGCGGGTGAAAACAACATGAATACAAATTTCCTAATGGAATCATATACATAATACAAAATTAGTGACCTATTTTCCGTAAGAAAACTGTACATACACGTACAGTCTTAAAATAGCACAAAACCCTGCCTTATGACAAAGTTTTATTCCAGAAAGAAGGGCTGACATTGTTGCACAAACCCCACAAACTAAAACGATATTTAATAAACGATTTGCTAAACTATATAATAAAATAAACAAAATAATAGATTTATACAATAAAACAAGTTTTGAATGTATGAAAATCTTAACCAATTGGATTAAGACACTTACTTATGATGACACGGAGGCACTTCTAGATCACATACACTACCACATACACTTTCACACACACACTCACACACACTTCCACACACATCCTCACTACTCTTTCATATCCACCCTCACACAGTCAGATTGACTATGCACAGGTTTCCACACTCGAGAAATACTCTCAACATCATATTTAGTATTGTTTGTTATTTTAAACCTAACTACTAGTACTCTAAGTGTTAGTAAATATTGCTATATTATGGAAGAGCGGAGTCTCCTAACACAGGCATTATTTGTTTAAAAGGTGGCCCTAAACACTAAACCCTTAAGCAAACTGAAGCATTAACACGTGTGTGCAAAGTGAGTTATTATAACACTCGTGCAATAATAACTCATTTTGCGCTGATGCAACAATCTACTATTTTTGTCTTGTCCGAACGGTTCAAAATTGGTAGCCTTCATATTCCCCGAAGGGTAAGTCAGGTGTGCACATATAGAACGCCCACATATCACCAGTATTTCTTAAGTCCCATGTAAAAGGGGCAGAACCGATTACCATCAACCAGGCACAAATCCAGGCCCCGGGCTGCTACTGATAAATTTCAGAGCAGGCTTCTTGCTGACCATTACCGTAATACCAACTACGCTCAGGTACTCATTTACTATGCCTGCGGTACAAGCCCTGGCACTGTCCTGTAAAAAAATAAACCCTTCGCCATTAAACTTTGCGCAGGGTTCCACATGAGGCTCCAGACACTCTTCGAAGTAACGTGACCCATTTAATAAGTGAGGTCCAGATACAAAAGTAAGTTGGGTTCTTCATCGGCGCTTATGCCTTCCCAAACCGTCCATGAACTGCCACCGTAACTGACTCTTTCTTCAATGCAGCGCTGTGCAAAACGCTCTCCCTCTCTTCGATACACTTTCTTTCTACTGTCGTTACCATACAGCATGACCTTAATCTCGTCAGAAAAACCTAATAACTCTTTACCCGACCTAGAACTCAAACCCAGGAACTCATGCAAAGCAGTAGCTCTTGCTTCCACTCGACCAACGAGGCAGTAAATAAATGCCTCAACACAAATAAAAGTGACTAACACCAACCACTGTAAATAAAACATTACCATCTTAATACCACCACTTTCAAACTATTTTAAATTCACTTTACAGTAAAAATCAAACTTACTCGCCATATAAGCAGTGGTAAGGAATTTCACAAGTAAGTATTACTAGAAAACTAACAAAGAACATTGGAAATGCATGACCCACTCAGTTATAGAACTGACCGATGGAAGGTTCAAAAACTACATCAAACGTATCCTTATTAACAAAGCATATTATAAAATCAAGGACTACGTTGAAGAAAAAACATTTGGCCTTAGCTCCTTCTGCGCTTGCAGCTTCCCTGGTAACTTGTAAACGGCACAAATAAGTGGATGTCTCTAACTATTCTCAATCTCATTTTTTCTTTCCTTCTTTTAATTAGACTTTTTACAATGGTTTTCAATCATCTTTATAGCCCTTTGCTAAGAATAGTTACAGCACTGATAACAACATTTGTGCCACACGTTAAATTTAGTCTTGTTATACTTATTTTTTTTTTTTACCTTTCTATAGATTCTTTTACCGATTGTTTTGTGAATGTGTGAACATTGTAGGCCTTCTTGATGCTAGTTAACATTTGTTAACTTTTTTATTTAATATATAATCTTATTTTTTTTTTTTTTTTTTCTTACGACTTATTGTCATAAGTCGGGCCTGCGTTGTCCCCCCATATCTAAGTACTAATGCTTTAACATGGAAATATTGTAAAACCAAACCATTTTTAAAAGAGTAACCATGGAGTTTCTTGCCGGTTCTTCTCCATAGGAAACGACCAACCCGAACCGTGCACCTTTTGTCGACGTTTTATAAGTGCCCATGTAGGCCTATGTGAAATAAAAAAAATGATTTTGATTTTGATCTTGTGGGGTGTCATACAACTTTGTAGTCGGGAAAACTTTGCTTGGAATAGTTTGTATGCACATTAACCGCCATCCAGGCTTGGCTTACTAAATTCATAGTAACTTCACACGGATATATTATTTTCAAATATTTTTTTTGTGCTTGCTATAAGAGTATATAGCAAGCACAAATAATATATTCGTAAACTATCTATCCGTGTGAAGTAACTTAAACATGAACATATTTTATTTTGTATTATTTGCCAGTAGCTGTACCGTGGACTCTGGGCGTTGAATGTTTATGTTTTTGTGAATTATCTAGGTATAATCTGAAAATTGACATGCAACTTAACGGAAAAATTAAACAGTATTAAGAAAACTAAATAAACATGATAATTGGAAAAAAATATTGAAATAAATACCTGTTTGTTTAATTTTGAGATACCTATACATATAATAGTTTATATTTTATTGAAGACTTTTTTTGGAACTGTAATAAAACTTACTGGGTTTCGTTCAACTTAAAAGCCGAAAGACCAAATTAAAGTTGTATGTTGTTGCAAAGGCACACTTAAAAATTATACTCTGTTGCATGTATACGTAGACACTTACCAAGGTTAACGGCACCTTGATAGCCATAATCTCATAAAAATTATTATAACAATAACCCTTAGCTGACGCCTGCATTTTCCTTGCTTTCGTTAACATTTAACGTTTCCCTACGAGTATTAAGTAGTTACATTAAGTATTAAATGGTTTAATATCATTACAGATTATTAAATTCCATTTGATAACTAGGCATCTTCACTGCATTTTGACAAAATATTCTAAAAACATAGTACATTTTCAAAATTTAAAGGCTGGTGCATTTTGGGATAATTTAACACTTTTTTATTTTGGGACAGTTCTAAACTCTAAGAGTTTATAAATCGATCTAATAAAGTAACGGAACCTTAGAAAAACAAATCCTCGACATTTTCGGGCTTTTGTTTTCCAAGGAATTCTGAAATGTCAATGTTATTAACCCGTAATTGAATCTTTCCGTCAAACAAGATTCTGAAATTGGGTTAGATAACTATTTGTGGCCTTAATAAAAGGTCTTGTCCTTTCAAATTAAATTCTTTTGGTTTATTTTTCAGTAGCCTTCACCATTTTAGACGAAAGATTTTCACTGCTGGACATAGGCCTCCCTCAAGATTTGCCACAAGGACCAGTCTTGTGCGTCTGACATCCAGCTAATACCCCCGGCCTTCACCAGGTCATTGGTATGCAATGAATGAAGGCTTATCATCGTTGCGATTACCGGTACGTGGTTGCCACTCTAGAACCTTAAGCTGCTATTGACCCATCTTTCTGTGACAAATGTATCCTGGACACTGCCACTTAATTATGTTAATTCTATTGGCTATGTCGGTAAACTTGGTTCTCCTGCAGATTTCCTCTTTCTTATTCGATCACACAAGGAAACTCCGAGCAAAGCCCTCTCTATAGGCCTTGGGTTGACTTTAAGCCTTTCGATGAAGCTCAATGAGAAGTTTCATTAAATGTGTGAAAAAGCATATTTTGGTAATTATTAGCAGAGTTGATAGGTACATGAGATACCTTTGCTCTTTCATTCAAACATAATTATATGCTATGCGCATCATGTGTAGAAACAATTTTCTAAATCGATAGCCTAATGACATAACCACCACAAAAAAGATTAATGTAAACAATAAAACATCTAACACTCTTACGCCTACAATAAAAAAGAAATGAGTCACACATAAACTACATTGTTTATAAACCGTAGAAAGGCACAAAAGAAAAAAACAAATGTAAAGGTCAGTTTAGAAGTCAGGATAGCACCTACATTTTTGGGATTTGCAAGAAAAAATATGAAATATAATTCTGAGAATGTCACCTTACATGGTGTGTTTTTCGAGGATTCTCGATAATCTAGTGAAACCGATAATAAACCTTATTCCGCACGTCATAGGAAAGGTTTCAATTTGGCATTTCAAAGATAGGCACATAGATTTTTCGCCGAGGATTCGCACCCCCTTCAAAAGGGTCTGACGACAGAAAGGTTTTCCTTTCCCAGAAACATAGCTGCTCTGTGTTATCAATTCTCTGTGAGATAAATTAAATGGTACTTGCCTAATGTCGTGTGGTTGATGCAAGTTATCTGTTAAAACAGGGTTACTCCTGATTAATCCAACTATTTTTTGTGCGAGATAACGTCTGGAAGTACTGACCTTAATACAAAAATACCAATGAGTGCCATATTAGGCTAATTTTTATACCAAAAATATACGGTTCCTTTGAGATAGGTCACAGAAGCAAAACCACAGAATAATCTAGTATTTTAACATAAGAGACCATTATCGCTGCAAATTATTCAGCGCCCAATTATATTTTTTTTTGTTTGATTGCTCTTGACCCTAGTCTAGGTCAGAGGTGACAGAGACAATGGCAACTATGGAGTGAGCTTACCCAGAAGAAGCCGGTTCACTCTAACTTTGAAGAGATTCGGATTGAATTCGTTCGGAAACACAGACGATTGTTTGATTTGCAAAAACATTTTGCTATCCTTTGACATCATTTCAGAAATATTCGCACCATAACAACTTATTCTGCAAGTAGAGTGAAAATCGTACATTGTATTTAAAATACCGATGTATTCTTATTGAAGTAATCAGCGCCATGAAATTCAAATGTTCTTTACAAAAAAAGGAGATTTATGTCCTGGGAAAAAGTTCCTTGTTACTTTTAACTACATTCAGAAATATGGATAACCCTGGATTCTGAAATGATAGCTAAAGTTTAACAATTAGTGTTTATACTACAGTATTGTTTTTTTGTTGTGATAGGCTCGCGTTTGACCACTATATCACCTGATGGTAAGCGATGATGTGGCCAACAGGGAAGCACGCTTACCTAGAAGTAACCTATTTACTCTTGAATTAAGGCGCTATATACGCCCGAATGTTAACGCAGTACTGGCCGTGCGCCTGCTTGATGCCAAAATATCAATATTGAACCTCCTTTTTAACCGACTTCCCAAAAAGGAGGAGGTTCTTTGTTTGACTTCATGTTTGTTTTTTTTTATTTTTTATTTGTGTATGTTCACCGATTACTCCGTCAATTGTTTACCGATTTTGAAAATTCTTTTTTTGTTTGAAAAAGTATGTTCCGAAATTGGTCCCATTTTAATTTGGTAAATATCTGATGAAGAACTTCGGAGAAATTTTTTGAAGTCGGTGTCCATAACGCAAAAAAAAATGGTACCTACGAAAGACACCGACTTAAAAAAATTAAGATATTTTTCACTTTGTAGTTTTGTATTTGGAAGTCGGTAGTATTTTTTTGCAAAATGTTTTTTTATGAATAGTTTTGTTTGTAAAATTTTATTTGATTTACATATGCTATGTTAGATATGAAGAAATTCCAGCCATAATTTTTCTGTGTAAAAATATTTTTAAACAAACGACTTCGTTTTGGAGGAGTTTCCAAAAGTTGCGAAAAAATATCGTGTTTTTAATTATTTTTTTAAAGCAAAACTATTAGTTACACGAAAAACCTTGTGTTCAAAATTATGTACATGAATCAATAATAAATATATATTTTTTACAAACCTTTTAACCTAGCCGTTACTAAGCAGTATGCATTAGAATGTTACCGTTTTACGGAACTAAAGGGTATTTAGGCCCGTAAAGACCCCTAGGTTATAGCTATTAGACAAAAGAGTAGAGTTAGGTACAATTTTTTTCAGGAAAAATGTATGGGATTGATATGCATGATTGGACATGACAATCTCAAACGTTTAAGACTTAAGACAATCGTTAGCGCTGATAGATTATCCCTTTATCGTAGCTCTCAAGTTCTCGACTTCGAATTCTCAATTCCTGAAACCGGAAGAAATTCACTGGACAATGGACTGGGTTAACTTTATATGTCACTGAAACTGACACATATATACCACTGTAAGGCTTTACGTAACAAGGGACTGAACTCACTTTGTTTCCTTTTTCGTATAAATTTCATAATACGGATCCTAACATCACTCAGGGGCTGATGAGAGTAAACAAAAGCATTGTTATATCTCCTTTTCTCTTGGGAGTTTGCCTAAAAACGTACACACAATTTTCCTTGAACACTTGTTATCATGCAGTGCGGTTGTCTGCGACGATACTCGGCTTCATTGTTTCTGTTCAAAACATCACTTGTCATGCTCGTCTTAACTTGTGCTTCCCGTCATACGGACGTAAATGCGACTTTGTACACTGTACATACCTACGTAAATCTATGGTGTCTCTGGTATTGTCACCCTGCTTTTTGTTCATATACCGACTACGGTAGAAGACACTCCATTCTGTTCGCTTCGCTCTTGTTCAAATTAACCTATCAAACGTTTCATTAGTTCGAAAGTTAAATTGCTTATTGGCGTAGCGTGATTGCATGTTTCGATTTACAAAATGAGAATATGATATAACTTTACTTAGACTGGTTTACTCGTATTACAACCGAAAATCGCAGTTTGTTTGCCTACGCGAACCGAGTCCCCTTTATTTAAAATTTATGAACAAATGTTTACTTTTAAAGATAGTTGTTCGGTAATAAATTAAAGGATCGTATAATAAATTGTATACTTTCAGAAGTTTAAAGATATGTACCAAAGTTAATATTCTTCGCCGCTACAAAGTTAACGACGCACTTATCTTCATCTTTATAGGTATAATTTTACATAATAAATGTAAGATATGTTCTAGATGTCGTTGCATATTACATAATATTCGTTTTAAATTATTGCAACAAGCAAGTGTTTAAGAAAGCTCTCTTTAATAGCTGTTTAGAGTTGCAGAGTTTTTATCCAAAAATAAATTAAATTATCTGTACAATTAATAATGAGATTGAACATTTATTTCATCATCGTTATTCGACACCATTATTTTATTGCAGGCAAATTTTTACTGCGTATTTTCTGTAAACTGCATAATGCATTAAAATTACCTTTCAGAAATTCATTCATTAAAGTTTCCACAAAAAAAAACGCTCAAGCCAACCTAGAACATGAAACCAACTTAAATCTCCCTCCACGGCTAATCTTAAAATCTAATTCACCTACATCTTTTAAGAATTCCATATCTTATGAGGTACGGTGGTAGTTCTATTCGTAGACGAGTACCACTGAAGCCTTGGGCACTCCCCCGTCGCGTCGCCTCGAGACCCGCCATTGTGTTCAAACACACTCTCTATGAAACCTACGCGGAACCGTGGATACGTCACTACTGAATAGTATGATGTTTACATTGAACATCGCTTGGGACTGTTTTTTCTTTGATAGAACCCGTGCTTTGACTTTATTATGGTTTTATAGCTATTTGTTTTATTTTGGTATGCTTTGGGGATTGGTGGTCTAAGTTTTTTCTGATACTTCCTTCTTCAAGTGTATACAATATAAGAATCATTTTATACTCATGCCTTGGTAAAAATCTACCTCTTCACCAAGCCGGTAGCGTGGTTAACTGTCTTGAGTGCTTCCTATGAACCAATGTTGCCCCATAAGTAATTAGTTTTACAATAGCTACAGTATTGTGTTCAAACACACTCTCTATGAAACCTACGTAGAACCGTGGATACGTCACTACTGCTTAGTATAATGTTTTCATTTAACACCGCTTGGGACTGTTTTTTCTTTGATAGAACCCGTGCTTTGACTTTATTATGGTTTAATAGCTATTGGTATTCTTGTATCGTTAGTTTTATGATTTTGACTATGCTTTGGGGATTGGTGGCCTAAGTTGTTTCAGATACATCCTTAGTCAAGCAATAAATTTATAACAATAGATAGCGTACATACAAATTTACCTTGGTGAAAATTCGAGCTCTCAGCAAGGCGGTAGCGTGGATATCAGTCCAGGGTTTATCATATGGCCCAATGCTGGCCCATAAGTAATTATTATTACATTAGCCACAATATTGTGTTCAAACACACTCTCTATAAAACCTACTTGGAATCGTGGATACGTCACTACTAAATACCTAGAATGTTTCCATTCAACATCGCTTGGGACTGTTTTTTCTTTAATATAAGCCGTGCTTTGACTTTATTATGGGTTTTATAGCTATTTGTTTTCTTTTATCGTCGGTTCATATTTTCGTGAGATTTGAATCATGCTCTGGGGGTTTGTAGTCTAAGTATTTTCAGATCCTTCCTTCTTCAAGCAATAACTATGTTAGAATAGCTCGTATAAACTCATGCGTTGGTTAAAACTCTAGCTCTTTAGCTTGGCGGGGGTAACTGTCCAAAGTGCTTTCTATGGGGATTATTGTTGGTCCATAAGTAATTAGTATTACAATAGCCACAGTATTGTGCTCAAACACAATCTCTATGAAACCTACGTGGGACCGTAGATACGTAACTACTGAATAGTATATTGTTTACATTCAACATCGCTTAGGACTGTTTTTAACCGACTTCAAAAAAAGAGAGGTTATGTATGTAACAATACTGCATAGGTACATACATGTTGAATTGATTACCTCTTTTTTTGTCGGTAATAAGTGCAAAAATAACTTTCGTTTCGGAAGTCGGTGTTGAAAAACGATAAAAACAAGACGTACCAAAAACACCGACTTCCAAAACGAAAGATATTTCTGCTCTTTTTATTCTTTGATATCATCATCATCATATCCGCTGAAAGACATCCACTGTTGGACATAGGCATCCTTCTTTGATATAACCCTTTGTTTTACCGTCGGTTTTATGATATTTTGTGAGATTTTTAAATGCTTTGTGGTTTGGTTCTTCAAGCAATAGCTATATAAGAATATCTAATTTAAACCCTTACCTTGGTAAAGAGACACAATAACACCACAAACCATAAGTAACCCACAATCCCATAAGTAGTTAGTACTATTACAGCTATATTAAAACTAATAGGCCTATAGAATAGTCGCACCATAACGTTATAGTTTCCTTATCTGATAAAAAAGTTTATGTAAGTCTATGTTATGTGGATCAGGACCCTGAGAAGAATGAATCTTTATAAACCTAGAATTTAAAAGTAATACAAAACCTTAGATATCAATCCCTTTTTATTTACGAATGATTGATTACTTTTAGATCACATCTTTTATTGTCCAGTTTTCAGTCTAGATTAGAAGAATAGAGGTCTGAGTAATAACAATGAGTCGTGCATTTATTTAATCGTAAAACAAATTAGTTTATCATGAAAAGTGTAGTCAAGGGTAAAAGTAATTATACGTATATTTAAAGCTCTTATCGGAATTATCTTAGAATATAGGGGTTAAGTTCTGTTAAGTTTGTTCTTTGTAATTTATAGTGTTAAAGTGGCAATGTAACTCGCCAAGTTGAGGTATTTTTTCTTATGTTTCATGCCATTTATACAGACATACGTTACTCGATATAATCATATCATTCGACGAACATTTTATTTTCACGCCGTATTCCACCCCAAAGGACTGAACACAAGACAAAGTCGCACTTTATTCCCCGGAGAACTAAAACAAAGAGGAGAAATTTAAAAATCAGAATGTTTATGTATTCATAGCGCAGTCGTCGCAAACATTTTTGTCATATTGGTCGAATAAAAGTGTGTGAAGAATTCAAATCACGTGTGCGATAAGGGCCACCGCTTTCCTGGCTTACACTGACTTTAAAGTATATTGTAGTCACTTGTGCCAGTTATCCTGGTGCACGGGTGCCGTAACTTTCGTATTCAACTCGTGCTTTCAAACTTTGCGAAGCACGTCTCAGCTCCAGAGGTTATTTGCATTTCACCTTTACGTTCCTCCGCCATTAGGTGTCATATTGTTATATTACACCTGTACTAGCTAAATCTTGGATCACACTCAAAATGTTGGAGACTGCTGAATATATATGTGGGAACATGCGGGTCCTTCGTGACACCGACGTTTCGTCTTGCCTACCTTTGGAAAGGTTTTTTCATAGTCGCCGATTTAGCCCATTAGTCCAACGTGACGCATGATACATGCGCCAAATAAGTCAATATCAAATTGTCTAGACTTGCCAGGATATTATAAGTGCCTAGCTGCGGAGTGCTAGCGGTTTGACACGTTCTTAACACCAAAAACTCAAACATGAAATCGGCCCTTAGTCATAAAAAAGACGATAGTCAAATAAAACAAATTAAAACAATAAATCAAATCCAACGTGTAATATCATAAAACACGACAAGTCTGAATTTGTAATCAAACGAGTTGTCAAATATGATGAAAATCAAACACAAATGTGTTCCACGGCTTTATTTTACTTTGTTTCATATCCTCTAGTGTCATATTCTGTAAATAGATTGTTAAAACAAATAATATTGAGAGTTTTTCGGGCTCCGTATCATGTTGCACCATAATTATTATTTTTTTACTAAAAAACATTTATGGTACTTCCGTCTTCTTCTGTTTGCCTGCCACAGCTGGATAAAACAGAAACTACTAATGCTATCAACTTGAAATTTTGAAGATCGCTTAAAATTGTAATGTAAGTTTAGGTATGACAATATACGGTTCGCGGATAAATTTGAAAGAGAGTTACCGCGGCCCTGGCACAAGCAACTGAAGGAAAACGGGTGGGTTTTAGTCAATAAAAGTCTGACCCCTCTTTACCCAGAGCGGGTGAAGTCATTGGATGAAAAATAAAAGCAAAAAAAAATCTATATGGCTATATACGTATATGTTGTAGGCCAATCCTTGATTTGGGCCAATCAAAATATGCCTGGGCACATGACGATATGGTGTCATTTCGTGATTTGGCCGAATATTTCATGATGTCAGATCGATGAGAGCAATCTATTTGTCAGTTTGCCCAACTAGTCATTTGACCACATCGAGATGTGGCCGAATGGGCGCTTCGTAATATAATTCCGTTTAGCGTGTTGCGCGTTTGCGCTCTGTCAGCCGAGTGTTTACGTGCGAGAAAGATGGCGGCGTCTAAAGAAATCGAAAACTGTGATGCCGGCTTACATTATCGGACAAAAAGCCGAGGAAACGCTGTACTTTGAATTTATAAACAAAATACTTCTTAATTTAACTCAGTGATGTGAGCAATGTACATCACCTTCGCGGGTTCTCGCGCAAGAGTGTAAGGTATGTTAATAAAAGCAATAAGTGTGAGTTAATTGCAGAAAAAAGTGCTCCCGGTTTGCGAGTTTGACGTTCTTTGTAAACGATGTTCAGGACTATTGGGACAATTGGTTTGCACTATACAAATGGTAATACGTTTGAATCTGCTGATGTAGATATTTGTATCCATTATAATATCACGGCTTTCAAACAGATTATAATACAATCAGAGTTTAATTTGAGTAAATTCTGTTTGTCACAAAATATATATTCAAAGCTCAGCTTTTTTAATATAAATTCGATTTGGCAATTATTTACTTGTTAGTAACTGTTTTAGATAAAGGTAAATATGAACGTATCGATATTTTCAAGCTTTATTTTCAGTAAAATGTATTGATACATTTTATTGGACAGCAAAATTTTCTACCAAAATAAGCAATGATAAATAATTTCATTTCTGTAAGTTGTTTTGTACAAACACTTTTACATGTCGATCACATTTGTTAAAACTAGATGAGGTCGGCGTTTCCTATCTGACTACTCTGAGAAGAAAGGCCGAAACAAACTCAGAGGTCACAGTCTCATTTAAAGTCCAGACAAAATCTTGGTTAGATCATGTGAAGACCATGTCAATCAATACTAATTACTATGGCAGAAGCGAATATTCTAGAAGTGGCGATATTTATCGCTGGTAGCGACATATACCACAGGCTCTTGACAACTGACATTCTATCAACGACAGTGTCGCGATAACGATTGGTAAAAAGTCAAATACCGGGTAAAATGAGATGAATAGGATGCAGAGGTGAATGGGAACAAAACTTTTATTAAGATTTTAAATTTGATACCACTTTATGGTTTCAAACGAAGCATCGTATAGGGTTCCTAAATGATAAATCATTTTATTTCTGTAAGTTGGTTTGTACAAACACTTTAACATGCCGATCATATTTTTTAAAATTAGATGAGGTCGGCGTTTCCTATCTGACTACTCTGAGAAGAAAGGCCGAAACAAACTTAGAGGTCACAGTCTCTCTTAAAGTCCAGACAAAATCTTGGTTAGATCATGTGAAAACCATGTAGACTGATGTCTGAAATGTGTTTTGAGGAAAGCACCAGTCAGATTGAGTGGACCTGTCCAGTCAGTGCACGCATTTGTCAATAACCGAGCAGCTCAACTCAGAATTTAAGGAACTCAACGATTCGACGAACAATACCAAAGAAAGGACATTCGAGTAGGCCGCATAAACTACTCAAACTGCCAGACCATGATTAAAAACTAAGATAAATTAAAATTAAAAACAAAAAAAAATGATTCACATAGTCTTAACATTCACAATAATTAAAATAAAATAATATAATACTTTAAAAAGTAAATATTCTTGTCTTTGCAAGAACCCAAAAAAAAAGTAAAGAATAACAAAATTCACGGTGCAAAATATAAAAAATCTAAATTAATTGGAGCAGCTCAATCCCAAGCCTTTCTTTGTCCTCAACGTAATCTTTAATGGTATAAAACGCTTTCTGGCACAACTAACGTTTAATGAATGATTTGAATTTATTAAGACTTAGATCTTGTACGTGGCTTGGAAGCTTATTATAAAAGCGTACACATTAACATCTAAACGAGCCACCTATTTTCGTGAGCCTTGTTGTAGGTACTACACATTTGTGTATGTTCCTAGTAATTATGTTATGGATATCGCTGTATTTTTTAAACAATTTTATATTTTTATGGGCATATTTTTTTTTTCATAAATATACTGAGAAGGCACAGTCATTGCATTAACCTCCTTAAATTTCTCTTTGAGAGAGTGTCTTCCGTCCGTGTGTTTCGTAGTAAACAAGGACAAGGTCCCTCATAGTTTCGCCATGTCCGTCTGTCCGTCCGTCCGCAGCTTAGCTCAGATACTCTTAGAACTAGAAAGCTATAATTTGGCATATACATTTATATATTAATCATGCCGACAAAGAGGTAAAACAAAACCGAGAAAAAAATATTATTTTCTCGTCTATCCCATGGTGTATTATTGAATAGGCCATTTGAAAAATATTCCGTGTCTGTAAAGACCATTTTTCGATTGATTTAGGGATTGATTTGCGTAAAATTAAGCTTTAAATGACAAATTTTTGTTAGATTCAAATGTCCCCCCCCCCCCTTCCCGCTAAGTGGTTACTTTTGGATATGTGAAAAAAATCACGGCAGTAGTGTATATAACGAAAGTAAAAGAAAACCATCACAGCTAAGTATGCCTTCCAAGTTTTTACTCGTAAACTTATAAAATGTACTTGGAAAAGTAAAAATTTTGTATATTGATGTATGGGGACAACAGTTTTATTTGAACGGCAAAGTTAATTTTGTCTCTTCGTTAGAGCTATGTTCGGTGCTTTCATTGTTTATGTACGTTAGTAAGGTTACCTATTCATGTTGGTGAATGTAGCTGTTTATACGGAAACCTCTGTGCGCGAGTCAGATTCGCACTTGGGCGGTTATTCGATAATTAAAAAAAAATGATATATTGGAGAACCTACATGTAAATGATGAAGATGTAAATAATTTTTAAATAACGTGAAAATACCCTTCATAGTTTTTTTTTCCATTCACCCCTGCATTCCTATTTACCCCGTTTACCCAAGTATAGAATTGCCAAGCGTTATCGAAATGCCAAGTGATCAACCCGTTTATTTTGGCAATCGATCCCATCGCTGATAGAATGACTGTAAGAAACTTAAATAAAAACAGCCTGTTTACGATTAAAACGCTTTAAAAAGGAGATGGTCCAACATGTTTGGACCTAAAACCCTGAAATCGATACGAACTAACTATATGCGGATCGATTGCTAATAACGAGCGAAATAACCCTACTTAAGTCGCTGACCCCAAATCCATGGAGTATGGGACAAAGTCCTATTAATTTTAATTGCTATTTGTTATTTTGAACTAAGAGGTACCTACCGAAAGGAAAATAAAATATAAAAAACGGTAGCTTCTTCCTTCGCCAGAATGTCGATATGCATAGAAGAATCGGTGTCTGGTAAATAAAAAACAGTGGAAGAAAACGCTTTTCTTTTCTTTTTGGTACCTATTAGTCTAAAATAATAAATAACAATTAAAATGAATAGAACGTTCGTTAATCACACCTCTGATTTTGGTACTAGAGTTAAGAAAATCCTTTGTAGATAATAATTTTTCATGCATAATTTGTCAGCCTACGAGTATAGCAGATACCCCATGGATTTGGAGTATGTGATTTAGGTAGGGTTATTTCGCTCGTTGTAAGCAATCGATTGGCATACAGCATTTTCGTATCGACTTCTGGGTCAATTGTGAAACATGTTCTTTACTACAGAAAACATCACCTTTTATTCCAAACTCATAAAAGTAAAGTAAACACCGCACACCCTCGTAACTCAACAAAAACTTAACTCTAAGGATAGGAAAGTCGCATTTCACGAGCGATTTCTTCTCCCCGCAATAACGCCAAGTCACACTGCAGAGGTGGCCATTCGAAAACTAATAAATTTCTACTAGGGACTGTGAATTTATTTGATAAACGGCCGAGATAAAGATGCGGCGGCATCTCAACACTGCGTTGGTCAGCAACCGCGTGTGCAACCGGCCTTAACGGAATCCGAGATCCGGGAATATACGTGTGCTTATGACTGTGATTTTGGTTTTGTAACTGTTAAGTTATGGTTATGTTTTATGTAGGATGGATTATTGTGAATGAAATATTACAACCTAGTGTAATTTGACTGAAACCGCTGTAAAAGTAAAGAAAAGAAAAGCAGACGCAGCAGAAGAATTAAACAATCACTTTTAAATTCAAAGCTTTCTTTAGCTTTGAATTTAAAAGTGATTGTTTAATTTTGGTTCTGATGGTATCTAATAATATGACACAAAAATACAATTTTAATAAAACGTACCAAGTTACCTAATTCATTTACCACTATAGTAGTATAATATTACCTAATATGTATTCATACGAAGATATATCTGTATAGCTTTATAATTTCCACCATCAGGTGAGAGGGTATTCAAACTCAAACCTTCAATTAAAATTAAACCGGTTTTAATATGTGGCTTGTAGATTAAAAAAAATTATACGAATTTATAAATATAGTTAGGTACATAGGTGATATTTCAGCTCTGGTTATTGTCAGCCTTTCTTATGACGTCCATCGGTTTCGGGTTTTTAATTACTGTTATTGACATTTAAATTTATTTGCCTAACATTTTTTATTTTAATTATTGACATTTTAATTTTAGATTTTGTCGATTTTTTAATCTGACAATTTAAAGTATTGGTGTTTTAGTTATTGACATTTTAATTTATTTATTGACATTTTTTTATTTTTGTCAATTTAAAGTATTGAAATGCATCAATGTAATTAAATAAAAATACAGACCGAAATAAAATAATTGTTTCGGTCTGTATTTTTATTAAATGTTTACAATTGTGTTTTGGGTACGATGTCTCAAAATTAACGACTTTATTATTCAGATTAATTTCCACGCATTCTTACAGGCAGAATACAATAACTTTTAGACATTGAGAGCGGTAGCGGTAGCGGCACAGAAATCGATTACATTTGAACATTGCTTTCATAAGATATCGAATAAAACCAATTCCGATTATTACCATCGGGTAAGTAAAAATAACAAGTAAGATGCTACAAATATAATTTTGTTTCTACAGGAATAACTGACTTAAGCACACTTGCATGAAAAACTTAACTCAGAGTTAGTGGCTAACACGAGGTTTATCATCATCATTTCACACGAAAGACGTCCACTGCTGGACATAGGGCGGGGAGCCCTATGTCCAGTAGTGGACGTCTTTCATCACCACACTGATCGGTCCTGTGCGTTTCGCATCCACCGGACCTCTACCTGCAGCCTTGACCAGGTATTCGCTCCACCTAGAGTCAAAATCATATTTTTTATTTCACATAGGCCTACATGGGCACTTATAAAACGTCGACAAAAGGAACACGGTTCGGGTTGGTCGTTTCCTATGGAGAAGAACCGGCAAGAAACTCCATGGTTACTCTTTTAAAATGGTTTGGTTTTACAATATTTCCATGTTACAGCATTAGTACTTAGATATGGGGGGACAACGTAGGCCCGACAATAAGTCGTAAGAAACTAAAAAAAAAAGAGATTATATATTATATAAAAAGTTAACAAATGTTAACTAACATCTAGAAGGCCTACAATGTTCACACATTCACAAAACAATCGGTAAAAGAAAAAAGACAAAAGTAAAAAAAGAGACTAAGACAAGACTAAATTTAACATGTGGCACAAATGCTTAACTATTCTTAGCAAAGTGCTATAAAGATGATTGAAAACCATTGTAAAAAGTCTAATTAAAAGAAGGAAAGAAAAAATGAGATTGAGAATAGTTAGTTACCAGGGAAGCTACATGCGCAGAAGGAGCTAAAGCCAATTTTTTTATCTTCAACGTAGTCCTTGATTTTATAATATGCTTTTTTAATAAGGATACGTTTGATGTAGTTTTTGAACGTTCCATCTGTCAGTTTTATAACTGACTTTGGCATCTTGTTATAAAAGCGTATACTGTTTATAAGAAAAGACTTGCTAATTTTCGTTAATCTGAATTTGGGTATTACAATTTCCCGCTTACTGCGGGTATTTAAATTATGGAAGTCGCTTCTAGTTTTGAAAAGCCCCCGATTTTTGCGGACATACAAAATACATTTCAAAATATAAAGTGAAGGTAGAGTCAGTATATCGATCTCTTTAAATTTATCTCTGAGGGACTCGCGAAGACCCATTTTATAGATCGCGCGGATTGCCCTCTTTTGTAATATGAACATTGAGTCAACATCTGCTGCTGATCCCCACAGCAGAATGAGTATTATTACTGTGGAAATAAGCATAGTATACTAACCTAGCTGTAGCTACATCGGTTTGCTGCCTTATTTTCCTTAGTGCATATGCAGCTGAACTTAACCTACCCGAAAGAGTTCTAATGTGCGCGTCCCACTGCAATTTAGAATCCATAGTTATCCCTAAGAATACAGTTTCCGTTATAACTTCAAGATTTTTGCCGTCAAGATTTAAGTTTGGGTCACATTTGGTACAGAAAACTTTAGACATTTTGTTTTTTCGCATTCAGTAAAAGATTGATAGCTGCGAACCATTTTGAGAGAATAATTAGACTTTCGTTGACATGTAAGACATCCGTATCTTGCCTATCTATTTTAAAAATTAGCGAAGTATCATCAGCAAATAGAATTATATTCGATAATTAGGCCATCTTAAAAGGGAGATTATTAATGTAAACAAGAAAAAGGAAAGGGCCGAGATTTGAACCTTGGGGCACGCCCATCTTGACTAGATACCCGGAGGACGTCGCCCCATTAACATTTACTTTTTGCTGTCTGTTTGATAAATAGGAAAGCACAAGATCAGCAGATTTTCCTCGAATTCCGTAGTGGTGTAATCTACGCAGTCGAACGCTTTTGAGAGATCACAGAAAATGCCAATGGCATCCTAGGACTTCTCCCAAGATTCCAAGATGTGGCTGATGAGTTTTACTCCCGCGTCCGTTGTCTATCTACCTTTCGTGAAACAAAACTGTTGACTATGCAGGATCCCATTTGAATTTAAGTGAGACAACATCTGTTCCAGCATGATATTTTCATAAATTTTACTCAATGCTGAAAGTACGGATATAGGTCTATAAATAGAGGGATCACTCTTACAGCCTGATTTAAAAATTGATACTACTTTATTGTGTTTCGTTAAGTCAGGAAAAGTGCCGCTGTCCAAACATTGATTGAATATAGGTAAGGACAGGAGCAATTGAGTCAATAATATCTCCGAGAACCCTAACGGATATCTCCCACAAGTCTTCAGTATTTTTATTTTGAGACTTTTGAACGCGTTTTTAATTGTATCAATACATATTGGTTTAAATTTAAAGGTTTCTAGTAAAGTTTTCTTTAAGAAGAGCTTCAGCTAATTTATATGAGGAGGGAAGAGACTTCGTAACCTCTAACGGAATGTTGGTAAAGAGATTTTCTAATGTCTCAGCGACTTTTTGTTTATCAGAAATGGTTTGATTAGTTACTTTCAAAGACAACACATTCTGATCGCGTTGTTGTGTCTATCCAATTTCTCTATTAATTAATTGCCACACAGTTTTTATTTCATTTATTCATTTTATATACATATTTTTACATTTTTATATATTATTCTGTAAAAAATAAAAATAAAAAAAAACATTTAAAATACAAAAAAGTAGCCCATCGGTATCGGGAACAGGGTCCAAGCTACCGGTGGTCAGGGCTCCTGAGAGAGGAACCTTATTTTATTATTAGAAACACCAATTTTGTTAATTATTATTTGAGATTTTGCTTTTGCTGTGAGTGAGACCTTCCAACGCTGCGTCTTCCGGTACGCGGTTGCCAATCCAGATATATTCGCACACGAGGTCAAATTGACAATATTGTATGACAAACTAACAATTTAACCTCGTGTTATCAACTAACACTGATTTAAGGTTTTCGTGCAAGTGGGACTTTGATACTATATTGTCTCGTTGGTCTAGTGGTCGCAAACGTCACTGCTGAGCATGAGGTCCAGGGTTTGAATCCCAGTCGGGAAAAGTATGGTTAGGTTTTTCATCTGTAATAATTCCATTATATTATTATTTCGAGTCTGGATTGTGCCCGGTTAACGATAATAGCATTCCGGGCGAGTCTGGATTTGCCCGGTTATCGGCAATAGCACTCCGGGCGAGTCTGGATTGTTTCCAGTTAACGGCAATACCACTCCGGGCGTGTCTGGAATGTGCCCGTTTAGCGGCAATAGCACTCCGGGCGAGTCTGGATTGTGTCCAGTTAACGACAATAGCACTCCCGGCGTGTCTGGAATGTGCCCGGTTTGCGGCAATGGCACTCCGGGCGAGTCGAGATTACGCCCGGTTAACGGTAATAGGCTCGCCCTCAATTATATGTATACGTTGGAGCAAGAAATAAAAAATATTTATTTGTGACTCGCACAGGAGACACGAGACAAGCGAAAAAAAAACCCGTGTGAGACCAAAAAGGTTCCTATGTCAGCATGCATAAGCATGCATAGTGCGCGTTCGTTCGAGTTTCTTCCTGGAAAGCTAGAAATAACAATGAATTGCTTATTACGTTTTGATTTAACATTCATAATAAAATGTTCTTGGTTCAAAATTTTACATAGTGTAAAAAGTCATACAATAGGTACCAGAGTAACAGAATGCTAACATAGTGCTGAAACCGGTCATCTTTTACACTAACATTATACTAGAAAACAGGTAATATTCTTTTTAGTTTGGTCGAAGTAATCTCAAGCAGTTCAAAATCTGATAGAAAGCTACTCTATTGCTAAGTGCCATGGACTCTTTTTTATTCCGGAGAATGCACAGGTCCTCTGGGATGGGAACCGCAAGGAAAGACTTAGGAAAAAGCTAAATAAATAAGGTGAGTACTACAAGCTTACAATCTTTACGAGAGAAAATTAGTCCATGAAATTGGGGGACAAGTAAAACAACACCCCTTTTAACACGTGTAAATCTGCTTACAAATAACCTTTTCAGGGAAAGCTTAGCGACTAACAAGTGCTTAATTTCTAACAAAACCTCTTAGAAACGACCCAATTAAAGAACCATCAGTGTATGTCAAAACAAATGATATATTTTATTCAATAATTAGTGAATTGAACTGAACGTTTCTAAGTAACTTGTAATGCTTTTAAAATACCTAAAGGTGCTATGCAATCTTTATCAATATTTACAGTAAAAACTTTATCTCATTTGGGAAGCAGTTTTCGCCTTATTAGTTAATTAGTTGTAGTGAGAGCAGAGGTGGCCGAGTGGCAGTGGAGCCGAACCAGACAGGTGATTTACTTTATGTAATTTATTTCCGCTCGCACTGGACCCGCGAGGTGGATTAAGGCCCATTTCCTCTCACAGAGCGGGGCCTTAGAAAAACATCGTGAGGAAACGGGCATGATCAAGAACCGAAATTTAGAAGGAATGTGACTTCCACTAATCCACACTGGGTTCGCGGTCCAGCCCATTTCACTGAGAGGAGGGCGGTGTCCCAGCAGTAACAACATTAGAGTTATGCTTATGCTAATACTGTAAAACAATATATCACGGGAATTTAAAGCGATGATTTCGATTGTTTATTTAACTATTTCACCCTATTTTTATTTTTGTTTGTTTTTTTTTTGGGTGAAATAACGTAAGTTTTCTCCAGTGAATTTCTCAATTACAAATTTATCTGAGTTTTTTTTTAAATTAGTCTGCTTTGGTAATTGTGGATTCATATTCCCAAGTTTTTCAAGGATTCTTGACAGTGATTCTTCAGATATACCCTCATTCAGTATCGGTACACAACCGATACTGAATTGTAGTTGTACTTATCACTTCTTCCAGGAAATAATTCTTGAATTATATATTGTCATCGTCATCCATGTAAGTCTTTTTTAATTCATCTGTTAAAGTTATCCATAAACACCTTTTTTCACGTCTCCTTTGTAATGTATTTTTTAATGTTTTATAAGTCTCAGTTTTGCATTAATTTTTCATGGTATTTTATTGACTGCAGTTCTTGTGGTACAAGGTAAACTTTCCCTCTTTTGTGGTTATTGAGGTTACTGCCAGTACATTTGTTTTTTTGTCATCGAAACTTTTAATTGTAAACTCAAATTTAAGTTTATCCATTTCTATAAAATGTCCTTTGCAAGGAATGTTGTTTTATAAGATATTTGTAAATAAACTCGACTGCGTTTCTGTAAATAAAGATTTTTATTTTTTTTGATTGTTTTATCAAGTAAGTTGGTGCTAACTGCTTTATAAAATATTACTTTACCTCTAAATAAAGAAACAACATTCAAAGCTTATTATTGCACGAATATCGTCTTCTTCAAATCCTTCAGGTATTTTATAGTTGTTTATAACCTCCAAATCACAATAATAGGTAGAACACTTGTAGTCGCAATTCACCTCAGTCAGTCATTCATTCCTACATTCATACAATCTATGTTATCGGTCATTCTCACTCGCGCTTGAACGAGCGCGGGTAAATTCAAATTAAGGAAATGATAGGACTGTCAGGAAGTGATCATTTCCTTACATATTGTTTTTCAATAACTAAACGCGAAAGTTTTAAAATTAATACTAATACTGTAGTTTGTAGGTAACAACAGGATGTCATCACATAATTTGGAGACGAAGAGGAAAATTGCGGTATAAACATTGCGAATGACCCCTGACGCCAAATGCATAAAAGGAAGATATTCACTTCTCTACTGACACTGACACTAGACACTAGTTATAAAATATTAATGGGGCGCACATCAGTGGAAATGTAAGCGTCAAACTTAATGGAGCCTTTGAAGTGCGCTACTCGCAGCGCAGTAATCCGACCCCTCAATCTCGATATCATGCAAATTCAGTGCAGCGCAGAGACTCGTCTCTTGTTCCGTGTCTCCATTTAGATTGATTCATAAAAATATGTCAGTATCAGTATTCTTAGTTTCAATAAATTGAGAGGTCAGTTTCCTGATAATTTACTCAATCTTCTCAATCCTCTTGATCAGTTCAAGGTTACCATCGCTGTGCCATAGACTGGAAATCCTCAGCTAAGCAACGAACAATCAATGTTCCATGAAATAAACTACTTAGAAATCAAATCTCAACGATCTATCCGTTATTCAGATTTTTCACATCTAAAATTACATATTCAAGAAAGTTTTAAAATTTTACAGCTCCAACGTCACTATAAACTGAATATATTTTCGAATATACATTTTATGCTAGTAAGATTTGAAATGCGGAAAGGATAAGCTGGGAACTCCGTCGGACGGTATAAAGAATACAGTCCGCAATATGATCTCGTTCACACTTCCGACCTCCGCAATAGGTACATACGTTAGTACATAATATGAGTATCTTACTTGCACTGCACTCTCGTCTTTGCTATGTATATGGAAATTCAGGCGACTGCTACGACACGGTGACGTCATAAACAGAGACTGGAGTTATTTTAAAGCAATTTATGCAATCAAAAAGCAAAGAAGAAGAAACTGGCACGATGAGTACTGGTAGCTCATTGGCAACGAACTTTCGTACCCAGGAAGGTTACTTTGTTATTATATTTCATTACAGAAAAACATCGTTTAGAAGCATATCGCAAGAAGAAATAGTCTAAGACGTGTAACACCCACCAACCACTAATGAGCCTGCGTAGTATATTACGACCTTACTATACTGTGTCATGGAGAGAAGGCCTGTATCCCAGCACACTGGGAAAATTCTGGCCTCATTGCTTATCCTAAGTTAACGCGTAGGTCTTGCGATGCAAATGAATGCGTCATGGCTTTCAGTAACGCATTCATATGAGCCTGAGATCCGTCTTCAGAAATCCGCAGGCATAAGGATTGTTGACTAAACTTATTTGTATGAATGATACTTGAAAGTAGAATTAAGTGAAAAAATAAATAGGAAATATCTAGCCACAATAACCGTAATTAAATAAATTGAAATTTGTGTTTGATAATTATATGTGATGCTAGAAGAAAAACCTGAGAAAATAAGCCAAAATATTTGCATCGCGTTGCCGATCTTTGCTTCATTATGATAAGCTTTCAAACATTTCATAATTGCATTTATTAAAATGTTGTTAATCAAAACACTTAATCTCTTTGGTGGTGTTTTATGTCATTAGGCTATCGATTTAGGAAAAATAGTTTCTACACATGATGCGAATAGCATATGTTTGAATGTACGAGCTAAGGTATCTCAGGTAGGCAAAGATTTACCAAAATATTCTTGCTTTGATCATATCTAAGCCTATGACCAGTGCTTGTTGCCATTGAGCACACACAGTAACGAAACGTCAACCCAAGGGCTATGGAGAGGGCTTTGCTCGGAGTTGCATTGTATGATCGAATCAGAAAGAAGCAATATGCAGGAGAACCAAGGTTACCGACATAGCCCAAAGAATTAATAAAATTAAGTGGCTGTGCCCAAGGAACATTCGACGCAGAAAGGGCGGTCAATAGGAGCTTAAGGTTTTAGTGGCGACCACGTACCGGTAATCCCAACGATGATAAGTCTCCTACAATGCATACCGATGACATGAAGGCCTGGGGTATTAACTGGATGTCAGACGCACAAGACCGGTCCTTGTGGCAACTCTTGTGAGAATTCTATGTCCAGCAGTAGACGTCTTTGGTTTGAAATGGTGAAGGCTACTGATAAAACAAACCGAAAGAAATTAATTTAAAAGGACAAGCCCTTTTATCAAAGCCACAAATATAATAGAATAGAATAGAAATATATTTATTCGACACAGGCACAAAACAACAGCAACAAACATGGAGTAAAATACAAAAAAGAAGTACAAAGACTACTTGCGCAGTACGCGCCCATACCGAGAGGGTTATCAACTCAACATTTGCTGGGCGACAGACACCTAGCGCTGGTTTTCAGTTGGCACCCCGCTAGTGACACACGGACGTGGGCAACAAAATAAAAAATATAATCTATACTTACATAATTTGACATGAGTGATACAATTTAAGGATGTGTAAAATGTGTAAATAAATAATGTACAATGAAATAATAGAAGAATAAGACGTGTATAGTGAGCTACAATGTGTGTGTGTGTGTGTGTGGGTTGCAGCGAAAAAGAAAAGAAAATAATAAATCATTCACAAATACCCTACTACTCTATCACAAATAAAAAAATAAGACAACATGGTGCATTGGCCTACCAGTAGCAAGTCACCAACCGGACCGTTCTTGAACGCACTATCTTCCTCCATAATCACCACCAAGCCCTCCACACCAAATATTACTGCTTAAAAACTAAGTAGTTTAAATTGCAAGTAGAAAGGCGTCCAAGAAAAAAAAAAAAGTATATGCGAAAGTCACAGAGTTCCCGGAAACAGACGCAACGGGCTCACCACAACCAGCCCACCTAGAATTGGGTAAGTTTCTATACTACTGTAATAAATGATAAACTAAAATTAAAAAGAAGCATACTTAATTTTATTAGTGATAACATGATTAGATTAGTAATATTTTGATAAATAATAAATTGCTTAAATAAACGATTTGTCAATTCTAATTGTGAATTCAGTATATTTTTTTAAAGTTTTGTCCTAAAATTAATTATATTCTGTAGGTCCCTAATTGGTGGGGGAATGTTATTCCAACATTTGGAAGCTGCGTACCTAAAACTTCCTTGGTTCGGTGGTGTGGGGTAGCCAGCTGTTGAGCACAACGCCTGGCCTTGCGCTGCCGAAAAGAAGACAGGCCAAGTGCAACTTCCGACGTGATTTTATTTTTAAAATATTATGCAATGTGGGTCTTTGGTGGTACATTAAAACAAAATCGCGCGCAAGCATTTTGAACCCTTTGAATTAATCCTACAGTACGCGCCAGAAGTCGAGGTCCCACAACAGTATCGGCGTAATTTAACTTGGACAGAACACGACTTTCTACTAGCTTTTTACACGCAGATCTTCGCTTAAATACGGGCGCATCTTATACAACACTTTTAGGTGGTAGAAGCAGTTTTTTACACAGTTTGCAATATGAGCCTCACAACTTAGTTCTTGGTCCATGATCAAACCCAGATTTCTCGCCTCATAAACACGATCAATACTTTGGCCCATTACGATCACGTTAGCAAGACCACTGTTTATAGTATTTAGTTGACTTTTTGCACCAAAAAGCATACATTTAGTTTTAGCTGGGTTGAGTAAAAGGGAGTTTTGATTCGACCAGTCCACGATCCTATCCAGATCCACGTTCAATAATTTTACTGCTTCCAGTTTAAAAGAAATGTATAATCTAACCCAATTACAGAATCTTGTTTGACGGACAGATTCAATTACGAGTTAATAACATTGACATTTAAGAATAACCTTAGAAAGGAAAAGCTAGAAAATGTCAAGGATTGGTATTTTTAACCTTCAAGTTTTTCTAGGTTTCCGTTACCTTATGAGGTCGATTTATAAACTCTAGTTAGAGTTTAGAACTGATGGCTGAAGCATTTTTGGTTAATTCTATACGCATAAAAATGCATCCGCTTTTCAATTAAGAAAATGTACTATATTTTTAGCATAGTTTGTCAAACTGCAGGGCAAATGCCTATTTATTATCTAATATAAATAGAATTATTAATCTGTAATGATATTAAACCATTTAATACCTAATGTAACTACTTAATTGGGTAACGTTAAATGTTAACGAACGCGAGCAAAATGCAGGCATCAGCTAAGGGTTATTGTTATGATACTGTTTATGAGATTATGGCTATCAAGGTGCCGTCAACCTTGGAAAGTGACTACATGCAACAGAGTAATTTTAAGTGTGCCTTTGCAACGACATAAAACTTTAATTATGCCTTTCGGCTTTTAACTTATACAGTTTCGAAAACAAGTCTTTGATATAATCAAAAATATGTATAGGTATCGAAAAATGAATTAAACGTATTTATTGCAATATTTTTTTTTCAGTTGTCTTATATATTCTTTCTTAATACTGTTTGATTTTTCCGTAAAGTTTCATGGAAATTTTCCTAGACTAGCTGACTTCCGCGGCTTCGCGCCCTTCAGCTGGCTATCAACCTATCTACCTTTTACCTATCTACCCTACCTACCTACCCTACCTACCTACCCTACCTACCCACCTACCTACCAACCTACTCACCTGCTCTTCCGATCAACCTACACTATCCTATCCTACATACCTACCTACCTTACCCAACCCTACCCTACATACCTACCCTTTCCTACATACCCTACCCTACCTACTTAACCACATTTTCTACCTACCTACCCAACTACCTTACCTACCCTACCTACCTATTTCTTAAACTATTTATTTGAATAAAAATTAATACTACAATATTAATTAATATCCAAATTTTGTTTCTACCGGCGATCTAATTAAATTTAAGAACACAAAAGCTGCTATTGTAACTTAACTATGATAGTGAGATATAATCTCTAGCAGACTTTTTTGTAGGTAATAATTACTAATTTAATCATGTAGTACATATTTTTTATGTATCATCAATAGATTTCTCAGCGCTGGCGTGCGCGTAATAATGCATTTTATAGGCAAAATTTTGTTTCTTTGGGTTACATTGTTGCAATTTTTATAAAGATCACAATATTTTTTTAAAATTACTTGTAGCCTATGTTACTCGGGAATAATGTAGCTTTCTATAGGTGAAAGAATTTTTAAAATCGGGTCAGTAGTTTTATAGCCGGTACAAACAAAAAAATATTTCCTCTTTATATATTGGTATAGATAATTCACAAAAAATAAACCTTCAACGTCGAGAGTCCACGGTACTGCTACTGGCAAACAAAAGTAGGACATTCAGAATACAAATAAAATTTGTTAATGTATAAAAAAGTATATAGCAAGCACAAAAAATATATTTGTTAACTATCAATCCATGTGAAGTAACTATGAACTTAGTAAGCCAAGCCTGGATGGCGGTCAATGTGCATACGAGTACAAACTATTCTAAAGTTTTCCCGACTACAAAGTTGTATGACATCCCACAAGAGCATTGGGCATTTCCAATGTTCTTTGTTAGTTTTCTAGTAATACTTACTTGTGAAATCCCTTACCACTGCTTTTATGGCGAGTAAGTTTGATTTTACTGTAAAGTGAATTTAAAAAGTTTGTAAGTAGTGGTTTTAAGATGGTAATGTTTTATTTACAGTGGTTGATGTTAGACATTTTAATTTTCGTTGAGGCATTTATTTACTGCCTCGTGGTTCGAGTGGTCGCAAGAACTACTGCTTGGCATGAAGTCCTGGGTTCGAGATCTAGGTCGGGCAAAGAGTTATTAGGTTTTTCTGACGAAATTAAGGTCATGCTGTATCGAACATACCGACGAACGTACTGTAACGACGGAAGAAAGATGATGATTCGAAGAGAGGGAGAGCGTTTTGCACAGCGCTGTATTGAAGAAAGAGTCAGTTACAGTGGCGGTTCATGGACGGTTTGTGAAGGCACAATCGCCGATGGAAAAACCGAACTTGCTTTCGGATCTGGACCTAGCTTATTAAATGGGTTACGTTACTTCAAAGCGTGTCTGGAGCCTCATGTGGTACCCTACGAAAATTTTTATTCATCATTTTTTACAGGACAATGCCAGGGCTTGTATCGCAGACATTGTAAATGAGTACCAGAGCGTAGTTGGTATTACGGTTATGGGCCTGGCCAGCAAGAAGCCCGCTCTGAAATTTATCAGTAGCATCCCGCCTTCGCGCCATCCTAGCGCCTGGATTTGTGCCTGATTGATGGCAATCGGCCCCTTTAACATTGGACTTAAGAAATACTGGTGATATGTGGGCGTGCTATATGTGCACACCTGACTGACCCTTCGGGGAATATGAAGGCTACCAATTTTGAACCGTTCGGACAAGACAAAAAAAAGTATTAATGCTTCAGTTTACATAAGGGTTTAGTGTTTGGAGCCTTCTTTTAGGCAAATAATGCATGTGTTAGGAGACTCCGCTCTCCCATAATATAGCAATCATTACTAACACTAAGAGTAGTAGTAGTAAAAATAGCAAACAATACTAAATATGATGTTGAGAGTATTTATCGAGTGTGGAAACCTGTACGTAGTCAAACTATGGGGGTGTTAGTGTGTGTGAGGGTGGATGTGAGAGTGTAGTGAGGATGTGTGTAGGAGTGTGTTTATGAAAGTCTATGTGGTAGTGTATTTACTAATGTATGTAATCTAGAAGTGCCTTCGTGTCATCATAAGTAAGTATCTTAATCCAATTGGTTAAGATTTTCTTACAATCAAAACTTGTTTCATAGTATAAGTCTATTATTTTGTTTAATTTATTATATAGTTTAGCAGATTGTTTATTAAATTTCTTGGTGGCGAATATCGTTTTAGTCTGTGGGATTTGTGCAAAAATATCAGCCCTTCTTTTCTGCAATAAAACTGGTTCATCAGGCAGGGTTTTGTGTTTTTTAAGACTGTTTGAATAATGTACAGTTTTCTTACGGAAAAAAGATTACTAATTTTGTATTATGTATATGATTCCATTAGGAAATTGTATTCATGTTGTTTTCACCCGCTCCCCAAAAACAACTACTGAATTAAATATAAATGTGTCTAGAGCATACTTAAAAAATATTACCCGCAAACAAAATTTATGGGCGATTGGTATGTTGTATTTGTTAGGTATTTTTGTAAATCATAATTTATATTATATTATAATGCACACAAATTAATGTTTTAGTTTTATCAGCAGATACTATTGCAGGAATTTCGTCGAATTTTAAGCCACAAACGAGCTCTCATATTGTTGTGACAAGTACAAAATACGCAGAAAATGTTTGTATTTGTTTTTATCCGTGTGAATTCAAAGCATTAAATAACAAAGAGAAGAACACATGTGGTTTCAATGGAAATAATTTGCTACATTGTAACAATTTTGTTTTGTACCTACATGTAAAATCAGAAGTAAATTTTAATTCTCTGTTGTGGAAAAATCCCTTCTTGAATAGTTTTTTAAACATTAGGATTTTACCCATTACTTTTTATAAAGGTCTGAACAACAATCTTTATCAATATAAGTTTTTAAACAATCTTTGAAGCAGGCGAAGTTACCCTTTATCTGTTTGATGTCAATAAAAATTGTCTTCGTTAGAAATTCAAACATTCACTTTTACGAGAAAGAGTTATAAGCTTAAAGTTTGAAAAATTTTAACGATGTAAAAAATTTATATGGATGTGACGGGGTGAAGGCTCTGAGCTCCGATCGAAAGGCAATGAGATTTAATCTGACATTGTTGACCCACAGTGAAGTTTTGTCCAGCGATATTAGCCTCGTCGGAAATTGATTTGAATAGGATAGTATGTAGAAAAAAAAATAAAAAGAAAAAAAAATCGATAAATATTCCTTTTTCGTATTTTATGTAAAAAGGAACATCCCCAAAATTCTGCAAGGCAGATTGGTCTAATTTGTAAATATAATTCAAAAGATTCATCAATGGACATTGATGTGTGGGTGTCCCATTATTGGAGCCTTGGGGATAATGTTATGTAAAGGTTGTCTCATAATGCTTTTTGTTTTTGTGTCAGGAAGTGGAGGTTGCCCATTTAATAACTATTGTTTTACATTAACAAAATTGAAAAACTGCTTTTTAATTTAACAGTAAATAAAACATGTTTGAATTAATTCTAGGGTTTTTTAAATATCAAAACCATTTTAAAACATAAAATATATAAAGTTTTCTATCTGTATTCCATGTTTGTCATTCAATCAAATATTATAATCTGAAACGTTATTAATAGATCACATACAATACCATCATATATCACAAAATGCATCAGAGCCGCATCAACTGAATTCAGAAAATCTCAAATTATGCAGAAGCGTGTTCGGCTTAATGATAATTGTCGGAAAATACTTGTGAAGGTGCTCGTAAATGGTATGAAGTAATAACAGATTGCTTATATAATGACGTAACTACGAGAGAACATTAATCGACCCTCCTCGGCATGGGAAAATATACACCTGATGTAAAGGTGTTTTAATTGATTCATCTACGGGTACCTATGTTTACGTGCGTATTTTTCGGGACCGAAACTTTGAAGGTAATTGCTGCTCTGTCCTGCTTATTTATGACAGCAAGGCTAATGAGGTACTTATTCTTCTTGAGAAATTCTCTCTTAAAGGCAATCAATCACGGGTCTTTAAAATAAGAACGTATCCAATTAGGAATGGAAATATAATAGATATTTAACCGATTTTTTGTGCTTACTCGTATATTTAAGATATTTTTTAACCAACTTCAAAAAAAGAAGGAGATTCTCAATTCGTCGGAAACTTTTCTGCCCCGATTACTCAAAGACGCCTGCTTGGACCGATTTGGAAAATTATTCTTTTGTTTGAAACCTTTTGAAAGGTGAATCATTTTGGGTTTGGTTAGCAATTTTCATCAACAATGCAATCATTTGCACTCAGTAAGTATCAATTTGTGAAGTGGAACTGATGAAGAAGACCACAGATGTCCACTGGAGCTCCTTAATGCTAAGTATGTCACGGGTATAAGATATATATCGAATAGTTAACCAACTATCATATAGCAAATACTTATATATAAATGGTACTGATGAAAATAGTACCACCAAACTTATCTGCTAATAAAGCCGGAAGGTAGGCACTGGTACTCCCATATAAAACAATGTCGTGTTTGGGCTTATTGGAATCGTCATGAGATTTACTTTAGCTATGAATGATTTTTATGGTAATTGCAGGTACCTAACAATTTAAATATAAAAGTAATAATAATTGATTTTACCGTCCACTCGGGCAAGAAGCTTGTTATGGAGAAGAACGGATGAGAAGCTCACACTTACTCTTTAAAAAAAAAGTGTTTTACAAGTATTTGGTAACATCATTCTTGTTAAAAAAAATACATAGGTATGTCGGGTATAGTCAATAGTACGGACGTCAAAACAAATCCTTGGCGGCAATCAAGAGCAACTACGCATTGGCACGCTTTTTATAAGCGCTTGCGTGGTGGGGAATTGGGCAGTTGAGTACTGACAGCCTTGGAGCTAAGAAGTCGTCATCAGTGTCGATCCGTAATATTAGTGAGCAAGATTGTAACTGTGACTATTTAAAATAAACCCAGTGTATCGAATAATTTCTGTGATTTCATTTGCACGATTATACCCAGCAACCTGCCCACACACGATGTCTTAACTTAAGGGAATACATCCTGACTTCCCGATGGTTTGCATCTATCGGCTAGCCTTGATGCGACAGGTATATGCAAGAACGATGTAAAAAGACGTGCACGTAAAAGCGTCTAGAGTAAAACAAACAATTAAAAATACAATAAATAGGTAATTAAAAACAGGCCGACGCAGCTAAGTTATGACCAATCCCAACTGATGGCGCCCGTTCACGAACATGACACTTGGATCGGCACCACTCAGCTCACCCATCATGAAGGGAACCGAATGATCCAACACATGTGCCACCATCAGAGAGACATTAGAGAGAGCGTACACACTATCAATGAATATTAGTTATGTTAACGTCCCATGTAATAAAGGGGTCTAGTAGTCCCATGTAATAGGAGTCTATTGCCATCAACCATGCACAAGTCCAGATGGATAAGCTCAATAACCAAAAATATAGAAAATAAAGAGTCGGTTATTTGTCTTTTTCTTTACTATAGATGCACCGCTGCCAAACCCTTCGAGGAATAAAGGCATGATGTTATGTTTCAAATTATTGACATAAAATTTTCATTAGTCTTATTATTTTTACCTGCTAACCCGTTCTTCGGTTTATCTAGTACACTCGAACACATGTGCAACAATACTCCTTCACAAACGACTAACCCAAAGATGGAGTGATAGGAAAATATAGCAATATCCGAATATCGCCTGGGCCATCAGCATAATAATAACATCGACAGCGGGTCAAGTTCGTATCATAAAACTTAAACTCGTATTAAGGGCGATTCCTTGACGTATTTATGTGTTACGGGTAAAATATGCAGCATGGCGGATGTTGATACTGCCCGGGCAGTTTTTGTCGGCAAATCAACGGCGTTTATATTTGCATTTAATGTTAAGATGTACAATTTAAGACATCTGGTAGGGGAATCTAAGCAAAAGGAGTATGTAAGGATCGTGGGTAGTAGTGTGTTTCTACCTATCCCCATGAAAAATGCATGGGTTTGTGTGAATGCATATACAATTTTTGCTGGCTCAGCAGCCAGCAAAACTGGTTCATATTTTCACAAATTAAATAGATTTTTATAAACCCTAATAACACTTCTATATACTATTAACACAAATAGTTTTAAAAACACATTAATTAACTATTGAGCAAAACAATATTTAGGCATCGATTTCCGCGCGAAAAAGTACATCTAGTGTCTAGTGACAGAACGTAGTGACGGGCACGCGTCTTCGATTGAGTAGTGCTGTTTAGACTCGATTTTATCTCGCTAACACTACAGTTTGAGGAGAAAAATGTGAACGTGATTTATCACAAATCACATTATACTGTACTTACACGTCCAATCACGAAAGGTTTTATTTTTAATCGTAAATGGATATTAGGTATTAGATATCTACCTATTGCAAAGAATATATACACAAGTAAATACCTCATGGCAAGCCCATGCCCCCAAACCTCTCATTTACCTAGACACAGAGCTAAGTAGGCATTGCCAGGCAGAGACAACGGTAGTTTAGCATGAATTGAACGGCAGTTTTCTCACATGTAATAGCTAATCCCATTGTAAAAGTAGATGCATATTTTAAAATAAAAATAAACAACTTTTTCAAGGAAATCCTAATAAATTCTAAAATATTGTTCCTCTTGTACAATTTTTTATAATCTAATGATAACTCTCTATACAGAGATCCGAAATTTATTTTTTAGATTTTGCATATGACTTGAGAGTTTAAAGTGAGGATATTTTTTTTATTTCCCTTACGCCCTGTATATATGTGCAAATACTTTCATCTCCTATAAGATTTCCAATAAATTAAAAGCCGCCTTACATTACATACCGTTGCAAGGAAAGAAAAAGGTAGAAACAATTTTTGTGTTTTATATAATAATCTTTGATTTATATAATTATGCTATTTCAGTTATGAAGAAATTCTAGCCATATTTTTTGTGTGTAAAAATATTTTTAAACATCTAAGTCGTAGGAGGATTTAAGTTTTACTAATTCTCAATTATATTGATAATACTCGGTGGTCCAGTGGTCACAAGTGCATCAGCTGAGTATGATGTCCTGATTTTGATTGCCGTGTTGGGCAAAGTGTTGTATTCTATTTAGAATTTCTCAGTTATAGCCCACAGTCTGAAGCGGGTTGATGGCAATATACCTAATTAGCACTTCGCCCGCGACTTCGTTCGCGTGATCCTTATTTTATCCTATGGATGACTTTTTATATTCAACCTCTTAAAGGTTTAATTTCCAAAAATTCCTTCTTATTGCTCTCCTACATCATAAAAAAAGCCCTGTACAGTAAAATTCTCCAAAAATCTTTAACAACCCCTAAATTGTCTTTTAGGAGTACTTTTGAGAAACTAATACTGTAAACCTTTAGTATTTACTTAGGTAAGTATTTATGCCAAGTTTCAAATAAATTTCCACCTTTTAACCTCCTTATGGGTGGAATTTACAAAAATCAATAAATACATGAATTCTTTTTATAAATCAAGAGCGTAAATGTAAACTTTCACGTATTTAATTTACAAACTGTAGAAATTTCACACAAACTTTCAACCCCCTTCTTGTTACCCCCTTACGGGTGAAATTTCCAAAAACCAATTAATACATAAATTCTTTACCAATCAACAGCGTAAATCTAAAATTTCACGTGTCCATCTTACAATCTGTATACATTTCATACAAACTTTTAACCCCCTTTTTACTCCCTTACGGGTGGAATTTCTAAAAACCAATAAATACATAAATTCTTTTTATTAATAAAAAGCGTAAATGTTAAATTCCACGTGTCCTATTTACAAACTTTAGAAATTTCATAGAAACTTTCAACTCTTTTTTACCCACTTACGGGTGGAATTGCCAAAAAACCAATAAATCCATGTTTTTTTTATCAACGTAGAGTATTAATCTAAAAGTTCAAGATCATTGTTTTTTTATTAACCAAGAGCATTAACCAACAATTTTAGATGATTTACCTTCCAAACCGAAGAAATTTCACATACCTATTTTATCTCCTTAGGGGTAGAATTTCCAAAAACCAATATATAAATAATATTTTTAGCAACCAACAGCGTAAATCTAAAATTTCATGTGTTCTACTTACAAACTATAGAAATCTCATACAAACTTTCAAGCCCTCTTTTACTCCCTTAGGGGTGGAAATTCCAAAAATAAGGATTTTGGAATTTCCACCCCTAAGGGAGTAAATCTAAATGTGCACTTACGTCACTTGAGGAACCTCCCTGCCAAATTTCATCTTTATCCGTCAAGCAGTTTTCGATATTTCGTGATAGTGAGTGACCTTTCGCTTTTATATATATAGAAAAATTGGATCTAAACTTAATTGGCAAAATATGACGGTAGTATAGGTTTACTTCTACCTAACCCGGCGGGGAATACCAAATTGATGTTATAACTAGCCCTACTAACGAGAATTAGACATAAATGAATTAAGTAATATCATATTAACATCAGGATGGATTTTCGTTTTAATGTTGCTCTCAAACTTACACAGAAAATATTTTAAGCACCTTTTCCAACAAGATGTGTCGTTGAATTCATGAATTTCTACTTTAAAAACATTTCACATGTACTTTTCGAGAAAAATATCTAGTGACTATCACGTACGATATTAAAATGTACATTTGTAATACTATAACGAAATCTAATAACATTCTGAATGTATATAAAATGAAAATTATGGGCTAATATAATGTAAAGGTACATAAAATGAAACGAACTTGGTCCTAGGTATACATTCCATATTATTCTTATTGTCTGTAGTAAAATTATAAGTACTTGTACTTTCACCGCGTCAACTATTTGCACAGAACCATTTCTTTTCAAACTTTATCGTCGAAATTCGAACTATTCGAAAGTCTCATCCATCTGGGGTAAAAAAAAAGAAGGTAAAAATGCATTGACTTCTTGTCAACCCTCGGAAAATGAGGGTAAGTGTCAGTGGTCGATTTCACAAATAGTCAACGTTGGTATTTGATTTTGGTTATCTGTCAAACATGGTTCAATTTCATCGAAGTGGGCTTGTGTTTATCATACGGAAGGAAAATATTTCGACACATTTTTCAGCTGAAAATTTAATTCGATATCCTTTGTTCATTGTGTTGGAATTTTGATGGGTTTAGTAGCTTTAGTGGATCGATTGCCTAAAACTATAGGAGGACTACTGGCCTCTGCAAGACCTCTGTTGAATTACACGGCTATAAAATGGCAGGGGGTGACTGGCATACTCAATTAATGGGTCCCAATAAAGTGTCGCTTGCACTTTAGTGACGAAGCGCCAAGGAGGCAACATATCCGAAGGTGCTTGAGGAGTGGAGAGATACACCACGGCTATTTGGACGGAAGTACGGTCAAGATCCCTACCAGCATCTTGCTGGGTTAATTGCCTTCCTTCTTCTTTGTGTTGAAAATATTCTCAGTGTTGTATCAGATAATAGTTGTATTATAATCCACCTGCAAACTGGCTGACACCAGCCTTGTCACGTTGGTTTTGTATTACCCAGTTATTGGGTTGTGGAGGTCAGATGGACAGTCAATCCAAGTAAAATACTGGTACTTAGAAATAACATTTCAATAACACGAATTCTAGATAAAATATTAAGTTTACCATCCTATTGTATTTTCAGAGAAAATACTCATTTCCACGTACCTATAGACCTGATTTTTATTTCATGATAATGATATAATATTATATTTTCGTTTTAACAACTAAAATTACAGCCATCATCATCATTATCATGTTGGGCCTCTTTCCCTAAAAATGCCACAAAACAAACAGGCTTGATTACTAAATCTTGATTTATTTTATACTTTACTTATGTGAACGGTTCGGTGGAACACATCTCAGAGACGAATTGAAAAGTGTAATAGTCCTGTAATTTCACCTGCGCCCTACTCTGCTATACCTTGGTATCAAAAAAATTGTCGCTCTAGTGATACAATGTGATAAAAGGGAAATTCAATCAAACATTTGGGCTTTAAAAAAAAAAAATGTGTGTTTTTTAGAAGCTTTATTTGGCGGATTAATTTTATAGTATCCATCATCACCATAAGCCTTTTTAATGTCCCCATGCTGGAACACAGGCCTCCTATCTGTGAGAGGGAATGGGCCGTAATCCACCATTGCGGGATGGGGGATGACACATGTAATCGAATTTTTAATTCTAGAATATGCCAGTTTCCTCACGATGTTTTCCTTCACCGTTTTGAGAGCAGTGGTGATGAAATAATGTACACAAAGTAAGGCGTCTGCCTGGGTTTGAACCCACGAACTAACTTAAAAGTCGCGGCCGATACAACTAGGCCACCACTGCCCTCCTTTTACATAACATTAATGTTTAAATATGACTTCATGTGGCCTTCGTCTCGTCTTTCATATCTCTTTCTCTGCTCCTTTATCTGGCCAATTCTTCTACGCCCCTAAATACTATTAATAACATCTCCCACTTTTAATCATACCCTTACTATAATACAACATTGTTGTTCTTGCAACTCCCATGCTGGGACACAGGCCCCCTCTCTGTGAGAGGGAATGGGCCGTAATGCACCACGTGGGCCTAGTGTGGGATGGTGGATGACACATGTATTCGATTTTTTGTTTCTAGAACATGCCGGTTTCCTTCACCGTTTTGAGAGCAGTGGTGATGCAATAATTTACACAAAGTAAAGTGCCTGCCTGGGTTCGAAACCACGAACTAACTTATAAGTCGCGGCCGATACCACTAGGCCACCACTGCACTCCTTTTATAACATTAATGTTTAAATATGATTTCGGGCATGTGGCCTTCGTCTCGTCTTCCATATCTCTTTCTCATCTGCTCCTTTCTCTGGCCAATTCTTCTACGCCCCTAAATACAATTAATAACATCTCCCACTTTTGATAATACCCATACAATAATACATGTAGAACATTGTTGTTCTTGCAACTATTCCCTTCAGGTTGCAAATTCTACACACGAAACACGAAGTTCGTTATGTTTGTCTGTTCAATTCGGTGCCGTTTGCTTTACAATTTAAATGCAGGTTACGACGCTCTCGAGAATTCGGGATTTATACTAGGTACACAGGTACGGTTTTACCTGCTTGTAATCAACGAATGTACATACCTATGTGCAGTCGTAGCGACGCCTTTTGAGAAACAACTGGACTGAGTGCTCCGCGATATCGCGCTGAATTTACAATTTTTGAGGCGGGTTTTGTATTTCTGCAATATGAGATAGGTATTTGAATTTGGAATTGTGCTGAGGGACGGTAAAGATGATGCAATAGTCTATTGTGATGATTTTATGAGCTGAGAAATACCAATTGTAGGTGGGAATAAGTTACTCAAGTATGATACCAATCAATACTTTGATCTTGGGATAATTAACTTACTATAATTTGTTGTCAATTTATAGATACTGTTTGTTAAACCGAACAATCAGAATACATAAACCCCGTTTGTTCATTGGCAAATAAATCAGAACACATAACATATAGATCTGATTTTAGTGTCATCTATATATTTATACTGCACAGTATAAGTCCGTATATTTTTTTGATAAATGACGACTTTGAGTAAATGTTATATCTTTAAAAGAGCATACACACCATGTATGTACCAATAAATTTTAATATTAATCATAAATGGTTCATAAAACGTCTTCTGTAACAAGATCGCTGCGAGGACAATTTGCCGCTTTCAATCGACTATTTGATAAATTGATCTCATAAAATTTGTCTCTGCCATTCTGCCATCAAAGGAATGTCGGATGAGCGCACTATAGACTTATAGGGGCTCATAAAGTGCCAATTCTGTGAAATGTAATTATAATCTCATCACTGTAAAAAGTAAGTACAAACAATATAGAAGAGGGTTTTTAATTTAAGAGTTTCGTAGTTTAAATGTTTTATTGATGGTAAGTAATTCCAGAATATTTTATGTAATTTTTGCGCACTATAGATATATAGAGACAAATAAAGTGCCAATTCTGTGAAATGTAATTAAAATCTCATCACTGTACAAAGTTCGTTAAAAAATGTGGAATAGGGTTCTTAATTTAAGATTTTCCTAGTTCAAATGTTTTATTGTTGGTAAGTAATTCCAGAATATATTTAGGTATTTTTGGTCCAATTTGCTTTTTCAGTCAGACCGAAGTGTGCAAATATATAGGTTTCTTTACTTACAATTCTAAAATCGATCTGTTATAATTGTACCCAACCAACCCTGAAATCGGTTTTCACCAAAAATACATAAACGTATTTAGTAATTCTTCAAAGAGAAGTCTACCCCTACAAATGTGTCGACTGTATAGTTAAGGGCACATGAAATGCCAATTCGGCTAAATGTAATTGCAATCTCGTCAGTCGCAGCCCGTCACACGCTATCTGTAACGAAAACAATATGGCTGAGAGAATAAAATAAAGGTTTTCGTAAAAACCTTTTTGAGAATTCGTTGGATAAAATCCTATTTGAGTTCGTGATCTCTGGTATTCAGTATGGTGTTCTGGAATTTTCGATTGTTGTTTTTGATTTCGAGTGTTGGGATACGTATCTTATTCATTTAGTTTTTCAAGCTTCTATATTATTTCTTAGCTAGCTTTCTCCCATGGCTGGAGGTCCCTTCTCAAAGGAACCGTGTATTTTCCGAGACATAAATAAGCCTGTAATAGGTACTTATCAATAGTGTAGGTTGCCATTTAAATATATTATGTTTGTGTTTTGAGGCAATGTTGGTGCATTGCTTAAATAGGGCTGATGACTAATAAAATATTTTTAGTCCGTCAGATAGATTTCCAAAAAGTATTGGACACGTATTTTTTCTTTTGTCACGTTAACAAAAAAATATGACGATACAGTGCGTTAAAATATCGCATGACGTCATGCCTTGGTACACTTTTTACATAGAAGTGACGTCACAAGCCCCCACTCCTGAACTTTGGTGCGCTTTATCTTGGTGAATTTTTATTGATATAAAAATACGTGATATACGAAATAGCATACGAATAAGCAAAAAATATGTGTCCTATATTTTTGGGAAATCTATCTGACGGACTAAATAGAATTTGCTTATTCGAACCCTGTCATCATCCCTATTGAAAACATGCGTCTAGTGCGCTTACGCATGCGCTTTAATTTGGACAGTTCAGCAATATTCATTGCTTGTTATTCGCCGTCGAGTATACGGACTTTTAAACATAATTATAAACCAATTAATGATATTACAGTGCGTGTGCGCATGCTTTGAGCTTACAATAAAGTTATCTAATTTGGATGCTGGACTTCCATACCATACCTCCAAAATACAAACAAACTAATACTGCAGTCGATATACAACACTTTTAACTATTCGTTTTATTTTGTAGAAATGCTTGTACTGAAAACATTTGTATGTTGCTATGTACAAAATATTCAAATACTGTCCACATAAGCTCAAGAGAGGTAGAGTTAGCAAAAATTGTAAATGTTACCCGGTACAGTAATTTGTGTTTCAGCAAAAAGGCACGCAGGTATCCCAGTATTTATAATTAGTAACGTTTTTTTTTTATAAAGCCGTAACCTGGCGGAGTCGGCTATCATTAATTTGGGCGATTTCACTCATAATACAGATAATAAATACTTAAACACTAAACAAAAATAAAACTATATAAACTTATATTAAACCAAACTACTTACACTATATACAAAATACAGGTACACTTAGGCGTCGAAGTACTCCTCCACATCGCTGTCATCCGAGAACGTGCCCAGAAGACTGGCAGCATTGCCACGTTGAATGGCAATGCTAATTCTTTGCGCAAAGAAAGAGCCAGCCCTCTGGTCACGCACAGTGTCGATCAGTCGGCGAGAGATCTCCTTAAAAAGAAGACGTGCACTCGGGCCCCATGACCCAAGCGTTTCGACCCCAAACGGCTCAAAACTGTAATTAATAAATAATAATAAATTCGTGTTAAACTTCGTTTAACTAACGTGGAAAACTGAGTTTCAGACGGTACAGACACCAAATTTTTGGTTCACTAATTTTATTAAAACGCCTATTTACTTTTGCAAATTATTTTATAGTGACCGTATCTTCTATTGGTTTGGTAATATTAAGAGTAAAGCTGTCTTTAGTGAATTATCGGTTAACTGAACAACTATAAATTAATTGTAATAATATTTTTCTTGCTACCGCCCGAGTACGTGTCCAGGCGTATTCTTAGACCAGACATGCCGCTGCTTATAAACTAAAGTGCCACAAATACAAATTTTTTGAAATCACTTTTAATTTAAAAATTGGGCGATTATCATCCTTATTTTCATATTTCACGAAGACACCTGTCAAAATCAGCCTCTTAATCACAAATTTATGTGTGCACCCTTTTGGCATTTTCACAAATCGATGGTTAAGTTCCACGCAAAGTGTCGGGTTTATCGTCCACAAGTCCCTTGTGGACAACGTGGTTAAGATCGAGAGTGTGTCGACCAGGGTGGCGTACCTTATACTCAGAATATACTCAAGATATTCGCTGAAGGTCATACAGGTCTACGCCCCAACCTCGGCACACCCCGACGATGAGGTAGAGACCATGTATGAGGATAACTCCAGAGCCATGCATGGTTTCAAAACTCACTTCACCGTTGTCATGGGGGACTTCAACGCGAAACTGGGCAAACGAGACGAGGATGAGCTGCAAGTGGGGCAATTTGGAGGTGGACGACGGAACCACCGGGGTCACCTAATGGCAAGTATTATGGACAAGGAGGGCCTCTATATGATGAACTCCTTCTTCAAAAAGCGTGAACACAGGAAGTGGACCTGGTAGAGCCCCGATGGTGCAACAAAAAATGAGATCGACTTCATCATGTCAAACAAGAAGCAAATGTTCAATGATGTCTCTGTGATCAATTCGGTAAAAACCGAAAGCGATCACCGCATGGTAAGAGGCACATTGAACATTAATATTAAGCTTGAAAGGTCTCGACTGATGAAGTCCACGCTCCGTCCAGCACAGGTCCAGGTCCAAAACCCAGAGAGCTTTCAGCTTGAACTCCAGAATCGTTTCGAGTGCCTAGGGCGCTCAGTGGACGAAAACAGCGATGGGTTCGTGGAAGCTGTCCATACGGTCTGGTCTAAGTTTTTCAAGTTCCGCTGTACAGAAAGGAACAAAAAGCTCTCTGATCCTACTCTCAAGCTCATGAAGGAGAGGCGTGAGATGATCTTGCAGTCTTCAGACAATGCGTTGAAATACCGGCAGCTCAATAGACGGATCTCAAAGTCCTTGAAAAGCGATCTCCGCCGCTTTAATAGCGAGCGTATTAAAGACGCGATTGAGCGGAATAAGGGTTCCAAGGTCTTCGCAAGAGATCTGACTATTGGGCTGAGCCAGCTCACGAAACTGAAGACCGACGATGGCAGGATCGTATCCGAGCTTTTGAAAGAGATCGAGAGATTCTATGGGCAGTTGTACACGTCAACCAGTAAACCCGTCGCGAATCTAGCAAAAGACTCAAGAGCTAAATTGACCCGACACTATACCGAAGACTCCGGACGTCAGCCTGTATGAGATTACGATGGCTCTTAAACAGCTTAAAAACAACAAGACGCCGGGTGATGACGGAATTACGCCCGAACTCCTGAAGGCGGGTGGAAAACCTGTCCTTAAGGCGCTTCAGAAGCTGTTTGATTCCGTCATACTCGAGGGCAAAACGCCACAGGCATGGTGCAGGGGTGTGGTGGTACTCTTCTTCAAGAAGAGTGACAATGCCCTACTGAAGAACTATAGGCCCATCTCTCATATTAGCCATGTCTACAAGCTGTTTTCAAGAGTCATCACGAATCGTCTCTCGCGCAGGTTTGTCGATTTCCAGGGGGCCGATTCTACTAACCATATTGTGTGACAATCGCAGCGTAATCGCCGCTGTATCACAGCTTTATAGCGTTTTCTCATTCTACTAATGAATAACGATCCAAAATAAGTTACGGTTTAGTCGAAACGCAACGATCGATCGAGACAACCGCAAGTTCGTATTCTGCTAACAAAGTCGAACGCAAGCGTGCCATTTACACGCATTCTACTAATGTTTTGACACATTGATAGAATCGCAGCGGAACGACAATCGGACGGTTCATCTGTCAAAATTCGCGGTTGAGTAAAAGTTGGTAAAGTGCAACTTTTGTGGTATCGGTCTAGGACTTTTTTCACTTTTTATCTAAAAATAATGATGTTCTATATGGATTTTGTTGACCTTGCCCATGAGGTTGACAATGGAAGTGTAAGAAGAAAAAATGTATCGTCAAGAATGTACAATGATGCTTTTGACTTGACGGATCGACAGTTCATTAAAACATACCGACTCTCCAAAGATCTTGCAAGGGCTCTAACTGAGGAAATCTGTCCTCATATGCCCGTTAATCTTCGTTCTGATGGAATTGATACGAAAACAAAGGTAAGCACTCAGTAATTGTACAATTATGCGCTAGTATGTGTTTCACAACTTGATAAATTATTCTCAATTGTTGTTTTAGATCTTGGTTGCACTGGCTTTTTATGCGACTGGTTCGTACCAAACACTGGTAGGACAGTCGCAATGTCATGCCGTATCACAACCCTCAGTTTCTCGAGCACTTAAACAAGTGACTGAGGTGCTAAACATGCCAAATATTTTTTAAAAATATGTTAAATTTCCAAGCTCCAGAGAAGATCGTGATGAAATCAAAAGAGGGCAAGTATTGCATTATATCCGTTTCTGACTGTATGAAGAGCCATTAGCTTATATCCTTATTAATATAAATAATGTGTTGTTTACAGCTTCTATAGAAAGTTTGGCATTTCTGGAGTTCTGGGGTGCATTGACGGTACACATGTTGCTATAGTTCCGCCAAAAATTCACGAAGAACGTTATTTTAACCGAAAGGGATATCATTCCTTAAATACTTTAATTGTGAGTTGTTTCTTCTTTAAAATCTTTAAAGAGATAGCAGTCGAAATAAATAAATATTAATATCTTAAACTTTTTCAGATTTGTGATTCAGATGCCCGAATTTTGTGTGTTGATCCGAGTAACCCGGGATCAACTCATGATAGTGCTGCATGGAATAATAATCCCCTAAAGCCAATCCTGGATGAATTGATTAACACTACTGGTGAAGATTTTTATTTATTAGGTATGGTAATTATTTCATCACAGTTTACTCAATAATATTTAATATAGGGGATACTAAACTATCATACTATTTGCATCTAGAATCATATATCATATTTGACTAGATAGAAGACATAAAAAGAGTACTTTGTGTTCATAATATTTATTACATACATTTATAGGATATGAGACTTGATCCTAGATTTATAACAGTGTAACATCCCTCTTTGATTACATGCTTATTAACTATATTAATTTTGCAGGCGATTCAGGATTTCCTTTAAGGCGAGCAATGATGACCCCTATACTCAATGCTAATCCAAACAGTCCAGAAGCATACTACACTGAGAAGCATATTTGTACGAGAAATGTTGTAGAACGATGTATAGGAATTTTAAAAGCTCGATTTAGGTATACATTTTATTATACCTCTTTAGTAAATTTATAATAAAATTAAAATTGCTTTTATTACAAATTACATTGTTATTGCAGATGCTTACTAGTTGATAGAAAGCTGCACTACAAGCCAGAAGTTGCAGCAAAAATAACAAATACTTGTTGTGTACTGCACAACATTTCGCTCAAGTCAGGTCTTGAGTTAGATGATGAGGACCTAGAAGTTATGGGGCAGCAGCATGGAGATGTAAATGATGCTGCTGGATTAATTCCTGGTGGTCATGGAGCACGGCGGCGCCCGAATTACCTTTTAGAACAAGGGCGGAATTACCAAGCAGCTTTGGTGCAACGCCTGTGGTCTTCAAGGCAATAAATATTAATTTTGTTAATGCCAACCGCAGTACCAATCCAAGTTAAATGTGTCTTTTTACATTTTATCAGACATAGCTCTGTTAAAATTTAAGAAACAGATTGTACTTGTAGTGTCTATCTCAAATTATTAAATTTAGTTTTAGTCATTTTAGTTTTTTTTATATTTTAGGATATAAGTAAATGATAATATAGCTAAACCATTAAAACAAAAGAAGTATTAGGTGTGGTTTTAATGAAACAATTGTTTTGAGCTTGATTATGAATAATACTATATACTGCAATAATCTTCTTCATCCATGCATCAGTCATCTTCATTACTCATTCATCTGAAACAAACAATATTGCCATTATTATAAAATATATAAATAAAACCTGGTTGCTTTGTATAATGTTATTATTAGCCTACAACTATACAAACTACAATTCGTAAAACTTTATCTAACACTGTTGATTGAACCACTGCACACAATGCAATCTCTATGTGACCATACTCAAGTACTCAATGTCAAAAAAAATACTTCGGCCCAAATCACTTAAGCTTATCAGAGTTACGCTTCATCCGAAAATAAACCTTATTACAATAACGTTGGGTAGCATATTCTTTCAGACATCTGGGATCAAGCTTATCATATGAAATAGAACATGAACTATATCCAAATAAGGTTAATTTTCGGATGAAGCGCAATTGAGCTCAGGTTAAGGTTAGATTAAGTTCGATCTATAAACCTGCGTCTAAGATATTTCGAGATAAGTAGATGCACAGAATCCGCCATGCTGGTCAAAGCAGTCAATATATTTAATGCTGCTGTGGCCAATGTGGCATCTGTTCGCGCACGCATCTCTGCGAGCTATGGTTGCCCTGGCCTCATCGAGAGCTGTCATGTTCCCTACAATATGTAATTAATTATGGTTATCATAAAAAACAGAATTTGTCAGTTAAAATAATATAAATTGGGTTCTAATTGGCAGTTTTCTGTTAAACTAAATGACACTCTGATATACTTGGGGTCGGGCACCACATGCGCGCGGGCTATCTTGTCTCGGCTGTCGGTTGCTAGGCGTTCCGATTATTAAAGAAAACGTAAGAATCTATTTTTATACACATTAAATAGAGTTAATGTTTCGTTTTGGTTTGCATGGACGTATGAGTGTTGCTCGCCTTAGTACCTGCTGTTGGTTATTTATTAGTGAGCCAAGGGTCGTCAAGTGGAAGGACCCTTGAGAGCGCTTTTTATGGATTGGCGTTTTTCTATGTTAAATAGATGATACTAATAGGTCCATGAATATTTGAACTTTGTGTTAAGATTTTTTTGTTGAGTTTGTTATTGTATAGATTTTATGAAATAAAAAGTGACTGTGTCAAAAACTTAACTTGCTGCTTTTCATTAATTCATGTTTTAAAATATAATCTTATGACACAAAATCAATATGATAAGTTATTAAATAATGAGAACCTATTGGTGGTGTTGAGCCTTGACTAGCCGGCTGAACATCTACTGCTTCCACCACTTCCACAGGTGCATCTCTCTGCTGAGATTCTGTTGTAATTGTTGGTGATTCCAGTGTTGCTGTTCTTCTGGAATCCGCTAGTGACATATTTCCATGAGCGGCGGAACTCTCTTGAATAAAATATAATTCTCTGAAAGAAGGAATTTATAAATAATGATTAGTAAGTAAATGGCTAATATCAATTCTCAAAAAGGTGAAGTAGGTTACTCACAAAACAGGTGAGTTTGACACTGGCAGTGCCACTTCCTGTTCCACTTCTATATCTTCAGTATTATTGAGGTACTGTTTGAACAAAAAAAATATAAAACATGTAAGATAAATTACTGAATTTTTGAAATTTAGTTATCATGATCAACAATTATCTTATCACCTCAATTTGAATCTCTGGATCTTGACGGACTCCAGTAAACAGGCCAACATCTCTACCTAGAAGGGCAGCCATCCTTTTCTCTAGAGGAGTTAACTGATGTACCCTGCTCGGTCCACCCCCTGTAGCCCTGAAACCTTTATTTATTTCAGAAAGCTTGGTCCGCACTCTACATTTGTAACAATTCCAAAACTAAAAGAGATAAAAAACTTAGCGTTGTGTGGAACCCTCAAGGCCTCAAGTGGGTCGTCAATATTTACATATACACTTGTCGCTTAGCACTGGATACAATACATAACAACAATAACAGTCTATGGTGCAATATTTGACTTGATAAATAAATAAGCAATAATATAATAAAATAACTCATAATATAATAAACAAATACTCCAACAAAAGTTTTTGCTTGCCGCTGATTGTTTACATTTAAATAACTTTGAGATAACCAAAACGTTTCATTTCACTTAACTGGCTTGCAAGAGTCGTAAAATGAAACGTTTTTCTAAGTTTATATTATTTTACCGTCTACATTTTTCATTTTTGAATCAATAAAATATTAAGTAATATGGTTTGATTAATTTATTTTATTAAATAACACGTTTGGTGACCCTTTTATCTATTTAGTAACATTTATATTTTATACTGTAGTAACATCAGAACTTACTATTTGTCATGCTGGTATCACAGGTTAACGTTTCTAAATTCGATTACATTCCCGTTCCAATTCAGCAGCGGTTCGGTTCCCGTTCTGACATTACAAATAGTATGACTTTAAAGGTAACCATCGCACGGTGATAGGAATAGCACCGTTGCGTAATAGCGATAGAACGTGTAATTTTGCAAATTAGTAGAATCGGCCCCCAGCCCCCTGAGCGAGCTATATTTCGCCGAGCTGAGGCGAAACGCCGGGGTGAAACTCCGCTGCCACGACAAATCGCGGCTCGGCGGACAGAGCTCCGGCAGGATCTCATGGCGACATGGAGAGAGCGACTGTCGCAACCCAGTGCTGGGCACGCCACAATTGCGGCGATAAGGCCCCTCTTTGAGGAGTGGCTTGAGAGGCGCCACGGCGTCCTCACCTTCCGCCTGACGCAGATCCTTACCGGACATGGCTGTTTCGGGAGGTTCCTGTTCAGGATAAGGCGGGAGGAAACGCCCGGGTGTCACCATTGTATGGATCGCCCGGAGGACACGGTGGAGCATACGGTGGAGGTCTGCCCCGCTTGGGCGGAGCACCGCCGTGTCCTCGTGGACGTGATCAGCGGTGGCGACCTCTCGCGTCCGGCCCTGCTTCAGGCCATGGTACGGAGCGAGAGGGCATGGGAAGCTGTCACCTCCTTCTGCGAAGCAGTAATGCTCGCAAAGGAGGAGGCGGAACGCGTGAGGGAGACGCATCGGAGACGCCCTCACGCCCCTAGCCACCGCAGAAGACGCCCTGGACGTCGGGAGTCGCAAGCCGATTCCCGGCCACCGTAGGCGCGGGCTTGCGGACGGTGAGTAATGGGTAACTCGCCGTCTGATAAGGACCAGGCCCGAGTCGACGGCGCGTTGTGTTCCACGCGCGCCTCAAAGAGATGTCAGCAAAAACTGACGGGGCCCGCTAGGGCCGATGCCTGTCTGGGTCGCGGATAAATTTGAAAGAGAGTTACCGCGGCCCTGGCACAAGCAACTGAAGGAACACGGGTGGGTTTTAGTCAGTTAAAGTCTGACACGCCCTTCCGCTTCACCCAGAGCGGGAGAAGTCATTTGATGATTTCCCACCCAAAAAAAAAAAAAAAAAAACCCCTTGAGCAAGCCGGTTTCCGTAACGGCTTTAACACCGTAGACCATATACATAAGCTGCGGCAGGTTATACAGAAGACCGAAGAGTACAACCTGCCTCTCTGCTTAGCGTTTGTGGACTACGAGAAAGCCTTTGATTCGATCGAGACTTGGGCTGTGTTGCAGTCTCTCCAACTTTGCCAAATTGACTACCGGTACATTGAGGTGTTGAAGTGTTTGTACAAAAACGCCACCGTGTCAGTTCGACTTCAGGATCAGACCCCGGAACCTGTCTTTCTGCAGCGAGGTGTGAGGCAGGGAGATATCATATCTCCGAAACTGTTCACCGCTGCACTGGAGCATGTCTCACAGGCATCAACGTCAATGGCGAGTACATCACTCACCTTCGGTTTGCCGACAATATAGTGGTCATGGCTGAGACTATGGAGGACCTCAATACAATGCTCGATGACCTCAGTAGAGCTTCCGAAAGAGTGGGTCTTAGGATGAACATGGACAAAACCAAGGTGATGTTGAATGCCCATGTTACACCCACTCCTATCAGAGTCGGAGACTCTACACTCGAAGTTGTGGATGACTATGTCTACCTGGGACAAACGATCCAGTTGGGTAGGGCCAACTTTGAGAAAGAGTTCAACCGTCGAATCCAACTTACCACAGTGTCTCAAGACGAAAGTCTATGACCAGTGTGTTTTGGTAGTTATGACCTATGGCTCTGAGACGTGGTCGCTCACAATGGGCCTCATCAGAAAGCTTACAGTCATCCAAAGGGCAATGGAGAGGGCTCGACGGATGGCCGATGGGGCAGAAAGGTTCTGGAGTGGCGACCGCGAACCGGAAGACGTTGCGTTGGAAGGCCTCCCACCAGGTGGACCGATGACCTGGTGAAGATTGTGGGGATCCGCTGGATGCGGGACGCACGGGACCGGTCATTGTGGCGGCGCTTGGGGGAGGCCTATGTCCAGCAGTGGACGTCTTTCGGCTAATATGATGATGATGAGTCCTTTTGAAAGATCACATGAAACAAAACACACATTTATCATGTACCTATGTCAAATGGTAATTTCCAAAGTGAACAGTTTTCAGATTTTGTTTACGTATAGAGGATAAAAGAAAAAAAGCTGAAATTGTTTTTAGGCCAGAACAAATGCGTTGGGTCGTTAGATACAAAACCGTAAAATCGAGATTTCAAAAACAGAACGTTAACGCATCTGGCAGCTAAAAAAATACAAAACAAACATCCGGTTACAGAATAAATCGGAAAGGGATGGATAGTGTTTGACAAAGGAATACGCCATTTTCCATTTATCTATTCTGAAATTTAACTCTCTGTTAACCGGTTTTAAAGGAAATCATAATTAAACTTTTTCTATAGGCACTTTGCCTAGCGAATTTTCTTTTGTCGTTGTGAAAATTTGGCTTCATAATGTTTTAATTTTCTAATGATTCGTCCGTTGTTACAAAGCCCTGAGAGAAAAGAAGAGAACGATTAAGAAATGGCCCTTAAGAAGATTAAAAACCGAAGTAACGAACATACAAACACACACACACTTACAAATTTTCGCCTTATTAATATTAGTGTGAATAATGTGAGAGATTACACACTAATCTTCATTCGTCTTATTATTTTTACATGCTAACCCGTTCTTCGCATATGCAACAATACTCCTTCACAAACGAATAACCCAAAGATGGCGGGATAGTAAAATATATCAATATCCGAATATCGCCTGGACCATCAGCATAATAAAAACATCGAGAGCAGGTCGAGTCGGTATCGTAAAACTTAAACACGTATTAGGGGCGATTCCTTGACGTCTTTGTATTACGGATAAAATATGCAGCTTGTCTGATGTTGATACTGCCCGGGCAGTGTTTGTAGGCAAATCAACGGCGTTTATATTTGAATTTAATGTTCAGATATACAATATAAGACATCCGGTAGTAATTAATGTATACTAAGCAAAAGGAGTATATCAGGATCGTATCAGCTGGTGTTGTGTAGTTTCTGCTTAACCTCATGAAAAAAGTGTGAGTTTATGTGTATGAATGCAGAAACAATTTTTACAGGCCCAGCAGCCAGCAAATCCCGGTTCATATTTTCACAAACTATATACATTTTATAACCCCTAATAACACTTCTACCTACAGTTTGAGGAGAAAAATGTGAACATCACTTATCACGAATCACATTATACTGTACTTACACGTCCACTCACGAAAGGTTTTATTTGCAATCGTAAATGGATATTAGGTATTAGATATTTACCTATTGCAAAGATTATATACACAAGTGTATATGGCAAGGCATGGCAAGCCCATGCCCCAAAACCTCTCATTTACCTAGATATAGAGCTACGCAGGCATTGCCAGGCAGAGACAACGGTAGCTTAGCATGTATTGAAAAGCAGTTTTTCTCACATGTAATAGCTAATCCCATTGTAAAAGTAGATCTATATTTTAAAATAAAAATAAATAACTTTTTTCAAGGAAATCCTAATAAATTCTAAAATATTGTACCTCTTGTACAAATTTTTATAATCTAATGATAACTCTCTATACAGAGATCCCAAATTTATTTTTTAGATTTTGCATATGACTTGATAGTTAGTAAGGATACCTATTTCCCTTACGCCCTGTATATATGTGCAAATACTTTAACCTCCTAAAAGATTTACAATAAATTAAAAGCCGCCTTACATTACATACCGTTGCAAGGAAAGAAAAAGATAAAGCTTCTCCCGGAAATGGGCCATTGGGCGGCCTTTCTCACGGCTATCGAGTAATACCAATTTGCCTTGTATCAGACACTCGATTCCTAAAAGTATTGAGGGAGAGAGAGATAAGGAAAAGAGGACTTTGATAATTAACCCTCAAAGCGTTTACGGTAAACGCGAATTGAACGAGTGCGATGGGAAAACAAGATGTATCCCTTGGCTACATAGGTAGTTACTAATTTAGTTTATTTGTGAGTAAGTAAGTGGTAATTGTATAGTGGGAAGTCGTCAGCGGTTTTGCAGCCATTGTGTATTGTCGTTCAAAGAACAGCTGCTCTAAAATGAAATAAACATCTAAATGTAAGATTGTTTGTGAAGTAACAGAAGTACAACTCACTCCATATGCACATCACCAGAGTTTTCATGGTGAGTTTACAGAATAGAACTACTGCTTTACTCGTTAGTAGCTTTACGGGGATGATAGAAAAGGAATATCAAGAACGAATGGTAAAAAAAAACGTTAATCTAGGTCTTTGTTAAATATTTTATTGGATTGCGTGTTAGATTCAGTTAAAACGTCCAAGTGCGAGTCGGACTCGCGCACGAAGGGTTCCGTACCGTTATCGCAAAAAACGGCAAAAAATCACGTTTGTTGTGTGGGACTCCCACTTAAATATTTATTTTATTCTGTTTTTAGTATTTATTGTTATAGCGGACAATAGAAATACATTATCTGTGAAAATATCAACTGTTTAGCTATCACGGTCCATGAGATACAGCCTGGTGACAGACGGACAGACAGACCGCGGAGTCTTCGTAATAGAATCCCGTTTTTACCCTTTGGGTACGGAACCCTAAAAATAGGTACTTGATACTTGCCCTGAAAGGAAAGTTTTTACTTTGAATTACCTTTTATAGCAGTAATTGAATTCCTAATAGGTTTGCAGTAAATACACGCATGTTTATAGAATGTACAAAGCAGATATACAATGAGGGTTTTCGGAACTGATGCACTGAGATGTCAGGTCCAGGCACCTGTCAAACCGCTTTTGTTTTCCCACATTACTTAAATTCACGTCAACGTTATGTTGATCTCTTATCTTACGTTATCCAAGTAGAGGAACTCTTGCCAAAGTGGCGCCAACTTGTAGCGTATTTTTTTTAATCCCTCATTCGCGATGATTTACCCCGCACCGTCAAAAGAGCGTTCTCCATAGTAACAGCTGAGTTTAAAGGAATGAAAAAATATATTATTGACTCATATAGATTATTTGTGAAACATGATATTTTCGTATGATTTAAAAGAATAATATATATATTATATATTTTTAACGTCTTTTACGTACTCATTCAAAACGTCTTGGATGTTTAAACATATTTTTGGACAGAAAATTGATGTTTAGAATTTATTCTTTACTTAAAAAAAATACTTTGTAAATAAAACTGACCAAAAGGAGGTCCAATATTTATATTCTGGCACCGAGCGGACGCACGGCCAGTACCGCGTTAACATTAGGGAATATATAAGCCTTAAAGGAAAATTCAGCCGCCAATCGTATCATCTAAATTGTGTTTAGTTTGCAACGCGTTGATTATTTATTTCCAGTGATTTCTTTAGCCACTTACACTCATTAGGTCACTACTTTCCTTTGCAATCCTCAAGTAATCTATCCATATTCTCAGTACCTCAGTAACCCAACCTACACCGGAAACATTAATAAAGTCCTTTGAAATATTTGAGTTCTACCCTCGTGTGTGCATTAAATTTATTTTCACTGTAAACTTCTGTAATACTGTTTTCTGTAATTTGTTCCGTAATATTACTCTTCGTATTGATGGATCGTAATTGGCTGAAGTTTTTTAGGGGTTCTAACACTTTCTCTTATGGAATATAACCCTATTTCATAGGAGAAGGTGTTAGAACCCCTATTTGGTGGTCAATGTGTTTTTTTAGGATTCCGTAGTCTTTAATGAATCCTTATAGTTTCGCCATGTCCGTCTGTCCACTGCTTAGCTCAGATACTCTTTGTACTAAAATGCTAATTTGGCATGGATTTACATATTAATCACGCCAACAAAGTGGTAAAATAAAATCATGCAATATTTTTAAACTGTCGTGGTCACTAATACTAACATTAATATTAGAATCGGGATAAACAGTTTATCCGTGATCATGGGGCTTGCAACAGCGCCGAAATATCGGCAACTCGCTACAAACAGTAAACATGGTAAATAACCCGATTCTAATGTTAGGTTAGGTTAGGTTAAGACGGGCTGGTGTCCGCAACTCCACGTCTAAGCGCGTATTTTGCGTACGCGATTCTAATGTTAATGCAATATTTATTTTTTATGTTTCCTCCAGTACACGTAAAGTGGGAATGTCTTTTTGCTCGTCAATCCCATGGTGGGGGATACTCCCCACCATGGGATTGACCGTAAACCGTTTTCATTTCCATTTTCACAGCTAAGTAGGCGTTACAAATGTACTTAGAAAACTAAAAAAAAAAAATTCGTTAGAGCAATGTTCGGTGCTTTCATTGTTTATGAACTTCAGTATTTAACTTATTATGTTGGTGAATTTAGCTGTTTGTACGAAACCTTAGGTGAGCGAATCTGACTCGCACTTGGCCGGTTTGTTTACTTTGAAAAACCTCTTTGGTATGGTGGTCTCAAGAACAACTGCTAGGCGTGGGGTACTGGGTTAAATTTTCAAGTTGGGCATAGTATTTTAGGGGTTTGCAATTAAGAATTTCTTAGTAACAGCTCGAAGTTTGTAAATAAGTAATGTTAAACCCCCGTTCCTCGGAAAGCATGTTAAACTATTGGTCCTGCGCCTGATTTTTCTCCAGTCTTGTCTCATTGGAATATGATACTCGTGCTCTATAATATCTCTTGCATACTTAGCTAATCGCCGTTGGGATTGCCCACCGTGACCAAATTTATTGACAATTTTTTTAGCTTCAGCAATATTGACAAATTATGCATCTAAATTTAACCCTCCATGAGACGATGTATTTTTAGACCTCCGTAACTATTCATGTCAAGTTGAAGGTGGTTATTTTAATTTTAGCCCAACCACAACAGCTGAACGGACAGCGGGTACCTCTGACATTTGTCTAGTCTACATTTGGAAGCTTGAACTTTAATTGTGTTAGTAAGATAACTTATTATTCATGCTTTCGTCATTAGTGCTAATATACACTGGCCTTCAAAAGTAACATTTTAACTTATAAGTATTTTTTTAAGTTTAAAACGTATAATCTATATATTCTACATCTATACTAATATCAAAAGAGGTAAAGTTTGTGAGTTTGTGACGTTGTAAGGGGTAATCTCTGGACCTACTGAATCAATTTTGAAAATTCTTACACAAGTAGAAAGCTACATTATTCCTGAGTGTCATAGGCTATAATATATTTCCAAAATTATTAGAGATCCTTATGAAAATTGCATTAATGTAACCCAAAGTCGCAAAATGTCTCCTGTAACATTATTTGGCGTGCGCTGAGGAAACTAATGATGATAGATAAAAATTTGTAGGTAGGTAGGCAGGGTAGCCAGGGTAGGTAGGGTAGGCAGGGTAGCCAGGGTGGCCAGGTTAGCCAGGGTAGCCAGGGTGGCCAGGGTGGCCAGGGTAGCCAGGGTAGCCAGGGTAGCCATGGTAGCCAGGGTAGGCAGGGTTTGGGCAGGGTAGCCATAGTAGCCAGGGCAGGCAGGTTATGGGCAGGGTTGCCTGGGCAGGCAGGGTAGAGGCAGGGTAGCCAGGGTAGGCAGAGTAGCCAGAGTAGCCATAGTAGCCAGAGTAGCCAGGGAAGCCAGGGTAGCCAGGGTGGCCAGGGTAGCCAGGGTAGCCATGGTAGGCAGGGTAGGGGCAAGGAAGCCAGGGTAGCCAGACTAGCCAGAGTAGCCAGGGTGGCCAGAGTAGCCAGAGTAGCCAGGATAGCCAGGGTAGGCAGGGTAGGCAGGGTAGCCAAGGTAGCCAGATTAGCTAGGTTAGCCATGGTAGCCAGGATAACCATGGTAGCCAGGGTAGGCAGGGTAGGGGCAAGGTAGCCAGGGTAGCCAGAGTAGCTAGAGTAGTCAGGGAAGACAGGGTGGCCAGGGTAGCCAGGGTAGCCAGAGTAGCCAGGGTAGCCAGGTTTGGGGCAAGGTAGCCAGGGTAGCCATGGTAGCCAGGGTAGGTAGGTAGCCTGTTGACGGGAGCGAAGCCCCGAGGGTCAGCTAGTAAGAGTTAAAGTTTGTGAGGTTGTAGGCGGTAATCGCTGGCTCTACTCAACCGATTTAGATGAAATTTGGCATGGAGATAGTTTGAGACCCTGAGAAGGACATAGGATAATTTGTATTCCCTTGGTATGGTAAACCACTTTTTACGCGGTCGAAGCCGCGGGCAGAAGCTAGTCTATACTAATAATATAAAGAGCTAAAGTTTGTGAGTTTGTGAAGTTGTAAGGGGTAATCTCTGGATCTACTGAACCGATTTTGAAAATTCTTGCACCGGTAGAAAGCTACATTATTCCTGAGTGTCATAGGCTATACAATATTTTAAGAAAAAATAGAGATCCTTATGAAAATTGCAATAATGTAACCCAAGGTAGCAAAATGTTGTCTGTAAAATACATTATTTGGCGTGCGCTGAGAAAACTATTGATGATAGATACAAATTAGTAGGTAGGGTAGGTAGGATAGGCAGGTTAGGCAGGGTAGGCAGATTAGGCAGGGTAGGCAGAGTAGGCAGGGTAGGCAGGGTAAGCAGAGTAGGCAGGGTAAGCAGAGTAGGCAGGGTAGGCAGGGTAGGCAGGGTAGGCAGGGTAGGCAGGGTAGGCAGGGTTGGCAGGATAGGCAGGGTAGGCAGGGTAGGCAAGATAGGCAGGGTAGGCAGGAAAGCCAGGAAAGGCAGGGTAGGCAGGGTAGGCAGGGTAGGCAGGATAGGCAGGGTAGGCAGATTAAGCAGGGTAGGCAGGGTAAACAGAGTAGGCAGGGTAAGCAGAGTAGGCAGGGTAGGCAGGGTAGGCAGGGTAGGCATGGTGAGCAGAGAAGGCAGGGTAGGCAGGGTAGGTAGGATAGGCAGGGTAGGCAGGAAAGGCAGGGTAGGCAGAGTAGGCAGGGTAGGCAGGGTAAACAGAGTAGGCAGGGTAAGCAGAGTAGGCAGGGTAGGCAGGGTAGGCAGGGTAGGCAGGGTAGGCAGGGTAGGTAGGGTAGGCAGGGTAGGCATGGCAAGCAGAGTAGGCAGGGTAGGCAGTGTAGGCAGGGTAGGCAGGATAGGCAGGGTAGGCAGGGTAGGCAAGATAGGCAGGGTAGGCAGGATAGGCAGGATAGGCAGGGAAGGCAGAGTGGGCAGGGTAGGCAGGGTAGGCAGGGTAGGCAGGGTAGGCAGGGTAGGCAGAGTAGGCAGGGTAGGCAGGATAGGCCGGGTAGGCAGGATAGGCCGGGTAGGCAGGATAGGCTGGAAAGGCAGGGTAGGCAGGAAAGTCAGGGTAGGCAGGGTAGCCAGGGTAGGGGCAGGGTAGGCAGGGTAGGTAGGGTAGGCAGGGTAGGCTGGGTAGGCAGGATAGGCAGGGTAGCCAGGGGTAGGCAGGATAGACAGGGTAGGCAGGGTAGGCAGGTTAGGCAGGGCAGGCAGGGTTGGCAGGGTTGGCATGGTAAGTAGAGTAGGCAGGGTAGGCAGGGTAGGCAGGGTAGGCAGGGTAGGCAGGGTAGGCAGGGTAGGCAGGAAAGGCAGGGTAGGCAGCGTAGGCAGGAAAGTAAGGGTAGGTAGGCAATTGACGGGAGCGAAGCCCCGAGGGTCAGCTAGTAAACTATAATTTCAAAGGAAGTTAATTAAATTTTCTAGTAATGTTTTTTATTTCAAAACTGTGATTGCTATAGTTTAGGAGAAATTGCTATTTTAAAGTGTGGTATGTATAGTGTGGCACTAAGTTTTGTAGGCCAGTGTACTTGCCTTCTGAAGTTATTATCTCGATAAATTTCTCAGTACTTTAAATGCTAGCTGCGAGTACGTAGATACTATAAAGGATAACATTTTAAAAGAGCCTCTTTGCTATTTTTTACGATAATTTTACGCTTAATACGTATAGTAGGTAAAAATTGTTTATCATTCTTACCAAATTTCTCGTAACTCACCAAAGAAGAAAAGCGATAATTTATTTAGAGAAGTCTTATTTTATATTTAGCATTTAATAGACTAGTACAACATCTTATTGCGATCAGAGTACAACAAAGAGTTTTCAGAAACACCCATTTCACTTTTTATAAAAAACAAAACAACTTCCGCATCAGCCACGCAATAAATTGTACCTGTCGAATCTCTCAGTCAAACGAGCTTAAAAACTACGACCACAAATTATCAAAATCGGGCATTATGAAAAACAAGACTGATACAATTTCTAACATCAGTCAAGTCACAAACAAGATTACAATGTAATCAATCTAGGACAGGACGAAGACGTCGAAGGCAATTAATCAACAGAGGCATGGCGCAGTCTCATGGACCATGCCGTTAAAAATGTAACAGAGAAAATTACCGCTCGTGACGTCACTGGGCTAATGTAAATCAAATGCAAGCTGCGTTGCAAGAGGGTTTGTGTTTTGGTATTGCAAACGGCATTTTTGACCGATATTAATTACAACCTTGATTATAGAACATCAAAATATCCTTCAAAAATGTTGCTTAGTATTTCCGTTACGTCTTCGCAATTTGAAATGTAAAAAAACTGTCAGAATCACAGATATAAATCTAACTTGATGACGTGATTGTTTGTAATTCGCGTGTCAAAAAACGGGTATTACTATCATTGATATGAATGATCGTTATCGTGTGATCAATGATCGTAATTTAAGTTTTGAAATGAGCATTATCAGCACCAAAAATCCACCGAAATCTATAAAAATGCTTTTTTATGCCATATTGAGCTGTACAAACTGTATAAATAAAGTTGGCCGAGGCATTGGAAATGTTTATTTCATTGGTAAGTTAATAAAAATTTGTTTATAAATTGTGTGTGAAAAAATGGCACGCTTGGGTTTCATACAGATGGAGGGACTTGCGTTATCTAGTTAGATTTATGTCAGTGATCGGCATATACCCTTCCAAGTTATGAAGTAACTTAAGAAGACGTCATGTGATGATGTGAAAACGAAAACGCAAACGATTACGCCATTTGATTCCCCAAGTTTGAATTTTGGAATAAGAATAGAATAAGAATAAGAATAATTTACTACCTTTCCGCCGCATTTCATACTTGTTAGATCTGAGAATAGCGAGAGGCTTCGCGATGACGTCATTCCATTTATAAATTGCTTTATGACTTTTGTATTTGAGGCCTAGGAAACGAAATTATTTAGGTAAGTTGACGCATACTGGTTGACTTATTATAAGAATATTCTGACTTTCCTTATTTGAAAGTCTGGTAAGGAAAAATGTGTTCAAAATGTCTTGTCAGCGAAATTCAAAAGACGATTAAATAATTGCTATCGGTGCGGCTGACTTTCAGAGCCGTTAGTTTCAGAAGAAAAATACAAAGACAAGAAATTTTGCAATTCATCGTTCAAACACAGCCTTAATAACAATACCTAATAAGAAAATCATCATCATCATCATTTCAGCCGAAAGACGTCCACTGTTGGACATAGGCCTCCCCCAGGCGTTACGCCACATTGACCGATCCCGTGCGTCTCGCATCCAGCGCCTTCCCGCAACCTTAACCAGGTCATCAGTCCACCTAGTGGGAGGCCTTCCAACGTATCGTCTTCCGGTTCGCGGTCGCCATTCCAGAACTTTTCGGCCCCATCGGCCATCTGTTCTGCGAGCAATATGCCCTGCCCACTGCCACTTAAGTTTGGCAATTCTTCGGGATATGTCGGTAACTTTGATTCTCCTGCGGATATCATCATTTCTGACGTAGTAACACAAGGAAATTCCGAGCATAGCTCTCTCCATTGCCCTTTGGGTGACTTTGAGCTTTCTGATAAGGCCCATTGTGAGCAACCACGACTAGGTCCCATAAGTGATCACTGGCAACACACACTGGTCATAGACTTTTGTCTTGAGACACTGCGGTAAATTGGACGTCCAACGACGACGGACGATTGGACATTGTACGTTGGGTAGGTCCAATTTTGAGAAAGAGGTCAACCGTCGAATCCGACTCGGCTGGGCGACGTTTGGGAAGTTGCGTGGTATCTTCTCGTCCAATTTACCGCAATTAGAAAATGTTTTAGTATAAACAAAGCTCTTGAACGGTTCTTAACAAATGGATGTTCCACTTTCAATAAAATGTAAGGGCTTAATGATGCCAGTCAGTCCGAACCCGGGCAATTTGACAAACCCAATTACGTAGTTTTATTTGGGTAGCGATGAGGCCTTTAAGATAGCATGCGCGCCCACTTTATTATAGCACAAGTTGTTCTGTAAAATTAGCATTGTTTGGTAAACTCGACTTAGGCATTCGGCATTATTTATGTTTTACATACGATTTTGTCTGGATTTTAATAATTTTATTATAACTTTCTTTATGGATCTACGCCTGAAAAGGATTATTTCTGTACCAGTATAAGGATACTACTAAACTACTAAAGTTGATATTCCCGGGCAAACATTGTTCTGTTTCAAAGGTGATGTGCCTCACTTTTTGGACCTTCGGCGGAGATGAACAAACCAGAACCAGCTTCTTTCAATCTCCTTCGTTCCTTAAATCCAGTTTCTATTGGTCCTTGAACTTGCTCCAGCTCATTTCTGGCTTGAATAGGCTTTAAACGCGATTTTTTTCGAAAGCGAAACTAATTAAAAAGATTATTTCTGTTAGAAGTTCGAGATTCCTGCCTTGTTCTGATACTCTCACAAAAGCATTAGTCTCTCTAAACCATTAATAGTACATTATGGTACAAGTGTGTAATGTTGAACAAAAAGGCATAATATATATTTTATGATTAATATCGAGCTACAAATTAATTTTTAACCAGTAATGTCAAAGTAATAGTTTAAAACTCCATGCCTTCGGGTTAAATTTGATCACCTCAAGTTACCTGCCTCCTCCTACATGTTATATTTTTAGACAAAAGCGAGATTTCAAAAAAGAACCTTATATAATTATCTCGTAAAAACAAAGGGATTATAAATACTTTTGGAACCTAAAAGAAATATTAAATTTCAAAGCTCAAGTACAAATGCTTACTTATTTCTTCTTTGTGGAGTAAACTGCGTAGATAACGCGATCAGACCACGTAATTTGGTTTTAAAGTCTTTCACAATTTTTAGTAAAAACTAGCTTAAACAGCTGCGATCTGTATTTTACCGGCCCGTTAATTTTATCATCCCATTTTATACATTTAACGAGCAAACGATAAGTGGGGAATTAACTCGTGCAGTTCTTATGTCACTTTATTTTTCCACTTCAAGTAGTATGTGCTAAGATTATCACTCTTTAGCACGATACGGTCGTCTTTCATTTACATTTTGAAACGCAAATTATTTATTCCTTGTGAAAGAGATATACGTTTTGGGAATACTTTCATTGTGCGTACAGCTAAGAAGTGGCATTCACTGCCAGAGTCTGTGTTTCCTGATCATGACTGAGCTACAACCTAGGGATCATTAAGCCATCAGGTGAGATAGTGGTAAAACGCGAGCCTCGTCGTTAATACAAAAAAAAACTCTTTAGATAAGATTTAGCTTTCTGTGTATCGAAAGGATGAGCGTGTGTGTGATCTGTAAATGCTTTGCCTATCCTTCGCTGTACTGGCTCGATCTTGGTCTCTACGACATGACTCTGTTAGCCTATGCAACCAAATGTTGACAGTTGGTATTTAGCTCGAGAGAGACTGAACCTCTGATGACTACTAAACCGCTGTACAATTCTCCACAATGTTTGAAAGTACGGCACAGTGCGCACAAACCACTTGAATGGAGACACCACAAGATGAAAAGCTTACTAGGACTGGTATCCATTTTAATTTCGATTGAATCGTAAAAATGGGTTTTGGATAGGAAAGAAAAGGTTTGCCTGATGTCAAAGGTTATATTTTATAGATTTCATAATACTATTTCCTAGAAATTAGGTGTATTTTTGTCAATATTTTACTTAAGTACATCCACAGTCCTCTGGGTAGTCAACAGCGAAGTTAACTCCTAACCAAGCTGGTTGCTTCATCTTTAACCTGAGTGATCGTCATATAGCGAAACTTTTCAGAGAAAAATATATGGGTAAGCCATAGAGGCGATATTAGCACGCCAGAAAAATACCGAAGCCTTAAAAATGCAATACATGCAAAGTAGCCCATATCAATATTCCAACAAGCCTTTATATACTGAAACTCACATTATGTCCCATATCATTTACATAGAGCTAAGCCAAATACATTAGAGAAAAATGTTTCACCCAAAACTAGGATTACCTGGTACCTACTCGACTGCCCTAAGTACTAGGGCCAGAATAAACATACTTATCAATAGTGTCCGACCAAACGTCATTTCTGGCGGAAGCCGATTACTTCAGCCTCGGCCGTTGTGGAAACCAAATATACCAATAAGTGTATTCTAAATTCGAAATTGTTACTATACGCAGATGGTCTTAAATTTTTTAGGCTAGTCAGAAATCTGCGCGATTGTCTTCTCTTACAAGAGGATCTAGATAGGTTCACTACGTATTGTTCAAACAATAAACTCCAACTTAGTCTATCCAAATGTTGCTGCATCAGTTTTACAAAAAATAAAAATATTGTGAAATATTCTTACGCGTTAAGCAGCATATTCTTAAAAAGAGAAACACTGGTTCGTGACCTTGGAGTTCTGTTGGAAGACAATCTACACCTTACAAATTTACATATTGGTAAAATTATTAATAATGCTTTCCGTATGTACGGTTTTGTCATGAGATCAGCCAGGGAATTCGTACGCCCATATACATATTTATACCTTTTTAAAACGTTAATCAGGTCTCAGTTAGAGTATGCTGTTGCGGTGTGGAGTCCGTTCTACAGCAAATATTCGGATGCAATTGAAAGGGTTCAAAGAAGGTTTCTGAAAGCCATGCATTACCGTTGTTTTCGCACGTATGCATCTTATAGCAATCTTCTGAACAGGTACAGGCTACAAAATCTTAAAGCCAGACGTATTTTTTTGGAGACAATGTTCTTATTTAACCTATGCAATAATAAATTTGATTGTATTGACATTGTTAATAAGATAAATTATGTAGTTCCTAGAACAACCATTAGTCGTGGGGTGCGCGTACGACCCCTTTTTGCCGTATCTTCTAGTCGTACGAATGCAGGTTTGCGAGCACCTTTACGTCGACTTGCAGATCAATATAATAGTTTCTTTGTCAATATTGATATCTTCGCTGTTTCCCAAGACAATTTAGACGCCTTGCTTGTGAGACAATTAATTCTGTTGACATTTGACAGTTGTAATTGTAGATTTGCCGTTTGTTGCTTTTTTAATCATTCATAATAATAATATTGATAGTGACTTGATAATAATAATTTAATTAATGTTTTTTTTTATTGTTTGATATTTTTCTGACATATTGAGTTTTTATTTTATTTGTAATTCTAAATTTTTGTTATTTTTGTATACCTAATAATTTAATAATAATATTGACATAATAATTGTTTTGTTTTGTATTTTTATATAACTTGTTTCTTTTCTTTCTTTTTATGCGTGCCGTTTTTACTTTACTTGAAAATAATGTACTTTTTGATTTACTATGATATGAATTGTTAGCGCACGTCGTATTAGTTTTGTAAGATTCATAAATATTCTGTGGAAAACTTCGTTGGTTGTACATTTGTCACACTGTTTTGTTATTTTTTTTATTTATACTGCAATGTGTAACCGTTTGTTTTTCCTAAGAAATAAAATAAAATATTTAACAGTTCAATATTAGCAACATTTTTTTTGATGCTATTTTTTTATGTCGTATAGTTTGTTGTGCATTGCATTATTGCGCCCGAGTAACAGCCGATAGAGAGGGAGTGAATCAAGTCAGCCCGAAGTCTCAATGCAACAAGATGACCACGACCACTGTGCTAAGAGTGTACCGACGAAGAAGAAGAAGATTTTCCGACCATGGCGACTAGCTGGTGCAACGGACTATAACCCTGCACCCACCCGTTGTCTGTTCCATCGCGCTCTCACGCATTCATAGCAGTTCGTTCAATTTTGGCACTTGCTCGAAACCTTGAAGATGGCCGAAGCCGAAACCGACGCTGCGGTCGGACACTACTTATCAGTGAATCGAACCCAACCTTTACCCTTACTATCGCGTATAATGTAACTACAAACGTAAGAACGGCTTTATAATAAAAAGGATTTTTGTTTTTACGTTGTTTTATCATTGCTCGATAATGTTATTTGAGTATGTTTTAGATCGAAAAGGTTTGTGAGAGAAGTTGCAGATTATGCTGATACGTCTTTATCTTCATGGGGCCGTTTTTATATTCGGAAGGTAAGTAGCTAAAGTAAGCGTGTGATAGACCTTCTGTTGTTGTAGCCATTTTATTTAACAAATGGGAAAAACTGCATTATTAATAACACATAACACTCATGTTTTTCAATTTAATTTATGTTTATTTCTGTATTATTCACATATAAATACATAAAAAATCAAGTGCCTGAGGGGATTTACTAGCAGCAAAAAGGATAAACTTTTATATGAACTTACATATATATTGAAAGTAGCTTGCCAGCATCAGGACGTAGTCTAAATTGTCAATGTTCATATCTCGAGAGAACAACCTCCCTAAAAATACGCATACAATCCAAAGACTTACTTACAATATTCACTATCCGAACTCTACATTTTTTATAAAACATTACCTACCTTTTAAAAACCTTGACCTTTAAACACAAAATAAAATATTTTTCCCAACCGGTACGCATGTTAGGGTCGGCACATTTATGTATGATCGATGGAACCAAAAACTTCAGGCCTTGATCGCGTACTAGAAGATATATAATGAGATTTTCTATGACATAAATGTAATAAGCATTAAATAAATCAACTTTTTAATTGAAACAAATTGCAGCAATCACATTTTTTAGATGAAATTATTTATAACTAGAGGACGCCTCGCGGTTTCACCCGCGTAGTTCCCGTTCCCGTGGGAATACAGGGATAAAAAGTAGCCTATGTCACCCGGGGATAGAGTAGCTTCCCAACGGTGAAAGAATTTTTGAAATCGGTCCAGTAGTTTTGGAGCCTATTCGGTACAAACAAACAAAAAAATCTTTCCTCTTTATAATATTGGTATAGATTACTAAAAAAAAAAAAACAAATTTGAGTTTTTTTTCGATTTTTTGCATTTTCTGAGAAGATTTACTATAGTAACATATTTTTTTTTTTTCACCATCGGAAAGTAGAGATTTCAATGAACAGAAAACATACCAACTTTTTGAAAAAAGCTGTTATTTTGAAGGGTGAGTTTTCGATTGAAAATTAGGGTGTTTTTTCGATATTAATTCAAAATAAGGTGAAAAATAAATATTTTTAATCAAATAAATTAAAGCGTATTTGGGACATAAAAAGGTAAGTTTTCAACAAAGTTCGTTAAAAAAAAAAATTTTTGTAAAAGATAAAACTAAAAACTTGGTTTTTTGAATTTTTCCACATAAATTTTGAGGTTATGTGAAAAAAGTGTAAATACAAAAGTTTTAGATCTTTTTATTACCTACAACGTTGCCATTTGACTTTTTTCGATAGGACTTTTAGTTTTTCCGGAAATCGAGAAATACCGTTATTTTACCCTTAAAAACTCACCCCCATCCCCTTCCCGACCTCAAATCGCCCGTAAATTATTTTTCCTTTTATTTTTATAATATTCCCCTCCTTTTCTAATGGGTTTCATCCTACTATTATTTTTTTTCACTTTTTATTATTTTTAAAGGCTTCTACCCTGGTCTATTATTGTCTTTCTAATGAAAGCGGTTTTGGGCACATCGGTTGGAAGGTTGCTAAGTCTATAACGGACATAGGTAGAAACAAAATTTGTGTTTTATATAATAGGAGGATTTAAGTTTTATATTGATTAAACTCGGTGGTCTAGTGGTCACAAGCGCATCTGCAGAGTATGATGTCCTGGGTTTCATTGCCGTGTCAGGCAAAGTGTTGTATTATTTCTAGAATTTTTTTTTAGTGATGGCAATATCTATACTAATATTATAAGAGGTAAAGTTTGCGAGTTTGTGAGGTTGTAGGGGTAATCTCTGGATCTACTGAACTGATTTTGAAAATTCTTTCACCAGTAGCTTTCTATTGGTAAAAGAATTTTCAAAAAAAAAAAGAAGATAGAGAGATCCTTATAAAAATTGCAGTAATATAACCCAAAGTAGCAAAATTTTACCTATAAAATTCATAACATGGCAGGCGCTAAGAAAACTATTGATGGTACATAAAAATTATGTACTACATGATTAAAGATTATTACTTACAAAAAAGTGTCCCAGAGAATATATCTACCTATCATAGTTAAGTTACAATTATGGGCTAATATAATGTAGAGGTACATAAAATCAAACGTACTTGGTCCTAGGTATACATTCCATATTATTCTTATTGTCTGTAGTAAAATTGTAAGTACCGATACTTTCACCGCATCAACTATTTACACAGAAACATTTCATTTTAAACTTTATAGTTGAAATTCGAACTATTCAGAAGTCTCATCCTTCTGTGGTAAAAGAAAAAGGTAAAAAATGCATTGACTCGGAACCCTCGGAAAATGAGGGTACGGGTCAATGGTCGATTTCACAAATAGTCAACGATGGTATTTGATTATGATTATCTGTCAAACATGGTTCAATTTCATCGAAGTGGGCTTGTGTTCATACTGAAGAAAAATATTTCGTCACATATTTCAGCTGTAAATATAATTCGATATCCTTTGTTCATTGTGTTGAAACTATTATTTAACCAAAAAAATGTACCATCAATCTCAGTGTTGTATCAGTACATAGTTTTATTATGATTAACCAACATATCTACTGTAAGTGCTATTTAATAACACAAACTATAAAATATACTAAATATACATGGTTATTAACAGAAACATCGAGACCGCCAAGCTGAGAAATTTAAAATCATGGTTTGAGCTCAAGGCCTAACCAAATAGCACCCTGTTTCACCCCCGATCGGCTAGAACGCAAATAAAATTCAAATCCAGGTATAATGGAATATTCATGAGTTTGTCACCTTTTTGATCGTCCAGTGACAACCACTGTAGCAGATTCAAAGGAGAAAGTATAATTGATTTTTATATAATCACAATATTCATAATAGTAAATTATACTGGTCCGATGGCAATGACCTCAAACTTTTGAACTCTTGATGATAAACATTGATTAAAGTTACAAACATTAAGTTTCAGAGATTTCCCATGCATTTTTCGTGGTTTGCATAACTTTATGATTGGCATAACTTTCCACCGCGTTTGTTAATAAGGGGTTGAACATCTTCTCGGTTAATGGTGTGTACAGCAGAAAGACATCATCTAAGGATTTTGAAAGAGTTAGTTCCTGTATTCTGATACACTTAAGTAAAATATTTGTCTTATGTTTTTACCTATTTCTACAGCAACGAACTGTAGAAATAGGTCAAAATAATTTCCTTTGAATAAATATGTAAATAGATCAAAACTATCCACACCATAATAACTTTGATCAAAAACTGCCAAAACAAGTACAAATTTCCAAAACTCCCAAAAGAAAGACACGTTTCGATCAACAATCTATCGAACACGAGATCTCACAAGATATCTTGCAAAAATACACCGATTCAAACAATAAATAGCCCATTTCTTTTGAACGGCTGAACCGATTTTCATCAAGCATAGCTAAGAACATTGCCGATAATGTCACCTTTCAAAATCGGTTCATCCATTTAGGAGCTATGGATACCACAAACAGATACACAAACACTCAGGTACACACGTTAAACTCATAACAAATTACCGTCGGGGCTTAAAAAACAAAGAACAGTGTAGCATGTTTAATACAACATTTTATTTTTGTGTACAATTGAAAATGGAAAACTTTTAAATTTCTCAATTCAATTGGTAAAACATAAATATTTGCAAGAAAAACTGAAGTGAACACATGTACCTGTGTTTTGTGTTCTCTAGACGAACCCAAATATATTCACAAATGTCTTTTTATCATCGAATATATCATTTTTAGACGTTAAAGGTTGATTTATATCTACATAGAAATAAAATTTCAATAACACGAAATCTAGATAAAATATTACGTTGACCATCCTATTGTACGAGTATTGTCAGAGAAAATACTCATTTCCACGTACTTATAGACCCGAGAAAAATACCTTGAATGTTCACTGGTTTTTATTTCTTGATAATAATATAATATTATATTTTTGTTCTTACAACTAAAATTACAGTCATTATCATGTTGGGCCTTCTTCCATAAAAATGCCACAAAACAAACAGGCTTGATTACTAAATCTTGATTTATTTTATACTTTTCTTATGTAAACGGTTCGGTGGAACACATCTCAGAGGCGAATTGAAAAGTCCAATGGTCCTGTAATTTCACCTACGCCCCACTTTGCTATACCTTGGTATCAAAAACAAATAGTCGCTCCAGAGATAATATGTACTAATATAAGGGAAATTCAATAAAATCTTTATCACTTTAAAAAATATAATTTAACAGTGTGTTTTTAGAGGCGGAGAACATTAAATTGAAATACGACACAGACAAATGATTTTAATATCAATAATATATGAAAAAAAAATTGTAGCTTTATTTGAAGGACTAATTTTATAACAATCATCATCATCACCAGCCTTTTTAATGCTCCCATTACTGGGACACAGGCCTCCTCTCTGTGAGAGGGAATGGGCCGTAATCCACCACGCGGGCCCAGTGCGGGATGGTAGATATCACGTGTATTCAATTTTTTGTTTCCTCACGATGTTTTTTTCACCGTTTTGAGAGCAGTGGTGATGAAATAATTTACACCAAGTAAAGCGCCTGCCTGGGTTTGAAATGCGTTTAATTTACAAGTCGCGGCCGATACCACTAGGCCACCACTCCTTTTATATAACATTAATGTTTAAATATGACTTCGGGCATGTGGCCTTTGTCTCGTCATCCATATCTCTTTCTTTGCTCCTTTCTCTGGCCAATTCTTCTACGCTCCTAAATACAATTAATCAAATTCCCACTTTTGATCATACGCTTAACATAGTACATGTACAACATTGTTATTGTAAGTTTTTAAACTGTCATGGTCACTAACACTAACAATAACATTAGAATCGGGATATTTACCAAGTTTACTATTTGTAGCGAGTTTCCGATATTACAACAGTAAACATGGTAAATATCCCGATTCCAATGTTAAAATTGTTGTTCTTGCAACTATTCACTTCAGGTCGCAAATTCAACACACGAAACACGAAGTTCGTTAAGTTTGTCTGTTCAATTCGGTGCCGTTTGCTTTACAATTTAAATGCAGGTTACGACGCTCTCGAGAATTCTGGGTTTATACTAGGTACACAGATACGGTTGTACCTGCTTGTAATCAACGAATGTACATACTTATGTATTGAACAGAATATATGATCTCATAAAATTTGTCTCTGCCATTCTGCCATCAAAGGAATGTCGGAACAAATGTGCGCACTATAGACTTATAGGAGCACATAAAGTGCCAATTCTGTGAAATCTAATTACAATCTCATCACTGTACAAAGTACGTACAAAAAATATGGAACAAGGTCCTTTATTTAAGAGTTTCGTAGTTCAAATGTTTTATTGTTGGTAAGTAATTCCAGAGTATTTTTAGGATTTTTTGGTCCAGTTTGCTTTTGTAGTCAGATTGAAGTGTGGAAATGTATAGGTTTCTTTACATACAATTCTAAAATCGATATGTTGTAATTGTACCCAACCAACCCTGAAATCGGTTTTCACCAAAAATACACAAACGTATTTGGTCATTCGTCAAAGAGATGTCTACCCCTACAAATATGTTGACTGTATAGTAAAAGACACATGAAATGCCAATTCAGCTAAATGTAATTGCAATCTCGTCAGTCGCAGCCCGTCACACGCTATCTGTACCGAAAACAATATGACTGAGAGAATAAAATAAAGGGATAGTAAAAACCTTTTTGAGAATTCGTTGGATAAAATCCTGTTTGAGTTCGTGATCTCTGGTATTCAGTGTGGTGTTCTGGTATTTTCGATTGTTGTTTTTGATTTCGAGTGTTGGGATACGTATCTTATTCATTTAGTTTTGCAAGCTTCTATCTTATTTCTTAGCTAGCTTTCTCCCATCTTCTCAAATGAACCGTGTATTTTCCGAGACAAAAATAAGCCTGTAAAAGGTACTTATCAATAGTGTAGGTTGCCATTAAAATATATTATGTTTGTGTTTTGAGGCAATGGTGCTGCATTGCGTAAATATGGCTGATGACTAAACAAATATTTTTAGTCCGTCAGATAGATTTCCAAAAAGTATTGGACACATATTTTTTCTTTTGTCACGTTAACAAAAAAATATGACGATACAGTGCGTTAAAATATGGCATGACGTCATGCCTTGGTACACTTTTTACATAGAAGTGACGTCACAAGCCCCCACTCCTGAACTTTGGTGCGCTTTATCTTGGTGAATTTTTATTGATTTGAATAAGCAAAAAATACGTGTCCTATATTTTTTGGAAATCTATCTGACGGACTAAATAGAATTTGCTGATTCGAACCCTGTCATCATCCATATTGAAAACATGCGTCTAGTGCACTTACGCATGCGCTTTAATTTGGACAATTCAACAATATTCATTGCTTGTTATTTGCCGTCGTGTATACGGACTTTTAAACATAATTATAAAGCAATTAATGATATTACAGTGCGTGTGCGCATGCTTTGAACTTACAATAAAGTTAGCTAATTTGGATGCTGGACTTCCATACCATACCTCCAAAATACAAACAAACTAATAATGCAGTCGATAAACAACACTTTTAACTATTCGTTTTATTTTGTAGAAATGCTTGTACTGAAATTATTTGTATGTTGCTATGTACAAAATATTCGAATACTGTCCACATAAGCTCAAGAGAGGTAGAGTTAGCAAAAATTTTAAATGTTACCCGGTACAGTAATTTGTGTTTCAGCAAAAAGGCACGCAGGTATCCCAGTATTCATAATTAGTAACGTTTTTTTTAATAAAGCTGTAACCTGGCGGAGTCGGCTATCATTAACTCGGGCGATTTCACTCATAATACAGATAATAAATTCGTGTTAAACTTCGTTTAACTAACATGAAAAACTGAGTTTCAGACGGTACAGACACCAAATTTTTGGTTCGCTAATTTTATTAAAACGCCTATTTACTTTTGCAAATTATTTTATAGTGACCGTATCTTCTATTGGTTTGGTAATATTAAGAGTAAAGCTGTCTTTAGTGAATTATCGGTTAACTGAACAACTATAAATTAATTGTAATAATATTTTTCTTGCTACCGCCCGAGTACGTGTCCAGGCGTATTCTTAGACCAGACATGCCGCTGCTTATAAACTAAAGTGCCACAAATACAAATTTTTCGAAATCACTTTTAATTTAAAAATTGGGCGATTATCATCCTTATTTTCATATTTCACGAAGACACCTGTCAAAATCAGCCTCTTAATCACAAATTTATGTATGCGCCCTTTTGGCATTTTCACAAATCGATGGTTAAGTTCCACGCAAAGTGTCGGGTTTATCGTCCACAAGTCCCTTGTGGACAACGTGGTTAAGATCGAGAGTGTGTCGACCAGGGTGGCGTACCTTATACTCAGAATATACTCAAGATATTCGCTGAAGGTCATACAGGTCTACGCCCCAACCTCGGCACACCCCGACGATGAGGTAGACACCATGTATGAGGATAACTCCAGAGCCATGCATGGTTTCAAAACTCACTTCACCGTTGTCATGGGGGACTTCAACGCGAAACTGGGCAAACGAGACGAGGATGAGCTGCAAGTGGGGCAATTTGGAGTTGGACGACGGAACCACCGGGGTCACCTACTGGCAAGTTTTATGGAGAATGAGGGCCTCTATATGATGAACTCCTTCTTCAAAAAGCGTGAACACAGGAAGTGGACCTGGTAGAGTCCCGATGGTGCAACAAAAAATGAGATCGACTTCATCATGTCAAACAAGAAGCAAATGTTCAATGATGTCTCTGTGATCAATTCGGTAAAAACCGAAAGCGATCACCGCATGGTAAGAGGCACATTAAACATTAATATTAAGCTTGAAAGGTCTCGACTGATGAAGTCCACGCTCCGTCCAGCACAGGTCCAGGTCCAAAACCCAGAGAGCTTTCAGCTTGAACTCCAGAATCGTTTCGAGTGCCTAGGGAGCTCAGTGGACGAAAACAGCGATGGGTTCGTGGAAGCTGTCCATACGGTCTGGTCTAAGTTTTTCAAGTCCCGCTGTACAGAAAGGAACAAAAAGCTCTCTGATCCTACTCTCAAGCTCATGAAAGAGAGGCGTGAGATGATCTCGCAGTCTTCAGACAATGCGTTGAAATACCGGCAGCTCAATAGACGGATCTCAAAGTCCTTGAAAAGCGATCTCCGCCGCTTTAATAGCGAGCGTATTAAAGACGCGATTGAGTGGAATAAGGGTTCCAAGGTCTTCGCAAGAGATCTGACTATTGGGCTGTACCAGCTCACGAAACTGAAGACCGACGATGGCAGGATCGTATCCGAGCTTTTGAAAGAGATCGAGAGATTCTATGGGCAGTTGTACACGTCAACCAGTAAACCCGTCGCGAATCTAGGAAAAGACTCAAGAGCTAAATTGACCCGACACTATACCGAAGACTATTCCGGACTTCAGCTTGTATGAGATTAGGATGGCTCTTAAACAGCTTAAAAACAACAAGGCGCCGGGTGATGACGGAATTACGCCCGAACTCCTGAAGGCGGGTGGAAAACATGTCCTTAAGGCCCTTCAGAAGCTGTTTGATTCCGTCATACTCGAGGGCAAAACGCCACAGACATGGTGCAGGGGTGTGGTGGTACTCTTCTTCAAGAAGGGTGACAATGCCCTACTGAAGAACTATAGGCCCATCTCATATCTTAGCTATGTCTACAAGCTGTTTTCAAGAGTCCTCACGAATCGTCTCGCGTGCAGGTTTGACGATTTCCAGCCCCCTGAGCAAGCCGGTTTCCCTAACGGCTTTAACACCGTAGACCATATACATAAGCTGCGGCAGGTTATACAGAAGACCGAAGAGTACAACCTGCCTCTCTGCTTAGCGTTTGTGGACTACGAGAAAGCCTTTGATTCGATCGAGACTTGGGCTGTGCTGCAGTCTCTCCAACGATGCCAAATTGACTACCGGTACATTGATGTGTTGAAGTGTTTGTACAAAAACGCCACCATGTCAGTTCGACTTCAGGATCAGACCCCGGAACCTGTCTTTCTGCAGCGAGGTGTGAGGCAGGGAGATATCATATCTCTGAAACTGTTCACCGCTGCACTGGAGCATGTCTCACAGGCATCAACGTCAATGGCGAGTACATCACTCACCTTCGGTTTGCCGACGATATAGTGGTCATGGCTGAGACTATGGAGGACCTCAATACAATGCTCGATGACCTCAGTAGAGCTTCCGAAAGAGTGGGTCTTAGGATGAACATGGACAAAACCAAGGTGATGTTGAATGCCCATGTTACACCCACTCCTATCAGAGTCGGAGACTCTACACTCGAAGTTGTGGATGACTATGTCTACCTGGGACAAACAATCCAGTTGGGTAGGGCCAACTTTGAGAAAGTACCACAGTGTCTCAAGACGAAAGTCTATGACCAGTGTGTTTTGCTAGTTATGACCTATGGCTCTGAGACGTGGTCGCTCACAATGGGCCTCATCAGAAAGCTTACAGTCACCCAAAGGGCAATGGAGAGGGCTCGACGGATGGCCGATGGGGCAGAAAGGTTCTGGAGTGGCGACCGCGAACCGGAAGACGTTGCGTTGGAAGGCCTCCCACCAGGTGGACCGATGACCTGGTGAAGATTGCGGGGATCCGCTGGATGCGAACCGCAAGGGACCGGTCATTGTGGCGGCGCTTGGGGGAGGCCCAGTTGACGTCTTTCGGCTAATATGATGATAATGAGTCCTTTTGAAAGATTACATGAAACAAAACACACATTTATCATGTACCTATGTCAAATGGTAATTTCCAAAGTGAACAGTTTTCAGATTTTGTTTACGTATAGAGGATAAAAGAAAAAAAGCTGAAATTGTTTTTTAGGCCAGAACAAATGCGTTGGGTCGTTAGATACAAAACCGTAAAATCGAGATTTCAAAAACAGAACGTTAACGCATCTGGCAGCTAAAAAAATACAAAACAAACGTCCGGTTACAGAATAAATCGGAAAGGGATGGATAGTGTTTGACAAAGGAATACGCCATTTTCCATTTATCTATTCTGAAATTTAACTCTCTTTTAACCGGTTTTAAAGGAAATCATAATTAAACTTTTTCTATAGGCACTTTGCCTAGCGAATTTTCTTTTGTCGTTGTGAAATTTGGCTTCATAATGTTTTAATTTTCTAATGATTCGTCCGTTGTTACAAAGCCCTGAGAGAAAAGAAGAGAACGATTAAGAAATGGCCCTTAAGAAGATTAAAAACCGAAGTAACGAACATACAAACACACACACACTTACAAATTTTCGCCTTATTAATATTAGTGTGAATAATGTGAGAGATTACACACTAATCTTCATTCGTCTTATTATTTTTACATGCTAACCCGTTCTTCGCATATGCAACAATACTCCTTCACAAACGAATAACCCAAAGATGGCGGGATAGTAAAATATATCAATATCCGAATATCGCCTGGACCATCAGCATAATAAAAACATCGAGAGCAGGTCGAGTCGGTATCGTAAAACTTAAACTCGTATTAGAGGCGATTCCTTGACGTCTTTGTATTATGGATAAAATATGCAACTTGTCTGATGTTGATACTGCCCGGGCAGTGTTTGTAGGCAAATCAACGGCGTTTATATTTGAATTTAATGTTCAGATATACAGTATAAGACATCCGGTAGTAACTGATGTATACTAAGCAAAAGGAGTATGTCAGGATCGTCTTCTTTCTTTTTGTGTGAGGTGTGGCCACCTCTGGTGTCAGAGTTAATTAAGCCGCCTCTGGGAATCCCCACAGGCCTCTGACTTGGCTATTTCAGACTTACATTATAACTCTATAAGTCCAGGTTTCCTCACGATGTTTTCCTTCACCGTTGCCTGTGATGTCCAAGATTAACTTAGAAAGTACATATGAATTTGAAAAATTCACATTGGTACTTGCCCGGATTCGAACCTACGACCTCAAGCACGACAGGCGAGGTCTTAGCCACTGGGCCACCACGACACTTAGGATCGTATCAGCTGGTGTTGTGTAGTTTCTGCTTGACCTCATGAAAAAAGTGTGATTTTATGTGTATGAATGCAGAAACAATTTTTACAGGCCCAGCAGCCAGCAAACCCCGGTTCATATTTTCACAAATTATATAGATTTTATAACCCCTAATAACACTTCTACCTACAGTTTGAGGAGAAAAATGTGAACATGACTTATCACGAATCACATTATACTGTACTTACACGTCCACTCACGAAAGGTTTTATTTGCAATCGTAAATGGATATTAGGTATTAGATATTTACCTATTGGAAAGATTTTATACACAAGTAAATACCTCATGGCAAGCCCATGCACCCAAACCTCTCATTTACCTAGATATAGAGCTACGCAGGCATTGCCAGGCAGAGACAACGGTAGCTTAGCATGAATTGAAAAGCAGTTTTTCTCACATGTAATAGCTAATCCCATTGTAAAAGTAGATCTATATTTTAAAATAAAAATAAATAACTTTTTTCAAGGAAATCCTAATAAATTCTAAAATATTGTACCTCTCGTACAAATTTTTATAATCTAATGATAACTCTCTATACAGAGATCCCAAATTTATTTTTAGATTTTGCATATGACTTGAGAGTTTAAAGTAAGGATACCTATTTCCCTTACGCCCTGTATATAGGTGCAAATACATTAACCTCCTAAAATATTTACAATAAATTAAAAGCCGCCTTACATTACATACCGTTGCAAGGAAAGAAAAAGATAAAGCTTCTCCCGAAAATGGGCCATTGGGCGGCCTTTCTCATAGCTATCGAGTAATACCAATTTGCCTTGTATCGGACACTCGACTCCTAAAAGTATTGAGGGAGAGAGAGATAAGGAAAAGAGGACTTTGATAATTAACCCTCAAAGCGTTTACGGTAAACGCGAATTGAACGAGTGCGATGGGACAACAAAATGTATCCCTTGGCTACATAGGTAGTTACTAATTTAGTTTATTTGTGAGTAAGTAAGTGGTAATTGTATAGTGGGAAGTCGTCAGCGGTTTTGCAGCCATTGTGTATTGTCGTTCAAAGAACAGCTGCTCTAAAATGAAATAAACATCTAAATGTATGATCGTTTGTGAAGTAACAGAAGTACAGCTCACTCCATATGCACATCACCAGAGTTTTCATCGTGAGTTTACAGAATAGAACTACTGCTTTCCTCGTTAGTAGCTTTACGGGGATGATAGAAAAGGAATATCAAGAACGAATGGTAAAAAAAAAACGTTAATCTAGGTCTTTGTTAAATATTTTATTGGATTGCGTGTTAGATTCAGTTAAAACGTCCAAGTGCGAGTCGGACTCGCGCACGAAGGGTTCCGTACCGTTATCGCAAAAAACGGCAAAAAATCACGTTTGTTGTGTGGGAACCCCACTTAAATATTTATTTTATTCTGTTTTTAGTATTTATTGTTATAGCGGACAATAGAAATACATTATCTGTGAAAATATCAACTGTTTAGCGATCACGGTCCATGAGATACAGCCTGGTGACAGACGGACAGACAGACCGCGGAGTCTTCGTAATAGAATCCCGTTTTTACCCTTTGGGTACGGAACCCTAAAAATAGGTACTTGATACTTGCCCTGAAAGGAAAGTTTTTACTTTGAATTACCTTTTATAGCAGTAATTGAATTCCTAATAGGTTTGCAGTAAATACACGCATGTTGGCATGTTTATAGAATGTACAAAGCAGATATACAATGAGGGTTTTCGGAACTGATGCACTGAGATTTCAGGTCCAGGCACCTGTCAAACCGCTTTTGTTCTCCCACATTACTTAAATTCACGTCAACGTTATGTTGATCTCTTATCTTACGTTATCCAAGTAGAGGAACTCTTGCCAAAGTGGCGCCAACTTGTAGCGTATTTTTTTTTAATCTCATTCGCGATGATTTACCCCGCACCGTCAAAAAAGCGTTCTCCATCGTAACAGCTGAGTTTAAAGGAATGAAAAAATATATTATTGACTCATATAGATTATTTGTGAAACATGATATTTTCGTATGATTTAAAATAATAATATATATATTATATATTTTTTCACGTCTTTTACGTACTCATTCAAAACGTCTTGGATGTTTAAAAATATTTTTGGACAGAAAATTGATGTTTAGAATTTCTTCTTTACTTAAAAAAAATACTTTGTAAACAAAACTAACCATAAGGAGGTCCAATATTTATATTCTGGCACCTAGCGGACGCACAGCCAGTACCGCGTTAACATTAGGGAATATATAAGCCTTAAAGGAAAATTCAGCCGCCAATCGTATCATCTAAATTGTGTTTAGTTTGCAACGCGTTGATTATTTATTTCCAGTGATTTCTTTAGCCACTTACACTCATTAGGTCACTACTTTCCTTTGCAATCCTCAAGTAATCTATCCATATTCTCAGTAACTCAGTAACCCAACCTACATCGGAAACATTAATAAAGTCCTTTGAAACATTTGAGTTCTACCCTCGTGTGTGCATTAAATTTATTTTCACTGTAAACTTCTGTAATACTGTTTTCTGTAATTTGTTCCGTAATATTACTCTTCGTATTGATGGATCGTAATTGGCTGAAGTTTTTTAGGGGTTCTAACACTTTCTCTTATGAAATATAACCCTATTTCATAGGAGAAGGTTAATGTTAGAACCCCTATTTGGTGGTCAATGTGTTTTTTTAGGATTCCGTAGTCTTTAATGAATCCTTATAGTTTCGCCATGTCCGTCTGTCCACTGCTTAGCTCAGATACTCTTTGTACTAAAATGCTAATTTGGCATGGATTTACATATTAATCACGCCAACAAAGTGGTAAAATAAAATCATGCAATATTTTAAACTGTCGTGGTCACTAATACTAACATTAATATTAGAATCGGGATAAACAGTTTATCCGTGATCATGGTGCTTGCAACAGCGCCGAAATATCGGCAACTCGCTACAAACAGTAAACATGGTAAATAACCCGATTCTAATGTTAATGTTCATGCAGTATTTATTTTTTATGTTTCCTCCAGTACACGTAAAGTGGGAATGTCTTATTTCTCGTCAATCCCATGGTGGGGGATACTCCCCACCATGGGATTGACCGTAAACCGTTTTCGTTTCCATTTTCACAGCTAAGTAGGCGTTACAAATGTACTTAGATAACTAAAAAAAAAAATTCGTTAGAGCAATGTTCGGTGCTTTCATTTATTTATTTATTTATATATACTTTATTGTACACCAAGATAAGACAATACAAAAGAAACATTAAAAATTAAAACAAACATACAATAGGCGGCCTTATCGCGCTCTGCGATCTCTTCCAGGCAACCTTGAATGGATAGAGATAGCCTGGACACGACATGGGGTTGCACTTGGTGCCAATTTCAAATCATACAGGTAATACAAACTACTAAAATAGATACATAAATACATACATACATCTAAATAAACAAACAAGAAAACAATACAGCTTAAACAAGGACATAATCACAGAGAGAGGTAATGTTCCTTTATAAGTTTTTTAAAGACAGGCAACGACTGAGCACGTTTTATTGGGTCAGGCAATGCATTCCACAAACGAGCAGCCTGGACAGTGAATGACTTATCCAAAAATGTAGTGGAATGCATAGGCATTTTAAGTCGCAAGTTTTCTGATGACCTAAGAGATTTCGTATGGGAATCGCAGATAAACTGAAAACGATCCTTGAGGTAAAGAGGGGTGGAAGGAGTAAAGAGGACATTGTACAAAAGAGAAAGAATATGAGTATTCCGGCGAAGGCGAATTGGCAACCACTTGAGCTTTACACGGAATTCGGAAACGTGGTCATATTTGCGCAAACCAAATATGAACCTTATACAAACATTTTGAAGTCGCTCAAGTTTATCTAGTTGTTCTTGAGTAAGGTCAAGATAGCTGGCATCAGCATAATCAAGGATGGGAAGAAGAAGAGATTGTGCAAGCGCAATCTTGGTGGCAGTCGGAAGAAAATGCCGCAGTCTCCTCAAAGTTGCAGCAGATGCAAACAACTTGCGGCTAACTTCCTGCAGTTGGGCAGTCCATGAAAAGTTTTTGTCGATGAATATCCCCAAGTTTTTAACTTTCTCACTGAATGGAATAACAGAATTGTCAAAAAGTACTTGGGGAAGAGACGTCCAGTCGATCTTTGAAACCATTCTAGAACTGCCCACTACAATAACCTGCGTCTTAATAGGGTTGACCATAAGCCCATACCTCCTGCTCCAATCACAAATGCGAGCCAGATCAAGGTTTATGGTTGCTATAGCCTCGGACAGCTTTCCGAGGGGTGCCCGCGAGTACAACTGTAGATCGTCTGCATAAAGATGGTAGGAAGAAATAAGTTCATTCGAGATTGAGTTTATAAAAACTGCGAAAAGTAAAGGGGATGAAACGCCACCCTGGGGTACCCCAGCAGAAGTACTGCACCAGGAAGACAAGTTCTCCCCAATACATATACGTTGCCGGCGCCCGAACAGGTAACTACGAAACCAGTCAACCACCGATGGAGATATATTAAGAGAGCGTAGAATACCAAGCAAAACGTCGAAGTCAATAGTATTAAAAGCATTACTGAAATCTAGCAATGCCAAGACCGTCAGATTACTGCTTTCCATGGCTGACCGTATATCGTCCGTAATGTTGAGAAGAGCTGTTGTGGTGCTGTGACCAGGACGGAAACCGGACTGGAAGGGATTGAGGAAATTGTTTTTGGATAGGAACTTGCTAATTTGATTATGGACTAACCGTTCTAGGACTTTAGATAGGAATGGTAAGACGGATATTGGACGGTATTCAGAAAAGGAGGAGGGATTGGACTTTTTAGGTAAAGGAATTATTTGCGCATCTTTCCATGAGCACGGAAAGACACCGCTGGACACAGAAAAGTTAAGGATGTGGCAAATGACAGGAAGGATAATGTCCAGCACCGGGAGTAACATTTTACGGCTGATACAATCACATCCTACAGCATTGGAAGTAATTGAAAGTATGCTCTTCTTAACATCACATGCAGAGAATTGACTAAAAGCAAATGGAGAATAACTGGGACTAATATGTATAAATAATATGTATATATAATAATATGGATAAATACTGAAGTTCATTGTTTATGAACTTCAGTATTTAACTTATTATGTTGGTGAATTTTTCTGTTTGTACGAAACCTTAGGTGAGCGAATCTGACTCGCACTTGGCCGGTTTGTTTACTTTGAAAAACCGCTTTGGTATGGTGGTCTCAAGAACAACTGCTAGGCGTGGGGTACTGGGTTAAATTTTCAAGTTGGGCATAGTGTTTTAGGGGTTTGCAATTAAGAATTTCTTAGTAACAACTTGAAGTTTGTAAATAAGTAATGTTAAACCCCCGTTCCTCGGAAAGCATGTTAAACTATTGGTCCTGCGCCTGATTTTTCTCCAGTCTTGTCTCATTGGAATATGATACTCGTGCTCTATAATATCTCTTGCATACTTAGCTAATCGCCGTTGGGATTGCCCACCGTGACCAAATTTATTGACTATTTTTTTAGCTTCAGCAATATTGACAAATTATGCATCTAAATTTAACCCTCTATGAGACGATGTATTTTTAGACCTCCGTAACTATTCATGTCAAGTTGAAGGTGTATTTTTTACGATAATTTTACGCTTAATACGTATAGTTTATCATTCTTGTTTTTGAGTTTATCTTTTCTCTCAAAAATTGTTTATCATTCTTACCAAATTTCTCGTAACTCACCAAAGAAGAAAAGCGATAATTTATTTAGAGAAGACTTCTCTATTTTATATTTAGCATTTAATAGACTAGTACAACATCTTATTGCGATCAGAGTACAACAAAGAGTTTTCAGAAACACCCATTTCACTTTTTTATAAAAAACAAAACAACTTCCGCATCAGCCACGCAATAAATTGTACCTGTCGAATCTCTCAGTCGAACGAGCTTAAAAACTACGACCACAAATTATCAAAATCGGGCATTATGAAAAACAAGACTGATACAATTTCTAACATCAGTCAAGTCACAAACAAGATTACAATGTTATCAATCAAGGACAGGACGAAGACGTCGAAGGCAATTAAGGCGCAGTGTCATGGACCATGCCGTTAAAAATGTAACAGAGAAAATTACCGCTCGTGACGTCACTGGGCTAATGTAAATCAAATGCAAGCTGCGTTGCAAGAGGGTTTGTGTTTTGGTGTTGCAAACGGCATTTTTGACCGATATTAATTACAACCTTGATTATAGAACATCAAAATATCCTTCAAAAATGTTGCTTAGTATTTCCGTTACGTCTTCGCAATTTGAAATGTAAAAAAACTGTCGGAATCACAGATATAAATCTAACTTGATGACGTGATTGTTTGTAATTCGCGTGTCAAAAAACGGGTATTACTATCATTGATATGAATGATCGTTATCGTGTGATCAATGATCGTAATTTAAGCTTTGAAATAAGCATTATCAGCACCAAAAATCCACCGAAATCTATAAAAATGCTTTTTTATGCCATATTGAGCTGTACAAACTGTATAGAAAAAGTTGGCCGAGGCATTGGAAATGTTTATTTCATTGGTAAGTAAATAAAAATTTGTTTATAAATTGTGTGTGAAAAAGTGGCACGCTTGGTTTTCATACAGATGGAGGGACTTACGTTATCTAGTTAGATTTATGTCAGTGATCGGCATATACCCTTCCAAGTTATGAAGTAACTTAAGAAGACGTCATGTGATGATGTGAAAACGAAAACGCAAACGCGTTTATTACGATTACGCCATTTGATTCCCCAAGTTTGAATTTTGGAATGTTTCGCAAAAGTTTTCTGTGAGTTCTGAAACTGTCGTATCTAAATCAGTAAGTATGTTACTACCTTTCCGCCGCATTTCATACTTGTTAGATCTGAAAATAGCGAGAGGCTTCGCGATGACGTCATTCCATTTATAAATTGCTTTATGACTTTTGTATTTGAGGCCTAGGAAACAAAATTATTTAGGTAAGTTGTCGCATACTGGTTGATTTATTATAAGAATATTCTGACTTTCCTTATTTGAAAGTCTGGTAAGAAAAATGTGTTCAAAATGACTTGTCAGCGAAATTCAAAAGACGATTAAATAATTGCTATCGGTGCGGCTGACTTTCAGAGCCGTTAGTTTCAGAAGAAAAATACAAAGACAAGAAATTTTGCAATTCATCGTTCAAACACAGCCTTAATAACAATACCTAATAAGAAAATCATCATCATCATCATTTAGGCCGAAAGACGTCCACTGTTGGACATAGGCCTCCCCCAGGCGTTACGCCACATTGACCGATCCCGTGCGTCTCGCATCCAGCGCCTTCCCGCAACCTTAACCAGGTCATCAGTCCACCTAGTGGGAGGCCTTCCAACGTATCGTCTTCCGGTTCGCGGTCCCCATTCCAGAACTTTTCGGCCCCATCGGCCATCTGTTCTGCGAGCAATATGCCCTGCCCACTGCCACTTAAGTTTGGCAATTCTTCGGGCTATGTCGGTAACTTTGATTCTCCTGCGGATATCATCATTTCTGACGTAGTAACACAAGGAAATTTCGAGCATAGCTCTCTCCATTGCCCTTTGGGTGACTTTGAGCTTTCTGATAAGGCCCATTGTGAGCAACCACGACTAGGTCCCATAAGTGATCACTGGCAACACACACTGGTCATAGACTTTTGTCTTGAGACACTGCGGTAAATTGGACGTCCAACGACGACGGACGATTGGACATTGTACGTTGGGTAGGTCCAATTTTGAGAAAGAGGTCAACCGTCGAATCTGACTCGGCTGGGCGGCGTTTGGGAAGTTGCGTGGTATCTTCTCGTCCAATTTACCGCAATTAGAAAATGTTTTAGTATAAACAAAGCTCTTGAACGGTTCTAAACAAATGGATGTTCCACTTTCAATAAAATGTAAGGGCTTAATGATGCCAGTCAGTCCGAACCCGGGCAATTTGACAAACCCAATTACGTAGTTTTATTTGGGTAGCGATGAGGCCTTTAAGATAGCATGCGCGCCCGCTTTATTATAGAACAATTTGTTCTGTAAAATTAGCATTGTTTGGTAAACTCGACTTAGGCATTCGGCATTATTTATGTTTTACATACGATTTTGTCTGGATTTTAATAATTTTATTAAAACTTTCTTTATGGATCTACGCCTGAAAAGGATTATTTCTGTACCAGTATAAGGATACTACTAAAGTTGATATTCCCGGGCAGACATTGTTCTGTTTCAAAAGTGATGTGCCTCACTTTTTGGACCTTCGGCGGAGATGAACAAACCAGAACCAGCTTCTTTCAATCTCCTTCGTTCCTTAAATCCAGTTTCTATTGGACCTTGAACTTGCTCCAGCTCATTTCTGGCTTGAATAAGCTTTAAACGCGATTTTTTTCGAAAGCGAAACTAATTAAAAAGATTATTTCTGTTAGTAGTTCGAGATTCCTGCCTTGTTCTGATACTCTCACAAAAGCATTAGTCTCTCTAAACCATTAATAGTACATTATGGTACAAGTGTGTAATGTTGAACAAAAAGGCATAATATATATTTTATGATTAATATCGAGCTACAAATTAATTTTTAACCAGTAATGTCAAAGTAATAGTTTAAAACTCCATGCCTTCGGGTTAAATTTGATCACCTCAAGTTACCTGCCTCCTCCTACATGTTATATTTTTAGACAAAAGCGAGATTTCAAAAAAGAACCTTATATAATTATCTCGTAAAAACAAAGGGATTATAAATACTTTGGGAACCTAAAAGAAATATTAAATTTCAAAGCTCAAGTACAAATGCTTACTTATTTCTTCTTTGTGGAGTAAACTGCGTAGATAACGTGATCAGACCACGTAATTTGGTTTAAAACTCTTTCACATTTTTTGCAGTAAAAATTCGCTTAAGCAGCTGCGATCTGTTATTTTACCGGCCCGTTAATTTTATCATCCCATTTTATACATTTAACGAGTAAACGTTAGGTGGGAAGTTAACTCCTGCAGTTCTTATCTCACTTTATTGTTCCACTTCAAGTAGTATGTACTGAGATTATCACTCATTAGCACGATACGGTCGTCTTTCATTTACATTTTGAAATGCAAATTATTTATTCCTTGTGAAAGAGATATACTCTTTGGGAATACTTTCATTGTGCGTACAGCTAAAAAGTGGCATTCTCTGCCGGAGTCTGTGTTTCCTGATCATGGCTGAGCTACAACCTAGGGATCATTAAGCCATTAGGTGAGATAGTGGTCAAACGTGAGCCTCGTCCTTAATACAAAAAAAACTTTTTAAATAAGATTTAACTTTCTGTGTTTCGAAAGGATGAGCGTGTGTGTGATCTGTAAATGCTTTGCCTAACTTTCGCTGTATTGGCTCGATCTTGGTCTCTACGACATGACTCTGTTAGCCTATGCAACCAAATGTTGACAGTTGGTATTTAGCTCGAGAGAGACTGAACCTCTGATGACTACTAAACCACTGTACAATTCTCCACAATATTTGAAAGTACGGCACAGTGCGCACAAACCACTTGAATGGAGACACCACAAGATGAAAAGCTTACTAGGACTGGTATCCATTTTAATTTCGATTGGATCTTAAAAATGGGTTTTGGATAGGAAAGAAAAGGTTTGCCTGATGTCAAAGGTAATATTTTATAGATTTCATAATACTATTTCCTAGAAATTACGTGTACTTTTGTCAATATTTTACTTAAGTTCTTCCACAGTCCTCTGAGTAGTCAACAGCGAAGTTAACCCCTAACCAAGCTGGTTGCTTCATCTTTAACCTGATTGATCTTCATATAGCGACACTTTTTAGAGAAATATATATGGGTAAGCCATAGAGGCGATATTAGCACGCCAGTAAAGTACCGAAGCCTTAAAAATGCAATACATGCAAAGTAGCCTATATCAATATTCCAACAAGCCTTTATATATCATTTACATAGAGCCAAGCCAAATATATTAGAGAAAAATGTTTTACCCAAAACTAGGATTACCTGGTACCTACTCGACTGCTCTAAGTACTAGGGCCAGAATAAACATACTTATCAGTAGTGTCCGACCAAACGTCATTTCTGGCGGAAGCAGATTACTTCGGCTTGGGCCAGTGTGGAAACCAAATATTTAACAGTTCAATATTAGCAACTTTTTTTTTTTGATGCTTCTTTTTTCTGGCGTGCAGTTGGTTGTCCATTGCATGATTGCATCCGTGTAACAGCCTATAGAGAGGGATGGCGTCGCATTGTGAGGTGAATCATGACAGCCCGAAGTTTCACTGCAACATGATGACCACGACCGCTCTGCTACGAGTGTACTAACGAAGAAGAAGAAGATATTCTGACGATGGTGACTGGCTAGTGATAGGCTTGTTCAACGGAGTACGACCCTGCCCCCTACCCGTTGTCTGTTCCATGGCGCTCTCACGCATTTTTAACAGTTAGATTTAGATTTTGGCACTTGCTAGAAACCTTCAGCTTTGGCCGTAACTTCGGTCTATTTTGGCCGAAACTGAATATTTGGCCAAAGTAGTCCAAAGTAGTATTTTTAGCCGAAGATGGCCGAAGCCGAACCCGAAACTGCCGTCGGACACTACTTATCAGTGAATCGAACCCAACTTTTACCCCTACTATGGCGTAAAATGTAACTACAAACGTAAGAACGGCTTTATAATAAAAAAGTATTATGTTTTTACCTTCTTTTATTATTGCTCGATAATGTTATTAGTTTGTTTTAGGTTAAAAAGGTTGCCGAAAAAAGCTCCAGATTATGCTGATACGTCTATCTTTATGGGGCCATGTTTATATTAGGAAGGTAAGTAGATAAAGTAATCGTTTGATAGACATATTGTTGTTGTCTTTTTTGTAGTAGGTTTAGGCATTCGACACATTTTGTAACAATATTTATTTAACCAGTAGGTAAAACTGCTTTACTAATAACACATAACACTCACGTTGTTCAATTTAATTTATGTTTATTTGATACACATATAAATAAATAAAAAATCAAGTGCCCGAGGGGTTTTACTATCGGCAAAAAGGATAGCTTCAGAAAGGTAGTCTAAATTGTCAATGTTCATATCTCGAGAGAAAAACCTCCTTAAAATATTCATTTAAACTGGGAGCTCTACATTTTTTATAAAATATCATCTGCCTTTTAAAAACCTTGACCTTTTAAACACAAAATGTAGAAGTTTCTATCTTCAAAAGTTAGTTTGGATCTTTAAAATTACCACTACCAACCAACCAAGCTTAATTAACTCGCTTTGCTTCAAAAAACAAATAAGCTTTTAACAAGGTTTTCTAAGCAAGAACAAATAATGAGGGTAGGTAACACTGGTTTATCCTTGTCAAATATTTTTCAGACGTCAGTCTTGTGGTTCTCTTAGATCGAAAGAGAAAAAAGATGATTTGTTGCCTTTCAAACGGTAACTGTGCTGATCACATCAACATCATCATTAGGGTCGGCACATTTACGGATACGGAAACGCCACCATGTCAAACCGTCTTTAGGATCAGATCTCGGCACCTATCCTTCTCCATCGCGGTGTGAGACAGGGAGACGTCATTTCTCCGAAATTATTCACTGCTGCGCTGGAGGATGTATTCAGGGTTCTGGACTATAGGACAAGGCATCAATGTTAATGGCAAGTACATCACCCACCTTCGGTTTGCCGACGATATGGTGGTCATGGCTGAGACCATGATCGGCGTCGGTACAATGCTCGATGACCTCAGTATAGCTTCCGAAAGACTGGGTCTTAAAATTAACATTGACAAAACAAAGTTCATGGTGAATGCCCATGTAACACCCACTCCTATCAAGATCGGAGACTCTACACTCGAAGTTGTAGACAATTATGTCTACATGGGACATACAGTCTAGTTGTGTAGGTTTAACAACGATAAAGATGTCAACCATCGACTCGAATTCGGCTGCGCCGCGCTCGGGAAGTTGCGCGGTATCTTCACGTCCAATTTACCACAGTTTCTCAAGACAAAAGTCTTCCAACGCATCATCGTTGGAAGATCTTACACTAGGTGGAACGATGACCTGGTTAAAGTTGCGGGAATCCGCTCGATGCGAGACGCACGGGATCGATCAATGTGGTGACGCCTGGGGAAGGCCTATGTCCAGCAGTGGACGTCTTTTAGCTGAAATGATGATGATTTACGGATGGTCCATGGAATCAAGATCTTCTTGCCCTGATCGGGTACTAAAAGACATAATGTTGGATGACCCATAAAGTTGACCGAAGACCTGGCGAAAGTCACGAGAATCCACTGGATGCGAGAAAAACGGGACTGGTCGATGTGGAGACGCTTTGGGAGGTCTACGTACTGCAGTGGGAGTTTTTCGGCTGAAATTATGAGGGTGTTGATTTTTTTAATCGGCCTGCTCCTACACACATAATATTATACAACGTTACTACTAGCTGTCACGACTTCGTTTAAGTAGATATTTAAAAAAAAGTAGTTCGTTCTGCCGTTCTGACCTGATTGAGTAACAAACATCCATCCATATCCTCACAAACTTTCATAATTTTGAAAGTAGCAGGGTTACAAAACATAGATTCATAATATTAGATACGCTGCTTCTCTCATATGTCAGCTTTTCTTAGGATTATATATATTCTTTTCTCATACGATCATTCAAGACCGATTCTTGGAAGAAGGATTCTGTTCTAAGAAAGCTAAGTTGTTTAGTATTTACGAAGAAACAACGCGTAAACATTTGTAGATCACTTAATACTTACTAAGGGATAAAGGTTAATTATATTTATTTATTTTATATAAACTTTATGTCTGTATTTCCTGAAGGTATATGCAGAACTACAAACGGTCTTGATAGTACACCCAAAGCATACAATAAATAGTATTATGTTAGTATCACGTAGTGTATTTACAGGATCAAATACCAACATAACCTAGAAAAAATGGTGAGTCCTCTTTGTCTTTGTCTTTAGTTCTACTTGTTCGCTCCATGTCCGTTTTGTCTAAACGCTCTACAAAAGAGACCAAGTTCCTCATTATCCTATTTTGTTCATTTTCGAAACGCAGCTGGCTCGGGTACTACCATCTTGCATCTACGGAGTCGGGTAACGAACTTAAGTGAAGTTAATGACTTCCAACTTCGCTACTTCGCTTCCTCGGTCGAAAGAAGCGATACGGAATTGGTCGGTAGAAATTTAACCTGCAATCGGGGATGTATTCGTGAGAATTGTTCTTTTATTGGATACTTTTTCTTGTTAGTGTTTTGTTTTAAATTTGTACTGGAAGCGATAGTGGAGATTGAACATTTTGTTGGGCTTTGTTTGGTGAATAACAGTGATTTACTGTTTGATAATAAAACTAGCTATATTATAAAAGTGATAGTATAGCGTTCAATCTGTGGAAAAAAAATGTAATCCGATCAGCACTACCAGAAATTTTCCTTCACGAACATTTTCATATACAAACGAAAATTTTTACATTTTTGACAAAATTTGATAGATTTTTGCTCTGCTGCTTCCAATAAAGCTCACCATTTTTTTCCAGATTCACTGGAATCAGTCTTGTTACATGTTTTATTAAAAATCGTGAGTTAAACACACTTTGTATAATTGTGTAATTACACAAAAAATCTTTGTTAAAATAAGCAAAACTTGTATAATTACAATTTAAATATAAAGATAATAAAAATAGAGATTCCAAGAAATACTTTTCGAGCTCACATACCAAATGAAATATAAATTTCGCTTTTACATGCAACATTCATACGACATCAAGTTATACTTCAGTCGGATATTTCAACAATATTTTACATTACAATCTTTTGTCTAACAATAATCGCCTGGCTTCGCAGTATGAAAGAATATGAAATACAAAATGTATTCCAATCAACCGAGCAAAAGATGCGCGTAACAATGCAGTAGCTAGCGCCTCGTTAATTAGCTGGGAAATGCCCCTATGGCGGTAACTTTGCCGGCTTCAAAATGAAAACTTTAGTACTAAGTAAGCAAAAAGTGATAGTCGGAATGAAGAGGTATATTAACTATATGACAGTCAGTTTATTGGTCGAATAAGTCAGCTTCATTGTTTCAAGATTTAATTAGGTTTGTGGTAAACAAGAAGGATATTTCGCGGTCAATTTCAAATGTTTTAGTCCTACACAAAATTGTGTTCGGTGTTCGACGTGCAGGTTCATTTTAAATTAAAGCGATGCTAGTGCTTGCTCTTGGGTCCACTATAAAGTTTTCTTTTGGTAATGAAGTAGTATCGGTGCTTGAAAACTTACGGTTTTAAATTTTGACGGTGCAGCTAAAAACAATTTTATTTACATTATTTTCACTATTGCTCAAATACACTCCATTTTCACAAAGCTGTTAAGGGTCAGTCTAGGCTCACATTCTATTAAATCAACGATTCTCCTGTCGTCATTTTCATTAAATGTATTAGTAAATATTTTTTCCCTCAACCACACAAAAATACCCTGTACCTACGGTGTATATTTTGGTCTATGTATAACTGTGTACGCTTTCTCAAACGGATTTAAGGCAGTGACAGACACGCGATTCCAAAAATTCCATTTTCACGCAATTCTTTTCAAGCCATGTTACTCTATGTCATTGTCGGCAAAGGAAAAAGTTTATCTCTTATATCCATAATAAAGAAACATTCCTAAATCGTTTTCTGTAAACGAAAATGTACCAACATATTTCCCTTAAAACTGTTCACTCTTTTATATATAAATAAATAAAATAAATACATTTTGTTTATTTGTTGGAAAAATAGAAATTTTGTTTATATTTGTTTTGTTTTTGTTTTAGTGGGTCAGACCACTATCTTCGCATTATTGCCTTTCTAATGAAACCCGTTTGGGGCACATCGGTTGGATGGTTTCAAAGTCTAATAACGGACAAAGGTAGAAACAATTTTTGTGTTTTATATACACACATCAACACGGTCTAGGGATATCTCATACTCCATTAAATAACTCGAAAAGTACTGGCCGCATTGGAATCTTTTATACACCGATTTGTTTGTAATTTATCTCAGACTAATTCCAAATTCAAATTTTTGAAAATTCTTTTGTTTCGGTGGCATAAAAATGTCTTCATGTGTAGGAGAGGGAATTTTCATTTTTGCGAAATTTTGAAAACAATACGAATTACGTTTAGTTACAGTTTTTTTTTCATTTTTAAACGAAAGATAAAGTTAAAATTGAGGTATTGTAGCCATGCAACGCCAACATTTGACGAGGGCGGAGATGTTACGAGCTGTGGGAATGCTGGAAGCTGGGTCTGTTCAGCGTAATGTTGCTGAGGCCATAGCGACCCACCAAAATGTAATTTCAAGATTGTGGACACGCTATCGTGCCACAGGTGAAGTAGCGGAGAGGCACCGGAGGCCAAGTCGCATCACTACCCCCAGACAAGACCGATTTTTGCAAATTACTGCGCGAGCTCAACCAAATGCAACGGCGACTCAATTGGTCCAAAGGCTGCGAGTGGAACACCAAGTGCTTGTGAGTGACCAAACTGTAAGAAGGCGACTGCATGAAAGCAATCTACGCTCTCGTAGACCACTCCGGGTCCCACCTTTACGGAGAGGCAATCGTGGACGACGATTAGAATGGGTTCGGAACCACGTGGACTGGGGCCGTGAGCAATGGTCCAATGTGTTGTTCACGGATGAATCCAGGTTCGGCTTCCATCCAGATTCACGAAGGACGCGTGTTTGGCGAGTTCCTGGACGATGGAGCCGTCTTCAGAACCCTCAGGAAGTTCACCCATACCAAGGAGGAACAATTATGGTTTGGGCAGGAATTCGTCTTGGAGGACGGACGGATCTCGTTTGGGTGCGGGGCATTATGACGGCAGAACGATACGTCCAACAGGTGCTGGGGCCCGTAATCTTGCCCCATAAAACACAAATGGGGCAAGATTTCCTGCTCATACACGACAATGCCCGGGCACACACCGGCCTTAGACTGGCCTGCTCAATCGCCAGATCTAAATCCCATTGAGCATGCGTGGAATATGCTGCAAAGAAGAGCTCTGAAGGAAGTTCCTGAAAATCTGGCTACAGAAGATCAACTTTTTGCGCACCTCAGAAGGACATGGGACAATATTCCGCAGCAAGACATTGACAACCTTGTTCTGAGCATGCCGAATCGTTGCCGATGTGTTATGAACATCATGGGCGCTTTTTCAGACTACTAACTTGAAGTTTATAAACACAAATTAAATGATTTTTCTATTTTTTTCAGGTTTTACTCATAAATTAAAAGTTAATTAATATACGGTTTCCGTCTATGCTTCATTTTTTTTCCATAAAATCCTGAAATTTTAATCGAAGTACCTTAACCATTATTAAAAAATGGTAGAATATTAAATAACGTATCTTTTAAATATATACATGTCATATAAATAATTAACACATTGATTGTAATTCGCTTTTTTAAAAATATCCCTAGACCGTGTTGATGTGTTTAATAATCTTTGATTTGTAGCCATAATTTTTTGTGTGTAAAAATATTTTTAAACATCCAAGTCGTAGGAGGATTTAAGTTTTACTAATTCTCAATTATATTGATAAAACTCGGTGGTCTAGTGGTCACAAGCGCATCAGCTGAGAATGATGTCCTGATTTTGATTGCCGTATTGGGCAAAGTGTTGTATTCTATCTAGAATTTCTCAGTTATAGCCCACATTCTAGAGCAGGTTATTGGCAATATACCTAACTAGCACTTCGTCCGTCACTTCGTTCGCATGATCCGTATTTTATCCTATGGATAACTTTTTATGTTCACCCCCTTAAGGTTGAATTTCCAAAAAAAGAAGCCCCGTACAGTAAAATTCTCCAAAAATATTTAACACGCCCTAAATTGTCTTTTAGGAGTAGTTTTGAAAAACTAATACTGAAATCCTTTAGTATTTACTTAGGTTAGTATTTATGCCAAGTTTAAAATAAATTTCCACCTTTTTACCCCCTTATGGGTGGTATTTACAAAAACCAATAAATACATGAATTCTTTTTATAAATCAAGAGCGTAAATGTAAAATTTCACGTATTTAATTTACAAACTGTAGAATATTTCACACAAATTTTCAACCCCCTTTTTACCCCCTTACGGGTGAAATTTCCAAATACCAATTAATACATAAATCTTTGTATCAATCAACAGGGAAAATCAAAAATTTCACGTGTCCATCTTACAATCTGTAGACATTTTATACAAACTTTCAACCCCCTTACGGTCGGAATTTCTAAAAACCAATAAAATGTAAAATTCTACTTGTCCTATTTACAAACTGTAGAAATTTAAAAGAAACTTTCAACCCTTTTTTCACCCCCTTACGGGAGTAATTTCCAAAAAACCAATAAATCCATGATTTTTTATCAACTTAGTGTAAATCTAAAAGTTCAAGTGTCCAATTTACAAACTGTATAAATAGTATACAAACTTTCAACCTCCTTTTTACTCCCTTAGCGGTTGTATTACCGGAATTAAAAAACTAAGAGCGTTAACCAACAATTTTAGATGATTTTAGATCTTCGGATGAAATAAATTTCAAATAAAATAAAAAAACAATTTATTTTTATTTTACATAGGCCTACATGGGCACTTATTAAACGTCGACAAAAGGTGCACGGTTCGGGTTGGTCGTTTCCTATGGAGAAGAACCGGCAAGAAACTTCATGGTTACTCTTTTAAAAATGGTTTGCTTTTACAATATTTCCATGTTTAAACATTAGTACTATGGGGGGACAACGTAGGCCCGAATTATGACAATAAGTCGTAAGAAACTAAAAAAAAAAGAAAAACATCATATAAAAAAGTTAACAAATGTTAACTAGCATCTAGAAGGCCTACAATGTTCACACGTTCACAAAACAATCGGTAAAAGAATATATACAAAGGTAAAAACATAAATAAATATAACAAGACTAAATTTAACATGTGGCACAAATGTTGTTATCAGTGCTGTAACTATTCTTAGCAAAGGGCCCGGTCCCGGTCGGAAGTCCCCGGTGTGGCCAGCGGCCCGACCGCTGACGCACTGGCCGAAAGGCTCAGGGCGTCCATAAATGCGGACGAGGCCCGAGTGTCCAGGCCCACCAAGTGCGCTGACATGCGCATTCTGGGCCTGGACGATTCTGTGACGGAGGGAGAGGTGGTGGCCGCCGTCGCTAGGACTGGGGGGTGCACTCCCGAGCAAGTAAGGGCAGGGATCATACGGCCTGACGCCACGGGGATGCAAGCCGTTACTGTGAGCTGCCCTGTTTCGGCAGCCCAAAAAATAGCCGGGGAAGGCTGAAGGCTCTTGGTGGGCTGGGTTTCTGCGCAGGTAAAATTGCTGGAACCCAGACCTCTGAGGTGCTTCCGCTGCCATGTAGGAAACCACGTGGGAGCTCAATGCACCTCGGAGGTGGACCGCAGCGATCATTGCTTCCGCTGTGGTCAGCCTGGTCACAAGGCCGGCACGTGTAATGCCACGCCGCACTGTGTCGTATGTGCGGCAGCAGGCAAGCCGGCTGATCACCGGGCTGGGAGCAAGAACTGCGCTCCACCCGCCAAGGACAGGCGCAGGGGCAAGCACTCCACCACCGCCGTCACCGTCGCAGCCGCTGCTTCTGCCGCCGCCGCTGCCGCCTCCACAGCCGTCGTCGCTGCTGAAACCACCGCGGCAGGACCCTCACTGGGGGTTTTGGAGGGAGCTGAAATGGAGTGCCAATAATGGCCCCATTACGCTTCCTCCAGGCGAACATCAACCACTGCGCCGCTGCTCAGGATCTATTGCTCCAGAGCATGGCGCAGTGGTCGATTAACATCGCCGTGGTCGCTGAGCCGTACTTTGTCCCGCCCAGGGACGACTGGGTGGAGGACCTGAGCGGCTCAGTGACCCTAATTTCGTTGGCCGCCGCTGGCACCCCGTCCCTCGAGGGTGTCAAGAGGGGACAGGGTTGCGTGGCAGCACGGTTCGGGGAGATTGTTGTTGTGGGTATATACTTCTCCCCGAACCGAACACTCCCTGAATTCCACAACTCCCTTGCGGAGTTGAAAATCGTCGTCGTCGGGTACCGCTCCATCCCTGTGATCGTCCTCGGGGATTTCAATGCCAAGAATGTGGCTTGGGGTTCCCGGTATACGGACACACGGGGCAGGATGGTTGAGGACTGGGCTCTGGAGACAGGCTTGGTCATCCTCAACCGGGGTTCTGTCTCCACGTGTGTGCGGATGCAGGGCGAATCGGTGGTGGATATTTCGTTCGCTAGCCCCGCTCTGTCACCACGTGTCGTCGACTGGCGCGTCATGGAGGAGGTGGAGACCTATTCCGACCACCGGTATATCCGGTTCGACGTCTCCACCCAGATCTCGAGCGCGTCGGTCCGACAGACCCCGAGTGGTCCGCGGTGGGCGCTGAAACAGCTGGACCGGGAGCTCCTCCTGGAAGCCTCGATCGTGCAGGCCTGGGTGTCATCACCGGATAGGCCTGCTGACATCAACGACGAGGCGGAGTGGTTCCGGGAAACCATGTCCGAGATATGTGACGTGGCAATGCCCCGGGTCCAGCCAGGTCGCGCCCGGCGCCAAGTGTACTGGTGGTCGCCGGAGCTTACGGCTCTGCGCCAGGCGTGCGTTGCTGCGCGACGCCGGTACACCAGGCACCGCAGGCTTCGTAACCGTCCTCCGGATACGGAAGCCATTGAGGTGGAGCTGTACGAGGGGTACAGAGCGGCGAGGATTGCCCTCCGAGCGGAGATCAAGCGGGCCAAGGGCTTGGCTCGCGAGGAGTCGCTGCGGATTCTGAACAGGGATCCGTGGGGGCGCCCCTACAAAATGGTGCGGGATAAACTCTGCCCATGGGCGCCCCCGCTGACACAGAGTCTCCGGCCGCAGCTCGTGGAGGGCGTGGTGAGCACTCTGTTCCCTTCGCAAGTGGAACATACTCCCCCGCCCATGGCTCCACCTCTTGCGGTGCCCGAAGCGGACCACACCACCGACGACGACGATGCTCCGGAGGTGACCGAGGTAGAACTGAGAGTGGCGGTACGTAGGCTGAATGCCAAAAATACCGCCCCAGGACCCGACGGTTTACCTAGAAAAGCCTGGGTTCTGGCCTTGGAGGCTCTCGGGCCTCGACTAAGGGGGCTCCTTAACGCATGCTTGGAGAGGGGCCAGTTCCCGCTTCGCTGGAAGACGGGGAAACTGGTCCTCATTAAGAAGCCGGGGCGCCCAGCGGACTCTCCGTCCGCTTACCGGCCCATTGTGCTGCTCGATGAGGTGGGCAAGCTCTTTGAAAGAGTTATTGCAGACCGCCTCGTTGGGCAGCTGGTGCGGGTGGGGCCGGATTTGGCGGAGAGCCAGTTTGGCTACCGCAGGGGGCGCTCTACGGTGGACGCCATCATGCGCGTGCGAGCCCTCACGACGGGGGATGCAGTGGCCCGGGGTGGGGTCGTCTTGGCGGTGTCTCTAGACATCGCCAACGCCTTTAACACCCTGCCCTGGAGTTGCATCAGGGAAGCACTCCGGTATCACCGGATGCCGCCCTACCTCTGTCGCGTGGTCGAGGCCTATTTGACGGACAGGGCCGTCATCTACCCCGGTCACCAGGGAGAGTGGAACCGGCGAGAGATGTCGTGCGGTGTCCCACAGGGATTGGTCTTGGGGCCGCATCTGTGGGACATCGGGTACGACTGGGTGCTGCGCGCCGACCTCCCTAACGGCGTCAGCGTAATTTGCTACGCTGACGACACGCTAGTCCTGGCGCAGGGGAGGTCGCACCAGGCGGCGGCAAATTTAGCGACACGCGGGGTTGCGACAGTCGTTGAGAGGATCCGGCAATTAGGACTCGAGGTGGCCCTGCACAAGTCTGAGGCCATGTGTTTTCATGGTCCTCGGAACGTGCCACCGCCGGGTTCCCAAATAACGGTAGGAGGGGTTCACATCGGCGTCGGGTCGACGATGAAGTACCTGGGACTCGTCCTCGACAGCCGGTGGAATTTCGTGGAGCATTTCCGACGTTTGGCTCCCAGACTGGAGTGGGCCGGGGCTGCCCTCAAGCGACTCCTGCCCAATCTAGGGGGTCCAAACGCCTCCTGCCGGAGGCTCTACGCGGGGGTCGTGCGGTCTATGGCTCTTTACGGCGCACCGGTGTGGGCGCGTTCCCTTATGCGGCGACCAGCCCGCTCGTTGAACGCGTCCCAAAGGGTCATGGCCATCCGGCTGGTCCGGGGATACCGCACGGTCTCCGGTGAGGCGGCGAGCCTCCTTGCCGGATTGCCGCCATGGGATCTGGAGGCAAAAGTACTCGCGCACATTTGGGAGTGGCGCGAGGAGGCGAAACGCCGGGGTGAAACTCCGCTGCCACGACAAATCGCGGCTCGGCGGACAGAGCTCCGGCAGGATCTCATGGCGACATGGAGAGAGCGACTGTCGCAACCCAGTGCTGGGCACGCCACAATTGCGGCGATAAGGCCCCTCTTTGAGGAGTGGCTTGAGAGGCGCCACGGCGTCCTCACCTTCCGCCTGACGCAGGTCCTTACCGGACATGGCTGTTTCGGGAGGTTCCTGTTCAGGATAAGGCGGGAGGAAACGCCCGGGTGTCACCATTGTATGGATCGCCCGGAGGACACGGTGGAGCATACGGTGGAGGTCTGCCCCGCTTGGGCGGAGCACCGCCGTGTCCTCGTGGACGTGATCAGCGGTGGCGACCTCTCGCGTCCGGCCCTGCTTCAGGCCATGGTACGGAGCGAGAGGGCATGGGAAGCTGTCACCTCCTTCTGCGAAGCAGTAATGCTCGCAAAGGAGGAGGCGGAACGCGTGAGGGAGACGCATCGGAGACGCCCTCACGCCCCTAGCCACCGCAGAAGACGCCCTGGGCGTCGGGAGTCGCAAGCCGATTCCCGGCCACCGTAGGCGCGGGCTTGCGGACGGTGAGTAATGGGTAGCTCGCCGTCTGATAAGGATCAGGCCCGAGTCGACGGCGCGTTGTGTTCCACGCGCGCCTCAAAGAGATGTCAGCAAAAACTGACGGGGCCCGCTAGGGCCGATGCCTGTCTGGGTCGCGGATAAATTTGAAAGAGAGTTACCGCGGCCCTGGCACAAGCAACTGAAGGAACACGGGTGGGTTTTAGTCAGTTAAAGTCTGACACGCCCTTCCGCTTCACCCAGAGCGGGAGAAGTCATTTGATGATTTCCCAACCAAAAAAAAAAAAAAAAAAGGCCCGACAATAAGTCGTAAGGAACTAAAAAAATAAAAAAGTTTATATAATATATAACAAAGTTAACAAATGATAACTAACATCTAGAAGGCCTACAATGTTTTCACATTCACAAAATAATCGGTAAAAGAATCTATACAAAGATTTAAAAAAAATATATATATATAACTAACAAGACTAAATTTAACATGTGGCACAAATGTTGTTATCAGTGCTGTAACTATTCTTTGCAAAGGGCTATAAAGATGATTGCGAACTATTGTAAAAAGTCCAATTAAAAGAAAAAAAAAAAAAAAAAAAATCAGATTGAGAATAGTTAGAGACATCCACATATTTGTGCCGTTTATGAGTTACCAGGGAAGCCGCATGCGCAGAAGGAGCTAAAGCCAAAATTTTTATCTTCAACGTAGTCCTTGATTTTATAATATGCTTTTTTAATAAGGACACGTTTGATGTGATTTTTGAACTTTCTATCGGTCAGTTCTATAACTGACTTTGGCAACATGTTATAAAAGCGTATACTGTTTATAAGAAAAGACTTGCTAGTTTTAGTAAATCTGAATTTGGGTATTACAAGTTCGTGCTTACTGCGTGTATTTAAATTATGTAAGTCACTTCTAGTTTTGAAAAGCCCTCGATTTTTGCGGACATACAAAATACCTTCCAAAATATAAAGTGAAGGTAGAGTCAGTATATCGATCTCTTTAAATTTATCTCTGAGGGACTCGCGAGGACCCATTTTATAGATCGCGCGGATTGCCCTCTTTTGTAATATGAAAACTGAGTCAACACCTGCTGCTGATCCCTACAGCAGAATGCCATAAGACATAATACTGTGTAAATAAGCATAGTATACTAACCTAGCTGTGGCTACATCGGTTAAGTGCCTTATTTTCCTTACTGCATATGCAGCTGAACTTAACCTTCCCGAAAGAGTTCTAATGTGCGCGCACCACTGCAATTTTGAATCGATAGTAATCCGTCAATCAATAATAATAGTTAATTATAACTTCAAGATTTTTGCCGTCAAGACTTAAGTTTAGGTCACGTTGTGGTACATTTGGTAAAGAGAACTTAAGACATTTTGTTTTTTCGCATTCAGTAAGAGATTGTTAGCTGCGAACCATTTTGAGAGAATAATTAGACTTTCGTTGACATGTAAGACATCCGTATCTTTCCTATCTATTTTAAAAATTTGCGAAGTATCATCAGCAAATATAATTATATCCGATAATATAGCCATCATAAAGGGGAGATCATTAATAAAAACAAGAAAGAGGAAAGGGCCGAGAATTGAACCTTGGGGCACGCCCATCTTGACTAGAGACCCGGAGGACGTCGCCCCATTAACATTTACTTTTTGCTGTCTGTTTGATAAATAGGAAAGCACGAGATCAGCAGATTTTCCTCGAATTCCGTAGTGGTGTAATTTACAGATCAGTGTGTTGTGGTCGACGCAGTCGAACGCTTTTGTGACATCACAGAAAACGCCAATGGCATCCTGGGACTTCTCCCAAGATTCCAAGATGTGGCTGATGAGTTTTACTCCCGCGTCCGTTGTCGACCTACTTTTCGTGAAACCAAACTGCTGACTATGCAGGATCCCATTAGAATTGAAGTGAGACAACATCTGGTGCAGCATGATTTTTTCATAGATTTTACTCAATGCTGGAAGCACGGATATAGGTCTATAATTAGAGGGATCACTCTTACAGCCTGATTTGAATACATACAGTTTCAACCCCTATTTTGTGTCCTTAGGGGTAGAATTTCCAAAAACCAAAATATAAATAATATTTTTTTGCGTAAATCTAAAATTTCATGTGGCCAACTTACAAACTATAGAAACCTCATACAAACTTTCAAGCCCCCTTTTACTCCCTTAAGGGTGGAAATTCTAAAAATCCTTTCTAAATGTGCACTTAAGTCACTTAAAAAAACTGCTTGACGTATAAAGATGAAATTTGGCAGGGAAACCTCCCTGCCAAATTTCATGTTTATACGTCAAGCAGTTTTCGATATTTCGTGATAGGTGAGTGAGTGACCTTCCGCTTTTATATATATAGAAAAAATTGACCTAAACATAATTGGCAAAATATGACGGTAGTATAGGTTTACTTCTGCTTAACTCGGCGGGGAATACAAGATTGATGTTATAACTAGCCCTGCTAACGAGAATTAGACGTAAATGAATAAAGTAATATCATATTAACATCAGGATGGATTTCCGTTTTAATGTTGCTCTCAAACTTACACAGGAAATATTTTAAGCACCTTTACAAAGAAGATGTGTCGTCGTTTCATGAATTTCTACTTTTAAAATATTTCACATATACTTTTCGAGAAAAATATCAAGTGACTATCACGTACGACATTAGAATGCACATTTGTAATACTTTTACGATATCTAATAACATTCTGAATGTATATAAAATGAAAATTATGGGCTAATATAATGTAAAGGTACATAAAATGAAACGAACTTGGTCCTAGGTATACATTCCATATTATTCTTATTGCCTGTAGTAAAATTGTAAGTACTTGTACTTTCACCGCGTCAACTATTTACACAGAACCATTTCATTTTAAACTTTATTGTCGAAATTCAAACTATTCGAAAGTCTCATCCATCTGGGGTAAAAGAAAGAAGGTAAAATGCATTGACTTCTTGTCAATCCTCGAAATATGAAGGTAAGGGTCAGTGGTCGATTTCACAAATAGTCAACGATGGTATTTGATTTTGGTTATATCTCAAACATGGTTCAATTTCATCGAAGTGGGTTTGTGTTTATCATACGGAAGGAAAATATTTCGACACAGTTTTCAGCTGAAAATATAGTTCAATATCCTTTGTTCTGTGTGTTGGAATTTTGACAATCTCGGGATCCTGGGGACTCGGTCCTTTGAAAGGCGTGTGAGGGACTGAAGCCAACTCCCAGAGGCCTTTTTAAGCATGTATCAGGCAATGTTGTCACATGTCACACACAAACAATGTTGGTGTCCCAACCGACGATTATCCCTGTATGCACTGCGCAAGTGCACCCAAGTGCAAACCTCAGTTGGTGCAGGACTGTTGCAAAATATGGGGCAAAATGCATTGGGCTATGGTTTTGGTAGCTTTAGTGGATCGATTGCCTGAAACTATAGGAGGACTACTGGCCCTAGCCGGACCACTGTTGAACTACACGGCTATAAAATGGCAGGGGATGGCTGGCATGCTCAATTAATGGACCCCAATAAAGTGTCGCTTGCACTTTAGTGACGAAGTGCCAAGGGGGCAACATATCCGGAGGTGCTTGAGGAGTGGGGAGGTACACCACGGCCATTAGGACGGAAGTACGGTCAAGATCCCTTGGTAGGGATCTGATGGTAGATGCTGGTGCATCTTAATGGGTTAACTGCCTTCCTCCTTCTTTGAGTTGGAAATATTCTCGGTGTTGTATCAGATCATAGTTTTATTATAATCCACCTGCAAACTGGCTGACAACAGCCTTGTCACGTTGGTTTTGTATTACCCAGTTACTGGGTTGTGGAGGTCAGATGGACAGTCAATCCAAGTAAAATACTGGTACTTTAATGCATCTGGTAAGATTGGAAGCTAATCCCAACACAATGGGCTAGGCAGATTGATTATGTGATGACAATGTATCCATCTAAATAACATTAATAAAATAAAATATTTTGATCTTAAATATTGTTTTTATTAATAGAAACATCCAGACCGCCAAGATGAGAAAATTAAAAGCATGGCTTGAGTTCAAGGCCTTACCAAATATCACCTCGTTTCACCTCCGGTCGGCAAGGAAACGCAAATAAAATTAAAATCCAGGAATAATAGAATATTTACGAGATCGTCACCTTTTTGACCGTTCAGTGAGAACCACTGTAGCAGATTCAAAGGAAAAAGTATAATTGATTTTTATATAATCTCAATCTTTATAGTTGGAAATTATTCTGGTCCGATGGCAATGAACTCAAACTTTTGAACTCTTGTTGATAAACATTGATTAAAGTTTCAAACGGTAGGAAAGAGGGAGGTTCAGAGATTTCCCATGCATTTTTCGAGGTTTAAGATATATTGTTTGTTTGGCATATCTTTCCGCCGCGTTTGTTAATAAGGGGTTGAACATCTACTCAGTTACTGGTGTGTACGGCAGAACGAAATCATCTAAGGATTTTAGTTTCTTTGAAAGAGTTAGTTCTTATATTCTGATATACTTGAGTAAAATATTTTTGTCTTGTCTTGTGTGTCTATCGAAATCGTAATTATGACACGATGTCTTGTAAATATACCCCGATTCAAATAGTAGATAGCCCATAACTTTTGAACAGCTGAACCGATATTCATCAAGCATAGCTAAGAACACTCCCGATAATGTCATCTTTCAAACAAATCGGTTCATCCATTTAGAAGCTATGATGCCACAGACAGATACACAAATACTCAGGCACACACGTCAAACTTATAATACTCCTCCATTACCGTCGGGGATTCTTAAACAAAGAACAGTGTAACATGTTTAATGCAACATTTTATTTTTGTGTACAATTGAAAATGGAAATCTTAAGAATTTGTCAATTCAATGGGTAAAAAATGTCTGCAAGAAAAACTGAAGTGAACACACACGTTTTGAATTAATATCAAGACGACCCCAAATATATTCACGAATGTCTTTTTATCATCGAATATATCATTTTTAGACGTTAAAGGTTGATCTATATCTACATAGAAATAACACAAACTCTAGATACAAATTACGTATACCATCCTATTGTACGAGTATTGTCAGAGAAAATACTCATTTCCACTTACTTATAGACCCGAGAAAAATAACATGAATGTTCACTGGTTTTTATTTCTTGATAATAAAGTAATATTATATTTTCGTTTTTACAACTAAAATTACAGTCATTATCATGCTGGGCCTCCTTCCATAAAAATGCCACAAAACATACAGGCTTGATTACTAAATATTTACTTATGTAAACGGTTCGGTGGAACACATCTCAGGGGCGAATTGAAAAGTCTAATGGTCCTGTAATTTCACCTGCGCCCTATTCAGCTATACCTTGGTATCAAAAACAAATAGTCGCTCCAGAGATAATATGTACTAATAAAAGGGAAATTCAATAAAATCTTTGTCACTTTAAAAAATATTATTTAACAGTGTGTTTTTAGAGGCGGAGAACATTAAATTGAAATACGACACAAACAAATGTTTTTAATATCAACAATATATTAAAAACATTTGTGGCTTTATTTAAAGGGCTAATTTTATAACAATTATCATAATCATCAGCCTTTTTAATGCTCTCACTACAGGGACACAGGCCTCCTCTCTGTGAGAGGGAATGGGCTGTTAACCACCACGCGGGCCCAGTGCGGGATGGTGGATGTCCACCGTTTTGAGAGCAGTGGTAATGAAATAATTTAAACCAAGTAAATCGCCTGCCTGGGTTTGAAATGCGTTTGACTTATAAGTCGCGGCCGATACCACTAGGCCACCACTGCACTCCTTTTATATAACAGTAATGTTTAAATATGATTTCGGGCATGTGGCCTTCGTCTCGTCATCCATATCTCTTTCTCTGCTCCTTTTTCGGGCCAATTCTTCTACGCTCCTAAATATAATTAATAACATCTTCCACTTTTAATCATACGCTTACCATAGTACATGTACAACATTGTTGTTATAAGTTTTTAAACTGTCATGGTCACTAACACTAACATTAACATTAGAATCGGGATATTTACCATGTTTATTGTTTGTAGCGAGGTTCCGATATTACAACAGTAAACATGGTAAATATCCCGATTTTAATGTTAATGTTAACATTGTTGTTCTTGCAACTATTCACTTTAGGTCGCAAATTCAACACACGAAACGCGAAGTTCGTTATGTTTCTCTGTTCAATTCGGTGCCGTATGCTTTACAATTTAAATGCAGGTTACGACGCTCTCGAGAATTCTGGGTTTATACTAGGTACACAGGTACGGTTGTACCTGCTTGTAATCAACGAATGTGCATACCTATGTACAGTCGTAGCGACGCCTTTTGAGAATCAACTGGACTGAGTGCTCCGCGATATCGCGCTGAATTTAATTTTTTTTTCCGGCGTGTTTCGTATTTCTGCAATATGAGATAGGTGTTTCAATTTGGAATTGTGCTGAGGGACGGTAAAGATGATGCAATAGCCTATTGTGATGGTAAAATTAACAAGACAATACTATAAGTAGGTAGAAATAAGTTACTCAAGTACGGTACCAAACAAAACTTTTATCTTGGGAAAATTAACTTTCTTTACTTTGTTGTCAGTTTATATATACTGATTGTTAAACCGAACAGTCAGAATACAGAACAGGGACGGTAAAGATGATGCAATAATCTATTGTGATGGTTATATGAACAAGACAATACTAATAGTAGGTAGAAATAACTTAAGTACGGTACTAAACAAAACTTTTATCTTGGGAAAATTAACTTACTTTACTTTGTTGTTAGTTTATAGATACTGATTGTTAAACCGAACAGTCAGAATACAGAAACTCCGTTTCTTAACTGGCAAATAAATCAAAGCACACAACATATACATCTACAGCTCTGATTTTTATGTCATCTTGTATATTTATAGTGCACATTATAAGTCCGTATATTTATTAGATAAATGGCGTCTTTGAGTGAATGTTATAATTTTAAAAGAGAATACAAACCATGTATGTACCAATATATCTTTATATTAATCATAAATGGTTCATAATACGTCTTCTATAACAAGATCGCTGCGAGGACAATTTGCCGCTTTCAATCGACTATTTCATAAATTGATCTCATAAAATTTGTCTCTACCATTCTGCCATCAAAGGAATGTCGCAACAAATATGCGCACTATAGAATTATAGGGGTACATAAAGTGCCAATTCTGTGAAATGTAATTAAAATCTAATCACTGTACAAAGTACGTACAAAAAAATTGGAAGAGGGTTCTTAATTTAAGAGTTTCGTAGTTCAAATGTTTTACTGTTGGTAAGTAATTCCATAATATCTTTTTGTAATTTTTGGTCCAGTTTGCTTTTGTAGTTAGACCGAAGTGTGCAAATATATAGGTTGCTTCTTCTTTACATACAATTTTAAAATCGATATTTTGTAATTGTACCCAACCAACCCTGAAATCGGTTTTCAACAAAAATACATAAACGTATTTGGTAATTCGTCAAAGATATGTCTATCCCTACAAATGTGTAGTTAGGGGCACATGAAATGCCGTTTCGGCTTAATGTAATTGCAATCTCGTCAGTCGCAGCCCCTCACACGCTATATGTACCGAAAACAATATGGCTGAGAGAATAAAATAAAGATTTTCGTGAAAACCTTTTTGAGAAATTCGTTGGATAAAATCCTACTTGAGTTCGCGATCTCTGGTATTCAGTTTGGTGTTCTGGTGTTTTCGATTGTTGTTTTTGATTTCGAGTGTTGGGATACGTATCTTATTCATTTAGTTTTGCAAGCTTCTGTCTTATTTCTTAGCTAGGTTTCTCCCGTGGCTGAATGGCCCTTCTCACAGGTACCGTGCATTTTCCGAGACAAAAATAAGCATATAATATAAATATGATATTATTTTTGTGAATTGATCAGCACGATTGATTGGATTGTACAATAATATTTATTGCTTGTGATTCGTATCGAATATACGGACTTTTAAACATAATTATAAAGAAATGAATGATATTATAGTGCGTGTGCGCATGCTTTGAGCTTTTAATAAAGTTAGTTATAATATGAGGTTAAACTGACAATATTATATGACAAACTTTCAATTTAACCTCCTGTAAGCAACTAACTCTGGGTTAAGTTTTTCGTGTATTATATTTTGTCAGTTTACGTACAGTGACGATTCATTCTAGAGAATTTCACATGACAATGCACCAACAGATTTGAAAGTCCTTAGATATATCATAGTTACCGCTGGCTGTTCTGAATTTATAAATGTTTAAACTCTAGTTCCCCCGCGGGGACTATATGAAACTCGTGAACGTTTGGCAAGGCAAATACACTCTAAAACGTGTGAATACTATGCCACAGAGTAAAACAATATAAACTCTAATGAGTTAAAATTACAGTTTCATATAAAATATACAGCTATCCGTCTCAATCATTCCCTATACAGATACTGCAGTCGATAAATAACACTTTTTTATACATTTTATTTTGAAGAAATCCTTGTACTGCAAACATTTGTATGTTGCTATGTACAAAATATTCAAATACTGTCCGCATAAGAATGGGCATAAGCTCAAGAGAGGCAGAGTTAGCAAAAATAATCTAGATTGTAAATGTTACCCGGTATAGTATTTTGTGTTTCAGCAAAAAGGCGAGCAGGTATACCAGTATTCATAATTCTAATATTTTTTTTTATTAAAGCCGAAACCTGGCGGAGTCAGGTATCATTAACTGTGGCGATGTCACTCATAATACAGATAATAATTTCGTGTTAAACTTCGTATAACTAACATGAAAAGCTGAATTTCGGACGGTACAGACACCTAATTTTTGGTTCAATAATTTTATTAAAACGCCTTTCTACTTTTGTAGATTATTTTAACGATTGCCTAATAAACTTAACGATTACCTCTCCATTCTTGAACTTTCTTATATACAGTCATGTTAAAAAATAAATTTTGGCAATAACCATAGAAAACAGTTTTTTTGTTGAATTAATATTACGATGCGCGAACTTGCCCCTCAATACGCCAAAATCTTGTCAAGTTACATGCCGGGGATTGTTCTACTAAATTTTTCGATCGTGACATGATACAGGCTATGCTTTGTTCGTACTATACATGGCACCAATCTCATTCCAAACGTATCGCGAAATACAAAACAAATTTTCATCTGTGTTATGTTGTGATATTTTTTGACCTTCATTGAAATTAGAAACGACCTAGTCGCCTTTTCCATTTCATATTACTATGACGCAAGGTTTCTACGAAATGAGAAATATCTTCGAATTACTTTTATTAATTCCTTTTGAAAGATCACATGAAAAAAAACACACCTATGATGTACCTATGTCAAATGGTAATTTCCAAAGTGAACAACTTTTATGATAAAACTCAAGATTTTGTTAGCGTATTATTATTAGGCAAAATTCTTAGTAATTTCTACTTATCCATTACATGAACAATATATAAACTGGTACTAAAGTAAGACTAAGGTACCTACCTCTCAATTTAAAACAAGTCTTTAAAAAAAATATTTGTATATGACTGACATCAGCAAAACCAAACAACAAAAGAAAAAAAAAACTGTACCGTTTTTTTAGTCCAGAACAAACGCGTTGGGTCGTTAGATACAAAACCGAAAAATCGTGATTTCAAAAACGGAACGTTAACGCATCTGGCAGCTAAAAAAAAATACGAAAACAAGGTCCGGTTACAGTATAAATCGGAAAGCAGAGAGTTTGTATTCGGAAAGGGATAGATAGTGTTTAAAAAAGGAATACGAGGCCGCCATTTTCCATCTATCTGAAAATTCGCTCTCTGTTAACCGGGTTTGAAAGAAATCATATTTTAACTTCTTTTTTCTATAGGCACTTTGCCTAGCGATTTTTTTTAAATAGTTGTGAAAATTGGACAAAATCTTTTAATTTTCTAATGATTCATCCGTTGTTACAAAACCCTGAGAGAAAAAGAAGATAATTATTAAGAAATGATCCTTAAGAAGATTAAAAACTGTAGTAACGAACATACTACCACACACACTCATAATTTTTTGCCTTTATATGCCTGTATATAAGTATGAATAATGTGATAGTGTGTAATCTTCATTCTTCTTATTATTTTTACGTGTTAACCCGTTCTTCGGTTTATCTAGTACACTCGAACACATGTGCAACAATACTCCTTCACAAACATATAACCCAAAGATAGAGTGATTGGAAAATATAGCAATATCCGAATATCGCCTGGGCCAACAGCATAATAATAACATCGAGAGCAGGTCGAGTCGGTATCGTAAAACTAAAACTCGTATTAGGGGTGATTCCTTGACGGATCTATGTGATACGAGGAAAATATGCAGGTGTTTATGGAGATATATTCATTATTTTATCCTCAAATTATAGATATAGGCATAAAACTAATATTTCTGTTTGAATTGTGAAAATCGGTCAACGCATTTATGAGATATATACTGAAGAATTACACACTAAATCGTTAAGTGTTTTAAATTCAACAACCCAATTGTAAATGGGTATTTTTTGATATCAAACCTACCTACCTATTGCAAAGATTATATACACAAGTAAAACCCTCTTGGCATAGCCATGGCTCCAAACCTCTCATTTGGACACAGAGCTAAGTCGGCATTGCCGGGCAGAAACAACGGTAGCCTAGCAAGAAATGAACAGTAAAGTGGATATTTTAAAAACTGCTTCTGCATATAAAAATAAACAACTTTTTTTAAGGAAGTCCTAACAAATTCTAAGATATTGTTCCTCTTGTACCATTTATTATGATCTATTGATAACTCTCTGTATGGAAAGACCAAAGTATTTTATAAGATTTTGATTATGACTTCAATTTATCAATTATACATATTTAACTTACACCCTGTTTATATGTGCAAATACTTTCACGTCCTAAAAGATTTCCAATAAATTAAAAGCCGCCTTACATTACATACTGTTGCTAGGAAAGAAAAAGATAAAGCTAAGGGTCATTGGGCGGCCTTTCTCACAGCTATCGAGTACTACCAATTTTCTTTGTATCAGATACTCGGTTCCTAAAAGTATTGAGGGAGAGAAAGCTAAGGAAAAGAGGACTTTGGTAATTAACCCTCAAAGCGTTTAAGGTAAACGCGAATCGTACGAGTGCGATGGGACAATTAGATGTATTCCTTGGCTACATAGGTAGTTACTAATTTAGTTTATTTGTGTGGAATGAAGTGGTAATTGTAGAGTGGGAAATCGTCAGCGGTTTTGCAGCCATCGTGTACTATAGTTCAAAGAACAGCCGCTCTATTTTGTAAACATCTAACTATGAGATCATACGTGAAGTGAGGGGATGGAATGGAAATACAGCTCACTCCATGTACACGTCACCAAAGTTATCATGGTAAGTTTACAGAATAGAACTATGGGAGACTGGGGAGACTTGGTACATAAAAATTATAAAGCCCCTAAACATTTTCAGTTGATTTAAAAAATCAAACCTAACTCTACTATTTGTTCTACATCCACGGCTTTATTACTTTAGTAGACTTGGAATTACCATTTGAGATGCCAAGTAGCTTTATTATTTTTAAGAACCAAGTCTTCCGTAGGATCACATCTCCCCAGTCTCCTCTACTATTTTCTTCGTTAGTAGCTTTACGGGAGACGATTGAAAAGGAATATCAAGAACGAATGGATAAAAAAAACTTTAATCTAGGTCTTTGTTAAATATTTTATTGGATCGCGTGTTAGGTTCAGTTAAAAATAGGTACTTGATACTTGCCCTGAAAGGAAAGTTTTTACTTCGAATTACCTTTTGTAGCAGTCATTCAATTTCTAATAGGTATGTAGTAAATATACGCATGTTGGTATATTTATAGAAAGCAGAGATATAATGAGGGTTTTCAGAACTGATGCACTGAGATGTCAGGTCCAGGCAGCTGTAAAACCACTTATGTTTTCCAAAATTACTTAAATTGACGTCAACGGTTGATGTCTTATCTTACGTTATCCAAGTAGAGGACCTCTTGCCAAAGTGGCGCCAACTAGTGGCGTATTTTTTTCTGAAAACGCTCATACCCGTTTATTTTCCTCGCACCGTCTACCTATTTCAATCTTTTATTCAATGTGCTACAGATTCTGTAACACTATTCAATACATCAATAGCCGGGCACACTAATGCAAGCAGTGGGTCTAACTGAAACTTTAACTGCCAAACCCGTATCAAAATTCCAGAGAAGAGTACTTCTGACCCCACCTTTTCTATCGGTTGTGTGTACCCTATCATTATTATTGGCGATGAAGACCTATATGTGAGAAGACTTAATTGCTTGTTACGAGTATCTCTTAGAAGAATAAGGTAACCTAAAATATCAAATAAAAGTTTTTTTCGCTGTCTGGGAAACTAGACCTGCTTGCGCAACCCGTTTTTTTTTTTAGTTCGAGAAATGCTCATGCATAATGCGCTACCACGGGAAGATAGTGCATGGAGGGTACACCAGCGCATCAGACCACATTATTCGCTGTGATCTCCATCGGCCAGGATTATCTTATTAAAGCCGAGTTAATAGCTAAAACGGGCCAATTATGTATGAAATAGGTAGTTGTTACTTTACCTCGTATTACCAATTAACTCGAAGTTTAGTTTTTGGCGAATGTGCAAAATTTTGTGGGTCAAACTGTGATCCGAAGCCAAATATGAGCTCACTGTTAAGATCCTTTATAACTATAGAAAGTTAAACAAAATGAAATTGTAACTGAAAACCAAAATAACATTATAAAGCTACTTTTATTTTACAAGTTAAAATTTTTAGGGTTCCGTAGTCAACAAGGATGTCCGTCTCTCAGTTGTCCGCCCGCAGCTTAGCTCAGATACTCTTTGTACTAGAAAGCTATAATTTGGCATGGATATACTTATTAATCACGCCGACAAAGTGGTAAAATTAAACCATGTTTTTTTTTTATTATACACGTATTAATATTTTTCTCGTCTTTCCCATGGTGTGGGGCATCGTTAGATAGGTCATTTAAAAATATTACGGATCTGTGAAAACCATTTTTCGATTTTGGTAACCGTTTGCGTAAAATTAAGCTTTAAAAGGAAATTTTTTGTTAGAGTCAAAGTGTTCCCAAGGGAGGAGGGCTGCCAGCTAAATTATTGCTTATGGGTGAAACTATTCACAGCAGTAGTATAAATAACGAAATTAAAAGGAAAACTATCACACCTTAGTAGGCTTTACTAGTTTACGAGAAATAGTCGACCAACTTATTAAATGTTCTTGGAAAAATAAAAAAAACATGTTTATTGATTTATGGGGACAACAGTTTTCAAACGGCTAATTTAATTTTGTTCCTTCGTTAGAGCAAAGTTCGGTGCTTTCATTGTTTATGAACTTAGTAATGTTACCTATTTATTTTGGTGAATGTAGCTATTTGTATGGAACACACTGTAGGCGAGTAAGACTCGCATTTGGCCGTTTTTTTTTCGTGTTTATTAGTATCTTCTCCGCAACCTTGCTTTGCATTTTTGCCTCGTCTCTGACATATAACTAAATATTAAGTATTCATTCATTTGTTTCTAGAACAATGCCACAAATGTACAACAACCGTGCTAAGAGCCGGGTTTTTTTAAATATTCTCTCTGTGTTTGTCTATGTTAGGTGATGTGATGGTACTTCGATTCGCTTTTTGAAATCGAAACGTTGTTTTCATTCTGCCCTTTTGAAACAGCTGAAATATAGATACGGGTTGCACTAGAATGGACAAGCAAATATTTATTTTATCGCTTTGGGATGAATGATTTTTATTTAAAAACTAACTTCTGCCAGCGGGTTCAAATAAATTGGTTCAGCAGTTTAGGTATGAAAAAGTTACAAACATACAGATACACAAAGTAACTTTCGCAATTATGTATATAAGTATGGATTTACCACCGTTTACCTTTCATTCTTTACCTTGCATTAAAGATGAAAGTAAAGTTATTTACACTCGAAAATACACCTCTCATCATTTTAAATTCTCACTCCGCCTCACCGGAGAAAATTTACGGAAACGCCAAAGACTTTCTCCATTGAAGTGAGTTAAGTGATATCTCCTTAATCAGTCTCCCTCATCACTTCGACGAATTTCTCGGAAACATTCTATTTCGCCTGTAAGTGTACCAATGTTGTAATTAGAGAGCTTCTCAGCGTACGTGGTGGCTTCAAAGGAGTTAATGTATGGGTAATAATATGGCGCTAAACTTCCTCTACTGTGTACGACTGTACGAAGAAAGGTACACTACGTGAGTAGGTTCGTACAAGGGTATGTTGTAGCACGAATCATTTTGATGTTTCGTATCGTATAATACAATATATCGTATATAACAACAGCTGTGTTGCCTACTTACATTTTAGGGAGCAAATACCGTTTTTAACCGACTTCAAAAAAAGGAGGAGGTACTCAATTCGTTGTTTATTTTTCTTTATTTTCCCCGATTACTCGAAGACGCCTAGACCGATTTGGAAAATTCTTTTTTTGTTTGAAAGGGTATACTTGCAAGGTGGTCCCATGGTCCTCAGGTCAGAATCTGATGATGGGATCCTGGAGAAATCGAGGGCACTCCTCAAATATTAAAGGATAACATACAGCGATTTTGGTATTTTATCAACAATGCAATCATTTGCGCTCAGAAAGTATCATCTGGTGAAGTAAAAACTGATGAAGAAGACCACAGATGGCCACGGGAACTCCTTAATGCTAAGTATGTCACGGTCTATGATATATCGAATAGTTCACCAACTATGATAAGGTAAATACTTATAAATAAAAGGTACTGATGAATATGGTACCATCGAACTGATGATGAAAAATAGTTTTCTTTGCCGAAAAACGGAAAACAATAGATAGTACCAAAGACACCGACTTCGGAAAAGAAAGTTATTTTTCGCTTTGTAATGTTTTGTTTTGGAAGTCAGTAAGAGATTTTTTGCTAAGGAACCTTCACAAGAAAAATATTAGGACTTGCTAACTTTTTTCTTACTAGCAACCAAACTGAAAAGTTTTATTTCTTACATTAAAGTTTTTTAAAGTGAAGTTTGCTATATGTAAGCAAATATTTTTTTCCATTCTTTTTTCAGTATTTGCATTCTTATTTCAGTATCCGTCATGCAATAGGTAAACATATTTGCTTTTACATTTTGCAGTGTTCTGAACACAAACTATGAGAAACACAACCAATACTTAATGGACGAACAACCGTTGATAACAATATCAGATAAAATAACCGAATTCATTGAGCTACAAAGCCTATCCTGCTTTCAATGTAGCGCCACTGAGCAACAAATACTGTTGAACTGTAGTGATGTACTAGCTGTGCCCCTAATGTGCCCATTGAGTGATGCTTCAAGCTGCGAGCCTTTGATGTGATCGAAATGTCTATAAATCAGTGAGTAGTCGATACTTGGTCAAATAGAACATTTCAAAATAGACAACGATTAGCTTTGCAAAGACATTGATTGATAAAGTCGTACTTTGGTTCTTTTTTAATATTTTCTAGGGATAGTTTTTACTCGACTGCCAAGGAAGGGTTATTATATGAACTATCGGATAGTTCATATACCCTTCCTTGGCTTAGTTACTATCCTATTTACAACAAAATTTAAAACATTGGCTTGGAGCAGTAGGCTAAAACCGAGCGTACCGTGCGTTTAATACCGAGCGTATTAAAGACGCGATTGAGCGGAATAAGGGTTCCAAGGTCTTTGCAAGAGATCTGACTATTGGGCAGAGCCAGCTCACGAAACTGAAGACCGACGATGGCAGAATCGTATCCGCCAAACCGGAGCTATTGAGAGAGATCGAGAGATTCTATGGGCAGTTGTACACGTCAACCAGTAAACCCGTCGCGAATTTAGCAAAAGACCCTAGAGCTAGATTGTCCCGGCACTATACCGAAGACATTCCGGACGTCAGCCTGTATGAGATTAGGATGGCTCTTAAACAGCTTAAAAACAACAAGGCGCCGGGTGAAGACGGAATTACAGCCGAACTCCTGAAGGCGGGTGGAAAACCGGTCCTTAAGGCCCTTCAGAAGCTGTTTGATTCCGTCATACTCGAGGGCAAAACGCCACAGGCATGGTGCAGGGGTGTGGTGGTACTCTTCTTCAAGAAGGGCGACAATGCCCTACTAAAGAACTATAGGCCCATCTCACTTCTTAGCCAAGTCTACAAGCTGTTTTCAAGAGTCATCACGAATCGTCTCGCGCGCAGGTTTGACGATTTCCAGCCTCCTGAACAAGCCGGTTTCCGTAAAGGCTTTAACACCGTAGACCACATACATACGCTGCGGCAGGTTATACAGAAGACCGAAGAGTACAACCTGCCTCTCTGCTTAGCGTTTGTGGACTACGAGAAAGCCTTTGATTCGATCGAGACTTGGGCTGTGCTGCAGTCTCTCCAACGGTGCCAAATTGACTACCGGTACATCGAGGTGTTGAAGTGTTTGTATAAAAACGCCACCATGTCAGTTCGACTTCAGGATCAGACCTCGGAACCTGTCTTTCTGCAGCGAGGTGTGAGGCAGGGAGATGTCATATCTCCGAAACTGTTCACCGCTGCACTGGAGGATGTCTTCAAGGTTCTGGACTGGAGAGGGCTAGGCATCAACGTCAACGGCGAGTACATCACTCACCTTCGGTTTGCCGACGATATAGTGGTCATGGCTGAGACTATGGAGGATCTCAATACAATGCTCGATGACCTCAGTAGAGCCTCCGAAAGAGTGGGTCTTAGGATGAACATGGACAAAACCAAGTTGATGTTGAATGCCCATGTCACACCCACTCCTATTAGGGTCGGAGACTCTACACTCGAAGTTGTGGATGACTATGTCTACCTGGGACAAACGATCCAGTTGGGTAGGGCCAACTTCGACAAAGAGGTCAACCGTCGAATCCGACTCGGCTGGGCAGCGTTCGGGAAGTTGCGCGGTATCTTCACGTCCAACTTACCACAGTGTCTCAAGACGAAAGTCTATGACCAGTGTGTGTTGCCAGTTATGACCTATGGCTCTGAGACGTGGTCGCTCACAATGGGCCTCATCAGAAAGCTTACAGTCACCCAAAGGGCAATGGAGAGGGCTATGCTCGGAGTTTCCTTACGTGATCGAATCAGAAATGTAGAGATCCGCAAGAGAACCAGGGTTACCGACATAGCCCGAAGAATTGCCAAACTTAAGTGGCAGTGGGCAGGGCACATTGCTCGCAGAACGGATGGCCGATGGGGCAGAAAGGTTCTGGAATGGCGACCGCGAACCGGAAGACGTTGCGTTGGAAGGCCTCCCACCAGGTGGACCGATGACCTGGTGAAGGTTGCAGGGATCCGCTGGATGCGGGACGCACGGGACCGGTCAATGTGGCGACGCTTGGGGGAGGCCTATGTCCAGCAGTGGACGTCTTGCGGCTGATATGATGATGATGATGATGATGAGTAGGCTAAAATATTTTGAGAACAGGAAGAGAGATGGAAAACAATTTGACTTTTCATTTGAATATCAAAGAAATAAATACAAAATTAATTTCCATTTTTTTTTTTTTCCGTGTCTCGTCACCAACCATGAAATTGTTAAACATTAACGATTGATTAGGGCAGCATCATTCTGTTATTATTTTGAAAAAAATATTTAATATCAGGGTCGACCTCTTAAACATTGAAAAAGAAAATCATTTAATCAGTTTCCATTACGATACATATATTAAAAGAGTACCCATTTAAACGGACGTTTAAAATTCCGTTTGTTCGGAATTCGTGTTTGACAAATGAAGTATCATTCCATTTATCTTCGTGCACTGAATGAGGAAATAGATAGATATTTATTAAAATCTTTATATTTTACTATATTTTGATTCTTGTTTATTTTTAGAGGACTGCGGAAGTGTGTTGAATGTTTTTTGAGCGTATGTATGTATCCCAACTAGCAAAACTATCCTAGAACGCGAACTTTCTAAGGCTATTTTGACTTATAAAACGCCGATTATGGCATCAATATTTGCTACTGGACTTTTAACAGCATAAATAAATGCCGTTTTAACTTAAATACATTTACTACTATAACTTCACCTTATAACCGTATTTAGAAACACATTGCTTGGCCATTGTAGGCCCAAGACGCTCATAAACGCATACTGCAAGATTTATTGCACATTGGAGTAATCCCTCCGGTTACTAAGAATTATAAGCGCTTATAAGAGAACATCTCCGGGCCGACTCCCAACTCCTATCTATAAGGGCCAATACCAGGAGTATATATAAATAAACTGAGGAGTAATCCCTCCTATTACTTGTCCGTTCTTCTCCATGTAGCAGTTGCCAAATGGATGGTAAAATCACTTAATCATGGTTCAGTCCTAGTTGTCCCCCCAGAGACGCCCTGAGTCGAGGTTCGACCCCATAGGGGGTAGCCCTCAGCGTGGTCGCTTAGGTTTAGCTTTTTGTGCTTGGCTGGAGGCTCTTGTTTAGTCTCCACAGGATCGCCCGGTTAAGCAGTAGCCAATCACTCCGATTACTTAGGCGCACTGTCCACGTAATCCGCACGTCATCGTGTGCACGCTATCGTCAATTGACGATTGCTTGCATCTTGCGTAGAAACAATCAAAACTGTGTCCATGGAGCAGCAACGTCGCGTCCGCCTGTCGTCATGCGTTCATGCGGTGCGCGGGGCAGCATGTCACTACTCGACCGACTCGCGAGTCGCAAAAACCTGTTGTTTTGTATTACAAAATGGCGGGCTTGGGGGTGAATTTTGTTCATCTAAGAACAGAACCATCTTCTGATAACTCTCTGGCAGCAACAAACAACCTACGATTTATATTTCTTTCAATGTATGGAACCCAATACATTCTTCCCCTGTTTCGTCATCTTCTAATAAAGTTGTATGCTATAGTCACATCACCATCATCACTTGTCATTTTCCCAATGAAAGAGCTTTTGCGATGCTAAAGAAAACTGAGACGTTTTGTAGCATGATTGACAATTGCATGAAGACGTGGACATACGAAATATGCAAAATACGCCTATCGTCATCTGAAGTTGCATGCATTCGTCAAATAACGCGACCGTGGACAGTGTGCCTGAGTCTTATAAGCGCTTATAAAAGAACACCTGCGGACCGATATAATCTTATGACTCATATAAGAGCCAATACCAGGAGTATTGCTGAACCCTAAATTTTGGAAACATGGTGACTTCTTTGGTTTTCAAGCATGCCGTCATAAAACCAAGTGTCCCTATTATAGTAGATACTATAACGCATTCCATAATGCCAACTGCGAAAATGGCAGCTGCCTTTTAGCATTTGCTAAACAAATTGCTAAATAATGTAAATATTCCAATTTCAAGAAGCGCAGAGTGTAATTATACATGTTTAATCAAAGTCAAATATTCAACTAGGTCATTAAGCGGCACTTTTGAACGCCAAACACAAATTAAAATTTACAAGTAATAAAAGTGGATTCTACCGTGCATTCTGTAAAGTAGTTTGTTATGGAGAAGAATGCACAAGAAACTCCATACATACTCTTTTTAAAAAAAAATAGAATTAATTTCTTACAATATTTACATAAGTATATTTATTACATTACACATATACATATATGTGAGACATTACATTAATTCATATATGTGAGGAACATGCACCCAGAATAGCATTAACAGGTAAATTCATTAATTTGATAAATAGGAAAATGGTTCTCACATACTTACAAATATTGCAAACATAGGTAAAATACCAAACATAGGGTAAAATAAAAAATAAAAATTAATTTAAAAAAAAAAAACTATGAATATAAATTAATAAATTTGATTTTGTCTACACTAAAGATTGCCCTATGGAACAGGACCAGCATGTTTCCAAGCATTCTTATCTTGAATATAATCATCTAAATTGTAATAAGCTTGTTTACAAAGTGTGCTTTTAACTGTATCCTGAGATACAGGTTAACTACCTAGTTCAGGAGGCAGAGCTTTGCAAATAAATGAATTTATTATTATTAGTAAACTAAAGTTTTAAATTTACTTTCATTTAGTTTTTATATATCACAAAGTATTTTGTTATAAAATTTAACACAGTACGCCATGAAAGATAAGTGTACTTTAGCTAGTCTTTAAGATGGTTGATCTAACTTATCTTTATTTCTCGTATAACAATTGTGTCTATCACTGACTTTACTTAAGAGATGTATATTTTTCCTTACATACTTAATATTTTCTAAAATGAACTGGCAAGAAACTGTCACTATATTAATCTTTTTAAATAGATTCTCGGTGACTTAACTTATATATGGCTTCGACAGCTCTCTTTTGCAATATAAATATGGGTTCAATGTCAGCCGCTCGACTCCACAGTAAAATACCGTATGACATAATGCTGTGAAAGTAACTAAAATAGACAAAACGCGCGGTTTCTACATCTGTAAACTGTCTTATCTTTCTAACAGCATAAGCGGCTCAGCTTAGCCCTCCCGCGAGAGATGTTATATGAGGACCCCATTGCAATTTGTCATCTAGAGTGATTCCCAGGAAAACTGTTTGATTTACAAAGTCCAGCTTATCGCCATTCAATATAATGTCGCTTTCGGTACTTCTAACATTCGGCAATGTGAATCTAATACATTTGGTATTTTTTTTCATTTAGTACCGAATTGTTTGCCGTGAACCAATTTTGGACCTGATGAATAGAGTTATTCACATCATCAAGATTTTGTGACCGCCGATCTATTTTAAATATCAAAGAAGTGTCATCAGCAAACAACACCATCTTCGGTTGATTTTGTAGTAATTGGGGAAAATTGTTAATATAAACTAAAAAGAGGAATGGACCCAATATAGAGCCTTGAGGAACACCCATTGCCATTAAAGACCCTAGTGAGTTTTTGCCGTTCACCTGAACTTTAACTTGTCTGCCTTTTAAATTTAGGTACGGTATTTTATTAAGTCTCTATTAGTGTTGAGCAGTGGTGGCCGCGTGGTATTGGCCGCGACTTACAAGTTGCAGGCGCTTTACTTTATGTAAATTATTTCATCACCATTTATCTCAAAAAAGGTGAAGGAGAACATCGTGAGGAAACCGGCATGTTCTAGAACCAAACAAACGAAGTCATGTGGGAGTCCAGCAGTGGGAACATTAATCAGCTGATGATGATGAGTGTTGGGCATAGATATTGTAGCGTAACGCTAGGCTCAGTCGAGCTAACGTTAGCCACGTTAGTAAAAATAAAAGTTATTATAAATTAAAACTAAGAAAAAGGATGTAGATAATATAAAAACTATGGGCCGGCTTCGCACGACGTGGGCAGCCAGCCAGGCAGCAGCTCGAGCAGAAAGTCGTGGAATGCCCGAGGTAGGCACTTGGCAGGTGAGCGGGCACCACGACGGACAAGCAGTTGGGTGGTAGCCAGATAAGCGGGTAATCGGGCAGGTAGGCAGTGCAGCAGCAGCAAGGGTTGATGGTCAAGGCAGGCAGGAAGTGGAGTAGGCAGCAGGACGGATAGATCAGGCAATCGGGCAAGTAAGTAGACAGCAAGAGTTGTGGAGGCCGGGCTATGGTTAAAAACGCCAAACAGTGAGCCCCTTGATAAGTTGCGATGGCTGACGAGGATTATGTACCAGTAAAATGCACATACATAAGCGTCACACTCAATAAATTATATTTATTGAACTTCAAAGATTTGTTAACATACACAAGCCATATATATTACAGTTTAAAAAGCTTTAGATACTATAGTACACTTGGTAGTCTCAAGTAGTCCACCGACTTTCGGCGTTCAGTCCAAATTCAAAACTAAAAAAGTAGACGCCCGTTTTTTTCTCGTTCTGCCATCCCTTCTAAATTTCAAATTCAAATCTCAGTAAGACCAGGATGAATAAAAAACGGCTTTACAGAGGCGGGCAGTCTGCGCTGCCCTTACAATAATGTACAACTAGCTTAAGGAAAGGTCTAGGTAGTCCATGGTACCTATGTTATGTCTATGGCTTAAGAAAATAAAATAGACAGACAGATGTCATTTCAGATGAAAATGGCACAGTAGAAAAATATTGCAAAAATTACAAATTAGCAATATAATTTAAGTTATAGATATTAAAACAATCAGAGATAACTAAAAATATGCTTTTCAGGTAATAAAATATCAAAGAATACATAAAAAAAAGTTACAAAAATTTATACAATATCAAAAGACATGAAGATGTTTTGTATAGTGTTGTGAAACGTAAGTAGATGTAAGATAAATACCATAAAATCTCATGTTAAGGCATTTTTCTCAGGAATGCTAGAGACTAGTATTCACAGCTTAGAGTCTCTTCTTTTCTCATTAAAACATTAAAATACCTCTAGAACCTTCTTTAACAAGAATACTGTTATTCAGATACATCCATAACATATACAGTATAACGAAACATTTAGACTGTTTTTCACAAAATGAACAGTTAATTTATATAGAAATATTATTAGGTTTACCGTCTTCATATCTTAATCCTTATTGGACTAGAAAAACAAAAGCAACATTAATCTAACAAAATACAAGTAATAAACTGTTATTTGAACATGAAAATATAAAGAATTTCTGTCTATTTGAAGAATGGTTTATCTTTATGATAGTATTACATTATTCATTAGAGTTAAAATGTCAGGCAACTGATCTCGTATCAAAGAAATGTTTTGTTTCGTATTTTTAGTTGGTTAATATGTCGACAAAAAGGTTATCATCGCTTAAACACAAAAGGTTTGTTGAAACACTTCATGTGGCTAAGGACAATCATTGTAAAGCTTTAGTCTTTGTGTCACGCTGTGGTACGTGGTGCAGGTTACATAATTGTATTTAAAACTTCTAGAATGATGTATTGTTCAGTCATAGAATGGATGGCTGTAAGGAAGATTGTTGTTCTGGCAACGCAAACCGCAGCGATGTGCTTTCCGATCAAAATACTTAGCCAAAAGACGTTCACTGCTAAACATGGACCTCCCTCGGGCATCGCAACAAAGACTGGTCATACTCCATTTGAGATAACATTTGACATTTAAATAATCCCATTTTACAGCCCGTTCAACCGATTTTGACTTATGGCATATATGACAAATGGCAGCTGTATTAAACAATTAGTTTTGTTAATAGGTTTATGCTTCTTATGCTATCCTTATATTTACGGGATAGAACTCAAAATTGTTTGAACGGACTGTAAAAAAGGTTTGTAGAAATTTCTATTGTTATTGTTATTTGGTCTCTATTAATTTCACATAAAATAGGTACTACTATAATTCCCGTAGCATATCCCATAGGAACCGTGACAGTTGCCGCGATAAAAATACTCTATGACAGCAGCAGCAGGAGGCGGCGGGGTATGGCAGTGGTGGAGCTTTCTCTCAGTGAAAAAAAAAAGTATCGGAATCAGTAAATCCAGGATTACTTTTTAAAAGCATCAAACAAACAAAAATCAACTTTATAATATTAGTTACGATTAATTAAAGCGTTTGAAAAAACGACAAAAAAACAAACGACACCAATTTAAATGTATCAAAGACAAAAGACTGACAATTGTTAATAAGTACAAGAATAAAAGGAAGAGGCCGAAACTGGCGCAGATTGATCGTGGCCGTAGATTTGCGGCCAACAAGAAACTTTACTGACAGATTATATCGGATGAAATAAATCAAAATGTCTATAGTTTTTACGCCTCGACGACTTCGCTCGCGAACAATGTTCGTATAAAGAATGGTTTGTACATTTTAAGTTTGATTGGGTGATGGATTTGATATTTGTGGAATAACTTGTCTTATTGACACCTGTTAGTAAGCTATGTTTAATGATTTACTGATTAGCTATCACCTAAAGTGGGTAAATGAAGTGATTCTCTGATCAGATAATTATGGTTGGTCTTAATTAGCTCCTTTCGCAATAAATAGTTCAGCAATTATGGAGGAGAATAACGAGGGGAGTTCATGTGCTTGTTCCTTTTTCACTAATATATTGCACTATACTACTGCTATACCATTTAACAAGGTTTGTTTAACATGTATACTATTTACGTTGAGTTTTATACAAATAAAAACAGACTGTAAAATAAACATTGACATATGGCTAAAAAAAAACAGGATATCGGATTCGTTTTCAGGAACTGGGGACAAATTAGATATTATTCTCATGGTCATTATCTATAAATTATACTGTTGCTCTCATACTTTATACATTACTGAAAACAGTCTACGAAAGGAGTAAAAAATAAGATTGACACCGAAGGCAAAATTGAAGAGAGAGTTATTTTAACTCTTTCTAGCCTATAACAATATATTGAGATTCATTTCAAATAATACAATTTTAAGAAGAATTTATATCAAATAATTTACTAAACCTGCCTTTTCTTTGGACTCAATTTATAAGTAAAATAAAGCTTAAGAAGAGGTCACCGCTAAAGCTTTACAAATACCTCTTAATGTTGTTAGGTAATTAAATAATTTAGGGTTAGAACTTGCCTACTTACAGCCAATGGCTTCTAAAGGTAAGTTTTAGGGTAACTTTAAATTATAGTAAGTTATTAGGCAAATTATTTTACCTAAACTTAAGCACTGAATTACTTACTTAGGTACTTAATCTTGTAATGCTTGGTATTAAAAAGAAATTATAAAGTACATTCTGCGGATTATTATAACCGAGAAACCGTAATGGACCGAGAATGGAGAGTTATAAAATATTATGATTTGGCTTATTGAGGTCTTTTCAACCGTAAGAAACATAGGTATAGGTAGTTAAATTCAACTTTGCGCGCGGCTTTATGTGTGGGTAAGCTTGAGTGGTTGTTTGCTCGGAGGACGACTACCGCGTTACTGCAACACAAATGCATAATGTATAATTACAAGCGCACGCACACATGGTGCCGTACGCATAGTTGAGTTGAACTATCGATACATAGAACGGAATAGAATAGGAGCTCCCCTTATCACAAACTAAAATGCAGATGTTGCGTTGTTTTTATTGCAGCTGCTACAATATGTGACGATACTCGTAAAAATTTACAACTACTTGGAAAGTTGCAATACCTAATTCTATAAATAGTTACAAATTATGACTTAAATCCTTTTAATTTTTCACCTTCTCTGTCCTGTGGTTTTTAACGTCATCATTCTGTTGTTCTTACCCAAATTTATTTGTGGTTTGCGCAACTACATTTCTTCTATTTTTGTACAAATCTTTTGGTACAAATGAAAAAATAAAAATCTCGTAGCCACTACACTTTCTAGACTTATCATCTCTCATACAACCTATCTATCGTTTCCTTGGTCTCCTGCTATTCTTAATATACAGGATAAGCTTTATAAATGGGCGTGGATGACCAAATCTGAAACTATAAAGAATATCGAATAACACAAAGGATTCACGAGTCCGATTTCGATAAAAACTAAAACTGCATCATTGGAATTTTGAGAAATCAACGTTTCTAGCCAGGAATTGAAAGCGTTGATTATGAAAAATAAAAGGTATATTATTACACCGTTCAATATTGTTGCTAATAAGGATCAAATTCTGGGCAGTAATGATATAAGGCAAACTTAAGGAACGGGCAATTTTTTTGCAAAATACAATTTTTTTCTACATTTTCTACATCCTTATAAAACCGTAAGTGATGAAATTATGGTCATTATTTTCAACAAATAGCCAGATTCAACAAATGAAACATTGTACTACATTCAGCATTACAATAATTTTGATTCCGTTAAGAATATTCTCCAAATTTTGTTTCACGTCTTCAACTGCTGATGAAAATCTTCGTAGATTTCCCACAAAAAAAAATATTTCGTTAAAAATGAGGTATTTTCTCAGGTTTTCCATATGACATTACATCCCAAAGTTTTATCCTTATGAGCGACACTATTGGATAGTGTAATAATACTGAGTGTGTTTTAATTTTTTCGAAATCAATGGGTTCGATTCCTGGCTTGGTATATTAATTTTTCAAAATTACAATGATGCAGTTTTATTTTTGATCAAAATCGGGCTCGTCACTCTATCGAGTGTATTTCGCTATCCCTCATAATTTTGGATTTGGTCATAAAAACCTTTTAATTAAACTTTTGATTTATAATCAAAACTTTTCTCAAGATATTTTAATAAAAATGTACCAATTAAAATAACTGAAACAAAACAGCAAGCGGCGGTAAAAGTAAAGAAGGTTCCCACTTGACGTCAGAAATATGGAAGTAGCACAAGCCTGTATCCGCAATTAATCCAGCAATCAGTTCTTCAAATATTGGTATTGGTAACTCTTGCCTCCCGAGCATCCCTCACACTTGGCTGATTGCGATTTCATTAAAGTTTATTTGCATTGTTTATTTTAATTTAGCATTTTATTTATACTGGTTCTTTAGTGGGTGTGGATTTTTAAGAGTGATTAATTTGTATTAAAATTGAGTAAACTCACAGTCACAGTCCTTTGTCCTATAGTGTACGTATTAATAATAAAAATAAACTAACATTTAATACTAGCTGTCTTATATTAATCAAAGCCAAGCTTTATGGCAATTTATTTTGTATTAGTGGTCAGACAGATAGACAGACAGACGGACCGCGGAGTCTTAGTAAAACGTAACGTTGGGCTGTAGAGGACAAATGAAACGGCGAATACACGTGAAATAGCTAAACTTTTATCCTTTTATCTGGCTGTACCTGGACTTTCTGCTTATTCAATTTTAAAACATTTTGAAAAGGATAGAAAATAAAAACCTTCATGTAAAACGCGTATTGTTTTACATGAAGGTTTTTATTTTCTATTTACAACATCAGCGTAGCTGTCTAAAAATTTCACATTTAATTTTGCATTCTCATTCATAAATTCCTATGAAAAGAAATACGGTAATTGAAATGCATTTATAACAAATAAAAAAGGTGATGTGACATTCTACTTATGTAATTGACAGATGACTGTCAGGTCCCATTTCGGGCACGTTACAAAGCGATATTACAGCCGACTGCGGGCTGAATTTTGGACAGATTGCACCAAAATAAGGATCTGAGAATCCATTAGGAAGATTGTGGAAACTATACATATACCTTTGTAGGGTAGATGGTACTACTATATTGTTTAAGATTGATTTTCGGTACACGGTTAGGGGAGCGTTTGACAGCTTTCCAGATGGACCGCTGAAATTGTCAGGAAGTCGGTATTCTGCTGGAGGGTAAACTGGTAACGGTGAACTTAACTACTACCTGAACTAATTGATGTATTAAATTTTGGGGTATGCATAAGTTTATCAGTCGATCTTTTGTGGTCGATAATAAGGATGATTTTAGAGAAGTTGTACTATGTATTTGTATTTACTACCAAGGGTAGCCTTTGCTTTTTTTCTTGGTCTATTCAATGCATCCGTTGAAAGAACTTCATGCAATGTAGATGCTATGTAAATCAGTCATTGATGCTGCGTAAACGCGACGCTGACGCCGCATTAATGCGAAAAAAGGAGCTAGACAAGTGTCATTCGATGTCAGCGATGGCGGTGGTCGATATGCCAAAATATAAGGGATTGATCACGTGACATTTCGATAGCGTTTGACATGCCCATACATTTTTGTCATTTTTCCAATCGCTGTCACCAATGATAGAATATCAATTGTCTAGGGCCTCTGTGCGCAATGTTATCGTGACGTAGTTTGTATACAATTGCATCTACACGACGCCTACGCGCTACTCTTAATCAAGCTTGTATGTAGATATGACTTATACTTAGGTACTTTCTTCGAAAGGATGTAGGTAGCACTTTCATCCCACTCTATCTTGTTATTCGATTTTTTTATTGATAAAGGTCAAACCAAAATAAGTCTAATAACTGTCGTTAATGTTTTCTTGAAATGGAAATGTGTTCCTTTACTTGGCTTCAATTTTTAATTTCCTGCCGATAATGGTTTGTAGGAAAAGCATATTGATATTTTTATTTTGTGGGTATATATTTGGGTGTCCGTACATTACTGGGACATGACGTGAATGATTTAACATTATGTGTTGACAGTATTGACACCTATGATTGACAAGTACCAGAAATGGAACAATTTTTATTCGGAGATAGGTCATTTCATGTGCTCGGCGTAATTCACGCGTGCAATAGTATTTTATTCGTAAAGCATTCTTAAAAGTCTCACCAGAGTGAAATAACATTTGAATATAAGGTAAAAAAGTCTTCTTGTGAGTCAGTTTATATTTTTCGCAACTTAGTTACATATCAAAAAGAGCAATTTTCAGATTCTAGAACAAAAATTAAGCAAAATGAATATGTCAAATTTTCAAGCAAGCTATGGTTTGTTATAGAAAAATTCAACAGCCAATCGTATCGTTTGAATTGCCTTTAGTTTACAACGCGTCGATTATTTATTTCCAGTGACTGGGTGTTAGTTTGAAAAATTGTTTTATTCAGCCACTTACACTCATTAGGTCACTACTTTCCTTTGCAATCCTCAAGTAATCTATCCATATTCTCAGTAACCCACACCAGCACGAGAACACAATAAAGTCCCATATACATATAACGCTTAGTAATCACCGAACCACGGTCACTATTTGTTCGGGTTCGTATTTGTTTTCATTGCGTCAACCAGGGACAAACATTTGAGTTCTACCCTCGTGTGTGCATTAATTTTTTTTTCACTGTTAACATTTATGTGTCCTGTAATATAACACTTCGTATTGATGGATCGTTGTTGGGTGATAATATTTTAAGGGGTTATATTTCATAGTAGGTGTTAGAACCCCTATTTGGTGGTCCATGTGCTTTGTTAGGGTTCCGTAGTCAACAATGAACCCATATAGTATCGCGATGACCGTCTGTCCACAGCTTAGCTCAGATACTCTTTGTACTAAAATCTCTAATAATCTAATCTCTAACGAAAAGATTTGTTTTTACTTTTCCAAGTAAATTTGTAATGCCTACTTAGCTGTGAAAATGGAATCGAAAAACTGTTTTCACAAAACCGTAAAATTTTTGAATGGCCTATCCAACAATACCTCACACAATAGGATAGACGAGAAAAAAAATTACGTGTACGAGGTAACATATATTTTTTTTCATGATTTTATTTTACCACTTTGTTGGCGTAATTATTATGTAAAATCATGCCTAAATATAGCATTTTAGTACAAAGAGTATCTGAGCTAAGCTGTGGACAGACGGTCATCGCGATACTATATGGGTTCATTGTTGACTACGGAACCCTAACAAAGCACATGCACCACCAAATAGGGGTTCTAACACCTACTATGAAATATAACCCCTTAAAATATTATCACACAACAACGATCCATCAATACGAAGTGTTATATTACAGGACACATAAATGTTAACAGTGAAAAAAAAATTAATGCACACACGAGGGTAGAACTCAAATGTTTGTCCCTGGTTGACGCAACGAAAACAAATACGAACCCGAACAAATAGTGACCGTGGTTCGGTGATTACTAAGCGTTATATGTATATGGGACTTTATTGTGTTCTCGTGCTGGTGTGGGTTACTGAGAATATGGATAGATTACTTGAGGATTGCAAAGGAAAGTAGTGACCTAATGAGTGTAAGTGGCTGAATAAAACAATTTTTCAAACTAACACCCAGTCACTGGAAATAAATAATCGACGCGTTGTAAACTAAAGGCAATTCAAACGATACGATTGGCTGTTGAATTTTTCTATAACAAACCATAGCTTGCTTGAAAATTTGACATATTCATTTTGCTTAATTTTTGTTCTAGAATCTGAAAATTGCTCTTTTTGATATGTAACTAAGTTGCGAAAAATATAAACTGACTCACAAGAAGACTTTTTTACCTTATATTCAAATGTTATTTCACTCTGGTGAGACTTTTAAGAATGCTTTACGAATAAAATACTATTGCACGCGTGAATTACGCCGAGCACATGAAATGACCTATCTCCGAATAAAAATTGTTCCATTTCTGGTACTTGTCAATCATAGGTGTCAATACTGTCAACACATAATGTTAAATCATTCACGTCATGTCCCAGTAATGTACGGACACCCAAATATATACCCACAAAATAAAAATATCAATATGCTTTTCCTACAAACCATTATCGGCAGGAAATTAAAAATTGAAGCCAAGTAAAGGAACACATTTCCATTTCAAGAAAACATTAACGACAGTTATTAGACTTATTTTGGTTTGACCTTTATCAATAAAAAAATCGAATAACAAGATAGAGTGGGATGAAAGTGCTACCTACATCCTTTCGAAGAAAGTACCTAAGTATAAGTCATATCTACATACAAGCTTGATTAAGAGTAGCGCGTAGGCGTCGTGTAGATGCAATTGTATACAAACTACGTCACGATAACATTGCGCACAGAGGCCCTAGACAATTGATATTCTATCATTGGTGACAGCGATTGGAAAAATGACAAAAATGTATGGGCATGTCAAACGCTATCGAAATGTCACGTGATCAATCCCTTATATTTTGGCATATCGACCACCGCCATCGCTGACATCGAATGACACTTGTCTAGCTCCTTTTTTCGCATTAATGCGGCGTCAGCGTCGCGTTTACGCAGCATCAATGACTGATTTACATAGCATCTACATTGCATGAAGTTCTTTCAACGGATGCATTGAATAGACCAAGAAAAAAAGCAAAGGCTACCCTTGGTAGTAAATACATAGTACAACTTCTCTAAAATCATCCTTATTATCGACCACAAAAGATCGACTGATAAACTTATGCATACCCCAAAATTTAATACATCAATTAGTTCAGGTAGTAGTTAAGTTCACCGTTACCAGTTTACCCTCCAGCAGAATACCGACTTCCTGACAATTTCAGCGGTCCATCTGGAAAGCTGTCAAACGCTCCCCTAACCGTGTACCGAAAATCAATCTTAAACAATATAGTAGTACCATCTACCCTACAAAGGTATATGTATAGTTTCCACAATCTTCCTAATGGATTCTCAGATCCTTATTTTGGTGCAATCTGTCCAAAATTCAGCCCGCAGTCGGCTGTAATATCGCTTTGTAACGTGCCCGAAATGGGACCTGACAGTCATCTGTCAATTACATAAGTAGAATGTCACATCACCTTTTTTATTTGTTATAAATGCATTTCAATTACCGTATTTCTTTTCATAGGAATTTATGAATGAGAATGCAAAATTAAATGTGAAATTTTTAGACAGCTACGCTGATGTTGTAAATAGAAAATAAAAACCTTCATGTAAAACAATACGCGTTTTACATGAAGGTTTTTATTTTCTATCCTTTTCAAAATGTTTTAAAATTGAATAAGCAGAAAGTCCAGGTACAGCCAGATAAAAGGATAAAAGTTTAGCTATTTCACGTGTATTCGCCGTTTCATTTGTCCTCTACAGCCCAACGTTACGTTTTACTAAGACTCCGCGGTCCGTCTGTCTGTCTATCTGTCTGACCACTAATACAAAATAAATTGCCATAAAGCTTGGCTTTGATTAATATAAGACAGCTAGTATTAAATGTTAGTTTATTTTTATTATTAATACGTACACTATAGGACAAAGGACTGTGACTGTGAGTTTACTCAATTTTAATACAAATTAATCACTCTTAAAAATCCACACCCACTAATGAACCAGTATAAATAAAATGCTAAATTAAAATAAACAATGCAAATAAACTTTAATGAAATCGCAATCAGCCAAGTGTGAGGGATGCTCGGGAGGCAAGAGTTACCAATACCAATATTTGAAGAACTGATTGCTGGATTGATTGCGGATACAGGCTTGTGCTACTTCCATATTTCTGACGTCAAGTGGGAACCTTCTTTACTTTTACCGCCGCTTGCTGTTTTGTTTCAGTTATTTTAATTGGTACATTGTTATTAAAATATCTTGAGAAAAGTTTTGATTATAAATCAAAAGTTTAATTAAAAGGTTTTTATGACCAAATCCAAAATTATGAGGAATAGCGAAATACACTCGATGGAGTGACGAGCCCGATTTTGATCAAAAATAAAACTGCATTATTGTAATTTTGAAAAATGTTCGTTGTTCGTTGAGCAATGTTCGATGCTTTCATTATTTATGAACTTCAGTATTTTTTACCTATTTATGTTGGTGAATTTAGCTGTTTGTACGGAACCCTCGGTGAGCGAGTCCAACTCACACTTGGCCGGTTTGTTTGCTTTGAACAACCGCTTTGGTATGGTGGTGTCAAGAACAACTACTAGGCGTGGGGTACTGGGTTCAATTCTCAAGTTGGGCATAGTGTTATTGCGATTTTCCATCAAGAATTTCTCAGTAACAGCTCGGAGTTTTTAAATACGTGATGTAAAACCCCCGTTCCTCGGCAAGCATGTAAAACTATTGGTCCGACCACTGATCTCTCTCCGGTCTTGTCCCATTGGACATTATTTTTATTTTATTTGTCATGTCATACATTTAAGTCTTAAATGGCTCTGGAACTTCTCTTTATATTTTTGTTAATTGTCCAAATCGACCACCAAAAATCGAATACCAAATTTCTGATTGCTTGTGTTGATTTTAAACACTTAACAAATAAAAACAAATATTTTTTACATGACCAACTGTTTTTCTTTTGACTGCACTTATCCGTCAAAAGGAGTAAGGGGAACAGACAGGAATGCCACAGTTTATAGTGGATCAGACAAGAATAAAAAATAAAATAACCAGCAAGGGATCAGATCAGGGGATCCGAACGGAGTAAATTGAATATGAGAGTAATGGAACACTAAGACTTAATGTTTACATACTCGTGCTCAATTGTATCTCTTGCATACTTGACTAATCGCAGTTGAGATTGCCCACCGTGACCAAAGTTATTGACTATTGTCTTTGCTTCAGCAATATTGACAAATTATGCATCTAAATTAAACCCTCTATCAGACGATGTATTTTTAGACCTCCTTAACTATTCATGCCAAGTTCAAGGTGGGTATTTTAATTTTAGCCCAACCACAACAGTTGAACGGACGGCAGGTGCCTCTGACATTTGTCTAGTCTACATTTTGAAGCTTGAAGTTTAATTGTGTTAATAAGATAACTTATTATTCATGCTTTCGTCATTAGTGCTGATATTCAACAGGCCTTCAAAAGTATCGTTTTGAATTTAAAAATATTTATTAAGAGTAAAACTTTACTAATGTATAATAAACTAGCTGACCCCCGCGGCTTCGCTCCCGTCAAAATTATAGCCTATATTACTCGAAAATAATGAAGCTTTCCATAGGTGAAAGAAGTTTTTAAATCGGTCCAATACTTTCGGAGCCTATTCAGTACAAACAAACAAAAAAATCATTCCTCTTTATAATATTTGTTTAGATTATAATTTCAAAGGAAGTTAAAGAAATTTAAAATTACGTTTTTTATTTCAAAAACTCTGTCTTCTTTAGTTTAGGGGAAAATGCAATTTTAAAAGTGTGGCACTAAGTTTTGAAGGCCAGTGTATTTGCCTTCAGAAATTATTATCTTGATGAATTTCTCAGTACTTTAGTGCTAGCTGCGAGTAGATACTATTAAATGATTACATTTAAAAGAGCCTGTTTGCTATAATTTACGATAACTATACGCAGAATACGAATGGTAGGTTTGTATGTTTGTGTGTTTTGTATGTTTGTATGTTATGTTTGTATCTTTGTATGTTTGTATGTATGTATGTTTGATGTTTGTATGTTTTTATGTTTGTATATTTCTATGTTTGTATTTTTGTATGTTCGTATGATAGTATGTTTGTGTGTATGTGAAAAATAATAAAAACAAGAGTTACCAACAACACCAACTTCCGAAATAATAATTATTTTGCACTTTTTGTGTTTTGCTTTTGAGTCGAATCTGTCAGGCAAACGAGCTTAAAAACTACAACCACAAATTATTAAAACCGGGCATTATGAAAAACAAGACTGAAACAATTTCTAACATCAGTCAAGTCACAAACAAGATTACAATGTAATCAATCAAGGACAGGAAGAAGACGTACACGACAATTAATCAACTGAGGCATGGCGCAGTCTTATGGACCATGCCGTTAAAAATGTAACAGAGAAAATTACCGCTCACTGACTACTCGTGACGTCACTGGGCTAATGTAAGTCAAATGCAAGTTGTCTTGCTAGAGGATTTGTGTTTTGGTGTTGAAACTGACACTTTAGACCAAAATTAAATTACCACCTTGATTATAGAATATCAACATATCTATAAAAAAAGTTGCGTAGTTAGTATTTCCCTTACGTCTTCGCAATTTAAAATGTACAAAAACTGTCGGAATATGCCTGTTCGCGACGGTATAGTTTGTTACGCGATAGTAGTATAGTTTGTTGTAGATATAAAATGTTATGAACAAACATACGTCTGCTTACCCCAGCGCGCGAGCTCGTACTAAAAAGTTTTAGACGAGAAATTTTCTTTTATAGTTTTTTCAAAACATAAAATTTCGATCACTTTTTGAGGCACTAAACATTATGTTTTAGTGTATATGAGTATGTATTAAGTAAATATGGGGTCTAAAGAGTAAATTAGAATCGTTACATACATACTAAATGCGGTAGTTACGGAAAGAAAGCAAAATCAAAACAAGTCAAATTCCGTAAACACGACCGGCCGCCATGACCGTTTAGTTCGAAATGAGCAGTCAGATGGCGGTACATGATATATATAGTCTGGCGCGTAAGCAGGCAAATTTGGTATTTTAGAATAGCGTTTTGAGGGCTTTATGATAGCCTATAGTACCTAAAATACGATTATCTAGTATAATTAGAATTAATATACTTTAGATAAAATGTGTAAGTAGTATTTTAAGCAAATAAAAAATATTTGTTTACTTATTTTGGACCCCCCGAAAATGGCCGGGTCGCAAGTATCGATAGGTGCGCTCTGCCCACCTACCAATCGTATTATTTACCTTACACATTTATTTTGTTAGGAAACACCATCTAGGTGTTCTAAATAGTATACCTTGGTGCTATGACTGAAAAACTGTACATAATAACAGTACATAGCCAGGTTTAAAACAGTTTCACTCTGAGATGGTAAATACATGCATTTTTGCTCAAGTAAGTAAATAGAATTTTGGTTATAAGCGTTTTAGCGCTTCTAGGTGACCTGGAACTGTGTCCAGGCCCTAAATATAGATGGCATCTGTGTAATTCTAGTACATAGATCTTACTTACTTGAAATAATGTGTCTGTATGTGCCAGCATGGACGTTTCTACGCGTCTGCCAGAGGGCCCACTACCTTCAGACACACTTGGTGCCTGAAGGATTATTGATATGCTATCGGAAGCATTACCTTTGGGGACCCTCGGGCACACGCCTGGACTCAGTCACAACACATAGCTAATATATAGCTACACATACACACACAGAGGCGTTAAAGCCGTGGAACAACACGATATTTTCTATGTCGGCCGCTTCCCGGCAACAGAAGTCCCAGAAGGGCTAGTGGTACACCTATCAGGGTACCACCATTCGATAGCCCAATCCTCCAGCTTCCCAACCACATTTTTGGAAGGAGCCTAGCTCTGGTGGTTAGGGAACTAACCGACTTAATATAGTAAGAGGTTCCATGGTTTTCTCGCATCGTCAACCACATCAGAGTGAATACTGGATCAACGGTTGGAGCTGTATCCACCGGACTTCCACCATGGGGTAGCCCATCGCGAGGGCTATCCGATGACGGTTGGTGAATGCGGTTCCGCCCACCAGCTCGAGTACAAACTCGCTAAATATGCCGAAAACAGGCACAGAAGCTATGTTTTCGCACTTTCACGTGGCTGTGCCCGTGAAGGTGACAGATGAAGCTGTGGAACTGTCACAGATCGATGGTCCAGGAGTAGGGCTACAAGTCCCTCGCTGGTACCCTGGCACTAAAGTGCACCATTCAAAATCAAAATTAAAATCAAAATTTCTTTATTCAATTAGGCCATTACGCGGCACTTTCGAACGTCAAAAATAAAAATTAAATATAATAATAATTGATTCTACCGTCCATTCGGAAATGTAGCTTGTTATGGAGAAGAACGGACAAGAAACTCCAAACTTACTCTTTTAAAAAAACATAAATGTGTTTTACAAGTATTTGGTTACAATAATCTTGTAGGAAAAATACATATATGTGAGAACGATGTAAAAAAAAAAAAAAAACGCACTTAAAAGCGTCTAGAGTAAAACAAACAATTAAAAATACAATAAATAGGTAATTAAAAACATGCGGAGGCAGCTAAGATATGACCAATCCCAACTGACGGCGCCCGTTCACGAACATGACACATGGATCGGCACCACTCAGCTCAACCATCATGAAGGGAACCGAATGATCCAACACATGTGCCACCATCAGAGAGACATTAGAGAGAGCATGACACACTCAACTGCCGGGGCACACTGAAGTCAACGAACGACACATAGGTACAGTAAATGGTAGATTTACAGTTAGTACATAGTACTCACGTATGTGCTGTGCAGTTATATAAACCAAAAAATAAATTGAGTTTATGCAACACAAATATACATTATAATTATTCGTACAGTCTTCAGCAGGTCCAACAATACTTCAGAACTTTTCTGCTTATCACTTGTTTTTGTGCCCTAGTGGCTGTGGAGCTGGAATAGCGTTGGGCCAAGCATTTTTATCAGCGATGTAATCCCCCAACCTATAATATGCCTGCCTGCATAGTGTGCGTTTTATACAAGTTTTAAATTTCGTCTCATTCAATTCTAGAATGTGTGGCGGTATTTTATTGTAACATTTTATACAGTACCCCCTAAAAGATGACGCTACTTTAGCCAGCCTGAAACCTGGTTGAATTAATTGGTCCCTATTTCTAGTAACATAACATTGTATTGTAAAGTAGCATATAAAGCTACAAACTGACAGAACTTCCCCTAATTAGGCGTTCTCCACGCAAGGGCTCCGTGAAGGTAGCAGATATGAACCTGGACCAAGGTCCGGAGGGAAGGTCTTCTCGAGACCTATCCAGAGACACAAGTCTCATTAAAATCGGTTCAGTAGAAGGGGGGTTTCTGTTGGTTTTCAGCGACTAGCCATAAGGTATTAATTTTATAATTAAAGTTTATGCGCGGTCGTTGTTTCGAGGTCCTCGTTACGGTCAAGTGTGGTAGTAGGATAGTGCGCTGAGACGCCGTCCTAATTGTAGCCATTATTTTCAAATATTAAATCCACGTCACTTTGCGTAACGGAGACCATGAAGAGACGTCGCTTTTGGACATGAAAACCTGAGTCTTTTTCTGAACTGGACATCACGCCTTCCCCTTAACATCCTTGGCAGCCTTCCAACCACTGCAGGGTCGGTATTTGCTCGAAGACAAATGAACAATAGGTGCAAGGGGCGTCAACGCGTTCGAGCTGAAGCCTTACAACCTTCAGTCAGCCTGGGGCCTTGAACGATCACGTCCGTCCCGCACAATACCCTTTAACACAACTGCCCACGTTATAACGTAACTTAAGAAGACGTCATGTGATGACGTGAAAACGAAAAAGCAAGCGCGTTTATTACGATTACGTCATTTGATTCCCCAAGTTTGTATTTTGGAATGTTTCGCAAAAGTTCCCTGCGAGTTCCGAAACTGTCGTATCTAAATCAGTAAGTAGGTGACAACCTTTCCGCCGCATTTCATACTCGTAAGACCTGAAAATAGCGAGAAGCTTCGCGATGACGTCATTACATTTATAAATCGCTTTATAAAACAAAATTATGTAGGTAAGTGATAGATACGGGACACGTCCATGAAACAAGGCAACTCAACGCAGACTGTTTATTGTCTTACATACAGATATCCACATACATAACACTTTTCCCTCCCAAATTTTGCACAGAAATCTTATTCAAATAATAGCTGATACATAGGTTTTATACCTAGCCAGTTGTGAAAATATAAATAAGTTACATAAAATTAAAACCCAAACACAACGCTAGTATTATAATTTTTAGAGTGAAACAATAACAAATCAGAAAGACAAGACAAGACAAGACAAAGATATTTTATTTCAACTAGGCCACAAAGCGGCACTTTTGAACGTTAGTTACATTAAAATTTACAAGGAATAAAAATTGATTCTACCGTGCATTCGGAAAGTAGCTTGTTATGGAGAAGAACGCACAAGAAACTCCATACTTACTCTTTTAAAAAAAAAACTTTGTTTTTGCGCCCTAGTGGTTGTGGAGCAAGAGTAGCATTGAGCCAAGCATTTTTATCAGTGATGTAATCCCCCAACTTATAATATGCCTGCCTGCATAGTGTGCGTTTTATACAAGTTTTAAATTTCGTCTCATTCAGTTCTAGAATGTGGGGAGGAATTTTATTGTAACATTTTGTACAGTACCCCATGAAAGAAGAGGCTACTTTAGCCAGTCTGAAACCTGGTTGAACTAATTGGTCCCTATTTCTAGTAATGTAATTATGTCTATCTCCGTTTTTACTAAAAAGATGTAAATTTTTTCTCACCTTCATGATATTTTCATAAATATATTGACAAGGAACCGTCATGATGTTAATGCCCTTAAACAGTTCCCTTAGAGAATCGCGCCGGCGAAGATTGTATATCGCTCTGATGGCTCGTTTTTGCAGAATAAAAATTGACTCAATGTCTGCAGCCCTTCCCCATAGTAAAATACCGTAAGACATTATACTATGAAAGTAACTAAAATAGACCAGCCTCGCGGTATCTACATCACTAAATTGACGAATCTTTCTAACAGCATAAGCTGCCGAACTTAGCCGCCCTGCAAGTGATATTAAATGAGGACCCCATTGTAACGTTGAGTCTAGCGTGATTCCCAGGAAAACCGTTTTATCGACGAATTCTAGCTTCTCCTTGTTTAAGATAATGTCACAATCAGTACTTTTTACATTCGGCAAGGAAAATTTTACGCACTTGGTTTTTTTACCATTTAAAACTAAATTATTTGCAGTGAACCAATCCTGAACCTGCCGTAGCGCGTTATTTACGTCGTCAACCTGACAAGTACGTCTATTTATTTTAAAAATTAAAGATGTGTCATCAGCAAATAACACCATGTTTAGTTTGTTTTCCAATAAACGGGGTAAATTGTTTATGTATATTAAAAATAAGAAAGGACCTAATATTGAGCCCTGGGGTACCCCCATTTTCACGTTTAACCCCGACGAATTCACACCGTTTATCTGAACTAATTGCTGTCTATCACTTAAATAAGATTCAACCAAACTTAACGCTGATTGACCTAGCCCGTAATGCTCAAGTTTCAGAAGTAATGTTTCATGATTAACGCAATCAAACGCCTTCGACAGGTCGCAGAAGATACCTATGGCATCCTGCGACTCTTCCCACGCATTAAAGATGTGTTTTAATAGGGTGATACCAGCGTCAGTTGTACAACGTCCTTTGGTGAAACCATACTGTTTATCATGCAAGATTTTATTCGTATTAAAATGAATGAGCATTTGATTAAGCATTATCTTCTCAAATACCTTGCTGAAAACCGGCAACACGGATATTGGTCTATAATTATTTGTGTCTTTACTGTCCCCGGATTTAAAAAGTGGTATAACCTTACTATATTTCATTAGATCCGGAAAGACTCCTTGATCCACACACAAATTAAAAATTACAGCTAAGTACGGCGCTATAGTCTGAATAATGGAGGTACAAGCTTTGATGGACATTCCCCACAGATCTTCAGTCGGTTTGATCTTGATTTGCTTAAAAGCTTTTATTACTGTTATGGGGTTTATATGTGAAAAGTTAAATACATTCGGGCAGGCTGAAACGTTCGCGTTTAATAATCCAAAAGCAAGCGCGGGCGAAGAATTTAAGGTTTCAGTAGTTTTAATTGGGATGTTGGTAAAGAAATTTACAAATTCTTGCGCAACTTTTTTGTTATCTCTAATAAGTCCGTGTGTGGTCTCAAGCGTGTAATCAGGATTATTTCTTTTATTCCTGTTCGTTTCATTATTTATAATTTTCCAAACCGTCTTGATTTTATTTTCTGCTAATTTAACCTTATTTCTAATATACAAGGCCTTAGCTGCCTTACATGTATTTTTAAAAATTCTCGAGTAAGTAGCAACATACTTATTAAACGTTTCAGTGTTCATACAAGGCTTAAGGCCATATAGCTCGTAAAGTCTTTCCCTACTTTTTCTAAGTCCTGTAGTCGCCCAGTCACTGAATAAAAACTTAGGGCATACAGTTTTAGTTATCTTCTTAAAAGTGTTATTAAACTCTTTTTGAACCACTGAAAAAACTTCATCATACAAAATATTACCGTCATTCACTGTGAGGTCCTGATCGCTTAACTTAGCGATTAAAGTGCTGTTGATTAAATTTATTTAATTTACCGGATGTTATTGGTCTGGATTGAATCTGCACTTGTTTAATTAGCATATTGGACTCAAATGTCACAAGTAGCCCACTATGATCCGAAGGCAGATAATTTATAATGGCATTGTCCAAGTAGTTGCAAACAACAAAAAACAACAACAACAACAACAACAAGTTGCAGCAACAAAAAACATTATCAATACATGTAGCAGAAGTCAGCGTAGTTCGGGTTGGTTCCGTAAACACATGTGACAAATTAAATGATTTAAAGAGATTTAATAACCTACTTCTATCTGAATTATCTTCTAGAATATTAATATTAAAGTCACCACAGACAATTACTAGTTTATTACCCATTGCGAGTTTTGCCAAAACATCTTCCATCACTGACTCGAATATAGAGTAGTTCTTATAATTAGGGGGTCTGTAGACGCACACTATGACATGCTTATCCAGCTCAACACAGGACAGTTCAACACTATGTTCAACTGAGAGGTCTACTATATCTTTACGAGGTTTTGATTTAATACCATTTTTAATTAATATAAGTGAACCCCCACGCAACATAATATTTCTGTTAAAACAACTGCCCACAGTATAATTTTCATAATTGATTAGCATTGCGTAATCTTTCAGCCAATGCTCAGTGAAACAAACAATGTCAAACATTGTTTTTTCTAAAAACAGTTCGATTTCTAATTCCTTTGAAGAAAAACCCTGAATATTTTGGTGAAATAATTTCAGAGAATTCTGCTCAGACCCTTTTCTTAAATTATTTTTTTTGCGAGCAAGAAGGTACCTTTTTAATGGTGGACATACTCGCAACTATTCCGTTATTGATACCCTCCCTTGTCCTATCAACTAGTTTAAAGAATAAATATTAATAGCATTTTTGCTAACGTTATTCAAGGTATTGACCACCTTTAAATTAGTACTATTACTAATATCAATAATAACTGTATACTTCGACATACTACTTATGTCTGAGTTTATTGTATAAGATAATAGCCGAGCTATTTGATGTCTTACCCTAAGAGGCAGATACAAAGTATCGCCTGTCGACTTTAATTTATCAACAAAAATGTTGATGTCAAAAAAAACAAGTTTGTCACTATAGTGACTCACAAGAAAGTGCAGATGCTTATTAAGCATGTGAATGTGATTATTTTGTCTATTTGACAATTTATCCAAGTAAGGGAAGGCACACAAAATAATTTTACTGCAATTTAACTTTAACATCTCTTTTACACACTCAGTGATGTCATCTTTGTTTACTTTTTTACTATTACCTACAAATACAGTTAAATTGGTATCTGGTTTATAAATATTCTTTGTCACAGATTCCATTATTTGCTTGTAAGATGACCCGGGCTTGCAATAATTAAAAGTGGAATGACTCTGATTGCCATTTAGTAATTTACCGAAACCTTTTCCAATACCGTCTGAAAATATAACTGAATGAAAACTTTCTTTACTTTGACTTGATGAAAAGCCAGCACTCTCAGGCCGGTCTACTTGAGGCAAATCCTGTGCTACATTTGATATGTCTTGTACGAAGACACTGTTTTGAGACACTCTCTCAGCTTGGACCGGGTCCTCTGTAGCATCAGGATGGACTGCAATTAGATTTGAGACTGTCTGGCAGTTACATTGACACCTCACTAACTCATTTGCGGCCAAAATGTGTTCTTTAATTTGTAATTTTGAATTTGTATATTTATTGTAAAGAGAACTAAACATGACAAGGTTACAATGTTTACATATTTTTAAGAATCTCTTGACAACGAACAGCCGCTTTCCTGCGCACGCGACAAGTGTTATCAGCAGCAGGTGGCGTGGACGGTGGAATTGACCGTGGTGAATGAGCCGCGATCTCTATTCCCTCTCCCACATTATCAAAAAAATCATCTTTGTCGTCCGTATCATCCTTAGAAACTGATAGCTCTTTAGCATGTTTTTTGCTGTTATTTTGATCTAAAGATGTTACGTCAATTGCCCTACTCAAAGAATGTCGCGGTTTACGAGTTTGTAGCTGATCAATATGCCTCTTATGAGTCTGACCAGCACTCGTTGTCACCGTATAGGAAACAGGCCCCGTACGCTCGGTCACAACACCCTCAGTCCACTTACGATTTGATTTCGTGTAATCTCGTAACATGACTGGTTCTTGCTGGGCCAGCGTTCGCAGCGGACGTTTATGGCTATCTTCGCGTCGCAATTGGTCACTACGCACACGCTCCGCTGTGTCAGACCGCAGCAAATCAAGACGGCCGCGTAGTCACCTGCCTAGAAGGGCTACCGCCGGTTCAATTCTGGTGGTACTTTGTTCCGTGTTCCTATACATAAATAGAAATCGATTTAATGCGGTATTAAAATCTTCTCATTCTAATTGTGCCTTTTTGAGAATACGTTTAACAGACCGCACAGAATTTGCCGCAGCCCCGTTGCTAGAGGGGTGATACGGGGGTATTAAAGTATGTTTAATACCATTGCGTTCCAAATATTGAGCAAACTCATAGGATGAGAAAGGTGGCCCATTGTCGCTTACTAAGCGTATAGGGAATCCGAAACGCGCAAACAACCGTCTTAAACAGTCTATGACTATAGTGGCAGACGTTGTGCTAACTGGTTCCACTTCTATCCACTTAGAGTGAGCATCAACCAGCACAAAGAAATATTTATTATTTAAAGGGCCGAGGAAATCTAGGTGCAGTCGTGACCACGGCTCTGCCGGCCATGGCCACGAATGTAGTGGCGCGGCAGGGGACGCGGGCCGTAGTTCCCTGCAAGCAACACATTCGTGCGCCACGCGTTCGATGTCTGCATCAATGTTCTCCCACCATACGTAATTACGCGCGATTTGTTTCATTTTGACGATTCCTGGGTGCCCATCGTGAATCTCAGTCAAAACTAGCTCTCGTAACGATTTTGGTATGACAATACGATAACCCCATATAATACAGCCTTGATCAATATGCAAGTTGTCTCTTCTATTGTAATAAGCATTTTCTACTTTATCAGCCCATTTCTCAGTGGGCCACCCGTATATTATGAAACCGTATATTTTACTTAATACTGCGTCCTTCCGAGTCTCAGTTTTGATATCTTTAAAACTGATTGGAAGATGTTACCTCTAACTTGACGCTTTGTCAAGTCTAGAGGAAGGCGAGAAAGAGCGTCAGCAAAACAGTTTCTAGACGACGTTACGAATTCAATATTGAAGTCGTTAGCAGCCAACTTAACAGCATAACGCTGTAAGCGGCTGGCAGCGGTAATTGGTATTCCTTTATTTTTACCAAAAATGTAACTTAAGGGACGGTGATCACTGCGAAGTATGAAATGTCTACCATAAACATACTGATGGTGCTTAGTTACACCGAATACAATAGCCAGCGCTTCCGTATCTAACTACGAGTAATTAACTTCGGCTGATTTGAGCGTCCTTGAAGCACAACACACCGGGCGCTCGCAGCCGTCGGGGTGGCGCTGCGTCAATACCGCGCCCACGCCATATGCACTGCTATCAACTGATAGAATTAACGGAAGACTTGCATCATAGTGTGCTAAAACAGGAGCGCGGCTTAATACCTTTTTTATCCTTATAAAAGCCTTATTACACTCGTCAGTCCATTGCCAATCTACATTTTTCTTTAACAAACAATAAAGGGGCTTTAAAATATCGCTGATATTGACACAAAACTTAGAGTAAAAATTTACAAGTCCCATGAAACTCTTGAGTTGTGTAATATTTGTTGGTTCGGGCGCTGCTACAATGGCGTCAATTTTATTAGTATCCGTATGTAACCCAAATTTATCAATTTTATACCCCAAATAGGTAACGCTGCTTTTAAAGAAGTCACACTTTGCAAAATTTATTCTCAAACCATTTTGATTGAGCCTTTGTAGCACCGCTTTTAAATTGGTTAAATGTGTAGTTCTATCTTTACCTGTAACGCAAATGTCATCCGCAAAAACCGCTGTTGACGGCAATCCACTTAACGTTTCTTCTATTATATTTTGGAAATTTTCGGGTATGCATTTAATACCGAATGGTACTCTTCTATAAATAAAAGTGCCAACGTGAGTTGTGATTGCCGTCATTGGTTGGGAATCCTCATGTAAAATACATTAACTTTTATGGTGTACAATAAAGTATATTCTATTCTATTCTATTCTATTCTATTCTATTCTATTCTATTCTATTCTATTCTATTCTATTCTATTCTATTCTATTCTATTCTATTCTATTCTATTCTATTCTATTCTATTCTATTCTATTCTATTCTATTCTATTCTATTCTATTCTATTCTATTCTATTCTATTCTATTATATTATATTCTATTATATTCTCTTCTATTCTATTCTATTCTATTCTATTCTATTCTATTCTATTCTATTCTATTCTATTCTATTCTATTCTATTCTATTCTATTCTATTCTATTCTATTCTATTCTATTCTATTCTATTCTATTCTATTCTATTCTATTCTATTCTATTCTATTCTATTCTATTCTATTCTATTCTATTCTATTCTATTCTATTCTATTCTATTCTATTCTATTCTATTCTATTCTATTCTATTCTATTCTATTCTATTCTATTCTATTCTATTCTATTCTATTCTATTCTATTCTATTCTATTATATTCTATTCTATTCTATTCTATTCTATTCTATTCTATTCTATTCTATTCTATTCTATTCTATTCTATTCTATTCTATTCTATTCTATTCTATTCTATTCTATTCTATTCTATTCTATTCTATTCTATTCTATTCTATTCTATTCTATTCTATTCTATTCTATTCTATTATATTATATTCTATTATATTCTCTTCTATTCTATTCTATTCTATTCTATTCTATTCTATTCTATTCTATTCTATTCTATTCTATTCTATTCTATTCTATTCTATTCTATTCTATTCTATTCTATTCTATTCTATTCTATTCTATTCTATTCTATTCTATTCTATTCTATTCTATTCTATTCTATTCTATTCTATTCTATTCTATTCTATTCTATTCTATTCTATTCTATTCTATTCTATTCTATTCTATTCTATTCTATTCTATTCTATTCTATTCTATTCTATTCTATTCTATTCTATTCTATTCTATTCTATTCTATTCTATTCTATTCTATTCTATTCTATTCTATTCTATTCTATTCTATTCTATTCTATTCTATTCTATTCTATTCTATTCTATTCTATTCTATTCTATTCTATTCTATTCTATTCTATTCTATTCTATTCTATTCTATTCTATTCTATTCTATTCTATTCTATTCTATTCTATTCTATTCTATTCTATTCTATTCTATTCTATTCTATTCTATTCTATTCTATTCTATTCTATTCTATTCTATTCTATTCTATTCTATTCTATTCTATTCTATTCTATTCTATTCTATTCTATTCTATTCTATTCTATTCTATTCTATTCTATTCTATTCTATTCTATTCTATTCTATTCTATTCTATTCTATTCTATTCTATTCTATTCTATTCTATTCTATTCTATTCTATTCTATTCTATTCTATTCTATTCTATTCTATTCTATTCTATTCTATTCTATTCTATTCTATTCTATTCTATTCTATTCTATTCTATTCTATTCTATTCTATTCTATTCTATTCTATTCTATTCTATTCTATTCTATTCTATTCTATTCTATTCTATTCTATTCTATTCTATTCTATTCTATTCTATTCTATTCTATTCTATTCTATTCTATTCTATTCTATTCTATTCTATTCTATTCTATTCTATTCTATTCTATTCTATTCTATTCTATTCTATTCTTTTCTATTCTATTCTATTCTATTCTATTCTATTCTATTCTATTCTATTCTATTCTATTCTATTCTATTCTATTCTATTCTATTCTATTCTATTCTATTCTATTCTTTTCTATTCTATTCTATTCTATTCTATTCTATTATATTCTATTCTATTCTATTATATTCTATTCTATTCTATTCTATTCTATTCTATTATATTCTATTCTATTCTATTCTATTCTATTGTTGAAAAGCGTTTGATAAGTCTAATTTGCTACACTCCTATTTCCACCTAAAGCTGCGAACAAGTCCTCAATGCGGGGCAGCGGGTAGTGATAATCTTTCAAAAGTGGATTGATTGTTATTTTGTAATCCCCGCACAATCTAATATTGCCGTTAGCTTAAACCACCGGCACTATAGGAATGCCATAGTCTGATCGCTCCACCTTATAGATGAACCCTTCCCGCTGCAGCCGCTCGAGCTCCTGCTCCACTGGCTGGCGTAAGGCCAGTGGCAACGACCGTGCTTTTACATAAACTGGTGTCTTCCTTTAAATATAGGTGAAATTTAGTTTTAAATGTGCCTAAACCTTCTGAACATACCTCTGGAAACATTTCTCGTAACGATGCCGCCAAAGAATTGTCATCTGTTAAATTGTAACATTCCACAATTGCCAACTTTAAATAGTTGATCCAAGTGCGGCCCATTAATGGCGGGCCGCCGTTATCAATGACATATAACTTTAGTTTTGCATTATGTTTTCCACATGCAACGTTAACTACATTGTAACCAATGGTCTTGATGACGTCACCAGTATAAGATTTTAAAGTTAACAGTTTATTTTCGATCGGAACGTTAGAAAAATAATTGTCATAGTAACATTTAGAAATAACAGATATTTTGCTTCCAGTATCTATTTCGAATCTACATTTAACATTTTCAACGATTAAATTTGCGTAGTACGGTCCGTCGCCATCACTGTTAACTACCAAATTATAGAAATTACAAATGTCATCTTCCGAATCTGAATCATTTAAAAAAAACTGACCTTTAGATCCTTTTGTATTCCTATTTTTTACACACACTGCTTTTAAATGTCCCTTTTCACCACACACATCACAACTATATTGCTTGAAACGACATTTGTCCTCGGAATGGCCCGATTTACCACATCGCGAACATGTGCACTGCGCCTGCGCACGACCCGAGCCTGCGCCGCCGCCCGCGCCACCGGCGCCGGCCCTGCCGCCACGCGAGGCGCCCGCGCCATAGCTGCGTGCCGCTCCGCCGCCTCCAGCGCCAGCGCGGCTCGCTTGTAACCAATACCACGTTTTGCGAAGATCCTTGACCTCATGTCTTCATCGTTCAGCCCCGATACAAATTGGTCTCGTAGGCACACTTCCAAACAAGCGCCGAAGTTGCACGTTTTAGCTAAGTGTTTAAGTGCTTGTAGGTATTCGCGAATATTTTCACCTTGCCTTCGTATTCTTTGCCAAAATATGTGCCTCTCTGCGATTTCCGACCTGTCTGGTTACAGGTGCTCCTTTACTAGTGTAACAACCTGATCATAAGTTTTCGATTCAGGAGTGTCGGGAGCACACAAATCACATATCAATTCGTAACACTCCGCGCCTACCACCGTCACTAAAGTTGCTAACTTTAACGTCTCGCCAATATTATTTAATGCAATAAATTGATTGATCCGTCGAACATACGCATCCCAATTGTTATTTGCTAAACCAAATGGTTTTATACGTCCTATTAGCATTTTTAACAAAATGTTCACACGCGTAGGTATATCGGTAACACCGCTCGTCGCCAGTGATAGATACGGGACACGTCAATGAAACAAGGCAACTCAACGCAGACTGTTTATTGTCTATACCACAATTATAAAGAGGAAAGATTTTTTTGTTTGTTTGTACCGAATAGGCTCCAAAACTACTGGACCGATTTCAAAAATTCATTCACCGTTGGAAAGCTACTCTATCCCCGGGTGACAAAAGCTACTTTTTATCGCCGTATTCCCTCGGGAACGGGGCACTACGCTGGTGAAACCGCGAGGCGTCCTCTAGTCTTACATACAGATACCTACATACATAACAGTAAGTTATTTAGATAATTTGTCACAATTTGTATTACTGATTGATTTATTATAATATTCTCACTTTCCTTATTTAAAAGTTTGATAAGTAAAATGTGTTCAAAACGTCTCGCCAATGAAATGCAAAAGACGATTAAATAATTGCTATCGCTGCGGCTGACTTTCAGAGCCGTTAGTTTCAGAAGCAAAAATACAAATACTAGTAATTTAGCAATTCACCGTTCAAACATAGCCTTAATTACGATAAAATGGGGCTCATTAACGGGCCTTAACAAAGCCTAATAAGAAAATGTTTTAGTATAAACAAAGCACTTGAACGGTTCTAAACAAATGGACGATCCACTTTCAATAAAATGTAAGGGCCTAATGATGCCAGTCAGTCCGAACCCGGGCAACTTGACAAACCCAATTATGTAGTTTTATTTGGGTAGCGATGAGGCCTTTAAGATAGCATGCGCGCCCGCTTTATTATAGAACAATTTGTTCTGTAAAATTGGCATTGTTTGGCAAACTCGACTTAGGCATTCGGCATTATTTATGTTTTACGTACGATTTTGTCTAGATTTTAATGGATCTACTTTTACGTTAAGTCTGCGTGGTCACCTGAAAAGGACATTTTTTGTGCCAGCATCCTTACAATAAGGTATAATATAGTCTATGAATAATATCAAGCAACACATTAGTTTTTTACCAGTATTTTCAAAGTATGTCTTTAAAACTCCATGCCTGAGGGTTAAATTTGATCGTCTCAGGTTACCTGCCTCTTCCTACATGTTATATTTTTAGACAAAGGAGCGATTTCAAAAAAGAACCTTATATAATTAGCTCTTAAAAACCAAGGGGATTAAAAATACTTTTGGAACCTTTTGGAACCTAAAAGAAATATTAAATTTTAAAGCTTCCGTTCAAATGCTTATTTCTTTTTTGTGGAGAGGAAAATGCGTAGATAACGCAATTAGACCACGTAATTTGGTTTAATACTCTTTCACAATTTTTGCAGTAAAAACTCGCTTAAACAGCTGCGATCTGTTATTTTACCGGCCCGTTAATTTTATCATCCCATTTTGTACATTTATCGAGCAAACGATAAGTGGGGAATTAACTCGTGCAGTTCTTATGTCATTTTATTTTTCCACTTCAAGTAGTATGTGCTGAGATTATAACTCTTTAGCACGATACGGTCGTCTTTCATTTACATTTGGAAATGCAAATTATTTATTTCTTGTGAAAGAGATATACGTTTTGGGAATACTTTCATTGTGCGTACAGCTAAGAAGTGGCATTATCTGCCGGAGTCTGTGTTTCCTGATCATAGCTGAGCTACAACCTAGGGATCATAAAGCCATCAGGTGAGATAGTGGTCAAACGCGAGCCTCGTCGTTAGTACAAAAAAAAATCTTTATATAAGATTTAACTTTCTGTGTATCGAAAGGATGAGCGCGTGTGGGATCTGTAAATGCTTTTCCTAACCTTCGCTGTACTGGCTCGATCTTGGTCTCTACGACATGACTCTGTTAGCCTATGCAACCAAATGTTGACAGTTGGTATTTAGCTCCAGAGAGACTGAACCTCTGATAACTACTAAACCGCTGTACAATTCTCCACAATGTTTGAAAGTACGGCACAGTGCGCACAAACCACTTGAATGGAGACACCACAAGATGAAAAGCTTACTAAGACTGGTATCCATTTTAATTTCGAATGGATCGTAAAAATGGGTTTTGGATAGGAAAGAAAAGGTTTGCCTGATGTCAAAGGTTTATAGATTTCAAAATACTATTTCCTAGAAATTAGGTGTACTTTTGTCAATATTTTATTTAAGTACATCCACAGTCCTCTGGGTAGTCAACAGCGATGTTAACTCCTAATCAAGCTGGTTGCTTCATCTTTCACCTGAGTGATCGTCATATAGCGAAACTTTTCAGAGAAAAATATATGGGGAAGCCATAGAGGCGATATTAGCACGCCAGAAAAATACCGAAGCCTTAAAAATGCAATACATGCAAAGTAGCCCATATCAATATTCCAACAAGCCTTTATATACTGAAACTCACATTATGTCCCATATCATTTACATAGAGCTAAGCGAAATACATTAGAGAAAATGTTTTACCCAAAACTAGGATAACCTGGTACCTACTCGACTGCCCTAAGTACTAGGGCCAGAATAAACATACTTATCAGTAGTGTCCGACCAAACGTCATTTCTGGCGGAAGCCGATTACTTCGGCTTCGGCCGGTGTGGAAACCAAATATTTAACAGTTCAATATTAGCAACATTTGTTTTTTGATGCTATTTTTTTATGTTGTGTAGTTTGTTGTGCATTGCATTATTGCACCCGAAAAACAGCCGACAGAGAGGGAGTGAATCAAGTCAGCCCGAAGTCTCAATGCAACAAGATGACCACGACCACTCTGCTAAGAGTGTACCGACGAAAAAGAAGAAGATTTTCCGACGATGGCGACTAGCTGGTGCAACGGACTATAACCCTGCCCGCCACCCGTTGTCTGTTCCATGGCGCTCTCACGCATTCATAGCAGTTCGTTCAATTTTGGCACTTGCTCGAAACCTTGAAGATGGCCGAAGCCGAAACCGACGCTGCGGTCGGACACTACTTATCAGTGAATCGAACCCAACCTTTACTATCGCGTATAATGTAACTACAAACGTGAGAACGGCTTTATAATAAAAAGGATTTTGTTTTTACGTTGTTTTATCATTGCTCGATAATGTTATTTGACTATGTTTTAGGTCGAAAAGGTTTGTGAGAGAAGTTGCAGATTATGCTGATACGTCTTTATCTTTATGGGGCCGTTTTTATATTCGGAAGGTAAGTAGCTAAAGTAAGCGTGTGATAGACCTTCTGTTGTTGTAGCCATTTTATTTAACAAATAGGAAAAACTGCATTACTAATAACACATAACACTCATGTTTCTCAATTTAATTAATGTTTATTTCTGTATTATTCACATAAATATATATAAATACATAAAAAATCAAGTGCCTGAGGGGATTTACTAGCAGCAAAAAGGATAAACTTTTATATGAACTTACATATATATTGAAAGTAGCTTGCCAGCATCAGGACGTAGTCTAAATTGTCAATGTTCATATCTCGAGAGAACAACCTCCCTAAAAATACGCGTACAATCCAAAGACTCTCTACATTTTTTATAAAACATTACCTACCTTTTAAAAACCTTGACCTTTAAACACAAAATAAAATATTTTTCCCAACCAGTACGCATGTTAGGGTCGGCACATTTATGTATGGTCGATGGAACCAAAATCTTCAGGCCCTAATCGCGTACTAGAAGACATAATGTTGGATGACCCATAAGGTGGACTGATGACTTTGCGGAAGCCACGAGAATCCACTGGATGCAAGAGACACGGGACTGGTCTATCTGGAGACGCTTTGGGATTCTATGTGCTGCAGTGGGCGATTTTCGGCTGAAATTATGGGGGTGTTGATTTATTAATCTGCCTTCTCCGACTCACATATTATTATACAACGTTACAACTAACTGTTACGACTTGGTTCGAGTGGATATTTAAAAAAAAGTAGTCTATGTGCTATTCTAGTCTATAATGTATCTCTGTGCCAAGTTTCGTCCAGATCCGTTCAGCCGTTCTGGTGTGTTTGAGTAACAAACATCCATCCCTATCCTCACAAAGTAGCAGGGTTACAAAACATAGATTCACAATATTAGATACGCTGCTTCTCTCATACGTCAGCTTTTCTTAGGATAATGAACGTTCATTCATTTCAAGACCGATTCTTGGAAGAAGGATTCTGTTCTAAGAAAGCTGAGTTGTTTAGTTTTAACGAAGAAACAATACACACATAATAATAGTTACCTACATACAGTTTGTTATTTCAAAGAGATAAAGGATAAACTTTATGTCTGTACTAGCACTCTGCCCGCGATTTCGTTCGCGTGATTTCGTTTATGCAAAATGATATTCTTATATGCAGTTAGTGAAGGCGACCAAAAATTAGCTATTAATAAAACAATAAAAAATGGGTATCGTAGATATACAGGGTTTATTGCATTGGGACGATTCGTTATTTGACTTAAAGAATAATACATTTTAGGTTACCGCCACAAAGTAAAATCCTCCCCTAAAAACTTATCAACCCCTTTTTGCCCCGTTGGGGGTCGAGTTTTGAAAAACCTAAATATGCTATTCACTCTTTTCTTCTCTTTTTTATTTATCGTTTATGTTAGTCAGATAGCGCAGTGCGATTCCTCAAAAAAAACTTTAAAACCCCTAACCCTATCTGGGAGAGAGTTTCAAAAATGTTTTATGTAAATTTTGAGGATCAACCTTATCCCCAAGGAATTTGATTTTACAAAAAAACTAATTTTTACCCTTTTCAGCTCCTTAAAGGTCGAATGGCCGCAAAATTGCGCCTTAGTGCTCCCCTAGAACCCCATGTCAAAAACGAAACCCTGTCCAGTAAGATTCTTAGCTTGAGTTAGTTTCGAAAAACGTATAATGACAACCTTTATTGTATCCTTATGTTGATTTGCGCCAAGTTTAAAATTAATTTTTTTGAAGAAATAAGATTCTTCAAAAAAACTTTAACACCCCCTAAACCGTATTTTGGGAGTAGATAAGTAAAATTAATAATGAAAACCTTTATTGTTTATTTAGGTTGGTATTTATGTCAAGTTTCATGTTCATTTACCCAAAAAATCAGATTCTTCCATACAAACTTCAACACCCCCTAAATCATCATTTGGGCATATTTACGAACTAACCGAAGACATAAGATTCTGCAAAAAAAATTAAAATCCCCTAAATCATCTTTTGGGGGTAGTTTCGAAAAACTAAAAATGAAAGCATTTATTGTTTATTTATGTCAAGTTTCATGTTTATTAACTAAAGTAATAAAATTCTTCAAAAAAGATTTAACACCCCTTAATCGAATAATGAAAACCTTTATTGTTTATTTAGGTTGGTATTTATGTCAAGTTTCATATTTATTTACCCAAGAAATCAGATTCTTCCATAAAACTTCAACACCCCCCTAAATCACCATTTGGGCATAGTTTCGAAAAATTTATAAAGACAACCTTTATTGTTTACTGAGGTTGGTGTTTATGTCAAGTTTCATGCTTATTAACCCAATAAATAAGATTCTTCAAAAACACTGTTATACCCCCTAAATCGTCTTTTGGGGGTAGTTGCAAAAAACTAATAACGAAACATTTATTGTTTATTGAGGTTGGTGTTTATGCCAAGTTTATTAACCGAAGATATAAGATTCTGCAAAACAATTAACATCGCCTAAATCATCTTTTGGGGGTAGTTTCGAAAAACTAAAAATGAAAGCCTTTATTGTTTATTTATGTCAAGTTTCATGTTTATTAACTGAAGTAATAAGATTCTTCAAAAAAGATTTAACACCCCTTAATCGTTTTGGGGGTAGTTTCAAATAATAATAATAACAACCTTTATTATTCATATAGGTTAGTATTTGTAGTAAGTTTCAAGTTTATTGACCCAAGAAATCAGATTTTTCCATACAAACTTCAACACCCCCTAAATCGACTTTGGGGGTTGTTTCAAAAGACTAATAATTATAACCTTTATTGTTTATTTAGATTGGTATTTAAGTCAAGTTTCAAATTTATTAACTGAAGTAATAAGATTCTTCAAAAAAAATAACATCCCCTAAATCGTCTTTTAGGGGTAGTTTCAAAAAATAATAATGGCAACCTTTTTTATTCATTTAGGTTAGTATTTGTGTCAAGTTTCAAGTTTATTGACCCAAGAAATCAGATTTTGCCATACAAACTTCAACACCCCCTAAATTATCATTTGGGGGTAGTTTCGAAAAACTAATAATGACAATCTTTATTATTTTCTTAGAATACTATTTGTGCTAAGTTTCAAGAATTTTGGCCGAAGGAATTAGATTTTTCATACAAACTTTCAACCCCCTTTTTACCCCTTTAGGGGTGGAAATTCCAAAAATCCTTTCTTAGTGCACACTAACGTCACTTGAGGAACCTTTCTGCCAAATTTCATGCTTCTCGGCTTAGCAGTTTTGGCTGTGCGTTGATTGATCAGTCAGTCAGTCAGTCAGTGAGTCAGTCAGTCACCTTTCGCTTTTATATATATAGATTCCCTGAAGGTATATCCAGAACTACAAACGGTCTTGAAAGTACACCCGAAGCATACAATAAACAGTATTATGTTAGTAACACGTAGTGTAATTACAGGATAAAATACCAACATAAATTAGAAAAAATGGTGAGTCCTCTTTGGCATTCCTTTTTAGTTTGATCATTTAATTCTAGGTCTACTTGTTCGCTCCATGTCCGTTTTGTCTAAACGCTCCACAAAAGAGACCAAGTTCCTCATTATCCTATTTCGTTCATTTTCGAAACGCAGCTGGCTCGGGAACTACCATCTTGCATCTACAGAGTCGGGTAACGAACTTAAGTGAAGTTAATGACTCCCAACTTCGCTACTTCACTTCCTCGGTCGAAGGAAGCGGTACGGAATTGGTCGGTAGAAAGTTAACCCGCAATCGGGGATGTATTCGTGAGAATTGTTCTTTTATTGGATACTTATTCTTGTTAGTGTTTTGTTTTAGATTTGTACTGAAAGCGATAGTGGAGATTGAACATTTTATTGGGCTTTGTTTGGTAAATAAAAGTGTTGTACTGTTTGATACTAAAACTAGCGATTTTAATACAGTGATAGTGAAGCGTTCAATCTGTGGAAACAATTCGTAATCCGATCAGCACTCCCAGATATTATCCTTAACTAACATTTTCATACACAATGAATATTTTTACATTTTCAACAAATTTGATAGATTTTTGCTCTGCTGCTTCCAACAAGCTCACCATTTATTTTTTCATATTCACTGGAATCAGTGTTGTTATATATTTAATAAAAAAAATCGTCAGTTAAAAACAATTAATAAGATTCTTCTTAATAATAAACTATACAAAAAATAATTGTTAAAAGTTGAATAATTACAATTCAAATATGAAGATAAAAATACAGATCCCAAGAAATACTTTTCGAGCTACCAAATGAAATAAAAGTCCGCTTTTACATGCGACATTCATACGACATAGTCGACCAAATCAAATTATACTTCAGTCGGAGATTCCAACAATGTTTTACATTACAACCTTTTGTCTAACAATAATCGCCCGGATTCGCAGTATGAAATAATATGAAATACAAAGTTTATTCCGCTCAACCGAGCAAAAGATGCGCGTAACAATGCAGTAGCTGGCTCCTCGTTAATTAGCTGGGACATGCCGCTATGGCGCTAACTTTGCCAGCTTCAAAGTGAAAACTTTAGTACTAAGTACGCGAAAAGTGATAGTCGGAATGAAGAGGTATATTAACTATATGACAGCCAGTTTATTGGTCGAAGAAGTCAGCTTCATTGGTTAAGGTTTTAATTAGGTTTGCAGTAACCATGCAGGAACATTTCGTGGTCCATTTTAAATATTTGTTTTAGTCCTACACAAAACTGTGTTCGGTGTTCGACATGCAGATTCATTTTATATTAAAGCGATGCTAGTGCTTGCTCTTGGGTCCACTATAAAGTTTTCCTTCGGCAATGAAGTAGTATCGGTGCTCGAAAACTTACGACTTTAGATTTTGACGGTGCAGGTAGATAACATGTTACTTACGCTATTTTCATTGCTGCTCAAATACACTCCATTTTCACAAAGCTGTTAAAGGTCAGTCTTCGCTCACATTCTAATAAATCAACGATTTTCCTGTCGTCATTTTCATTATATGTATAAGTAAATATGTTTTCCTCAACCACACAAAAATACTCTGTACCTACGGTGTATATTTTGGTCTATGTATAACTGTGTACGCTTTCTCAAACGGATTTAAGGCAGTGACAGACACGCGATTCCAAAAATTCCATTTTCACGCAATTCTTTTCAAGCCATGTTACTCTGTGTCATTGTCGGAAAAGGAAAAAAGTTTATCTCTTATCCATAAAGAAACCTTTTTAAATCGGTTTCTGTAAATAAAAATGTACTTACAGTTTTCCCCTTAAAACTATTCACTGTTTTATTTATAAATAAATAAAATAAATAAATATAATAAATAAATATAATACAGTTTAGTTTATTTGTTGGAAAAAAAGGAAATTTCGCTTACACAATCTTCGCATTATTGTCTTACTAATGAAAGCGGTTTTGGGCACATCGGTTGGAAGGTTGCTAAGACTATAACGGACATAGGTAGAAACAAATTTTGTGTTTTATATAATAGGAGGATTTAAGTTTTATATTGATTAAACTCGGTGGTCTAGTGGTCACTAGCGAATCTGCAGAGTATGATGTCCTGGATTTCATTGCCGTGTCGGGCAAAGTGTTGTATTATTTCTAGAATTTCCCAGTAATAGCCCGCAGTTAGGGCTTTGTGCCGGGTTGATGGCAATATCTATACTAATATTATAAGAGGTAAAGTTTGCGAGTTTGTGAGGTTGTAGGGGTAATCTCTGGACCTACTGAACTGATTTTGAAAATTCTATAATATTCAAAAAAAATATTAAAAAGAAGAGAGAGAGATCCTTATAATAATTGCAGTAATATAACCCAAAGTAGCAAAATTTTACCTATAAAATTCATAACATGGCGTGCGCTGAGAAAACTATTGATGGTACATAAAAATTATGTACTACATGATTAAAGATTATTACTTACAAAAAAATGTCCCAGAGAATATATCTAACTATCATAGTTAAGTTACAAAAGCAGCTTTTATGTATACACTGTATACAAAAAAGAATTAAGTAATATCATTTTAACATCAGGATGGATTTTCGTTTTAATGTTGCTCTCAAACTTACACAGAAAATATTTTAAGCATGTTTTCAAACAAGACGTGTCGTTGAATTCATGAAATTCTACTTTAAAAACATTTCACATATACTTTTAGAGAAAAATATCAAGTGACTATCACGTACGATACTAAAATGTACATTTGTAATACTATAACGATATCTAATAACATTTTGTATGTATATAAAGTGAAAATTATGGGCTAATATAATGTAGAGGTACCTACATAAAATCAAACGTACTTGGTCCTAGGTATACATTCCATATTATTCTTATTGTCTGTAGTATGGTTGTAAGTACCGATATTTTGATCGCGTCAACTATTTACACAGAAATATTTCATTTTAAACTTTATAGTTGAAATTCGAACTATTCAGAAGTCTCATCCTTCTGTGGTAAAAGAAAAAGGTAAAAAATGAATTGCCTTCTTGTCAACCCTCGGAAAATGAGGGTAAGGGTCAGTGGTCGATTTCACAAATAGTCAACGATGGTATTTGATTATGGTTATCTGTCAAACATGGTTCAATTTCATCCGAAGTGGGCTTGTGTTCATACTGAAGAAAAATATTTCGTCACATATTTCAGCTGTAAATATAATTCGATATCTTTTGTTCATTGTGTTGAAACTATTATTTAAGCAAAAAAGGTACCAACAATCTCAGTGTTGTATCAGTACATAGTTTTATTATGATTAACCGACATATCTACTGGAAGTGCGATTTAATAACACTAACTATAAAATATACTAAATATACATAGTTATTAACAGAAACATCGAGACCGCCAAGCTGAGAAATTTAAAAGCATGGCTTGAGCTCAAGGCCTAACCAAATAGCACCTTGTTTCACCCCCGATCGGCAAGAACGCAAATAAAATTCAAATCCAGGAATATTAGAATATTCATGAGCTTGTCACCTTTTTGATCGTCCAGTGGGAACCACTGTAGCAGATTCAAAGGAGAAAGTATAATTGATTTTTATATAATCACAATATTCATAATAGTAAATTATACTGGTCCGATGGCAATGACCTCAAACTTTTGAATTCTTGTTGATAAACATTTATTAAATTTACAAACATTAAGCTTCAGAGATTTCCCATGCATTGTTCGAGGTTTAAGATAATACTTTTTATTGCATAACTTTCCACCGCGTTTGTTAATAAGGAGTTGAACATCTTCTTAGTTAATGGTGTGTACGGCAGAACGACATCATCTAAGGATTTTAGTTTTTTTGAAAGAGTTAGTACCTGTATTTTGATTCACTTAAGTAAAATATTTGTCTTATGTTTTTACCTATTTCTACAGCAACGAATTGTAGAAATAAGTAAATAGATCAAAACTATCCACACCATAATAACTTTGATCAAAAACTGCCAAAACAAGTAAAAATTTCCATAACCCCCAAATGTACTTTTCATTAATTATAAACTGCATCATTTATCTAGCGGTAGACACGTTTCGATCAACAATCTATCGAATACGATATCTCACAAGATATCTTGCAAAAATACACCGATTCAAACAGTAAATAGCCCATAACTTTTGAACGGCTGAACCGATTTTCATCAAGCATATCTAAAAACACTGCTGATAATGTCACCTTTCAAAATCGGTTCATCCATTCAATAGCTATGATGCCACAAACACTCAGGTACACACGTTAAACTTATAATACTTCTCCATTACCGTCGGGGATTAAAAAACAAAGAAATGTGTAACATATTTAATGCAACATTTTATTTTTGTGTACAATTGCAAATGGAATACTTATGAATTTCTCAATTTAATGGGTAAAACATAAATGTCTGCAAGAAAAACTGAAGTGAACACATGTACCAGTGTTTTGAATAAATGTCAAGACGAACCCAAATATATTCACAAATGTAAAAGACATTCTCGAATTTATCATTTTTAGACGTTAAAGGTTGATTTATATCTACATAGAAATAACATTTCAATAACACGAACTCTAGATAAAATATTACGTTTACCATCCTATTGTACGAGTATTGTCAGAGAAAATACTCATTTCCACGTACTTATAGACCCGAGAAAAATAATATGAATGTTCACTGGTTTTTATTTCTTGATAATAATATAATATTATATTTTCGTTTTTACAACTAAAATTACAGTTATCATCATCATTACCATATTGGGCCTCCGTTTCTAAAAATGCCACAAAACAAACAGGCTTGATTACTAAATCTTGATTTATTTTATACTTTATGTACACAGTTCGGTGGAACACATCTCGGAGGCGAATTGAAAAGTCTAATGGTCCTGTAATTTCACCTGCGCCCTACTCTGCTATACCTTGGTATAAAAAAAATGTAATTAGTATATTGTCACTCTACAATGTACTAATAAGCGGGCAATTCAATAAAATCATTGCCGACTGAAAAAAAAGGATTTTTTTTAGAGGCTGATAACTTTAAATGGACATAAAACACAGACAAATGTTTTTAATATCAATAATACAGGATTTATTTGAAGGGATAATTTTATAGTATCCATCATCACCATAAGCCTTTTTAATGTCCCCATGCTGGAACACAGGCCTCCTATCTGTGAAAAGGAATGGGCCGTAATCCACCACGCGGGCCCATTGCGGGATGGTGATGACACATGTATTCGAATTTTTAATTCTAGAACATGCCAGTTTCCTCACGATGTTTTCCTTCACCGTTTTGAGAGCAGTGGTGATGAAATAATGAACACAAAGTAAACCGTCTGCCTGGGTTTGAACCCACGAACTAACTTAAAAGTCGCGGCCGATACCACTAGGCCACCACTGCCCTCCTTTTATATAACATTAATGTTTAAATATGACTTCATGTGGCCTTCGTCTCGTCTTCCATATCTCTTTCTCTGCTCCTTTCTCTGGCCAATTCTTCTACGCCCCTAAATACTATTAATAACATCTCCCACTTTTAATCATACTCTTACTATAGTACAACATTGTTGTTCTTGCAACTCCCATGCTGGGACACAGGCCTCCTATCTGTAAGAGGGAATGGGCCGTAATCCACCACGTGGGCCCATTTCGGGACGGTGGATGTCACATGTATTCGAATTTTTAATTCTAGAATATGCCAGTTTCCTCACGATGTTTTCCTTCACCGTTTAGAGAGCAGTGGTGATGAAATAATGTACACAAAGTAAAGCGTCTGCCTGGGTTTGAACCCACGAACTAATTTAATAGTCGCGGCCGATACCACTAGGTGACCACTGCCCTCATTTTATATAACATTAATGTTTAAATATGACTTCATGTGGCCTTCGTCTCGTCTTCCATATCTCTTTCTCTGCTCCTTTCTCTGGCCAATTCTTCTACGCCCCTAAATACTATTAATAACATCTCACACTTTTAATCATACACTTACTATAGTACAACATTGTTGTTCTTGCAACTATTCACTTCAGGTCGCAAATTCAACACACGAAACACGAAGTTCGTTATGTTTGTCTGTTCAATTCGGTGCCGTTTGCTTTACAATTTAAATGCAGGTTACGACGCGCTCGAGATTTCTAGGTTTATACTAGGTACACAGGTACGGTTGTACCTGCTTGTAATCAACGAATGTATATACCTATGTACAGTCGTAGCGACGCCTTTTGAGATTCAACTGAACTGAGTGCTCCGCGATATCGCGCTGAATTTACAATTTTTTAAGGTGGGTTTTATATTTCTGCAATATGAGATAGTGTTTGATTTTGGAATTGTGCTGAGGGACGGTAAATATGATGCAATTTGCTATTTCATGGTTATATGAGCTAGAATATACTAATTATAGATAGCAATAAGTTACTCAAGTACGGTGCCGAACAAATCTTTTATCTTGGGGTAATTAACTTGCTTTACTTTATTGTTTATTTAGAGATACTGATTTTTAAACGTAACACTCAGAATACAAAAACTCCGTTTATTCATTGGCAAATAACTGAACACATACTATATAGATCTACATATCTCAATGTCATCTTGTATATTTATACTGCAGAGAATAAGTCCGTATATTTATTAGATAAATGGCGACTTTTAGTAAATTTTATATCTTCAAAAAAGCGAACAAACTATATTAATCATAAATGGTTCATAACACGTCTTCTATAACAAGATCGTTGCGAGGACAATTTGCCGCTTTCAATCGACTATTTGATAAATTGATCTTATAAAATTTGTCTCTGCCATACTGCCATCAAAGGAATGTCGGGACAAATATGCGTACTATAGACTTATAGGAGCACATACAGTGCCAATTCTGTGAAATGTAATTATAATCTCATCTCTGTACAAAGTACGTACAAAAAATATGGAAGAAAGTTCATAATTTAAGAGTTTCACAGTTCAAATGTTTTGTTGTTGGTAAGTAATTCGAGAATATTTTTCGAAATTTTTGGTACAGTTTGCTTTTGTAGTTAGACCGAAGTGTGCAAATGTATAGGTTTCATTACATACAATTTTAAAATCGATCTGTTGTAATTGTACCCAACCAACCCTGAAATCGGTTTTCACCAAAAATACATAAACGTATTTGGTAATTCGTCAAAGAAATGTCTACCCCTACAAGTGTGTTGGCTGTATAGTTAAGGTCACATGAAATGCCAATTCGGCTAAATGTAATTGCAATCTCGTCAGTCGCAGCCCGTCACACGCTATCTGTACCGAAAACAATATGGCTGAGGGAATAAAATAAAGGTTTTCGTAAAAACCTTTTGGAGAATTCGTTGGATAAAATCCTATTTGAGTTCGTGATCTCTGGTATTCAGTTTGGTGTTCTGGTATTTTCGATTGTTGTTTTTGATTTCGAGTATTGGGATACGTACTCGTATCTCATTCATTTAGTTTTGCAAGCTTCTGTCTTATTTCTTAGCTAGCTTTCTCCCATGGCTGGAGGTCCCTTCTCAAAGGAATCGTGTATTTTCCGAGACAAAAATAAGCCTGTAATAGGTATTTATCAATAGTGTAGGTTGCTATTAGAATATATTATGTTTGTGTTTTGAGGCAATGGTGCTGCATTGCGTGTATAGGGATGATGATTAAAAAAATATTTTTAGTCCGTCAGATAGATTTCCAAAAAGTATTGGACACGTATTTTTTCTTTTGTCACGTTAACAAAAAATTATGACGATACAGTGCGGTAAAATATCGTAAGACGTCATGCCTTGGTAAACTTTTTACATAGAAATGACGTCACAAGCCCCCACTCCTGAACTTTGATGCGCTTTATCTTGATGATTTTTTATTGATTTGAATAAGCAAAAAATACGTGTCCTATATTTTTTGGAAATATATCTGACGGACTAAATAGAATTTGCTGATTCGAACCCTGCCATCGTCCCTATTGAAAACATGCGTTTAGTGCGAGTAGTAGTACGAGTATACGGACTTTTAAACATAATTATAAAGCAATTAATGATATGCGTGTGCGCATGCTTTGAGCTTTCAAGAAAGTTATGCAATTTGGATGCTGGACTTCCATACCATACCTCCAAAATACAAACAAACTAATACTGCAGTCGATAAACAACACTTTTAACTATTCGTTTTAATTTGTAGAAATCCTTGTACTGAAAACATTTGTATGTTGTTATGTACAAAATATTCAGATACTGTCCACATAAGCTCAAGAGAGGTAGAGTTAGCAAAAATTGTAAATGTTACCCGGTACAGTAATTTGTGTTTCAGCAAAAAGGCACGCAGGTATCCCAATATTCATAATTAGTAACGTTTTTTTTAATAAAGCCGTAACCTGGTGGAGTCGGCTATCATTACCTCGGGCGATTCCACTCATAATACAGATAATAAATTCGTGTTAAAACTTCGTTTAACTAACATGAAAAACTGAGTTTCAGACGGTACAGACACCAAATTTTTGGTTCACTAATTTTATAAAAACTTTATTAACTTGTATTTACTTGTTAGGAATTTTATTGTGTTTTACGAAGGTATTTCGTTATGAACACAATCGCATCGCTTACAGAAATAAGTACCATACTCGTTTCTAAGTTTCACACTTAACTTATTGTTGGTTAAGAATCTGTGCATATTCTATGTATTGAGTAAGTTAATCTCATTTAAATAGAATAGTACAAGGAAAAAAAATATCGCATCGTATCCGACATAAATGTTAATTATCGGGTTGTAGGTACCTCTAAGCTAGGGGCTGGTCTGTGTTAGCAAACTTACGCTTTGAGCTGTCAGCGACAAGCCCTGTAGGGCTTGGCTTTGTCGATGCAGTCCTACCTTGCCTGGCTCCTTCAGAGCCGGCAAGGTGGCGTGGTCTTGAGGGAGAGCGCTACGGTCGTGTAGATCCTCAAGGCAAGTGCGGTGATTTTCCTTCTCGTGGTTGCCGCCCTGTTATTGGTCTAATTCCCTCTGAAATAGACGTAACTGAAATCACCGGGCGACGTATCACAAGGGTGGCGAGGTCATGCCCCTGGGTGTCCACCATTGAACAAGTAAAATGTTGGATAGCAATGACCTCCCGCGTGTTTGTGCCGTGCGCGGGGACCCGTATGGAGGGATGAAGGGATCCTGGTGATTGAATGGAGCAGGTTGGACACAACACATCACTTTGGCCCGGATTTCTTCCGACACGGGAGGCCGTAGCCTAGCCAGCTACGGTCAATCAGCTGCGGTGTCCGGTCAGACGGCCCCCAGGCGAGTTCACTCCCATTGGGGGCTTGCAGACGGCGGCGCTCGCTCGCATCGCTAGTGGTAGTGGTGTGAGTTGGTGTCGTGCAGTCTCGTGAGCAACTAATGGAGGGGGGGCTATATCCCTCGGCTAATCCCTGGTGCTACCGTAGCATCGCCACTTGAGCACTCCATGGAGGGTGGGGATAGTCGAGGGATGAAATTTATATCGGGATTTTAAATGGATTTAAATTTAAAAAAAACCACAAGGCGAAAGGACCGGCGAAAGTTGGGACTGCGCTCCAAAAGGCGGGACCGGCGAAAGCTGGGACTGCACACCAGACGGTGGGACCGGCGCAAGCCGGGACTGCATTTTCCTTAGCAGGAACGTCCAGAGGCGAGACTGCAGTGGGATCGTCTCGAGGTGGGGCTGCGGCGGGACTGTCAAATGACGGTACTGCTGCGGCACTGCCGAGGGTCGGCACTGCTGTGGGACCGTTGAAGGGCGGAACTGCACACCAGACGGTGGGACCGGCGCAAGCCGAGACTGCTTTTTCCGTAGCAGGAACGCCCGGCGGCGAGACTGCAGTGGGGTCGTCTCGAGGTGGGGCTGCGGCGGGACTGTCAAATGACGGTACTGTTGCGGCACTGCCAAGGGCCGGCACTGCTGCGGGACCACCTAAGGGCGGAACTGCAAACCAGCCCACCGGGCACAAAGGTGCTGCCAAAACTGGCGCGACACGTGACCCTTGTGTCGGAGGTCGCATGACCTCGGACCTTGGGGCCCCGGACGCGACCGGCAAAAACAGCACCTCGTCGTCTCCCGGCGGCCGGCATGAACCAGGTTGGCTTCCGGTTGGACGATCTGGGGCGCGCAGAAAAAAGCGCCAAACACAGGCCCATCAAAATCATCCAAGATGGAGGGACTAAGGTGTGTACAAATTAATTTGCATCATTGCAGAGCCGCTACTGCCCTTCTGGCTCGGCAACTGAAGCTTAACACATATGACGTTGCCTTGATACAGGAACCTTATCTGTATAAGGGGACTATAAAAGGCTTAGGTAGGACAGGAGGCATGGTGCTCTATGACTGTCCAACTAATGACGCGAGGACTTGCATCTATATCAGGGGCGGTATAGAGGTAATGCCCTTACGTACTTTCTGTTACAGGGATCTCACAACAACTTTGATCCAAGTAGGGATGGGCACAGAGAAAAGGAAAATTATCCTTGCCTCTGCCTACCTCCCATATGAACAAAAGGAACCAGTAACACCACTAATCAGAAGACTGGTTGACTACGGCAACCAAGAAAACCTCGACCTGATACTTGGCTGCGATGCGAATGCACACCATGTCGTTTGGGGCAGCTCGGATGTCAACAAACGAGGGGAGGATTTGTTGGACTTTATGGTAAGCTCTTCTTTACAAATCCTTAACGCAGGCAATAAACCTACTTTCAGGACCTCGGCGAGAACTGAAGTTATTGAACTTAATTAATGAACCTGACACTGGCTTCAAACAAGGCCAGCGCTTACATCGAAAATTGGCATGTATCGGACGAAATCTCTCTGTCTGACCATAAATATATATGCTTTAGGTTTAGGACGGCGGGAGAAGCCGAAAATAGACGAAGGAGAAACCCAAGACATACAAAAGGAGGCCTAAAGGTAAGCTTAATTCCATACTAGATATAGAATTTGAAGCTGATAGAATCAAGGTGGGCACCATCGGTGCATGGGTAGATAACTGCCCAGAGAAAAAGGCCTTTTGCAAAAAGGTACCATGGTGGACTCCTGAACTAGCTAAAATACGTCAGGAAACACGACAGGCCTTTAATGATGCAAAAGCCAGGAAAGATTTCTCTGACTATCATAGCATGCTGACGAGGTATAAGACGGCGGTACGCAAGGCGAAAAGAACTAGTTGGCGGCAGCATTGCACCTCCATCGAAGCTCTGCCAAATGGAATGAGGTTGTGCAAAGCAATGTCCATGACTAAGACAAACCCACTATCATCTGTAAAGGATGAGAATGGGTATCTAACGGAAACTGGACAGGACACTCTGGGCGTGATGTTTAGAACTCACTTCCCGGAATGTATACTGCGCGACAGCGATGAAGAGGAACCAGTCACAAGGGACGAGCTCACAAGGCACACGTCCAAAAATAACTGGGTCACGGCAAAGAAAGTGGTAGATGAGAATAAACTGAAGCTTGCCATAGCGTGCTTCCAGCCTCTCAAATCCCCTGGTCCGGATGGCATCTACCCAATACTATTGCAAGAAGGGGCATCTGTTTTGGTACCTCATTTGAGTAAGCTCTACAGAGCCTGCATAGCCTTTGGGTACGTACCCAAGGCATGGAGGGAAGTCAAAGTCACTTTTATACCGAAGGTAGGTAGACCGACTTACGAAGAAGCTAAAGCTTACAGGCCAATTAGTCTATCATCTTTTCTTTTAAAAGCTCTGGAGAAACTGGTAGACAGGTACCTAAGAGAGGGACCACTTAAAATCTTCCCTCTACATAAACTACAGTGCGCCTACAGCCCTGGCAAATCTACAGAAACGGCATTGCACTATGTTGCGAGTCGAGCCGAGGCTGCGCTAGAGGGACAAGAGATCTGTGTCGGGGCTTTCCTCGACATAGAGGAAGCCTTCGACAAGACAACGTTTGAGTCCATACGCATCGCTGCAAAGGAACATGGCATCAATGATACCACGTGCAACTGGATTGACTATATGCTGAGAAGCAGAATAGTCAGATCGGAACTGATGGGAGACAGACTTAGTGCAAAAACAACAAGAGGTTGTCCGCAGGGTGAAGTGCTGTCACCATTATTATGGTGCTTGGTAGTAGACTCGCTACTTACCAAGCTCAATACTCGACCATTCTACACAGTAGGCTATGCAGATGACATAGCCATAATGGTTAATGGTAAATTCCCGAACATAGTCTCTGGATTATTACAACAGGCATTGAGGATGACAGAGGAATGGTGTACAAAGAACCACCTCTCTATCAACCCAAGCAAAGCAGTCATTGTTCCATTCACGAGGAAGAGACAACTAGGAAACCTAGGAGAGCTCCCCTCAATGGAATAAAACTGCCCTGGTCTACCGAAGTTAAATATTTGGGTGTAACGCTTGATAAAGAACTCAGGTGGAAAACTCATGTGGAAAATATTACGACGAAAGCCCTACGAGTGTTCGGCATGTGTCGTTCCACCTACGGTAAAACTTGGGGGTTAAAGCCCAAAGTGATACGTTGGCTGTACCGGACAATGATAATACCTATTATCACATACGGCAGCATAGTGTGGAGGCCCAGAACAAAGCTTGCCTCGTGCAAAGCGCCACTCACCAGATTACAAAGAACAGTGTGTCTAGGCATCACGGGTGCTTTCAGGACAACACCTACGGCAGCGATTGAGAGATACCTCAATATCCCTCCTCTGCATATGATAGTTGAATTCGAGGCAAGGAAGACATTACATCGACTTGCTGTGGCTGGACTATGGGATGCCTCTAAGCCAAGGACCAACCATACAAAGTTTGACGGGAATGAAGGCCTGGATCGGGTAACAAGCATGTTATCCGATAAAATGCAAACTATGTTTGTGTTTGAAAGGTCTTTCAAGGTCCAAATCCCTACAATAGAGGACTGGACGAAGGGAATCGATCCACCAGAACAAGACAGTCTGGTGTGGTACACTGATGGATCCAAAATGGAATCAGGTACAGGGGCGGGAATATACGCAAAAGGTTACAAATGTAGCAAAATCCTAGGGAAAATGGCAACTGTATTCCAAGCGGAAACTTATGCCATAATACTTATGCCAGTCGCGCGCGCGTAGCCGTACGCGTCGCTTGCTTTTTGCGTCGAGCGAAATGTCCGCAACAATAAAGTGTCCTCAGTGTAACATTGTTATTGACGAACTGTTATGTTACGTGCAAAATAAGCTGTCGACGAGTGATGACGATACCTTGATTCGCATATGTTTTTCGGCCTTCAGTAACGATGAAATCAAAAATTCTAAAGCGTTACTGTTTGAATCTGTTCCGACTAACAAAAGGAATATCCAACGGAAGCAAAAGGGCAAAGAACACCGTGACCTAGCCGATATAATTGGCCTGTTCAAGTCAACTGACCCTGATGTGATCCCGATTTTCTTAGCGCGGCACCTTGACAATCTACCCCCAATCACATTTGATCACTTGGATGTGACTAAATTGCTAAAGGATCTCACCGTGCTCAAGGAGGAAGTGCGAGAACTGAAATCGACAAGTGTGACGGTGGATCTCTGACGATTTTGTATATTTTTATTTTCATAATTTTTTGAAATTTTTGCTGACATGTTTATTAATATTATGATAGTATAACTGACATTTAAATTTTGGACGTTTCTTATTTTAATGATGTAGTCTAATGCTAATGAATTACATTTTATTTTAATTTCTAAATGATCAATTTTTATGTAATTATTATGAATGTAATATTATGGACTAAGGTGTCTGAAAATAAATGGATTATTATTCTTTTATTCAACTTTTTTCTTATTGGTTACATTTTTAAATATTTTTACAAAACACACAAAAAAGAAAAACATTTAAAAATATAAAAAATAGAGGCCCACCGGTATCGGGAACAGGGTCCAAGCTACCGGCGGTCAGGGCTCCAGAGAGAGGAACCTCCTAACAATACGAGCCGTGTCCAGCATTACTGCTTTCTGGATCAGGCCCTTGACCCAGCCGCCTAACGAGAGCCTCCTAAGGTGTTGGTCGAGGCTCGTGGCTATTAAGCCATGGGCTGACACGACTATCGGTACAATGATCGCTGTATCCACATCCCACATGTCGACAACCTCGCGAGCCAAGTCAAGATACTTGATTTGCTTATCTTTCTCGGCTTTCACGAGGTTCCCGTCATGCGGGACAGTTATGTCAACAATCATTGCACGCCTGTCGCTTCGGTCCACCACCACTATATCAGGCTTATTAGCGATAATAATCCTGTCAGTGATGATGGACCGATCCCAGTACAATGTGATATTGCCATTCTCGAGAACTGGGTCGGGCACATACCTGTAGTACGGCACCTCCGACGCCACAAGAGTGTATTTCAGAGCAAGTTTATTATTATTTATTATTTATTGATTGATAAAAACGGTACATTGTAAGTTATATAAAGTACATAACGTCCAACAAAACTATAGACATAGTTTGTCTGTTGGATCTTTACTTATTTACTTAATTATATAATAAGTACGTAAGTATGAATATCGTAGATTAAATATAAGTATAGATATTAAGAGTATATAGCTTATGTAAAACAGTAGTTTCGGTACAGTAGTTATGTAAAACAATATAAAGTTAAGGCAGTGTACTAAGTAGGTATTTTTTTAGTTTTATCTTAAATTTATTTTTCTTCTTTTCGTCTCTGATTTCATCTGGTAAGCTGTTGAGTATGTAAGGGAAACGCTGGAACGAGTTGCTGGTGGATAATCCTGACTACAAGGTTGTGCCTATGCAAGTACTCTTCGTTAGCTAGACGAGAACAACCAGAGATAATGTGGCGGATCGATTCACCCGGACGGTGACATGCCCGACAGATGTCAACCGTGCCATCCTTCACAATAAATCTCCGGTAGTTATTCGTCATGATAACTTCGTCCATAATTGCACAGACAAAACCTTCGGTTTCCCCAAAGAGGTCACCGAATTGCAGCCAGGCTACGGACGCTGATTGATCTACATCGGACCCATGTAGGGCCCGGAAAAAGCGTCCGTGAAGCTCCTTACTCTGCCATACCTCCTTGCGATCGTTAGTGTCAAGCACTACAGGCTTGCGCCAGTTCTCACTCGCCAAGGAGAGCGGGGTGAGTCCCTTGTCCACTGCTACTACATCTCGATGAATACCCACGTCGGTGTTTAGAAAATATTCTCTGAGATTGCATATCTCGCGGTTGTGGAGGTTTTTGGTATTTAAAAAGCCTCGGCCTCCACACTTCCGCGGGATATACAATCTCATGACTGACGATCGTGGGTGATGCATTCGATATGCAGTCAGCAGTGTACGGACCCGCCTATCCAGGGTGTCAAGTTCCGTTTGAGTCCATTTGAGTATGCCGAAAGAGTACATCAGTACCGGCATGACCCAACCGCGCGCACCTTGTTTCCGCCCGAAAGAAGGCTATTGAATACCTTCTTCAGGCGGCCAAAGAAGCGTTCCTTCAACGATTGCTTCATATCAGTAGTACTGATACCTAACGCTTCCGACATACCCAAATACTTATAGGTTTCGTTTGGAGAGAGGGATCTCAGGTTTATGGAATCCGCAAGTTGAATTCCTACGGATTCCACAATCTCCCCTCGCTTTACATGCATGACCGCACATTTGTCCACACCAAACTCCATCCTGATGGCGCTACTAAAAGTTTCAGTTACCTTTAGTAGCTCCATCAGCTGAAGATTGCTGGGGGCAAAAAGCTTCAAGTCATCCATGTAAAGGAGGTGAGATATAACCTGACTACCTCTCTTCAACCGATAGCCTAGCCCTGAATTCTCCAGCATCATGCTTAGAGGTTTCAAGGCAAGGCAAAACCAAAGTGGACTCAAACTATCGCCCTGGAATATACCTCGCTCGATCCTTACAGGTTCGCTATTCCTCTGGATATTTCGACATCCTGGATAGCGAAGGACTGTGCTCCATTGCCTCATACACGACATCAGGAAGGTGCGTAGAGTTGTATCTATTTTATACAATTCTAGCACCCTCATGAGCCATGTATGCGGCACCGAGTCATAGGCCTTCTTATAATCTATCCAACATGTCGACAGATCCTTTCGGGAACGCCGAATCTGTTGGCTAATGGCCATATCAATAAGGAGTAGCTCCTTAGTACCGCGGGACCCGTTCCTACATCCATTCTGAGAGACTGACATGATGGAGTTATTGTCAACGTGTTTATTAATTTTTACTCTCAAAATGGATGTAAGAACCTTATAGACCGTTGGTAAACATGTAATTGGTCTATTTATCTCGGTTGGTTTATTTATTGGTCTATTTTTTTATTTATCTCTTTATTATTATTATTAATAACCTGTGCTCAAGAGAATATAGATAGAGGAACCAGAGGTAAATCCATATATATTCTTAGTGACAGTCAGGCTGCAATCAAAGCCATGGCATCCTACAAAGTGGACTCCGGACTTATTCTGGATGCTGTCCAAACCCTAAACCGGCTTGGGAAGCACAACAGGGTAAGACTGATGTGGGTCCCTGGGCACAAGGGAATCCATGGTAACGAAATGGCAGATGAACTGGCAAGAGAGGGCTCAGCAAATGACTTTGTGGGTCCAGAACCATGTGTAGGCATCTCGACGTGCCTCGTAAAAGCCGCATTTAGGGAGTTTGCAGATCACAGACAGCGAACTCATTGGCTATCTAGCACCGGTCTACAACACTCCAAGAAATTCCTAGGCTCTACGTTCAAAGCCCGGGAATGCATTTGGAATATGAGCAGGGGGCAAATCCGCTACCTGCTTGGGGCCTTTACTGGGCACTTTGGAACCAACGACATGCTCATGAAGATGGGTCTAACCGCGACACCCATGTGCAGGTTGTGTGGGGAACATACGGAGCGCATGGAGCACCTTCTTTGCACATGCGATGCACTGGAATCGAATGAGTCTCCTAGGGGCTGGATATCCAAGACCAGAAGACTATAGGCTCATATCTCCCAGTCTCGTTGTAAAATTCATGAAAAGAGTTTTCAACGAGATTGGGGAGGAGTAAGGTATCTAGGGGACCACAATAGATCCCAATGGGTCGAAGTGTCCGAGTTGTTTCTCGGCCCCTCCACAAGATAAGATAAGATCTCTAAGCTAACCATAAATATAGGTAGATGGGTACGTTCATAAGGTATTACGAGTGCTTACTATTTTTTTTGTATTAGACTTTGTTACTTGCACGCGGTTCAAACTTTGTACGCTTTATATATTTTTTTCACCTTACAATTTATTATTGTTAGGGTTCGCGTGTGTGGATCGTTCCGTACTATTGTTTACTTAAGTTGTAAAATCTTTCGTTGAGTTATCAGTTTGGTTGGACCACTAATTTCAATTACGTGGGTTCCGTAAAAGATAAAGATTTGTTGTTTTTTTTTTGTTTCCATATTTTAACTTCTGTTCACCATGACGGACAAGGTTAAACTTAGATTGTTGGAAAGTAAACGCGACTCGTATTTCGCGTGGGTTCAAAGGAGTTTGGATTCAACAGAATCTTTAACAACAGAAAGATTACGTAATTCTTTTATTGCTCAGGCTAAACAAATTGACGGCCAACGTAGCGAATTCAATGAGATAATGGACGAGATAAATATGTTAAAATTGACATTGGATCCAAAGTGCGAAGTAAGCTATAGTGCCTTACATTCATTTGATGAGTTGGTTGGCGAGATAAAAATTACTTTAGCTTCATTAACTGAATCAAATGTTTCCAAGGAACCTAGCCTGACAGCGAGCCCTAATGCTCTTCATATAAAGGTACCTAAAATTGAGCTGCCTGCCTTTGACGGAGATATTCAGAGCTTTCCGTTCTTTTATGAGACTTTCAAACGTATTATACATACGAACGCAGATTTATCAGATTCTGATCGCATTCATTATCTGTTGAGTTGTCTAAAGGGAAAGGCTAGGAATGTGGCAGTAGGTATTGTACCTTCTGGCGATAATTACCGCGTTGTCTGGGATGCGCTTATCGCAAAGTACCTGGATACTCGAACGCTCGCCACTAATTATCGAAATCAACTGTTCTCATTGAAGTCGTTCGGACCGACACCCGCTAATATTGAACAAGGTTTCGATAAATTAACTTCTACGTTGCTGGACTCAAACAATTAAAAATACATAACTTGGATGATTTTATATTTATTGATTGGGGTCTTAAGTTAATAGACTCAGATACAGCAAAACATTTTGAAATGTCGCTTCGTAATCAACAAGAGTTGGATTATGATTATTTCGTAAAGTTTGTTCGTGAACAAGTAACAATCTTATATCGCTCCTCTTCTGCGGCAACTAAGCCCGCCCCCGCACGTAGACCCAGCACCTCATCTAAGGTCTCGCAGGTGTTTGTGGCTACTGAATCTAAATGTTCGCTTTGTCAATTCACGCATAAAAACTTGTATACGTGCAAAGCGTTTCAATAGTTGAGCGCGGATAATAGATTTAAGTTTGTAAAAGACAATAACAGATGTGTTAACTGCCTAAGTAGCCAACATACCGTCTCTAAGTGCCTATCTTTTTTTTTTTTTTTTTTTTTTTTTTTTTTTCGGGGTGGAAAATCCTCATTGGATGTCCTCCGCCCTGGGGGGCGAAGGGGTCTGTCAGACTTGTACTGACTAAAAACCACCCCGGTGTTCCGTCTCACACCTGCACCGGGGGTCGCGGGAACAACGATACTTCCGCAACCCCCGGCTAGTGCCGGCCCGCCTCTGCGGGCCACGATCTCGGGTTGGGGGGGGAGTGAGGTGTTGGACTCCCCCCGCGACGTCTAAGAGGGGCGCGCGTGGAACACTACGCGCCACCACCTCGGGTCCTGATATCTGGGGGGCGACGGACGTCCCCGAGTCCGTCGCCCCTGGACCCATTTAGGGGGGCTGGAAGAGGGCGTTGTCCGCCCTCCGCCGACGCCCGGCGCGTCTTCTGCGGATCGGGTTAGCGGATGAAATCTCCCTCTCCCTCTCCGCAGCTTCCTTCTGCGAGACGACTGTTTCGCAGAAGGATACCACCGCGTCCCAGGACTCCTCGCTGCCGACCATAGACTCGACTACAGCCGGCAACGACAGGTCACTGCCTACTTCAGAGATGAGGGCACGGCGTGGCTCCTCCCAAGCGGCACACTCTGCCAGCGTATGCCGCGCCGTGTCCTCCCGGCAGTCGACGCAGTGGTGACACCGGGCGTCCGGCTCCCTGTTTATGCGACACAGGTACTTCCCGAAGCAACCATGCCCCGAGAGCACCTGCGTCACCCGAAACGACAGGGAGCCGTGCCTCCTCCCGAGCCAGCGCTCGAGCACTGGCCGGACCGCCTCGATGGTAATGAGGCCGGCGGTAGGTCGTGAAAGCCTGTCCCGCCATTCCGCCACCAGGACCTCGCGAAGCTGAGACTGACGCAACTCCATATGTTGCTGCATAAGTCCTTCGCCCCGCGCCCGCGCTTCCTCGCGCCACCGATGCAGTGACGCGAGTACCTTCGCCTCCAGGTCCCAGGGCGGGGATCCGGCCAATGCACAAGCCGCCTCGTACGAGATCGTGCGATACCCCCTGATGACTCTGACGGCCATCGCTCTCTGCGGCTTTCGCAAAACAGCGATGCTGCCGGCCGTCAGGTCAGCCGCCCAGATCGGGGCCCCATACAGGGCCATCGATCGCACGATCCCCACGTAGAGCCGCCTACAGGCAGCGCTCGGGCCCCCCAGATTGGGAAGCAGCGTTGACAGCGCCCCAGCCGCGCCCAGCAACTTGGGCGCCAGCCGTCGAAAGTGGGGGCCGAAATCCCACCGGCTGTCGAGCACCAATCCCAGGTACTTCATGGTTGACTCGACAGCGATTCGAGCCCCCCCGACGACGATGTGGGCATCGGGCGGTGGCGCCCGCCGGGGGCCATGAAAGACAATGGCCTCCGACTTGTTGAGGGCCACCTCCAGGCCAAGGCGCCGTATGCGGCTCACCACCTGTGAGACCGCAGCCGTCGCCAGCAACGCTGCCTCCCTGTACGAACTCCCCCGGGCGGTGACCAGCGTATCGTCCGCGTAACACGTCAGGTCTACGCCCGGTTGGAGTTCGCCCCTCAGCACCCAGTCGTACCCGATGTTCCACAGGGGCGGGCCCAAGACCGAGCCCTGTGGAACACCGCACGACATGCGGTGCTGGTTTTCGACGCCATCACGTCCCACGTAGGTGACACACCTCTCCGCCAAATAAGCCCCGACGATGCGGCGGAGGTAGGGAGGCACTCGATGATACCGCAGTGCCTCCCGAACACAACTCCAGGGCAGGGTGTTGAAGGCGTTGGAAATGTCCAAGGACACCGCCAACATCACCCCACCCCGGGACACCGCGTCCTCCGCCAGGACTCTCACCTGCGATATCGCGTGAATGGTGGAGCGCCCATGCCGAAAGCCGAACTGGCTTTCGTCAAGGTCCGGCCCCTCTCTGTATAAGTGGCTAACGAGGCGGGCAGCGATTATCCGCTCGAACAGCTTACCCACCTCGTCTAGCAGCACTATGGGCCGGTACGCGGACGGCGAGTCCGCAGGGCGCCCCGCCTTCCTGAGCAGGACCAGACGACCAGATTTCCACAGAGTAGGAAACTGGCCCCGCTCAAGGCACGCTGTGAAGAGTCCTCTCAGCCAGGGCTCTAGCTCCTTCAGTGCGAGGGCTAGCACATGGCCGTGGATTCCGTCGGGCCCCGGAGCCACGTTCTTGGCCCGGAGCCGCATCACGGCCGCCCCCATCTCTGCCTGTGTCACCTCTGGGACGCTGATGGCGTCCTCCTCTGTAGACTCTGCGGCCGTGGGCAAAGCCATCGGCGGCGGGATATGCTCCGCTCTCGCCGGGAAGAGGGCTGCGACTACCTCCTCCAGCAGCTCGGGTTGGAGACTCATCGTAAGTGGAGGCGCGGCGGCTCGAAGTTTTCCTCGAACCGCTCGATAAGGGCGCCCCCAAGGATCCCCGTCTAGAGTCTCCAACATCTCCTCCCTGGCTCGCTTCTTCGCATCGCCGATAGCCAGCCGCAGAGTCTCCGTCGCCGCGCGGTACACCTCATACAGCGCGGCTTCTTCGTCAGGGACCCGACGACGTCTCCTCCGGTATCGGGTGTACTGGCGTCTGGCCGCTACGCACGCGACACGGAACTGTGCGATCTCGGCGGACCACCAGTACACCTGGCGCCTCGCTGACTGTGCGTGGACCCGGGGCATGGACGCGTCGCTGATTTGCGTCAACGCCACGCGGAACCACAGCGCCTCCTGTTCGACGTCAACGGGTCCGGTTGTTGCCGACTCCCGGATCCAGGCCTGGACAATGGTGGCCTCCTCGAGAAGTTCCCTGTCGATGCGCTTGCGCGCCCAACGCGGACCGTTCGTTCGCGGGGCCAGCGCACCGCGGCTGCCTGCGGTCTGGGTGGAGACGTCGAAACGGATATATCTGTGATCCGATAACGTCTCCACCTCCACGGCGACACGCCAGTCACGGACACGGCTTGCGACAGCAGGGCTTGCGAACGATACGTCCACTATTGAACCGCCCCGCTGTCGCACGCACGTGTAGACCGAGCCCCGGTTTAGGACGACCAAGCCGGCTCTAAGTGCCTATCTAAGTCAACATGTAGGAAATGCAACGGTAAGCATCATTCCTTATTGCATTTTGAGCAATCGACGCAAGCCCCTGCGCTGGTTTCCGCTAGCGACCCAGCCTCCGTTTCTGCGGCCGACCCAGCTACTTCTGATCGTGTGGCGTTGTGTACGCATTCTTCTGCTCAAGTCCAGGCCACACGTAGTACCGAAGTTCTGGCTACTGCCAAGGTGTTAGTGGCGGGTAGGAAGGGTAAGGTCGTGATGGTTAGATGTCTTTTGGACCCTGGGTCGCAAAATAATTATATGACATCGCGTTGCTGCCGTATGCTCGGTCTAACTATAAATACGGACTCAATAACTACCGTTCGTGGTATTGGTGGCACATCGCAGCCCGTTCGCGGCTCGGTGAATCTTACGTTCAGCTAACGGTTTTGCTCGCAGCCTAGGTATAGAATTGACGCTCTAGTCTTGGTTCAGATAACCGGGCACCTTCCTCTGGGTGCTATAGATACTGCCGAATTGAAGCATATTGATCCTAAACTACTCACTGATGACAGCTGGGGTGTGCCAGGTAATATTGACATGTTACTTGGAGTCACGTTGTTCGCTAAGTTATTGCGACCCGGTCCCGTGACCAGCGCACCCGGTTGCCCCGATGCCTTGGAGACTATGCTCGGCTTCATACTTCTAGGAGAAGCACCTTTTATCGAACCTTCAACTGACACTCTGTCTTTCTTTGCGAGTTCTATCGATAACTTCGATCTTCGTAAGTTTTGAGAGATTGAAGATGTTACTTTTTTGTCCATTGGGAGTGTGGATGATAAACACAGTGAAGAGTTTTATTGTAGCACAATTACCCGCGCTCGAAATGGCAAGTATGTTGCAGCTTTACCACTGAAAACAGACGCGTCAGCGTTAGGAAATTCTTTTGATGTAGCTCGCAAGTGATTCCATAGCCTCGAACGTAAACTTAAATCGCATCCTAACGTCAAGCATTTTTATGATGACGTCATACGGGATTATCTACAGAACAATTATATTTCTTTGGTGCAGAATATCGTACCTGAATGTGGGTTGCCCAAACGAAATTGTAAGGAGCGAGAAATGGACTACTATATTCCTCACCATGCTGTTATTCGAGAGGATAAAGTGACCACTAAGCTACGCGTGGTCCTAGATGCCAGTGCAAGTACAGATAACGGTACCTCGCTCAATGATATCCTGTACGCAGGTCCAGTCCTTCAGGCTGACCTTTTTAACATCTTGTTAAATGTTAGGCTTTTTAGTGTCGCTATTTCCGCAGATTTTAAATCTATGTACCTACGTATAGGTACACGCCCACAAGATCGTTCGCTTCAACGTATCTTATATCGGTTTAATGAGGAAGAAGAACTTTAAATTTATCAGTTTTCAGTGCTTCCCTTTGGATTAAAGTGTAGTTGTTATACGTGTGCGTGTGTGCCGACACGTATGTATGTGAGCCGCCGCGCGCGCCCGCCAGCTCCATCTTTGCCAGTAATAAACGAAGCTCAGTACCAGACAGTCGTATTATTGCGCCCCGCGCATATCCTTACATCCATACATATCATTGGCGACGAGGTGATCGATCCACGCAAGAAACCAAAATGAGCACGTACCTGGGACACCTTACTGTATTTGACCACAAAACAAATGATTGGCAAATATATAAAGGAAAGTTGACGCAATTTTTGAAAATAAACAAGGTCGATCAAGAAAATAAAAATGGAATTTTGCTGTGTCATCTCACGGAAGAAACGTATCGTCTGGTGCTAAACCTAGCTTATCCAAAAGAGCTAGGAACATTGAGCTATGAAGAGCTATTCATTACTCGACGGCCATTTCAAAGCGAAAAAGTGCACATTTGTGGACAAGGCGAAATTCTTTGGTGCCAGCAGAGAAACAAGCGAAACCGTTGGAGAATGGGCGGCGCGATTAAGAGGTTTGGTAACTTACTGCGACTTCGGCACCGCTCTAGAAACGAACTTGAGGGATCGTTTCGTCCTCGGCCTGAGTGCAGGACCAGAACGCGACAAGCTTTTCGAGCAGAGCCCGTTGACGCTTACTTTGTCGCGGGCTATTAAAATGGCGGAACAGGCTGCGTGTGCCAAGGAGGCAAGGGCTATGTTGGGCAGCTTGGAGCCCATCGCAATCAAGGAGGAACCAGTTTACCGCGCGAAGTTCCAGGGACAAGCTAGCCGTGGACGTGGTGCCGCCGGTGGTGCTGATGCTGCAAACCGCCGTGATACGGACCGTTGCGAGGTTTGCGGCATGAAGAACCATAGTGGTGATAAGTGTCGCTACAAAGGCTATACGTGCCAAAAGTGCGGGTTAAAAGGCCAAGAGAGACGGCGGTGACCAGCCTCAAGGCCAAGGTTGTGAGGAGTGCCAGAATTTTAATATAAGGTACGATGCCGTTAACCTTATTCAAATTGAATTAGTATTAGGTGACCAACTTGTTAAAATGGAACTAGATTCCAGATTGGGTAGCACTGTCATTTCCGAAAAAATTTACAATGCAAGGTACCCGAAATTCCAGTTACAAAATTGTAATGTAAAAATGTGTTTGTATAACGGACATAAAATCTCTCGGCTAGGTTATTTCACTGCTAAGGCAAAATATAATCATTTGCAAAGAAATATTAAAGTATTTGTAGTTCAGAACGGAGGCCCACCATTATTAGGTAGGGATTTAAGGTTTAAAATTCTTTATTTCTCAAAGATTACAAATCACTTACGAGTAGAAATAAAATATAAAACAAAACTTAAGCAATTTCAAGTACAGATGCGCATATACGGTAGGTATTGTAAAAAAAAGATAATAATAAGTAAATTACATTTCTGGGTTAGTGGGTAATTTGAAGTAACTTTGTCATTCGTGTTAAGTAACGACAGCTTTTGAGCAGTTATAAGGAACGGTTTACATGGAGTGAGTACGATAATAAGATTGGACTCGAACAGATTAACTTTTTTGTAATGCCTTTGAAAATATGTTGTTTCAATAACTTTTTGAATAGAGATATTGACTAAGTATCTTTTATATGTTTAGGTAAAGAGTTGTAGATCTGTGCTCCTTGATACAAAATACACTTTTTACCGTTATTAGTTCGCGGTTTATATAGTTGTATATCATATGGTCGCCAAGAGCTACGGGTATATATTTGATTGTATGTTGTGAATTTTATTTGTGTGTGTATGTTTTTGTTTAAGATTTTTCGTATTAAAATACATGTGTTATTTTGGTAAATTTGTGCAATATTAAATAATTTTGTCTCATTATAAATTTTGATAGTTGGAGTTAAATAATTGTAGTGGAAGAGGACCTTTATTATTCTATTTTGCGCTCTTTGTAATTTATTAAGATGTGTTTTGGCAGCTGATCCCCACACTTCTATCAAGTGATCAATGTGAGGTTTTACCAATGAATTATAGATGGTGTAACGTTTTTTTAGGGGAGGACATCTTACAATACCCCGAAGGGCACCAGTAAGACAGCTTATTTTTGACCGTAGGTTTTCAATATGTGGTGTCCATTGCAGTTGTTTATCCAATGTAAGCCCTAGATATTTCTCCTTGTTCATGTATCGTCCGCGTATAGTGAGATATGTCCTTTAAGTCCTATTTCATGCATGATGTTATTGTAGATAAGAAATAGGAGTGGTCCCATAATAGATCCCTGTGGAACACCGCATTTGATTATTTTAGGTTCACTAGTGCATTCTCCTATCCTAACCACCTGATATCGGTTTTCTAAGTAAGATACAAACATTTTATATGCACTTCCAGTTATGCCAATCGCTGCCAATTTATCCAGTAGTAGTTTGTGACTGACGGTATCGAACGCCTTTTTTAAGTCAATGAATACACCGAGGACTATTTGCTTTTGATCTATGTTAGTCTTAATTTTAGTAATTAGGTCAGTTGCAGCTGAAAGTGTATTAGACTTTGGCCTAAATCTATATTGTCGATCAAATAAAAAGTTTTGGGAACCAAGATATTGTGACAGTCTGTTATGAAGTAACTTTTCAAATATTTTAGAGACCACAGGAAGCACAGAAATGGGCCTGTAGTTGCCCGGATCACTTTTAGATCCAGATTTATGAATAGGAGTAACTTTTGCTATTTTGAGCATGTTTGGGAACCATCCTTTGCAAAAGCATTCGTTCATACACTTTGTTAAAGTAGGCAAGATTATAAACTTGCAATATTTAATGACCTTTACACTTATACCATCAATTCCGGCACTTGTATTTGATTTTAGACTGTCAATTATTTTGGCTACCTCTTCTTCGGTGGTGGGTCTTATTTGTGTGAGTTCATGGATGTGTGTAGTACGAGTAGTGGTGTGATAGGTAGCGGATATTTGGCTTGCGAGAAGAATGCCTATATTAGAAAAGTAATTATTAAACGCCTCACACATATCAGTTACATCCGTAATAACTCCCGTAGAAGACTCTAATTTTTAAGGAGCACAGGTTTCTTTAGTTTTATTATTAGAAAGATTATTAATTAATTGCCACATTTTCAAAGGCTTGCCTTCAAATTCTTTAAATACTTTATGATAGTAATTAGCTTTGGTTCCTTGAATCAGCTCAACAACACGTTTCCTCTCTCTTTTGTACTCTTCTTCTATTTTCTGATCACTAGGGTTAATTTTATGCTGTTTGCACAATTCATTTCTTTTATTTATTCGGGTAATTATACTTTTGTTGATCCAGTCTGACTTGGGAGGATTTAGGATTTTTGTTTTTGTTATTTTGTTCTCATTAATTGCTGATTGCATCGCTACATGAAAATGATTGTAGTCCTGTCCAATAGCCTTGAAATCCAGGTTTTCTAAAGTTTTATATAGTTTGGTATATTCTAGAGTTTGGTACTGCTTCTTCTTTACAGCTTGGGGTTTATATTGTTTCACTTCCAAAAATATCTGCTTATGATCAGATAAGGCGGATTCAATGACTGCAACGTGGAAACTGTTTTCTTTTAAACTAGTTATATCATGGTCTAGTATAGTTTTTGTTGTTGATGTTTCACGTGTACAGTGCAACGAGTTTATTTTATTCAGTATCCTGCATCCATTTTCTTGAAGTGTTTCTTCGTAGGCTATAGTATTTCGTTCTTTAGTGAGAAGATTATAATTAAAGTCCCCAAAAAGTATTATTCTCTTACGTTTATGCAGTTCTTCTGTAAGTGTATCGAGAAATTTTGTTGTATTTGTTCTCTCTGGCTTATAAATAGCTCCAATATCTAATGAAAACCTTTTCAGATGTATCCATATAAAATGGTTGTCGTTCTCGCATTTGCTGCTGAGAAATTCATGTTTAAGATTTTTATGAACGAAGATGGAAGCTCCACCTCCTCTACTGTGAGTTCTGAAGTTGTAGTGGTGAACATAGTTTGGCAATACAAGGCTTTCCGCCTCGGCTTCGGATTTGATCCAGGTCTCTACGAGAATAACCACATGGATAGTTTTCATAGATGCCAATATTCAGGTAAGTTCATCTAATTTTCCAGGCTTTACTAGGCTTCGGATATTCGCATACAAAAATCTAAGTGATGTTCGGCCTTCGCCCAAATCCGAGTATTTATCAGTAATTTCATATGTTATTTTATCTCGTTTGTTGTTTTGGTTAAGTTTAATTAATTTGCGAAGTTTTTTGGTTGTTGTTGCACTATTTTAGGGGTGTTGTTACTATATTTGATAACAAGATTTTGCTCACCATTTTGTGTACGGCGTTGCAGCTCGTCCACTAATTTCTTTATGTATATTTGTTGATATGGGGTCTGGTCATGATAAATTTTAAGAGGTTCCTTGATAGTTGTTTTATTTCGAAGGATTGTTCTTGCAGATTCTTGGGATGTTAGGTTCTTATGTCGTCCTTTATGGGACGTATTTTGCCAGGTTTAAAGAGACCCACACGGTGGATCTTGATAGGGTCAGGGCATTCAGGAAACGCTATCTTAATAATATTATTAACCTGTCTGCTATCTGATGCTATGCGATCTTCCTTATTAATGCCTTTAGCTTCCGGTATACCCACTATGATTATATTTTTGCTCCTTGCTTCTCTCTCATGTAGCTCAGAAACAACATCTTCACAAGATAGTGTATTAGATGCCTGTTGTACCATAGGAGTTAATTTCATATTTTGGACTTCTGTCTCAAGGTTATCGACCTTAGCTGTTGCGGCAACGGTGTCACGTTTCAGATCAACTATATCAGACTTGATTTTAGTTTGTTCGGAGAGGATATCATTTGTAGTACTTAGTAACTTTTTTATTTCGTCCCTTATGGCTGATACATCATTCGATATTCTGTTCATCATTACTGCTTGCTTTTCCGCAAAACCATTTAAGGTAGCTGTTAATTCTTTACGGAAATTGGAAAATTCAGTTTTGAAATCCTCATATTCTGAGTCAGGCTGCTTTCTTTTCCGAAAAGTAACTTGGGACTGGTCAGATTCCACCATCTGTAGTTTTGAGAGATCAGGTTGAGAACCTCCGCGCGGCGCTGATTCACTTGAAGATCGTGGAGAACTCATTATAAGTTATGTAGACCCTTCTTTATAAATGTGACGTCGAACCACTAACCGGTTGTTTACACTCTTGACACGTTTCTGCGCACAGTCCGTAGAGAGCAGGATGAATTTTCGGAGCCCGTCTCTTTCACACCACGGGTCTGAAGAGGGCAGGGGCACTTCTTGCTAGCGCTTGCGCTGGATGTTGGTACAGTTCAACGGCGAAAAGATGTAAGCACAGTCGCGTTGAGAAAAGCAAAAAATACTTGTACAGCTGTGGTCTTTAGACTCAAAATAGCTCGCCGATAGATTGTTAATTTTAAATAATAAATACAGATACGTCTACTCTAAGCGCGCTCTGAACGCAACTGTGTTTTTTAATTTCATGTCCGCTTTTAATTTAATTATCACAACTAAGAGTTAGTTAAGAAGTAGCGACAATGAAATACTGGCATTGCTTGGAAAATACCCAGATCTATGGTGAGATGAGTTAGGTTCATTTAATAAATTTAAAGTAAGATTACAACAAAAAAAAAAATCTACCCCCGAATTTTTCAAACCACGAACTGTACCGTTTGCCCTAATAGAAAAGGTAGAAAAAGAGTTAGACCGGTTAGAAGGTTTAGGTATTTTAGTTTCAATAAATCACGCCCAATATGCCACTCCGATAGTGCCTGTGTTAAAAGATAACAATCAAGTCAGAATCGCGGGCGATTTTTCAGTAACACTTGTAAGACTAACAGTATAATATCCTTTGATTATATACTTGTCTAGATGCCACATTGACCCTACCTGAACGGCCCAAATAAAGTCTACTAAAATTGGTAGACTCGTTTCTTACTTACGTGTTCACGAAAAATAATTAATTATGCCGGTTTGTGCCGTCAGACTGTATAGCAATTATGTGGAAAAACCGTATAATAATACCAAGATCACTTTTCACCGGTACGTTTTGTTATTTAACCACTATTATTATAAGAACACACGATTTTTAATTCGTTACTTTGTAGGTTAATCTGATTTAGCCAGTGTTGTCAGTTTATTACTAGGGAGATTTAACGAAACTATGGGAGATAAAATACAAATTGCATTACATAATCTTTCGATCAGAAGACCATTATTATTTAAAAAAATACATTATATGTGTGATCAGTAAATGACAACTTTCCTTAACGTAGCCCAGGCAATAAAATCAAAGAGAAAAATATTCCGAGAACAAACACAAAGAAATGGGTTTTAATCTATAAATTACTGTATATTTTTTCATTGTATCTTTTTTTGTTACTAAAATAAATGAGTAATCTAAAAAAATATTGTTTAATTTAACCTGTTTTGTTTAACTTTCATCATATTAAATAATTCAAAAAAGGTAGGTTAATAGTTTGGAGCAGGCATCCCTAAACACGCATACATTGACAGTTTGACGACAATAAGTACACGAGCGGTACTCACACATATCACGCAATTGGAGACAGTTTTAGCGCGTCGTTTGTTTGCATTGTTCTATCTAGACAAGTATATAATCAAAGATTATATCCAAGATTTAGGTTATCCAATTGTTGTTATTTGTACCAGTGACTAGTATCTGTCAGCTGTCATTGACACGTTAACAGTCTTGTATTTTTATCTGGTAACATTGACAGTAACCGTCACTGAAGTAGTGATCGACTAATTTATTGAACATTGTTTGGCTGTTGAGAGTTGAGGCTTTTGCCACCACTATTTTTGAAGTGTGTCAGTTTTCGTCGTGAGCACGTGTTGGCACTAATTGTGATTGAACCGTCAAACAGAGCGTTGATATTTTTGCTGTGAGAATTATATCGAAGAATATCTTTATAATCTTTGTTTCATTTCTGAGTTGAAGTTGAGTTCCTACAACTCAGAAGTGGGATAAAAACCACACACCCACAAGTTTTGGAAATATCAGCTAATATGGACCGTGACAGTAACCAATCGCATAGGAGCCGGTCCCGTTTTACTCCATCCGTTGTGAGCATGGAACGTTAGCGTTGCCGCGATAATGAAACCAGTGAGAATCGTCTGAGTAAGAAGAAACGTCGCAGGCGGCATAGAAGTACGCCTAGCGATTCGAGTGACCAGAACGAGAGGAGTAGATCTCGAACACGGACTGATGGGTGGCGTCGACGAAGTCGGAAACGTAGCCGCGAAGGTGAGCATAGATCGCGCTGAAGCCTGACGAGGAAGCCGAGTGAGAGTGACCAGGACGATAGGAGTCGACCTCGAACACGGACAGATGGGCGGCATCGGCGAAGTCGAAAACGTAGCTGCGAGGATGGGCATCGCTCGCACCGAAGCCTGACGAGGAAGCGGAGTGAGCAGCGGCATTCCGGACGTCGTAGGCGGACGTCTGACGCAGCTGAAAGCAGCTCATCAAACACCGCAGTAAGTGATGAACCACGCGGAAATATTCAGGTAAAGGAATCTATGTTTGCTAACAGTGAGACTCAGTTATTTTGCGTATGCGACGTTTCATAGGCCTTGCAAGTTTTTTCGTCGATTCGTCAAAAACTTTGCAATAATAGCATGCCCATTAACGAATCTTTTAAAATCCAAGTTTGAGTGGCAATGGACTGCAAAATGTACAACTGCTTTTAACACGCTCAAAGAGAAACTCGTAGAGCGACCTATAATAGCCTTGTTTGATGCGCGATTATAGACCGACTTACATACCGATGCATCAAAGGTAGGCATCGCAGGCATTCTTATGCAGCGAGGTAGTGACGGCCAGTTGAGGACTCTAGCCTACTACAGTCGGAAAAATTCAGAAGATGAGCAAAAGCTTCACTCTTTTGATCTCGAAACGTTGGCTGTCGTTGCATCTTTAAGCCGATTTCGTGTTTATTTACTTTGATTACAATTTAAAATAGTAACTGACTGTAATGCGTTGAGGACGACTTTGACGAAGCGTGACCTCATACCTAGGATCGCGCGATGGTGGGTGCAGCTACAGGAGTACGACTGTACCATCGAATATAGGTCAGGATCACGAATGGCTCATGTTGATGCCCTGAGTCGTGCTCCTGTGGCTGAACACACTGATGATACTAATACACACGTGATAGACGTATTGCAAGCGGAGACAACCGATTGGATTGCGACCGTACAGAGTAACGACGAAGAGATAAAACGAATTCGAGAAATTCTTCTCGACGATGAGACAAAATTCGTTGCCGATGTACGAAAGAATTATCAGCTTAAGGGTGACTACGTATACCGTATCTTAGATGATGGAATTCGTTGGGTAGTACCGAGGGGTGTTAGGTGGCAAGTTTTACGCATGAACCACAATCATGTAGGGCACTTTGGATTTGATAAAACGCTGAGTAGATTAAAAGCAACGTTTTGGTTCCCGAAGATGCGTCAATTCACAAAAAAAAAAATATATCATCATGCTTACAATGTGCGCACCATAAAGCACCACCAGGCCAAAAGGAAGGGTTATTACACCCTATCCCAAAAATAGAAATCCCATTCCATACATTGCATGCGGATCATCTCGGCCCATTTGTTCGTTCTAGGAGGGGCAATATGTATATTTTAGTTATTGTTGATGCATTCACGAAATTTGTTAATAAACGTGCCGTGAAGGATACGAAAACGTCAACAGCAATAAAAATATTTCATGAGTACTTTAGTTACTTTGGTGCTCCGTCTAGGCTAATTACTGACTGAGGTACGTGTTTTACTAGTGGGAAGTTCAAAGAGTTTACAGAAAAATTAAACATAAAACACATACTGAACGCAGTAGCTACTCCTAGAGCGAATGGGCAGGTCGAGAGGTTCAATCGAACCATATCTGACGCCTTGAGTACTAAATGTCATGGCAATAATGAAAATACATAGGATGACTATGTAGGAGATATTCAATTAGGTATGAATACGACTGTGAGTAAAGCGACAGGCAAGAGTCCCTTAGAATTATTATTCGGTTTCAAATTAATTTCGACATCGGAAAATATATTGGGAGACGCGATTTCTGAAACAACTCAATTAGTTAGAGGCGACGACCTAATGCAACTGAGGTCCGATGCTAAAGAGAAAATTGATAAGGATCAGGAAAAGGCGAAGGCCAGGTTTGACAAGAATAGAAAGAAACCAAAATCATACAATGTAGGAGATCTAAATAGAATTGAGAGGACAGTCATTGATAGAGAGCATCTAGGTAAATCTAAAAAGCTTATACCAAAACTTCAGGGCCCGTACCGAATCGTAAAAGCTTTACCCAACGACTGGTTCTTAGTAGAGGACACCCCACTAACTAGAAAAGGAAACAAACGATACGAAAACATAGTAGCGATTGATAAAGTTCATCCTTGGCTTAATTTTAATGATTATTCAAGTGACGATGGCGACAAAAATGATAATAATGACAGTGAAATTGATAATGAGTAATGAAATTAATTTAGGAAGTAATGTTAAAATTAATGAATTTTGTAGTGTTGTTTAACTACATAATTACTACAATGTAAGGATATTAAATAATGTCTGAATTATTAAGATGATTGACCGTACTTTGTATAATTGTGCATTGTAATAACTATTTGATCGTCGATATGGAAATGATTGAGATACTTGGATGATTCTTGCAGATAATGAATGGAACTGTGACATAGTTTCGCAAAGATTATGATCATAGATTGAAATAGTAATAATTATGAGCACAGACTATGGACAATCAGTACAGAAACGAATGTTATCAACTAGTTGGTATCGTACAGATGATTGTAGATGTAGCAGACCGTGCAAGATGTGTGCATGATAGCATAGACTATGAGCAATCAGTGCAAAAACGAATGATATCGAGTACAGATATCGAACAGATGATTGCGATAGCTTAGTTATGAGCATAGACTATGAACAATCAGTGCAGAAACGAATGGTATCGAGAACAGATATCGCACAGATGATTGTACATAGTAGATCATGCGAGAAGAGATAGTAGACAAAAAAAATAGTAATAATGATGTAACTAAATTAATATATAGATTTGCTATTGTATACGTACTAAACTTTGTTTTTAAATATTTATCTTCTTGAAGTGTGAGGACTCACTTACTATAGGATGGCCGAGCTGTAAGACTAACAGTATTATATCCAAGATTTAGGTTATCCAATTGTTGTTATTTGTACCAGTGACTAGTACCTGTCAGCTGTCATTGACACGTTAACAGTCTTGTATTTTTATCTGGTAACATTGACAGATACCGTCACTGAAGTAGTGATCGACTAATTTATTGAACATTGTTTGGCTGTTGAGAGTTGAGGCTTTTGCCACCACTATTTTTGAAGTGTGTCAGTTTTCGTCGTGAGCACGTGTTGGCACTAATTGTGATTGAACCGTCAAACAGAGCGTTGATATTTTTGCTGTGAGAATTATATCGAAGAATATCTTTATAATCTCTGTTTCATTTCTGAGTTGAAGTTGAGTTCCTACACACTAAACAAATATCTTGTAATAGAAAAATACCCATTATCCAGGATATAAGAGGTTTTTTGGAGGGGGTGAGTTGTACAGTAAAATTGATCTGAAAAATGCATACAATCAATTTTTACTAGATGAGTCATCGCAGGATTTAACAGCCATAAACACACATAAAGGTCTGTTCAAATATACGCGATTAGTTTACGGCCTTGCCAACGCACCCGCTATTTTTCAAAAGTCCATGGAGACGTTATTAGCGGGCATTGACGGAGTTAGTGTCTGGCTTGACGATATATGCATTACAGGACCCGATAGGAATTCGCATATTAAAAGACTGTCGGAAGTTTTAGGTAGATTGAGCGATGCCGGTCTTCGTCTTCAAAAAGATAAATGCGAATTTTTAAAAAAAAGTGTTATTTACTTAGGCTATGTGATCAGTAAGGCAGGACTTAAGACGAGTCCTGATAAAGTCAAGGCAATATTAAGCGCACCCGACCCTGAAAATGTCACCGAAGTTAAACGATTTTTACGCGTCGTGAACTACTACAGGAATTTTATTCCTAACGTTCGTCACTACTTAATCCTCTCCACGAGTTATTACGTAGCAATGCGCCATGGGAATGTGGTGATAGGCAGCGACAGGCTATGGCGGCAGTGCGCCGTGAACTTGCGTCGGAGCGCGTACTGGCGCATTTCGAGCCAGTGGCGCAGCTGGTTCTAACTGTGGACGCAGGCCTGGCAGGGCTCGGCGCCGTGCTGTCGCAGCGCGGGGACGACGACAAGCACGTGCGCCCGCTCGCGTATGCGTCGCGCTCGTTGACCGCCAGCGAGCGAAACTATAGCCAGATACAGAAGGAGGCTACCGCCATCATATTTGGTGTGAAACGGTTCCATCAGTATCTGTACGGTCGCAGTGTCCTATTTATTTTAGAGACGGATCATAGGCCATTGGTGTCGATTTTTAACCAAAATACAGGTATACCGGTAACAACAGCCTTGCGGCTGCAGAGATACGCTATAACGCTCTCTGCTTACAATTACGTGGTAAGATATGTTACCGGTAATAATAACGTAGTGGCTGATAATTTTTCCCGAGCGCCCTTAAAGTGCACAAGTAAGCCGGAAGACGATAGTAATGATACCTTTTACGCGCTAAAATTCTTAGACGATGCGTCACCCGCTACTACGATCCGCGAGATAAGGCAGGCCACGGATTACGATAACGTAATACAAACTGTCCGTAGGTACATGCAAAAAGGTTGGCCCCGAAAAATAAATTGCAAATCGATTTTCTCTTATTTCATGTGCAAGTCCGATTTGCAATATGAAAACGATTCAAAATCAAAATCAAAATCAAAATTTCTTTATTCAATTAGGCCATTAAGCGGCACTTTCGAACGTCAAAAATAAAAATTAAATGTAATAATAATTGATTCTACCGTCCATTCGGAAATGTAGCTTGTTATGGAGAAGAACGGACAAGAAACTCCAAACTTACTCTTTTAAAAAAACATAAATGTGTTTTACAAGTATTTGGTTACAATAATCTTGTAGGAAAAATACATATATGTGAGAACGATGTAAAAAAAAAAAAAAAACGCACTTAAAAGCGTCTAGAGTAAAACAAACAATTAAAAATACAATAAATAGGTAATTAAAAACATGCGGAGGCAGCTAAGATATGACCAATCCCAACTGACGGCGCCCGTTCACGAACATGACACATGGATCGGCACCACTCAGCTCAACCATCATGAAGGGAACCGAATGATCCAACACATGTGCCACCATCAGAGAGACATTAGAGAGAGCATGACACACTCAACTGCCGGGGCACACTGAAGTCAACGAACGACACATAGGTACAGTAAATGGTAGATTTACAGTTAGTACATAGTACTCACATATGTGCTGTGCAGTTATATAATCCAAAAAATAAATTGAGTTTATACAACACAAATATACATTATAATTATTCGTACAGTCTTCAGCAGGTCCAACAATACTTCAGAACTTTTCTGCTTATCACTTGTTTTTGTGCCCTAGTGGCTGTGGAGCTGGAATAGCGTTGGGCCAAGCATTTTTATCAGCGATGTAATCCCCCAACCTATAATATGCCTGCCTGCATAGTGTGCGTTTTATACAAGTTTTAAATTTCGTCTCATTCAATTCTAGAATGTGTGGCGGTATTTTATTGTAACATTTTATACAGTACCCCCTAAAAGATGACGCTACTTTAGCCAGCCTGAAACCTGGTTGAATTAATTGGTCCCTATTTCTAGTAACATAACTATGTCTATCGCTGTTTTTACTAAAAAGATGTAAATTCTTTCTAACGTACATGATGTTTTCGTAAATATACTGACAAGGTACCGTCATGATGTTAATGTCTTTAAACAGTTCCCTTAGAGAATCGCGCCGGCGAAGATTGTATATCGCTCTGATGGCTCGTTTTTGTAGAACAAAAATTGACTGAATGTCTGCAGCCCTTCCCCATAGTAATATGCCGTAAGACATTATACTATGAAAGTAACTAAAATAGACCAGCCTCGCGGTATCTACATCAGTAAATTGACGAATTTTTCTAACAGCATAAGCCGCCGAACTTAACCGCCCCGCAAGTGATATTAAATGAGGACCCCATTGTAACCTTGAGTCTAGCGTGATACCCAGGAAAACGGTTTTGTCGACGAATTCTAGCTTCTCGTTGTTTAACATAATGTCACAATCATAACTTTTGACATTCGGCAAGGCAAATTTTATACAATTAGTTTTTTTAGCATTCAAAACTAAATTATTAGCAGTGAACCAATTTAGAACTTGCCGCAATGCATTATTTACGTCGGCAACGTTACTCGTACGTCTATTTATGTTAAAAATCAAAGAAGTGTCATCAGCAAATAACACCATGTTCAGTTTGTTTTTCAATAGATGGGGTAAATCGTTAATGTATACTAAAAATAAGAAAGGACCTAAAATTGAGCCCTGGGGTACCCCCATTTTCACGTTCAACCCCGACGAATTGACACCGTTTATTTGAACTAATTGCTGTCTATCATTCAAATAGGATTTTACTAAATTTAATGCTGATTGGCCTAGCCCGTAATGCTCAAGATTGTCTTTTCAGGGGACATAAGGCAGTTATTCCGAATTCGCTAAGGGAGAAAATGTTACGTGAATTGCACGATACACATTTAGGAATAATAAAAACAAAAAGTAATGCGCGGAGTAGGATGTGGTGGCCAGGCATCGATAGCGACATCGAGCGCTGGATAGGTTCGTGCACCAAGTGTGCGAGCGTGCGCCCCGCGCCGCCACGCGACCCTCCGGCACCCTGGCCCGCCGCCGCCGGCGCCTGGCACATAGATTATATGACCGTAGGGCAGATTATATTTAGTGGTTTATTTGGTACAGGGTATATTTAGTGGTTGTTGATTCATATAGTAAATGGGTAGAATGTCTTTACATGCATAACGGAACTACAACTAAAGCTCTAATCGCTAAATTCAAACAAGCTTTTTCAACTTTTGGCAAACCGAATGCGTTGGTATCCGATAATGACGTCAAGATTAATTCGATTGAGTTTAAGACGTTTTGCTTATCTAACGGTATCAAATACATGACTTCACCAATTTATCATCCGCCCAGCAATGGTCAAGCCGAAAATTCGGTAAGAAATTGTAAAAAAATGTTAAAATGCATATTAAAAGATAATTTAACGTTACATCAAATCAATGAAAGTTTATTAGGATATTTATTTAGTTATAGAAATACGGTGCACTGTACCACCGGGGAAACGCCAGCCAAGTTAATGTTTGGTAGAAATCTTCGATCACGTCTCGATTTAGTTGTACCGTCAAAAGAATCCAAACATGACGAAACACCTGCGGTGCGCGGTAGAAGACAATTTTCAATTGGCGATGTCGTTTGGACCCGATGGTACAGCGCACGAAAAGAAACATGGCAGTTAGGTAAAATAAAAAACAGAATAGGAAATAAAATGTACAACATTTATATAAACATATTAAATGCTTACTCTGTAAGACATATAAATCAGCTGTTAAAGTATACAGGCAACGATGAGCCCACAAATACTAGTACGGATAAGATGCCTCATCAGCAACAATTACCCGACATTTCAGTAACTAGCGAACAATTGGCTGATAATGTGCCAGCTGTACCAGAGATGCGGATTGTGTCGCATATGGTGATGGGGAGGAATGGCGAGATTGTGAGGCGATTGAGAGTGAGGGAAGGGTAGTTGATGGGATTACATCATCGCAGCCACCGGCAGAGCAGCCCGAGACCGTCATTACTGAGGGCAGTCACTCTCAAATAACGGAGGTATGCGATGATGACGTTCCACTAGCACTGGCACCCACACCCTTACGCCAAAAGCGTACTAGGAATATAGTAGATTATAAGAAATACTTTTAACCGTTTTGTTTTGTTTATGTGTAAACTTTTATATTGCTTACCCACTTGTTACGCAACGGTGTAACATAAGGATCGCTGATATTACGATTCGGCATAACACACGGACTGTGGACAACGTGACACCAATTTTGCACATCGCAACGACTTACACGTGCTGCCTACGCAGCATTTCGTAACCGTGGGACTGAACATCGACAACGCCTTCCACGATTCCACGTTTTTATTCATTCTTGGTACATACATCGACCAATTATCACCTACATAATTTTAAACTTATAAATTGTAATTTCTTGATTTTTAATAAATTAGTCTAAAGTAAATTGGTTTTTTTTTGCATCCTCCGGCTCCAGCTTACATATTTGGCGCAGTCGGTAGGATACTCGCGGGTGTTACGCAACGGTGTAACATAAGGATCGCTGATATTACGATTCGGCATAACACACGGACTGTGGACAACGTGACACCAATATTGCACATCGCAACGACTTATACGTGCTGCCTACGCAGCATTTCGTAACCGTGGGACTGAACATCGACAACGCCTTCCACGATTCCACGTTTTTATTCATTCTTGGTACATACATCGACCAATTATCACCTACATAATTTTAAACTATAAGTTTATTGTAATTTCTTGATTTTTAATAAATTAGTCTAAAGTAAATTGGTTTTTTTTGCATCCTCCGGCTCCAGCTTACATATTTCACTTACCCTTTAAAATATATTTCGAAGTCTGTGTTTGAGGGTACAATAATAAAGTCATCCTAGTTTATAAAGTTTATAGTGGGTAAGAAGTTAAATATTAAATATATGGTTAATTATGAAGTATATTAAAAATAAAATATTGTCAGGAGGTTTCAAAATCTAAGTGTGAAGGAATGATGTATACACGCACACCGTGTGTGCCGACACGTATGTGTGTGAGCCGCCGCGCGCGCCCGCCAGCTCCATCTTTGCCAGTAATAAACGAACCAGACAGTCGTATTATTGCGCCCCGCGCATATCCTTACATCCATACATATCAGTAGTCCTTTTATAGCGATTCGCACTATCCAACAGTTATGTCAGTATGAAGGAACGCAGTTACCTCTCGCCAGGGACATTTTGCAGCGAGATATTTACATGGATGACATAGTTAGTTCTATACCTATTTTTTTTTTTTTTCGTTTACGGGGGGAAACCTTCAAAAGGCGCCTGGACTTTTGGGGAAAAGATCAGGGAGTGTGGGATTTTTACCTCACTAAAACCACCCCGGTGATCACCCTCAGCACCTGGAAGGGGCCCCGTCATCTCTTAAAAGACCAAACCGGAACCCCCTTTGTGCAACGCCTGTTAGGGCACATCCCTGGGGAAGCTGAAAGAATAGCTTCCCCTGAGCCACGCTATGTACGGCAGCACGTGACCACTGTGCTGCCATCCTTCCTGAAGTCACTCGGTGGGTGGACAGAGTCCCCAATCTGACCACTCGCGACCCCGGAGTCCCACCTGCTTGTGACGCAGGCGGGGTTTCGGCGTTTTAGGCATCGAGGTGGTTGCCTCCCCGACGCCTTCTTCTTCGAGCGGGATCTGCCCTCTCACGCTCCCGCTCGGCGGCCTCCTTCTGGGCCATCACAGTCTCACAGAAGGAGGCCATTTCCCTCCAATTTGCTGTCTCTGCCAGCATGGCCCTCACAGCTGCTGGCAGAGACAGGTCTCGCCCGAACCTGGCGACCAAGACCTGCCGCTCAGAGGCCCACGCTGAGCACTCCTCGAGCGTGTGCTGTGCAGAATCAAGGTCGACTCCACAATGGTGGCAATTTGCCGTGGCCTCTCGCCCGATCCTATTCAGATACTCACCAAAGCAACCGTGCCCGGTGAGTACCTGAGTGAGCCGGTAGGAGATGCGCTCCTCTCTCTTCAGCCAGGCTTCGAAGTGTGGTAGGACGGCTTCGACAACGCGCTTACGCGAATATTGCGGCTGCTGTAGCCGCTCGCGCCACCGCTCGAGTGCGTGTCGCCGTTCCTGCCGCCTCAACCTTACTACAGCGATTCCTGGCGCGCTTTCACCATTCTGGCGGATGGCGCGAATTCGGTTATAAACCCTCGCGTCCATGTCCGCCAGAATGTCCAGCGGAGGAAAACGTGCCAGGAGAGTTGCCGCCTCAAAGGACACCGTTCGGTATCCTCGTGCGATACGAATGGCCATTTTCCGCTGCAGCCTATTAACTTTAGTCCTGCAGCGTCGGACGCCTGATAGTCTGCTTGACCAGACAGGCGCCCCATAAAGGACCATCGATCGCACGACCCCCGCGTAGAGGCGGCGAACTTCTACCCGAGGTCCCCCGAGGTTGGGCAGCAGTCTGTGCAAAGCACCCACTGCCTTTTCAACGCGGGGGACCAGGCGCTCGAAGTGCTCTTCGAAGCCCCACCGACCGTCCAGGGTTAGGCCAAGATACTTGATGTATCGACCCACCTGGACTTGCGCATCTCCAACTGTCACTGATGAGCTAGGTGGCTCCCTGCTCCTCCGCAGTTTATGGAACCATAGCGCCTCCGTTTTATGAGGCGCTATCACTAAACCCAGCTCATGGATCGAGGCCACGACTTTTGCCACCCCGAGCTCGGCAAGCTGGATTGTCTCGTCGAAAGTGTCCCCGCCGGCCAACACCAAGGTGTCGTCTGCATAGCAAACGACATTAACGCCGACGGGGAGTTCAACACGCAGGACCACGTCGTATGCGAGATCCCACAAGAGAGGACCTAAAACCGACCCCTGTGGAACCCCACACGTAATCTCCCTCCGATGTACGCTACCATCCCGGCCCACATAGCGAATGTGCCGGCTGCGTAGGTAAGCCCCGACGATGCACTGCAGGTAAGGGGGCACTCCATGGTGTACTAGTGCCGCCCTTATTGCATCCCAGGGCAGGGAGTTAAAAGCATTGACGATGTCCAAACTTACCGCCAACGCCACCCCACCTCGGGGCACCACCTGTTCTGACAGCGAGCGGACGCGTAGGATTGCGTCCACTGTGGATCGCTGCTGCCGGAAACCATACTGGCAATCAGCCAGGTCGGGACCTACTCGCGACGGGTGCCCGACCAGTCTTTCGGCAATTATTCTTTCGAATAGCTTGGAAACCTCGTCGAGCAGGCAAATGGGACGGTATGCAGAGGGAGACTCCGAGTCTCTGCCTGCTTTCCTCAACAAGACCAATCCAGCCTCCTTCCAGTCGGTGGGGAACACGCCCGCACGGAGGCAGCTGTTAAACAGCTGTCTCAGGCGGTCCTCCAGAGGAGCCATAGCCAGAACCCACGCTCGGCCAGGGACGCCATCCGGACCTGGTGCAGTGTTACGGGCCCCCATGCGTCTAACGGCACGGTCCAGCTCACCTTCGGTCACCCCCAACTCGTCAGTCCAGTCCGAAGGGGTCAAGAATAGTGAGGGACTTTCACTAGCTACTGGAAAGAGCGTGTTGACCACTCTTTCCAGCAGCTCTGGATCCATGGTTTCCGTAATGGGTGGGACCCATGGACGTAGTTTGGCCATGACCAACTGATAAGGTCGCCCCCATGGATCCCTATCCAGTAGTTAGTTCTATACCTAGCACTGCGCTGGCTTTAGACTCGGCTCGTGAACTAATAAAAATATTCTCTCTCGGTGATTTTCAGCTAACGAAGTGGTCTAGCAATAGTGTCGATGTTCTTCGGAATATTCCAGAGTCATTACGACTTTCACAGAGCGTGGACCTAAGTAAAGATCCGACACAGAAAATACTGGGACTTCGTTGGTTCCCTGATGAGGATTGTTTCGTATTCCAGGTTAACCCTAATGTTCGCCCTTGCACGAAACGGAATATTCTTTATTCTATTGCACGTCTTTTCGACGTTTTAGGCCTCGTGGCACCGATAATTTTATACGCCAAGCTTCTTATCAAAGAGCTTTGGCTTGTCAAACTTGGATGGCATGACGTCCCACCACCTCGCATTGTTCGTCTGTGGGAACAATTTCAAGCTGAATTGCCAATTATCTTTGAACTGAGATTTTTGCGACATGTCGGCGTCGTAGAACGCTGTAGGCTCTCCCTCGTCGGTTTTGCCGACGCTAGTGAGAATGCTTACGGTGGTTCGGTTTACGCCCACGTTGTTAGACCCGACGGTAGTATTGTCGTTTCGCTGGTGTGTGCGAAATCTAAAGTCGCGCCACTGAAAGTAGTTTCGCTAGCTCGCCTCGAGTTATGCGCCGCATTCCTCTTATCAACTGTGATAAAGCGAGTATATAATCTTTTCGCGGCTCGGCACACCGTTGTGGCAGTCGTAGCTTTCTCGGATTTAACTGTAACCTTGAGTTGGATTCATTCCGCACCGCATCGATGGCACACCTTCGTAGCCAATCGTATCACTAAGATTCATGAGAATCCTTCGGCAGTTCACTTCTTGCATACGAAACCTCTATTATTTCTCCCCGCCCGCGAAGTCAATGAAACGCGGTTACATCTTATTTCGCGTTATGAATTAACTGACCAAATGGTCCAGTCTTTTTGGAAGCGGTGGCGCCAAGAGTACCTGCACACCCTACAATCCAAACAGAAATGGAACACCCCTGCCAATCCAATACAGGTCGGTATGGTTGACGTCTCCATGCAGGACAATGTGATGCCGCTGCATTGGCCGTTAGGAGTAATCACAGAAATATTTCCAGATAAAAACGGAGTTTGTAGAGTCGCATCGGTAAAGACTAAAAGCGGGATCCTTCAGAGTCGCCCGGTAGTAAAGTTGTGCCCTTTGCCAACGCAATAAGTTTCGTTACATTAATAATTAATTTTACCGTGCACCAATGTGCAGTATTAGATTTAATTACAGCGTAGAATAGTTAATTGAATATTCTTATTTATAATAGAGAGTCGCAACTTTAGAGTTCTCATAACCTTTGGTAGAGTGCTGATGATCTGCAACTTTATTTACTTCTCCTTTGTGTTTCGAAAGTGGGAAATTTCAAGCCGGGGAAAATGGTTACGCTTCCTAAATTATAGTTCATATTTTATTACATCACCATAGGGCGATTGAGAGGCATTTGTTTAACAGTTCCAATTTATTAAATAAGTGTCACATATCGTCGGTTTGGTGATATCCCGCGCGGTGGCGCTACGATCATTACGCCGCCGCCAGAACGGCCGGCCGCCGGCGGTCGTCGAGTCTCGTGCCATCAACGGTTCGGGTGCGCGCACATCATCACGCATCCTCTCGCCCAAACCTCTTAATTGAACCTACATGGAAAGTGTTATCTGTATTACCTAGACCTACTCTGTTGTGTACCGCTGGCCAGCATAGTGTAACTAGTCTGTGAGCTGAACTTCCAGAACGTGGCATCCGTCTGCATCTGCATGGGAATCGCTGTTTCAAAGGTATGTGGCATAATTAGTAAATTGAACTTTATCCATTGCCTTTCGTCTCATCTGCGTACTTTTCTCCTTCAATTAAGCACTGCTGAATCAGCAATTATAGCCTGGATTACTCTAATAATTTAGGTTCAATCGCGTGTGATTTTACTAGTGATCTTCTAGAGGTTATACGCACCAAGAGTAAAGCTGTCTTTAGTGAATTATGGGTTAACTTAACAGCTATAAATGAATTGTAATAATATTTTTCTTGCTACCGCCCGAGTACGTGTCCAGGCGTATTCTTAGACCAGACATGCCACTGCTTATAAACACTAAAGTGCCACAAATCCAAATAATTCGAAATCACTTGTAATTAAAAAATTGGGCCATAATCAGACTTATTTTCATATTTCACGAAGACACCTGTCAAAATCAGCCTCTTAATCACAAATTTATGTATGCGCCCTTTTGGCATTTTCACGAATCGATGGTTAAGTTCCGAGCAAAATGTCGGGTTTATCTGCCACAAGTCCCTTGTGAACAACGTGGTTAAGATCGAGAGTGTGTCGACCAGGGTGGCGTATCTTATACTCAGAATATTAGATGAAGGTCATACAGTTCTACGCCCCGACCTCGGCACACCCCGACACTCACTTCGCCGTTGTCATGGGGGACTTCATCGCGAAACTGGGCAAACAAGACAAGGATGAGCTGCAAGTGGGGCAATTTGGAGTTGGACGTCGGAACCATCGGGGTCACCTACTGACCTGTTTTATGGTGAAGGAAGGCTTCTTCATGATGAACTCCTTCTTCAAAAAGCGTGAGCACAGGAAGTGGATCTGGCAAAGCCCCGATGGTGCAACTAAAAAAGATATTGACTTCATCATGTCAACCAAAAAGCAAATGTTAAATGATGTCTCTGTGATCAATTCGGTGAAAACCGGGTGCGATCACCGCATGGTAAGAGGCACATTGGACATTAATGTTAAGCTTGAAAGATCTCGACTGATGAAGCCAGGCTCCGTCCAGCACAGATCCAGGTCCAAAACTCCGAGAGCTTTCAGTTTGAACTCCAGAATCGTTTCGAGTGCCTAGGGCAGGGATGGTGAACCCAAGGCACGCGTGCCTGTGGCGGCACACGACATAATATTTTGGGCACGCATAAGGTTATTTAGAATCTTGGTAATTTGAAACATCAGAAATTACACCAAAAACCAAATTAGTTTTATTTAAATATGTAAATAACCAAAAAAACCAAATTAGTTTTATTTAAATATGTAAATAAATATTAGGATTGCTGTAAGAATTTCTGGGTGCAAATTAAGAATTGATTAGTTCATAGCATTTAGAGTTTTATTTTTTGTTAATTAAGACTAAGTCAAAAATTTTTGGTGGCATTTCAATCTTCACATAAAAAAATATATAATTTATATGGCACGTTTTCTAATAAGGGTTCGCCATCCCTGGCCTAGGTCAGCCTAGTAGAAGCTGTCCATACGGTCAAGTCTAAGTTTTTCAAGACCCACTGTAGAGAAAGGAACAAAAAGCTCTCTGATCCTACTCTCAACCTCATGAAGGAGAGGCGTTAGATGATCTTGCAGTCTTCAGACAATGCGTTGAAATACCGGCAGCTAAATAGACGGATCTCAAAGTCCTTAAAAAGCGACCTCCGTCGCTTTAATACCGAAAGTATTAAAGATGCGATTGAGTGGAATAAGGGAAAAAAGGTCTTTGGGATACAAGAGATCTGTCTTTTGGGCAGAGCCAGCTCACGAAACTGAAGACCGATGATGGCAGGATCGTGTCCGCCAAACCGGAGCTTCTGAGGGAGATCGAAAGATTCCATGGGCAGTAGTACACGTCAACCAGTAAACCCGTCGCGAATCTAGCAAATGACCCTAGAGCTAGATTGACCCGACACTACACCTAAGACATTCCAGACGTCAGCCTGTATGAGATTAGGATGGCTCAGAAACAGCTTAAGAACAACAAGGCACCGGGTTATGACGGAATTACGGCTCTACTCCTGAAGGCGGGTAAAAAAACCAGTACATAAGGCCCATCAGAAGCTTTTTGATTCCATCATACTCGAGAGGAAAACGCCACAGGCTTGGTACAGTGGTGTGATGGAGTACCACCACACCACTGCACCATGTCTGTGTGTTTGTGTTGTACTTCTTCAAGAAGGGTGACAATGCCCTTCTGCAGAACTATAGGCCCATCTCACTTCTTAGTCATGTCTACGATCTGTTTTCAAGAGTCATCAGAAATCGTCTCGCGCGCAGGTTTGACGATTTCCAGCCTTCCGAACAAGCCGGATACCATAAAGGCTTCAGTACCGTAGACCACATACATACGCTGCGATCGGTTATACAGAAGACCGAAGAGTACAACCTGCCTCTCTGTTTAGCGTTTGTGGCTACCAGAAAGCCTTCGATTCGATCGAGACTTGGGCTGTACTGCAGTCTCTCCAACGGTGCCAAATTGACTACCGGTACATTGAATGTTGAAGTGTTTGTACAAAAACGCCACCATGTCAGTTTGACTTCAGGATCAGACCTCAGAACCCGTCCCTCTGCAGGGAGGTGTGAGACAGGGAGACGTCATAGCTGTTTAGGGTTTTGTTTTTTTAGCTGTTTTGTTTTAGGCGTCGTGTGTATGGCCCATAGTGTCCCATACATTAGTGACGACTGGACGTAGACGCGGTTTGACGCCGGCCTTAGCTCCAGCGAAAAACCGTCTCGTGGGCATGAGCGCTTAGGATGAACATGGACATTACATTAAGATAAAGGTCGGTGATTCTACACTCGAAGTTGTGGGCGACTATGTCTACCTGGGACAAATGATCCAATTATGTAGGGCCAACTTCGAGAAAGAGGTCAACCGTCGAATCCGACTCGGCTGGGCAGCGTTCGGGAAGTTGCGCGGTATCTTCTCGTCCAACTTACTACAGTGTCTCAAGACGAAAGTCTATGACCAGTGTGTGTTGCCAGTGATGACATAAATGGTTCTGAGACGTGGTCGCTTACAATAGGCCTTATCAGATAGCTTACAGTCACTCAAAGGGCAATGGAGAGGGCTATGATCGGAGTTTCCTTGCATGATCGAATCAGAAATGTAGAGATCCGCAAGAGAACCAGGGTTACCGATATAGTCCGAAGAATTGCCAAACTTAAGTAGCAATCGACAGGGCACATTGCTCGCAGAACGGATGGCCGATGGGACAGAAAGGTTCTGGAGTGGCGAACGCGAACTGGAAGACGTGCATTGAAAGGCCTCCCACCAGGTGGACCGATGACCTGGTGAAGGTTGCGGGTATCCACTGGTTGCGAGACGCACGGGATTAGTCAATGTGGCGACGCTTAGCAGAGGCCTATGTCCAGCAGTGTACGTCTTTCGGCCGATATGATGATGATGATGAATGAGTGAACATTTGTTTTGTTGCATTAGGTATATTATTAAATTTTTCAATCGTGACATGATACAGGTGGCTATACTTTGCTCGCACTATACATAGGCACCAATCAAATGCTTAACGTGTCGCGAAAGACATAACAAATTTTGATCTGTGTTATGTTGCGATATTTTTTTACCTTCATTGGAATTGGAAACGACCTCTTCGCCTTTGCTATTTCATATTACTTTGATGCAAGACTTCTACGAAATGAAAAATATCTTCGAATTACTTTTATTAAGTCCTTTTGAAAGATCACATGAAACAAAACACACATTTATCATGTACCTATGTCAAATGGTAATTTCCTAAGTGAACAGTTTTTAGATTTTGTTTGCGTATGCAAAATTCGTAGACAGAATTCTTAGTACTTTACTACATAATCATCACATTAATTACCGTAAACTGGTACTAAAGTAAGATAAAGCCCCTCCTACCTCTTAATATAACCCATTTTTTAAAAACATATTTGAATATGACTGACTTCAACAAAACCAAACAACAAGAGGATAAAAGAAAAAAAGCTGAACTGGTTTTTTAGGCCAGAACAAACGCGTTGGGTCGTTAGATACAAAACCGTAAAATCGAGATTTCAAAAACAGAACGTTAACGCATCTGGCAGCTAAAAAAAATACAAAACCAAAGTCCGGTTACAGAATAAATCGGAAAGGGATGGATAGTGTTTGACAAAGGAATACGCCATTTTCCATCTATCTATTCTAAAAATTAACTCTGTTAACCGGTTTTCAAAGAAATCATAATTTAACTTTTTTTTCTATAGGCACTTTACTTAGCGAATTTTCTTTTGATCGTTGTGAAAATTGGGCTTCAAAATGTTTTAATTTTCTAATGATTCATCCGTTGTTACAAAGCCCTGAGAGAAAAAGAAGATAACAATTAAGACATGGCCCTTAAGAAGATTAAAAACTGAAGTAACGAACATGCAAACACACACACACCCACGAATTTTCACCTATTAATATTAGTGCGAATAATGTGATAGTGTGTAATATTCATTCGTCTTATTGTTTTTACATGCTAACCCGTTCTTCGCTTTATCTAGTATATCAACACATGTGCAATAATACTCCTTCACAAACGAATAACCCAAAGATGGAGTGATAGGAAAATATAGCAATATCCGAATATCACCTGAGCCATCAGCATAATAATAACATCGAGAGTGAGTCGAGTCGGTATCGTAAAACTTAAACTCGTATTAGGTGCCATTCCTTGACGTCTTTGTATTACGGGTAAAATATACATCGTGGCTGATGCTGATACTGCCCGGGCAGTGTTTGTAGGTAAATCAACGGCGTTTATATTTGCATTTAATGTTAAGATATACAATATAAGACATCTGGTAGGAATTACCGTATACTAAGAAAAAGGAGTATGTAAGGATCGTATCAGCTAGTGTTGTGTAGTTTCTGCCTTACCCCATGAAAAAAGCGTGCGTTTATGTGTATGAATGCAGATACAATTTTTACAGGCCCAGCAGCCAGCGAACCCCGGTTCATATTTTCACAAATTCAATAGATTTTTATAACCCCTAGTAACACTTCTACCTACAGTTTGAGGAGAAAAATGTGAACGTGACTTATCACGAATCACATTATACTGTACTTACACGTCCACTCACGAAAGGTTTTATTTGCAATCGTCAATGGATATTATTAGATATCTACCAATTGCAAAAATTATACACACAAGTAAAACCCTCTTGGCATGCCCATGCCCCGAAACCCCTCATTTACCTAGGGCAGAGACAATGCTAGCGTAGCATACAATCAAAAGCATTTTTTTTTCTCATATGTAAATGCTAATCCCACTGTAAAAGTAGATCCATAATTTAAAAACTACTTCTACCCATAAAAATAAGCATTTTTTTCGAGGAAGTCGTAATAAATTCTAAAGTATTGTTCCCCCTGTACAAAATGTTATGATCATGATAACTCTCTACTTCCAAAAAGCCCAAATAGTTTTTTTTTAATTTTGATTTATGACTTTAGTTTTTAAAGTATCGATACTTGTTTCCCTTACGCCCTGTATATATTTGCAAATACTTTCACCTCCTAAAAGATTTCCAATAAATTAAAAGCCACCTTACATTACATAACGTTGCTAGGAAAGAAAAAGATAAAGCTTCTCCCGGAAATGGGCCATTGGGCGTCCTTTCTCACAGCTATCGAGTATTACCAATTTGCTTTGTATCAGACACTCGGTTCCTAAAAGTATTGAGGGAGAGAGAGATAAGGAAACGGGGACTTTGATAATTAACCCTCAAAGCGTTTACGGTAAACGCGAATTGAACTAGTGCGAAGGGACAATCAGATGTATTCCTTGGCTACGTAGGTAGTTACTAATTTAGTTAACTCGTGTGGAAGTAAGTGGCAATCGTATAGTGAAAGTCGACGGCGGTTTTGCAGCTATCGGTATTGTCGTTCATAGAACAGCCGGTCTATTTTGTATACACCTGTACCCGAATAGTTAAAAAAACCGTATATCTAGGTTTTTGTTAAATATTTTATTGGATCGCGTGTTAAGTTCAGTTAAAAATAGGTACTTGATACTTGTCCTGAAAGGAAAGTTTTTACTTCGAATTACCCTTTTAGCAGTAATTGAATTTCTAATAGGTTTGTAGTAAATATACGCATGTTGGTATATTTATAGAAAGTACAAAGCAGATATACAATGAGGGTTTTCAGAACGGATCCACTGAGATGTCAGGTTCAGGCACCTGTCAAACCGCTTATGTTTTCCAACATTACTTAAATTGGACTCAGTGTTATGTTGATGTCTTATCTTACGTTTTCTAAGTAGAAGACCTCTTGCCAAAATGGCGCCAACCAGTGGCGTAAATTTGTCTGTAAACCCGGTAATTTACCCCGCACAGTCTTTATTTATTTATTTAATACTTTAAGCACACAAATGTACAGAGGCGGACTTAATGCCTTAGGCATTTTCTACCAGTCAACCTTTGGGTGATGCAGAGATAAATAGTGGTAGGTGCAATCACTATAGTGAATGGATTCTCAGTCTTTCTCTTTCAATCTTATATAAAATGTGCTACAAATTCTCTTACACTATTTAATACATCAATAATCGGGAAAACTAATGCAAGCAGTGGGTCTAAATGAAACTTTAACTGCCAAACCCGTATCAAAATTCCAGAGAAGGGTACTTCTGACCTTACCTTATCTGTCGTTTGTGCGTACTGTATCATTATTATTGGCGATGAAGAACTGTATTTGAGAAGAATTACTTGCTCGTTACGAGTACCTCTTAGTAGAAGAAGGTACCCAAAAATATAAAAAGTTTTTTTTCGCTGTCAGGGAAACTAGGCCTCATTGCGCAACTCTTTTTTTATATTATGTGGGACCCCAACCCACTAAAACTCCACGGTGTTCTCCTGTGCCGCTTATGGCGGGAACACGGGCATGCGTTAGCACTCTCTGCAATCCGGTCAGCGGACCCTCCTTTGGGGTATACCCCCCATCACTGGCGCACTAGAACTCATTTGCACAGCTTGATCACCCCAGCACACTGGATTATCTTATTAAAGCCGAGTTAATAGCTAATACGGGCCAATTTTATGAAATAGGTAGCTGTTACTTTACCTAGTGTTAGTTACGAAATAACTGTGAGTTGAGTTTTTAATTTTGTGAGTCAAAACTGTAAACCGAAGCTAACAGAGAGCTCACTGTTGAGGTCCTTTATAATAATACACAGATATTATTCTAAACTAAATTATAACTGAAGACCAAAGAAACATTAGAAAGCCAATTTGATTATTCTAGTAACACTTTTTAGGGTTCAGTAATCAACAGGACCCCTTATAGTTTCGCCATGTCCATCTGTCCGTCCGTCCGTCCGCAGCTTTGCTCAGATACTCTTAATACTAGAAAGCGATAATTTGGAAACGCCGACAAACTGGTAAAATAAATCCATGAAAAATAATTTATTTTAGGGTACCTCCTATACACGTAAAGTGGGGATGTTTTTTTTCTTGTTATTCCGTGGTTTGTTTAAAAAATGTTACCATTTTTGATTTAGGGATCCGTTTGCGTAAAATTAAGCTTTAAATGGCAATTTTTTGTTGGAGTCAAGTGTCTCTCCCCACTGCCAACTATAAATGATTGCTTTAGGATTCCTGAAAAAAATCACGGCTGTAGTAATCAGCCGTTATTAGTTTATGAGAAATAGTCGACCTACTTCTAAAATGTAATTGGAAAAGTAAACATTTTGTTTATTGATGTATGGGGACAACAGTTTTCAAACGGCAGATTTAATTTTGTCCCTTCGTTAGAGTAAGTTCGGTGCTTTCGTTGGTTATGAACATTAGTAATGTTACCTATTTATTATGGTGAATGTAGCTGTACGGAACCCTCTTTGGGCGAGTCAGACTCGCATTTGGCCGGTTTCTATATTTTTATAAAACATCCAAGGTTGTGCTGCAGGAACTAGAACTGAAAGTAAAAAATATATTTTATTTTCAGGTCCAGCTCCTAAGCAGAAACTGGACCTGAAAATTAAATAATAAGACGAGGCAAAAATGCAACGCATATAACTAAATATGTATTATGTATTCATTAATTTGTTTCTAGAACAAGGGCACCAATGCACAACAACCGTGCTAAGAGCCGGGTTTTTATAATATTCTGTCTGTGTTTGTCTATGTTAGGTGATGCGACGGTACTTCGATTCGCTTTTTGAAATCAAAACGTTGTTTTTATTCTGCCTTTTTCAAACAGCAGAAATATAGATACGGGTTGCAATGGAATGGACGAGCAAATTTTATTTTATCGCTTTGGGATGAATGATTTTTGTTTTAAAAGTAGCTTCTTTCAGCGGGTTCAAATAAATTGGTTCAGCAGTTTAAGTAAGGAAACGTTACAATAATTATTATATATACAAAGTTACTTTCGCAATTTCAATATAAGTATGGATTTACCACCATTTACCTTTCATTCTCTACCTTGCATTAAAGATGAAAGCGATATAATTTACACTCGAAAATACGCCTTTCATTCATCATTTCAAATTCTCACTCCGCCTCACCGAAGAAAATTTACGGTAACGCCACAGACTTTCTCCATTGAAGTGAGTTAAGTGATATCTCCTTAATCAGTCTCCCTCATCACTTGGACGAATTTCTCGGAAACATTCTATTACGCCTGTAAGTGTACCAATGTTGTAATTAGAGAGCTTCTCAGAGTACGTGGTGCCTTCAAAGGAGTAAATGTATGGGTAATAATATGGCGCTAAACTTCCTCTACTGTGTACGACTGTACGAAGAAAGGTACACTACGTGAGTAGGTTCGTACAAGGATATGTTTATTCTATTATGCAATGCCCGTAGCACGAATCAATTTGATGTTTCGTATCGTATAATACAATATATAGTATATTACAACAGCTGTGTTGCCTACTTACATTCTCGGGAGCAAATACTGTTTTTAACCTACTTCAAAAAAAGGAGGAGGTACTCAATTCGTCGGCATCCTTTCTTTTTCTGTATTTTCCCCGATTACTCGAAGACGCCTAGACTGATTTGGAAAATTCTTCTTTTGTTTGAAAGTGTATACTTGCAAAGTGGTCCCATGGCCCTCAGGTCAGCATCTGATGATGGGATCCTGGAGAAATCGAGGGAACTCCTCAAATATGACAGGCATACATACAGCGATTTTGGTATTTTATCAACAATGCAATCATTTGCGCTCAGAAAGTATCATCTGGTGAAGTAAAAACTGATGAAGAAGACCACAGATGGCTACGGGAATTCCTTAAAGCTAAGTATGTCACGGTCTACGATATATCGAATAGTTAACCGACTATGATAAGGTAAATACTTATAAATAAAAGATACTGATGAATATGGTACCATCGAACTGATGATGAAAAATAACTTTCTTTGCCGAAAAACGGAAAACAATAGGTAATACCAAAGACACCGACTTCGGAAAGGAAAGTTATTTTTCGCTTTGTAATGTTTTGTTTTGGAAGTCGGTAAAAGATTTTTTGCTAAGGAATCTTCACAAGAAAAATATTGGGGCTTGCGAACTTTTTTCTTACTAGCAACCAAACTGAAAAGTTTTATTTCTTATATTAAAGTTTTTAAATTGAAGTTTGCTATATGTAAGCAATTCTTTTTTTCAGTATTTGCATTCTTATTTCAGTATCCGTCAAAAACACCTCTAATTTCCGTCATTTTGATAAGTATTTTACGTTGATTATCGCCGCGATGAGATTGAGACGTCATACAATAGGTAAACATATTTGCTTTTACATTTTGCAGTGTTCTGAACACAAACTATGAGGACAACAACAACAACCGTTGATAACAATATCATATAAAACAACCGAATTCATTGAGCTACAAAGCCTATAGCCCTAGCCTGCCTTCAATGTAGCGCCACTGAGCAACAAATACTGTTGAACTGTAGTGATGTACTAGATGTGCCCCTAATGTGCCAATTGAGTGATGCTTCAAGCTGCGAGCCTTTGATGTGATCAAAATGTCTATAAGTCAGTGAATGGTCGATACTTGGTCAAATAGAACATCTCAAAATAGACAACGATTAGTTTTGCAAAGACATTGATTGATAAAGTCGTACTTTGCTTTTACAACATCAGCGTAGCTATCTAAAAATGTCACATTTAATTTTGCATTCTAATTCATAAATTCCTATGAAAAGAAATACGTTAATTGAAATACATTTATAACAAATATAAAAGGTGATGTGACATTCAACTTATGTAATTGACTGTCAGGTCCCATTTCGGGCACGTTACAAAGCGATATTACAGCCGACTGCGGGCTGAATTTTGGACAGATTGCACCAAAATAAGGATCTGAGGATCCATTACGAAGATTGTGGAAACTATACATATAACTTTGTAGCGTAGATGGTACTACTATATTGTTTTAGATTGATTTTCGGTACACGGCTAGGGGAGCGTTTGACAGCTTTCCAGACGGACCGATCAAATTGTCAGGAAGCCGGTATTCTGCTGGAAGATAAACTGATTACGGTGAATTTAACTACTAACTTGAGTTATTGTTGTATACATTTTTTGGGAATGCATAAGTTTATGAGTCGATGTTTTGTGGTCGATAATGAGGATGATGTAAGAGATGATACTGATGAGAGATGTAATGTGTATGTGTTTTTACTAACAAGGGTAGCTAATGCTTTTTTCCTTGATCTATTCAATGCATCCGTTGAAAGAATTTCATACAACGTAGATGCTACATAAACACGACATTGACGCTGCGTAAACGAGAAAAAGAAATGGTACATATTTTTTTCGGAGATAGGTCATTTCATGTGCTCGGCGTAATTCACGCGTGCTATAGTATTTTATTCGTAAAGCATTCTTAAAAGTCTTATCAGAGTGAAATAACATTTGGATATTAGGTAAAAAAGTCTTCTTGTGAGTCAGTTTATATTTTTCGCAACTTAGTTACATATCAAAAAGAACAATTTTCAGATTCTAGAACAAAAATTTTCAAGCAAGCTATGGTTTGCTATAGAAAATTTCAACAGCCAATCGTATCATTTGAATTGCCTTTAGTTTGCAACGTGTTGATTATTTATTTCCAGTGACTGGGTGTTAGTTTGAAACATTGTTTTATTTAGCCACTAACACTCATTAGGTCACATCACATCACATCATCAGCCTATTAATGTTCCCACTGCTGGGACACAGGCCTCCTCTCTGTGAGAGGAAATGGGCTGTAATCCACCACGCGGGCCCAGTGCGGGTTGGTGGATGTCACATGTCTTCGAATTTTTGGTTCTAGGACATGCCGGTTTCCTCACGATGTTTTCTTTCACCGTTTTGAGAGCAGTGGTGAAGAAATAACTTACACAAAGTAAAGCGCCTGCCTGGGCTCGAACCCACGACCTACAACTTGTAAGTCGCGGCCGATACCACTGGGCCACCGCTGCTCTCACTAGGTCACTAATTTGCAATCCTCAAGTAATCTATCCATATTCTCAGTAACCCACACCAGCACGAGAACACAATAAAGTCCCATATACATATAACGCTTAGTAATCACCGTACCACGGTCACTATTTGTTCGGGTTCGTATTTGTTTTCCGTTGCGTCAACCAGGGACAAACATTTGAGTTCTACCCTCGTGTGTGCATTAATTTTTTTTTCACTGTAAACATTTATGTGTCCTGTAATATAACACTTCGTATTGATGGATCGTTGTTGGGTGATAATATTTTAAGGGGTTGTATTTCATAGTAGGTGTTAGAACCCCAATGTGGTGGTCACTGTGCTTTGTTAGGGTTCCGTAGTCAACAATGAACCCATATAGTATCGCGATGAACGTCTGTCCACAGCTTAGCTCAGATACTCTTTGTACTAAAATGCTATAATTTGGCATGATTTTACATAATAATTACGCCAACAAAGTGGTAAAATAAAATCATGAAAAAAAATATATGTTACCTCGTACACGTAGTTTTTTCTCGTCTATCCTATTGTGTGAGGTATTGTTGAATAGGCCATTCAAAAATATTACGGTTTTGTGAAAACAGTTTTTCGATTCCATTTTCACAGCTAAGTAGGCATTACAAATGTACTTGGAAAAGTAAAAACAAAATCTTTTCGTTAGAGCAGTGTTCGGTGCTTTCATTGTTTTTAAACTTCAGTATTTTTTACCTATTTATGTTGGTGAATAGCTGTTTGTACGGAACCCCCGGTGAGCGAGTCCAACTCGCACTTGGCCGGTTTGTTTGCTTTGAACAACCGCTTTGGTATGGTGGTCTCAAGAACAACTGCCAGGCGTGGGGTACTGGGTTTGATTCTCAAGTTGGGCATAGTGTTATTGCTATTTTCCATCAAGAATTTCTTAGTTACAGCTCGGAGTTTGTAAATACGTGATGTAAAACCCCCGTTCCTAGGCAAGCATGTAAAACTATTGGTCCTACCCCTGATCTCTCTCCGGTCTTGTCCCATTGGACATTATTTTTATTTTATTTGTCATGTCATACATTTAAGTCTTAAATGGCTCTGGAACTTCTCTTTATTTTTTTGTTATTTGTCCAAATCTAACTACCAAATGACTGATTTCTTGTGTTGATTTTAAACACTTAACAAATAAAAAGATATATTTTTTACATGAACAACTGTTTTTCTTTTGACTGCACTTATCTGTCAAAAGGAGTAAGTGGAACAGACAGGAATGCCCAAACTTTATAGTGGATCAGACAGGAATTAAAAATAATAATAACCAGCAGGGGATCCGAACGGAATAAATTGAATATGAGAGTAATGGAACACTAAGACTTAATGTTTACATACTCGTGCTCAATTGTATCTCTTGCATACTTGACTAATCGCGGTTGAGATTGCCCACAGTCACCAAAGTTATTGATGTTTTAGCTTCAGCAATATTGACAAATTTTGCATCTTAATTAAACCGATGAATTTAGATGTAAATTATGTTCAGGCGATGTCTTTTTAGACCTCCTTAACTATTCATGCCAAGTTGAAGGTGGGTATTTTAATTTTAGCCCAAACACAACAGTTGAACGGACGGCAGTTGCCTCTGACCATAGACTAATATATATAGATTGAGATAGACTGGCAACTGAAGTTTTCATTTTACTTAGCGATCAGCGCCCTCTGAACGCTTAACATTGAACTAAATGTATAGGTACCTACTCGTAGGTACTATGAATACTGTTTTATTTTTAACTATTTCGTTTATTAATTAATAGATACTTAAACTGTGTTTTGTCTTAAGTATATTTTTATGAATGCTTTTAGAAACACAAGTTTAAGTATCTTGGGAAATGGGGTAAAGAGAATGAGAAAAATAATGCAAAAGTAGGTATATTATTTTATGTTTTTTTTACACACTAGAGGACGCCTCGCGGTTTCACCCGCATAGAACCCGTCCACGTGGAAATACAGGGATAAAAAGTAGCCTATGACACCCGGGGATAGAGTAGCTTCCCAACGGTGAAAGAATTTTTAAAATCGGCCCAGTAGTTTTGGAGCCTATTCGGTACAAACAAACAAACAAAAAAATCTTTCCTCTTTATAATATTGGTATAGATTTATTTCTACACCTGTTTGCCACTCTCTTTTCGCACCCTTAGTTTTGTTATAATATTCAAGAGCCTTAGGAAGATGGAAGATGGGTCAGTTCTGTTTCAACACTTTCAACAAAATTAAGATAGCTCTTGCTAGTCACGACATTGTTGACTTCTTTGCACCAATTTATAGTGAAAAACAGTACACTTTTTTGAAGCACAATAACACCGTGCACGTAACACAAAACACCTGTAATTACAAGTAAAATGCGTACATACATGCAAAAATACCGGTGGAAAATTTTCATGTGACGTCTAGACTCGTTGTTGTTAACGTTTGGTAACAGTAATCTACTCTAAAAAATATATCATCGTAAAAGTTTTTTAATACAAAAATTTAATAAACTTTAATATATACTAAGTTATGACATCTTAAATTTTTCTTCAACTGGACTAATTAAAGAAAAATATCAAAAATAATTATAATATAAACTACCAAATATTTATAGGAAATAAAGTGGCAACACTGCAACAAAAGTTCCATGTGTCTCGATTAGATGGACATACCACAATTAAAAAAAATGTTCTAATTTACCAAGGCATGCCTCTGACCTTTGTCTAGTCTACATTTTGAAGCTTGAACTTTAATTGTGTTAATAAGATAACTTATTATTCATGCTTTCGTCAATAGTGCTAATATTCAACTGGCATTCAAAAGTATCGTTTTGAATTTAAAATATTTATTAAGGGTAAAACTTTACTAATGTATAATAAACTAGCTGACCCCCGCGGCTTCGCTCACGTCAAAATTATAGCCTATGTTACTCGGAAATAATGAGGCTTTCCATAGGTGAAAGACTTTGTAAAATCGGTCCAGTACTTTCGGAGCCTATTCAGTACAAAAAAAACAAATCATTCCTCTTTATAATATTCGTATAGATTATGATTTCAAAGGAAGTTAAAGAAATTTCAAATTACGTTTTTTATTTCAAAACTCTGTCTTCTTTAGTTTAAGGGAAAATTAAATTTTATAAGTGTGGCACTAAGTTTTGAAGGCCAGTGTATTTGCCTTCAGAAAATATTATCTTGATGAATTTTTCAGTACTTTTGTGCTAGCTGCGAGTAGATACTAATAAATGATTACATTTAAAAGAGCCTGTTTGCTATAATTTACGATAACTATACGCAGAACACGAATTGTAGGTTTGTATGTTATGTTTGTATGTTTGTTTGTATATTTTAGTTTGTATATTAGTATTTTTGTATGTTTTTATGTTCGTATGATAGTATGTTTGTATGTTCGTATGATATAGTATCTTTGTCTGTTTGTGAAAAATAATAAAAACAAGAGATACCAACGACACCAACTTCCGAAATAAAATTTATTTTACACTTTTTGTGTTTTGCTTTTGAGTCGAATCTATCAGGCAAACAAGCTTAAAAACTACAACCACAAATGATCAAAGCCGGGCATTATGGAAAACAAGACTGATACAATTTCTCACATCAGTCAAGTCACAAACAAGATTACAATGTAATCAATCAAGGACAGGACGAAGACGTCAACGGCAATTAATCAACTGAGGCATGGCGCAGTCTTATGGACCATGCCGTTAAAAATGTAACAGAGAAAATTGCCGCTCGTAACGTCACTGGGCTAATGTAAGTCAAATGCAAGTTGTGTTGCAAGAGAGTTTGTGTTTATGTGTTGAAACTGGCAGTTTTGACCGAAATTATATTACAACCTTGTTTATAGAACATCAACAAATCTTTAAAAAATGTTGCTTACTAAAAAATATTTCCTTTACGTCTTCGCAATTTAAAATGTAGAAAATCTGACGGAATATACCCTTCCAAGTTATGACATTTAACACATCTTCCCACGTTATAACGTAACTTAAGAAGATGTCATGTGATGATGTGAAAACGAAAATGCAAACGCGTTTATTACGATTACGTCATTTTATTCCCCAAGTTTGTATTTTGGAATGTTTCGCAAAAGTGCTCTGGGAGTTCCGAAACTGTCGTATCTAAATCAGTAAGTAGGTTACTACCTTTCCGCCGCATTTCATACTCGTAAGATCTGAAAATAGCGAGAAGCTTCACGATGACGTCATTCCATTTATAAATTACTTTATGACTTTTGTATTTGAGGCCTACGAAACAAAATTATGTAGGTAAGTTGTATGGATATTTTGTCGCAATTTGTATAACTGGTTGATTTATTATAAGAATATTCTGACTTTCCTTATTTAAAAGTCTGATAAAAAAAATGTATTCAAAATGTCTCGTCAGCGAAATTCAAAAGACGATCAAATAATTGCTATCGGTGCTGCTGACTTTCAGAGCCGTTAGTTTCAGAAGCAAAAATACAAAGACTAGAAATTTTGCAATTCACCGTTCAAACACAGCCTTAATTACGATTAAATGGGGCTCATTAACGGGCCTTAACAAAGCCTAATAAGAAAATGTTTTAGTATAAACAAAGCACTTGAATGGTTCTAAACAAATGGACGTTCCACTTTCAATAAAATGTAAGGGCCTAATGATGCCAGTCAGTCCAAACCCGGGCAATTTGAAAAACCCAATTACGTAGTTTTATTTGGGTAGCAATGAGGCCTTTAAGATAACATGCACGCCCGCTTTATTATAGAACAATTTGTTCTGTAAAATTATCATTGTTTGGTAAACTCGACAGGGATTCGGCATTATTTATGTTTTTGACTGGATTTTAATATTTTTTTTAAACTTTCTTTAAGGATCTACTCTTACGTTAAGTCTGCGTGGTCGCCTGAAAAGGACAGTTTTGTGCCAGTATCCTTACAAAAAGGTATAATATAGTCTATGATTAATATCAAGCAACAAATTAGTTTTTAACCAGTATTTTGAAAGTATGTCTGTAAAACTCCATGCCTGAGGGTCGCCTCAAGTTACCTGCCTTCTCCTACATGTTATATTTTTAGACAAAGGAGCGATTTCAAAAAAGAACCTTATATAATTAGCTCTTAAAAACCAAGGGGATTAAAAATACTTTTGGCACCTAAAAGAAATATTAAATTTCAAAGCTCCAGTTCAAATGCTTATTTCTTCTTTGTGGAGGAAACTGCGTAGATAACGCAATTAGACCACGTAGTTTGGTTTTATACTCTTTCACAATTTTTGCAGTAAAAACTCGCTTAAACAGCTGCGATCTGTTATTTTACCGGCCCGTCAATTTCATCATCCCATTTTATACATTTAACGAGCAAACGATAAGTTGGGAATTAACTCGTGCAGTTCTTATGTCACTTTATTTTTCCACTTCAAGTAGTATGTTCTGTGATTATCACTCATTAGCACGATACGGACGTCTTTCATTTACATTTTGAAATGCAAATTATTTATTCCTTGTGAAAGAGATACGTTTTGGGAATACTTTCATTGTGCGTACAGCTAAGAAGTGGCAATCTCTGCCAGAGTCTGTGTTTCCTGATCATGGCTGAGCTACAACCTAGGGATCATTAAGCCATCAGATGAGATAGTGGTCAAACGCAAGCCTCGTCGTTAATACAAAAAAAACTCTTTATATAAGATTTAACTTTCTGTGTATCGAAAGGATGAGCGTGTGTGTGATCTGTAAATGCTTTGCCTAACCTTCGCTGTATTGGCTCGATCTTGGTCTCTATGACATGACCATGTTAGCCTATGCAACCAAATGTTGACAGTTGGTATTTAGCTCGAGAGAGACTGAACCTCTGATAACTACTAAACCGCTGTAAAATTCTCCACAATGTTTGAAAGTACGGCACAAACCACTTGAATGGAGACACCACAAGATGAAAAGCTTACTAGGACTGGTATCCATTTTAATTTCGAATGGATCGTAAAAATGGGTTTTGGATAGGAAAGAAAAGGTTTGCCTGATGTCAAAGGTTTATAGATTTCATAATACTATTTCCTAGAAATTAGGTGTACTTTTGTCAATATTTTACTTAAGTACATCCACAGTCCTCTGGGTAGTCAACAGCGAAGTTAACTTCTAACCAAGCTGGTTGCTTCATCTTTAACCTGAGTGATCGTCATATAGCGAAACTTTTCAGAGAAAAATATATGGGAAAGCCATAGAGGCGATATTAGCACGCCAGAAAAATACCGAAGCCGTAAAAATGCAATACATGCAAAGTAGCCCATATCAATATTCCAACAAGCCTTTATATACTGAAACTCACATTATGTCCCATATCATTTACATAGAGCTAAGCCAAATACATTAGAGAAAAATGTTTTACCCAAAACTAGGATTACCTGGTACCTACTCGACTGCCCTAAGTATTAGGGCCAGAATAAACATACTTATCAGTAGTGTCCGACCAAACGTCATTTCTGGCGGAAGCCGATTACTTCGGCTTCGGCCGGTGTGGAAACCAAATATTTAACAGTTCAATATTAGGAACATTTTTTTTTTATGCTATTTTTTTATGGTGTGTAGTTTGTTGTGCATTGCATTATTGCACCCGAGTGACAGCCGACAGAGAGGGATGGTGAATCAAGTCAGCCCGAAGTCTCAATGCAACACGATGACCACGACCACTCTGCTAAGAGTGTACCGACGAAGAAGAAGAAGATTTTCCGACGATGGCGACTAGCTGGTGCAACGGACTATAACCCTGCCCGCCACCCGTTGTCTGTTCCATGGCGCTCTCACGCATTCATAGCAGTTCGTTCAATTTTGGCACTTGCTCGAAACCTTGAAGATGGCCGAAGCCGAAACCGACGCTGCGGTCGGACACTACTTATCAGTGAATCGAACCCAACCTTTACCCTTACTATCGCGTATGATGTAACTACAAACGTAAGAACGGCTTTATAATAAAAAGGATTTTGTTTTTTCGTTGTTTTATCATTGCTCGATAATGTTATTTGAGTATGTTTTAGGTCGAAAAGGTTTCTGAGAGAAGTTGCAGATTATGCTGATACGTCTTTATCTTTATGGGGTCGTTATTATATTCGGAAGGTAAGTATAGCTAAAGTAAGCGTGTGATAGACCTTCTGTTGTTGTAGCCATCTTATCTAACAAATAGGAAAAACTGCATTACTAATAACACATAACACTCATGTTTTTCAATTTAATTTATGTTTATTTCTGTATTATTCACATATAAATACGTAAAAAATCAAGTGCCTAAGGGGATTTACTAGCAGCAAAAAGGATAAACTTTTATATGAACTTACATATTATATTGAAAGTAGCTTGCCAGCATCAGGACGTAATCTAAATTGTCAATGTTCATATCTCGAGAGAACAACCTCCCTAAAAATACGCGTACAATCCAAAGACTTACTTACAATATTCACTATCCGAACTCTACATTTTTTATAAAACATTACCTACCTTTTAAAAACCTTGACCTTTTAAACACAAAATAAAATATTTTTCCCAACAAGTACGCATGTTAGGGTCGGCACATTTATGTATTGTCGATGGTACCAAAAACTTCAGGCCCTGATCGCGTACTAGAAGACATAATGTTGGATGACCCATAAGGTGGACTGATGACTTTGCGAAAGCCACGAGAATCCACTGGATGCGAGAGACACGGGACTGGACTATGTGGAGACGCTTTGGGATTCTATGTCCTGCAGTGGGGGATTTTCGGCTGAAATTATGGGGGTGTTGATTTTATTAATCTGCCTTCTCCGACTCACATATTATTATACAACGTTACAACTAACTGTCACAACTTGGTTCGAGTGGATATTTAAAAAGAAGTAGCCTATGTGCTATTCCAGTCTATAATATATCTCTGTACCAAGTTTCGTCCAGATCCGTTCAGCCATTCTGGTGTGATTGAGTAACAAACATCCATCCCTATCCTCACAAAGTAGCAGGGTTACAAAACATAGATTCACAATATTAGACACGCTGCTTCTCTCATACGTCAGCTTTTCTTAGGATAATGAACGTTCATTCATTTCAAGACCGATTCTTGGAAGAAGGATTCTGTTCTAAGAAAGCTGAGTTGTTTAGTCTTTACGAAGAAAAAATACGTAAACATTTGTAGAGCACATAATAATACTTACCTACATACAGTTTGTTATTTCAAAGAGATAAATGATAAACTTTATGTCTGTATTCCCTGAAGGTATATGCAAAACTACAAACGGTCTTGATAGTACACCCAAAGCATACAATAAATAGTATTATGTTAGTAGCACGTAGTGTAATTACAGGATCAAATACCAACATAAATTATAAAAAATGGTGAGTCCTCTTTGGCTTTCCTTTTTGGTTTTATCATTTAATTCTAGGTCTACTTGTTCGCTCCATGTCCGTTTTGTCTAAATGCTCCACAAAAAAGACCAAGTTCGTCATTATCCTATTTCGTTCATTTTCGAAACGCAGCTGGCTCGGGAACTACCATCTTGCATCTATAGAGTCGGGTAACGAACTTAAGTGAAGTTAATGACTCCCAACTTCGCTACTTCGCTTCCTCGGTCGAAGGAAGCGATACGGAATTGGTCGGTAGAAAGTTAACCCGCAATCGGGGATGTATTCGTGAGAATTGTTCTTTTATTGGATACTTTTTCTTGTTAGTGTTTTGTTTTAGATTTGTACTGGAAGCGATAGTGGAGATTGAACATTTTATTGGGCTTTGTTTGGTAAATAAAAGTGTTGTACTGTTTGATACTAAAACTAGCGATTTTAATACAGTGATAGTGAAGCGTTCAATCTGTGAAAACAATTCGTAATCCGATCAGCACTCCCAGAGATTATCCTTAACTAACATTTTCATACACAATGAATATTTTTACATTTTCAAAACAATTAATAAGATTCTTCTTAATAATAAACTATACAAAAAATAATTGTTAAAAGTTGAATAATTACAATTAATTATGAAGATAAAAATACGGTAAAAACATGGTCGAATAAGTCAGCTTCATTAGTTCACGTTTTAATTAGGTTTACAGTAAATATGCAGGTACATTTCACGGTCGATTTCAAATATTTGTTTTAGTCCTTCACAAAATTGTGTTCGGTGTTTGACGTGCAGCTTCATTTGATATTAAAGCGATGCCAGTGCTTGCTCTTGGGTCCACTTTAAAGTTTTCCTTTGGCAATGAAGTAGTATCAGTGCTCGAAAACTTACGACTTTAGATTTTGATGGTGCAGGTAGATAACATGTTATTTACACTATTTTCATTGCTGCTCAAATACACTCCATTTTCACAAAGCTGTTAAGGGGTCAGTCTTCGCTCACATTCTAATAAATCAACGATTTTCCTGTCATCATTTTCATTATGTGTATAAGTAAATATGTTTTCCTCAACCACACAAAAATACCCTGTACCTACGGTGTATATTTTGGTATATGTATAACTGTGTACGCTTTCTCAAACGGATTTAAGGCAGTGACAGACACGTGATTCCAAAAATTCCATTTTCACGCAATTCTTTTCAAGCCATGTTACTCTGTGTCATTGTCGGAAAAAGAAAAAAGTTTATCTCTTATCCACAAAGAAACCTTTCTAAATCGGTTTCTGTAAATAAAATGTACTTACATTTTTCCCCTTAAAACTATTCACTGTTTTATTTATAAATTAATAAAATAAATAAATAAAATACTTAAGTTTTGTTTATTTGTTGGAAAAAAAAGGAAATATCGCTTATACCATCTTCGCATTATTGTCTTTCTAATGAAAGCGGTTTTGGGCACATCGGTTGGAAGGTTGCTAAGTCTATAACGGACATAGGTAGAACCAAATTTTTTGTTTTATATATTAGGAGGATTTAAGTTTTACTAATTCTTAATTATATTGATTAAACTCGGTGGACTAGTGGTCTCAAGCGCATCTACAGAGTATCATGTCCTGGGTTTGATTGCCGTGTCAGGCAAAGTGTTGTATTCTTTCTAGGATTTCTCAGTAATAGCCCGCAGTCTGTAGTTTGTGCCGGGTTGATCGCAATATCTATACTAATATTATAAGAGGTAAAGTTTGTGAGTTTGTGAGGTTGTAGGGGTAATCTCTGGATCTACTGAACTGATTTTGAAAATTCTTTCACCAGTATAAAGTTAAATAAAAAAAAATAGAGATCCTTCTAAAAATTGCAGTAATATAACCCAAAGTAGCAACTTTTTGCCTATAAAATTCATTACATGGCGTGCGCTGAGAAAACTATTGAACTATTGAAAGTACATAAAAATTATGTACTACAGGATTAAAGATTATTGCTTAAAAAAAGTCTCCCAGATAATATATCTAACTATAATAGTTAAGTTACAAAAGCAGCTTTTATGTTCTAAATTTTAATTAGATCACCGCGCCGATAGAAACTAAAGTTGGTAACATTCGTATTGTAGTATTAATTCTTATTCAAATAAATAGTTTAACAAATTATTGGGTAGGTAGGTAGGGTAGGGTAGGGTAGGTAGGTAAGGGTAGGTAGGGTAGGGTAGGTAGGGTAGGGTAGATAGGGTAGGGTAGGGTAGGTAGGGTAGGGTAGGTAGGGTCCCTACCCATGGGGGTCAGCTAGTACATAAGTAATGGAACCTAAACATAATTGGCTAAATATGACTGTAGTATACGTTTACTACTGCCTTACCCTCCGGGGAATACAGGTATGATGTTATAACTAGTAGTACTTACGAGAATTAAACAAAAATGAATTGAGTAATATCATATTAACAACAGGATGGATTTTCGTTTTAATGTTGCTCTCAAACTTACACAGAAAATATTTTAAGCATGTTTTCAAAAAAGACGTGTCGTTGAATTCATGAATTTCTACTATAAAACATTTCACATATACTTTTCGAGAAAAATATCAAGTGACTATCACGTACGATATTAGAATGTACATATGTTATACTTTTACGATATCTAATAACATTCTGAATGTATATAAAATAAAAATTATGGGCTAATATAATGTAGAGGTACATAAAATGAAACGTACTTGTTTCTAGGTAAATAGGCCATATTATTCTTATTGTCTGTAGAAAACTTGTAAGTACTTGTGTTTTAACCGCGTCAACTATTTGCACAGAACCATTTCATTTCAAACTTTATCGTCGAAATTCGAACTATTCGAAAGTCTCATCCATCTGGGGTAAAAGAAAAAGTTAAAAATGCATTGACTTCGGTTATGGTTATCTGTCAAACATGGTTCAATTTCATCGAAGTGGGCCTGTGTTTATCATACGGAAGAAAAAGATTTCGTCACATTTTTCAGCTGAAAATATAATTCGAAATCCTTTGTTCATTGTGTTGAAACTATTATTTAATCAAAAAATGCTACCATCAATCTCAGTGTTGTATCAGTAAATAGTTTTATTATAATTTACCTATCTATCTACTGGAAGTGCGATTTATTAACGCTTACTATAAAGTATACTAAATATACATGGTTATTAACAGGAACATCGAGACCGCCAAGCTAACAAATTTAAAAGCATGGCTTGAGCTCAAGGCCTAACCAAATAGCACCTTGTTTCACCCCCGATCGGCAAGAACGCAAATAAAATTCAAATCCAGGAATAATAGAATATTCATGAGTTTGTCACCTTTTTGATCGTCCAGTGGGAACCACTAGCAGATTCAAAGGAGAAAGTATAATTGATTTTTATATAATCTCAATATTCATAATAGTAAATTATACTGGTCCGATGGCAATGACCTCAAACTTTTGAACTCTTGTTGATAAACATGGATTAAAGTTACAAACATTAAGCTTCAGAGATTTCCCATGCATTTTTTGAGGTTTAAGATTGGCATAACTTTCCACCGCGTTTTTTAATAAGGGATTGAACATCTTCTCAGTTAATGGTGTGTACGGCAGAACGACATCATCTAAGGATTTTAGTTTTTTTTGAAAGAGTTAGTACCTGTATTCTAATACACTTAAGTAAAATATTTGTCTTATGTTTTTACCTATTTCTACAGCAACTAATTGTAGAAATATGTAAATAGATCAAAACTATACACATCATAATAACTTTGATCAAAACCTGCCAAAACAAGTAAACATTTCCAAAACCCCCAAATGTACTTTTCATTATTTTTAAACTGCATCATTTATCTAGCGGTAGACACGTTTCGATCAACAATCTATCGAATACGATATCTCACAAGATATCTTGCAAAAATACACCGATTCAAACAGTAAATAGCCCATAACTTTTGAACGGCTGAACCGATTTTCATCAAGCATAGCTAAAAACACTGCCGATAATGTCATCTTTCAAAATCGGTTCATCCATTTAGGAGCTATGATGCCACAAACACTCAGTTACACACGTTAAACTTATAATACTTCTCCATTACCGTCGGGGATTAAAAAACAAAGAACAGTGTAACATGTTTAATACAACATTTTATTTTTGTGTACAATATTAAATGGAAAACTTATGAATTTCTCAATTCAATGGGTAAAACATAAATGTCTGCAAGAAAAACTGAAGTGAATACATGTATGTACCTGTGTTTTGAATAAATGTCAAGACGAACCCAAATATATTCACGAATGTCTTTTTATCATCGAATATATCATTTTTAGACGTTAAAGGTTGATTTATATCTACATAAAAATAACATTTCAATAACACGAACTCTAGATAAAATATTACGTTTACCATCCTATTGTACGAGTATTGTCAGAGAAAATACTCATTTCCACGTACTTATAGACCCGAGAAAAATAACATGAATGTTCACTGGTTTTTATTTCTAAATAATAATATAATATATATTGTTGCCAATAAGCCGGATATAGTGGTGATAGACCGATTAGCGCGCCGCACAATGATAATCGATGTCACCATCCCACATGACGAGAACCTTGTGAAAGCTGAGAAAGAGCACACGAGGTTGTCGACATGTGGAATGTGGACTCGGCGATCATAGTGCCGATTGTCGTTACGGCCAATGGCCTGATGGCCAATAGCCTCGATGACCATCTGTCGAGGCTGTCATTACGCGGTTGGATCAAGGGCCTGATACAGAAGGCAGTACTCCTTGATACGGCTCGTATTGTGAGGAGGTTCCTGTCTCTGGAGCCCTAACCACCGGTAGCTTGGACCCTGTTCCCGATACCGGTGGGCCTCTATTTTTATATATTTAAATATTTATAAAATAAGATTGTGAATGAAATTACAGTCATTATCATCATTATCATGTTGGGCCTCCTTCAATAAAAATTCCACAAAACAGGCTTGATTACTAAATCTTGATTTATTTTATACTTTACTTAAATGGTTCGGTGGTTGTGTTCTACACATCTCAAAGGCGAATTGAAAAGTCGAATGGTCCCGTAATTTCACCTGCGCCCCACTTTGCTATACCTTGGTATCAAAAATAGATAGTCGCTCCAGAGATAGTATGTTCTAATATAAGGGAAATTCAATAAAATCTTTGTCACTTTAAAAAATATTAATTAACAGTGTTTTTTAGAGGCGGAGAACATTAAATTGAAATACGACACATACAAATGATTTTAATATCAATAATATATTTAAAAAAAATATGGCTTTATTTGAAGGACTAATTTTATAACAATCATCATCATCATCATCAGCCTTTTTAATGCTTCCATTACTGGGACACAGGCCTCCTCTCTGTGAGAGGGGATGGGCCGTAATCCACCACGCGGGCCCAGTGCGGGACGGTGGATTTCACGTGTATTAATTTTTTTGTTTCTAGAACATGCCGGTTTCCTCACGATGTTTTCCTTCACCGTTTTGAGAGCAGTGGTGATGAAATAATTTACACCAAGTAAAGCGCCTGCCTGGGTTTGAAATGCGTTTTATTTACAAGTCGCGGCCTTTTATATAACACTAGCTGACCCCCGCGGCTTCGCTCCCGTCAAAATTATATGTTACTCGGGAATAATGTAGGTTTCCATAGGTGAAAGAATTTTCGAAATCGGTCCAGTAGTTTCGGAGCCTATTCGGTACAAACAAACAAACAAACAAAAAAATCTTTCCTCTTTATAATATTGGTATTTCGAGTGTTGGGATACGTATCTTATTCATTTAGTTTTGCAAGCTTCTATCTTATTTCTTAGCTAGCTTTCTCTCATGGCTGGAGGTCCCTTCTCAAAGGAACCGTGTATTTTCCGAGACCTAAATAAGCCTGTAATAGGTACTTATCAATAGTGTAGGTTGCCATTAAAATATATTATGTTTGTGTTTTGAGGCAATGGTGCTGCATTGCGTAAATAGGGCTGATGACTAAAAAAATATTTGTTGTCCGTCAGATAGATTTCCAAAAAGTATTGGACACGTATTTTTTCTTTTGTCACGTTAACAAAAAATTATGACGATACAGTGCGTTAAAATATCGCATGACGTCATGCCTTGGTACACTTTTTACATAGAAGTGACGTCACAAGCCCCCACTCCTGAACTTTGGTGCGCTTTATCTTGGTGAATTTTTATTGATTTGAATAAGCGAAAAATACGTGTCCTATATTTTTGGGAATTCTATCTGACGGACTAAATAGAATTTGCTGATTCGAACCCTGTCATCATCCCTATTGAAAACATGCGTCTAGTGCGCTTACGCATGCGCTTTAATTTGGACAATTCAACAATATTAATTGCTTGTTATTTGCCGTCGATTATACGGACTTTTAAACATAATTATAAAGCAATTAATGATATTACAGTGCGTGTGCGCATGCTTTGAGCTTACAATAAAATCTAATTTGGATGCTGGACTTCCATACCATACCTCCAAAATACAAACAAACTAATAATGCAGTCGATAAACAACACTTTTAACTATTCGTTTTATTTTGTAGAAATGCTTGTACTGAAAACATTTGTATGTTGCTATGTACAAAATATTCAAATACTGGCCACATAAGCTCAAGAGAGGTAGAGTTAGCAAAAATTGTAAATGTTACCCGGTACAGTAATTTGTGTTTCAGCAAAAAGGCACGCAGGTATCCCAGTATTCATAATCAGTAACGTTTTTTTTTAATAAAGCCGTAACCTCGCGGAGTCGGCTATCATTAACTCGGGCGATTTCACTCATAATACAGATAATAAATTCGTGTTAAACTTCGTTTAACTAACATGAAAAACTGAGTTTCAGACGGTACAGACACCAAATTTTTGGTTCACTAATTTTATTAAAACGCCTATTTACTTTTGCAAATTATTTTATAGTGACCGTATCTTCTATTAGTTTGGTGAATATTAAGAGTAAAGCTGTCTTTAGTGAATTATGGGTTAACTGAACAGATATAGATAAATTGTTATAATATTTTTCATGTACCGCCCGAGTACGTGTCCAGGCGTATTCTTAGACCAGACGTGCCGCTGCTTATAAACTAAAGTGCCACAAATCTAAATTTTTCGAAATCACTTTTAATTTAAAAATTGGGCCATAATCATCCTTTTTTTCATATTAGAATAGAATAGAATATACTTTATTGTACACCATAAAATTATAAACATTTACAAGAAAAGCTTATTTATACGGAGGATAAACATATTTCACGAAGACACCTGTCAAAATCAGCCTCTTAATCACAAATTTATGTTTGCGCCCTTTTGGCATTTTTGCGAATGATGGTTAAGTTCCGAGCAAATTGTCGGTTTTATCGTCCACAAGTCCCTTGTGAACAACGTGGTTAAGATCGAGAGTGTGTCGACCAAGGTGGCGTACCTTATACTCAGAATATCCGCAAGATATTAGCTGAAAGTCATATAGTTCTACGCCCCGACCTCGGCACACCCCGACACTCACTTCGCCGTCGTCATGGGGGACTTCAACGCAAAACTGGGCAAACGAGACGAGGATGAGCTGCAAGTGGGGCAATATGGAGTTAGACGTCGGAACCATCGGGGTCACCTACTGACCAGTTTTATGGAGAAGGAAGGCTTCTACATGATGAACTTCTTCTTCAAAAAGCATGAACACAGGAAGTGGACCTGGCAAAGCCCCGATGGTGCAACTAAAAACGAGATCGACTCCATCATGTCAACCAAGAAGCAAATGTTAAATGATGTCTCTGTGATCAATTCAGTGAAAACCGGGAGCAATCACCGCATGGTAAGAGGCACATTGAAAATTAATGTTAAGCTTGAAAGGTCTCGACTGATGAAGTTCACGCTCCGTCCAGCACGGATCCAGGTCCAAAACCCCGAGAGCTTTCAGCTTAACTCCAGAATCGTTTCGAGTGCCTAGGGAGTTCCGTGGGCGAAAACAGCGTTGGGTTCTAGGAAGCTTTCCATACGGTCTGGTCTAAGTTTTTCAAGACCCGCTGTACAGATAGGAACAAAAGGCTCTCTGATCCTACTCTCAAGCTCGTCAAGGAGAGGCGTGAGATGATCATGCAGTCTTCAGACAATGCGTTGAAATACCGTTAGCTAAATAGACGGATCTCGAAGTCCTTGAAAAGCTACCTCCGCCGCTTTAATACCGAAAGTATTAAAGATGCGATTGAGCGGAATAAGGGCACAAAGGTCTTTGCAACAGATCTGTCTATTGGGCAGAGTCAGCTCACGAAACTGAAGACCGATGATGGCAGGAGCGTGTCCGCCAAACTGAAGCTTCTGAGGGAGATCGAGAGATTCCCATGGGCAGTTGTACACGTCAACCAGTAAACCCGTCGCGAATCAAGCAAATGACCATAGAGCTAGATTGACCCGACACTACACCGAAGACATTCCGGACGTCAGCCTGTATGAGATTAGGATGGCTCAGAAACAGCTTAAGAACAACAAGGCACTGAAGGCGGGTAGAAAACCAGTACTTACGCCCATCAGAAGCTATTTGATTCCGTCATACTCGAGAGGAAAACGCCACAGGCATGATGCAGGGGTGTGGTGGTACTCCACTCTGTGTGTTTATGTTGTACTTCTTCAAGATGGGTGACAATGCCCTACTGAAGAACTAGGCCCATCTCACTTCTTAGTCATGTCTACGATCTGTTTTCAAGAGTCAACGGGAATCGTCTCGCGCGCAGGTTTGACGATTTCCAGCCTTCCGAACAAGCCGAATTGTGCACCGTAGACCACATACATACGCTGCGACTGGTTATACAGAAGACCGAAGAGTACAACCTGCCTCTCTGTTTAGCGTTCGTGGAATACCAGAAAGCCTTCGATTCAATCGAGATTTGGGCTGTACTGCAGTCTCTCCAACGGTGCCAAATTGACTACTTACAATGTACCGGACATTGAATATTGAAGTGTTAGTACAAAAACGACTTCAGGATCAGACCTCGGAACCCGTCCTTCTGCAGCGAGGTGTGAGACAGAGAGACGTCATATCTCCGAAGCCGTTTACCGCTGCACTGGAGGATGAGCTTTAAGGTTCTGGATTGGAGAGGGCTAGGCATCAACGTCAATGGCGAATGGCTTCGGTTTGCCGCGATATCGTGGTTATGGCTGAGACCATGGAGGACCTCAGTACAATGCTCAATGATCTCAGTAGAGCTTCCGAAAGAGCGGGTCTTAGGATGAACAAGTATATAAAAGTCGGAGACTCTACACTCGAAGTTGTGGGTGATTTTGTCTACCTGGGACAAACAATCCAATAGAGTAGGGCCAACTTCGAGAAAAAGGTCTACCGTTGAATCCGACTCGGCTGCCAGCGTTCGGGAAGTTGCGCGGTATCTTCTCGTCCAACTTACTACAGTGTCTCAAGACGAAAGTCAGTGTGTGTTGCCAGTGATAACATAAATGGCTCTGAGACGTGGTCGCTTACATTGGGGCTTACCAGAAAGCTTACAGTCACTCAAAGGGCAATGGAGAGGGTTATGCTCAGAGTTTCCTTGCATGATCGAATCAGAAATTTAGAAATCCGCAAGATAACCAGTGTTACCGATATAGCCCGAAGAATTGCCAAACTTATTTTTTTTTTTTTATCTGATATAGGCTCGCGCTTGACCACTATCTCACCTGATAGTAAGCGATGATGTGGTCGATGGTGGAGCACGCTTGCCTAGAAGTAACCTATTCACTCTTGACTTAAAGGCCCCTAGATTGTAGCTATCGGGAAACACAGACTCCGGCAGGGAATTCCACTCCTTAGCTGTACGCATAATAAAAGTATTCCCAAAACGTAAAGTAAAAGTAGCAGTGGGCAAGGCACATTGCTCGCAGAACAGATGGCCGATGGGGCAGAAAGGTTCTGGAGTGACGAACGTGAACCGGAAGACGTGCGTTGGAAGGCCTTCCACCAGGTGGACCGATGACCTGGTGAAGGTTGCGCGGATCGGCTGGTTGCGAGACGCACGGTACTAGTCAATGTGGCGACGCTTGGGAGAGGCCCATGTCCAGCAGTGAACGCCTCTCGGTTGATATGATGATGATGATGAATGAGTGACCATTTGTTTTGTTGCATCAAGTATATTTTTTTTTTTTATCGTGACATGATACAGGTGGCTATACTTTGCCCGCACTATACTCGTACATAGGCACCAAACATATTTATAACGTGTCGCGAAAGACATAACAAATTTTGATCTGTGTTATGTTGCGATATTTTTTGACCTTCATTGGAATTGGAAATGACCTCTTCGCCTTTGCTATTTCATATTACTTTGATGCAAGACTTCTACGAAATGAGAAATATCGCCGAATTACTTTTATTTAGTCCTTTTGAAAGATCACATGAAACAAAACACACATTTGTTATGTACCTATGTCAAATGGTAATTTCCAAAGTCAACAGTTTTTAGATTTTGTTTACGTATGCAAAATTCGTAGACAAAATTCTTAGTACTTTACTACATAATCATTACATTAACTACCGTAAACTGGTACTTAAGTAAGATAAAGCCCCTCCTACCTCTCAATAAAACCCATTTTTTTAAACATATTTTAATATGACTGACTTAAACAAAACCAAACAACAAGAGGATAAAAGAAAAAAGCTGAACTGGTTTTTTAGGCCAGAAAAAACGCGTTGGGTCGTTAGATACAAAACCGTAAAATCGAGATTTCAAAAACGGAACGTTAACGCATCTGGCAGCTAAAAAAATACAAAACCAATGTCCGGTTACAGATTAAATCGGAAAGGGATGGATAGTGTTTGACAAAGGAATACGCCATTTTCCATCTATCTATTCTGAAAATTAAATCTCTGTTAAACGGTTTTCAAAAAAATCATAATTTAACTTTTTTTTCTATAGGCACTTTACCTAGCGAATTTTCTTTTGATCGTTGTGAAAATTGGGCTTCAAAATGTTTTAATTTTCTATTGATTTGTCCGTTGTTATAAAGCCTTAAGAAGATTAAAAACTGAAGTAACGAACATGCAAACACACACACACTCACAAATTTTCACCTTATTAATATTAATGTGATAGTGTGTAATCTTCATTCGTCTTATTATCTTTACATGTTAACCCGTTCCTCGGTTTATCTAGTACACTCGAACACATGTGCAACAATACTCCTTCACAAACGAATAACCCAAAGATGGAGTGATAGGAAAATATAGCAATATCCGAATATCGCTTGGGCCATCAGCATAATAATAACATCGAGAGCGGGTCAAGTCGATATCGTAAAACTAAAACTCGTATTAGGGGTTATTCCTTGACGTATCTATGTGTTACGAGGAAAATATGCAGCGTGGCTGATGTTGATACTGCCCTGGCAGTGTTTGTAGGCAAATTAACGGAGTTTATATTTGCATTTAATGTTAAGATGTACAATTTAATACATCGGGTAGGAACATTTATAGTAAGCAAAAGGAGTATGTTAGGATCGTATCAGCTAGTGATGTGTAGTTTCTGCTCAATCCCAAGAAAAAAGTGTATGTATATGAATGCAGATACAATTTACGCAGGCCCAGCAGCCAGCAAAACCGGTTCATATTTTCACAAATTATACTATACTTACACGTCCACTCACGAAAGGCTTTATTTGCAATTGTGAATGGGTATTGTTAGATATCAAACCTGTAAAACCCTCTTGGCATGCCCATGGCTCCAAACCTCTCATTTGGACACAGAGCTAAGTCGGCATTGCCGGGCAGAAACAACGGTAGTCTAGCATGAAATGAACAGTAAAGTGGATCCATATTTTAAAAACTGCTTCTGCATATAAAAATAAAAAACTTTTTCAAAGAAGTCCTGACAAATTCTAAAATATTGTTCCTCTTGTACTCATTTTTATGATCTAGTGATAACTCTCTGTATGGAAAGCCCAAATTATTTTTATGATTTTGATTATGACTTCAGTTTTCAATTATACATATTTCCCTTACACCCTGTTTATATGTGCAAATACTTTCATCTCCTATAAGATTTCCAATAAATTAAAAGCCGCCTTACATTACATACCGTTGCTAGGAAAGAAAAAGATAAATCTTCTCCCGGAAATGGGCCATTGGGCGGCCTTTATCACAGCTATCGAGTATTAGCAATTTTCTTTGTATCAGACACTCGGTTCCTAAAAGTATTGACGGAGCGAAAGCTAAGGAAAAGAGGACTTTGGTAATTAACCCTCAAAGCGTTTAAGGTAAACGCGAATCGTACGAGTGCGATGGGACAATTTGATGTATTCCTTGGCTACATAGGTAGTTACTAATTTAGTTTATTTGTGTGGAAGTAAGTGATAATTGTATAGTGGGAAATCGTCGTATTGTTGTTAAAAGATCAGCCGGTCTATTTTGTAAACATCTATATATAAGATCATACGTGAAGTGAGCTGGAAGCAAACTGTCATTCCACACTCTCACTCCTAGTACACGTCACCAAAGTTATCATGGTGAGTTTACAGAATAGAACTATGGGAGACTGGGGTGATTTGGTTCTACATGAGACTTGGTACATACAAATTATAAAACCCCTAAACATTTTCGGTTGATTTAAAAAATCAAACCTAACTATACTATTAGTTCTACTTCCATTGCTTTATTACTTTAGTAGACTTGGAATTACCATTTGAGATGCCAAGTAGTTTAATTATTTTTAAGAACCAAGTCTTCCGTAAGAGCAAATCGCCCCAGTCTCCTCTTCTATTTTCTTCGTTAGTAGCTTCACGGGAGACGATTGAAAAGGAATATCAAGAACGAATGGATAAAAAAACGTTAATCTAGGTCTTTGTTAAATATTTTATTGGATCGCGTGTTAGGTTCGATTAAAAATAGGTACTTGATACTTGCCCTGAAAGGAAAGTTTTTACTTCGAATTACCTTTTATAGCAGTAATTGAATTTTTAATAGGTGTGTAGTAAATATACGCATGTTGGTATATTTATAGAAAGCAGATATATAATGAGGGTTTTCAGAACTGATGCAGTGAGATGTCAGGTCCAGGCAGCTGTCAAACCACTTATGTTTTCCAACATTACTTAAATTGACGTCAACGGTTGATGTCTCATCTTACGTTATCCAAGTAGAGGACCTCTTGCCAAAGTGTCGCCAACTAGTGGCGAATTTTTTTCTGAAAACGCTCACACCCGATAATTTTCCCCGCACCGTCTACCTATTTCAATCTTATATTCAATGTGCTACAGATTCTGTAACACTATTCAATACATCAATCATCAAAAAAGGCACACTAATTCAAGCAGTGGGTATTTTTGTTTTTTTTTATTTTTTTTTATTTTTAGGCTTGCGTTTGACCACTATCTCACCTGATGGTAAGCGATGATGTGGTCGACGATGAAGCACGCTTGCCTAGAAGAAACCTATTCACTCTTGACTTAAAGACTCCCAGGTTGTAGCTATCAGGAAATACAGACTCCGGCAGGGAATTCCACTCCTTTGCTGTACGCATAATAAAAGAATTCCCAAAACGTTTGGTGCGTATGGGTGGGATGTCCACCATGTACCGATGACGCAACGCCGTACGTCTTGTAGTCCGATGATAGAACGGGCTAGGAGGAATTAGTTCATGCAATTCCAACACACACTCCCCGAAATGTAACCGATAAAAAACCGACAGACTGGCAACTCGGCGCCGATGTTCGAGGTTCTGGAGCCTAGATTCGGCCAATACTTCATTGTCGATGAGCCTCTTAGCCCGTCTTTCGATCGCATGAAGTGCATCCAGCTGGTACTTGGCAGATCCGTCCCAGAGATGAGAGCAGTATTCCATGCATGATCGAACTTGGGCTTGATATAAGTTGAGCAGCTGTTCCAGCGTGAAGTACCGTCTCACTTTCGCGAGGATCCCCAATTTTGGCAGCCAGCTGAGCTTTTTCCTCAATGAATGGACCAAAATTGAGCGTCGATGTCAACGTGATGCCAAGAATCTCAAGATGGTCAGTTATCGGCACTGTCACACATCTGAAAGAATTAGCCGGGTGGAATTGGCTTCTTTTAGCGGAAAAAAGACTCGCCTGGGTCTTAGCAGCATAGAACTTGCCAAATTGGCATCGCCCCATTCGGAGACTGCCTCCAAGGACAGATTCAAGCGCCCAACCATGGCCTCCCGGAGAGACCGGATCTGAGGTCCAGTAGCGCGCGCGTCGGACACGTATCTCTCAGCTACAGTGCTGTCGTCTGCATACCCAAAGGTGCCGGGTTTTAGCAGATCTTTCATGTGCAGCAAGAACAACGTTGCTGAGAGTACCGACCCCTGTGGGACCCCGGCATTAATATCCAGTAGTTCAGACGAGCGGCCATCAATAACCACGCGAATGGACCGGCCCCTCAGGAAGTCTGCAATCCAATCGCACAGACCACTGGGCAAACCGAATGAAGGAAGTTTACCAATAAGGCTTTCATGCCAGACCCTGTCAGAAACCTTCGAGATGTCGAGGGAGACGGCAAGCGCTTCCCCGTGCCTCTCTATGGCCTCACTCCAGATGTGAATGGCATACGCTAGAAAATCCCCAGTTGACCGATTTTGGCGGAAGCCATATTGGCGGTCACTGAGGATGTCGTTAGCTTCTAGGTATGCCAGGAGCTTAGAATTAAGCACTCGTTCCTTACTCTTGCAGAGGATGGACGTTATTGAAATGGGTCTGTAGTTGGCCGGGTCAGCCCGACTGACCTTCTTGGGCACAGGCTGAACGTTAGCTTGCTTCCAGGCATTCGGCACTTTTCCCGTCTCATATGAAAGGCGAAACAGGCGTGTCAGGATCGGAGACAATTCAGGCGCACAGGTTCTGAGAACAATTGCTGGAATTCTGTCGGGGCCACTAGCTTTGTTCACGTCAAGATTGCGCAGCACCCTACGAACGTCCTTTTGATGTATGCAAATGTCCGACATACTCGTCTCGCAACAATCAGGAGAAGGAGTGGGCCGCGCGTCACCAGAATCCAGACGCGAAGATTCCGCAAAAAGAGAGGCAAACAAGTTTGCTTTCTCCTCAGCGGAGTGGGCCAGTGACCCGTCGGGCTTCAGCAGTGGTGGTAGTGAGGGACGGCAGAAGTTCGATTCAACCGACTTAGCCAGGGACCAAAACGCTTTACTACCCGCTGGGTAGGAAGCAGGTTTGGTCCCAATACGGCTTATGTGGTCAAACCGAGATCTTCGCATCACCTTCTTGCAGGACTTGGCAGCCCTATTGTAGGCTCTCTTGCGCTGACCCACGTCGCTTGCGCTTCCGAGCGTCGACCCATGCCAGGTACGCCTCATGTTTGAGCGTGTTGGCGCGCTTGCACTCGGCGCCAAACCATGGTAGGTCAGCGCTAGACATTGCAACGTCAGAGAACGGAATGAAGTACTCCATTCCCTGACGCAACACATCCGACACGGCGTCCGCGCACGACGAATGATCAACAAAAGAGAAGCAAGTAGGCTGCCAAGGATACGATGCGAAAATAGAACGCATCCCATCCCAATCTGCTGACTTGTACCGCCAAACCCACCGAGCGCCTCTTGGGCTGGGATCGGGTGGGGAGTGGACGGATACAGACTTCACCAGACAATGGTCGGAACTACCTCAAGACAATGGTCTAACTGAAACTTTAACTGCCAAACCCGTATCAAAATTCCAGAGAAGAGTACTTCTGAACCCACCTTATCTATCGGTTGTGCGTGCCCTATCATTATTATTGGCGATAAAGACCTGTATGTGAGAAGACTTCTTTCTTGTTACGAGTATCTCTTAGATGAAAGGTACCCTAAAATATAAAAAGTTTGTTTTTCGCTGTCAGGGAAACCAGGCCTGCTTGCGCAAGCTGCTTTGATAAATGCTCATGCATACTGCGCTACCACGGGGAGATAGTGCAGTTATGTGGGACTCCAACCCACTAAAACTCTACGGTGTCCTCCTGTGCCGCTTATGGCGGGAACACGGGCACGCGTTAGCACTCGCTGCGAACCGGTCACCGGACCTTCCTTTGGGGAGACCCCCCATCACTTGCGCACCAGAACACGTGACGTCACGCCGTGACCACCCCAGCACCCAGGATTATCTTATTAAATCAGAGTTAATAGCTAATACGGGCTAATTATGCCTGACCATTATACCAACTAACTCTGAGTTAAGTTTTTGGCGAATGTGCATAATATTGTGGGTCAATGCTGTGAACCGAAGCTAACAGTAAGCTCACTATTAAGGTATTTTATAACTATACAAAGATATTCTAAACGAAATTGTAACTGAGGACCATGGAAACATTAAAAAGCTAGTTTAATTATTCTAGTTACACTTTTTAGTGTTCCCTAGTCAACAAGGAACCCTTATAGTTTCGCCATGTCCGTCTGTCAGTTCGTCCGTCTGCAGCTTAGCTCAGATACTCTTAGTGCTAGAAAGCTACAATTTGGCATGGATATACATATTAATCACACCGACAAAGTGGTAAAATAAAACCATGAAAAATATTTTTAGGGTACCTCCTATACACGTAAAGTGGGGATGTTTTTTTCTCGGTATCCCATGGTTTGGGGTATCGTTACATATCATTTAAAAATATTACGGGTCTGTGAAAACCATTTTTCGATTAAGGGATCCGTTTGCGTAAAATTAAGCTTTAAATCGCATATTTTTATTAGAGTCAAGTGCCCCAAAGGGTGGAGGGCTGCCAGCTAAATGGTTGCTTTTGGATATGTGAATAAATGTACGGCAGTTATATATATAACGAAATTAAAAGAAAACTATCTAGCAACGTAAGCTTTACAAGGTTACGAAAAATAATCGACCAACTTATAAAAAGTACTTGGAAAAGTAAACGTGTTGGTTATTGATGTATAGGGACAACAGTTTTCGAACGGCAAAGTTAATTTTGTCCCTTCGTTAGAGCAATGTTGGGTGCTTTCATTGTTTATGAAGGTTAGTAAGGTTACCTATTTATTTTGGTGAAAGACGCTGTTTGTACGGAAACCTATGTGTGCGAGTCAGACTTGCACTTGGCCGGTTTTTATATTTTTATAAAAAATAAAAAATAAACCGGTCACGGAGCAAAAACTGGACGTGAAATTAAAACAAATGTTTTGTTTTCAGGTCCAGTTGCACCGCAACCTTGCCTTGCATTTTTGTCTCGTCTCTGACATTTGATAACTAAATATTATGTATTTATTCATTTGTTTCCAGAATTAGACGACAAATGTCAACAACCGTGCTGAAAGCCGGGCTTTTATAATATTCTGTCTGAATGTGTCTATGTTAGGTGATGTGATGGTACTTCGATCCGCTTTTTGAAATCGAAACGTTGTTTTTATTCTGCCATTTTCAAACAGCAGAAATAAAGAGATACGGGTTGCAATGGACAAGCAAATATAGGTCTCCAGGATGTGCACAGTATATTTGTTTATTATTTTATTGCTTGTTGATAAATGATTTTTATTTAAATAGCTTCTGTTAGAGGCTTCAATTAAATTGGTTCAGAGGTTTAGGTGTGAAAATGTAACAAACATACAAATACACAAGGTTACTTTCGCATCCTACCTTTCATTCTCTACCTTGCTTTAGAGATGAAAGTGAAATAATTTACACTTGAAAATACACCCCTTATTCATTATTTCAAATTCTCACTCCGCCTCACCGGAGAAAATTTACGGTAACGCCACAGACTTTCTCCATTGAAGTGAGTTAAGTGATATCTCCTTAATCAGTCTCCCTCATCACTTCGACGAATTTCTCGGAAACATTCCATTTCGCCTGTAAGTATACCAATGTTGTAATTAGAGAGCTTCTCAGCGTACGTGGTGGCTTCAAAGGAGTTAATGTATGGGTAATAATATGGCGCTAAACTTCCTCTACTGTGTTCAACTGTACGAAGAAAGGCATACACTACGTGAGTAAGTTCGTACCGAAAGGGTATGTTTATTATATTATGCAATGCCCGTAGCACGAATCACTTTGATGTTTTGTATCGTATAATACAATATATCGTACAATACAACAGCCCTGTTGCCTACTTAAATTCTCGGAAGCAAATATTGTTTTTAACCGACTTCAAAAAAAGGTACTCAATTCGTCGGAATATTTTTTGTTCAGTATTTTCCCCGATTACTCAAAGACCCCTAGACCGATTTCTTCTTTTGTTTGAAAGAGTATACTTTCCAGGTGATCCTATCATCTTAAGGTCAGGATCTGATGATGGGATCCTGGAGAAATCGAGAGAACTTCTTGCGAAGTTGCGAAAATATTAAAGGCATACATTTAGCGATTTTGATTTAATCAACAACGCAAACATTTGCACTCAGAAAGTATCATTTGGTGTAGTGGAACTGATGAAGAAGACCACAGATGGCCACTGGAACTCCTTAATTCTAAGTATGTCACGGGTATAAGATATATCGAATAGTTAACCGACTATGATGAAACAAATACTTATTAATAAATAGTACTGATGAAAATGGTACCATCGAACTGATGATGAAAAATAACTTTTTTTGCCGAAAAACGGAAAACAATAGGTAGTACCAAAGTTACCGACTTCGGAAAAGACAGTTATTTTGTAATGTTTTGTTTTGTAAGTCGGTTAGAGATTTTTTTCTAAGGATCCTTCACAAAAAAAAATATTGGGACTTGCGAACTTTTTTCTTACTAGCAACCAAACTGAAAATTATTATTTCTTACATTAAAGTTTTTAAACTGAAGTTTGCTATATGTAAGCAAATATTTTTTTTCCCATTTTTTTTTCAGTATTTGCATTCTTATTTCAGTATCCGTCAAAAACACCTCTAATTTCCGTCGTTTTGATAAGTTTTTTACGGTGATTATCGCCGCGATTGAGACGTCATGCAATAAGTAAACATATTTGCTTTTACATTTTGCGGTGTTCTGAACACAAACTATGAGGAACACATCCAATACTTAATGGACGAATAACCGTTGATAACAATATCAGATAAAACAACCGAATTCATTGAGCTACAAAGCCTATCCTGCCTTCAATGTAGCGCCACTGAGCAACAAATACTTTTGAACTGTAGTGATGTACTAACTGTGCCCCTAATGTGCCCATTGAGTGATGCTTCAAGCTGCGAGCCTTTGATGTGATCGAAATGTCTGTAAATCAGTGAGTTGTCGATACTTGGTCAAATAGAACATCTTAAAATAGACAACGATTAGCTTTGCAAAAATATTTATTGATAAAGTCGTACTTTGCTTCTTTTTTAATATTTTCTAGGGATAGTTTTTTACTCGACTGCCAAGGATGGGTTATTTTATGAACTATCGGATAGTTCATATACCCTATTATTATTAAAAAAACATATTTAATATCAGGGTCAACCTCTTAAACATTGAAACAGAAAATCATTTGATCAGTTTTCTTACGATAAATAAAATATAAAAGAGTGCCCATTTAAACGGATGTTTAAAATGCCGTCGTAAACCTTCCTTTCGCTTTTGACAAATGAAGTATCATTCCATTTATCTTCGTGCACTGAACGAAGAAATAGATAGACATTTATTAAAAATCTTTGTATTTTCTATATTTTGATTCTTGTTTATTTTACCGACTGCGGGAGGGTTATGTTTTTAAAACGTATGTATGTATGTATCCCAACTAGCAAATTTATCCTAGAACGCGTACCTGCTAAGGCTATTTTGACTTATATATCGCCGTTTATGGCATCAATATTGCTCTACTGCCCTTTTAACAGCAGAACAAAATGCTGTTTTAACTTAAGTTAATTTACTAATAAAACTTCACCTTGTAACCGTTTTTAAAAAATATTGCCTGGCCATTATAGGCCCAATACTCATATAAAAGCATACTGTTAGAGTTATTGCAGTTTGGAGTAATCTCTCAGGTTAATAAGAATTATAAGCGCTTATAAGATAACATCTCTGGGCTGTTATATATATATATATCTCCTATAAGAGCCAATACCAGGAGTATAAAAATACACTGAGGATTAATCACTCCAATTACTTGTCCGTTCTTCTCCACGTAGGTATTTTCCGAACGGGTGGTAGAATCACTTAACCATGATCCAGCCCTAGTTGTCCCCCCATCGACGACCTAAGCCGAGGTTGCACCTCACAGGGCGTAGCCCTCAGCGTAGTCGCTTAGCGTTAGCTTTTTTTACCTGGCTGGAGGCTCTAGTTTAGTTTCTACAGGATCGCCTGGTTAAGCAGTAGCCAATTACTCTGATTGAACTGCGAGAAGACCATAAAAAAAACCCTTCGATTACTTAGGCACACTGTTCATGTAAACCGCACGTCATCATGCACACGCTATCGTTATTTGACGATTGCTTGCATCTTGCATAGAACCAATCAAAACTTTGTCCATGGAGTGGCAACGTCGCGTCCCCCTGTCGTATTGCGTTCGTCATGCGGTGCGCGCGGCAGCATGTCCCTACTCGACCGACTCGCGAGACGCAAACCCTGTTGGCGACTTGGCGGAGAATTTTGTTCATCACAGAACAAAATCATCTTCTGATAACTCTCTGGCAGTTAATTAGTTTAGTTTATTTCATTGTATGGATGGATCCAATAAATTATTTGCCTGTTTCGTCGTCTTCTAATAAAGTTATAGGCTATAATCACATCATCATTATCACCTGGCCTTTTTTCAACGAAAAGACGTGTTCTCGCGATGCTACTTCAAAGAAAACTGAGAAGTTTTGTCACGAAGAAAACGTGGACATAACAAATATGAAAAATACGCTTATCGTTATCTATAGATTGCATGCATTCATCAAATGACGCGACCGTGGACAGTGTGCCTTAGTCTTATAGGAAGGAGAACATCTTCGAGCCGATATAATCTTATGACTCCTATAAGAGCCACATCATCGCATCATCAGCCTATTAATTTTCCCACTGCTGGGACACAGGCCTCCTCTCTGTGAGAGGGGAAGGGCCATAATCCACCATGCGGACCCAGTGCGGGTTGGTGGATGTCACATATCTTCGAATTTTTGGTTCTAGGACATGCCGGTTTCCTCACGATGTTTTCCTCCACCGTTTTTGAGAGCAGTGGTAATGAAATAATTTACACAAAGTAAAGCGCCTGCCTGGGTTCGAACCCACGACCTACAACTTGTAAGTCGCAGCCGGTGGTATCGGCTGCGACTTACAAGTTGTGGGCCACCACTGCTCTCCTAAGAGCCAACTCCAGGAGTATTGCTGAACCCTAAATTTGGTAAGAACATAGCGACTTCTTTGGTTTTAACACAAATGCCTACATAAAACCAAGAGTCCCCATTATCGCACTATAGCGCACTTCATAATGCCAACTGCGAAAATGGCAGCTGCCTTGTATCATTTGCTAAACAAATTGCTAAATATTATTAATGTAAATTTTCCAATTTCAAGAGGCGCAAGGTGCAATTATACAAATACTTAAATTTGTTTAAGTCTCGATTAGTGTTGGATATAGTTATCTCATGTTAAGGCATTATTCCCAAGAATGCTAGAGAATAATATTCACAGATTAGAGACTCTTCTTTTCTCCTTGAAACATTAAAATACGTCTAGAACCTTCTTTTACAAGAATATTGTTATTCAAACACATTTATAATAAAAACAGTACAACAAAATATTTAGACTGCTGTTCACAAAATGAACAGTTCATTTCTATATAAATAATATTAGGTTTAACATCTTTATATCTTAATCCTTATTGGATTAGAAAAAACAAAAGCAACATTAATCTAACAAAATACAAACAAAAAACTGTTATTTGAAGATCGAAATACAAACAATTTCTGTCTTTTTGAAAAACGGTTTGTCTTTATGATAGTAAATTAAAATGAATAAAAAATAATTATTATGAATTAAATTCATAATAAATTAAAATGTCGGGCAACTGATCTCGTATCAAAAGGAATGTTTTTTTTTGTATTTTTAGTTCGTTAATATTTCGACAAAAAGATTATCATCGCTTAAACACAAAGGGTTTGTTGAAACAATTCCTATGCCTAAGCACAATTATTGTAAAGCTTTGGTCTTTGGTCGGAATCTACCACGCTGTGGTCCGTGTTGCCGGTTGCATAATCGAATTAAAAACTTCTAGAATTATTTATTGTTCCATTGCAGTATGGATGGCTGTATGGAATATTGTGTGTTTGGCACCACATACCGGTGCGTTTTGCGTACCGATTAAGAGAGTCAGCCAAAAGACGTTCACTGCTGAACATTGAGCTCCCTCAGGCATCGCAACAATGACTGGTCATACACAGCTAGGTCTCTATTAATTTCACATAAAATAATACTAGAATTCCCGTGGCATACATATCCCATAGGAACTGTGCTGGTTATCGGAATAAAAAATAATCTATGAGAGCAGCAGCAGAAATAGAAGCAGACAGCGGTGGCGAGCTTTCTCCCAGTGAAAAAAAAAATTGATATCTGTAAATCCAGGATAACCCTTAAAAGCAAAACAAACAAAAGATATCATATCATATCATCTTTATAATATTAGTTAAGATTAATTAAAACCTTTGACAAAACGACAAAAAACAAAGGACTCCAATTTAAATGTATTTTTTTTTTTTATTTGAGATGGGTTTGCTCTTGACTCTAGTCTAAGTCATAGGTGACAGAGACAGAGTCGACGATGGAGTGAGCTTAACCAGAAGGAGCCTGTTTACTCTAACTTTGAAGAGATTCGGGTTGAATGCGTTCGGAAACACAGATGCAGGTAGTGAGTTCCATTCATTCGCTGTGCTCATTATGAAGGATGTTTGGAAGCGCTTGGTGCGAATTGGTGGAATGGCAACAAGGTAAGGATGGTAACTTGCAGTGCGTCTAGATGTCCGATGGTAGAAGGGGGCTGGTGGGATGAGGTCGTGCAGTTCTTGAGCACACTCACCGAAATACAGTCTGTAGAAGACCGACAAGCAGGCAACCTTGCGGCGATGAGCCAAGCTGTGAAACTTGGTATCCATCAGTTCAACGTCGCCGATGAGCCTCTTAGCTCTGCGTTCCACCGAGTCAAGCGCGGCAAGCTGATACTTTGCTGAGCCATCCCAAAGGTGGCTGCAATACTTCATGCAGGATCAGACTTGCGCTTTGTACAGGGTTAGAAGCTGTCCAGGCGTAAAGTATCGCTTCACCTTATTTAGGATGCCCAGTTTTTTGGCCGCAATTTGGGCTTTGTACTCAATGGAGGCGCCGAAGTTAAGACTAGATGTCAACTCCATGCCTAGGAGCTCAATCCGATCAGTCACTGGAACAGACGCACCACGAAAAATAGGCGCCCGATCGAAAAGACTCCTTTTAGCTGTAAAAAGACACGCCTGTGTTTTGGTGGCGTTAAAGGAGACCAGATTGTCATCACCTCACTGGGAGACAAGGCTTAAGGTCAAATCTGTCCGCTCTACCATAGTCTCTCTCAAGGAACGAACTTCATCCACGCTGGTTCTTGCGCTGGACAGGTATCTCTCTGAAACAGTACTGTCATCTGCGTACCCAACAATACCAAGCTGAAGAAGGTCATTGATATGCAGCAGGAAAAGAGTTGCAGAGAGAACAGACCCCTGAGGAACTCCGGAATCAATAGCCATAAGGTCAGAGGAGCAGCCGTCTATGACTACTCGGATCGACCGTTCGCAAAGGGAATCTGGTATCCAGCTACAAAAACCAGCTGGGATGCCATACGCAGGAAGCTTACTGAGTAGACTTGCGTGCCAGACCCTGTCAAAGGCCTTCGAGATATCCAGCGAAACAGCAAGGGCTTCGCCGTGTCTCTCGATGGCTTCGCCCCAGCAGTGCGTGACATACACAAGAAGATCACCAGTAGACCGTCCCCGGCGAAAGCCATATTGACGGTCACTGAGGAGATTATTGTCTTCAAGGTAGGTCAGCAACTTACTGTTCAGTACCCTTTCCATAACTTTTCACAGAATGGAGGTAATGGCGATTGGACGTTAATTGACAGGGTTTGCACGGTTGCCTTTTTTTGGCACTGGTTGCACATTTGCAAGCTTCCAGGACTTTGGTACCGTTCTTTTTACAAGAGAGAGGCGGAACAAGCGTGTCAACACAGGAGAAAGTTCGGGCGCACACAGCCTCAGTACTCTTGCTGGAATGCCGTCAGGCCCGCTGGCCTTGTTCACGTCTAGACTGCACAATACTCTTCGGACCTCTTTGGTGTGCACAGCGATCTCCGGCATCGAAGAGTCACAATGAGGGACAGTAGGTGGTTGCTTGGATCCAGCGTCCAGACGTGAATTGCTAGCAAACAGAGATGCAAATAAATTTGCTTTCTCACTTGCAGAGTGAGCCAGCGACCCATCAGGTTTCAGCATTGGAGGTAAAGTGGGACGACAGAAATTCGATTCAACAGCTTTAGACAGGGACCAAAACTGTTTACTACCCGGAGGGTGTGATGCCAGCTTGGCCCCAATACGTCCAATATGGTCAAAACGTGCCCGACGCAAAACCCGCTTGCAGAACTTGGTGGTAGAATTAAAAGCTCTTTTCCTCGCACGAACCCCACGCGCTCTAACTTTGCGATCTCGGGCCCCGACCCAGGCTTGGTAGGCAGACTCTTTTTGGGCCTCAGCGTGGGCACATTCTGAATTATACCAAGGTCGGGATTTGTGACCGAGCGGAATGTCGGAGAATGGAATGAAATACTCCATTCCCTGCCGAATCACATCCGCAACCGCGTCCGCACAGCTCGAGGGGTCACCCGAGGCGAAGCACACATGCCGCCAAGGATAAGACGCAAAAAAGTGCCGCATCTCGTCCCAGTCTGCTGACACGTATCGCCATACTCGCCTCGTGCCTCTAGGACTCTCATCTGGAGGAGAGCAAGTCGACACGGATTTCACCAGACAATGGTCAGACGTTCCCAGCGGGGCTGAGACCGAAACCGAATGACTGTCCGGATCAGTTGTCAGCAGTAGGTCTAAGCAATTGGGTGTATGGCCGTCAACATCCGGTACCCGCGTTGCCACATTCACCAGCTGGGTTAGATCTAGCGATAGAGAAAACTTGCGCGCCTCTAACCCGGCATGGTCAGTTTTCCGGTACGGGTACAACCACTCCTTATGATGGGCGTTAAAGTCCCCCAGAAAATTAAGCTTCGCTGTTGGGTACCGTTGCTGGGCCATGTCGGCCGACTCCATAAGGCAGTTAAAGAGCGCTGTCGTCTCCTGGTCACCGGTGTGCGATCGGTAGACGCCGATGTAGAGAGACTTCTCCACGCCAGTGTCCACAAGTAGCCATATGGCAGAAAAACCCGATTTCTCAAAGCAACGGAGACGACGACAACAAATGTCATCGCGGACGTACACACAGACCCCAGCTTGCTTCTTGAACTTGTGTTCAAGAGAGTTACCCGGGTAGTTGAGGTACGCCACGTCCGACGGGGTTGTTATCTTTGTCTCCGTTAGGAAAAACTGGTGCGGCTTCTCGGTCTCAAGGTGGTGGTGGACCGGATAGAGATTAGAGTGCAACCCCCTGATGTTAGTGAAGTGCACTTTTAGTGGGAGGAAGTGCAGCCGTTGTTTCACCATATTCTTCTTCGCTTTGGTAATTTTTTTTTTTTTAGAGTTTGCTGGAGAAGAAGTTAAACTGTCGAGGCGCTGCTCAGTGAACCAAGTGGAACACTGGAGCTAACCCAACCTGTGGGGAACTCATTTGGAGACTGCGGGGACGCCCGAACCCCCCCGGATATGGCCACCGGGTCCTCCCATCCAGTCGCCAGCTGGCACGGTGGAGCATACCGGGATTTTTCGCGAGTTGGCAGGGCAGCCTTTGGCACGTGGCTGGCGTGCTGCTTGGGCCCTCTACTGACTGCGGTCGGCCAACGGCTGGCACCGTGCTTCGGATCCCGCTACCCTCCAAGATGAGTTACCCGGCAAGTTTAGCCCAGAGACCAAGACCGGTTCTGAACAGCGCAACTGACATCCTCCTTCTCCCCCAAAGGCACTGGCAGTCCCACACACCGACGGAACACAGCAAGCTGCTTGGCGCCGGACTCCGGTGGGATGGTGGTCGCGAGCCAGGCGGCCCCTTGCGGAGCCTACCACCGCTTAAGTGGGATCATTCAGCCGTACCACAGGCAAGCCCGTGGTGCCGTTGCCTGGGATGGACCGCGAGGAGGTAGATCCCATACCCATCCCAAAAGAAACACTAAAGTTAACACTAAACTTAACATTAAAGACAAAAGCCCGACAATTGTTAATAAGTACAAAAATAAAAGGAAGGGGCCGAAACTGGCGCAGATTGATCGTTGTTCATTTGCGGCCAACAAGAAACTTTACTGACAGATTACATCGGACGAAAGAAATCAAAATGTCTATAGTTTTTACGCCTCGACGACTTCGCTCGCGAACAAAGTTCCTATAAAGAATGGTTTGTCCATTTATGAATTTTATTGAGTAATAGATTGATAGTTGTGGAATAACTTGTCTTATTGACACCTGGTAGTAAGCTATGTTTAGTGATTTATTGATCAATGATCACCTAAAGCGGGTAAATGAATGGTGATTCTCTAATCAGATAATTATGGTTGGTCCTTATTAGCTCCTTTGGCAATAAATAGCTCAGCAATTATGGAGGAGCATAACGAGGGCGAGATCATGTGCTTGTTCCTTTTACACTAACATGTTGCACTTTAAACACTAAACTACTGCTATGTATTTAGCAAGGTTTGTTAAACATGTATACCGTTGATGTTGTTTTATATAAATAAAAACAGACTGTAAAATAAACTTTGACATAGGGCTTAAAAAAACAGGATATTGGATTGGTTTTCAGGAACTGAGGACAAATTAGATATTATTCTCATGTTTAATATCTACAAATTATACTGTTGCTCTCATACTTCATTCGTAACTGAAAATAGTGTACGAAAAGAAGTAAAAAGTAAGATTTACACCGAAGACAAAATTAAAGAGAGAGTTTTATTAACTCTTTCTTTTGATATATATAATTGATATAAATTGAATAATATTATTTTGGAATGTTTGTTGGCCATGTGTTGCTGATCAATTAGCTATTTCTGCTCACAGATTATATTTTTCTGCTCAAAAAAATACGAATACTATGCTAACCATTTAAATAACACCCATTATTAATGTACAGAGTGGGCGTGGATAGCCTAAACCCAAATTATGAAGAATATCGACAAACACTCAAAGGAGTCACGAGCCCGATTTTGAAGAAAACTAAAACTGCATCATTGGCATTTGGGAAAATCCATATTCCTAGCCAGGAATCAAAACCGTTGATTATTAAAAAATACATGCTGTATACATCATTCAATAGTGTCGCTAATATCAAATCAATCAAATCTGGGGAGTAATGACATACCGCAAACTTAAGGGAAGGGCTCTTTTTTAGCAAAATACTTGTGACGATCCTTACATACTTCTTTTGCTTCACTCACATTCATACAACTAGTCATACACACACGCCGGTTATGAGTACTGCGCACCTGGCCTTTTTGAACCACATCACCTATAAGGTCTGTGTATGTCTTTCTAGGGCGTCCCCTCCCGGCGTTTCCATTCGCGTCTGCCTTGTAAATACATTTCGTTAGTCGCCTTTCATTCATCCTCTCAACATGGCCAAACCATCAACCATGGTTCTGTAGTTTCTGCCTACCCCCATGAGAAAAAAGCGTGAGTTTATGTATTTATCTACATCCCTATAATAGATAGCCATTATTTTCAACAAATATCCAGATTTGACAACTCAAGCATTGAACTACATTCAGCATTACAATAATTTTGATTCCGTTAAGAATATTCTCCAATTATTTTTACCTACCTGCTGCTGCCTTCGTAGATTTCCTACTTAATAAAGTATTTAGTTAAAAATGAGGTATTTCCTCAACTTTGCCATTTGACATTACTTCTCAGAATGTTATCCTTATAAACGACACTATCGGATAGTGTAATAATACAGCGTGTTTTTTTTTGCAATCAACGGTTTCGATTCCTGGATATATATATTAATTTTTCAAATGCCAATGACGCAGTTTTAGTTTTTATCAAAATCGAGCTCGTGATTCCTTTGAGTGTTTTTCGTTATTCGTCATAGTTTCGGATTTGGCCATCCACGCCCACTTAAATAACACACCCTGTGTATTCATATTCAAAACTTTCCTCACGATATTTTAAACAAAAATGTACCAAAAATAAAATAACCGAGACACAAAATAGTAAACGGTGGGAAAAGTAAAGAAGGTTCCCACATTACGTCAGAAATATGGAAGTAGCACAAGCCTGTATCCGCATTTAATCCAGCAATCAGTTCTTCGAATATTGGTATTGGTAACTCTCGCCTCCCGAGCAACACTCACACTTGGCCGATTGCGATTTCATTAACGTTTATTTACATTGTTTATTTTAATTTAGCATTTTATTTATTATACAGATTTTTAAGACTGAGTAGTTTATTAAAATTGAGTAGGTAAGCTCACAGTCACAGTTCTTTATCCTGTAGTGTATGTGTTAGTAATAAAAAAAAGCTAACATTTAATACTAGCTGTCCTATATTTAAAAACTTTTCCATTAATCAAAGTCAAGTTTTATGACAATTAATTTTGTAATAGTGGCAAATGTAATATCGAAATGAGAAAGTGGGAATCATTTATATATATTATGAGGCAAAAAAAAGGAAAATATCTTTGAATTTTAAATACCTACTGGTATATTGCGGGTGTTCCTTGTAGGTCGATCAATATGAAGCTGCAGTGATCTGCCTTGGACGTGACCTTGGGCTGTAGAGGACAAATGAAACGGCGAATATACGTGAAATAGCTAAACTTTTTATCCTTTTATATCGCTGTGCCAGAGTTTCAATGCTTATTCAATTTTAAAACATTTTGAAAAGAATAGAAAATAAATACCTTCATGTAAAACAATACGCATACTCAGCGTAGCTGTCTATAAATGTCACATTTAATTTTGCATTCTCATTCATAAATTCCTATGAAAAGAAATACGTTAATTGAAATGTATTTATAACAAATAAAAAAGGTGATGTGACATTCAACTTATGTAATTGACAGTTGACTGTCAGGTCCCATTTCGGGCACGTTACAAAGCGATATTACAGCCGACTGCGGGCTGAATTTTGGACAGATTGCACCAAAATTGGTACAATTTCAAGCCCTGTCAGCATTTATGTAACAGCTAAATAGAGTGGGCGAAGCATAGTTTGAAGGATCTGCAGATCCATTAGGAATATTGTGGGTACTATACGTATACCTTTGTAGCGTAGATGGTACCACCATATTGTTTTAGATTGACAACCCGAACCGTGCACCTTTTGTCGACGTTTTATAAGTGCCCATGTAGGCCTATGTAAAATAAAAATAAAATATTTTGATTTTGATTGATTTTCGGTATACGGTTAGGGAGCGTTTAACAGCTTTCCAGATGGACCGATGATATTGTCAGGAAGCCGGTATTCTGCTGGAGGGTAAACTGGTTACGGTGAACTTAACTACTACCTGAACTTATTGTTGTATTCAATTTTGAGGAATGCTTGTGGTCAATAACAATGATGATTTTAGAGAAAATGTACTATGTATGTTTTTATACTACTTTTCCTTGCCTTTACCTTTTTTTCTTGATGGATTTAATGCATCTGTTGAAATAATTTCATGCAACGTAGAGGCTGCGTAAACGCGTCAAAATCGCTGCGTAAATGCGACGCTGACGTCACATCAATGCGACAAGAGGCTCTAGACAAGTGACAGTCGATGGTAGTTATGGTGATGGTAGATATACCAAAATATAAGGGATTGAGGACGTGACATTTCGATAGCGTTTGACATTCCCATACATTTTTATCATTTTACCAATTGCTATCGCCACGCTTTCGATGACAGAATGTTACTTGTCTACGGCCTCTGAACGCAACGTTATCGTGACGTAGTTTCAATACAATTGCAACCACACGAACGCCTACGCGTCACTCTTAATAAAGCTTGTATGTTGATAAGACTTATACTTAGGTACTTTCTTCGAAAGGACGTAGGTAGCTCTTTCATCCCACTCGATCTTGTTATTCGATTTTTTTTATTGATAAAGTACAAAACTAAATAACCAAGTCTTAAAACTGTCGTTAATGCTTTCTTGAAATGGAAGTCTGTTCCTTTACTTGGCTTAAATTTTTAATTTCCTGCGGATAATGGTTTGTAGGAAAAGCTGATTGATATTTTTATTCTGTGGGAATATATTTGGGTGTCAGTACATTACTGGGACATGACGTGAATGATTTAACATTATGTGTTGACAGTATTGACTCCTATGATTGATAAGTACCAGAAATGGTACAATTTTTTTTCGGAGATAAGTCATTACATGTGCTCGGCGTAATTAACGCGTGCTATAGTATTTTATTCGAATCGCATTCTTAAAAGTCTCATCAGAGTGAAATAACATTTAGATATTAGGTAAAAAAGTCTTCTTGTGAGTCAGTTTATATTTTTCGCAACTTAGTTACATATCAAAATGAGCAATTTTCAGATTCTAGAACAAAATTTAAGCAAAATGAATATGTCAAATTCTCAAGCAAGTTATGGTTTGTTATATAAAATATCAACAGCCAATCGTATCGTTTGAATTGCCTTTAGTTTGCAACGCGTCGATTATTTATTTTCAGTGACTGGGTGTTAGTTTGAAACATTGTTTTCTTTAGCCACTTACACTCATTAGGTCACTACTTTCCTTTGCAATCCTCAAGTAATCTATCCATATTCTCAGTAACCCACACCAGCACGAGAACACAATAAAGTCCCATATACATATAACGCTTAGTAATAACCTAGCACCGTCACAATTTGTTCGGGTTCGTATTTGTTTTCCGTTGCGTCAACCAGGGACAAACATTTGAGTTCTACACTCGTGTGTGCATTAAATTTCTTTTCACTGTAAAAATTAATGTGTCCCGTAATATTACACTTCGTATTGATGGATCGTAATTGGGTGATAATATTTTAGGGGGTTATATTTCATAATAGGTGTTAGAACCGCTATTTGGTGGTCAATGTGCTTTGTTAGGGTTCCGTAGTCAACAATGAGCCCATATAGTTTCGCCATGACCGTCTGTCCACAGGTTAGATCAGATACTCTTTGTACTAAAATGCTATAATTTGGCATGATTTTACATAATAAGTACGCCAACAAAGTGGTAAAAAAAACATTAAAAAAAATATATGTTACCTCGTACACGTAAAGTTGTTTCTCGCCTATCCTATTGTGTGAAGTATGGTTGGATAGGCCATACAAAAATATTACGGTTTTGTGAAAACGGTTTTTCGATTCCATTTTCACAGCTAAGTAGGCATTACAAATGTACTTGCAAAAGTAAAAACAAATCTTTTCGTTAGAGCAATGTTCGGTGCTTTCATTGTTTATGAACTTTAGTATTTTTTACCTATTTATGTTGGTGAATTTAGCTGTTTCTACGGAACCCTCGGTGAGCGAGTTCAACTCGCACTTGGCCAGTTTGTTTACTTTGAACAACCGCTTTGGTATGGTGGTCTCAAGAACAACTGCTAGGCGTGGGGTACTGAGTTCAATTCTCAAGTTGGGCATAGTGTTATTGGGATTTTCCATCAAGAATTTCTTAGTAACAGCTCGGAGTTTGTAAATACGTGATGTAAAACCCCCGTTCCTCGGCAAGCATGTAAAACTATTGTTCCTACCCCTGATCTCTCTCCTGTCTTGTTCGATTGGATATTATTTTTTATATTTTTTATTTGTCATATCATATATTTACCTCTTAAATTTTAAATGGCTCTGGAAATTCTCTTTATGTTTTTGTTATCTGTCCAAATCGAAAGACATGTCTGATTACCTGTGACGATTTAAAATATTTCACAAATAAAAAAAAAAAAAATTACATGAACAACTGTTTTTCTCTTGAGTGTACTTACCTGTCAAAAAGAATAAGGGGATCAGACCGGAATGCCAAAGTTTATAGTGGATCAGACAGGAATTAAAAAAATAATAATAACCAGCAAGGGATCAGATCAGGGGATCTGAACGGAATAAATCGAATATGAGGGTAATAGAACACTGTGACTTAATGTTTACATACTCGTGTTCAATAGTATCTCTTGCATACTTGGCTAATCGCCGTTAAGATTGCCCACCGTGACCAAAGTTATTACTATTGTCTTTGCTTCAGCAGTATTGACAAATTATGCATCTAAATTAAACCCTCTATCAGACGATGTAGTTTTTAGACCTCCTTAACTATTCGTGCCAAGTTGAAGGTGGGTATTTTAATTTTAGCCCGACCACAACAGTTGAACGGACGGCGGGTAACTCTGACCTTTGTCTAGTCTATATTTTGAACCTTGAACTTTAATTGTATTAGCTTATTATTCATGCTTTCTTGTGTGTTCATTTTGTTTATTAGTGCTAATATACACTGGTCTACAAAAGTAACGTTTTAACTTAAAAATCTTTCTTTAAGTTTAAACGTTTTGGAGGCCAGTGTATTTGCCTTGTGAAGTTATTATCTTGATAAATTTCTCATGACTTCAAGTGCTAGCTGCGAGTACGCAGATACTATAAAGGATTACATTTTATAAGAGCCTCTTTACTATTATTAACGATAATTGTTCGCTGAATACGAGTAATAGGTAAAAAATACTTATCATTCTTACCTTGTCTCGTAAATCACCAAAGGAGAAAAGCGATAATTTATTTAGAGAATTCTGCGTATTATAATAGAGATGTTGTTATATCTTATTGCTATCAAAATACAATAAATATATTTCAGAAACACCCATGTCACTTTTCATTAAAAACAAAACAACTTCTGCATCAGCCACGCAATAAATTGTACCCGTCGAATCTGTCAGGCAAACGAGCTTAAAAACTACGACCACAAATGATTAAAACCGGGAATTATGAAAAACAAGACTGATACAATTTCTAACATCAGTCAAGTCACAAACAAGATTACAATGTAATCAATCAAGGACAAGACGAAGACGTCGACGGCAATTAATCAACAGAGGCATGGCGCAGTCTTATGGACCATGCCGTTAAAAATGTAACAGAGTAAATTGCCGCTCGTGACGTCACTGGGCTAATGTAAGTCAAATGCAAGCTGTTTTGCAAGAGGTTGTGTTTTGGTGTTGAAACTGGCTCTTTAGACCAAAATTATACTACAACCTTGATTATAGAACACCAAAATATCTTTAAAAAATGTTGCTTAGTATTTCCATTATGACTTCTCAATTTAAAATGTACAAAAACTGACGGAATATACCCTTCCAAGTTATGACGTTTTACACATCTTCCCACGTTATAACGTAACTTAAGAAGACGTCATATCATGTGATGATGTGAAAACGAAAATGCAAACGCGTTTATTACGATTACGTCATTTTATTCCCCAAGTTTGTATTTTGGAATGTTTCGCAAAAGTGCTCTGGGAGTTCCGAAACTGTCGTATCTAAATCAGTAAGTAGGTTACTACCTTTCCGCCGCATTTCATACTCGTAAGATCTGAAAATAGCGAGAGGCTTCACGATGACGTCATTCCATTTATAAATTGCTTTATGACTATTGTATTTGAGGCCTAGGAAAAAAAAATATGTATGTAAGTTGTATGGATATTTTGTCGCAATTTGTATAACTGGTTGGTTTATTATAAGAATATTCTGACTTTCCTTATTTAAAAGTCTGATAAGGAAAATGTATTCAAAATGTCTCGCCAGCGAAATTCAAAAGACGATTAAATAATTGCTATCGGTGCTGCTGACTTTCAGAGCCGTTAGTTTCAGAATCAAAAATACAAAGACTAGAAATTTAGCAATTCACCGTTCAAACATAGCCTTAATTACGATTAAATGGGGCTCATTAACGGGCCTTAACAAAGCCTAATAAGAAAATGTTTTAGTATAAACAAAGCACTTGAACGGTTCTAAACAAATGGACGTTCCACTTTCAATAAAATGTAAGGGCCTAATGATGCCAGTCAGTCCAAACCCGGGCAATTTGACAAACCTATTACGTAGTTTTATTTGGGTAGCGATGAGGCCTTTAAGATAACATGCACGCCCGCTTTATTATAGAACAATTTGTTCTGTAAAATTAGCATTGTTTGGTAAACTCGACTTAGGCATTCGGCATTATTTATGTTTTATGTACGAGTTTGACTGGATTATAATAATTTTATACAACTTTCTTTAAGGATCTACCATTCCGTTAAGTCTGCGTGGTCGCCTGAAAAGGACATTTTTTGTGCCAGTATCCTTACAAAAAGGTATAATATAGTCTATGAATAATATCAAGCAACAAATTAGTTTTTAACCAGTATTTTCAAAGTATGTCTTTAAAACTCCATGCCTGAGGGTTAAATTTGATCGCCTCAAGTTACCTGCCTCCTCCTACATGTTATATTTTTAGACAAAGGAGCGATTTCAAAAAAGAACCTTATATAATTAGCTCTTAAAAATCAAGGGGATTAAAAATACTTTTGGAACCTAAAAGAAATATTAAATTTCAAAGCTCAAGTACAAATGCTTACTTATTACTTCTTTGTGGAGTAAATTGCGTAGATAATGCGATCAGACCACGTAATTTAGTTTAAAACTCTTTCACAGTTTTTGCAGTAAAAACTCGCTTAAACAGCTGCGATCTGTTATTTTACCGGCCCGTTAATTTCATCATCCCATTTTATACACTGAACGAGCAAACGATAAGTGGGGAATTAACTCGTGCAGTTCTTATGTCACTTTATTTTTCCACTTCAAGTAATATGTTCTGTGATTATCACTTATTAGCACGTTACGGACGTCTTTCATTTACATTTTGAAATGCAAATTATTTATTCCTTATGAAAGAGATATACGTTTCGGGAATACTTTCATTGTGCGTACAACTAAGAAGTGGCTTTCTCTGCCAGAGTCTGTGTTTCCTGATAAATAAAACCTAGGGATCATTAAGCCATCAGGTGAGATAGTGGTCAATTATAATAAATCATCGTTAATACAAAAAAAAACAATTTATAAAAGATTTAACTTTCTGTGTATCGAAAGGATGAGCGTGTGTGTGAACTGTAAATGCTTTTCCGAACCTTCGCTGTATTAGCTCGATCTTGGTCTCTACAACATGACTGTGTTAGCCTTTTTTAACTTGAAGAAAAGCTCATGCATACAGCACCACCACGGGGAGATAGTGCAGTTATGTGGGACTCCAACCCACTAAAACTCCACGGTGTCCTCCTGTAGCGCTTATGGTGGGAACACGGGCACGCGTTAACACTCACCGCGGCTGTCCGTCATTGGACCCTCCTCTGGGGAGTACCCCCCATCACATAACACAACTACATGTTGGCCGCTACGTCAGCTTATCGGCAAAAGCCATTCGCTTCACCGTGGGTGACCAAGCCACAGCTACTGAACCCCCTCGCCTCGACAATGCGGGACCCCACCGGGGGGGATGACTCTGTTAGCCTATGTGACTAAATGATGACAGCTGGTATTTATCTCGAGAGAGACTGAACTTATGATGACTAGCAAGCAAACCGCTGTGAAAATTCTCCTCAATATTTGATAGTACGGGACAGTGCGCACAAACCAGTTGAACGGAGACATCGCAAGATGAAACGCTTATTATGACTGGCTTCTATTTTAATTTGGATTGGGTTGTAAAAAGGGGTTTTGGGTAGGAAAGAAAAGATTTGCCTAATGTCAAAGATTATATTTTACAGTTTTCATAATAAACTATTTCCTAGAAATTATGTGTTTTTGTCAATATATGTGATTGCTTTATCTGTAACCTGAGTGATTAGAGAAGAAACTATAAGACTAAGCCATAGAGGCAATATTAGCACGCCAGAAAAATACCGAAGGCTTAATAAAATGCAAATACATGCAAAGTAGCCCATATCAATATTCCAACAAGCCATTAATATACTGAAACTTACATTATCTTCCATATCATTTACATAGAGCTAAGCCAAATACATTAGAGATTTTTTTTTTACCAAAAAATAAGATGACCTGGTACCTACTCGACTACCCTAAGTACCAGAGCCAGATTAAACATACTTATCACTAGTGTCCGACCAAACGTCATTTCTGGCCGACGCCGAAGCCGATTACTTCGGTTTCGGCCGGTGTGGAAACCGAATATTTAACAGTTCAATTTTAGCAACATTTTTTATTTTTTTTTGATGTTGCTTTTTTCTGGCGTGCAGTTGGTTGTCCATTGCATGATTGCATCTGTGTAACAGCCGATAGAGAGGGATGGCGTCGCATCGTGAGGCGAATCATGGCAGCCCGAAGTTTCACTGCAACATAATGACCATGACCGCTCTGCTACGAGTGTACTGACGAAGAAGAAGAAGGTATTCTGACGATGGCGACTGGCTGGTGGAACGGAGATGACCCTGCCCCCCACCCGTTGTCTGTTCCATAGCGCTCTCACGCATTCTTAACAGTTAGATTTTGATTTTGGCGGTTCCCTATCCATTTGCATAAAAACTTTAGATGTAATATAACATTCCTCCTGGAAGCCTCGATCGTGCAGGCCTGGGTGTCATCACCGGATAGGCCTGCTGACATCAACAACGAGGCGGAGTGGTTCCGGGAGGCCATGTCCCAGATATGTGACGTGGCAATGCCCCGGGTCCAGCCAGGACACGCCCAGCGCCAGGTGTACTGGTGGTCGCCAGAGCTTACGGCTCTGCGCCAGGCGTGCGTTGATGCGCGACGCCAGTACAAAAGGCACCGCAGGCTCCGTAACCGTCCTGAGACCATTGAGGTGGAGCTGTACGAGGAGTATAGAGCGGTGAGGAGCACTTTCCGAGTGGAGATCAAGCGAGCCAAGGCCTTGGCCCGCGAGGAGTCGCTAGGGACTCTAAACAGGGATCCGTGGGGGCGCCCCTACAAAATGGTGAAGGATAAACTCCGCCCATGAGCGCCTCCGCTGACGCAGAGTTTCCGGCCGCAGCTCATGGAGGGCGTGGTGAGGACTCTGTTCCCTTCGCAAGGGGAACACACTCCCCCGCCAATGAGTCCACCTCTTACGGTGCCCGATGCGGAACACACCGCCAACGACGACGACGACGCCGAAATGCTCCGGAGGTGACCGAGGTAGAACTGAGAGTGGCGGTACGTAGGCTGAATGCCAAAAATACCGCCCCAGGACCCGACGGCTTACCTGGGAAAGCCTGGGTTCTGGCCTTGGAGGCTCTCGGCCCTCGACTAAGGGGGCTCCTTAGCGCATGCTTGGAGAGGGGCCAGTTCCCACTTCGCTGGAAGACGGGGAAACTGGTCCTCATTAAGAAGCCGGAGCGCCCAGCGGACTCTCCGTCCGCTTACCGGCCCATTGTGCTGCTCGATGAGGTGGGCAAGCTCTTTGAAAGAGTTATTGCAGACCTCCTCGTTGGGCAGCTGGTGCGGGTGGGGCCGGATCTGGCGGAGAGCCAGTTTGGCTTCCGTAGGGGGCTCTCTACGGTGGACGCCATCTTGCGCGTGCGAGCCCTCACGACGGGGGATGCAGTGGCCCGGGGTGGGGTCGTCTTGGCGGTGTCTCTAGACATCGCCAATGCCTTCAACACCCTGCCCTGGAGTTGCATCAGGGAAGCACTCCGGTATCACCGGATGCCGCCCTACCTCTGTCGCGTGGTCGAGGCCTATTTGACGGACAGGGCCGTCATCGGTCACCAGGGATAGTGGAACCGGCGAGAGATGTCGTGCGGTGTCCCACAGGGATCGGTCTTGGGGCCGTATCTGTGGGACATCGGGTACGACTGGGTGCTGCGCGCCGACTTCCCTAGCGGCGTCAGCGTAATTTGCTACGCTGACGACACGCTGGTCCTGGCGCAGGGGAGGTCACATCAGGCAGCGGCTGAATTAGCGACACGCGGGGTTGCGATAGTCATCGAGAGTATCCGGCAATTGGGACTCGAGGTGGCCCTGCACAAGTCCGAGGCCATGTGTTTTCATGGTCTTCGGAATGCACCACCGCCGGGTTCCGAAATAAAGGTAGGAGGGGTTCACATCGGCGTCGGGTTGACGATGAAGTATCTGGGACTCATCCTTGACAGCCGGTGGAATTTCGTGGAGCATTTCCGACGTTTGGCGCCCAGACTGGAGTGGGCCGGGGCTGCCCTCAAGCGTCTCTTGCCCAATCTAGGGGGTCCAAACGCCTCCTGCCGGAGGCTCTACGCGGGGGTTGTGCGGTCCATGGCCCTTTACGGCGCACCGGTGTGGGCGCGTTCCCTGAGGCGGCGACCAGCCCGCTCGTTGAACGCGTCCCAAAGGGTCATGGCCATCCGGCTGGTCCGGGGATACCGCACGGTCTCCGGTGAGGCGGCGAGCCTCCTTGCCGGATTGCCGCCATGGGATCTGGAGGCAAAAAGCCTCGCGCACATTTGGGAGTGGCGCGAGGAGGCGAAACGCCGGGGAATAACTCCGCTGCCACAACAAATCGCGGTTCTGCGGACAGAGCTCCGGCAGGATCTCATGGCGACATGGAGAGAGCGACTGTCGCAACCCAGTGCTGGGCACGCCACAATTGCGGCGATAAGGCCCCTCTTTGAGGAGTGGCTTGTGAGGCGCCATGGCGTCCGCACCTTCCGCCTGACGCAGGTCCTCACCGGACATGGCTGTTTCGGGAGGTTCCTGTTCCGGATAAGGCGGGAGTAAATGCCCGGGTGTAACCATTATGTGGATCGCCCGGAGGACACGGTGGAGCATACGGTGGAGGTCTGCCCCGCTTGGGCGGAGCACCGCCGTGTCCTCGTGGAGGCGATCAGCGGTGGTGACCTCTCGTGTCCGGCCCTGGTTCAGGCCATGGTACGGAGCGAGAAGGCATGGGAAGCTGTCAACTCCTTCTGCGAATCAGTAATACTCGCGAAGGAGGAGGCGGAACGTGTGAGGGAGACGCAACGGAGACTCCCTCGCGCCCCTAGCTACCGCAGGAGACGCCCTGGGCGTCGGGTGTCGCAAGCCGACCGAGTCGACTCGAGCCTGGTCCTTATCGGACGGTGAGCTACCCATTACTCGCCGTCCGCAAGCCCGCGCCTACGGTGGCCGGGAATCGGCTTGCGACTCCCGACGCCCAGGGCGTCTCCTGCGGTGGCTAGGGGCGTGAGGGCGTCTCCGTTGCGTCTCCCTCACGCGTTCCGCCTCCTCCTTCGCGAGCATTACTGCTTCTTAGAAGGAGGAGACAGCTTCCCATACCCTCTCGCTCCGTAACCTGGCTTGAACCAGGGCCGGACGCGAGAGTTTGCCACCGCCGATCGCCTCCACGAGGACACGGCGGTGCCCAGCCCAAGCAGGGCAGATCTCCACCGTATGCTCCACCGTGTCCTCCGGGCGATCCACACAATGGTGACACCCGGGCGTATCCTCCCGCCTAATCCTGAACAGGAACCTCCCGAAACAGCCGTGTCCGGTGAGGACCTGCGTCAGGCGGAAGGTGAGGACGCCGTGGCGCCTCTCAAGCCACTCCTCAAAGAGGGGCCTTATCGCCGCAATTGTGGCGTGCCCAAGGTTCTTGATACCCTGGGAGCCAGGTTTTTTTTATCAGGTATAAAAATGAATATACTTCGAAACTTGCATATTTAAAAGCAATTGCTAAAAATATACACCTTAAATTAAAAAAATTAAAACACACCTGTTTGTAGTCTTAGTTATTTAAGTAATTTATACACTGTATATACTTTTATCTATGTAAATAAACACACCTTGTTAAGAGTGATTTTTGTCAGATACATGACTATTAATTTAATAATTTGTAATGCATGATAGTTACATAAATATCAAAATAAAAAAATATGTAAAAATAACTCAAATTAGTTTCCGTTAAGCCTATTCATTTTTATGCTTTAATACTATTATGCTAATAGTCATTGGGGCTATGAATATTATGCGAATTAAAATTATGCCAAAACAAATTAGCCTTGTAGAAATTATGCCAAGATAAACAGTATGCCGACAAAAAATATTATGGCAAAACAAATTACGCCAAAACAGTTATGCCAAAATATATTAGGAAAAAGAACATATGAGAAAAAAGGGATTCCGATTTAGGCACTTGCTAGAAACCTTCAGCTTTGGCCGAAACTGAATAGTATTTTAAGCCGAAAATGGCCGAAGCCGAAGCCGAAGCTGCGGTCGGACACTATTTATCAGTGAATTGAACCCAACCTTTACCCTTACTATCGCGTATAATGTAACTACAAACGTAAGAACGGCTTTATAATAAAAAGGATTATGTTTTCACCTTGTTTTATCATTGCTCGATAACGTTATTTGAGTTTGTTTTAGGTCGAAAAGGTTTCTGAGAGAAGTTGCAGATTATGCTGATACGTCTTTATCTTTATGGGGCCGTTTTTATATTAGGAAGGTAAGTAGCTATAGTAAGCGTGTGATAGACCTACTGTTGTTGACTTTTCTGTAGTTTCAGCACATTTTGTAATAATGTTTATTTAACAAGTAGGAAAAACTGCATTACTAATAACACATAAAACTCATGTTATTCAATTAAACAAGGTTTTCAAAACAAGAACAAATAATGAGGGTAGGGAACACTGGCTTATTCTTGTCAAATATTTATCCCAACCAGTACGCATGTTAGGGTCGGCACATTTATATATGGTCGATGGAACCGAAAACTTCAGGCGCTGATCGCGTACTAGAAGACATAATGTTGGATGACCCATAAGGTGAACTGATGACCTTGCGAAAGCCACGAGAATCCACTGGATGCGAGAAACACGGGACTGGTCTATGTGGAGACGCTTTGGGATTCTATGTCCTGCAGTGGGGGATTTTCGGCTGAAATTATAGGGGGGGTGTTGATTTTATTAATCTGCCTTCTCCGACTCACATATTATTATACAACGTTACAACTAACTGTCACGACTTGGTTCGAGTGGATATTTAAAAAAAAGTAGCATATGTGCTATTCCAGTCTATAATGTATCTCTGTGCCAAGTTTCGTCAAGATCCGTTCAGCCGTTGTGATGTGATTGAGTATTAAACATCCATCCCTATCCTCACAAAGTAGCAGGGTTACAAAACATAGATTCACATTAAACATTAGATACGCTGCTTCTCTCATACGTCAGTTTTTCTTAGGATAATGAACGTTCATTCATTACAAGTCCGATTCTTGGAAGAAGGATTCTGTCCTAAGAAAGCTGACTTGTTTAGTCTTTACGAAGAAACAATACGTAAACATTTGTAGAGCACATAATAATACTTACCTACATACAGTTTTTAATTTCAAAGAGATAAAGGATTAACTTTATGTCTGTATTCCCTGAAGGTATATGCAGAACTACAAACAGTCTTGATAGTACACCCAGAGCATACAATAAATAATATTATGTTAGTAACACGTAGGGTTATTACAGGATCAAATACCAACATTAATTAGAAAAGATGGTGAGTCCTCTTTGGCTTTCCGTTTTAGTTTTATCATTTAATTCTAGGTCTACGTGTTCGCTCCATGTCCGTTTCGTCTAAACGCTCCACAAAAGAGACCAAGTTCCTCATTATCCTATTTCGTTAATTTTCGAAACGCAGCTGGCTCGGGAACTACCATCTTGCATCTACGGAGTCGGGTAACGAACTTAAGTGAAGTTAATGACTCCCAACTTCGCTACTTCGCTTCCTCGGTCGAAGGAAGCGATACGGAATTGGTCGGTAGAAAGTTAACCCGCAATCGGGGATGTATTCGTGAGAATTGTTCTTTTATTGGATAGTATTTCTTGTTAGTGTTTTGTTTTAGATTTGTACTGGAAGCGATAGAGGAGATTGAACATTTTATTGGACTTTGTTTGGTGAATAAAAGTGTTGTACTGTTTGATACCAAAACTAGCGATACAGTGATAGTGAAGCGTTCAATCTGTGGAAGAATTTGTAATCCGATCAGCACACCCCGAGATTATACTTTACTAACATTTTCATACACAAGCAAATATTTTTAATAAATTTGATTGATTTTTGCTCTGCTGCTTCCAACAAAACTCAACATTATATGACTCAGATTCACTGGAATCAGCGTTGTTACATATTTTATTAAAACATTGTAAGTTAAAAACGCTTTGTTTTAAATGTGTAATTATACAGAAAAACTTTTTTTAAATAAGTAAAAGTTGTATAATTACAATTTAAGTATGCAGATAAAAATAAAGATTCCAAAAAATACTTTTCGAGCTCACATACCAAATGAAATAAAAATCCGCTTTTTCATGCAACATTCATACGACATAGTCGACGACATCAAATAATACTTCAGTCGGAGATTCCTAACAATGTTTTACATTACAATATTTTGTCTAATAATAATCGCCCGGATTCGCAGTATGAAATAATATGAAATACAAAGTTTATTCCACTCAACCGAGCAAAAGATGCGCGTAACAATGCAATAGCTAGCTCCTCGTTAATTAGCTGGGAAATGCCGCTATGGCGCTAACTTTGCCGGCTTCAAAGTGAAAACTTTAGTACTAAGTACGCGAAAAGTGATAGTTGGAATGAAGAGATATATTAACTATATGACGCCAGTTTATTGGTCGAATAATTCAGCTTCATTGGTTGAAGTTTTAATTAGGTTTGCAGTAACCATGCAGGAACATTTCGCGGTCGATATCAAATGTTTGTTTTAGTCCTACACATAAATAGTGTTCCGTGTTCGACGTGCAGGTTCATTTCATATTAAAGAGATGCTAGTGCTTGCTCTTGGTCCACTTTAAAGTTTGCCTTTGGTAATGAAGTAGTATCGGTGCTCGAAAACTTACGATTCTAGATTTTGACGGTGCTGCTACAATTCACTCCATTTTCACAAAACTTCGTTAAGGGTCAGTCTAGACTCACATTTTAATGAATCAACGATTTTCATGTCTTCGTTTTCATTAAATGTATTAATAAATATTTTTTCCTCAACCGCACAAAAATACCTCGTACCTACGGTGTATAACTTTGTCTCTGCATAATGTGTCCGTGTACGCGTTCTCAAACGGATTTAAGGCAGTGACAGACATGCGATACCAAAAATTCTATTTACACGCAACTCTTTTCAAGCTATGTTACTCTGTGTCATTGTCGGAATAGGAAAAAAATATCTCTTATATCCATAAAGAAAAAAGTACTTTCATTTTTTCTCTTAAAACTGTTCACTCGTTTATTTAATTTATAAATAAATTAAATAAATAGATTTTGTTTATTTTTTGCAAAAAAAAAAGTTTTTTTTGTGGTCAAAAACCAGCTTCGCATTGTTGCCTTTCTAATGAAACCGGTTTTAGGCACATCGGTTGGAAGGTTTCAAAGTCTATAACGGACATACAAATTTTGTGTTTTATATAATAGGAGGATATAAGTTTTACTAATTCATAATTATATTGATTATTTATTATCATCGCTTAACATCAGGTGAGATAGAGGTCAAGCGCGAGCCTATTATAGATAAAAAAAAACTCGGTGGTTTAGTGGTCACAAGCGCATCTGCTGAGTATTATGTACTGGGTTCGATTCCTGTTTCGGGCGAAGGGTTTAAATCGATCTAGAATTTCTCATTAATAGCCCGCAGTCTGGACTTTGTGCCGGGTTGATGGCAATATATATAATAAATGGTGCCGAAACAAAATTTGCGAAAATTTACTGTAGTGTAGGCTTACTTCTGCTGAACCCTCCGAGGTAAGTATATATATAGTATTATATATATATGATAGTAGGAGGTATTATGTTATAACTAGTACTACTAACGAGAATTAAACAAAAATGAATTAAATAATATCATCTTGTCGTCCAATTTACCGCAGTGTCTTAAGACAAAAGTCTATTACCAGTGCGTGTGGCCAGTGATCACCTTTGGAACCGAGACGCTGTCGCTAACAATGGGCCTTATCAGAAAGCTTAAAGTCACCCAAAGGGCAATGAATAGGGCTTTGCTTGCTCGGAGTTTCCTTGCGTGATCGCAACAGAAATGAGGATATCCGCAGGAGAACCAAAGTTGCCGACATAGCCCGAATAATTGCGATTTAATTGGCAGTGGGCAGGGCACACACATCGCAGAACGGATGGCCGATGCGGTTGTAAACTTTTGGAATGGTGACTACGAACCGGAAGACGATGCGTTGGAAGCTCTTCCACTAGGTGGACCGATGACCTGGTTAAGGTTGCGGGCATGCACTGGATGCGAGACGCACGGGATTGGTCAATGTGACGACGCCTGGGGGAGGCCTATGTCCATCAGTGGATGTCTTTCGGCTAAAATGATGATGGTGATGATATTATATTAGGATGGATTTTGGTTTTAATGTTGCTCTCACACTTGCACAGAAAATATTTTAAGCTCCTTTTCAAACAAGATGTGTTGTTGAATTCATGAATTTCTACTTTAAAAACATTTCACTTAAACTTTTCGAGAAAAATATCAAGTGACTATCACGTACGATATTAGAATGTACATTTGTACTACTTTTACGATATCTAATAACATTCTGAATGTATATAAAATGAAAATTATGGGCTAATATAATGTAGAGGTACATTAAATGAAACGTACTTGGTCCTAGGTATACATTACATATAATTCTTATTGTCTGTAGTAAAATGGTAAGTACTGGACTCTACCGCGTCAACTATTTGCACAGAACCATTTCATTTCAAACTTTATCGTCGAAATTCTATTTATTCGAATGTCTCATCCATCTGGGGTAAAAGAAAAAGGTAAAAATGCATTAACTTCTTGTCAACCTTCAGAAACTGAGGGTACGGGTCAATGATCGATTTCACAAATAGTCAACGATGATATTTGATTATGGTTATCTGTCAAACATGGTTCAATTTCATCGCAGTGGGATTGTGTTTATCATACGGAAGAAAAATATTTCGACACATTTTTCAGCTGAAAATATAATTCGATATCCTTTGTTCATTGCGTTGGAATTTTGACAGTCTCGGGATCCTGGGGTCCTGGTCCTTTGAAAGGCGTGCGAGGGGCTGAAACCAACTCGCATAGGCCTTTTTAGGAATGTATCAGGCAATATGACACCAACCGACGCTTATCCCTGTATGCACTACGCACGTGCACCCATGGGCAACCCCTGAATGGTGTAGGACTATTGCAAAATATGAAGAAAAATGTATTGGGCTATGGGTTTGGTAGGTTTAGTGGATCGATTGTCTAAAACTATAGGAGGACTACTGGCCCCTACCTAACCACTGTTGAACTACACGGCTATAAAATGGCAGGGTGTGACTGGCACACTCAATTAAGGGCCCCCATAAAGAGTAGCTTGCACTTTAGTGAGGAAGCGCCAAGGGGGCAACATATACGGAGGTACGTGAGGAGTGGAGAGGTATACCACGGCTATCCGGACAACCCCTGAAGTACGGTCATGATCCCTGCCAGCATCTTACTGGGTTAGCTTCCTTCCTCCCTTTCTGTGTTAGAATTATAATAAACGAAAAAGTACTACCATCATTCTCAGTGTTGTATTAGATCATAGTTTATTATAATCCACCTGCATACTGGCTGACACCAGCTTTGTCACGTTGGTTTCGTATTACCCAGTTGCTGTGTTGTAAAGGTCAGATGGACAGTCACTCGAAGTAAAATAATGCTACTTAACTGCATCTGATAAGATTGGAAGCCGACCCTAACATAGTTGAAAAACGTCTAGGCAGATTGATTATGTGATGACAGTGTATCCAACTAAATAACATTAATTAAGTATAAAATAAAATAGCTTGTTTATTAATAGAAACATCGAGACCGCCAAGCTGAGAAAATCAAAAGCATGGCTTGAGTTCAAGGCCTAACCAAATATCACCTTGTTTCATCTCCAATCGGCAAGGGAACGCAAATAAAATTCAAATCCAGGTATAATAGAATATTCATGAGTTCGTCACCTTTTTGATCGTCCAGTGAGAACCACTAGCAGATTCAAAGGAAAAAGTTTAATTGATTTTTATATAATCTCAATATTCATAATAGGAAATTATTCTGGGCCGATGGCAATGACCTCAAACTTTTGAACTCTTGTTGATAAACATTGATTAAAGTTACAAACAGTAAGCTTCATAGGTTTCCCAAGCATTTTTAGAGGTTTAAGATTGGCATAACTTTCTCTCTGCGTTTATTAATATGGGGTTGAACATCCACTCAGTTAATGGTGTGTACGGCAGAACGACATCATCTAAGGATTTTAGTTTTTTCTAAAGAGATAGTTCCTGTTTTCTGATATACTTACGTAAAAAATTGTCTTGCGGGTTTACCTATTTCTACAGTGACGAACTGTAGAAATAGGTAATAAGGATTTCCTTTAAAAAAATATGTAAACAGGTCAAAACTATCCAAATCATAATTAAGTTGATCAAAAACTGCCGTAAAAATTTCCAAAACCCCCATAAGTTCTTTTTTTGGTTCATTATTTTTAAGCAACATCACAGACACGTTTTGATCAACAATCTATCGAAAACGTAATAATGACACGATATTTTGCGAAAATACTCTGATAGAAACAGTAAATAGTCCATAACTTTTGAACGGCTGAACCGATTTTCATCAAGCTTAGCTAAGAACACTCTCGATAATCTCTCAAAATCAGTTCATCCGTTTCGGAGCTATAATGCCACATACAGATACACAAACACTCAGGTACACACGTCAAACTTATAATACCCCTCCATTTCCATCGGGGATTAAAAAACAAAGAGCAGTGTAACATGTTTAATACAACAAGAAAAAAAAAAAAAAAAAACCAATGAAAAACTTTAGAATTTCTCAATTCAATGCGTGAAACATTAATGTCTGCAAGAAAAACTGAAGTGAACACATGTACTTAAATGTCAAGACGAACACAAATATATTCACGAATGTCTTTTTATCGTCGCATATATCATTTTTAGACGTTAAAGGTTGATTTATGTCTACATAGAAATAACATTTCAATAACACGAACTCTAGATAAAATATTACGTTTACCATCCTATTGTACGAGTATTGTCAGAGAAAATACTCATTTCCACGTACTTATTGACCCGAGAAAAATTATATGATTGTTCACTGGTTTTTATTTCTTGATAATAATATAATATTACATTTTCGTTTTTATAACTAAAATTACAGTCATCATCATTATTATTATCATGTTGGGCCTCCTTCCATAAAAATGCCACAAAACAAACAGGCTTGATTACTAAATCTTGTTTTTTTTTTTTTCTTTTTTTTTATGTAAACGGTTTGGTGGAACACATCTCAGGGGCGAATTAAAAAGTCTAATGGTCCTGTAATTTCACCTGCACCCTACTCTGCTATACCTTGGTGTCAAAAAAAATGTCGCACTAGTGATACAATGTACTATGTGTAATGTGTAAGAGGGAAATTCAATGAAATCTTTGACGCTATAAAAAAACAAATAAACAGTGTTTTTTTATATTCGGAGAACTTTAAATGAAAATACAATACAGACAATTTTTTTTAATATCATTATCATTAGGCTTTTTTTGAAAGGTTAATTTTATAACATTCATCATCACTATCAGCCTTTTTAATGTTCCCACTGCTGGGACGCAGGCCTCCTCTCTGTGAGAGGGAATGGGCCTTCATCCACCACGCGGGCCCAGTGCATGATGGTAAATGACACATGTATTCGAATTTTTGTTTCTAGAACATGCCGTTTCCACACGATGTTTTCCTTCACAGTTTTGAGAGCAGTGGTGGTGAAATAATGTACACAACTAAAGCGCCTGCCTAGGATTGAACCCACGTACTAACTTTTAAGTCGCGGCCGATACCACTAGGCCACCACTGCATTCCTTTTAGAACATTAATGTTTAAATATGATTTCGGGCATGTGGCCTTAGTCTTGTCTTCCATATCTCTTTCTCTGCTCCTTTCTCTGGCCAATTCTTCTACGCCCCTAAAGACAATTAATAACAACTCCCACTTTTGATTATACCCATACAATAATACATGTAGAGCATTGTTGTTCTTGCAACTATTCACATCAGGTCGCAAATTCAACACACGAAACACGAAGTTCGTTATGTTTGTCTGTTCAATTCGGTGCCGTTTGCTTTACAATTTAAATGCAGGTTACGACGCTCTCGAGAATTCTGGTTTATGCTAGGTACAAAGGTACGGTTGTACCTACTTGTAATCAACGAATGTACATACCTATGTACAGTCGTAGCGACGCCTTTTGAGAATCAACTGGACTGAGTGCTCCGCTATATCACGCTGAATTTACAATTTTTTGAGGCGGGTTTCGTATTTCTGCAATATGAGATAGGTGTTTGAATTTGGAATTGTGCTGAGGGACGGTAAAGATGATGCAATTTTCTATTGTGATGGTTATATGAGCCAGGAAATACTAATTGTAGGTAGGAGTAAGTTACTCAAGTACGATACCAAACAAAATTTTTATCTTGGGATAATTAACTTATTTTACTTTGTTGTCAATTTATAGATACTGATTGTTAAACCAAACATTCAGGATACATAAACCCCGTTTATCCATTGGCAAATAAATCAGAACACATAAAATATAGATCCACAGCTCTGATTTTAATGTCATCTTGTATATTTATACTGCACAGTATAAGACCGTATATTTATTAGATAAATGGCGACTTTGAGTGAATGTTATATCTTTAAAAGAGCTTACAAACCATCTATGTACCAATAAATCTTTATATTAATCATAAATGGTTCATGAAAAGTCTTCTATAACAAGATTGTTGCGAGGATAATTTGCCGCTAACAATCGACTATTTGATAAATTGATCGCATAAAATTTGTCTCTGCCATTCGGCCATCAAAGGAATGTCGGAACAAATGTGCGCACTATAGACTTATAGGGGCACATAAAGTGCCAATTCTGTCAAATGTAATTACAATCTCATCACTGTACAAAGTTAGTACAAAAAAGATAGAAGAGAATTCTTAATTTAAGAGTTTCGTAGTTCAAATGTTTTATTGTTGGTAAGAAATTCCAGAATATTTTATGTAATTTTTGGACCAGTTTGCTTTTATAGTCAGACGGAAGTGTGCAAATATGTAGGTTTCTATCCATGTAGTATTGTATCCAACCAAACCTGAAATCGGTTTTCGCCAAAAATACATAAACGTATTTGGTAATTCGTCAAAGAGCTGTTTAACTCTACGAATTTGATGACTGTATAGTTAAGGGCACATGAAATACCAATTCGGATAAATGTAATTGCAATCTCGTAAGTCGCAGCCCGTCACACGCTATCTGTACCGAAAACAATATGGCTGAGAGAATAAAATAAAGGTTTTCGTAAAAACCTTTTCTCAAAAATGGTATTTAATGTTGCTATGGCAACATTACAAACCATTGTAATTTACTTACTGGATAGTAGTAGGGATCGGTCCGATATATCAAAACGTAACTTATATCGGATATGTGTTAGATATCATATCATATCGATATCTATAACAAAATAACCGATATTACAAAATCTGTATCTAATAAAAACCTTACTAGCGTCCGAGAACGAATAAGTCAAAAATTAAAACCGTAACAATGCAAAAACGTAAAAACTACGAACAAAACGCAAACTTTACAAACGATAGGAACCATATACGCAACCGCTCTTTTTAAGTATTATTTCGCGTTTGTTGTTAGTATGCTCATCTAAATATCATGTTATCTTTTGCAAACTGTACTACTAATACCGATATCTGAAAACCGTTTCCGATACATACGTAAGTACATCAACGCCTAGTTGTGGCCAAGGCTTGTATAATACTTTTCTCAAATAATGCGCGGAAATTAAAACTAAGTAGTATCTAGAACTCATTTTGTCAAATACATTTACTTTTCAAAATTAATGACGAACAACGAACGCACGCACTGCGATTTTTATTCGCGCTTTTTTTCTCCCATTCTGCGGCCTATGGAATTGTATGAAGCTGAACATATTGCGGTAAAAAACTACAAAAAGCCGCGCAAATAAAATCGCAGTGCGTGCTAAGCCTTTAAGTGTTCATTTGGTTTTTTTCAATAATCCGCTTCCTATTTGCAAGTCAGTTCGAAATTTAAATAAAATGTTTAATAAGTTACCTCCTTGGTTGCTATGTTTCGGTATAAAAGATCGTTCCATTTTTAAATTACACGACAGAGATGAGTTTACTATGTAATTTATTTGGCCGCTACACACGACAGATATGGATTTTCATACAACTTTTGCCGGCCGCTGCTCGCATGTATTTGGCCTGTACTGCAATTTCGATTTATCTCGAAGAAGGCTGTCAAAATAATGCCCAAATTTCCAAGCATGTTTGAGAAAATATTAATAAATGCCCCCGGTAAATCGATCACAATATCTATCAGTAGTTACCCTAATATGATTAATTAAACGAATTTGTTGTTAAACTTTCTTTCATTTTTGAGAAAAGCATTATACATGCCTCAACCAGTAAGAAAGCCATCCTGGCCTCGTATATAACCGGACCTCACCTGCGGTTCGGTCCGTTTAACTCATACTTGGCCAGGAATTCTTACTTACTGGATTCTGCAGTAATGTACTATTTTGAGAAATTCGTTGGATAAAATCCTATTTGAGTTCGTGATCTCTGGTATTCAGTTTGGTGTTCTGGTATTTTCAATTGTTGTTTTTGATTTAGTGTGTTGGGACATGTGTCTTATTCATTTAGTTTTGCAATCTTCTGTCTTATTTCTTAGCTAGCTTTCTCCCGTGGCTGGAGGGCCCTTCTGACGGGAACCGGGCATTTCACGGGACAAAAATAAGGTTGTAATAGGTACTTAGCAATAGTGTATAATTTTTGTGATTTAATCAGCACCGTTGCGTGAATTGAAAGCATGCGTCTACGCTTTAGTGTTGACAAATCAACAATATTAATTGCTTGTTTTTCGCTGTCGAGTGTACGGACTTTTAAACATAATTATAAAGCAATGAATGATATTACGGTGCGTTTGCTTTGCGCTTTCAATAAAGTTTGCAATAAGAGTGCTGGATTTCATTAGATTACTTCCAACATACAAGCAAACTCGACTACATCATCGCTTACCATCAGGTGAGATAGTGGTCAAGCGCAAGTCTATCAAAAAATAAAAAATAAAACTTACCTAAAATTTTGCACGAAAAACTTTACTCAGAGTTAGTTATTAATACGAGGTTAAACTTACAATATTATATGACAAACTGTCAATTTAACCTCCTGTAAGCAACTAACTCTGGGTAAAGTTTTTCGTGCAAATGGCCCGTATTCATTTATTTAGTCAGTTTACGTACATTAGACAATTTCACATGACAATACACCATCAGATTTGAATGTCCTGAGATATACCATAGTTACTGCTGGCTGTTCTGAATTTATAAATGTTTAGTATGGGGTTCTGTAAATTCTAGTTCCCCCGCGGGGACTATATGAAACTCGTGAACGTTTGGCAAGGCAAATATATTTATTATTTATTTATTTATTATATACTTTATTGTACACCAAGATAAAAACATTACACTCGGAAACCTTAAAATAACAACAAACATACAACAGGCAGCCTTATCGCATTCTGCGATCTCTTCCAGGCAACCCAGAATGGAGAAAGATAGCCTGGACACGACATGGGGTTGCACTTGGTGCAATTTTAGAATTAAATAAGTTACAAACATAGGAAGCACTAAATATAAAATACTAAAATAGATACATAAATACAAACATACATTTATACAGGCAAGAAAACAAAACAGCTCCAACAAGAATAAGATCACAATGACAGGTAGTGCTCCTTTACCGGTCTTTTAAAGATCGGTAGTGATTGCGCGCGTTTTATTGTCACAGGCAGTGCATTCCATAGACGAGCGGCCTGGACAGTAAAATATTTGTCTAGGAAGATAGTGGAATGCATTGGCATTTTAAGTTTCATGTTATCCGATGACCTAAGAACTATCGTGTGCGAGTCACATAAAAACTGAATTCGGTTTTTGAGGTAAAGAGGGGTACGGGAAAATTAGTATATTATACAGGAGGGATAGAATATGAGCATTCCGGCGAAGGCTTATTGGCAACCACTTGAGTTTTATAATAATACTCTAAAACGTGTGAATACTATGCCACAGACTCAAACGGTATTAACTCTAATGAGTTAAAACTTCAGTTTCATATAAAATATACAGCTATCCGTCTCAATCATTTCATATGCAGGCAGATACTGCAGTCGATAAAAAACACTTTTTCTTAATTTTATTTTGTAGAAATCTGCAAACATTTGTATGTTGCTATGTACAAAATATTCAAATACTGTCCGCATAAGAACGGGCATAAGTTCAAGAGAAGTAGAGTTAGCAAAAATAATCTAAATTGTAAATGTTACCCGGTACAGTATTTTGTGTTTCAACAAAAAGGCGCGCAGGTATCCAAGTATTCATAATTATAAACGATTTTTTTAATAAAGCCGTAACCTGCCAGAGTCGGCTATCATTAACTCAGGCGATTTCACTCATAATACAGATAATAAATGCGTGTTAAACTTGGTAAAACTTACCTTCAGAAAAGCTGAATTGTACAGACACCTAATTTTTGGTTTAGTAATTTTATTAAAACGACTTTTTACTTTTGTTGATTATTTTGTAGTAACTGTATCTTCTATTAGTTTGGTGAATATTAAGAGTAAATATATCTTTAGTGAATTATGAGTTAACTGAACAGTCATAAAATAAATTGAAATAATATTTTTCTTGCTACCACCCAAGTACGTGTCCAGATATTGTATTCATAGACCATACATGCATTCTTTAAAAACAATAATGGTGTGCAATAAGACAGTATCTACTGGAAAACAATGTTTTGTAGACTAAAAGCTCAACTATTTGGACTCGAGGTCAAAGTATTGTCACCTTTATCTTAGTCTCTTATTTGTAAAGTTTTGTTACAGTGCTTCAGTTATAGTCGCCGGCACGTAACTTGGCAAGATTCGTTAGATGCACACAAGTCATTTTTAGGTCTCCTTGGTTATCAAGCGGGTGGGGATAAAAAGTAGCACCGTTCCGACGCGCGATTGGTTGGTCAAGGATCGACTGACAAACCGCGTCGCGTCGACGTTCCGTTCGCTCCCGAATACACTTGATCAGGGGCGGCTGTACTTTAAAGTTCACTCGTGCGCTGAACTGCCAGATTTTAATAGGTATAGAAAAAAATAAAAATTGTTTAATAATATCTTATCAACAATATTTTCAACATTAACGAATTTATGCCGAACCAATTTAAGCTATTTGCTAAAGTAATAAGACGTCTTTTTCTGAAAAAAATATTCTCTGTCGATAAACTAAAGCGCGCGGCGAAAGCTCATACAAATTCTACGAGATACGAGCGAAAACGACTGGGGCGTGAGACAGAGATAGTTAAATAGAAAATGTACGGCAAAATATGACCACAAGTGCGCCGTCCCAGCGAAACGATAGCGATTACCGATGGCGGGCGAGGTTCATCATCATTATCACATCAGCCGAAAGACATCCACTGCTGTTCTTAGGCCGCCCCCAAGCGTCGCCACATTGACTGGTCCCGTGCGTCTCGCAACCAGCAAATCCCCGCAATCTTCACCTGGTCATCGGTCCACCCGGTGGGAGGCCAGCCAACGCAACGTCTTCCGGTTCGCGGTCGCCACTTCAGAACCTTTCTGCCCCATCGGCCATCCGTTCTGCGAGCAATGTGCCCTGCCCACTGCCACTTAAGTTGCAATTCTTCGGGCTATGTTGGTAACCGTAGTTCTAATGCGGATCTCTAAATTTCTGATTCGATCATGCAAGGAAACTTCCAGCATAGCCCTCTTCATTGCCCTTTGAGTGACTGTAAGCTTTCTGATAAGGCCCATTGTAAGTCCACGTCTCAGAGCCATATTTCATCACTGGTAACACAAACTGGTCATAGACTTTCGTCTTGAGACACTGTGGTAAGTTGGACGAGAAAATACCGCGCAACTGCCAGAACGCTGCCCAGCCGAGTCGAATTCGACGGTTGACCTCTTTCTCGAATTTGCCCCTATCCAGTTGGATTGTTTGCCCCAGGTGGACATAGTCACCCACAACTTCGAGTGAAGAGTCTCCGACCTTGATAGGAGTGGGTGTGACATAGGCATTCAACATCACCTTTGTTTTGTCTATGTTCATTTTAAAACCCACTCTTTTGGAAGCTCTACTGAGATCATCGAGCATTGTACTGAGGTCCTCCATGGTCTCAGCCATAACCACTATATCGTCGGCAAACCGAAGGTAATCGCCATTGACGTTGATGCCTAGCCCTCTTCAGTCCAGAACCTTCAAGACGTCCTCCTGTGCAGCGGTAAACAGCTTCGGAGCTATGACGTCTCCCTGTCTCACACTTCGCTGCAGAAGGACGGGTTCTGAGGTCTGATCCTGAAGCCGAACTGACATGGTGGCGTTTCTGTATAAACACTTCAACACTTCGATGTTCCGGTAGTCAATTTGGCACCGTTGGAGAGACTGCAGTACAGCCTAAGTCTCGATAGAATCGAAGGCTTTTTCGTAGTCCACAAACGCTAAACAGAGGCGAGGTTTGACGCACGCAATTCACCTTCCGGTCGAGTACCAACATTACGCGGGTTGGAAATGAGGAGGGCGCGGGGCTTGTTTACTTTTTGGATACAGCGTGCGACTGCAATTTTTATCCTATTTTTTTTTACGTTTGACTGTGTATGTTTTATTGATAACACCTAATAAACTTCACGAATTCCTCTCATTTCTTAAATATTCTATACAGACATGTTTAAAAATATAATATGGCAAAAACCATAGAATTAAAAACTGACCATTTTTTGATGCATTAAGTATTCGATGCGCGAACTTAACCTCACTACGCCAGAACCTTGCCAAGTTACTTGCGGGGGATTGTACTATTAAACTTTTAGATCGTGACATGATACAGGTGGCTTTACTTTGTTCCTACTAAACATGGCACCAATCACATTCCAAACGTATCGCGAAAGACATATAGCCCTCGCCAAACTTATTGGCCGCCCTGAAGTTGGTTTACCGGATGCGCGAGGCACGAAACGGTGCTGTTTTTGTATGAGATTTCCTACTGCGCAGTTATTGTAGCCAACTTCAGGGCAGCCAATAAGTTTGGCGAGAACTATAACAAATTTTGATATGTGTTATGTTGTGATATTTTTTGACCTTATTGGAATTGGAAACGACCTAGTCGCCTTTTCCATTTCATATTACATTGACGCAAGGTTTCTACGAAATGAGAAATATCTTCGAATTACTTTTATTAAGTCCTTTTGAAAGATCACTTGAAAAAAACACACCTATCATGTACCTATGTCAAATGGTAATTTCCAAAGTGAACAGTTTTTATTAAGATAAAACTCAAGATTTTGTTTACGTATTATTAGTAGGCAAAATTCTTAGTACTTTATCCATATCCATTACATTAAAAATATGTAAATTAGTACTAAAGTAAGACAAAGGCACTCATACCTCTCAATTTAACCCATCACTTTAAAAAAAAAAAAATATGACTGACATCAGCAAAATCAAACAACAAGATAATAAATTAAAAAACTGAACCGTTTTTTTAGGCCAGAACAAACGCGTTGGGTCGTTTAATACAAAACCGAAAAATTGAGATATCATAAACGGAACGTTAACACATCTGGCAGCTTAAAAAAATACAAAAACTACGTCCGGTTACAGAATAAATCGGAAAGAGATGTGTTTGAAAAAGGAATACGAGGCCGCCATTTTCCATCTACCTGAAAATTCGCCCTCTGTTACCCGGTTTTCAAAGAAATCATAATTTAACTTTTTTTTCTATAGGCACTTTGCCGAGCGAATTTTTCTTTGATCGTTGTGAAAATTGGACTTCAAAATTTTTAATTTTCTAATGATTCGTCCGTTGAAACAAAGCCGTGAAAGAAAAAGAAGATATAGATTAAGAAATGGTCCTTAAGAAGATTAAAAACCGATACACAATTTTAATATAATCCTTTATAGCAAAAAATCGTTTCTAAAAGCCGTCGTTATACACAATAATCGGTTTTGCGATAAACCGACATTTCCGTTTTTCAATCCGCTAGAATGAAGATAAAAATTGAGCAATGAAATTTCAAACGGCAATTAATGCCGTGTTCGTTTTACACTGGTTTATAATTATAGACACAAACCGGACTTCAAATGCATTTATATTATTGACACACAGATACCGCGGTAAACAATGTTACAATAATTGAAAATCAAATATTAACGACCCCTGATTTGGTGTAGCCAATCAAATAGTGGATTCGTTGTTTTTAATCGTACTTCACTAGTATAATGTAAATGTGAAAGTTTGCGGTGGTTTCCATTAATTTGGCTAGACTCTCACCAAATGTGACATTGCATAATGCAATAAAAAATGAAGGTTAAAAATAAAAATAAAGCATATTTTCCAATTTAACTAGGAATACTATCGCTGTTTGTCGAGTTTAATTTTTTTTTTGTATTTTTAACGTTTTATTTTTTCGAGCGAAAATTGTGTCGCGCTATCGTTCATCCCATTAGTATCAAAAGTTTCGATGTCCTATCGTTTGCGTGAAAACAATCAGTCACACTAACGTGCATCGAACTGATGCGCTGTCGCACCACTGATGATCAGCGTATCGTATTGTCGCCCTAACATTTGTCGCAACTTTGATGCGGGTTCACTTTATTCAGGTCAGCTTGCAGTCAAATCATGTGCAGCTGAATGTCAGTAACAAAGTATGTATGTTTTTTAATCAATCACGCCGCGAAACGGCTGAACAACTTTATATGAAACTTGGCACACAAATAGACCATGAGCTATAATATTTAGGACATACGATACTTAATATCCCGGCAGTACGTTCACGCGGGCGAAGCCACTGGTAAAAGCCAGTTTGCTATAAATCATTTTGTACTGTATTTTACGTTGTAAATTCATGATCAACAATTTTAGTGCGGAAATTGAATACTTGGGCATTTAATGTGCTTTATATTTACGTTCTTGGCGGAGATTGCTAAATCAATAAACGTGCATATTTTTATGGTACGTTTGATAAAACCCATGGGCGACTATTGATTCTATCCCCAATCTTTTGGGGTTTTATTTTGAATTTGACTTAGGTTAATTTTAATGCCATAATTGACAGTTTTCAGGTTAAAATATAATTCGACAAAGATATACCTACAAATTCTTAATTCAGAAATCGGGGGTCAGATATTAAATGTGCTTAAGAAGGTTTTTAAAACATATTTAGAAAAAAGTCTTTTGTTGATGGAGAAACCTTTTATTCTTAAATCCTTTGTTTGCCTAATAAGAATTGGCTTCGATCAACTAACGTTGGTTTGTTGGACTTGCGCTTTCACATCCCTTTTTCTATGACCTTCCATATTATAACAGACAGCGAACCATATCCTCAATCTTTATTCTCTCTATATCAATATTCCTTTGTTCCATCGTGCGTCCGTCCTTTTTTTTATACTTGGAGAAATGCTCATGCATACTGCGCTACCACGGCGAGATAGCGCAGTTATGTGGGACTCCAACCCACTAAAACACCACGGTGTCCTCCTGTGCCGCTTATGGCGGGAACACGGGCACGCGTTTGCACTCACTGCGAACCCGCCGCGGCTGTCCGTCACCGGAGCCTCCTCGGGGGAGTTACCCCATCACCGGCGCACCAGAACATACTGTGCGCCGTGACCACCCCAGGGACCAAACCAGCACATGGGTGCCAGACGACCCCGTGTATGGCACCCTTGGTCCCCTTGTGACGGTTCAAGGTCAATGGCCCCGCCACCTACCATTTGTCGGCCGCAGGGGATAAGGAGAGCGGCCAACGCTATACTGACACTCCTCCTCCCCTGCGGACCCACCGCGTCTACCATCAGACGGTGGCGACCCCATGCAGGCCGCGGAAGGTAGGGAGAGCGGCGCACCGCTATACCGGCACTCCTCTCCCGCCGCGGCCTCCAACCTTCAGCCACGATAACGTATGGGTTTGGGAGGCCCCATACGACATCGCGACCCGCCTCAGTTGCGATGTCGCTTAGGCAGCACCGCAACTTACATGTTGGCCGCAACGTCGTCAGCTTATCGGCAAAAGCCCTGACGAGCGGCCCCTCCTCGGGTTCCTCTTCGCTTCACCGTAGGTGACCAAGCCATGGTTACTGAGCCCCCCCCGCCTCAACAATGCGGGAACCCATCGGGGTCATCATCTATATAACTGCATCTAGCTGAGTGCCAGTATTTTACAAATACCAACTGCCTATCTTCGACCTCCATAACCCAGTAACGGCCTAACAAGATACTCAAAGGCAAAACTGTTCTGTACTGTCAGATCTCCCGGCTTCTGACTACCCGTAACGACCGTCAAATGATAGTCAGGACCAACGTTCTAGTTTGCTTAGCGAGGCACAGAATAATCTCAGTAGGTATGAATATCTACACGTGTTGCTTTTATTATTTAGCTATGAGCTCCTCTTTAAGAGTTAAAAAATAAGAGAATTTTGGGCATTGCATGGCAAGCGTGCTACAGCGTAGTACATAAACTACATACTTCATGCTACGGCGTAGCTGACGTAGCCATCAACCACAACTACGTGGGCGGTTTCATTGATTAACCTAATTAACACGCCGTACATAATGTGCAATTGTGCATACCATACCTACTACCAGTGACCTGCCAAACACACATCACACAGGACATATTTACAGTATCGATAGTGCAAACTTCGCGTGAGAGACGGTAGTAACTATTTCAGTTCTCAGCACATTATCCACCATTATATTTTCTTGTAACTGCGAGAGGTTTTCTGACGATATTTCCGTCCATTTACCGTCCAGTAAATGTCCTTATAATTTACTTTTGATGGGATTTCTTTTATTTGAAAGCCCCATAACGGACCACATAACAAATGGTTACCCATCGAATTGAAAGGACTTGCCTAGGGCAGTCAAGATGAGAAGTCAATTGGCTAATCAAGTTAAAGAAATCCATGGAATTTTCTATCAAATTTAGCCGCAAGCTTGTGTATGGGAAATGAGGTAAAGTTGTCAAAAATAATTGGAAACATAACCATTCGCAAAGGAAAATGGGTTTGTCGGAAACATCCACGGAGAAGAAAAGCAAAGTTTACCGTGACAGGCCAATTAATTGTATTCCAATTAAACTTTATTATAAGGTATAACCGGCAAAGTCGGAGTGTTTGATTAAAATCAACTTGGTTGATTTTGCCATCTGCGACGGATTAGCAAACTAGGTTTAATTAAAAGCAAAACATGAGTAGTCGTCTATTTTGTTTGTTTTGTGATTAGTTCTAGATTGCTTTTGAATTATGGTTTATGATACAATTTAATTTTGTGGTCTCGAAATGGATTCCGGTTTGGGTGTCTCTTAGTTTATTGATACGGTTCAATGATTATACAAATAGACGCACATGACCGATTGATGTAGCGACACTTGGGTTAGAAGGGAGGTTTGTGTCCAGCAGTGGACTTTTTCCGCTTGAAATGACGATGATGAAGATGAATGACATCTATGTAGGTCCCTACTAGTCTTAGTGCCTACCTACCGTTACTTTGATATTTATGAGAGTATATTTGATTAAAGTTGTTAATGGTTTTGCTAACGTTTGCATGCCAATTTAAGATACGCCTTGGTATAGTGTTATCAGTCAAAAAATGTTATTCAGAACAGCATGAAATACAACAACATTCGCCATCTCAATATAAATATTCAGTAACCTTTCACCCACAACCTAATTCCACCGAAACTGTCTATCACGCACAAAAGATGTCCGAAATACCCACGCAATATAAAAGGATGGCTACATACATACATACGTACATAGTCAACCAATGTATAGACAGGAAGCTCGTCAACAAGAATAATCAAGACAATAGTTGTGTTAATGTAATGAGAGCCACCACACAATTAACGAGGCGAGGCGACGGGACAACTACAGCAGGGCTGTCACTCGCAACTCGATTATACGTAGTTGGGTTTTTATTCTTGTTCAATTTTTGCTTAATTGGGTATCTAGGGTTGGTGAAAGTGTATACTATTACTTTAAACAATTTTAGAAAATAAATATCATTTACCAAGATAATTGTTGTGTTCTTATGAAAATTATGTGAGGCATAACACTTTTGACGAGGCGAGGCGGTAGGCAAAACTTATATGGCGAATCTGTCAGTAAATGTGTTTGTTTTTTGTTTCGTTTAGCTTGTAGTATATTTTGGATTAAAATAATCACGAAAATAGTTTTGTTAATGCAATGAGAGCTACCACACAGTTAACGAAGCGAGGCGACGGGACAAATACGAAATTAGGGCTGTCACTACCAACTCGATTATATGTAGTTGGGTTTCTATAATGAGTCTAGGTTTCCTTAATAACCTACATAAGATATTGTAATAATATCAAGATAATTGTTGTCTGTGAATATGAAATTAAATTGTGGCACAACACTATTGACGAGGTGAGGCAGTGGTTAACACGACAAAATTGTCTGAACATTTTTCTTATTGCTTGTAGTATTTTTATTGTCACACCTTTCAGAGACAAGGATACTAAGAGAAAAAAAATGTAATGAAAGCCATGTGTTGTATAATATTTTATTTTTTAATTTAAAAATATTTTTATTGCTGGACTTAATAATATTATAATGCTAAACACTAAAGATTAATTATTATATTATTTCTATTAACAAATAATGGATCATAGCGAGGGCAAATACCTACTGTCAATGTCAACACACTTAAAAACGTACAATTGAGAACCACGGTCTTATATTTATTTTGATCGAGATTGCCGCTGCCATCCCCTTCAAATAATTGTTTTGTCACTTTAACGACACCCATGAGAAAACGGCGGAAAGAAAACAAAATTGCTGTAATAAAAATAAAAAATAAACTCCATCGGCTGCTGCCATGTTTTAATACCAACATAATTAAAACCTAGAAAAAATGTTATACTTCCCTGTAAAAATACCGGCGTTTTTCCTCGAGCTTTTATGCAGTGAAGATAAGAAAAACTACAACATTGTCGGTATAAACTCGGTATTTGACATCCCTAACTAGGGAGGGGACGAGGCGGAATGTTGAATTAAACCAATCCGTTACAAAAACTTGGTCGGCTAGGTAAACAGCAGCGACAGATAAATGTGGCAGACGTTCTCTTAAAGTGCAATGTTACGTGCTTCTGTGCTAAATTAGAGGCGTACACTAAATGTGCCCATGAGAATTACGAGTGGGTATGTGTTTCCGCAACAACTGCTTTTGATTTGAAAATAGAGGACATAAAATTATATTTCGAACTAGCTGTTCCCGCGGATTCGCTCCCTTCAACTGCGTACTCTATCCTACTTACTTAACTACCTACCCTACTTGCCTAGACCTACCTACCTACCCATACTTACTTACCTACCTACATACCCTACTTAACTTCCTACCTTTATCCTATGCCTATCCTAACTAGCTGCCAATTTATTTTTTAAGGTCATTCTTCTGCGGAGAATCTTAACACTGACGAAAATAATATTAATTCAGAAAATGACGTCAAATGCACATCGCCATCTATCAAATATGGAGTTCAACTGTCCGAGTTGCGTGTGTTATGATATTATACTTCTTGGACACTTTATAATTATCTACCTTTTGATAGAATGAACCGATTGCGATGAAACAAAAATTAAGTTACGCACATTTTTTATATATAAAAGTCATCTACATTGGTATCGTAGATTTTACATGATGCGTGCACAAATAAACAGATAAAAATTCCAAATATGCGTGAAATGGGTTATCCTTTAAACCCTGGCTATTTTTTTTTCTTTTTTCTTAAACAACTTTTCCACAGATTTATTATATTATATTTTGAGATTTATTTTATTATATTTATTATATTAGACTTTACGGGAGATAATTTTCAAGGAACAATACGTTCGCTTAGTGAAAATCCATCAACGAAAGCTTTGCTATAGCGATAGAAAAGAAAACAAAAATGCATGGAAATGCCAAGCTCTATCGAAATGGCATACATTTAATAGGCTAGTTTATTGAATTTTTTTTTGTGTGTCAGGTAGATTAATAAAAAATATTGGACACGTATTTTTCTATTGACACGTAAACGTTAAGTAACGACGATATAAAGGGTTGATATATCGTGAATCCTCACGCCGCTAGTATACTTTATACTGCCTTAATGACGTCAAAAGCGCCCAATCCTGATCTTTGATGCACTTTAACTTTGTAATTTTGTATTGATTTGAAAATGCAAAAAATGCGTGTCCAATATTATTTGATAATCTCACTGACGGACTAAATAGAATTATCATTTTTCCACCCAGGAAACATCCCTATTAATTCACGTGATCAATCATTTACCTACAATATGGAATTATTACAATTTATTTATTTGATATCGTATGACACTTGTCTAGAGCCTAATCATACATTTTTGACGTCTTTCCAATCGCTTACGCGACGCTTCGTTGTAGAATGTCACTTTTAATACGTATCGTGTCGTGTCACATGGTTTATTTTACGTGTCGTGTCGTTATCAAGGTATTCTTTGCCGTTTAGTAAACTTTCGGTTTGTTGTGTGTACTTGTCGTGCCGTGTCTTGTTTGAGTCTCTTGACATTTTGGCATTTGAACCATCGCCATCGCTGCTAGCATGGCTCTGTTGTCTAGCCTTTGTACATAATTTTATTAAGCGTAGTTGACGTATTATCTATTACTTTGAACTAAACGAAGCTGCTCTGGCCTCAAACATTTAAAGAGTCTTTTTATAACACACTGAAAGCATCAGTAAGTTATTTATAGCATTTTTGTATCAGAACGGAACCTTTAGTAATTTCCTTGTTCAAATGAAAAAAAAAGCGCTAGTATTTATTAACAAAAGAACTACCTTTTTATCCTAATATACTGTTGAAGTTAACGAACGTAAAACTGAGTTGCTATTATTATGCTCGTATTTTTTGTTAGATGGAGCAACATTGAATGAAAATGAGAGTATTACCACATTATATCGGGCCAAGCGTGGTAGTTATGGCAATATCGGACAGAATAATGGATATTGGGTACGGTAGTGTTTAATCTCGGACGTCTTATCCAATAACATAGTCATATGATAAATAAACTATAGAATGAACAATTGGACGTCTGAGTGACATCTGATTTGATTGTTAAAAACCAGCATCCGGCAAAAAACTAAATCGGTTTTCTACGGAATAGTAACTATTTATATATTGATTTATTAAAAAATAAACAGTTGTGAACGTCAACATTTAAAAAAGAAACACGAAAAATAGACGACTTTATACTGCGTTTTTTTTTTCGTCGGTTGTACAAATTCATACAAAAACATTCGTTGTTTTGGAATGAAAATTTTGATAGATGTAGTTGGGCTTTCTTTCATATCTCTGTTAAAACTGAAAAATACTTTTAAATTAATGAAGCGCTGGTAAAAGCCAGATTAGTGCAAAACGAGGAATAAATAATCGATATGCATCGCAATACGTCCATGTGAACGTATTTGCAATATCGCTATGTAAAATCGCTTGTCGGCGAGATATAAATCTCATTGCATGGCGCCTTCAGGAAAGCGTCTCAGGCTCTAAGCAATAGCCATGTTTTCTGGGTAGAAAAATTATAATTCTATTTAGTCCGTCTGTGAAATTATCAAATAATATTGGGCCCGTATTTTTTGCTTTATCAAATAAAAATAAATTTAAAAAGATGCATAAAAGTTCTATGGGGTATGGGGGCTTGTGACGTCACTTCGTCCGTGACGACTCACGCAAAACACTGCACTGGCAAAAGCACTCAAAGCACTGTATTGTCTTTTTTTTTTGTTTACGTGGCAAAAGAAGAAATACGTGTCCAATACTTTAAGGGTTATCTAACTGACGGACTAAATATATATTTTTTGTCAACTATTCTATCAAATAACGTGACGCACTGTACCGTCTTTTTTTTTGTTTACGTGGCAAAAGAAAAAATACGTGTCCAATATTTTTAGGTTATCCAACTGACGAACTAAATAGACATTTTATGTCAAATTCCCTATTGATATACTATCAAAGAAAGTGTCGCCACACATAACGATTGGAGAAATGTCAAAAATATTTTTTCGCTAAAGAAAAGTCACGCGGCATATCCCTTACATTTTGGTATTTCGCCCATCACCATCACTGGTCTACTTATTTCTTATGTCACCTAACGTGCCTACTAAGATTTTTATATTAATCCAAAATATTTCTAAATAAAACACAAAAAGAGAATGTTTTGTAGCCGAGTTATTTCAAACGGAAAATAAACAAAAATACTATGCGTTTTATACAAGTATACAAAAACAATGATTGACTACTGTAGAAAAAAAAAGATACCTACAATGTAGGTACTGTGAGGACTCTGCTTAACTAGAAGGCAACCTACTTGCCTATAAAAATACTGGCAATTGGTATTACTTGAAAGGTAAATGAATTTCGAATAGGAAATAAGTGAATATGTTTTTGATTGTCAATTCTAGTGTAGCCGCCCAGAAGGCAGGCATATTGTTAAATTCTTACAAAATATATGAACTATAAAAGTAATTTATCTACTAATTTATTAACCTCTGTCTACGCCTTCTACATTTGGTGGATGCTCCGGGTACAGAATCCCAGAAGATAAGAAAATATAAAAATAAATACGCGTGTATACGGCGTACAGTGAAAAACGTTGAAAGTGTTTAAAGACAGAAGTTCGCGTGTGCATGGCGATATACAGTGCACGAAGCCCTATCGGCGTACATAAATCGAGATAAGTTTTAACAGAGAGGGTTGTTACCTCTCATTCTTCTCTTCGGATGGAAATATAAGGAAGAGTCGGAATAAAGCTAAGTGGTTTTATTATTTAGTGTAATTGAGCATAAGGCTAGCATGATGAATGATTATTACACGGGAACGAACGGGTATTGTCTAGAGGAATTTTTAACCGAATTCAAGTCGGTCAACCTATTGAGAGATATTTAGACAATAGATATAACAGAAAACAAGGGGCTTAACAATTTAATCTATTAACTCACACCCTTATCACATTACCTTATTCCAAATTGTTCTAGTAAATAAAGTATCACCATAATGCCGTATAAAGAAAAATATGATACATGAACAGAATATTAATTTGAAACGTTCCTCATCCGTGATTCGTTGTGCTTGTGTCCTTATAAGAGGAAAATGTGTGTCAGTACAAATGTTATGGAACGATAAGTTCTAAATGGTTTAGCGGCCATATCACGTGTCTTTTTTTCAACTTACAAAATACCAAATGAAAATATCATTATTAAAATTTATTTTTAATTACTTACCAGAAATTTTATGATAAATAAATCAATCTCACAGAGCACCACGACGCCTTGCCGGTCACTGCTAGAGACAGCATTGACAAATTTCCCCATACAAACCAAGTTTGTAAGGTTTACCACACCGATAGATCAATCCTTGATCGACGATGTGACGTTGGTGTGGTATTTTTTGGTCCTCTTCTTAGCGCGTCGATGGTAAACATAGTTTTTGAATATTATGTTTGGCATATTCAGCTGTAGCAACATCATTCGCTGACGCAGCCATAAGGTAAGTACATGTACAGGTATAGGACGGAAGGTGAGCCATGGATATTGGAACCATCCGAGAACTCCCACCTGTGGAGGTAGCTTTTGGTGTAAGTAGTAGAAACTATCATTCGACGTCGATTGGTATATTCTACTATCAATCGATCGATGATCGTTCAATTGGTGTGGCAACCCCCTCAGTGATTATCACCGTTTACCCATAGAAATTGACTGACCAGGACATTCATGACTAAACTTATACTCAGTATTTAATGAGCTTATTCTTAAAATTCAACAGACACAATTGAATGAGCAAACTACTGTAGTACTTCTTATTGGAAATAGCCTTAGTGTAACAAAAAGGGACATAGTTAATGGTATTGACACCCTACTTAAGTTAAGATAAGGCATATTAATATTATGTGCATTGCCCTATTCTGGCAAGTTACTTGTTCATGAAAATGAATACATTTCTAGTTTAAATAACTTGATGCATATTTTATCTTGTCGTCGTAGTGACCGTTTGTTGTTTTTTGACAACAATAATTTTGTTAGTGATTTTGTTTTGATTGGGAACCATATGTTTCTTCCCAAATATAGTCGACATTTATTAGCTACATTGTTAGCTTTTAATATACACGCAGTTATTGATGATTTAACTGAGACTAGGTTTAGTGATTTAACAGTATTATCCAGTTTTTCTGATAGTACTACTGATTCTTCAAACGATTAGAGCCGACAAAAGAGAAGACGAATAGTAATATTTTACTATATCATCAAAATATAAATCGCTTCTCCGGCAAAATTTTAGTCGTGGAATTGTTAGTAGATAAATACCACATGGATATCTTATGTTTTTGTGAAACTTGGTTAAAACCAAATAGGATGTTGTTTATTGTAAATAATTTCTCAGTTGCCAGCGCGTACAACAGATCCACAGTGGGTGGTGGTACCTTGATACTTTGTAATAGTCATCTCAAATATAAGGAAAGGAAGGATATCACTGCTTACTCTGTTGATCGCTTATGTGAGGTAGTATGTGCAGAGGTCGAGGGGCATACTATCTTGTGTGTTTACAGACCACCAGCATCAAACTTGTCATTGTTTTTGATTACAATGGAAGAATTATTATGTAAACTTTTCAGAGATAATAAATTAGTTTTTGTTTGTGGTGACTTAAATATAGATCTGTTAGTCAATTCACCTGAAAAAAATAAGCTCATTTCATTGTTCAAATCATTTAACTTAAAATATTTATTTAATGAACCGACAAGAATAACAGCAACTTCGGTTTCGTGCATAGATAATGTTTTCACTAATTGTAAAGTAAAAGAATCATTTTTAATTAGTGGCGTTAGGTCAGACCATATTGGTCAACTAGTATCTTTTGAGTCAGATAAAAAATTTAACCAAGCTAAATCAATTCGATTAAGACCTCTTACTAAAAATAAATTAAATTCTTTTAATAATAATGTTTTTAGCAACCTTTGTAGCGCCAGTTTTGATTCAAAAGACCCCAATATAAATTACGGCACGTTGTTTTCTACAGTTTGCCAAGAATTTAATAAAACGTGTCCTGTAAAAACAGTTAAAGTCAATAATTCCAAATCGAAATTTAGTGAATGGGCCACTGTGGGCATAAGAAAAAGCCGAGATATCTTATATAATTTATATTACAAAAATCTTTGACTTCCGATCAAGTTTTTCACACTTATTGTTAAATACAGGTATGCGGATCCCAAGCCAGGAGCTCATCACTGGGGCCCATCAGCAGCGTGTCACTCCTGGATCCAATCAGAACCTGTACCCACGAAACTGCCGTAACGCAGCAGTGGAAAGCTAGGGATTTGCTCCCTATTGCGAGAGATACTGGTACCTAACTCACAGGTGGCACAAGGATTGGCGTATATACGTTCGTACTTACCTTAGATTCCTGCGGTAGACTCCTGGGCGTCGATCAATCTCGTGCCGTGAGGTTAGGGATAGGAGGATATATATTATATAATAAAGGAAGTAATGGGAAAGACTGACGGCTGTCTGGACCGAAGAATCCGGCCGGCGTCCACCAGGCAGCACGTTTCCCGCAAAAGCACCTCGATGCGCATGAAAATATACTCCAAACCCACTTTAGGGACGCCCCACAACGCCGATTGCGAATGGCGGGCGCGTTTAAAAAATACAATCACCGAAATATCGCTCGATTACGTTATTAGAATACAAGACACCGATTTTCTCGCGTGTTCCGTTCAAGTTTTCTAACTACCCTGTTAGTGTCAGCTGTCAAGATCGTTGACAGCCCACGGACCCGGTGTTGCGAGTAAACATAAACTCGGGACAGAACATCCCCCCGTCTCGGACATAAGGAGTTATGTCCGCTAATAAATGGGCAAGCGTGCTAAACTCGCCACTGCTCGCTTCAAAACCGAATCTCCGACCATGACCTCCGCAACTCTGGGAACTCCGTCAGACCCATAAATCAAATCTACAATGCGTCCACGACGCCAATACAAAGGTAACAAGTTAGGTTCTTTAACCAGTACAAGGTCTCCGACTTTGGGAGGGTCAGTTTTGTCAGTCCACTTGACGTGCTGCTGCAAAATATGCAAATATTCCAAAGACCAACGATGCCAGAAACTTTGGGACATCTGTTGGAGCAACTCAAAGCGAGTCAATTGCGAAGATTTAATTTCTCTGAAGGGGTATTCCGGCAGGGCGTTAAGAGGCTGACCAATCAAAAAATGACCAGGGGTCAAAACTTCCAGGTCATTTGGGTCCGAGGAGATCGGACAGAGGGGTCGTGAATTGAGGACGGCCTCGATTTTACAGAATACCGTAACAAGTTCCTCAAAGGTCAAAATTGTTTCACCAATAACACGGCGGAGATGCGTTTTTGCCACCTTCACAACGGCCTCAAAAATGCCACCCCAATGTGGGCACACTGGGGGGTCAAATTGCCAATTAATTCCCATTTGCGCCATGGCAAATCTCAAATTCTGTTTATCCTTATTTAGATAATTACAAATATCATTTAAATATCTATCAGCGCCCTTATAATTAGTACCGTTATCAGAACGGATCAAAGATGGTAGTCCTCGGCGGGAAACAAATCTACCTAGCGCTGCAACAAACGCTGAGGGCAGTTACAAGTTCCAAGTGAACCGCCTTGGAGGCCAGACAAACGAACACACACAAGTAGGCCTTGACAGCCTTGGCGTTCCGAAGTTGAGAAGTCTTCACCAAGAAAGGACCAGCGAAATCGGTTCCGACCGAAGCAAATGGTCTGCTTTCCGTCACTCGGTCGGATGGCAAATCACCCATTATGGGTTGAGTGGGAGCAGCCTTCAACTTATAGCACTGCATACATTTAAAGATGATGCCACGAATAGTGCGTCTGGCCGACAAAATCCAAAATTCACGCTGCAAAATGGCTACGAGGGCGTTGCAACCGGCGTGTGCGTTATTAATGTGTCGATCGGACACCAACAATTTCACCAACGCTCCTCCTTTAGGGAGCAACAAAGGATGGCGAGCACCATAAGGCAAGTTCGAATTCCGCAATCGTCCTCCGACTCGGAGCAAACCAGATTGGTCTAGGAATGGATTAAGACGAGCGATTGAGCCTTTCAAAGCTGAGCATTTCCTCAGGGTTTCAATAGTCTGGTCAAAGTGCTCGGCTTGTACAGCACGAACCAACAACAGCAGGGCCTCTTGACGTTCATGAGGCGACAAAACTGAGGATAACAATTTATTATTAGGGTTCCGTCCGTTACGTATGAAACGCCGGACCCAAGCGGTAACACCTACCAATTTCGACAAAGAACTGTATCTGTCCCAAAGATACTCCAAATTATATGCAGGTTGCGTTTCCACAATTCCAATACGCAAGCCTGGCAAAACCTCTGGAGAGGACAACCTATTCTGGGGCCAGGACGACTCGCGATGCGACAACCAGTCTGGTCCCCACCAAAGAGAATGGTCAACAAGGGCAGGAGCCTCGCAACCACGGGACGCGCAGTCTGCGGGGTTCAATTCTCCTGGGACATGTCTCCAGATCAGTTTAGTCTCAGAGTTCTGAATCTGTGAGACTCTATTCGCCACAAAAACCTCCAAAGTATGAGCTGAGGTGCGAAGCCAACAAAGAACGATCTCGCTATCAGTCCAAGCGAAAACGTCTGAGATATCAACTGAGCGACCCAGAGTGCTGTAAACATGGTGAAGGAGCCTAGTAAGAAGAGCTGCTCCAGACAATTCCAATTTAGGAATGGTTAACCGTGACCTAATAGGCGCCACCTTACTCTTAGCCATCACCAAGTGGACCTCCACAGAACCGGATGGACCTACAGTCCGTAAAAATACCACGGTCGCATAACCTCGTTCGGACGCGTCACAAAATCCGTGGAGACTCACTCGACACTTACCAGCTGGTAGAAGGAGTCTGGGCAAGGAAATCCGGTTTACATCCGGAAGGGAAGATACAATCGCAAACCATTCCCTCATCAACTCTTCCGGCAGAGGCTCGTCCCAAGTAATATTGGCTAACCAAAGTTTCTGCAAAAACCACTTAGCCAAGAATATGACAGGAGTGATCCATCCATTGGGATCAAAGGTCCGGGCAACAGTTGACAAGACCATGCGCTTTGTCCAGGTCTGGGGAGTATCCAATTTAACTTGATAGGTGAAGACATCCTGGACGGGCTGGTACTGGATACCAAGGACGGCAATCAAATTAGGGTTATTCACATCCTCAAAAAGGAGAGGATCCTGCTGATGCTCTACTGGCAGATCACTCAACAACTCCGGACTATTCGACAACCATTTACCCAATTCGTAACCTCCTGATTTCAGGATTCCAATCAACTCATCTCGCAAAACCAAGGCCTCTTCCACTGTAGAGGCCCCGGTGCACACATCGTCGACGTATACGGAGTCTTTCAGAATAGCAGCTGCACGTGGATACTTCAACTGTTCACGGCTGGCCAACTCCAATAAAGTGCGGATGGCAATATAGGGACTAGACCTGAGTCCATACGTTGTAGTGTTCAACTCGTACACAGAAATCGGATCACACGGTCGCTCACGCCAAAGAATCATTTGATAGCGCCGGTCGTCCGGATGAACAAGAGATTGTCTGAACATCATACGGATGTCAGCCACAAAAACAATCTGGTGACGGCGGAAATTGGTGAGGATATCCGAAATGTCCCTATGCAATTTGGGACCCGAGTGCAAGCACTGGTTCAAAGAAACTCCATTGGACGTAGGGGCCGAGCCATCGAATACCACGCGGATTTTACCACCCGGAGTTTTCAAAACCGCATGGTGCGGCAAAAAGTAATGCTCGATTGAACGGCAATTAAGATAAGAAGGAGACATGTGTCCCAAATCTTCATACTCCCGCATGAAGTCCACGTATTTCTTACAAAAAACCGAATCTCTACGCATTCGACGCTCCATGGACAATAACCTCTTTTCCGCTAAAGCATAGGAATGACCAAGAGGAGGACGCGCAACCTGAAACGGCAAACGAGTGACAAAACGACCATCAGCGAGGCAACCAGTATTGTTCTGGTAATTCAATTCGCACTCTTGTTCAGCTGGATCGACTCTTGGAGCAAGTGGAAGCTCTTCGACTTCCCAGAAGCGCTGAACGGCGTCGGATAGAGAGATCCCCACATTCAATTCTTGGTCCTCAATCCGCGGGGCGGAGCCCTTCAACACGGGACCCATGAAGCTAAAGCCAAAAACTGTCGGTATAGCTACTAACCCATTCGTCTGCAGAACCCGCTTGGTCCCGGACAAAATCAAACCCAAAACATCCGCACCTAAAAGCACGTCTACGGGTCCGGGTACAAACCACTTCGGGTCGGCAGGAGTTAGATCTGACGTTAATTTCACCACGGCAGGGCTAATGGTTACCTGCGGGTGTCTGCCCATGATATCATTCAAAACAACGGCCTTGGCCAAGATTCTTGGCCCACAATGAACCAGCGAAACACAAATTTCAACTTCTCCCCGTTGACCACCTGCTTCAATACCACCTATGCCGTATATAGCAGAATGGTGGGGTCCACGTGGGAGACCCAATCTCTCCACTAAACAAAAGGATACAAGACAGCCTTGAGCACCCGAATCCAAAAGGGCACGAACTAACAAAGAGTTACCCTTCGGGCCCCAGATCCTTACAGAGACAGTTGGCAGAAGGACTGTCTCTGGCTGGGCGGCTGTAGTGGAGGAGAGGGAGGCGACCACCTATTGTTGATAACCCCCCTGGGGTTGGTAGTCGTCCGGAAGATCGGACGCGGGCCAGTTGGAGTGTAAGTAGTGGTCTACCGGAGTGCCGAAGTGTCTTCCGACTCGCCCAGTCACCGGGTTCTGGTAACCACGGGCACGTCCAAACTGGGGCGGGCGGCGCTCCAATCGCGGTCGCTCATGTAGCGGTGGTGAGAATGGCCGCGGCGCGGGCTGCCTCTCCATTCCCAAATACCTCTCCTCTCGTTGAGGAGGGGGTGGAGGGGTGCCCCCGCCTGTGCGAGGTGAGCCCCGTCGAGGATCCACGTGGGTTTGGTGGGGTTGGTGGGGTTGCGGACCCCCGCCTATGGGGGAGCGTCGGGCATCATCAGGCCCGCCAGCACCATTTTGGTTAGAACACAACACGCGGTTGTGCTTACCTTGACAGTGCGGGCAAGGATCTGACCTCTGGCAATCCCGCTGCAAGTGCTGTCCCAGACAGGTGTAACACCACTTGCGGCTGTTGGCGATTCCCCGTCGGTACTTTGTGTTCCTTGCCAGGAACTTCGGACAGGAGGTGACCATGTGGCCATCCGTGTTGCAGTATATGCAGTGCATACTGCGAGCCTGGGTCGCCACATATTGATGAGGAGGGCGTCGTGACTCACCCTTCCCACGAGGGGGGGGCGCGCACCAACACGACGCGGGTCCGGAGAGGACCGCTCTGGGGCCCGCGAGGGACCTTCAAATCCAGATTGGTCCAAGAGGCGACATTCCTCATCCAGGAATTTCAACAAGTCATCGAAAGGGGGGAGGTATGTGGCATTATCCCCACCATACCTCTGCTCGAAGCGAACCTTCAATTCGGAAGGCAACCTTGACAGAACAAGGTGAAGTAGCATGAAGGACCATTGGTCAATAGGTAGGCCCAATCGCCTCAAGGCGTTCAAGGCCACCGTCAGTGGGTTGACCAAATCCATTCGTAGGGTGGCAACTCGATGGATGCGAGGCAACGACAAAATCTGCGAGACGTGGGCGTCCGCTAACAGCCTCACGTTCGCATAACGCTTGATCAACAGTTCCCGGGCAGTATTATAACTTTGATCCGTAACAGTTAGGTGGCTGACTAAACCTAGGGCCTCTCCTCTTAACGTGGAGAACAAGTAGGCCTGCTTTTGACTAGGCGACAAGTCTGTCCTAGCATCCACCAAACTGTTGAACAGGTCGAAGTAGGCAGTCCAACAACCCAAATCTCCACTAAAGTGTGGCAAGTCTAGCGTAGGCAACCGTCCTAACAAAGCAGGATGGGTGGGAGACCTCGTCTCCACCTTCAAAACATCCTGTGTAGAACCCCTCAATTTACTGGTTGCCTCAACAATATCATCAGAGAAACCGTAGAACTGTGTGACGTCTGCCTCAACCGCAGCGGCTAACTCAGTGTCCTCGGTGGACAATAGTTCCAAACATTCCGCATGATATTTATCTACCCTGGCCTGACGCACTGGGAGTTCCCTAGAACGCGCCAACAAAGCGTCTGATCTATCAGGTCTACTTATTAAAGAGGCCGCCGTGGTCACCCATCTCAATTCCGATCTAATCTTACAAGCAAATGTATTGGCAGTCATACTGTCAAAATGTAAGCAACGGTGATTAAATATTAATTAATAAACAAAAGGTTCAACAAAAATAAATTAATAATGTATGTGTGTAACCAAAATAACAGTTTGACAGTAATTCTCTTACCAAATTAAATATCAAATAATAAAGTCTGTAAAAGAAACAACAAGTTAATTTAACAAATAGTACTGAACCCTGTTACATTTACTTAATTATTTTCCAGTACAAAATTATTATGGAACCCCAACTATCAATTTATAAATTATCAAAAACAAAGTGGGTAGGTACCTCAAGAAAATAAATTATCAACACAAAAGAGGGTATTCTAAAAAGTGAAAATTATCAACACAAAGTGGGTAGGTTGATTTTACAATAGAATTCAATATTCAATTTACTTTAATAGTTAAAAACAATGGATTTAACTTGAATCAATTAGAATATTACTGTCAATATCAAACAAACTAACCAATTTTCTTATATAATTGGTAACAATATACTTTACAACAATAAATTCTATAGTGGACACTGAGTATGTTTATAATGTAAACAAACTAACAAATCCAAGTTAGAAGGTTCAAGGTCCAACAATAACTATGATTCAATTTAATACAATTAGGAAAGACTATTTAGTCTGCACCAAACCTATATTGTATACAACAAATAAACAAATTTCAATACAAAACTGTAACCTTCTATCCCGGAGTGACAATATTAAGTTGTGAGTTGTACACTTTATTTCAACAAATTGGAATGTAACTGTGGGGGATTTTTGCCTCTAACAAGACACAACCAACTCTGAGTGACTCAAAATGTACTACTCCCCAACCCAGTATTCTCAACAATAAAAAGCAAACCGACAAACAATACAGCGTTCACTGTGAACGAGTGTCCTAGCATATACTATGATCGTGGAATGAACCACGCTCTTGCTACCAAATATTAAATACAGGTATTCGGATCCCAAGCCAGGAGCTCATCACTGGGGCCCATTAGCAGCGTGTCACTCCTGGATCCAATCAGAACCTGTACCCACGAAACTGCCGTAACGTAGCAGTGGAAAGCTAGGGATTTGCTCCCTATTGCGAGAGATACTGGTACCTATCTCACAGGTGGCACAAGGATTGGCGTATATACGTTCGTACTTACCTTAGATTCCTGCGGTAGACTCCTGGGCGTCGATCAATCTCGTGCCGTGAAGTTAGGGATAGGAGAATATATATAATAAAGGAAGTAATGGAAAAAACTGACGGCTGTCTGGACCGAAGAATCCGGCCGGCGTCCACCAGGCAGCACGTTTCCCGCAAAAGCACCTCGATGCGCGTGAAAATATACTCTAAACCCACTTTAGGGACGCCCCACAACGCCGATTGCGAACGGCGGGCGCGATTAACAAATACAATCACCGAAATATCGCTCGATTACGTTATTAGAATACAAGACACCGATTTTCTCGCGTGTTCCGTTCAAGTTTTCTAACTACCCTGTTAGTGTCAGCTGTCAAGATCGGTGACAGCCCACGGACCCGGTGTTGCGAGTAAACATAAACTCGGGACAGAACACTTATGTTAGAAACTATTCCAAAATATTCAAAAGAGTCTGCGCTCAAGCAAAATCTCAAATAATAATTAACAAGATTGGTATTTCTAACAATAAAATAAAAACTGTGTGGCAAGTAATTAATAGAGAAATTGGAAAGACACAACAACGCGATCAGAATGAGTTGTCTTTGAAAATAACTAATCAAACCATTTCTTATAAGCAAGAAGTCGCTGAGACATTAGAAAATTTCTTTACCAACATTCCGTTAGAGGTTACGAAGTCTCTTCCCTCCTCATCGAAATTAGCTGAAGCTCTTCTTAAAGAAAACTTTACTAAAGACATACCAACCTTTAAATTTAAACCAATATGTCTTGATACAATTACAAACGCGTTCAAAAGTCTCAATATAAAAAATACTGAAGACTTATGGGAGGTATCCGTTAGGGTTCTTTTAGATATTATTGACTCGATTGCTCCTGTCCTTATAAGCATATTCAATCAATGTTTGGACAGCGGCACGTTTCCTGACTTAATGAAGCACAGTAAAGTAGTACCAATTTTCAAATCAGGCTGTAAGAGTGATCCCTCTAATTACAGACCTACATCCGTGCTTCCAGCATTGAGTAAAATCTATGAAAAAATCATGCTGGACCAGATGTTGTCTCACTTCAATTCTAATGGGATCCTGCATAGTCAGCAGTTTGGTTTCACGAAAGGTAGGTCGACAACGGACGCGGGAGTAAAACTCATCAGCCACATCTTGGAATCTTGGGAGAAGTCCCAGGATGCCATTGGCGTTTTCTGTGATCTCTCAAAAGCGTTCGACTGCGTCGACCACAACACACTGATCTGTAAATTACACCACTACGGAATTCGAGGACAAGCTGCTCATCTCGTGCTTTCCTATTTATCAAACAGACAGCAAAAAGTAAATGTCAATGGGGCGACGTCCTCCGGGTCTCTAGTCAAGATGGGCCTGCCCCAAGGTTCAATTCTCGGCCCTTTCCTCTTTCTTGTTTACATTAATGATCTTCCCTTTATGATGGCCAAATTATCGGATATAATTCTATTTGCTGATGATACTTCGTTAATTTTTAAAATAGATAGGAAAGATACGGATGTCTTACATGTCAACGAAAGTCTAATTATTCTCTCAAAATGGCTCTTAGCTAACAATCTCTTACTGGATGCGAAAAAAACAAAATGTCTTAAGTTCTCTTTACCAAATGTACCACAACGTGACCTAAACTTAAATCTTGACGGCAAAAATCTTGAAGTTATAACGGAAACTGTATTCTTAGGGATTACTATCGATTCAAAATTGCAGTGGGGCGCGCACATTAGAACTCTTTCGGGAAGGTTAAGTTCAGCTGCATATGCAGTAAGGAAAATAAGGCACTTAACCGATGTAGCCACAGCTAGGTTAGTATACTATGCTTATTTCCACAGTATTATGTCTTATGGCATTCTGCTGTGGGGATCAGCAGCAGATGTTGACTCAGATTTCATATTACAAAAGAGGGCAATCCGCGCGATCTATAAAATGGGTCCTCGCGAGTCCCTCAGAGATAAATTTAAAGAGATCGATATACTGACTCTACCTTCACTTTATATTTTGGAATGTATTTTGTATGTCCGCAAAAATCGAGGGCTTTTCAAAACTAGAAGCGACTTACATAATTTAAATACACGCAGTAAGCACGAACTTGTAATACCCAAATTCAGATTAACTAAAACTAGCAAGTCTTTTCTTATAAACAGTATACGCTTTTATAACAAGTTGCCAAAGTCAGTTATAGAACTGACCGATGGAAAGTTCAAAAATCACATCAAACGTGTCCTTATTAAAAAAGCATATTATAAAATCAAGGACTACGTTGAAGATAAAATTTTTGGCTTTAGCTCCTTCTGCGCATGCGGCTTCCTTGGTAACTCATAAACGGCACAAATATGTGGATGTCTCTAACTATTCTCAAATATTTTTTTTTTTTGTTTTTCTTTTTTATTTGGACTTTTTACAATAGTTCGCAATCATCTTTATAGCCCTTTGCAAAGAATAGATACAGCACTGAAAACAACATTTGTGCCACATGTTAAATTTAGTCTTGTTAGTTATATTAGTCATTAGTCATTAATTTAATGTCAAGATATAACAAATTGTTAAAGGTTTCAATTCTCGAGTATACATTATAGAATGGTTATTACATTTAAAAGTCGGTAGGCATATAATTACATTAGTATGTTGTACAGTCAATAATGTCTCCCTAATATGAATAATTAAGTCAAAATAATTGTTCGTTGTTCGATAATCTTCTTCACCAATGAAAATTATGCAATAATCATTACTTGAGTAGTCAGCTAGTTTTGCGTTTATATTACATAAAAGGTTTTTGATGCCACTGTTTGGCAACAGAAAGTGACATATTTCTGTTTCTGGAAATGTATTTTCAGCTGTTGTTAATATATTGTTCGCGGTGTTACTACTTATGATGCATAATTTTGGATGTTTATGCACCGATTTGCTCTTTTGAGTTACTTGTGCTGTCTTATTTTCAGATTCCATTGGAGCAAATGCAGTGCATTTATATTGCATTGGCTTAGTACATAGTTTACTTTCATCTCGTTGACTTTCTGTTATTTTATTTTTGGTTTCGGATTGAGGGGTAGATGTTATTGATTTCGTCGTTTTAGGAGTGTCGGTTTCATCATTCCTTATTTGTGCCGATGCGGACGTCATTTTTATGTTCTTTGAAGCAATCGCAGTAGCGGTGTTTTGCTTTTGTTTGCGTCTTTTTACAGATCGAGGTGTAATATTTATATTGTCTGCTTTAATACTTTTGTAAGTCTCTATGATTTTTAAATATTTTTGCAAAGCCGATTTTAAACGAAAGTTTTCGGAATTGAGATTCTTAATTTCCTGGTGCGCTATCAATAACTCTTCTGATAATTGTTTAACTTTTTCGTTTAAATCGATCACGGTCTTACTAATATTTAGCGATGTATTTGGCAAACTCATCATAGTTGCATCGAAAAGCGCCGAACTATCTCTGGAGATGTCGTTTAGTGAACTGGTTTGGTGTATTCTACTATATGTAATGTTGTTACAGTCCTCCATTGTTATTTAAAATTGTATTATTTAGTATTCTGTGCGTAACGGGACGTAGTCTCAAAAGGCTAGTATTCAAAATTAATAACTAAAGTTTCCGAACGAATATTATCCTGTCACGTTGGTGATTGGTTAAATGAGTCATCTGTTCCTAATTTTGTTGTTTACATTTGAAAAAGCAATCAAACTCTTCACAATCTTTTGTGAATATGTTTTGTTCTTGTGGCCCAGAACTCCGTGTTTTGTAGCTTTGATGTTAATTATATATTAAAGCCAACCTGTTTTGATGGTGTTGTTTGATGGGTGTTGAGTTGTCCAATCACTAGCAAATTCGCACTTGCACTGGTTTTCGCTAATGTATGCCGTTTTAAACCAAGATAACAATGTCACTAGTAAAACTACTCACTAAGAGTGTATATATGTATGCTTGAGCCAAATATATAAATAAAACTTAATTTTAATGTTTAAATTTAACACAGCGCGATGTTTGACGTATGGTGACAGATGATATATATATATATATTTTTTTTTAAACATTGTATAGATTCTTTTACCGATTATTTTGTGAATGTGTGAACATTGTAGGCCTTCTAGATGTTAATTAACATTTGTTAACTTTGTTATATATTATATAAACTTTTATTTTTTTGTAGTTCCTTACGACTTATTGTCGGGCCTACGTTGTCCCCCCATAGTACTAATGCTGTAACATGGAAATATTGTAAAACCAAACCATTTTTAAAAGAGTAACCATGGAGTTTCTTGCCGGTTCTTCTCCATAGGAAACGACCAACCCGAACCGTGCACCTTTTGTCGACGTTTTATAAGTGCCCATGTAGGCCAATGTAAAATAAAAATAAATATATTTTGTTTTTTTTTTTTTTTATTTAATTATATTTTAATACAGAGGTGTTACTTAATTCTAAACTCGCCAAACTTTTACGTTTGATGGCGAGATTATACATTGCATTGGCAGTAATATTATTATTAATGTAATGTCGTGTCTAGTCGCAGTTTATTCCGTGTTCTGTGCCCACGTCTCTCGATCACTTAGTATACTATAAGTATGAGAAATCCACCCCTTTTCCGATACTGTTGCTCGATTAAACGAATCGAAGATGAATGATGATTGCATAATGATGATGCTTTTTTTGACATAGCTGTTTTTCCTGCCTCTCACAATAAGATATTGTAAACTTATTTGTATTGTATCCTTAGGTACACTACGCAGGCGTTTATTCAAAAATCTTGTCATTTATAAAGGCTTTATGAATATCAAAAAACTCTATATCAGGTATATGTCAATGTATAGGAGCCGTATTGTAAATGTCATATTTTATTTAATCTAAAAAACCGGCCATGTGCGAGTCGGACTCGCGCACGAAAGTTTCCGTACCATTGCAAAAAACGGCAAAACAGGCAAAAACATCACGTTTGTTGTATGGGAGCCCCACTTAAATATTTATTTTATTCTGTTTTTAGTATTTGATATTATCAAACACGACTCGCCTAAACGGATTACAAGTGGCATAAAGACTAGATGTTTCCGTAGAATAATTTTAGCTTGCACATGGGCGAAGCCGTTAGCAAAACCTAGTACTACTTCGTTCCTGTTTTAGTTTTAAGACATCTGTACTCTATTAGCCCATTATAAAACTCTTCTCTAATTGTGCCGCTTCTTTCTGCTCCATTAACGTTCTTAGTGAATCAATCACTAGATGGATTTGGGGAATTAATCCGTAATGTGAATGATTACAGTGGTTTGCTTGGCAAGGCTAGCGAGTTTTCTGATGGCTCGATACGACTCGATCTATATCACTCCGATAAACGAATATTACTAAGCGATATTGCAGATATGTGCAAATGAACGCAATGCGATGCAATTCGGCCGATTTGCGCTTGCAATTTTCTTAGATAAAAATCTTTTTAACAAAACCGACTTCTAAAGCAAAAAATAAATTTGTTTTCCGAAGTCAGTGTCTTTGGTACCTATTGTTTTTCGTTTTTCGAGATCGACTTCCGAAAAAAAAAGTTGTTTTTCGCTTTGTAGAGTTTTGCTTTAGAAGACGGTTTAAATTTTTGTTAAAAAAATATTTCTTTTACTCTTTTTAGTGTTGGTACCTCATATTACCATGAAAATCATTTATAGTCAAAGTACATCTCAAACACGACTAGGATACATTGTTTTATTACGGAGGTCCAGTGCCTACCTTCCGGCTTCATCAGTTCGATGGTACCATTTGCATCAATACCATTTATTTTAATGTATTATCCATGACATACTTATTAAGGAGTTCTAGTGGCCGTCTGTGGTCTTCTTCATCAGTTCCACTTCAGCAAATGATACTTTTTGAGTGCAAACGTTGTCAAATTATTAAAAATACCAAAATCAATATATGTCTGCCTATAATATTTGAGGAGTGTCCTCGATTGCCATAGGATCCCATCATTAGATTCTGATTTAGTGACAATGGGACCACTTCGAGAGTAAACCCTTTTTAAACAAAAAAAAGAACTTTTGACGGAGTTACGCCTCAAAAAATAAAAAGATAGATACATCCGAATTGAGAACCTCCTCCTTTTTGGGCAGTCGGTTAGATATACATGCGCGGTATCGCATATCGACGTAATTTGAATTACGTCGCGCCAAATTATAGCAGCTATGTAGTAACTGGTGTGTTTTTGTTTTTTTCACGTCTGGTGGCGAGCGACGACAGCAGACTGATTTTTCGAGTGAATTCTGTCTGGAGCAAGAAATAAAGATGAGATGTAAGAAATAGTTCTGTGCCTTATTTTTTGCTATTGACAATAATTGAGATTTATATTTACAAGAAAGTAGTTGCTAGCTTAGCTTCGAATAAGTCAATTTAGATTTTATTGTGTGACGAGAACTGTTTGTTTTTTTTTAGACCTTTTCGCGCCCTAGGAATTTCTCCTGTATCGTAGTGGGTGCATTTCTTAACATTTATACTCAATTTCAGGAAGAGCTGGACCCGGAACAACTATCTAAATATTTTTTCCGTGCAGGAATCAAAATCGGAAGAATCAGGCTTTGTTCTGAGTGTGCAATATGTTTGGTACAAGTAGCTCAAGTCCCCTTTTCGTTGAAATAAGGTTATTTAATGATCTTCCACGAAGCGTTATTAGCTTAAAACTTAGCGTACTATAAAACTACCACAGTTGAGTGTTTTCTTCTGAATCAAGGGAGAGTTCACAGATTCCAAGAAATCTCACACCGGCTGACACTCGCTACAAGCCAAGATTTTCCCGTGATATTTGCTTAAATTCCTTTGAGATAAAATTAGGTCCATTTTCATAGCATAAACCGTCTTTCTAGGTTTTATATCATGATCAAGAGGCTAAACAATAAAATAATAATGAAAAAGGTTTATTAACAAATTTCATCATCATCATATCTGCCGAAAGACGTCCACTGGTGGATATAGCCCTTCTCCAACCGTCACTACATTGATCGGCCAAGTGCGTCTCGCATACAGCGGATCCCCGCAACCTTCACCAGGTCATCGGTCCTGGTGGGAGGCCTTCCAACGCAACGTCTTCGGGTTCACGGTCACCACTCCAGAACATTTCTGCCCCATCGGCCATCCGTTCTGCGAGCAATGTGCCCTGCCCACTGTCACTTAAGTTTGGCAATTCTTCGGGCTATTTCGGTAACCCTCGTTCTCTTGCGGATCTTTACATTTCTGATTCGATCACGCAAGGAAACTCCGAGCGTAGCCCTCTCCATTGCCCTTTAGGTGATTGGAAGCTTTCTGATGATGAAAGATTAAGAAATGATCCTTAAGAAGATTAAAAACCGATACACAATTTTAATATAATCCTTTATAGCCACAAATCGTTTCTAAAAGCCGTTGTTACACAATAATTGGTTTTGCGATAAACCGACAATACCATTTTTCAATCTGCTGGCCCAATACTCTGAAAGCAAGCAATTAAATTTCAAACGGCAATTGATGCCGTGTCCGTTTTACGCTGGCTTATAATTATAGACACAAACCAGACTTCAAATGCATTTATATTATTGACACACAGATACCGCGGTAAACATTGTTACAATAATTGAAAATCAAATATTAACGACCACTGATTTGTTGTAGCCAATCAAATAGTGGAATGGTTGTTTGTAATCGTACTTCCCTAGTATAAATGTGAAAGTTTGCGTTTGGTTTCCATTAATTCGGCTAGACTCTTACCAAATGTGTCTTATTGCATAATGCAATAAAACATATAAGGTTAAAAATGAAAATAAAACCTGTTTTCCAATTTCCAACTTTTGTTTTTCGTAATTATACTATCGCTGCAACATTGTCGTGCGAAAATTGTGACACGCATTACTGTCAAAAGTTTAATTGTCCTATCGTTTGTCGTGAAAACAATCAGTCGCACTAACGTACATCGAGCTGATGTGCTGTCGCACCACTGATGGTCGACATATCGTACTGTCACCCTAATATTTTTCGCGTATTTATTTGTCGCAACTTTAATGCGGAGTCACCTTATTCAGGTCAGCTTTCAGTCTAATCAAGTGCAGCTGAATGTCAGTAACAAAGGATGGATGTTTCTTAATCAATCACGCCGCAAAACGGCTAAATTTGTATATGAAATTTGGCACACACATAGACCATGGGCTTTAATGTTTAGGACATATCCCGGCAGTGTGTTCACGCGGGCGAAGCCACTGGTAAAAGCTAATTTGCTATAAATAATTTTGTACTGTATTTTACGTTGTAAATTCATTAAAAACAATTTTAATGCGGAAATTGAATACCCATCATGTATTATATAAGCTTTATATTTACGTTTATTGCGGAGTTTGCTAAATCAATAAACGTGCATACTTTTATGGTATGTTTGATAAAATCGATGGGCGACTATTGATTCTATCCCCAATCTTTTTGGGTTTTATTTTAAATTTGACTTAGGGTCATTTGAATGCAATAATTGACAGTTTTTCAGGTTAAAGTAGAATTCGACAAAAACATACCCAACTACAAATTCATAATTCAGAAATCGGGGGTCAGATATTAAATGTGCTTAAGAAGGTTTTTTAAAACATATTTAGAAAAAGTCTTTTATCCTTTGTTTGCCTAATAAGAATTGGCTTCGTTCAACTAACGTCGGTTTGTTGTACTTGCGCTTTCACATCCCTTATTCTTTTATGATATCCAATATCTGAATGACCTTCCGTATTTTATCAGACAGCCAACCATATCCTCATTCTTTATTCTCTGTATCAATATTCCTTTGTTCCATCGTGAGTACGTCCTAAGCTAACCTGTCAAACATGTCTAGTATGACAGCCAGCTTACCATATAGACTGTATATGTGATTTGTTCCAGAACAAAGATTAAAATCTACATGATTTGGGTTACATACAGTGAGTCTTTTGTTCAAGCCAATTTTATTTAAGAGTTCAATCCATCAGTATAGCTTTTTCCAAACTATGTTGCGGGTGAGTCCCAGTATAACTGGATCCAGCGGAGAACCAGTATTTTACAAATACCAACTGCCTATCTCCGATCTCCATAACCCAGTAACGGCCTAACAAGATACTCAAAGGCAAATATGTTATGTACTGTCAGATTTCCCGGCTTCTGACTACCCGTAACTACCGTCAAATGATAGTCAAGACCAATGGTCTAGTGTGCTTAGCGAGGCACAGAAGAATCTCAGTAGGTATGAAGATCTACAAGTGCGGCTATTATTATTTAGCCATGAGCTCCTCTTTAAGATTTATTTAGATAAGATAATTTTGGGCATTCCGTAGAAAGCGTGCTACGGCGTAGTTCACAAGCTATGACGTAGCTGACGTAGTCATCAACCACAACTACGTGGGCGGTTTCATTGATCAACCTAGTTAACACGCCGTACATAATGTGCAATTGTCCAAACTATACCTACTACCAGTGACATGCCAAACACAAATCACACAGGGCATATTAACAGTAGCGATAGTGCAAACTTAGCATGAGAGACGGTAGTAACTATTTCAGTTCTCAACACATTATCCACCATTATATTTTATTGTAACTGCGAGAGGTTTTCTGACGATATTTCCGTCCATTTACCGTCCCTTGAATGTCCTTATAATTAGCTTTCGATGGGATTTTTTTTTATTTGAAAGCCCCATAACAAATGGTTACCCATCCAATTGAAAAGACTTGCCCAGGACAGCCAAGATGAGAAGTCAATTTGCGGATCAAGTTGAAGAAATCCATGGAATTTTCTATCAAATTTAGCCGCAAGCTTGTGGAAAAATGAGGAAAAGTTATCAAGAATAAATGGAAACATAAACCTTAAACCAAAGGATGATGGGTTTGTCGGAAACATCCACGGAGAAAAAAAGCAAAGTTTACCGTGATTGGCCAATTAATTGTATTCCAATTAAACTTTATTATAAGGTATACCCGGCAAACTCGGAGTGTTTGATTAAAATCAACTTGGTTGATTTTGCCATCTGCGACGGATTAGCAAACTAGGTTTAATTAAAAGTAAAACATGAGTAGTCGTCTATTTTGTTTATTTGGTGATTAGTAGTAGTTTGCTTTTGAATTATGGTGTATAATATAATTTAATTTTGTGGTCTCGAAATGGATTCCGGTTTGGGTGTCTCTTATTATTTGGTGTAGGTTTGTTCTTGACTCTAGTCTAGGTCAGGGTTGACAGAGCCAGAGACGACGATGGGTGAGCTTACCCAGAAGAAGCCTGTTCATTCTAAATTTGAAGAGATTAGGGTTAAATGCGTTCGGAAACACAGACGCAGGTAGTGAGTTCAACACATTCGCTGTGCGCATTATGAAGGATGTATGGAAGCGCTTGGTGCAAATTGGTGGAATGGCAACATGGTAAGGATAGTAACATGCAGTGCGTCTAGATGTCCGATGGTAGAAGGGGGCTGGTGGGATGAGGTCGTGGAGTTCTTGAGCCCACTCACCGAAGTACAGTCTGTAGAAGACGGACAAAGTATTATTTATATTATATTATTTATCTAATTTTATTGTCTCGGATCAGTGATTATACAGATAGACGAACAGTACTGATTGATGTGGCGACACTTGGGGGAAGGGAGGTTTATGTCCAGCAGTGGACTTCTTTCGGTTGAAATGATGATGATGACGATGAATGATATCTATTAAGGTCCCTACTATTCTTAGTGCCTATCTACCGTAACTTTTATATTTTTGAGAGTACATTTGATTAAATTTGTTAAAGAATCAGCAATGTTTGCATGCCGATTAAAGAGACGTTTTAGTATAGTTTTATCAGTTCAAAAAAAAAAACAACATTCACCATCTCAATATAAATATTCAACAACTTTTCACCCACAACCTAATTCCACCGAAACTGTCTATCACGCACAAAATATGTCCGAAATACCCACGCAATATAAAAGGATGGCTACATACATACATACATACATAGTCTACCAATGTATAGATAGGAAGCTCGTCAACAAGAATAATCAAGACAATAGTTGTGTTAATGTAATGAGAGCCACCACACAATTAACGAGGCGAGGCGACGGGACAACTACAGCAGGGCTGTCACTCGCAACTCGATTATACGTAGTTGGGTTTTTATTCTTGGTCTATTTTTGCTTAATTGGGCACCTAGGGTTGGTGAAGTTGTTAACTTGAAAATAAACATCATTTATCTAAAGAATTGTTATGTTATTATGAAAATGATGTGAGGCACAACACTATTGACGAGGCAAAGCGGTAGGCAAAAACTACACGGTGAAACTGTCAGTAGATGTGTTTTTTTTTGTTTCGTTTACCTTGTAGTATCTTTTGGATTAAAATAATCAAGACAATAGTTGTGTTAATTTAATGAGAGCTACCACACAATTAAAGAAGTGAGGTGACGGGGGAACTACGAAATTAGGACTTTCATTAGTTACTCGATTATACATAGTTGGGTTTCTTTAATTGGTCTAGGGTTCCTTAATAACCTACATAAGATATTGTACTAAAATCAAGAACATTGTTGCGTGTGAATATGAAATTGAATTGTGGCACAACACTATTGACGAGGTGAGGTTAACACGACAAAATTGTTTGAAGATTGTTCTTATTGCTGGTAGTATTTTTATTCTCACACCTTTCAGAGACATGGGACGCAGTGTCAGGAGGATAATAATCAAGGGAATAAATGTTTAACGTAATGAAAGCCATGTGTTATATATTATTTTATTTTTAAATTTATAATATTTTTATTGCTAGACATAATAATATTATAATGCTTATCACTTACAGCTTAACACTACATGATTAATTATATTATTTGTAGTAACAAGTAATAGATCATATCCAGGGCAAATACCTACTGTCAATGTCAACACACTTAAAAACGTACAATTGAGAATCGCGGTCTTATATTTGTTTTTTGATTGAGATTGTCGCGGCTGTACCCTTCAAATAATTGTATTGTCACTTTAACGACACCCACGAGATAACGGCGGAAAGAAAACAAAATTGCTGTAATAAAAATAAAATACACTCCATCGGTTGCTGCCATGTTTTAATACCAACATAATTAAAACCTAGAAAAAATTTAATACTTCCCTGTAAAAATACCGGCGTTTTTCCTCGAGCTTTTATGCAGTGAGAAGAAGAAAAACTACAATATTGTCGGTATAAACTTGGTATTTGACATCCCTAACTAGGCAGGGGACGAGGCGGAATGTTGAATTAAACCAATCCGTTACAAAAACTTGGTCAGCTAGGTAAACAGCAGCGACAGATAAATGTGTCAGACGTCCTCTTAAAGCGCAATGTTACGTGCTTCTGTGCTAAATTAGAGGCGTACACTAAATGTGCCCATGAGAATTCCGATGGGTATGTGTTTCCGCAACCGCTGCTTTTGATTTGAAAATGAATGCAGGGCATACAATCGAATGAGAACCGCCTTCTTTTTGGGAAGGCAGTTAAAAATTATATTTCGAACTATCTGTGCCCGCGGCTTCGCTCCCGTCAACTGCCTACCCTACCCAACTTACTTGCCTACCTACCCTACCCTACCTACCTACCTACCCTATTTATCTTGTTACCTTTATCTTATGCCAATCCTAACTAGCTACCATTTTTTTTACTACAGTCATTTTTCTGCGAAGAATCTTAACACTGCCATTCAGAAAATGACGTGGATATGGAGTACAACTGTTCGAGTGTTTGAATTGCGTTGTTATGATATTTTACTTCTTGAACACTTTAAATTCATCTACCTTTTGATAGGATGAACCGATTGCGATGACACAAAAACTAAGTTACGCACATTTTTTATATGTAAAAGTCTTCTACATTGGTGTCGTACATTTGACATGTTGCGTGCACAAAAAAACAGAAACACAGATAAAAATTCTAAATATGCTTGAAATGGGTTATCCTTTAAACCTGGGCAATTTTTTTTTTTAAATTTTCTTTATTTGTTAAACAACTTTTCCACAAATTTATATTATGTATTGATGATGACTTTACGGGAGATAATTTTCAAATAACGATACGATCGCTTAGTGACAATCCATCAACGAAAGCTTTGATATAGCGATACAAAAGAAAACAATAATGTATGGAAATGCCATCAATGATACATTTAATAGGTTAGTTTATTGTTTTTTTTTTGTCTGTCAGGTAGATTAATAAAAAATATTGGACACGTATTTTTCTTTTGACACGTAAACGTAAAGTGACGATGATATAAAGCGTTGAAATATCGTGACTCCTCACGCCGCTAGTATACTTTATACTGCCTTAATGACGTCAAAAGCCCCCACTCCTGATATTTGATGTAATTAAACTTTGTAATTTTGTATTGATTTGGTAATGCAAAAAATACGTGTCATTCATTCCCTCTTCTCTTCGGATGGAAATATAAGGAAGAGTCGGAATAAAGCTAAGTGGTTTTATTATTTAGTGTAATTGAGCATAAGGCTAGCATGATGAATGATTATTACACGGGAACGAACGGGTATTGTCTAGAGGAATTTTTAACCGAATTCAAGTCGGTGGCCGAAATTAATGAATGGAGAGAGAGCGACTACAGCCTGATCTTGGGAGGATTCCTGCAGGGAGCTGCATATTATTTTTATCGTATGATTTTTAAATATGACATGGACTTTGAAGAGTTATGCGATCGCTTGAGGAGTGAATTCTCTATATTTCACCGCAGATGCCGTTATTGCGAACAGCGCATAATAATTGCTAAAATAAAAGCAGATAAAAAACAACCTGATGTATTGTGTGAGGATGTTAATGCACATTTATTTTCTAGTATTGTGATTAAGGACGAACAAACACAAAACAATATACAGTGCAGTGAAAAAAGCGTTGACCACGTTGACGGAGAAGGCGACGCAGTTGATGGCGATGGCGATCACACCGACGGAGGGAGCTGCATGTTCGAGGACGATGGTGACTAGACAAGCGGAGATGACGGCCCCGTCGATGTCCAGTTGGAGGTGGAGTCTGTGTTCCAGGACGAGCGTGCGGACGGCCCGGCTGACGACGAGTTGGACTCCCTATCCAACAGCGAGTGCGCGGACGCGGGTATTGTGATGTATCGGTCCAGTCCAATTGACTCCACTAATTCCATTTGTCTTGCAGAGAACAGTGATGAGATTTTGTCGGAACAACTAGTTGTAGTTCCATCGGGACACCAATATGTATCGGATGTTAACATGCACATTAATCCAATTGATTGTAACCATAAAATTGAAAATAATATTGAAATTTCTCAATCTGACTTAAAACAAAATTTTATAAAAGTCATTTTGAAAAGAAAGAAGTTGACAGCCAGTAAGAAAAAAAATGCTCGAAATAAACCGAAAGAGATCCATAGGAAATTCAAAAGAGTCTTTTGTAAGATTTCTTATTGCGCCAACATAAATTTAAAGAAGGCGATCAATAAAAAAATTATTCGAATTAAATTCAAAAGAATTTTTAATAAAACTTCTTGGGGAGCAAGGTCTGGTTCAAGTAAAATTACTATGATTTTTGCAAGGAAAAATTCACTTCATATTTTCCTTCGATGTAACATTGTACAAAGATTTTCGCATTGCGAATACATAAAGCAATTCGAACTAGTAAAATGCAAATTTTGTAAATTTTATAGAAAGAAGATTAGGTATAAAATGTTGTAAATATTGTATTATGCAAACTGATTTATTTAATGTTGTGTCTTATATTTTGTGCTTTATTAACCAAAGTTTTCTTTTCATGTTGTGCAAATGAATACGGTAAGGAATTTGCGATGCGCGCTGGGCATCGAATGAAATTAAATGCGAATGATTGTTTGAATTATGTATCTGTTTTTATGAAATTAAATATTCCTCTGCCTTGTCTTTATTTACTAAATAGGATTAGCTTTTAAAATTACTGACGAAGTCCAAATACAAATCCATAAGGACTAAGTCAGAAACAGTCAAAAATTTATAGAAAAGTCTTATAAGCCCCTAAGGCGAATAAATGCTCTGAAAGCATAGATATCATGGTAAGAAATGGTTTGACACGTAGTCCCACAGATAATACAAAAAAGGACAGTTTCAAAACCTTGTCAATAGTAAAGCATAGTTTTCATTATAAGAATTGGTTTGACACATAATGCCATAAACAATATAATAAAGCACAGTGTTCACACCATAATTAAATTTAATTTTACTCTATGCGCCGTATTAGCCACAGATTAGTTAGGCCGGACCACAAATAGAAGTATATAACTATGTAGGTTGTATAAAGGCCCATAACAAATAGTTAGACGATTATATGATGTAAATTATGTTATTATAAAAAAAATAGGCGATTTAGGGGCATAGTACATGTAAATAGATTAAACCACAAATAGATTAAAACCTTTTAATGTTAGAGTAGGATAAGAGATAGGTAAGAATAGGTTAAGGTTAGTAAGATTTCCATAAAGGAAGAAGCCATTTGTCAAATACAAAAAAAATATAATTATGAATTACAACTATCAAATTTGACATATTGAAGTTAATAGGGATGGGAAAGTAGGAAAAAATTTATCGATAGTTTTCTTATCGATATTCTCAAATAGTATCGATATATATCGATGCCTTACGGGCGAAAAAGGATAACCGCCTCTTTTCAAATTTTACAGGGGAGTGATTTAAAGTTCAAAATAAACGAAAAAAAAACATAAAAAATTAAGTATAGCTCCCGAAAGCCTGGAAATGAGTTTTTATAATATTTAGCATGCTATCTATAAGATGGCGTTTTTATTTTTACGTAATTCAGCCTCCAAGAAGCAGTTACTGTCGGTTATCCCCAAATGGTCTTTATTTTAAAATCACCCAAAATGTCGTAAATTGAATTATCAAATTATCTGATGCGAGTAAAAATGACCTAAATTCAACCCATGTTTTATTTAAATTAAGGAAAAAAAGGTCAAGTCTTGGTTTTTAGAGAAAAAAATGTGATAATTATAATCTAACCAACAATGTAACAATAGTTGACTGAAAGGAAAATTGTATCAAGCACATTTTTTGAAAAGATGTCAATTATTTAGTGGATGGATTTTGATTATTTTACTTTAAAAAACTGTTATCTCTGCATTTAACATTTCAAGTTCACCCAAGAGGTATAGGTATACAATAAAAAACCATTTAATTAGGTAATCAGCTCAGTCTTTAATTAACATAAAAATGGCACCTCGCACTTATCAAATTAAAAACATACTAAATAACAATTGTTTGTAATAAACCCTCGTATCAAAAAATCACCGTGATCAAAAAATAGACTTAGAACTATTGCAATTAAAGCAACAGCTACTTGTATCACATTGAGATCAATGTTTAAAATCAAATTTGTCAAAATAATGAAAACAAATTCTTAAAATTAGTGGCCCTTTCAACATCATAATCACTTGTCTCAATATTTTTACTTAGAACAATTCAAATAATTGCAATATAGGTACCTAATCTAAAAACTATAAAAAAGTTCAACTTTAATAAAGTAACAAATATTCTTATGATAGACAATGTACTGTAAGTATCACAATTTGCTTGCATCAGTCTTTGACTTACAAATACACATAAAAATGTAAACAAGCAGAGCTTCTTATTCTACGCTGTCATCCTCGATATCAGACTCAGGGAGTGTATCCTTAACATTACTGGAACTAATCAGGCTGTTGTATTCACTATGGAGAAAATTAGGAATTACCTTATCTCTACACAATTTATGTAAGTCATCATGTTTGGCTTTAGATAAAGGAATTAAAGATTTATAGCATGCTGGTGGACTAATTTTGGTTTTTGGTTGCACTTCAATACTATAAGATTCAGCATCGTCACTCATCGAGTTTTTAACAAAAATCAAATTATCCTTCTTCTTCCGAAAAGTTACAATACGCATCTTACTTATTTTTCCTGTTAAATTTCCTTTAAAGTATTTATCGCTGACTATATCCCATTTATTAAAGTCTGAAAACTGCAAACGCTCGACATTGTACGGTTCTGGATCTTGTCTTGCAGTTGTGAATACTGTATACCATTGTGAAGGTGCATAAATGATTGTATTTTTTAGATTTTTTTCTATCACGGCATGAACGGAATCAACCGGCATGTAAGTATGGCCAGTTAGTAGAAAGTTAAGCTGTATAGTCTGGATATTAACACATGTTTGCAGTGTTGTATGCAGCATTGCCATAATAATTCTGTTTCGGTTCTGACCCGGACAGCAATCGGCATACAGCAACAAATTTTTAATTGTGCCACGTTCATCAACCGTCTGAATGTACTTATTGAGTATTGTTGCTATTTCGTTGGCTCCTCTTTTTCCATTACATTCATCCCAATAATAACAAAAGACGTTGCGAGTCCCATTTTCATACACGCAAAAATTATACACAGCTAATTTACGAGAATAAAATAAGAGCATACTATCTCCATATGGGGTATTTAATACCTTTTGAAGGTCGAAACTAGCACATAAAGTAGAAGGATCACTTTTATGTATATTCTGATGAGCTTTAAATCTGTTGTAACTTTCTGTTTTTTGTAATTCATGTTGCTTCTTTTCTTCTTCTAATTCAGGATTATCTTTATTTCTTTCAAATTTCAGGCATTTCAAACATTTGTCTTTTTTTGGGACATGGAAACCAATATTGAATTTTTCATTGAATATGGAGCGAAACACTCTTTCGCTTACTATGTCAATTCCTCTCTCTGTATAACTGTTTTTGTAAATTTTGTATAGATTTGCCAAATTTTTCATTTTAGTTGGAAGGTAAACACGGCTAGTGTCCTTGCGACAATAATGGGATGGCACAGCAGGTAAGTCTTTTATAAAGTTAGTAACAGACAGAATGGTTGAATCCTTAGTTTTGTTAGGCGGGTCACACTTACCACGCTTATCTTCTTTAGCTAGTCCGAGTGTAGAATTTTGAACGGTGTATTGGATGAATTTATGGCCAACATCCAAAGTAGCTGCTAAAAATTGCAGACAAACTGCTCGCTGTCCTTCACCTTCAGTTATTGTATATTTGTAAGTAAAGCTTCGTTTATCAGAATTTTGAACTCTCTTTCGTTTCACAACTGTTTTCTGGGTCATAGATACAAGCCAATCTTTACGGCGTTGCACGGATAAATTCCAAAAATAGGTGTGTATACTTTTTCGTTTCTCATCTGACACAGAACCACAATCATTACCGCACTTTTTACCTATGCATGGGTTTGGTTGGATTTCTTTAGAAGATACCTCAGATCCATCATGCTTCACATATGCTTGTCCAGATTGCTTTAGTTTTTGTCTCTCTTTCTTAATATTCTTGCGCTGCTGCTTTGTTGCATTCTCTCCTACTATATTAGGCCCTGGTGCATCTGTTGACGATACCGTATTCCCAGCATCTTTTTCATTATTTTTCTTTCTTTTTCCTTTACTTGTTTTATGCGAATTATTAGAATCGGATGAGTCTGATGAATCGGAAGTAGGCTTGTATGTATCAGAATCAGTTTCACCTCCAAAAATAGTTGTAAAATCTTCTTCATCAGATAAATAATAATCAAAATATTGCTTGTTTAGTTTGGCTTTACGTTTCTTTTTAGGATTCGATATGCCACTGTTATTTACTTTTGGGTCCGGCCCAGAACTCGTTGATGGTAAATCATCGGCCGTCACAGAAAATATAGGGATTGGTGATATTGATCTTTCAATTTCAGCAATACACGGTTCTGGTAACAACTGATCTTTCAAGGCTTCAGACTCCATAAGCAACTGATTAACAGGCTCAACGTTTTTAACCGGAACATAATCGAGTGGTCTTACATTGGCCTACAAATAAAATAATTTCATTAATAAACATAGACAAACAAATAGTAGGTACGCTTATTGGTGGTTACTGTTACCAATAAAATCATACGTTGCTGATCCTTATTTAGAAGCAGTAAGAGGGACCAACATTAGACCCGACGGTATCTACCTAAACTGTCCTACTTAATGTGTAGGTACATTCTTTCGGAACTGAGTAATCTCCTATACCTTGAATTAAATTTAAATTGGATCAGTAGATTCAAATATTGCACTATGCAAAATGGAACTAGTTTATAATAATTAGTGCCTATAGAATAGATAAGTTACCTACCTACTACTACTTTTATACCTAAACATACATAATTACGATAATTTTGAGAAGTATCTTACCTGAGCAGGTTCTGGTATATCAAAATTTATCACTCTTGGTGTCGGAAATGTTATGTCAGAACTGTGCAGTGCTTTGTCAATTATATTCATCGCCCGTTTTCTTGCAGTCATGTTGTTAATCTGAAATATAAGTCACATAATCAATATCTTTGAAATTTTAGTTATGTAATCTATTTGTAAACAAGAAATAAATAAATCTATGTCCTTTTTCAGCATTAAATTTAACTTACCTTATAATAAGTAATACTAAATTTATCGCGCCGAAACGGCTCGCGTGCGCACGTGGTGCTTGCCCCGTGGTTACCTGGAGACTAAAATTTGTTCCGCTGCCGCTTGCGCTCGTAGTTTTCAGAAAACGATACCGACAACCGCCAATTTAAATTATTTTTAATTCGATAAGCGCCATAACGCGTAGAGTATGAATTGGGATAAGGATAAAATTTTGGTCTAGCTTTTTATCTAACCGCCAAAATTGTATAAATATCGGGAGGGAAAAAAAGGATAAGCTAACTTTTATTACATATTTGTGTGCGGGTAAATATGTAGTAACCTCCAATTTTTCATTTATTTTTAACGAGGAAAAAAAGACTACAGACCAAACAGAGTCCGCAAAATGCGGCCAAAACGGAATAAACGACTAATTATGTTTTAAACACGAACAGGCATAACAAACTAAATACATATTTCTGAATTTTTACTTCCAGCCAAAATAGTTTAACGTACAATCATTAAAATATTACAAAAAGTCCAAAAGGTGTAACTTCTTTATTCTTAAATAATTCGTAGATCAAACACCAAAAAAATAATTTTACAAAAATTGAAGTCGTTTACAACGAAATAAATTGACAGAAGTCTATATTTTTCCTACCGCGTAACCGACAAAAAGTTTCACGTAGGCAAACGTTACCTAGACCAATCGACGCAGAAAAAAAAGGCGATTCTAAGTAAGTATATAACTGAATTTCTCAAAAAATGTCGCTTATCTCTTTTCGGCCGTAAGGCATCGATATAATTAAATTAGTTATTGCCGTTGCATGTGCTGATGATGTGCTGATGAGTTGTGAGCCGCAGGGGTAAGAAGAGGCTGGCAACGTTGGCCACGCATCAAAGAAATGTTTATTGGTTATGCGATTAAGGCATAGGCACAAGCCAGGGTATTAGTATAACCCAGTGGGTTTCTTAAAGTAATAGACATAACTGAAACCGACTTTGCTAACGGGGCATAGCCTTTGAAAAGGATGTCGAGTTGACATCATCGGTCCAGTTTATGTCTGACGTTTAAAAAAATAAATGCATTTATAATAATAAACCCTGGTGCAAGCTCTATGAATAGGATTAGAAATTCGATGCGATCCAGCCTTTCCTTCTCTGGCCTGATGGCACGAGATCGAAAAATTGTATAATATTTGAATTTTTGAGATTAAACCCCATCCGGGTCGATGTGAGTTGACGCATTATTCTTGTGTTGGGAGGACGCCTTGTTCCTTTTTTAGAGTTTTGGTCAAGGAGGTTCAAGCATGACGGCGTTGATTTGTTAGTGCGTATGTGCACGTCAACTGAAGTTAAAAGCACATATCGGAGCGTCCGATAACTCGTTTGTCATGATTAAGCCTTCCCCTTTTAAGGGTCGTACCTCAATTGTAAATGTGATTTCCCTATTAGGTAAATGCTCGGGTTAGGGTAAGGTAGGTTTCATGTAACCTTTCAAGACATAGAATAGAAGCACTTCATATGATTCTGTGCGTCTATTCGTAGGGGCGTAGCTCATGTGAGGACTCTGCTTAACTAGAAGGCAACCTACTTGCCTATAAAAATACTGGCAATTGGTATTACTTGAAAGGTAAATGAATTTCGAATAGGAAATAAGTGAATATGTTTTTGATTGTCAATTCTAGTGTAGTCGCCCAGAAGGCAGGCATACTGTTAAATTCTTACAAAATATTTGAACTATAAAAGTAATTTATCTACTAATTTATTAACCTCTGTCTACGCCTTCTACAGTACTCACCTTCTAGCATCGGATTAGTTATCAGACCGGCCGTCGGCTTCGCCACATTTAATGTCTTCTTCATCAATTCTTGGAAAATAATCTTCTTTCGCTTTTGTTGGTTTATATTATTAAAGAAAATTGTGGTACCTATTTTATTTTCACCGCGTGAAAAAGTTATTCTTATTTTCTTTCCGCCACGTGCAATAAGTTTGATCTTACTTAGAATTTTGAAAAACATCGATATAACCTACCAGGCACCAGCGTACACTATGAACACAATATCCCTAACTCTTTTGAGGAATAACGTGGCGTGATGTTCATCATTATCATCGACAAAAGATCGTGGATCAAAGTTTTACTTATTTTTATTTATATCTCTAAAACAAAACAAATAACAAGTCCTTTTTTTCCCATAGATATTATACTGAACGACTTCCTTTTCGATAAAATACCCTACCTATACGCTATAATTAAAATTATATCGTACCTACTATTTTATAATTAAAAATTTCAATTAATTGAGTCATAGCCCATACCTTGGGAGTTGAAATATGATATCAAAAGAGTAGTGTAATGCCCCAGTCTTTCAAACGTTAAAATGAAAAGGGGCGAAATGGACATTTTTGTGTAAAGAATGATAGGTAAAAAAAAGGAGATATTATTAATCAGGAAAGCTATGTTTCTGGAGAATTTATAATTTGGGAAATATACACACACAATGAGAATAACTATGTATGTATGTATATAAATCAATGGAAATATGGTAGAATTTATAGACACTTTTTAGGGTTCCTTACCCTAAGCGTTTAACAGGACCCTATTACTAAGACTCCTCGATCCGTTTGTCTGTTTGTCTGTCACCAGGCTGTATATCATAAACCGTGATAGCTAGACAGTTGAAATTTTCACCGTTATAACAACAAATACAAAAAAAAAAGAATATGCATTCATGCAGTTGTATTTTGCATCGCTAAAGTTTGTCGCATACACATTTACACAAAAAAAACAAAGATTCACACATATTTATTGGTTTTAGTAACATTTGTTTTAACATTTTAGTACAAACTATCAATAATTAAAACTCTTGACCTAACACCTATTCTATGCAGGCAGTAAAGGCTTTTGCCCATATGCGAGGGCACTGTTATCCCCAAAAGTAGAACGCATCCTAAACGCAATACGGCTACGCCATACAGAAACATGGTTAATAATATCAAACGTCCAGATGGTCAGAGCCACTTAAAACTCATTCCCTCGGCAGTATAACCATGCGCAATAATTATAATTAAGGAAGTCGACTGTTAACAGTCCTAATTTGCGTTGTTACAGCGCTTGCAAGTTGGAGGGAGCGGTAGGAGCCAAGCTGCAAATTAATAGTTAGTTTGTATAGTGTCGAAGACTTGCTAACCATATTACAGCCACCTAACTAATGCTAATGAAATTCGAACTGAAAGTAAAAAATTATGTTATAAATTACGCTAAAAAGCTTTGGACCTCTAGTCCAACTTTAAATGCCAAAGTCTGAAAGGATTTTTTTATGTTAAAGTAAAGTTTGACAAATAGTCAACTTTAAATGATTAATTAAGAAACTGAACATAAATTATATGTCATCGTTATCATTGATTTTGCGAAAAAAACGTAAACTGCTGGATAAGAGACCACATCATCGCTTTCCATCACGCGAGATAGTGGTCAAAACAGTTTTTAGAAACGCAAGACATTTTTTGCACATCGCAGCGGGTAGCTACTGTGCTAGCGATATCATCACACCACTGCGAAAATATTTCGAAAAGTCCCACGCAACCTATTGAGAGATATTTAGACAATAGATATAACAGAAAACAAGGGGCTTAACAATTTAATCTATTAACTCACACCCTTATCACATTACCTTATTCCAAATTGTTCTAGTAAATAAAGTATCACCATAATGCCGTATAAAGAAAAATATGATACATGAACAGAATATTAATTTAATAATAAAAATAATAATAATAAAAATGTTTATTTATCTCCACAAATTACATACATAGCTTAGCTGTTATATTGACAGATATTTAGACAAAAATAAAATAGTAATTTGTGAGAGATCTGGAGTCTAAACTAAGCCTAGGCCTGTATTTCAGAACTCCAGGTCCCCCATTACATCGTTAAACATAAAGATTGTCAACACGGAACAAATTTGCAAATGGTCTGTGTGGATGGTGCATAAGCGTGTGTGTGTAGGTGTGTGTGTGAGTGCATGAGTGTGTGGTGTGTTTATATATATATGTGTTTGTGTATAATGCTTAATAATTTTTGTTATTTAAATATTATGTAAATATACATAGAACGTATGTATATAAAAAAAACAAGAATACCTATAATTGACACACCCTGCTATTTTGCTACATCGAGTAATTTTTCTGTTTCCATATAATTAAGTTTAAGTAACCATTTTATAATTTTACTTTTACATTCAACTTTATGAGAGTTCGCTATATTTGTAATTTTATTCAATTTATTAAACAATTCACCTGCACGGAATGGGAAGAATCTTTGCGCGAAGGAAGTATTTACCGCAGTAGTCCCACATATTGTGTAGTTTCTTCTAGAGAGGGCTATGCGTTTCCTTCTTTCTTCGGATAACTTGGAACGTTGGAGCATTGTAGTAAGCAGTATGTACAGCTGGCGTACCGTTAGCACTTGCGCTTCCTCATAAAGTGTTGTGGTGGTGAAAAGACGCGGTTTGGATAAGCTAACTTTTAGAATCATTCTTTGGGCTCTTTCAACAGTTATCAGCTTAGATTTGCATGCACCACCCCATGTCGTGATGCAGTATCCAATGATTGATTGAACCAGAGCCTCGTATACCATCCTCATCGTTTCCCTCTCTGCTACACCACGGAGTTCCTTAAAAATATATGTGAGCTTTCTTATTCTTTTGGATAAAACATTAATGCGGCTTTCAAATGTTAAATTAGCATCAATTTGGATACAGAGGTATTTTAAACATTTAGAAGAACTAATATTTGGACAACTACAGTTTGGAGTTGGAGGAAAGTTACACTTATGTGCATAGATATTACAATTGGTGAGATTAGCAATATCTTTTCCATTACGAATAGAGAATAAAATGTATTTGGTTTTATCTTCATTTAAAGTGAGAGAATTTGATGATAGCCAGTGACAGACAGTGTTAAAACCATCCTGTGCGAGATTAAAAAGCTCATTCCAGGAGTCTGCGAAGAAGGTTAAGGCAATGTCATCTGCATATGCGGAGGTGCGACAGTTTTTGATAGTGAGAGTAGAAAGCTCATTTATGTAGCAGAGAAAAAGAGTAGGGCCCAATATACTGCCTTGTGGCACCCCAAAATCCACTGGAAATTCGTCACTAATGTGTTCTCCAATTTTTACCGATTGGGTTCTATTTTTTAAATAATCCGATAGTAACGCCAGTGGAACGCCTCTAATACCAAGATCTTCAAGTTTTTGTACAAGCCGGGGAACAGAGACAGTGTCGAATGCTTTTGCTAGGTCAAGAAATATAGTCAAGCACTTATTTTTGCTATCTAGTTTGTTAACTAAAAAGTTAACAAGATCGAGTACTGCGTTGTCAGTAGAACGACCAGCTCTAAATCCATATTGCGCATCAGAAAACAAGTTATATTCTTCTAAGTATTTTGTTAGCCTGTTATTAATTATGCGTTCAAATATCTTCGACAACGTCGTTAGGATTGCAATTGGCCTATAGTTGCTGACCTTGTCCCTGTCACCCGCCTTATGTATCGGGTGTACCACAGCTCTTTTTAATGCCTGAGGAAATACTCCGGAAACAAAACAGCGATTTATTAAATCAGTAAGAACAGGTGTTATAGAAAAAGATATTTGTTTCAGTACATTTGCACCAATCTGATCCCAACCAGGCGAGCAGTCAGTTTTTAACCGTTGAATTGCTCTTTCAACTTCTTCGAAGTCAGTGGGAAGAAGAACGAAAGAGTTCAACGGTGGCTTAGAGACTTTCTTAAAACTAGGAATATGTGAGGGAATATTGTTAGATAGTGTTTTACCGATATTGGAGAAGTATTCATTTGTTTTATTTATTGATTCTTTAGGGGTTTTATCTATAGTTAGTAGTTGAAGTGGTAGTTGTTTTTTATTAAAGTTGTTAGTTATTGTTTTAATGGTAGACCAGAGCTTTTTAGAGTTGTTTTTTGACATTATCAGTTGATCTCTCTCGTATTGTTTTTTAAGTTTTTTTAGAAGGTTGTTACAATAGTTTCGATATCGCAAGTATGATATTTTTAATATGGTGTCGTTGTCGTTTGTTTTTAACTTCTGGTGCATTCTGTCTCTGGTCCGGATGCAGCGCAATATACCGGGAGTTATCCAAGGTTTAATTGTAACTTTATTTCTAGGTATTTGTCTTTTTATCGAATTATTTGTTATTAGTAATTGTATAATATTAATGAAATTGTTCATAGCGTTATTTAAATTTAATTCCTGATACACTTTGTCAAAATTAAGGTTATTACATTCAGATTTTAATTTTTCCATGTCAATTTTATAATTTATTTTAATTTTTATGGGTTTTGTCTTGATTACATCGGTTTTTAGACAGAATAAGACTGCTTCGTGGTCGGTAATACTAGTACCCAATGAAAACGTGAACGCATTTAGTTTTGTTTTCAGTATTACATGGTCCAAGCATGTCCTACCTCGGGTGTTAGCATTAATGGCAGGGAGAAGTCCATGGAAGGCAATGGTATCCAGGTAAGAGGTGGTCGCGGGACCGGTCCCGATGAGGTCAATATTTATATCACCGACCATGATGATATTTTTAAATGAGGATACACTCGCCAGTAAATTGTTTAATGAATTTAGGAAGGCATCCGGTGATTTAAAACAAGGGGGTCTATAAATTGCAATTAATATTGTATCATTTTTTATTTTGATCATCAAACAATTTGCCTCTGATAAGATAGGTTCCTCCACAGTGCATTCCAGATTATTGTTTGTGTAGACAACTACACCGTCGTTTTGGTTGAAATTATCATTAGTGTTGTATGAATTATATCCTTGGAGGGACGGTAAATTAACAACATGAGACAACCAGCACTCAGAAAGCACAATAATATCACACGATAGAGCCAGCCTTTTGAGCAGTACGTGTAGTTCATGAAAGTTACAATTTAGGCTACGTATATTTTGTTGTAGAACCTTTAAGTAATGTGTAGCGTTTAAAAGATATGAGTTGCATTGTTCTGGGTCACAGGAGATTGGTACCGATATGTCAAAATGGTCAATGTCACTCATTAGCTTACTTGTATTATTGAATGTGGGGGTTCGTTGGTAGACTAAGTGAAGATAATTTAGGCGCGGATGACATTAAATAAGGTAGGTGTAGACTATTTTGTAATATATGGAAAGATATAATGAAAATATGGTTGGTAACATGGATTTTGGGTTGCCGTAAAGTAAAAGTGTATTTTACGAATGTGAACAATATAATATATATATTTGTTGTGTAGATATTTGTTTTATTGTACATTTTAGAACAGTAAGTGTATAGTATAGTGAAAAGTATAGAAATGTAGATAGGTGAATACTTGTGTTTTATGAGTGTGTATAAGATATTGTATGAATATATTGTATAGATATATATTTTAGGATAGTCAAAATATATTATAATAAATAACGATGAAATGTAGGTAGGTGAATAATTATGTTTTAAAAGTATTGGTGTGTAAAATTGTTGCAAATTCAGTGCTATAAGACAAGTTCTATACAGAGAAACAGTAAACATGCACTGTTGTATAACAAAAAAATATTTATCAAAACCGGCTTTGCCGCGAGATTTAAAACAATATTCAGGTAGTCGAAAAAAAACGCTCAAAGTATATGACGAAAACATAAGTCATTGTGATTTTAGCTTGGCAAAGTCTTCCTCTCGTGAGATCAATGTAGACGGGTCACCTTCTTTTTGGCGAATATACACCTTTCCATAAGAGGTCCAGCAACTTGCGCTCTTATGATTTTTTACATATTGACGAGCCAGATAGTACAGGTTCCGTCCGCATGTGGTGAGAGATTCCGCTATGAAGATAGGTCTAGGTTCGCCGTTTATCTTTAGATGGGTAGAGTTGAGTTTTTCTTTGGTCTTGTCCTTGTTGCGCCTTTTGGATGACCTGACAATATTTTCTTTCAGTGAAGTAGTAGAAAATTCCACTATTATGGGAGCCGACTTGTTTCGTGATTTTTTAGGCCTATATATATTTCTTATGTCTGTGTCGAGTATCTTTACATCCAATACGTCAGCAATATTTTTTACCAAGCTGTTTAGTGTTGAGCTGTCTTCCGATTTAGATTCCGGTACCTCTCTCAATTCCAGTGTTGAAGCCTTTGAGCTACGCTCAAGAAACTCAATTTTTTGTTCCAGCATTTTAATTTGATTTTTAGATGCAGTATTTTCAGTTTTAGTTTGCTGAAGTTGGCATAAAATTTCGTCGTATTTGTCCGACATGAATTGAATTGACTCAGTCATTTTGGTGTTTAGCTGAGTTAGTTTTTGCATTTCTGTGTCAAATTTCAGCGCTTGCGTCTTTTGCAGAAGCTGCACATCAGCCACCATATCCCGCAGCTCGGCCAGAGCAGCATCATCATATTTACGTTTATAACGTCGCGTGATGTTTTGTTGACTTCCACAGTCAGTTTCAGAACCCATGCAATCTGAAGCTGTATCAGATTCCTGTGCCATAATAGGAGGTTTCAAACAATTTTGGGTTGTTTTTCCGGGTGGAGTTTTCTGAGTTTTGCTCATATTTTATGTAATATTCAATCGCCTTGTACAAAATAGAGAAGCAAAAAGAAATAATTTGCGGCCACAGACAAGCAAGATTCGAACTCAGGACCACTGGTGATAGATGCAGTACTGATAGCGCTATCCAACTGAGCCAAGTGGACGCTAGTGTATTAATGTGAAATTAGCGAGCTCCTTTTGGGCGCCTTGCCGATTTTTAACAATGCGCCTATGTAGGTATGCGAATTAAGTTGGAAGTCCAACGACTTCGGATAGTTTGTTGAAATTTAGAAAACTGGTCGCCTAGCTGGCTAGAGTTAACACTTCAATAAAAGTTTTGCACACAACAATCACTGGCACTTATAAGTTAATACTGTAAGGTTTTATTAAAAAGTATGCACTATTTACACGGTTTAGGAATTATAAACACGGAGGTGCGCGTAAGTACGTGTGTTCGCAAACGGCGTCGCGGAGGAGGAGAATTTGAAACGTTCCTCATCCGTGATTCGTTGTGCTTGTGTCCTTATAAGAGGAAAATGTGTGTCAGTACAAATGTTATGGAACTATAAGTTCTAAATGGTTTAGCGGCCATATCACGTGTCTTTTTTTCAACTTACAAAATACCAAATGAAAATATCATTATTAAAATTTATTTTTAATTACTTACCAGAAATTTTATGATAAATAAATCAATCTCACAGAGCACCACGACGCCTTGCCGGTCACTGCTAGAGACAGCATTGACAAATTTCCCCATACAAACCAAGTTTGTAAGGTTTACCACACCGATAGATCAATCCTTGATCGACGATGTGTCGATTAAATTGACGTTGGTGTGGTATTTTTTGGTCCTCTTCTTAGCGCGTCGATGGTAAACATAGTTTTTGAATATTATGTTTGGCATATTCAGCTGTAGCAACATCATTCGCTGACGCAGCCATAAGGTAAGTACATGTACAGGTATAGGACGGAAGGTGAGCCATGGATATTGGAACCATCCGAGAACTCACACCTGTGGAGGTAGCTTTTGGTGTAAGTAGTAGAAACTATCATTCGACGTCGATTGGTACATTCTACTATCAATCGATCGATGATCGTTCAATTGGTGTGGCAACCCCCTCAGTGATTATCACCGTTTACCCATAGAAATTGACTGACCAGGACATTCATGACTAAACTTATACTCAGTATTTAATGAGCTTATTCTTAAAATTCAACAGACACAATTGAATGAGCAAACTACTGTAGTACTTCTTATTGGAAATAGCCTTAGTGTAACAAAAAGGGACATAGTTAATGGTATTGACACCCTACTTAAGTTAAGATAAGGCAAATTAATATTATGTGCATTGCCCTATTCTGGCAAGTTACTTGTTCATGAAAATGAATACATTTCTAGTTTAAATAACTTGATGCATATTTTATCTTGTCGTCGTAGTGACCGTTTGTTGTTTTTTGACAACAACAATTTTGTTAGTGATTTTGTTTTGATTGGGAACCATATGTTTCTTCCCAAATATAGTCGACATTTATTAGCTACATTGTTAGCTTTTAATATACACGCAGTTATTGATGATTTAACTGAGACTAGGTTTAGTGATTTAACAGTATTATCCAGTTTTTCTGATAGTACTACTGATTCTTCAAACGATTAGAGCAGACAAAAGAGAAGACGAATAGTAATATTTTACTATATCATCAAAATATAAATCGCTTCTCCGGCAAAATTTTAGTCGTGGAATTGTTAGTAGATAAATACCACATGGATATCTTATGTTTTTGTGAAACTTGGTTAAAACCAAATAGGATGTTGTTTATTGTAAATAATTTCTCAGTTGCCAGCGCGTACAACAGATCCACAGTGGGTGGTGGTACCTTGATACTTTGTAATAGTCATCTCAAATATAAGGAAAGGAAGGATATCACTGCTTACTCTGTTGATCGCTTATGTGAGGTAGCATGTGCAGAGGTCGAGGGGCATACTATCTTGTGTGTTTACAGACCACCAGCATCAAACTTGTCATTGTTTTTGATTACAATGGAAGAATTATTATGTAAACTTTTCAGAGATAATAAATTAGTTTTTGTTTGTGGTGACTTAAATATAGATCTGTTAGTCAATTCACCTGAAAAAAATAAGCTCATTTCATTGTTCAAATCATTTAACTTAAAATATTTATTTAATGAACCGACAAGAATAACAGCAACTTCAGTTTCGTGCATAGATAATGTTTTCATTAATTGTAAAGTAAAAGAATCATTTTTAATTAGTGGCGTTAGGTCAGACCATATTGGTCAACTAGTATCTTTTGAGTCAGATAAAAAATTAAACCAAGCTAAATCAATTCGATTAAGACCTCTTACTAAAAATAAATTAAATTCTTTTAATAATAATGTTTTTAGCAACCTTTGTAGCGCCAGTTTTGACTCAAAAGACCCCAATATAAATTACGGCACGTTGTTTTCTACAGTTTGCCAAGAATTCAATAAAACGTGTCCTGTAAAAACAGTTAAAGTCAACAATTCCATATATAATTATATAATTTATATTACGAAAAATCTTTGACTTCCGATCAAGTTTTTCACACTTATTGTTTAATACAGGTATGCGGATCCCAAGCCAGGAGCTCATCACTGGGGCCCATCAGCAGCGTGTCACTCCTGGATCCAATCAGAACCTGTACCCACGAAACTGCCGTAACGCAGCAGTGGAAAGCTAGGGATTTGCTCCCTATTGCGAGAGATACTGGTACCTATCTCACAGGTGGCACAAGGATTGGCGTATATACGTTCGTACTTACCTTAGATTCCTGCGGTAGACTCCTGGGCGTCGATCAATCTCGTGCCGTGAGGTTAGGGATAGGAGAATATATATAATAAAGGAAGTAATGGGAAAGACTGACGGCTGTCTGGACCGAAGAATCCGGCCGGCGTCCACCAGGCAGCACGTTTCCCGCAAAAGCACCTCGATGCGCATGAAAATATACTCTAAACCCACTTTAGGGACGCCCCACAACGCCGATTGCGAATGGCGGGCGCGATTAACAAATACAATCACCGAAATATCGCTCGATTACGTTATTAGAATACAAGACACCGATTTTCTCGCGTGTTCCGTTCAAGTTTTCTAACTACCCTGTTAGTGTCAGCTGTCAAGATCGTTGACAGCCCACGGACCCGGTGTTGCGAGTAAACATAAACTCGGGACAGAACATCCCCCCGTCTCGGACATAAGGAGTTATGTCCGCAAATAAATGGGCAAGCGTGCTAAACTCGCCACTGCTCGCTTCAAAACCGAATCTCCGACCATGACCTCCGCAACTCTGGGAACTCCGTCAGACCCATAAATCAAATCTACAATGCGTCCACGACGCCAATACAAAGGTAACAAGTTAGGTTCTTTAACCAGTACAAGGTCTCCGACTTTGGGAGGGTCAGTTTTGTCAGTCCACTTGACGCGCTGCTGCAAAATATGCAAATATTCCAAAGACCAACGATGCCAGAAACTTTGGGACATCTGTTGGAGCAACTCAAAGCGAGTCAATTGCGAAGATTTAATTTCTCTGAAGGGGTATTCCGGCAGGGCGTTAAGAGGCTGACCAATCAAAAAATGACCAGGGGTCAAAACTTCCAGGTCATTTGGGTCCGAGGAGATCGGACAGAGGGGTCGTGAATTGAGGACGGCCTCGATTTTACAGAATACCGTAACAAGTTCCTCAAAGGTCAAAATTGTTTCACCAATAACACGGCGGAGATGCGTTTTTGCCACCTTCACAACGGCCTCAAAAATGCCATCCCAATGTGGGCACACTGGGGGGTCAAATTGCCAATTAATTCCCATTTGCGCCATGGCAAATCTCAAATTCTGTTTATCCTTATTTAGATAATTACAAATATCATTTAAATATCTATCAGCGCCCTTATAATTAGTACCGTTATCAGAACGGATCAAAGATGGTAGTCCTCGGTGGGAAACAAATCTACCTAGCGCTGCAACAAACGCATCTGTGCTGAGGGCAGTTACAAGTTCCAAGTGAACCGCCTTGGAGGCCGGACAAACGAACACACACAAGTAGGCCTTGACAGCCTTGGCGTTCCGAAGTTGAGAAGTCTTCACCAAGAAAGGACCAGCGAAATCGGTTCCGACCGAAGCAAATGGTCTGCTTTCCGTCACTCGGTCGGATGGCAAATCACCCATTATGGGTTGAGTGGGAGCAGCCTTCAACTTATAGCACTGCATACATTTAAAGATGATGCCACGAATAGTGCGTCTGGCCGACAAAATCCAAAATTCACGCTGCAAAATGGCTACGAGGGCGTTGCAACCGGCGTGTGCGTTATTAATGTGTCGATCGGACACCAACAATTTCACCAACGCTCCTCCTTTAGGGAGCAACAAAGGATGGCGAGCACCATAAGGCAAGTTCGAATTCCGCAATCGTCCTCCGACTCGGAGCAAACCAGATTGGTCTAGGAATGGATTAAGACGAGCGATTGAGCCTTTCAAAGCTGAGCATTTCCTCAGGGTTTCAATAGTCTGGTCAAAGTGCTCGGCTTGTACAGCACGAACCAACAACAGCAGGGCCTCTTGACGTTCATGAGGCGACAAAACTGAGGATAACAATTTATTATTAGGGTTCCGTCCGTTACGTATGAAACGCCGGACCCAAGCGGTAACTCCTACCAATTTCGACAAAGAACTGTATCTGTCCCAAAGATACTCCAAATTATATGCAGGTTGCGTTTCCACAATTCTAATACGCAAGCCTGGCAAAACCTCTGGAGAGGACAACCTATTCCGGGGCCAGGACGACTCGCGATGCGACAACCAGTCTGGTCCCCACCAAAGAGAATGGTCAACAAGGGCAGGAGCCTCGCAACCACGGGACGCGCAGTCTGCGGGGTTCAATTCTCCTGGGACATGTCTCCAGATCAGTTTAGTCTCAGAGTTCTGAATCTGTGAGACTCTATTCGCCACAAAAACCTCCAAAGTATGAGCTGAGGTGCGAAGCCAACAAAAGAACGATCTCGCTATCAGTCCAAGCGAAAACGTCTGAGATATCAACTGAGCGACCCAGAGTGCTGTAAACATGGTGAAGGAGCCTAGTAAGAAGAGCTGCTCCAGACAATTCCAATTTAGGAATGGTTAACCGTGACCTAATAGGCGCCACCTTACTCTTAGCCATCACCAAGTGGACCTCCACAGAACCGGATGGACCTACAGTCCGTAAAAATACCACGGCCGCATAACCTCGTTCAGACGCGTCACAAAATCCGTGGAGACTCACTCGACACTTACCAGCTAGTAGAAGGAGTCTGGGCAAGGAAATCCGGTTTACATCCGGAAGGGAAGATACAATCGCAAACCATTCCCTCATCAACTCTTCCGGCAGAGGCTCGTCCCAAGTAATATTGGCTAACCAAAGTTTCTGCAAAAACCACTTAGCCAAGAATATGACAGGAGTGATCCATCCATTGGGATCAAAGGTCCGGGCAACAGTTGACAAGACCATGCGCTTTGTCCAGGTCTGGGGAGTATCCAATTTAACTTGATAGGTGAAGACATCCTGGACGGGCTGGTACTGGATACCAAGGACGGCAATCAAATTAGGGTTATTCACATCCTCAAAAAGGAGAGGATCCTGCTGATGCTCTACTGGCAGATCACTCAACAACTCCGGACTATTCGACAACCATTTACGCAATTCGTAACCTCCTGATTTCAGGATTCCAATCAACTCATCTCGCAAAACCAAGGCCTCTTCCACTGTAGAGGCCCCGGTGCACACATCGTCGACGTATACGGAGTCTTTCAGAATAGCAGCTGCACGTGGATACTTCAACTGTTCACGGCTGGCCAACTCCAATAAAGTGCGGATGGCAATATAGGGACTAGACCTGAGTCCATACGTTGTAGTGTTCAACTCGTACACAGAAATCGGATCACACGATCGCTCACGCCAAAGGATCATTTGATAGCGCCGGTCGTCCGGATGAACAAGAGATTGTCTGAACATCATACGGATGTCAGCCACAAAAACAATCTGGTGATGGCGGAAATTGGTGAGGATATCCGAAATGTCCCTATGCAATTTGGGACCCGAGTGCAAGCACTGGTTCAAAGAAACTCCATTGGACGTAGGGGCCGAGCCATCGAATACCACGCGGATTTTACCACCCGGAGTTTTCAAAACCGCATGGTGCGGCAAAAAGTAATGCTCGATTGAACGGCAATCAAGATAAGAAGGAGACATGTGTCCCAAATCTTCATACTCCCGCATGAAGTCCACGTATTTCTTACAAAAATCCGAATCTCTACGCATTCGACGCTCCATGGACAATAACCTCTTTTCCGCTAAAGCATAGGAATGACCAAGAGGAGGACGCGCAACCTGAAACGGCAAACGAGTGACAAAACGACCATCAGCGAGGCGACCAGTATTGTTCTGGTAATTCAATTCGCACTCTTGTTCAGCTGGATCGACTCTTGGAGCAAGTGGAAGCTCTTCGACTTCCCAGAAGCGCTGAACGGCGTCGGATAGAGAGATCCCCACATTCAATTCTTGGTCCTCAATCCGCGGGGCGGAGCCCTTCAACACGGGACCCATGAAGCTAAAGCCAAAAACTGTCGGTATAGCTACTAACCCATTCGTCTGCAGAACCCGCTTGGTCCCGGACAAAATCAAACCCAAAACATCCGCACCTAAAAGCACGTCTACGGGTCCGGGTACAAACCACTTCGGGTCGGCAGGAGTTAGATCTGAAGTTAATTTCACCACGGCAGGGCTAATGGTTACCTGCGGGTGTCTGCCCATGATATCATTCAAAACAACGGCCTTGGCCAAGATTCTTGGCCCACAATGAACCAGCGAAACACAAATTTCAACTTCTCCCCGTTGACCACCCGCTTCAATACCACCTATGCCGTATATAGCAGAATGGTGGGGTCCACGTGGGAGACCCAATCTCTCCACTAAACAAAAGGATACAAGACAGCCTTGAGCACCCGAATCCAAAAGGGCACGAACTAACAAAGAGTTACCCTTCGGGCCCCAGATCCTTACAGAGACAGTTGGCAGAAGGACTGTCTCTGGCTGGGCGGCTGTAGTGGAGGAGAGGGAGGCGACCACCTATTTTTGATAACCCCCCTGGGGTTGGTAGTCGTCCGGAAGATCGGACGCGGGCCAGTTGGAGTGTTGGTAGTGGTCTACCGGAGTGCCGAAGTGTCTTCCGACTCGCCCAGTCACCGGGTTCTGGTAACCACGGGCACGTCCAAACTGGGGCGGGCGGCGCTCCAATCGCGGTCGCTCATGTAGCGGTGGTGAGAATGGCCGCGGCGCGGGCTGCCTCTCCATTCCCAAATACCTCTCCTCTCGTTGAGGAGGGGGTGGAGGGGTGCCCCCGCCTGTGCGAGGTGAGCCCCGTCGAGGATCCACGTGGGTTTGGTGGGGTTGGTGGGGATGCGGACCCCCGCCTATGGGGGAGCGTCGGGCATCATCAGGCCCGCCAACACCATTTTGGTTAGAACACAACACGCGGTTGTGCTTACCTTGACAGTGCGGGCAAGGATCTGACCTCTGGCAATCCCGCTGCAAGTGCTGTCCCAGACAGGTGTAACACCACTTGCGGCTGTTGGCGATTCCCCGTCGGTCCTTTGTGTTCCTTGCCAGGAACTTCGGACAGGAGGTGACCATGTGGCCATCCGTGTTGCAGTATATGCAGCGCATACTGCGAGCCTGGGTCGCCACATATTGATGAGGAGGGCCTCGTGACTCACCCTTCCCACGAGGGGGGGGCGCGCACCAACACGACGCGGGTCCGGAGAGGACCGCTCTGGGGCCCGCGAGGGACCTTCAAATCCAGATTGGTCCAAGAGGCGACATTCCTCATCCAGGAATTTCAACAAGTCATCGAAAGGGGGGAGGTATGTGGCATTATCCCCACCATACCTCTGCTCGAAGCGAACCTTCAATTCGGAAGGCAACCTTGACAGAACAAGGTGAAGTAGCATGAAGGACCATTGGTCAATAGGTAGGCCCAATCGCCTCAAGGCGTTCAAGGCCACCGTCAGTGGGTTGACCAAATCCATTCGTAGGGTGGCAACTCGATGGATGCGAGGCAACGACAAAATCTGCGAGACGTGGGCGTCCGCTAACAGCCTCACGTTCGCATAACGCTTGATCAACAGTTCCCGGGCAGTATTATAACTTTGATCCGTAACAGTTAGGTGGCTGACTAAACCTAGGGCCTCTCCTCTTAACGTGGAGAACAAGTAGGCCTGCTTTTGACTAGGCGACAAGTCTGTCCTAGCATCCACCAAACTGTTGAACAGGTCGAAGTAGGCAGTCCAACAACCCAAATCTCCACTAAAGTGTGGCAAGTCTAGCGTAGGCAACCGTCCTAACAAAGCAGGATGGGTGGGAGACCTCGTCTCCACCTTCAAAACATCCTGTGTAGAACCCCTCAATTTACTGGTTGCCTCAACAATATCATCAGAGAAACCGTAGAACTGTGTGACGTCTGCCTCAACCGCAGCGGCTAACTCAGTGTCCTTGGTGGACAATAGTTCCAAACATTCCGCATGATATTTATCTACCCTGGCCTGACGCACTGGGAGTTCCCTAGAACGCGCCAACAAAGCGTCTGATCTATCAGGTCTACTTATTAAAGAGGCCGCCGTGGTCAACCATCTCAATTCCGATCTAATCTTACAAGCAAATGTATTGGCAGTCATACTGTCAAAATGTAAGCAACGGTGATTAAATATTAATTAATAAACAAAAGGTTCAACAAATTAAATTAATAATGTATGTGTGTAACCAAAATAACAGTTTGACAGTAATTCTCTTACCAAATTAAATATCAAATAATAAAGTCTGTAAAAGAAACAAGTTAATTTAACAAATAGTACTGAACCCTGTTACATTTACTTAATTATTTTCCAGTACAAAATTATTATGGAACCCCAAATATCAATTTATAAATTATCAAAAACAAAGTGGGTAGGTACCTCAAGAAAATAAATTATCAACACACAAGAGAGTATTCTAAAAAGTGAAAACTATCAACACAAAGTGGGTAGGTTGATTTTACAATAGAATTCAATATTCAATTTACTTTAATAGTTAAAAACAATGGATTTAACTTGAATCAATTAGAATATTACTGTCAATATCAAACAAACTAACCAATTTTCTTAATATAATTGGTAACAATATACTTTACAACAATAAATTCTATAGTGGACACTGAGTATGTTTATAATGTAAACAAACTAACAAACCCAAGTTAGAAGGTTCAAGGTCCAACAATAACTATGATTCAATTTAATACAATTAGGGAAGACTATTTAGTCTGCACCAAACCTATATTGTATACAACAAATAAACAAATTTCAATACAAAACTGTAACCTTCTATCCCGGAGTGACAATATTAAGTTGTGAGTTGTACACTTTATTTCAACAAATTGGAATGTAACTGTGGAGGATTTTTGCCTCTAACAAGACACAACCAACTCTGAGTGACTCAAAATGTACCACTCCCCAACCCAGTATTCTCAACAATAAAAAGCAAACCGACAAACAATACAGCGTTCACTGTGAACGAGTGTCCTAGCATATACTATGATCGTGGAATGAACCACGCTCTTGCTACCAAATATTAAATACAGGTATTCGGATCCCAAGCCAGGAGCTCATCACTGGGGCCCATTAGCAGCGTGTCACTCCTGGATCCAATCAGAACCTGTACCCACGAAACTGCCGTAACGTAGCAGTGGAAAGCTAGGGATTTGCTCCCTATTGCGAGAGATACTGGTACCTATCTCACAGGTGGCACAAGGATTGGCGTATATACGTTCGTACTTACCTTAGATTCCTGCGGTAGACTCCTGGGCGTCGATCAATCTCGTGCCGTGAGGTTAGGGATAGGAGAATATATATAATAAAGGAAGTAATGGGAAAGACTTACGGCTGTCTGGACCGAAGAATCCGGCCGGCGTCCACCAGGCAGCACGTTTCCCGCAAAAGCACCTCGATGCGCGTGAAAATATACTCTAAACCAACTTTAGGGACGCCCCACAACGCCGATTGCGAACGGCGGGCGCGATTAACAAATACAATCACCGAAATATCGCTCGATTACGTTATTAGAATACAAGACACCGATTTTCTCGCGTGTTCCGTTCAAGTTTTCTAACTACCCTGTTAGTGTCAGCTGTCAAGATCGTTGACAGCCCACGGACCCGGTGTTGCGAGTAAACATAAACTCGGGACAGAACACTTATGTTAGAAAATATTCCAAAATATTCAAAAGAGTCTGCGCTCAAGCAAAATCTCAAATAATAATTAACAAGATTGGTATTTCTAACAATAAAATAAAAACTGTGTGGCAAGTAATTAATAGAGAAATTGGAAAGACACAACAACGCGATCAGAATGAGTTGTGTTTGAAAATAACTAATCAAACCATTTCTTATAAGCAAGAAGTCGCTGAGACATTAGAAAATTTCTTTACCAACATTCCGTTAGAGGTTACGAAGTCTCTTCCCTCCTCATCGAAATTAGCTGAAGCTCTTCTTAAAGAAAACTTTACTAAAGACATACCAACCTTTAAATTTAAACCAATATGTCTTGATACAATTACAAACGCGTTCAAAAGTCTCAATATAAAAAATACTGAAGACTTATGGGGGGTATCCGTTAGGGTTCTTTTAGATATTATTGACTCGATTGCTCCTGTCCTTATAAGCATATTCAATCAATGTTTGGACAGCGGCACGTTTCCTGACTTAATGAAGCACAGTAAAGTAGTACCAATTTTCAAATCAGGCTGTAAGAGTGATCCCTCTAATTATAGACCTACATCCGTGCTTCCAGCATTGAGTAAAATCTATGAAAAAATCATGCTGGACCAGATGTTGTCTCACTTCAATTCTAATGGGATCCTGCATAGTCAGCAGTTTGGTTTCACGAAAGGTAGGTCGACAACGGACGCGGGAGTAAAACTCATCAGCCACATCTTGGAATCTTGGGAGAAGTCCCAGGATGCCATTGGCGTTTTCTGTGATCTCTCAAAAGCGTTCGACTGCGTCGACCACAACACACTGATCTGTAAATTACACCACTACGGAATTCGAGGACAAGCTGCTCATCTCGTGCTTTCCTATTTATCAAACAGACAGCAAAAAGTAAATGTCAATGGGGCGACGTCCTCCGGGTCTCTAGTCAAGATGGGCGTGCCCCAAGGTTCAATTCTCGGCCCTTTCCTCTTTCTTGTTTACATTAATGATATTCCCTTTATGATGGCCAAATTATCGGATATAATTCTATTTGCTGATGATACTTCGTTAATTTTTAAAATAGATAGGAAAGATACGGATGTCTTACATGTCAACGAAAGTCTAATTATTCTCTCAAAATGGCTCTTAGCTAACAATCTCTTACTGAATGCGAAAAAAACAAAATGTCTTAAGTTCTCTTTACCAAATGTACCATAACGTGACCTAAACTTAAATCTTGACGGCAAAAATCTTGAAGTTATAACGGAAACTGTATTCTTAGGGATTACTATCGATTCAAAATTGCAGTGGGGCGCGCACATTAGAACTCTTTCGGGAAGGTTAAGTTCAGCTGCATATGCAGTAAGGAAAATAGGGCACTTAACCGATGTAGCCACAGCTAGGTTAGTATACTATGCTTATTTCCACAGTATTATGTCTTATGGCATTCTGCTGTGGGGATCAGCAGCAGATGTTGACTCAGATTTCATATTACAAAAGAGGGCAATCCGCGCGATCTATAAAATGGGTCCTCGCGAGTCCCTCAGAGATAAATTTAAAGAGATCGATATACTGACTCTACCTTCACTTTATATTTTGGAATGTATTTTGTATGTCCGCAAAAATCGAGGGCTTTTCAAAACTAGAAGCGACTTACATAATTTAAATACACGCAGTAAGCACGAACTTGTAATACCCAAATTCAGATTAACTAAAACTAGCAAGTCTTTTCTTATAAACAGTACGCTTTTATAACAAGTTGCCAAAGTCAGTTATAGAACTGACCGATGGAAAGTTCAAAAATCACATCAAACGTGTCCTTATTAAAAAAGCATATTATAAAATCAAGGACTACGTTGAAGATAAAATTTTTGGCTTTAGCTCCTTCTGCGCATGCGGCTTCCCTGGTAACTCATAAACGGCACAAATATGTGGATGTCTCTAACTATTCTCAATTTTTTTTTTTTTGTTTTTCTTTTTTATTTGGACTTTTTACAATAGTTCGCAATCATCTTTATAGCCCTTTGCAAAGAATAGATACAGCACTGATAACAACATTTGTGCCACATGTTAAATTTAGTCTTGTTAGTTATATTAGTCATTAGTCATTAATTTAATGTCAAGATATAACAAATTGTTAAAGGTTTCAATTCTCGAGTATACATTATAGAATGGTTATTACATTTAAAAGTCGGTAGGCATATAATTACATTAGTATGTTGTACAGTCAATAATGTCTCCCTAATATGAATAATTAAGTCAATATAATTGTTCGTTGTTCGATAATCTTCTTCACCAATGAAAATTATGCAATAATCATTACTTGAGTAGTCAGCTAGTTTTGCGTTTATATTACATAAAAGGTTTTTGATGCCACTGTTTGGCAACAGAAAGTGACATATTTCTGTTTCTGGAAATGTATTTTCAGCTGTTGTTAATATATTGTTCGCGGTGTTACTACTTATGATGCATAATTTTGGATGTTTATGCACCGATTTGCTCTTTTGAGTTACTTGTGCTGTCTTATTTTCAGATTCCATTGGAGCAAATGCAGTGCATTTATATTGCATTGGCTTAGTACATAGTTTACTTTCATCTCGTTGACTTTCTGTTATTTTATTTTTGGTTTCGGATTGAGGGGTAGATGTTATTGATTTCGTCGTTTTAGGAGTGTCGGTTTCATCATTTCTTATTTGTGCCGATGGGGACGTCATTTTTATGTTCTTTGAAGCAATCGCAGTAGCGGTGTTTTGCTTTTGTTTGCGTCTTTTTACAGATCGAGGTGTAATATTTATATTGTCTGCTTTAATACTTTTGTAAGTCTCTATGATTTTTAAATATTTTTGCAAAGCCGATTTTAAACGAAAGTTTTCGGAATTGAGATTCTCAATTTCCTGGTGCGCTATCAATAACTCTTCTGATAATTGTTTAACTTTTTCGTTTAAATCGATCACGGTCTTACTAATATTTAGCGATGTATTTGGCAAACTCATCATAGTCGCATCGAAAAGCGCCGAACTATCTCTGGAGATGTCGTTTAGTGAACTGGTTCGGTGTATTCTACGATATGTAATGTTGTTACAGTCCTCCATTGTTATTTAAAATTGTATTATTTAGTATTCTGTGCGTAACGGGACGTAGTCTCAAAAGGCTAGTATTCAAAATTAATAACTAAAGTTTCCGAACGAATATTATCCTGTCACGTTTGTGATTGGTTAAATGAGTCAGCTGTTCCTAATTTTGTTGTGGGATTCTCGCCACGAGTCTCTTGGCTTACACGTGTGTTCCGAGTGCCTAGTGGTGTTTAAATCCATTTTTGCTACTTTTGTGACGTGTTTGTGTATTTTAAGTGTGTTGTCCTTGTCTGTAAACAGGTTTGTTCTGTGACTGTCCTCCTTTTACCACATTATGGATAAAAATAAACCTCCCGACCCCGATCCGCCTGATATCCCAGCCTCCTTATATCCTCTTCATCCCTCTCCGAATCCTCTCTCGCAATTTGCTGATGTTGTCTGCAGCGTATCCGATATGGAAGTCCTGCAAACTCAGCAAATCTCGCGTAAACGTCCTGGGAATTCAGAAACCCCTAACCCGTCATCCAATAATAATAATAATAATAATCTTTATTCAGATAATAAAAAGGTAAAAACACTGTATGAATCTTAGATAACTAATGTAGGTATAATAATGGAAGATGCCTGTACTAGGTAATCCTGTATCACAGGCAGTAAGGAGCTCTAAAAATATGCTTATGTTGGAACAACAGAATTTAAACAATATTTAACCCAAGAAATTCTTAAAATAGTAACAAGACTAAATAAATTTCGAAAAATAAAAAATAAAACTAGTTTACTTAAACACTATAAACATAGAACAAAATTACTAGGTCATAATTATTTATATAATTAAATGTCATATTTATCTATATTGTTAAACGTGCACTATGATTACACACAAATAAATTAGTCGCATAAGCAGAATTGTAACAGCCAATATTTTAAAACTAAAACACATAATTTTTACGGTAAGTAGGTCACTGTGGTGTCAGCAGCAGACGTTCAACGCGTGTGACCTTGAGCATGATATAAGAATATTATGTGACGATCTTAGGTGCCCTCATAGTCTATGGAGTTAATGTAGTTGGTCTCTGCATATTTACGTGCTGGACAACTTAAATCACCAGTTGGATGGTCACATTTCCTCTTAAACCGCTTGCACGTCGCACATTGAGGGGAAGAAGATTTGCCGCTGCATTCCTTCAAGGAGTGTCCAGTTTCTCCACAGTGGCCGCACGTAGAACTGCTTTCACGGCAAAACTTGGCTGCGTGGCCAAACTGCTGGCAATTGAAGCACCTCGTGACTATGGTAAAGTCTCGCACAGGGCATGAAGTCCAGTTAATAAAAATTCGGCTTTGGTTTATAAGCACTTTTCTTATGCTAGCGGATAGTTCAACGATGTAGTTGCAGGTAGGAAGGCCCTTCTTTCCCGATTTGTGGCTCAACTTGATGTTCTCGAGGAAGGTCTCTCGACTTGTATTGGGCAATTTGTCTGACAGGTTTTGCTCGTAGATACAGTCAAATACCTCCTTCTCTGTAAGGGTTACGGGAACTCCAATGACTGCGACTCTAGGGCGTCGTTTAGACGGCTCTTCTAAAATCAGGTCTGAGGTGACAATTTTCTCGGACTTTTTTAATTTTTCAATATCACCTTTGCTTTCCGTGCTAATCAGTACGCCCCCGTTTTTCACTTTCTTTAGGCCACGGACTTGGATCTTAAGTTGTTCGGGCGAAATCAACTTCTGAACGAGTGACTTGGTGTCGTCACTCGTTTTAGTTTTATCACTCGGATAAATGGCGATTGAGCTTAGGTTAGCAGGACGGACGAAGTTGTCGGAGCCTTTCTTCACCATACTGGCATAAGAAGAGGACGGATTCAATTTCGATTCAAAAACCTCTTTGAACTGTTCCAGTGAGTTCACCACGTTCTGCTGAAGTTGTAGGTGCTGGACGGTACTGTGGCTCTGGATCATCTTCTGCTTCAGCGATTGGTAAAGGACTGCCATCTGAGAAGTCCCACTTGAGACCTTTCGGCAAAGAGTTGACACACGGAGTTTCTGTTCAGAGTTCATTTTACCATCACCGACAATAGTGCACACTTCGTTCAGAATGCTATCTATAGATCCTAACCATTTCTGGATATCTGGCGTGCTGATAACTTCACTCGGCAACTCATTCTCCGCTGGTGCTGGTGGGTTTGGGTTTCTCGGGGGCAATTGTTGGTTAGGCGTCAGCGGAGGACTTCGTATTTGGCTAAGACCAAACGGGCTCGATCCTGGGATAGACATACTACCCGCAACACTTTATATAATGTTAATAGAAAATAAACAATATTTCACTTCATCTTGCACATAAAAGTTGGAAAAAACTTACTAGTCATACGTGACACACTTAACTTTGGTTTTAACTGACGCCGCAAAATAATAATTTGTTGCAATTGTTTATAGATATTTCATTTTAGCAAGTACAAATAAACACGTCCGTCTAGTCTCGCGACAGGCCGAATTAGAACAGGCCAATAAACAAGCAAAGAGCCAAATTGGCCGAGTTAAGTATTCTGTCATGGATAAGGGTCCTTATGTCGTCCACGTTTCTCGCGTGGAAACGCAACAAACGTCAGGAACCACACTTCACCCTGTTAACTTTGGCAAGTTTTTAATAGGCAATAAGATTGCAAACGTTGTTCGTGGTGGAGTCAACAGAGTGGGTCGCAATAGGGTATCCGTGGAGTTTACATCCCCTCAGGATGCAAACGCCTTTTTAGTAAACTCCTTGCTCTCTAAACACAGCTATACTGCAGCAATCCCAACCTTCAACATCACCAGGATGGGTGTTGTGACAGGTGTTCCCGCAGATATTAATGAAGAAGAGGCCCTATCTTACTTGTCTGTACCCTCAGGTTGTGGAGGTATCTTAAAAGTACGCCGAATCAATCGGAAGGTTCATAAAGAAGGCATAGTTGAATGGAAACCCACAGAAACCTGCGTTCTAACTTTTGATGGACAGGTTTTACCTAAGCGAGTATACTGCTGCTACACATCCCTCCCTGTCGAACAATATATCTTTCCCACCATCCAATGCCGGAAGTGCTGTCGTTTTGAACATATTGCAAACTTGTGCAGATCAAATCCACGCTGCAGTATTTGTGGCCACGATCACCCTGGTGATGGTTGCAACATTTCAGAGGGTGAGGCCTTCTGTGTGCTTTGTTCGGGAAACCACTTTGCTAATAGCAAGTCTTGCCCCGAGCATGGTAGACAGAAAGCCATTAAGACTGTAATGGCGGAGAAATCCATTTCCTACGTTGAGGCTAGCAAAGTCATCCCGATTGTCACCCGTAACTATGCTAATGCCACTAAATCGCAGTCTTATCGTAAGACTGTCACCCTCAAGCCCAGGACCCATGCCCCTCTTTCTCAATCTTTTGATCAAGCTGCTCATCAGCAGATAGTAAGCACTCCCCGATCCTCATAGCCTAATGGCTGTGGTCTTAATAGTAATGTCCCCAGCAATAACACTGTTTCAGTCCTTGAACTCCTAGTAAAACTCTTACCTACTCTTATTTCCTCTTCTAGTAACTCTCAATTACCGTCCAACGTTGCCGATCAACTTATTTCTCTTTTACTGTCCATTAAAAATGGCGTCCCACCAAACATTTCTTCAGTGGAATGTGAGGAGCGTGTGGCATAAAAAGCACGACCTCATATTCCTCTTGAACAAATACAAGCCATTGGCTTGTTCCATAGCTGAGACTTGGCTCACCCCAAGTCTCAGCTTTCGTATACCACATTTTAACATCCTTAGATGCGATAGATCCGATGGGTACGGAGGGTCGGCTCTCTTCGTAAATAATCGGGTCCCACTTTCCCCTTTATCCCTTCCTCCCTTTCAGGGTAATTTGAGTGTAGTAGCAGGTATGGTTGAAGGTATCACAGTGTTTTCCATCTATATTGCGCACCCTCACCCTGATTTTCTAGTCATATTAAAAAACACTTTTAGTAATGTACATGGACCATTGCTGGTTATGGGTGATTTCAACTGCCACCATTATAGATGGGGGTCTGAACGCTGTGATGCCTTCGGTATAGCTCTAGTGGAGATCATGGATGACCTAGATCTCTGCGTCTTAAACAATGGCTGCCCAACCCGTAGATCACCTCCTGGACAACAGAAGAGTTGCGTTGACCTCACTTTCTGTTCAGTTGACCTAGCAGCATCAACCCACTGGGAATGCACATCATTGTCGCATGGTAGTGATCATTACCCTATAGTTATATCTTTAATTAATAAAACTTATTTAGAAAAAACTTCTCCTCCACTTTTGAAATATAACTTGTCCAATCCTGATTGGACTAAGTTTGTATCATTATTGGAGCAGAAAATTGATAATCTTCCAAATTTAAATTCTAGTTTATTTGATTTTTCTGATCACCACCATGCCAAGGGCTGCTATGAAGGTTTTATTGAGTCCGTAACCTCTAGTGCAGATTCCTGTTTCCCTCTGAAAAACAGTGCCCGGAATAACATCCCCTCACCCCCATGGTGGGATCATGAATGCACCTTGTGGGTCAAGAAGAGGAATGAAGCTGAAAAACAATACAATCGGGCGATGAACACCCAAAACCTGTTGGCCTATCAGCAGGTTTATGCCAGATCTAAACGTCTCCTCCGTAGGAAAAAACGTGCAGGTTGGGTTAAATTTTGCTCATCCTTATCTCCCTCCACCCCAATCTCAATTGTGTGGAAGAACATTAACAGGTTTAGACGTGGTTGTTCACCATCAATCTCTTCACCGATCACTAGGGAAACAGCTGAACTTTTTTTTGACAGAATTGCCCCACCATATGTCCCACTCTCTTCTGAATGCATTAATGTTCCCTCACATATTGATTCTGTTGACCCCTTTGATGCGCCATTTACTTTGAAAGAATTAAACTTAGTACTCAGTCATGTCCAGGACTCAGCACCTGGTATTGATGGTATACCATACTCTTTTATTACACATTCTGGGGATAAAGCAAAACAATATTTTTTAGATTTAATAAATTTTTGTTTTAATCATGGTTGGGTTCCAGACCAGTGGAAACTACAAATAATCATTCCCCTATTGAAACCAGGCAAACATGTGGATGATCCGAATGGCCTTAGACCTATTGCTCTGTCTTCAGCCTTAGCTAAACTAATGGAACACCTTGTTAAAAATCGATTGGAATGGTTAGTCGAATCAAGAGGATTACTGCCGAACTACCAATTCGGTTTTAGGAAGGGCCTCAGCACAATGGACAGTGTTGGTATTCTATTAACAGATATTCGCTTATCTTTTTCCAAAAACGATTCTGTTGTAGCAGCCTTCCTGGACATCTCTTCTGCATATGACAGTGTTCTTCTTCCTGTCCTCAGGCAGAAACTGCATCAGCTGAGTATTCCAGTCAAGATGATCGAATGCATATGTGGACTTCTTTGGTCTCGCTCCTTGGTTCTGAGAGTCCAGGGCGAGGATTTTGACAAGAGGCAGACTTGGAAGGGACTCCCGCAGGGCTTCGTCCTCAGTCCTTTACTCTATAACCTGTATACAGCCGATATCGGCTCCTGCCTAAACAATAACTGTCATATCCTGCAGTACGCTGATGACTTAGTTCTGTATGTGTCAGATTCCTCCATAGTTGACGCCGCGTCTTCTCTTTGTCTGTCTCTGGACTCTCTAAACCATTGGCTTTTAAGCCATGGACTGTCGCTATCCGCGCCTAAAAGTTCGGCAGTAATCTTTTCTCGGAAAAGATTAATTCCTCATATATCAGTGACCATTTCAGGCAATATTGTTCCTTTAACAAATAAAATTAAATTTTTAGGCGTTTTTCTCGACTCTAAATTAACAGGTAAGCATCATATAAATTTCATAATCCAAAAATGTGAACGAGTCATTTCGATTCTTAAAGTTCTTGCGGGTGTCTGGTGGGGTGCCCACCCCTACACTTTAAAATTAGTTTATAATGCCTTAGTACGTAGTATACTAGATTATGGGACATTCCTTCTGGTTCCTTGTAACAAAGGTGCCTTGGTAGGGCTAGATAGGATTCAATCTAAGTGCCTTCGGATCGTCTCTGGTTGTATGAAGTCCTCTCCCGTTAACGCGTTGCAGGTCGAATGCGCTGAACCTCCGCTGACCCTAAGACGGCAGTATCAAGCCTCCCGTTTTTTATCTAGGATAATTTGCAGATCTTCCCACCCTCTTATTGCAAAACTGTTCGAGCTAAATGACGTATGCAGACACTCAAATTATTGGAAAAATAAAGAAATCCCTTTGATCATAAAACATTTTCGCTTTATCCAAAATTTAGAATGTCCGATCGTCCAGTACCCCAAATTACCCCTCTTTAACTTCGAATACGAGACTCTATGCTTTACTCCGAAAATTCTCTTTAATATCGGCATATCTAAAAAGTCCCCTTCGGCGAATTCGGCTTTCAACGCGGTGGTGGGCGAACGATGGAATGGTTTCCAAAAATTTTTTACTGACGCTTCGAAGTTCACTGACTCTAGTTGCATTGGGGCTGCAGTTTACTACCAAAGCTCCAGGATTATTTTGCAATATAAATGTCCTAAGGAGTCCTCCGTGTTCACGGGCGAATGTGTGGCTTTATTGGAAGCATGTCTTTTTATAGAGTCACACCATAACATTGATAAAGCCGTTGTTTTCACTGACTCCCTTAGCTGCCTACAGGCTTTGGTTCAAAGCCCCTTCAAAAGTAAATTGCACAGCACCCTAATTTTAAAAATAAAAAAATGCTTATTTTCGTGCGCTAATAGTCAAAAAGAGGTTCAGTTAGTTTGGATACCTAGTCAATGCGGTATTAAGGGCAACGAATGCGCTGATGTCTTAGCCAAGGATGCTTGCTCGTCAGTTACAGCTAATCTCTCCCACTATTCTTATCAGGGGTATGACTTACTAAACATGCCAAAAGTCAACCTTCTATGTTCATGGCAGGAACAGTGGAATTCCACTGGTAGGAAGAAGGGTAGGTTCTTCTATGCAGTACAACCTACTATAAAACCAAAACCTTGGTTCTACCCATACAAAAAAGTATCTAAAACCGTTGTATCCGTAATCTGTAGAATCCGCTTAGGTTTTTGTTGTACTCCAGTTTTTCTAGAATAAATTCGTGTTCGTGACTCCTCCCTATGTGAATGCGGTTTGGTAGACGGTACGTTAGACCACATATTTTTTGAATGCCCCAATAACATCCCTCCTTTAGATTTATATAGCCGTCTCCCTAAATTCAAGATCACTCTTCCAATAAATTTCCCATCCCTCCTAACATATTCTTCCCCAGATCTGCTTGTGGCGCTGATGAGCTTTATCCGCCACAACAGTATCAAATTATAATTCTAACTCCGATTATTGCCTCTATGGTGTTGTGGTATATGTATTTTAATGTTTTAACAATTTTAATATTTATGTATTCTTATTTTTTGTTTGTTTCAGTTCAGTACTAACTCAGCAAGTGTTCAACTGTATCAAAAAAAACTTAGTTTTCGTCTTCAGTTTCCCCTCTTATAATTAAATTACAAATCTCAGACACACTTGTTTTCCAATTTACTTTGGACACTGGCAGAATAGTCGACATCGGCTTTGCTTGCCATAAAAAAATATAGAATAGAATAGAATTTTGTTGTTTACATTTGAAAAAGCAATCAAACTCTTCACAATCTTTTGTGAATATGTTTTGTTCTTGTGGCCCAGAACTCCGTGTTTTGTAGCTTTGATGTTAATTATATATTAAAGCCAACCTGTTTCGATGGTGTTGTTTGATGGGTGTTGAGTTGTCCAATCACTAGCAAATTCGCATTTGCACTGGTTTTCGCCAATGTATGCCGTTTTAAACCAAGATAACAATGTCACTAGTAAAACTACTCACTAAGAGTGTATATATGTATGCTTGAGCCAAATATATAAATAAAACTTAATTTTAATGTTTAAATTTAACACAGCGCGATGTTTGACGTATGGTGACAGATGATATATATATATATATATATATTTTTAAACATTGTATAGATTCTTTTACCGATTATTTTGTGAATGTGTGAACATTGTAGGCCTTCTAGATGGTAATTAACATTTGTTAACTTTGTTATATATTATATAAACTTTTATTTTTTTGTAGTTCCTTACGACTTATTGTCGGGCCTACGTTGTCCCCCCATAGTACTAATGCTGTAACATGGAAATATTGTAAAACCAAACCATTTTTAAAAGAGTTACCATGGATTTTCTTGCCGGTTCTTCTCCATAGGAAACGACCAACCCGAACCGTGCACCTTTTGTCGACGTTTTATAAGTGCCCATGTAGGCCAATGTAAAATAAAAATAAATATATTTTGATTTTGATTTATACATTGCATTGGCAGTAATATTATTATTAATGTAATGTCGTGTCTAGTCGCAGTTTATTCCGTGTTCTGTGCCCACGTCTCTCGATCACTTAGTATACTATAAGTATGAGAAATCCACCCCTTTTGCGATACTGTTGCTCGATTAAACGAATCGAAGATGAATGATGATTGCATAATGATGATGCTTTTTTTGACATAGCTGTTTTTCCTGCCTCTCACAATAAGATATTGTAAACTTATTTGTATTGTATCCTTAGGTACACTACACAGGCGTTTATTCAAAAATCTTGTCATTTATAAAGGCTTTATGAATATCAAAAAACTCTATATCAGGTATATGTCAATGTATAGGAGCCGTATTGTAAATGTCATATTTTATTTAATCTAAAAAACCGGCCATGTGCGAGTCGGACTCGCGCACGAAAGTTTCCGTACCATTGCAAAAAACGGCAAAACAGGCAAAAACATCACGTTTGTTGTATGGGAGCCCCACTTAAATATTTATTTTATTCTGTTTTTAGTATTTGATATTATCAAACACGACTCGCCTAAACGGATTACAAGTGGCATAAAGACTAGATGTTTCCGTAGAATAATTTTAGCTTGCACATGGGCGAAGCCGTTAGCAAAACCTAGTACTACTTCGTTCCTGTTTTAGTTTTAAGACATCTGTACTCTATTAGCCCATTATAAAACTCTTCTCTAATTGTGCCGCTTCTTTCTGCTCCATTAACGTTCTTAGTGAATCAATCACTAGATGGATTTGGGGAATTAATCCGTAATGTGAATGATTACAGTGGTTTGCATGGCAAGGCTAGCGAGTTTTCTGATGGCTCGATACGACTCGATCTATATCACTCCGATAAACGAATATTACTAAGCGATATTGCAGATATGTGCCAATGAACGCAATGCGATGCAATTCGGCCGATTTGCGCTTGCAATTTTCTTAGATAAAAATCTTTTTAACAAAACCGACTTCTAAAGCAAAAAATAAATTTGTTTTCCGTAGTCAGTGTCTTTGGTACCTATTGTTTTTCGTTTTTCGAGATCGACTTCCGAAAAAAAAGTTGTTTTTCGCTTTGTAGAGTTTTGCTTTAGAAGACGGTTTAAATTTTTGTTAAAAAAATATTTCTTTTACTCTTTTTAGTGTTGGTACCTCATATTACCATGAAAATCATTTATAGTCAAATTACATCTCAAACACGACTAGGATACATTGTTTTATTACGGAGGTCCAGTGCCTACCTTCCGGCTTCATCAGTTCGATGGTACCATTTGCATAAATACCATTTATTTTAATGTATTATCCATGACATACTTATTAAGGAGTTCTAGTGGCCGTCTGTGGTCTTCTTCATCAGTTCCACTTTACCAAATGATACTTTTTGAGTGCAAACGTTGTCAAGTTATTAAAAATACCAAAATCAATATATGTCTGCCTATAATATTTGAGGAGTGTCCTCGATTGCCATAGGATCCCATCATTAGATTCTGATTTAGTGACAATGGGACCACTTCGAGAGTAAACCCTTTTTAAACAAAAAAAAGAACTTTTGACGGAGTTACGCCTCAAAAAATAAAAAGATAGATACATCCGAATTGAGAACCTCCTCCTTTTTGGGCAGTCGGTTAGATATACATGCGCGGTATCGCATATCGACGTAATTTGAATTACGTCGCGCCAAATTATAGCAGCTATGTAGTAACTGGTGTGTTTTTGTTTTTTTCACGTCTGGTGGCGAGCGACGACAGCAGACTGATTTTTCGAGTGAATTCTGTCTGGAGCAAGAAATAAAGATGAGATGTAAGAAATAGTTCTGTGCCTTATTTTTTGCTATTGACAATAATTGAGATTTATATTTACAAGAAAGTAGTTGCTATGCTCTTAGCTTAGCTTCGAATAAGTCAATTTAGATTTTATTGTGTGACGAGAACTGTTTGTTTTTTTTTAGACCTTTTCGCGCCCTAGGAATTTCTCCTGTATCGTAGTGGGTGCATTTCTTAACATTTATACTCAATTTCAGGAAGAGCTGGACCCGGAACAACTATCTAAATATTTTTTCCGTGCAGGAATCAAAATCGGAAGAATCAGCTTTGTTCTGAGTGTGCAATATGTTTGGTACAAGTAGCTCAAGTCCCCTTTTCGTTGAAATAAGGTTATTTAATGATCTTCCACGAAGCGTTATTAGCTTAAAACTTAGCGTACTATAAAACTACCACAGTTGAGTGTTTTCTTCTGAATCAAGGGAGAGTTCACAGATTCCAAGAAATCTCACACCGGCTGACACTCGCTACAAGCCAAGATTTTCCCGTGATATTTGCTTAAATTCCTTTGAGATAAAATTAGGTCCATTTTCATAGCATAAACCGTCTTTCTAGGTTTTATATCATGATCAAGAGGCTAAACAATAAAATAATAATGAAAAAGGTTTATTAACAAATTTCATCATCATCATATCTGCCGAAAGACGTCCACTGGTGGATATAGCCCTTCTCCAACCGTCATTACATTGATCGGCCAAGTGCGTCTCGCATACAGCGGATCCCCGCAACCTTCACCAGGTCATCGATCCTGGTGGGAGGCCTTCCAACGCAACGTCTTCGGGTTCACGGTCACCACTCCAGAACATTTCTGCCCCATCGGCCATCCGTTCTGCGAGCAATGTGCCCTGCCCACTGTCACTTAAGTTTGGCAATTCTTCGGGCTATTTCGGTAACCCTCGTTCTCTTGCGGATCTTTACATTTCTGATTCGATCACGCAAGGAAACTCCGAGCGTAGCCCTCTCCATTGCCCTTTAGGTGATTGGAAGCTTTCTGATGATGAAAGATTAAGAAATGATCCTTAAGAAGATTAAAAACCGAAACACAATTTTAATATAATCCTTTATAGCCACAAATCGTTTCTAAAAGCCGTTGTAATACACAATAATTGGTTTTGCGATAAACCGACAATACCATTTTTCAATCTGCTGGCCCAATACTCTGAAAGCAAGCAATTAAATTTTAAACGGCAATTGATGCCGTGGCCGTTTTACGCTGGCTTATAATTATAGACACAAACCGGACTTCAAATGCATTTATATTATTGACACACAGATACCGCGGTAACATTGTTACAATAATTGAAAATCAAATATTAACGACCCCTGATTTGGGGTAGCCAATCAAATAGTGGAATGGTTGTTTGTAATCGTACTTCCCTAGTATAAATGTGAAAATTTGCGTTGGTTTCTATTAATTTAGCTACACTCTTACCAAATATGTCTAATAGCATAATGCATTAAACATATAAGGTTAAAAATGAAAATAAAACCTGTTTTCCAATTTCCAACTTTTATTTTTCGTAATTATACTATCGCTGCAATATTGTCGAGCGAAAATTGTGACACGCATTACTATCAAAAGTTTCATTGTCCTATCGTTTGTCGTGAAAACAATCAGTCGCACTAACGTACATCGAGCTGATGTGCTGTCGCACCACTGATGGTCGACATATCGTACTGTCACCCTAATATTTTTCGCGTATTTATTTGTAGCAACTTTAATGCAGAGTCACCTTATTCAGGTCAGCTTTCAGTCTAATCAAGTGCAGCTGAATGTCAGTAACAAAGTATGGATGTTTCTTAATCAATCACGCCGCAAAACGGCTAAACAAATTTATATGAAATTTGGCACACATATAGACCATGAGCTGTAATGTTTAGGACATCACATCACATCATCACATCATCAGCCTATTAATGTTCCCACTGCTGGGACACAGGCCTCCTCTCTGTGAGAGGGAATGGGCCATAATCCACCACGCGGGTCCAGTGCGGGTTGGTGGATGTCACATGCCTTCGAATTTTTGGTTCTAGGACATGCCGGTTTCCTCACGATGTTTTCCTTCACCGTTTTTGAGAGCAGTGGTGATGAAATAATTTACACAAAGTAAAGCGCCTGCCTGGGTTCGAACCCACGACCTACAACTTGTAAGTCGCGGCCGATACCACTGGGCCACCACTGCTCTATGTTTAGGACATAAGATATTTAATATCCCGGTAGAACGTTCACGCGGGCGAAGCCACTGGTAAAAGCTAATTTGCTATAAATAATTTTGTACTGTATTTTACGTTTTAAATTCATGAACAATAATTTTAATGCGGAAATTAAATGCATGTAATGTGCTTTATATTTACGTTTATTCGGCGGAGTTTGCTAAATCAATAAACGTGCATATTTTTATGGTACGTTTGATAAAATCGATGGGCGACTATTGATTCTATCCCAAATCTTTTTGGGTTAAATTTTAAGATTGACTTAGGGTCAAAGTAGAATTCGACAAAAACATACCCAACTACAAATTCATAACTCAATAACATATTTGGAAAAAAGTATTTTGTAGATGGCGAAACCTTTTATTCTTAAATCCTTTGTTTGCCTAATAAGAATTGGCTTCGTTCAACCAACGTTGGTTTGTTGTATTAGCGCTTTCACATCCCTTTTTCTATTATGATATCCAATATCTGAATGACCTTCCGTATTATATCAGACAGCCAACCATATCCTCATTCTTTATTCTCTCTATATCAATATTCCTTTGTCCCATCGTGCGTCCGTCCTAAGCTAACCTGTCAAACATGTCTAGTATGGCAGCCGGCTTACCATATAGACTGAATTTGTGATTTGTTCCAGAACAAAGATTAAAATCTACATGATTTGGGTTAGATATAGTCAGTTTTTTGTTCAAGCCAATTTTATTTAAGAGTTTAATCCATCGGTCTAGCTTGTTTCAAGCTATGTTGCGGGTGAGTATAACTGGATCCAGCTGAGTACCAGTATTTTACAAATACCAGCTGCCTATCTTCGACCTACATAACCCAGTAACGGCCTAACAAGATACTCAAAGGCAAAACTGTTCTGCACTGTCAGATTTCCCGGCTTCTGACTACCCGTAACTACCGTCAAATGATAGTCAAGACCAGCGGTCTAGCGTGCTTAGCGAGGCACAGAAGAATCTCAGTAGGTATGAAGATCTTCAAGTGTGGCTTTTATTATTTAGCCATGAGCTCCTCTTTAAGATTTATTTTGATAAGAGAATTTTGGGCATTGCGTAGCAAGCGTGCTACGGCGTAGTACACAAGCTACGGCGTTGCTGACGTAGTCATCAACCACAACTACGTAGGCGGTTTTATTGATCAACCTAGTTAACACGCCGGACATAATGTGCAATTTTGCAAACTATACCTACTAGCAGTGACATGCCAAACACACATCACACAGGACATATTTACAGTAGCGATCGTGCAAACTTAGCATGAAAGACGGTAGTAACTATTTCAATTCTCAGAACATTATCCACCATTATATTTTATTGTAACTGCGAGAGGTTTTCTAACGATATTTCCGTCCATTTACCGTCCATAAAATGTCCTTATAATTTACTTTTAATGGAATTTCTTTTATTTGAAAGCCCCATAACGATCACAAAACAAATGGTTACCCATCGAATTGAAAAGACTTGCCCAGGACAGTCGAGATGAGAAGTCAATTTGCGGATCAAGTTAAAGAAATCCATGGAATTTTCTATCAAATTTAGCCGCAAGCTTGTGTATGGAAAATGAGGAAAAGTTGTCAAAAATAATTGGAAACATAAACATTCGCAAAGGATGATGGGTTTGTCGCAAACATCCACGGATAAGAAGAGCAAAGTTTACTGTGATTGGCCAATTAATTGTATTCCAATTAAACTTTATTATAAGGTATACCCGGCAAACTCAGAGTGTTTGATTAAAATCAACTAGGTTAATTTTGCCATCTGTGACGGATTAGCAAACTAGGTTTTATTAAAACTAAAACATGAGAAGTCGTCTATTTTGTTTGTTTGGTGATTAGTTGTAGATTGCTTTTGAATTATGGTGTATGATATAATTTAATTTTGTGGTCTCAAAATGTATTCCGGTTTGGGTGTCTCTTATTATTTTTATTTGGTGTGGGTTTGTTCTTGACTCTAGTCTAGGTCAGGGTTGACAGAGCCAGAGTCTACGATGGGTGAGCTTACCTAGAAGAAGCCTGTTCACTCTAACTTTGAAGAGATTAGGGTTTGTTGATATTTAAATAAGTATCAGTTCTATATTCAAATGTGTTTGCGTTACCGCCCAGTACAGAGGGCGCTTGTTGTTACGTTTTTGTTTTTACTTGACTGTCATGGTGTTTTTCTAGTGATACAATAAAACACGTTTAGCTCTATACTTTATTTCCTTTCCACTGCATTGTACTCTGTAGTCCATAATCCTCAACAGGTTATGGGCCCAGAGCTACGCGAGTGAAAGTAAAGTGTAGGCTTGGTCGGAAAATAACTGTCGACTGTAGTCGTGTCGGTGCACGTTTTGTACGGGGTACGAAGACGTGAAATTACCATGGATCTTGGAGGTCTCGGTATAGCAGCTGCGAAGAAGTTCGCAGGCGAAAACTACAGACAGTGGAAGTTCCAGACGACACTCGCCCTGAAGGCCAAAGGGCTGGGCGAACACATAACCACGTCAATTCCGTTGGCTGGGTCCAACGTGAAAGATTGGCAAAAGGATGCCGCGAAGGCTATGTATATAATTACTGCCAGCATGGAATTAGGTCAGATCAGCTTGATAGAGACTTGCGAAACGTCGAAAGCAATATTTGACAAGTTGGATTCCATATATGACCAGAAAAGTGAAAACAGCAAAATGCTGTTACATGAAAAATTCCATACAATAAAGTTCTCTAAGGATGACAGCGTTGCCGTACACATCTCTAAAATCGAAAATATTGCTAAACAGCTAAAAGATGCGGGTGAGAATATGTCAGAAATGTCTATTGTGACCAAAATATTGTGATCACTGCCAGAGCGCTATCGCATGGTGCGACAAGCGTGGCTGTCACTAGAACCAAGTAAACAAACAGTAATAAACCTTACGGCACGTCTTTTGGATGAGGAATTGAATTTAAAATGTAAGGAAAAATGTCTGAAACAGCACTGGCCACTGAGAAGGTAATAAAAAAATCGGTAAAGTGCTTTAAATGTAAAAAGAAGGGACACTTTGCTCGTGATTGTCGCTCCAGCTCACAACACAGTGGCTCTTATAATCAGAAGAAAGAGAGTTCTAGTTCAAAGAAAGAGTCCGCCTTTACTGCTCAGCTTGAGGCGAATATCATAGAAGATGAAGGGACTTGGATTCTAGACAGTGGGGCATCAGCCCATATGACATATCGACAGGATTATTTCTCTGATTTCAAGCAAGAGTGTAGCTGTGTAAGATTGGGTGACAAAAGTGAACTACCAGTGCACGGCTCAGGAACAATTAAAATAAGAAAATGGCTGGACGGTAAATGGTATGATTCCACCATCAATGATGTGCTTTACGTGCCTGACTTGAAGAGAAACTTGTTCTCGGAGGGTGTTATAACTTCTAAAGGTTTTACAGTGACCAAAACCAAATATCTTGCATTGATTAAAAATAATGATGTGAGCATGGCTGCTACTGCTATTAAACAAGATAATAATCTATATAAACTGCTAGCAAAAACCATCAAGAAGGAATGTCAAGCAAATGTTGTTACTCTAAAACAGTGGCATGAGCGTCTTGGACATGTGAACTTAAAATCATTGCGTGAAATGGTGCGTAATGGACATTTACCCCCAGTGAGTGACCTGAGTGACTTTTTCTGTGAAGCTTGTGTGATTGGCAAACAACACAGACTGCCATTTAAAAGGTGCTTATTGGGAGTGGATAAAAATAAAGTGTATAGTGATCTGTGTGGTCCAATGCCCTTACCATCTGTTGGAGGTGCTCGGTACTTTATGACATTCTTGGATGCAGTGTCTGGATTCATCACTGTTTACTTCCTGAAGCGCAAAAGTGAGGCTTTGCAGGTTTTCCAGAGGTATGTACAGATACTTGAGAATAAGTTTGATACTAAAGTGAAGCTGTTACACAGTGATAACGGCAGAGAGTACTGTAATGAGGAGTTTAAAAAACATGCAGCTGAAAAAGGTATTGAGCTGGAATATACTGCCCCATATACTCCACAGCAGAACGGCAGGAGTGAGAGGGCAAACCGAACAATAATGGAGTGTGCCCGGTCCATGCTGTACGCGCGTAACTTACCTCTTAATCTATGGGCGGAGGCAGTGCGGGCAGCTGTATACATGATAAACAGGAGATCTAAAGATGAGAAGACTCCTTATGAGTTATGGATTGGATCAAAACCTACCTTGACACATGTAAGAACTTTTGGAAGTGTAGCTTACATGCATGTGCCTAAAGAAAAGCGTAACAAACTGGAACCTCAAAGTAGAAAGTTGCTACTTGTTGTCTATGAAGGTAACTCTGACAACTACAGATTATTTGACCCTGAGACAAAGAAAGTGTCTGTGTCCAGAGATGTAATATTCAATGAAAGTGAAGTTTTTTATTTAGGTGATGAGAGATCTGTGAACTTACTGGCTCTTGACAGTGATCAGAGGGATGAAGATAAAAGTCAAACATCAAAAAGTTACGATCATGATGCTTTTGAGGACTACTGTCAAAGCATAATCAACAGAGTGACAGTAGAGGAAGAGAGGAAAAGCACAGATAGCCAAGAATAGGACAGACCAGTTGAAAATATTCAAAAAGAGGCAACATAAGCAAAAATATATAATCTGAGACCGCGGCCACATAGAGTTAAGGTAGCAGAGGCTAACCTGGCTGAGGTGGAGCCTAGAACATATGATGAGGCTGTTAATAGTGAAGATTGTGAAAAATGGATGGCTGCAATGGATGAGGAACTGAATTCTCATGATACTTGCAAAACTTGGGAGCTTAAGGAGCTTCCTGAAAATAAAAAGCTTATTGGTTGTAAATGGGTTTACAAAATAAAGCAAAATGCTGATGACACCATAAGATACAAAGCTCGATTGGTTGCGAAGGGTTATACGCAAGAAAAAGGTATAGACTATGATGAGACTTTCTCACCGACAGTGCGCTATCATCAGAATTATGCTCTCACTAGCGGCCAGTGAACAATTATGTATGACTCAATTTGATGTGAAGACTGCTTTTCTGTATCGAACATTAATTGAAGAAATATTCATGGATCCACCTCCAGGTCTAGAAGCCAATGTGAAAGTTTGTAAACTTGTAAGGTCATTGTACGGACTTAAACAGTCACCATTGTGTTGGTACACGCGTTTAGATACGTTTTTGAGGGCCCATGGTTTCAAGAACTCTGAGGGGGACCGATGTTTATATATCATTAATAATTTAAATGAAGGTCCTATATATTTGTTGTTATATGTCGATGATGGTCTTTTGATTTACAAAAATAAAGACCAGGCAGACAAATTTATAAATGTTTTGCAAAAAGTGTTTCAGATAACTATTATGAAACCTAAACATTATGTGGGTCTTGAAATAGAGATTCTTGACAATGGTTCTATATTTATTAATCAAGAAAAATATATTACTAAAATTGTTAACAAATTCAGTTTAGAAAATTCGAAAAAATGTAGCATTCCTGCAGATCCTAATGTAAAATTAAGTACTGCTAATGGTAGTCAGTATGACGTACCGTATAGAGAGGCTGTAGGGTCACTTATGTTTGCAGCTATAGGCACGAGGCCTGATATTTATTTTGCTGTGTGTTTTGTTAGTAGATTCTTGCACTCATTTGATAATACACACTGGGCAGCTGTAAAGCAGATTCTTAAGTATTTACTAATGCTACTAAGCATCTTGGTGTTTTATATGGTCAAGGTAACAACACCATTTCAGGTTTTTCTGATGTTGATTATGGCAATTGTATTGATTCCAGAAAGTCAGTTTCTGGGTATGTTTTTGTAATGAATGGTGGTGCTTTTACCTGGAACTCACAAAAGCAAAGGTGTGTAACATTGTCTTCAATGGAGGCAGAATATGTAGCAGCTTGTTCAGCAACTAAAGAGTTAGTGTGGTTGAGACAGATTCTAATTATTATTGGCCTCAATGTTGATAAAATAACTTTGTTTTTAGATAATCAGAGTTGTATAAAGCTTGTGCAGAATCATGAATTCCATAAATGGTCAAAACATATTGATATCCAGTATCATTATATTAGAGAAAAAAAAATTGGAAGGGCTTATTGATGTTAAGTATATTTGTACTAAATAACAAGCTGCAGATATTATGACTAAACCAATACCTAAAGGTCAGTTTGAGATATTAAGAAAAGCTATAGGTATTGTTAGTTTGTAAGTTTGTTTATTGTTAATTTGTTGGGGTACAGTTATGTTAGTTTTTCTGTATTCTGTAATGTTTCTGGGAGATAGTGGGAGATACTTATTTAGTGGGAGTGTTGAGATTTAAATAAGTATCAGTTCTATATTCAAATGTGTTTGCGTTTCCGCCCAGTACAGAGGGCGCTTGTTGTTGCGTTTTTGTTTTTACTTGTCTGTCATGGTGTTTTTCTAGTGATACAATAAAACACGTTTAGCTCTATACTTTATTTCCTTTCCACTGCATTGTACTCTGTAGTCCATAATCCTCAACAGGGTTGAATGCGTTCGGAAACACAGACACAGGTAGTGAGTTCCACCCATTCACTGTGTGCATTATGAAGGATGTTTGGAAGCGCTTGGTGCAAATTGGTGGAATGGCAACAAGGTAAGGATAGTAACATGCAGTGCGTCTTGATGTCCGATGGTAGAAGGGGGCTGGTGGGATGAGGTCGTGGAGTTCTTGAGCACACTCACCGAATTACAGTCTGTAGAAGACGGACATAGTATTATTTATATTATATTATTTATCTTATTTTATTGTTACGGTTCAATGATTATACAGATAGACGCACAGGACTGATTGATGTGGCGACACTTGGGGGAAGGGAGGTTTATGTCCAGCAGTGGACTTCTTTCGGTTGAAATGAAAATGATGACGATGAATGATATCTATTAAGGTCCCTAATATTCTTACTGCCTACCTACCGTTACTTTTATATTTTTGAGAGTAGATTTGATTAAAGTTGTTAAAGAATGAGCAATGTTTGCATGCCGATTAAAGAGACGTTTTGGTATAGTACTGATAACAGTCCAAAAAAAAAACAATATTCGCCATCTCAATATAAATATTCAACAACCTTTCACCCACAACCTAATTCCACCGAAACTGTCTATCAAGCACAAAAGATATCCGAAATACCCACGCAATATAAAAGGATGGCTACATACATACGTACATAGTCTACCAATGTATAGACAGGAAGCTCGTCAAGACAATAGTTGTGTTAATGTAATGAGAGCCACCACACAATTAACGAGGCGAGGCGACGGGACAACTACAGCAGGGCTGTCACTCGCAACTCGATTATACGTAGTTGGGTTTTTATTCTTGGTCTATTTTTGCTTAATTGGGCACCTAGGGTTGGATTTTTTTTTAACTTTAAACAATTTATGAAAATAAACATCATTTATCTAAAGAATTGTTATGTTATTATGAAAATGATGTGAGGCACAACACTATTGACGAGGCAAGGCGGTAGGCAAAAACTACACTGTGAAACTGTCAGTAGATGTGTTTTTTTTGTTTCGTTTACCTTGTAGTATCTTTTGGATTAAAATAATTAAGACAATAGTTGTGTTAATTTAATGAGAGCTACCACACAATTAAAGAAGCGAGGAGACGGGACAACTACGAAATTAGGACTGTCACTAGTAACTCGATTATACATAGTTGGGTTTCTTTAATTGGTCTAGGTTTTCTTAATAACCTACATAAGATATTGTAATAAAATCAAGAAAATTGTTGCGTGTGAATATGAAATTTAATTGTGGCACAACACTATTGACGAGGTGAGGTTAACACGACAAAATTGTTTGAGGATTGTTCTTATTGCTGATAGTATTTTTATTCTCACACCTTTCAGATACATGGGACGCAGTAATAATAATAATAATAATACAACCAATATATTAGCGAAGAAACACAATTAATAGATGTACATACTTTGATGTACTGCACAGCATTAGTTATTTCAGAAGAACTTAATTATAAAATCACGGAATATACCGGCAATGTTAGACCAAGAAATAATAACAAACCAGCTTGGCAGCAGAGGCTTGAAAAAGATATAGAGAAACTTAGAGCAGACTGTGGTAGACTAACCCAATACATTAACAAAAATAGATCAAACAAGGTAGTGAAAACAGTAGAAGCAATATTTAGGAATGTGTCTATTCACACTAGACATGAAGGTGACAATAGGAAACCGGAAGAGTTTTTAGATACTCTGAAACAGAAACTAGCACTAAAAGTTCACAGGTTAAGAAGATACAAGAAAGCACACGAACGTAAAAATGATAATTCTCTATTTGCTATGAACGAAAAGAACTTCTATAGAAATTTACAGACTAAACAACAAAATAACACATTACCCGAAAACGCCGTAGAATTACCAACAGTAGAACAACTTGAAACATTTTGGTCTGGTATATGGGAAGAGCAATTACAACATAACGATAAATCTAATTGGATAACAGACGAAGAAACTAGATGGAGTTCATTAGAAGAAATGGAATTCGTTGAGTTTACTGAGTCTGACATTACTAGTATAACAGCAAGGCTCCACAACTGGAAATCTCCTGGTATTGATAAAATACATAATTACTGGTTTAAAAAATTAGAATCATTACATAAAATTTTAGCGAAAAATTTTACAGACTTTATTTTAGGGAAACAAAATATACCCGAATTTATTGCTACAGGAATAACCTACATGTTACCAAAAGACAAATACTCACCACAGCCTGCCCAATACAGACCAATTACATGCCTACCCACAATATACAAGATCTTAACGTCAGCCATCACTAGAAAAATCAATAAACACATAGAACGACACCACATAATAGCAGAAGAGCAAAAGGGCTGCAGACGAGGTCACATGGGGTGTAAGGAACAATTAGTTATAGATTCAATAATACATAAACATGCTGCTACGAAAAATAGAAATTTACACTGCACCTACATAGATTACAAAAAAGCTTTTGATAGCATTCCACATTCCTGGCTGATCCAAATATTACAGATATATAAAATAAACCCAAAAATTATAAGCTTCTTGCAAAGTATTATGCCCCTATGGAAAACTACTCTACAATTAAATTTTCGCGACAACGTTGTAACAACACGACAAATTGCTATTAAAAAAGGCATTTATCAGGGAGATTCCCTGAGCCCTCTATGGTTTTGTCTCGCTCTGAACCCCCTATCTCACCTACTGCAACGCAGTCAGGCCGGATATGGCTTAAAACACACAACAGAAGTAACCACTATCTCTCATCTTATCTATATGGATGACATTAAATTATACGCAAAGAGTGAAAAAGATATGAAAACATTAATAGAAATCACAACAGTATTCAGTAAAGACATTAACATGCAGTTTGGCCTGGACAAATGCAAAACAGTACACATAATTAGAGGCAAAATTAAACCCGGTGACTACGCAATTGACAATAATGAAATAATTACAGCATTGGAACCAACAGATTTATATAAATACTTAGGATACAGGCAACTCAAGGGGCTAGATCACACAGCGATTAAACACACATTGAACACTGAATATAAGAGAAGAGTGATCGCAGTATGTAAAACTCAACTTTCAGGAAAGCATTTAATAAAGGCATTGAATACCTATGCGATACCAATTCTTACGTATTCGTTTGGAGTGATCAAATGGTCAAAAACGGATATCCAACAAATAGAGAGAACAACACGCACCATACTAACTAAAAACAATAACTTACACCCTAAATCTGCAGTAGAAAGACTAACTATCAAACGACAATACGGAGGGAGAGGCCTAATAGACATTCATCATCTTTGGCAGAAACAAATAACTAGACTAAAATCATTCTTTGTCACAAAATCTCACACAAGTAGCATACATAAAGCCATAGTCACAAACGATATTAACTACACCCCCCTTAACTTAAGCGAAGGGAATACAAGTTACAATATCAACAATGACCCTCAAAAACAAAAGCTAGAAGATTGGAAGAAGAAGGTGCTACACGGACGACACCCCCATGATCTAGAACAGTCTCATATAGATACGATAGCTTCAAATAAATGGCTCAAAATAGGAAATTTATTCCCGGAAACCGAAGGGTTTATTATAGCAATACAAGACCAAATTATCAATACTAAAAACTACAGGAAATACATAATTAAAGACCCCACAATAATGAATGACAAATGCCGTAGGTGTCGCAGTCAGCCAGAGACTATACAACACATTACAGGAGCATGCACAACGCTTACACAGACTGACTATACTCACAGACACAATCAGGTAGTAAACGTCATTCATCAAAATCTAGCAATAAAACATAAACTCATTCAAGATACCAAAACGCTGTACTATAAATACGTTCCACAAACTGTTCTAGAAAACACCACACATAAACTATACTACGATCGCGCAATTCTGACCGACAGAACAGTTCACTTCAATAGACCAGATATTACTCTCCAAGACAAAGTTAACAAAATCACTTACCTTATAGATATTGCAGTACCCAACACGCATAATTTGCAAAAGACTATAGGAGAGAAAATAAGCAAATATGCGGAACTAAAGGAAGAGGTGACCAGAATCTGGAGGCAAGAAAAAGTTTACGTTGTACCCATAGTTGTCTCCACTACAGGTGTTATACCCAATCATCTCCACCATAGCCTCAAACTTCTAGACGTAAAAGATTCAGTTTACATTACACTTCAAAAAGCCGCAATTTTGAACACCTGCAGAATAGTGAGGAAGTTCATGCAAATTGAAGAAAATGAAACAGTTCACAACACTTCTTCATTATAAAAAATCACCACACGCTACATTGACTTGGCTTGTCCCGTTGATGTAGTTTAAACTAGCCAAAGAGCTAAGAAACAGTCCATGTTTACCAAAATAATAATAATATCGTTTATTTATAACATAAGGCATATTTTACAGTAAAATATCTTAAAATATAAAAGAAGACAGTTTCTTATTTGCCTGAACTAGGTTGAACCTGTGTTTCAGGATATAAAGTGCTTAAAACTTATAAAAATAATAAATTAACAAAGGGTATGGTAAATGAATACTTAAATTAAAAACACAGCAAAACTATTATTTTGTTACAGTCAGGAGATCTTCTGTCTCTCCGTAAGATATGCTAAGTAGATGTTCAAGAATAGTCTTTTTACAGCTAAAATAGTTTAATTTATACATACTTAATTTCAGTGCAGTGTCAGAAGGATAATAATCAAGGGAATAAATTTTTAACGTAATGAAAGCCATGTGTTATATATTACTTTATTTTTAAATTTATAATATTTTTATTGCTAGACATAATAATATTATAATGCTTATCACTTACAGCTTAACATTACATGATAAATTATATTATTTGTAGTAACAAGTAATAGATCATATCCAGGGCAAATACCTACTGTCAATGTCAACACACTTAAAAACGTACAATTGAGAATCGCGGTCTTATATTTGTTTTTTGATTGAGATTGCCGCGGCTGTACCCTTCAAATAATTGTATTGTCACTTTAACGACACCCACGAGATAACGGCGGAAAGAAAACAAAATTGCTGTAATAAAAATAAAAATACACTCCATCGGTTGCTGCCATGTTTTAATACCAACATAATTAAAACCTAGAAAAAATGTAATACATCCCTGTAAAAATACCGGCGTTTTTCCTCGAGCTTTTATGCAGTGAAGAGAAGAAAAACTACAACATTGTCGGTATAAACTTGGTATTTGACATCCCTAACTAGGGAGGGGACGAAGCGGAATGTTGAATTAAACCAATCCGTTACAAAAACTTGGTCAGCTAGGTAAACAGCAGCGACAGATAAATGTGTCAGACGTCCTCTTAAAGCGCAATGTTACGTGCTTCTGTGCTAAATTAGAGGCGTACACTAAATGTGCCCATGAGAATTACGATGGGTATGTGTTTCCGCAACAGCTGCTTTTGATTTGAAAATGAATGTAGGGCATACAATCGAATGAGAACCGCCTTCTTTTTGGGAAGGCAGTTAAAAATTATATTTCGAACTATCTGTGCCCGCGGCTTCGCTCCCGTCAACTGCCTACCCTACCCAACTTACTTACCTACCTACCCTACCCTACCTACCTACCTACCCTAATTATCTTGCTACCTTTATCTTATGCCAATCCTAACTAGCTACCATTTTTTTACTAGAGTCATTTTTCTGCGAAGAATCTTAACACTGCCATTCAGAAAATGACGTGGATATGGAGTACAACTGTTCGAGTGTTTGAATTGCGTGTGTTATGATATTTTACTTCTTGAACACTTTAAATTCATCTACCTTTTGATAGGATGAACCGATTGCGATGACACAAAAACTAAGTTACGCACATTTTTTATATGTAAAAGTCTTCTACATTGGTGTCGTACATTTGACATGATGCGAGCACAAATAAACAGAAACACAGATAAAATTCTAAATATGCTTGAAATGGGTTATCCTTTAAACCCGGGCAATATTATTTTTTTAATTTTCTTTATTTGTTAAACAACTTTTCCACAGATTTATATTATGTATTGATGATGACTTTACGGGAGATAATTTTCAAATAACGATACGATCGCTTAGTGACAATCCATCAACGAAAGCTTTGATATAGCGATAAAAAAGAAAACAATAATGTATGGAAATGCCATCAATGATACATTTAATAGGTTAGTTTATTGATTTTTTTTTTGTGTGTCAGGTAGATTAATAAAAAAATATTGGACACGTATTTTCTTTTGACACGTAAACGTCAAGTGACGACGATATAAAGCGTTGAAATATCGTGAATCCTCACGCCGCTAGTATACCTTATACTGCCTTAATGACGTCAAAAGCCCCACTCCTGATATTTGATGTAATTTATCTTTGTAATTTTGTATTGATTTGGTAATGCAAAAAATACGTGTCCAATATTATTTGAAAATCTCACTGACGGACTAAATAGAATTATCATTTTTCCACCCAGGACATATCCCTATTAATTCACGTGATCAATCACTTACCTACCTAAAATATGGATTTTTTACAATTTATTTATTTCATATCGTATGACACTTGTCTATAGCCTAATCATACATTTTATTGTCGTGCCGTGTCTTGTATGAGTCTCTTGACATTTTGGCATTTGAACCATCGCCATCGCTGCTAACATGGCTCTTTTGTCTAGCTAAGCCTTTGTACATGATTTAATTAAGCCTAGTTGACGTATTATCTACTATTTTGAACTAAACGAAGCTGCTCTGGCCTCAAACATTTAAAGAGTATTTTTATAACACACTGAAAGCATTAGTTAGTTAATCATAGCATTTTTTTGCTCAGAACGGATCCTTTAGTAAAATCCTTGTTAAAATGAAAAAAAAGCGCTAGTATTTATTAACAAAAGAACTACCTTTTTATCCTTATATACTGTTGAAGTTAACGAACGTAAAAATGATTTGTTATTATTATGCTCGTATTTTTTGCAAGATGGAGCAAGATTGAATGAAAATGAGAGTATTACCACATTATATCGGACCAAGCGTGGTAGTTATGGCAATATCGGACAGAATTATGGATATTGGGTACGGCAGTGTTCAATCCTGGACGTCTTATCCAATAACATAGTCATATTATAAATAAAATATAGAAAGAACAATTGGACGTCTGACTGACATCTGTGGAGCAAAAAGATTTGATTGTTAAAAACCAGCATCCGGCAAAAAACTAAATCGGTTTTCTACGGAATAGTAACTATTTATATATTTAAAAATAAAAAGTTGTGAACGTCAAAATTTAAAAAAGAAACACGAAATATAGACGACTGTATACTGCGTTTTTTTATTCGTCGGTAGTCCAAATGCATACAATGCATGCATCATTTCGTTGTTTTGGAATGAAAATTTTGGTAGATGTAGTTGGGCTTTCTTTCATATCTCTGTTAAAACTGAAAAATACTTTTAAATTAATAAAGCGCTGGTAAAAGCCAGATGAGTGTAAACGAGGAATGAATAATCAATTTGCATCGCAATACGTCCATGTGAACGTATTTGCAATATCGCTATGTAAAATCGCTTATCGGCGAGATATAAATCTCATTGCATGGCGCCACCAGGAAAGCGTCTCAGGCTCTAAACAACAGGCATGTTTTCTGGGTAGAAAAATTATAATTCTATTTAGTCCGTCTGTGAAATTATTAAATAATATTGGGCCCGTATTTTTTGCTTTATCAAATAAAAATAAATTTAAAAAGATGCATAAAAGTTCTATGGGGTATGGGGCTTGTGACGTCACTTCGTCCGTGACGACTCACGCAAAACACTGCCCTGGCAAAAGCACTCAAAGCACTGTATTGTCTTTTTTTTTTGTTTACGTGGCAAAAGAAGAAATACGTGTCCAATATTTTAAGGGTTATCTAACTGGCGGACTAAATATATATTTTTTGTCAACTATTCTATCAAAGAACGTGACGCACTGTACCGTCGTATTTTTTGTTCACGTGGCAAAAGACAAAATACGTATCCAATATTTTTAGGTTATCCAACTGACGAACTAAATAGACATTTTATGTCAACTTCCCATTGATATACTATCAAAGAAAGTGTCGCCACACATAACGATTAGAGAAATGTCAAAAATAATTTTTCGCTAAAGAAAAGTCACGCGGCCAATCCCTTAAATTTTGGTATTTCGACCATCACCATCACTGGTCTACTTATTTCTTATGTCACCTAACGTGCCTACTAAGATTTTTATATTAATCCAAAATATCTCTAAATAAAACACAAATAGAGAATGTTTTGTAGCCGAGTTATTTCAAACAGCAAATAAACAGAAATACTATGCGTTTTATATTAACAAGTATACAAAAACAATTATTGACTACTGTAGAAAAAAGAAGATACCTACAATGTAGGTACTTACCTTCTAGCATCGGATTAGTTATCAGACCGGCCGTCGGCGTCGCCACATTTAATGCCTTCTTCATCAATTCTTGGAAAATAATCTTCTTTCGCTTTTGCTGGTTTAGTATTATTAAAAAAAATTGTAGTACCTATTTTAGTTTCACCGCGTGAAAATGTTATTTTATTTTCTTTCCGCCAGATGCAATAAGTTTCTTCTTACTTAAACTTTTGAAAAACATCGATATACCTACCAGGCACCAGCGTACACTATTAACACAATATCCCCAACTCTTTTGAGGAATAACGTGATGTTCATCATTATCATCGACAAAAGATCGTGGATTAAAGTTTTACTTATTTTTATCTATATCTCTAAAACAAAACAAATAACAAGTCCTTTTTCCCATAGATATTCTACTGAACGACTTCCCTTTCGATAAAATATGATACCTATACGATATAATTAAAATCAATTCGTACCAACTATTTTATAATAAAAACGTTCACTTATTTGAGTCATATGTGGCAAGCCCATACCTTGGGAGTTGAAATATGATATCAAAAGAGTAGTGTGATGCCCCAGTCTTTCAAACATAAAAACAAAAGGGGTGAAATGGACATTTGTGTGTAAAGAATGATAGGAAAACAATAGCAGATATTATTAATCAGGAAAGGTGGTAGCGCCATCTCTTGTAAATGTCATAAATCAATGACCAAAAACACATAGACAAACGCATTTGAGATTTCGCGGGCGATCGATATTCTAATTATCTCGTTCCTTCCTCATTCCTTTTCCCTTTATGTACGCCTTAATGACAGGTCGCCAGAACGAACCGAAACTTCAACGTGAACGGGCCTCGTATCTCAACCGCCAGCTTTCCAAGCCACAAGGCTGGAGACTGATGCATCTAATTAGTTAGATTGCTGAGAACCTTGTGAACCGTGTCTATTCACCCACCTCGCGGATATAAAACAATTGTGTGAAGTGTGTGGATCCTGAAGGTCGCCAGTTTGGAGTAGAAGAACACCAGCTCGCTGCCACACGTGGGCTGGCATCGACCACGACAAGGTAAGGCGTACTACTTCCCTCATTTCCATACTAGATCGCCCGAATTGATCCGTGAATATTTTCCCGCTTATTTTCAACGCACTATTGCCAGAACCCTTCAAATACAGTCCACTTTTCATAATAGACACAAGGATGAAGAGGTTTCTCAAACCGCTATAACAAAAGGTATATTTCTGGAGAATTTATAATTTGGGAAATATACCGAGACACAGTGAGAATAACTATATACCAATGCAAATAAGGCTGCGTCACCGGTTAGTATTGCCGTGGCAGAATTCTGGGCCAAACATAATATTTAGAGACTATATTTGCTATCGACACGTTAAGAAGAAGAAGAATGCAAATATGGTCTACCATATTTGCATTGATTCAAAGCGAAAGTGAAAACTTTTTAGGGTTCCGTACCCAAATAGTGAAACAGGACACTAAGACTAAGACTCCACGATCCGTCTGTCTGTCTGTCACCAGGCTGTATCTCATGAACCATGATAGCTAGACAGTTGAAATTTTCACAGATGATAATATTTGCCGCTATAATAACAAATACTAAACAGAATAAAATAAATATTCAAGTGGGGTTCCGATGAAACGAACGTTATTTTTTTGCCGTTTTTTGCGATAATGGTACGGAACCCTTCGTGCGCGAGTCCGACTCGCACTTGGCCAGTTTTTTACAGATCCAAATTAGTTTATCATGCATTCATGCAATTGTATGTTGCGCGCATACGTTTTCCGCATAAACACTTTCACCCAAAAAAAAAACAAATATTCACACATATCTATTAACATTTGTTTTAACATTGTAGTACAAACTATCAATAATTAAAACTCTTCAACTATACCTTCTAACAACCTATTTTATGCAGACACTAAAGGCTTTTGCCCATATACGAGGGCGCTGTTATCCCCAAAAATAAAACACGTCCTAAACGCAATACGGCCACGCCATAAAGAAACATGGTTAATAATATCAAACGTCCAGATGATCAGAGCCACTTTAATCTGGTTCCCTCGGCTGTAAAACCATGCGCAATAATTATAATTAAGGAACTCGACTGTTAACAGTCCTAATTTGCGTTGTAACAGCGCTTGCAAGTTGGAGGGAGCGGGAGGAGCCAAGCTGCAAATTAATAGTTAGTTTGTATAGTGTCGAAGTCTTGCTAACCATTTTGGACCACCTAACTAATGCTAATGAAATTCGAACTGAAAGTAAAAATTAATGTTATAAATTACGCTAAAAAGCTATGGACCTCTAGTCCAACTCTAAATGCCAAAATATTAACTTTAAAACTTTCGCGTTTCATAATTGAGAAACAATATACCACGGGTATTTAACGCGATGATTTCGATTCATTTATTTACCTATTTCACCCGACGTTTCGGCCGTGTTGCAACGACTACCCGGGACCACGGTCGTTGCAACACGGCCGAAACGTCGGGTGAAATAGGTAAATAAATGAATCGAAAACATCGTGTTAAATACCCGTGGTATATTGTTTCTAAATGCCAAAGTTTGAAAGGATTTTTTTATGTTAAAGTAAAGTTTGACAAATAGTCTTTAACTTTAAATGATTAATTAAGAAACTGAACATAAATTATATGTCATCGTTATCATAGATTTAGCGAAAAAAACCTAAACTGCTGGATAAGAGACCACATCATCGCTTACCATCTGCGAGATAATGGTCAAACTCGAGCCTATTGATAAATAAAAAATAAAGTGAGCATAGGCCGGGAACAAACACCAAAGCGACTAGTCCAGTGTATGTCGCATCCAGGTCATCGGTCAACCTTAAAAGCCATGTGTTAAAATCGAATTGATCTGGCTAATGTCGTTGATACACTGACACTAACCACTGCGAGATTGCTGCGAAACGCAAAACATTTTTTGCACATCGCAGCGGGTAGCTACTGTGCTAGCGATATCATCACACCACTGCGAAAATATTTCGAAAAGTCCCACGCAACCTATGGAGAGGTATGTAGAAAATGGACATAAGAGAAAACAACGGGCTTAACAATTTAATCTATTAACTCACACCCTTATCACATTACTTTATTCCAAATTGTTCTAGTAAATAAAGTATCACCATAATGGCGTATAAAGAAAAATATGATACATGAACAGAACATTATTTTTAAACGTCCCTCATCCGTGATTCGTTGTGCTTGTGTCCTTTTACGAGGAAAATGTGTGTTAGTACAAATAAATGTTATGGAACGTTAAGATCTAAATGGCTTAGCGGCCATGTCACGTTCCTTTTGTTCAACTTACAAAATACCAAATGAAAATATCGTGATTAAAATTTATTTTTAATTTTTTAACAGAAATTTAATAATAAATAAATCTCACAGAATCAATCTCACAGAGCACCACGACGCCTTGCCGGTCACTGCTAGAGACAGCATTGACAAATTTTCCCATACAAACCAAGTTTGTAAGGTTTACCACACTGACAGATCAATCCTCGATCGACGATGGATCGATTAAATTGACGTTGGAGTGGTATTTTTTGTTCCTCTTCTTAGCGCGTCGATGGCAAATACAGTTTTCGAATATAATTTTCGGCCCGGTATTCAGCTGTAGCAACATTATTCGCTGACGCAGCCATAAGGTAAGTACATGTACAGGTATAGGACGAAAGGTGAGCCATGGATATCGGAACCATCTGAGAACCCCCACCTGTGGAGGTTGCTTTTGTTGTAAGTAGTAGAAACTATCATTCGACGTCGATTGGTACATTCTTCTATCAATCGATCGATGATCTTTCAATTGGTGTGGTAACCCTCACTGATTATCACCGTTTACCCATAGAAATTGACGGTCTAGGACATTTAGGACTAGGGCTGTGTCAGCTGAAATTTATACTTAGTGTACATTGCATTAGCTGTAATATTATTAGTAGTGTGATTTCGTATGAGAAATCTACTCCTTTTCCGATACAGTTGCTTGATTAAACGAATCGAAGATGAACGATGATTGCATAATGATGTTGCTTTTTTGACATAGCTGTTTTTCCAGCCTCTCACAATAAGATATTGTAAACTTATTTGTGTTGTATCCTTAGGTAACACTAGACAGGTGTGTATTCAAAAGTTTTGTCATTTATAAAGGCTTTGTGAATATCAACAATTAGTCTATGTCAGGTTTATGTGAATGTATAGGAGCCGTATTGTAAAGTGTTAAGTTCATCATTTGTTTTATTTAAAAATAAAAGTACGTTGTCCTTGTCGTATAGTCGCAATAAAATTTAAAAAGATATGATTTATTTATCAAACAAGACTCGCCTGAACGGATCACAGGTGGCATAAAGACTAGATGTTCCCTTAGAATAATTTTGGCTTCCACATGGGCGAAGACGTTAGCAAAACCTGATACTACTTCATGCCTATTTATAGTTGAAAGACATCTGTATTCTATAAGCCTATTATTTATAATCGCAAAACGCTAATTGTATTTATTTGCTCAAACGAAATAACTCAAAGACTCCAACATCTGACGGATTGTTTTGATGATTCAGGGACTCTTCACTAATTGTGCCTCTTCTTTCTGCTCCATTAACGTTCTTAGAGAATCAATCACTAGATGGATTTGGGGAATTAATACGTAATGTGAATGATTACAATCGTTTGCATGGCAAGGCTAGCGAGTTTTTTGATGGCTCGACGCCATTTGATTTATATCACACCAATAAGCGAATTGTACTAAGCGATATTGCAAATATGTTCACATGAACGCAATGCGATGCAACTCGACCGACTTGCGCTTGAAATTTTCTTAAATAAAAAAATTTCTAACAAAAAAAATAAACCGACTTCTAAAGCAAAACACTACAAAGCGAAAAATTACTTTGTTTTCCGAAGTCAGTGCCTTTGTTACCTATTGTTTTTTGTTTTTCGAGACCGAATTCGGAAAACAACATTAATTTTCACTTTGTAGTGTTTTCAAAAAATCAAAGTCATTTATTTCTTTGCAAAAATAGGTGTTTTATAATAAAGTTCTCCATATTTTACCGTCACGTGGGCATGCAAAGGTTTACAATTCCAAAAAATAATAAGTATAACAAAATTAAGTGGCAGATCATTGGAATTACAATATATATTTAATTTAAAAAACGCCAATAATAAAAATAAAAAAAATATAAGTTAATCACAATAATTATGTCAAACAGAGTAATAGTATGTCAATCAGTTAGTGAATAATCATTAAGAAAATCGTCAATCGTGTAATAAGTTTTCATAATTAAAAGTTCTTTAAGCGCCCTTTTAAATTTTAATTTCTTAATTTTTTTTAATATATTTGGTACTCTATTATATATGAGTGGAGCAATACCAAAAGAACTCTTTTTCATAAGTGCGGTTTTACATTTTACTTGCAATAGTTGATTGATTTATTGAGCAAGAGTTGGATTTTTCTGTCCTATGATAGTTTTTTAAATAAATGAGGATTACATTGCACAAACAAAGCTATTTCCATTATATATAAACAAGGCAAAGTATTTTTTAACTACTTAAAATAGGGAACACAGCTATCAGTTGTCTTAAGACCGCACATTGACCTGATGCATCGCTTCTGCAGCCTAAATACCAGCTCCCTATCAGTGGACTGCCCCCAGAAAATAATGCCTTACCGCAAAACAGAGGCAACCAGTCCATGGTACGCCGTCAGAAGAGTTTGACTGTTGACTTTCTTTGAGAGTAGAAAAAGAGCTTATGCGGATTTGCTAAGTTTCTTACATAATTCTTCAACATGAGGTTTCCATGTAAGTAGGCTATCAATTGTAATGCCTAAGAATTTAGCCTTATTAGCTTCTTCAATATCGCAGCACTCGTAGGAAATGCTAACATTTGGGTTTTCACGGTGTTGATAAAATACATGACTTTTATTTTGCACTGGTTTATAACCAAATTATTATTATTTAACCAATGTATAATGTCACCTAAGCAAGAATTAATGTCATTATTTGAATTAGTACATTTTATTACAGCTGTACTGTCATCTGCAAAAAGAACCATTTAACGGTTGTTGCTGTCGGGAGATCATTTATATATATAAAAAAAAGTGGAGGACCGAATACACTACCTTGTGGGACGCCATATTTTACATGTCTTGGTATAGTATATATTCATAGTTTCTTATTTAGGTTTAGGACATATTCTAGTAATTGCCGTGCATTGAAGCCAATATACTCAGGTATGATTTAAAATGTTCCCTCTTATACCATAACTATTTAATTTGTGCAATGGAATCTTGTTTTGCTTTAGAAGTCGGTTTCATTTTTTGTTATTAACTGTTTTTTATTTTACTCATTTTAGTGCTGGTACCTCATATTACCATGAAAATCAGTTATAGTCAAATTACATCTCAAACACGAATAGGATACATTGTTTTATCACGGCGGTGCAGTGCCTACCTTCCGGCTTCATCATCAGATCAGTTCGATGGTACCATTTTCATCAGTACCATTTATTTGAATATATTATCTATGACATACATATTAAGGAGTTTCAGTGGCCGTCTGTGGTATTCTTCATCAGTTCCACTTCACTAAATGATACTTTTTAATGCTTGCCATGTTATTGAAAATACCAATATCGCTATATGTCTGCCTATAATATTTGAGGAGTGCCCTCGATTGCCATAGAATCCCATCATTAGAGTCTGATTTAGTGACAATTGAACCACTTCAAGAGTAAACCATTTCAAACAAAAAAGAAGTACTGACGGAGTTACGCCCAAAAAAATAAAAAAAATAGATACATCCTAATTGAGAACCTCCTCCTTTTTGGGAAGTTGGTTAGATATACATGTGCGATATCGCATATCGACGTAATTTAAATTACGTCGTGCCATATTATAGCAGCTATGTAGTAACTGGGGTGTTTTTGTTTTCTTCACGTGTGGCCACCACAGCGACGATAGTGACTTTTCGAGTGAATTCTGTCTGGAGCAAGAAATAAAGATGTGATGTAAGAAATATTTCTGTGCCTTAGTTTTTTCTCTATTGACAATAATTGAGATTATTATTTATAAGAAAGTAAGTTGTTAGTCTCTTAGCTTAGCTTGGAGTTAGTCAATTTAGATTTTATTGTGAGACGTGAACTGTTTTTTTTTAGACCTTTTCGCGCCCTAGGTATTTCTCCTGCATTGTAGTTGGTGCGTTTCAAAACAGTTATACTTTTTTTTAACAAACAGTCAGACCCGGAACAACTATCTGTAGGCCATTCAAATACTTTTTTCCGTGCAGGAATCGAAACCGCTAGAATCAGGCTTTGTTCTGAGTGTGCAATAATTTTGGTACAAGTAGCTCAAGTCCCCTTTTCGTTGAAATAAGATAAATTGATCATTAAATAAGCTTATTTAATGATCTTCCACGAAGCGGAAAACTTAGCGTACAATAAAATTACCACAGTTGGGTGTTTTCTTATGAATCAAGGGAGCGTTCACAGATTCTAAGAAATCACACACCGGCTAACACTCACTACAAGCCGAGCTTTTGCTCGTGGGTTTTGCTCCAATTCGTGTGAGACAGAAAACAGGTCCATTTTCAAAGCATAAAACGTCTTTCTAAATTTTATATCATGATCAAGAGGCTAAAATACAAAATAATGAAAAAGACTCATTCATAAATTTAATACATACATATTAATACCAAACTCTACGTAAATAAATCTCAGCAAGAAGCTATAGATTTTGTAAACTCGAGAAAATAAATAGTTTTTAACATGAAAAACTAATATTTAGTCGATTTTTTTTTATTAATTGTTTTCTGTACGTTTTCTGGAAAGCCCAATAAACGATTATTTTGTAAACACAGCAAGGATAATTCTTTTTTATGCTTACCTATTCCCTAACATAATAAGAAAAGAAAGTTCTTTGTTTGTCTCTAACAATACTTACATGGATTTTTTATATATAGAGGTACTTACTTATACAAAGTAATCTTGGAAAACTCAGTTATTTTTATTGTGTGTAACTTATAGGCGCCTATATAATGTAGGTAGATTTTTATCCGGTTTTTCTCGTTGGGGAAAAGGAATTATGTGATGTGTTTTGTTTTTATCTTTCTGTGTTTTGTGTTTGCTCTACTGAGTTATTGTAATCACACGCTCATGCGTATTAAGCAATAAAATTGTGTTTATATCTTATTAAGATTAAGATATTAGAATATTTATTCGTATGGAAAATGATGCATGTTTATCCTTAAATAATTTATATCATATTTCGTGTAACCATTTTTTTGGTAAATCAAACTGAAATGACGGGAAAAGCTGGACTCTTACAGAAAGTTCTGGTATGCACTAGCAGATAAAAGAATTGAGTAGAAACTGGATAGAGAGGCCTTTGCCCAGCCGTGGTACAATTTATAAGCTAGCAAACTAATTAGATTAAATTAGATACTGTAAGTAAGTTCTTCGGATACGTTCTTACTCAAGTCATACAGGTCCGTCTAGTTCAGGAAGGTTTTTAGAGAAGCCTCTGACTTCAAAAACTGCTGTTAAGAAATGATGTCAATAAATATTATAATTGGTATTTGTAGTATTGAGCCACGCTGTTAACATCGACAAGAAGCTACCTAAACTCAATGCTAGTGTCTATAATTAGTGCCATCTTATTTTTAAATGTAGGTATTGACATCATGTTTATCCAGTAAATCCATACTAACATAAACGTATTGGGAATTCTGCCATAGTGCGTACAGCTAAGGAATGGAAGTCCCTGCCGGAGACTGTGTTCCCAGATAGCTACAACCTAGGAGTATTTAAATAATGAAAAACATAATAATTTTGAAAGTAACTCTGTTGCTGATGTGACGTATGACGTTTTTAAAGCAAAGTAACCACACCAATTTTGGCCTAGAGATTGAATGAACCCTCGCAAAAATTGGATACTTTTTATGAAGCTAGTCTCTCATAAATAACACTTTTAAATGCCATTCTTTTGTTATTTTTGTTAAGTTTTGGAGGCTTTCCTTTCCTCTAAAAGGAATGTTAACATTATGTTTGGCTTCTCTTTACAAAGGAAATTTTCGCTACAGTCCATAAAGTAAACTTTGTTTCTATTACAGATATCATGATTGTATTATTCGTTAATTACAACTCAGTTAATGGGCCCAACTTTAATGCTATTGCAAAAGTTTGGATTTTGTTCCAAAGTTACGTGAAATTGATTAGATTCAAAATTAGATTGCTACATTGTATCCTATTTAATTTACTGTTGCTATCTACCTTTGATGCTTCCTTACTAGTTGCCGCCCGCGGCTCCACCCGCTTTGTACTAATGGTTGTTAGTTTAATAAAAGGACCAAAGAAAATGCTTGTAGATGTCACTTATAATATCCCATAAATGTGAGTTTTTGGACCGGAGTTCCTTATCGCACGTTATAGTTCTGATTTGTTTGCGAGCTGAGGGGATAGACCGAAAAAGTGTAACAATGAAATAAAGGAGACCAAAAACCGACATCTATTTGCAGTGATTTTTGAGGCACTTCCCGATCACCTAGGAAACTAAAACATTTTTCAATCGATTCAACTAGCCGTCAATTTTGAGGATATGTAAAAATATGTATAATTTTAACGTTTAAATACCCTTTTTTATTAAAATAAATGAATACAAATCATTCTGCGTGACAAATTGGGCGAGGCACAGCGTGTTGCATGCAGGACGGTACAAGCGAAGATCCGCACAAAAAGGAAACGCTGAGGAGAGAGCCGAAAGCGCACGAAGAAAACCGAAGACGTACGAGCGTGCGCTAGACACATACAGTACCTACGCTAATTACGTTTACCACAGCCGGGAGAGTGGAAAGAAACCCGAAATGATTCTAAACTTTTAATTAGTAAAGTTAATTATAATTAATTATCCTAGAAGTGTCTATTCCAAGTCGAGGTTGGATCATGGAATGGTTACAACTACTAACTACAACTAGTTAACCTACGAATGTCCATTCCAAGCCGATGTTAGGACATGGAATGGTTACAATAATTAAATAGACTAACTAAAACTAACTAGCCTACGAGAATCCATCCTACACGATGTAGGAATATGGAATGCTTCTTTCTTACGAGAGATGCTCTTAAATATTAGTTCGGCATTGATCGATTCCTTGACGTCATGGCTGGATCGGTTCCAAGGTAATTGCACAGTTAGCAACTTCCTATGTTTATGCTCCGTACGTTTCTGTGTCAGCGAAAGTCTAGCTACGTGCGTTGACTTGCGGTAACTGCACTGTCATCAAGGTCTATGTATGTATATTGTCCGCAATGTCAGCAGATTCCTAGGCATACGTAACACCTCCACCCTTAGAACGGCAACTATTTTAGCACATTGAGTGAAAAAGTTGCCGGAGTCTTCTCGGGATCCGAGTTTTTTTTCAGGATTACGGTAGGAGACTGCTGGTTCTTGTGGTATGACAGGTGTTCTTTTGCGCGTTGCCCATTTGCACTAGTCCCTTAAGATCCACGGAGTACAAATTGATGTGAGTAGTTGACGTAGCTCGTTGTCCAGAATCGAAGGGTATCCTCATGATTTTGCGAGGTTGGCCTTTGATTTCATCGTCGGCATCTGCTATGGTGAACTCTTCAGATTTCAGTCGACATCCATCGGGAGTTGTAACGAAATAACTTCCTTGGAGCGGTGTGTAGTCTTGTTGGTGACAGATAATTTGTACTTTCGTTTGCTGAGGGAATTACAGGACGTGGTGTTGGTCATCGAGTTTCTTCATAGTTTTCTTCATCAGGATAACTGTAGTGGGATGGCAGGAGTCCCGCAGAACTTGATTGGTGATCGACTTCTGGATGCAATCAGATTTGGTGCGGATCTGGTGGGTAACTTCCTTCTCGCACCAGTTGGACTTCGGGCATTCAGCCTCCATGTAAGTGAATGTCAACTCGTTGGTTGCTAGGACTGGGAAGGATAGGATAAGGGCCTATGCGTGTTTTTAGGTACTACGGATAATCTTTACCAACCCACGCTGGGCTCGTGTGATGAATTACGGTCCATTGTCTATCACAGAGGGAACATTAAAAGAAGCTGATGATGATAATCTTTATAGGTCGTAACTATTCTTGGGAGCAGAAATAAAATGAAAATTTAAAAACGAAGGATTTGGACCTACGGGAGCTGTCAATTAGATACCGGCTCCTTGAAATTATGGTGCTGGTCTGAAAAGTTGTTAACCAGGGTGGTTCGACTGCCCAACCAACTCTCTGGTACCCCATTAGAGTTACTGGTACACAAAGTGGTTCCAGAAATCTTATTAAGAATTCTGTTTAATGGTCACAAGTTAGAAAATTCGCTTTCGCGTGCAACACTTGGATGATGAATCAAGGATTTTAATAAACCGCGCAAACACGTTAGAGTTACTATGAAAAGCAAGGCCAAGGCGAAGTGCCTTAGAAATGGTATTTGGCTGTGCTGATCCATATCTAAACTAACCAAGTTGCCTAACTCTAGCTTATCTAAAAATATATTTCTACTAATATCTACAGTTCGTCGGTGGGCCTGACGTGATGCAGGTCCCCGCGCACTCGAGTTCCTGGGATGGTAAACCCTGAAGGTTAGGATTTAGGAGGGAGCAACACGAGAATAATTCAAATGTACTTACAGCTATTTCATTTCCGGTTCCTCTCTGCGAATCGATTTCCAGATTCTTCTCTCGGTCTGCAGCAGGTCCGTATGTTCAGGATATCCGGAACGGTGCTTGATAGCCACCCGGGTGACACGAGACGTGATTATCGATGTGTGATGTGTCCCGACGTCTCCCGCGGATACCCTACCGACTGCGCCAATTACGTTTACCACAGCCGGGAGAGTGGAAAGAAACCCGAAATGATTCTAAACTTTTAATTATTAAAGTTAATTATAATTAATTATCCTAGAAGTGTCTATTCCAAGTCGAGGTTGCATCATGGAATGGTTACAACTACTAACTACAACTAGTTAACCTACGAATGTCCATTCCAAGCCGATGTTAGGACATGGAATGGTTACAATAATTAAATAGACTAACTAAAACTAACTAGCCTACGAGAATCCATCCTACACGATGTAGGAATATGGAATGCTTCTTTCTTACGAGAGATGCTCTTAAATATTAGTTCGGCATTGATCGATTCCTTGACGTCATGGCTGGATCGGTTCCAAGGTAATTGCACAGTTAGCAACTTCCTATGTTTATGCTCCGTACGTTTCTGTGTCAGCGAAAGTCTAGCTACGTGCGTTGACTTGCGGTAACTGCACTGTCATCAAGGTCTATGTATGTATATTGTCCGCAATGTCAGCAGATTCCTAGGCATACGTAACACGCTAGCAGCCGCTATTGTTTGTTTACACTGATCATCAGCTGTGTTGTTGTTATTTCAGTTTCGTCATATTTTACGAAACTGAAAGACTGTAAGTTTAATTAATCGAACTCCGTTACAACCGGGTGTCCATAAGACATCTCTTTTTTAGCCAAAGTATCTGTCTACCTAATTTAAATGCATGCTCTTGTTCCAAAAATATTGAAAAGATCATACATGAATGAATGAAGAGGGACTCAATTTGCGTACTTAGATTCCCATTTGGTTCGTTGTACGTGCCGTACAAGCTAAAGTAGCCATAGCTCCATCCAAAAGCACAGAAGCTTCCTGGAGGTTTCGCGGAGCGACCTCACTGTTCCGAGGATTTCTTCACGTTGGGAAGCCACGGCCTCGCAGTCCAGGACGACGTGGGCGGCTAATTCTTCGGCGTTAAAACAGCCTCTACAAAGTGGGCAGTCTGTGGCACCTATATTAAAAGGATGTTTGTTAAGAGGGGCGTGGCACGTAATTGTCCCTATGATTATTCTGAGGTTATTTCTACTTAGGCTAAGGAGTTTTTTCGTTAATCGCAGGTTTACATTCGGTAAGGCCGATGTTGACTGCCTACAGACTGTTGCCCGTGACCATCTGTTATTGTGCAGTTCGGTTGATCTTTATTTATTTTATTGTATTTTATTAATCTTAGGAAAACTTACAGCTAATACATCATTGCGCAGAAACAACATACAAGAAAAGGCCAATTAAAAGTTCAAACACGAAATTGCGAGAAAGGCTGTTTTTTTGGAGTTTTTTTGGAACCCTGTTCGGTCCTATGCGTTGGCAAAAGCTCTACTCTTTTTACCTATCATGAGCCCACGCTTCAATCTGTCGTCGCACTATCCCCTTCACTGCCCCGATAGCAGCTCTGTGATACATTGGCCCACAATAATTGATTATTGTGTTCAAATTCGCTAGCAAGACCAATACCACATAATTTCAAAACTTTTCGAATTCGCCCTAATAATTACTTTGCACGGTTTCCACAACACTTTAATTTACCACATACTTACATCATTCCCATTGAACCACATTAACATCAAGTAATTAGTGAACAAACCACGGTTCGTTCTAAACAAGTTACAGTCATACATCTGGTGATCCTGGCCCCAATACAGCTCGTTAATGAAAAAGATGTAATTACAAACTTTCTACGAATCCGATGGGGAAAACTGCAGTTAAGAGATGTTTAAGTTGAAATTAATTCAAAATTCATTCACTCTTGTGGAATGACTAATCGACGTGAGTGGGGTAAATAGGTGTAAAAATAATCTTTGTTTCTTTGTATCTGGGATATAACACATTGCACCAGCTACTGCCCGCGGTTTCATGAGGATTTCAGCAGGGCCTGTTAAAAAATCTGAAATAAAAATATATCCTATAGAGTCGGTAATCTCGGGGTCTGTGTTTCCCGACAGGTATAATCTAGGGGTATTTAAGCCAAGAGTGAATAGTTTATTTCTAGGCAATCATGTTTCACCGTCGACCACATCATCGCTTACCATCAGGTGAGATAGTGGTCAAGCGCGAGCCCAAAGAATATACAAAAAAAATAGTTTAGCTTTCCGTGCGTAATTTTTTTTTTGTTATCAGTTAAGTAATTTGAGAGCCTTTCGCAAACATACAAACAACTTCCACCTTTGTGCCTTTGTGCATGAAGTCCAATTATATAAATTTTACCTCTTTATAAAATTGGTTATGATGATTATAGTAAGGGTGTTTTTCTTTAAGGCCTAACTGTCTATCCAAATAAACTAAACACAACTATATTGAACAAATATCTAATAGTCATAGAAGAAAAAGCCATTGTTGTCGAATCAACTGTATCAAAAGGTTTAGTTGACATTGGAAGTAATATAATAATTCTATTTTCAGCCAGACTTGTTTGTTGTTGATATCACAAGAGGTGTCGTCACCGAAAGCTTTCCAAGATAAACATGAAACGAGAGATACGCCAACGCAATTGGCAGATCTTGCATTTATAAACCTAAATATTTACATATACGTATATTATACACCAGGATCTTGCTCAATATTTACTATTCCTAGCCTTTCTCTATGACATACGTAATATGCTCACTATCCTGGCAAATATTGATCGAGAAATAAGAATACCTGCCCAGATATTGGTACATTGTTAGTAGACAAATACATGTCAGATACACGACAGAGACAATCTAGGATCTCTCATATCTTTACTGGCAAAGACTAATTAGGTGCTGGGGAAAGAAAAATAGGAATTTAGTTTTGTTACTGAATTACGATATCAAGGCAGAAATTGTCTGAAGCGAAAGAAGATAAATTATAATATGGTTATAGAGTTTTATTAATTTATAGTATTTTTTTTCCAGATAATAATTATGTCAAAAGAATGATATGTTGATAATAAGAACTGTAGTAGGTAGGTTGTGAATAATTTTATCATTATCAGCCTATTAATGTTCCCACTGCTGGAACACAGGCCTCCTCTCTGTGAGAGGGAATAGGCCGTTATCCACCACGCAGGCCCAGTGAAGTTTGGCCGATGTCACATGTCTTCGAATTTCTGGTTCTAGGTCATTCCGGTTTCATCACGATGTTTTCCTTCACCGTTTTGAAAGCAGTGGTGATGAAATAATTTACACAAAGTAAAGCGCCTGCCTGGCTCAAACCCACGACCTACAACAACTTGTATGTCGCGGCGGATACCACTGGTCCACCACTGCTGACTGTGAATAATTTACGTTTTTGATATTTTACGGCAATTCTGCTATTATATCAGTACATATGTAAGTATAACTGATAAAATCCAATGATGTATTTTAGTATCGAGACTTTTCTCTACTTCGCGCATTAAAAAGAGATCAGTAAAAGGAAACCTAAAATCTCACCTATCTGGTAGCGCCATCTCTTGTAAATGTCATAAATCAATGACCAAAAACACATAGACAAACGCATTTGAGATTTCGCGGGCGATCGATATCCTAATTATCTCGTTCCTTCCTCATTCCTTTTCCCTTTATGTACGACTTAATGACAGGTCGCCAGAACGAACCGAAACTTCAACGTGAACGGGCCTCGTATCTCAACCGCCAGCTTTCCAAGCCACCTGGCTGGAGACTGATGCATCTAATTAGTTAGATTGCAGAGAACCTTGTGAACCATGTCTATTAACCCGCCTCGCGGATATAAAACAATTGTGTGAAGTGTGTGGATCCTGAAGGAGCCATTTTGGAGTAGAAGAACACCAGCTCGCTGCCACACGTGGGCTGGCATCGACCACTACAAGGTAAGGCGTACTACTTCCCTCATTTCCATACTAGATCGCCCGAATTGATCCGTGAATATTTTCCCGCTTATTTTCAACGCACTATTGCCAGAACCCTTCAAATACAGTCCACTTTTCATGATAGACACAAGGATGAAGAGGTTTCTCAAACCGCTATAACACTATCAATAACTGTTTCATTGACAAACGATTCATTTTCGGCTCAAATTCAAAGAAATACCTTCCAACAACAACAAAGTTTATCGGTAACAATGTTATTATTTACGGAAATCCAAAAGACAAATTACAACTGGCAATAGCACAGAACAAATACAGAACGGAGCACAACTACATTCTTCTAAAAGTCATTTAAAACCAAACTGTATCTGACCAGTGGGTTGGACGGCGGTCGACATAAAATAAGCGTTCCATTTTCCTCGCCCTTTGTTGCTGAAAAAGAATTGTTACCACATTGCACTAAGAAATGTTGTATATCATCGAGGAAATGCAATTTAAAACCTTGTATTATCGGGACCGACCTTAATAAAGCGCATTATATTTTTCTTACTGGAAATCGGTTCGATTTGTGTTCTAATTAAAGTGGCTTGTAAATGGGTCAGTTAAAATCGGAGTGACTTCAGATTAAGGTTGGCAATGGAACTAATTTCTTCTCGTTCTTAATCGGAAAAAAATGTGAAGTGATGGCAGGATTATTGAGTATCGTGAATGTTTTTTGATTTCTTGGAGCAAAAGCTGAAGTAGATTTAAAGCAATAAAGTCACTCCTAAGATAAAAAAAAAATGTTTGTTTATCAAGTGTCAAATTGTCCGTATTTTGAAACCATAACAGCTGTCATTCTTTGATAGTTGTAAAAAATAGCTGTTATATATAAAATAAAATTATTCATTAAAAAACTGTTTCTTAAACAAGCTTTTTTCGTATTCTTCTCAGCAAACCCTTTCATTTGATACCCATATCATGGCCGTGCACAAAAAATAACTAATCCGCCATCCTGGGCCGTCCGCCATATTGAATTGAGAATGAAATCACTTAGCTAACCATGCATTGTCATCCAAACTAAACGTGTATGCAAAATTTCATCTTAATCGGTGGAGGATAACTGCTTTAAAATTCAGTTGCAAGATTTGACCCGAACATACATACATTACAAGTTTAATAAAAGCTTGTAATAAAAAAAATACGTAGGTAGTGTCCCAATTGCCATAAATAAAATAAAAAAATTAGACGTAGAGAGTCAGTTGGATGATTAATTAATTTCTCTGTCTGCTCTATTATGACATAACATAACGCCGGTATTCTTCTAAAGGTTAGGCGGAGGGGCATCTATTAGTACACCCACATTAAACTTACTGGTTTGCAATAAACGATTACAACAACAAATGAAATCCTAGTTAAATAAAAACTAACAAAGCTTTATTATGATTTGTCTTTGGACAACAAAGAAAATTCGAGCTGTTATTATAACACAACTTATTTATATCCTCTTGTCGCTTTAGAAATCGCTGAAAAGATTTGGGTTTATTTTTATCTAGCTCTGTATTTAAGCGTGTAAACATTGAATTGTCATATTTGAAAACCAGCACAAAAAAGTGTCTGCGTTTGAAGGGCCGGTGTCAGATAGACACTTTAAATCTTTTGTAAATACTGTTGAAAATCAGGTCAGTCTAAAAAGCGATGGACAATATAAAGCATTAATATAAAGAAGTCAATTGTTAGCAACAGTTACCACACTGGCCTTCAAGAGATTAGAAAGATAGAGAAGCTAGATTTTAAAAGTGACTAAAACCCCACTTTTAAAATTGCATTTTCTCATAAACTATAGAAGTCAGAGTTTTGAAATAAAAAACCTTTCACAGAAAATTTCTTCTTGGAGAATTTCAAATTCAGAAAATTTGTCCCTTTCGAGGTACGGAACCCTAAAAAGGTCAACTTTTTAGGGTTCCGTACCTCGAAAGGGACAAACAGAACCTTTATAGGATCACTTTGTTGTCCGTGCATCCATCTGTCTGTTTGTGAAGACCCTTTTTCTCAGGAACGCGTAGAGGTATTAAGCTAAAATTTATATCAAATACCCAAATCTACTGTCCCTGTGAAAAAATCAATCTTCCAAACCAACGCAATCAAAAGATACAGCCGTTCATGCCGCAAATTTTCGACACTCGCAAGGGAATCAAAACCTACAGGGTACTTCCCGTGAACTCAGAATCTTGAAATTCGGTACGAAGCAACGTCTTATAGCACAGATAAATCATCATCATCATACAGTCATCTCCTTCATGTTAGGTTACTTTGACCCTGCGGATTGAAATAGGAGCCGCCTTCTTTGTTGTTTGAATAGTAATCATACTTACCTATTCTGTATTAAAACCAATGTCAATATTAAAATAATTTTTAAAAACACATCTTTTATCATCCGGCCCAATAAATGATGGGCATTATTCAGAAATTTAGGTCAATTTAATTATTTCAATAGTTTTTTATCACATTGGCTACTTATATGAGGCATTATATAAATTGCCCGGGCATTATGAATAATGCCGTATTAATCACTTGGTCCATAACATGTACACATCTTTTTATTATCCGACCCAATAACTGATGGGCATTATTCAGAGAGCCCGTTCAATTTAACTATTACAATAGTTTTTATCACATTGCCTATTCATATGGTGCATTCTTCATATTAACCGGGGATTATGAATAATGCCGTATTAATCACTTTGTCCATAACATGTATAACCAAGTTCAAGGAAGTTAGTTACAGAAACGAATCGCTGATAAGCCGACTCCACGTAACTTGTCTGCCCTGACCCTAGAGTGTAATTTAAGCCCGCGTAGGCATGCAGTGGCGAGGCAGCCCGCGTAGACGTGGAGTGGTTCGGCTTGCTGACCAGCCTCAGCCACGGCGACGAGCGTTAAAACCATATGCGACGATTAACTTGCGTGGGACCGCCGGAGCCCCGCAGCGCCAGCTTCGTGACAGAAACCATGACTACCGCATGCTGCATGCTCGCTTGCATGCTGCATGCATGGTATATGCTTGTTTGCTCATACTGGGAAACAAAAACAGAAATAATAATTATGTTCAATAAATTTTATTATTATGCTAAAAAATACAAAATTATTCTACCTATGAATTTTCTGTAATGTGATATATAAGTATTTCAATAATTATGGATATGAAATGTATGCCAAAAGACGCTTCTGACTGTGAACTTTTTGCGATAGGATGGTTCTGCCTTTTAATGACTATGGATATAAAATTTATGCCTAAAGATGATTCAGACTAACAAAATTAAAGTTTGGTATTTATAATAAATGAGTGTATGCCAAACAAATTTTCTAATGAAATTTATGCTACCCGTTGTTATGCAAAATAATATTATTACATAAAAGGTTCTGCTTTTTAAGGTGAACAATTTTTTTTTGAAAATATCATATTTAATGTATTGTGTACTAGCAAAAGAAAGCGATAATAAATCATACTACCCCCCACAACGCGACGCTGCAGTGGTAACGATTTTTTGTTATTTGTTTAGGTAAACAACAGCGATACTTAAAAATATTTTACAAAATATGCGTATTACAATTTGTATGGCCAATTATAGGTTACCCACTTTTGTTTAACTCTTTTTGTTTTGTTTTTGGACCCCTATGCAGAGGCAAAAGCTGCACTGTTGTTACTTATCATGAGCCCGTGTTTCCTCCTTCCAGTTATGAAGAAATCTGTCTAATTCGTCCCCTTCAGCTATCGATAATACTCGTAGTAATAGTATAAATACTCGTAGTACTTAAATTAAGTTAGTAAAGAGAAAAATAAATCAAACAATAATAACATATACTACCTACATGTGTATCTGATATGTATTTGTCTACTAACAATGTACCAATATCTGGGTAGGTATTCTCATTTCTCGGTCAATATTTGTCAGGATAGCAAGCATATTACGTATGTCATAGAGAAAGGCTAGGAATAGTAAATATTGAGCAAGATCCTGGAGTATAATATATGTCTATGTAAACATTTAGGTTTATATATACAAGATCTGGACATTGCGTTGGCGTATCTCCGGTTCCATGTTTATCACGGAAAGCTTTCGGTGACGACACCTCTTTTGATATCAACAACAAACAATATAGTCTCGCTAAAAATAGAATTATTATTGCTTCTAACGTCAACTAAACCTTTTGATAGATTTGATTCAACAACAATGGCTTTTTATGCTGTGACCTATTTAGATATTTGTTCAATATAGTAGAGTTTAGTTTATTTTAATATACAGTTAGGCCGTGAAGAAAGAAACCCTTACTATAATCCTCATAACCAATTTTATAAATAGGTAAAGTTTATTTATTTTGGACTTCATGCACAAAGATGGACGTTGTTTGTATGTTTGCGAAAGACTCTCAAATTACTCAACGGATTACAAAAAATATTTGACGCACAGAAAGTTAAACAATTTTTTTTTGTATATTCTTTAGGCTCGCGCTATCTCACTTGATGGTAAGCGATGATGTGGTTGAGGAACGGTGAAACACGCTTGCCTAGAAATAAACTATTCACTCTTGACTTAAAGACCCTTAGATTGTAGCTGTCGGGAAACACAGACTCCGAGATTTCCGAGTACTATAGGATATATTTTTATCTCAGAATGAAACCTTGCTGAAATAGTCATGAAACCGCGGGAAGTAGCTTTTGCAATGCGTTATATCCCAGATACAAAGGTTCTTTTTACACCTATTTATCCAACTTATATCAAATAGTCCTTCCACAAGAGTGTATTATGGAATTAATTTCAACTTCAACACTTCTAAACTGTGGTTTCCCCCTTCGGATTAGTAGAAAGTTTGTAATTACATCTTTTCCATTAACGGGCTGTGTTGGGGCCAGGATCACGAGATGTATGACTGTAACTTGTTTAGAACGAACCGTGGTTTGTTCACTAATTACTCAATGTTAATGTGGTTCAATGGGAATGATGTAAGTATCAGGTAAATTAAGTTGTTGTGGAAACCGTGCAAAGTAATTATTAGGGCGAATTCGAAAAGTTTTGAAATTATGTGGTATTGGTTTTGCTTACTTACATAAAGCGAATTTGAACGCAATAATCAATTATTGTGTGGTGCTGCACAGAGCTGGTGTCCTGGGACAGTGAAGGAGATAGTGGGACGAATTAGACTTGTTAAAGGGCCGTATTAATAACTATGGTTTACGCAATATTTTTGAAAATTTGTTACATTTAATTGATGACATTACTGTAAGTTACATGACTAATGAAGGTATTGGAAATGCTGTAGAAGAAGCGAATTCATTATTTTTTCGATTTTAAATATATTAATGTTCTGCATCAAAATATTGCGGGACCGCTAAACAAATCTGACCCACTATTAGTAAATATAGAAGAGCTAAAAGGCAAAGATATTGACGTTGATGTGATATGTGTCACGGAACACTTTATGTTAGCAGGTTATGAACAGCACCTGAAACTTAATAATTATGAACTCGCGCCATGTTATAGTCGTAATTGCAGTAAAAGGGAGGTGCCTGTATTCTAGTTAATAAGTTTAAAGAAATTTCTCAAATTAGTAAATTGTCCATAAATAATGTGATCGAATGTTGTGCAATAGAATTACTTGACTCCAAAATTATAATAGTTTGTGTATACCGAGTGCCGGTACCAAGTAACCTCAATTTGTTTTTTGCTAGGCTTGACAAGATATTAAAATGTATTTCTAGACTAAAAATTCATAATACTGTTATAGCTGGTGACTTCAACATAGATGTCATGAAGTGTAACCATGTTACCTTAGATTTCGAGTGTTTATTGTTCAAATATTATCTTACATTAGCACTTAAACAGCCCACAAGATTATCCAATAATACTTGCCTAGATAACTTTGCCCACAACTTTAATAAAAAGTGTAAGACGGATGTGTTGGAATTTGGCTTATCTGACCATACTGCTCAATTAATTAAACTACCAACAAAGAAAATATTTAAATAAAACTATTGGCGTAAAATTAAACGGGATTACAGTTTAGAAAACATCCAAAAATTAAAAAAAAACATATTAGGAACCTTTCTTTTGATGAAATATATAAGACCGATTATAAGCGTATCATCATTTTATTGAAATATTTAAACTACTTTACGATTTGTGCTTTCCGCTAACTTCAATCACTGTGTAAGTAAATGCCAAGCAAAAATGGATATCGCGCGGGATTAAAGTGTGCAGTAAAAATAAAAGAGAATTACTCTGGAAGTTCAGAAGAAAACACACATTAACTAATAAATATAAATATACTAGCTATTCTAAACTGTTTAAACGAATTATGAATCTTACTAAGCGTGCACAAAACAATTACAAAATAAATACATCTACTATTAAAGGCATGGCAAATTATAAATAATAATAAATTAAATATACCTAAGGATTCAACAATCGAATTAAAAGTTAATGAAACTTTGACAACAAATCCTAATAAAATTGCCAATGCGTTTAATAACTATTTTATTGAAAAAGTAAAACCTCTTCCAGGTGCTGGTAAGGATGCCACAGCTCGAATCAATCACCAACCCAACTCAATGTTTTTATCACCAAGTCTGCCTTATCATATGCAGAGGATTATATCAAATCTTAAAAACACGAGTAGTGTAGGGTATGACGGTATTTCAACGAACGTGATCAAAGCAGTGAATGAAGATATTTCTCATCACTTAAGCCACATTATGAACCTATGTATAATAAGTGGGGTATTTCCAAAAGATCTCAAGTTAACAATAATTAAACCTTTATTTAAAAAAGAAGATAAATATTTAATGGAGAACTATAGACCGATAGCATTAATTTCCGTATTCTCAATTATTTTTGAGAAATATTTATATAACGAACTCAACAGATACTTAGAACAACATAAAATCCTATGTGATGAACAGAAAGGTTTCAGAAAAAATAGAAACATTAATATGGCAGTTTACGACATTATAACATCTCAGGTTGACAAATCTTTACCTGTCTGTGATCTTTACTGTGACATGCCCCAAGCATTCGATTATGTAGACCACAATATTCTGCTAGATAAACTTGAAGCCTACGGCATAAGAAGTAATGTCTTGGAATTGTTAAAATCATATCTAACAGACCGACAACAAATAACTCAAATATCAAAATTCAATATTAAATCGAAAAAGGTACATATATCCTCTCAAAAGCGCCTCATTACGCATGGTGTGCCCCAGGGAACTGTATTGGGCCCTCCCCTGTTCTTATTATATATAAATAACCTACCAAATGCAACTAAAGAACCCATGACATTATTCGCTGATGACAGTACTGTTACAAATCAAAATTCTATTTATCTTACAATGACAATATTATACAAGAAGCAGATACAGCCAGATTTCTGTGCTTAATCATTGATCCACAATTAAATTGGCAAACACAGATTAATGTACTTTGTAAAAAAATCAGCAGCTCGTCGTTTGCCCTCTATAAACTTACTCCTACTGTCAATACAGACACTTTACTAACGGCCTATTACGGACTTGTGGAATCTTTATTGAGGTTTGGGATAATTTTCTGGGGCAATTCAACGAACAAAGACACAGTGTTCAAAGCACAAAAGCGTTGTGTAAGGGCTATGTTTCGGTTGCAAACTATAGACAGTTGCAGACCAATGTTCATAAAGCACAGAATTTTAACACTTTCGTCACTCTACATATTGGAAATGGCTGTATTTGTAAGAAGTAATCCTCAATGGTTTCCTCTTTTATCAAATAATAGAAATAGACGTGATTAGTATAGACTTTGGGTTCAGTGACACTCGGCCAAAACAGCACTTCTGAGAAAAAGTGTTGTATACATGGCCCAAGTAATATACAATAAAATTCCGAATGACATAAAGCAATTGAATTTTAATTTATTTAAGAAAACACTTAAAAAGCTACTTACTGATAAGTGCTACTATAACATTGTTGATTTTTTAAATGATAAATTTTGAATTTTATTTTGATTTAATTATGTTCTATTTTGACATATTTTGTATGTAATTAATTTTGACTACATTTTGTACTGACTCTGATTGTATGTTGAATTATTGATAACATTTTGCACTGTCTCAATTTTTTTATATATGAAACTGACATTTATATATTCAATTTGTAATTGCTAATTTAATTTTAATTAATAACTATAACTAATATTTTCATTTTGTACGCCGAGTGAGGCAAAACATGTTGGTCCGGTAAAATTATGTTTCCATCTATATGTGCATATTCATGTATCATGTTACACATGTTTCAACAAATAAATCTATCTTTTTCTTTATCTTTATCTATTAAGGGTTTAGCATAAGCATGTTATTATAATGTAAGTCGTTTTGTGACAAATAAACACTTTTTCTTTCTTTTCTTTCTATACACGACAGAAACAATATAGGGTCTCTCGGATCTTGACTTACACAGAATAATTAGGTAATGGGGAAAGAAAAATAGGAATTTAATTTTTATACTAAATTTCGATATCGAGGACAAAATTTTCAGGTTTAAAGCGAAAGAAGATATATATATAGTTATATTTTGGTTACAAATATGAGTTTTTTTTTATTAATAATATTTTTCCCAGAATATATGTCAAAAGAATGAAAGGTTGACAATAAAAATCGTAGTAGGTAGGTTCTGAATAATTAATCATCAGCCTATTATTGTGCCCACTGCTGGGACACAGGCCTCCTCTCTGTGAGAGGGAATGGGCCGTTGTCCACCATGCGGTTCTAATGCGGGTTGGTGGATGTCACATGTCTTCGAATTTTTGGGTCTAGGACATGCCGGTTTCCTCACGATGTTTTCCTTCACCGTTTTGAGAGCAGTGGTGATAAAATAATTTACACAAAGTAAAGCGCCTGCCTGGGCTCGAACCCACGACCTAAAGCTTGTAAGTCGCGGCGGATATCACTAGGCCACCACTGCTCACTGTGAATAATTTACGTTTATGAAATTTTACGGCAATTCTGCCATTAAAACAGTACATATATAAGTATAACTAATCAAATCAAATGATGTATTTTAGTAACGAGACTTTTCTCTACTTCGCGCATCAAAAAGAGATCAGTAAAAGGAAACAAACAAACTCACCTATTAATAACTGTTTGATTGACAAACGATTCATTTTCGGCTCACATTCAAAGAAATACCTTCCAACAACAAACTTTAACGGTAACAAAATCAAAATCAATTTTTTTGATTTTACATAGGCCTACATGGGCACTTATAAAACGTCGACAAAAGGTGCACGGTTCGGGTTGGACGTTTCCTATGGAGAAGAACCGGCAAGAAACTCCATGGTTACTCTTTTAAAAAATGGTTTGGTTTTACAATATTTCCATGTTACAGCATTAGTACTATGGGGGACAACGTAGGCCCGTCAATAAGTCGTAAGAAACTAAAAAAAAAAAGTTTATATAATATATGACAAAGTTAACAAATGAAAACTAACATCTAGAAGGATTCTTTCCATCCGTTCGCGTGCGGCTGGCCAGGACGTGGCTGGAGGTGGATCACTGTGTTGCCCAATTTCTCACAGGGCATGGTAACTTTAAAAGTAAATTATTTTCCTTCAAGCTTGTTGCCTCGCCATTATGTCAGTGTTCTACATCTGACTGTGAATATATACAATCTGCACATCATATCTTATGGGAGTGTATTCTTTGGCAGAATGAACGCAATACTATGTTGAATAATGTACAGGCTGTATCAGGAGCCGTTTACTATACGGACCTTGTGGAAACTAGAACAAATTTCCGTGCGTTCAAGCGCTTTTGCCATACCTATTATTGGAATCAAATATAACAGCTCACAATGTTAGGACCCATTAATATTAATGCAAATTTTTATCCGTGGTGCTTGGCAACTGGGCTTATCCCAGTTGTAAACGACCCTTTGTGCCTATTGGTCTTGTATGTTCTGTCTCCTGCTTGATATGGAGGGAAGTGGAAATTTGTGTTTTTCTTACTCCTCCATTTTCTTTTCTGATTAATTTCGTTGCGGGATCCAAGACAGTTAAATTCATTCTCCGGGACTTCGTCGAGCTTCATTGCCTCGGCGCTTTTCTGGTGGTCGCCACTGTTGATTCTGGCTTTCAGGAGTTGCAGTGGTTTGGGAATAGTGCGGTGGGATTGTCCCAAAAAAATAAATAATAACATCTAGAAGGCCTACAATGTTTACACATTCACAAAATAATCGGTAAAGGAATCTATACAAAGTTAAAAAAATATATAACTAGACTAAATTTAACATGTGGCACAAATGTTGTTATCAGTGCTGTAACTATTCTTTGCAAAGGGCTATAAAGATGATTGCGAACTATTGTAAAAAGTCCAATTAAAAGAAGAAAAACAAAAAAAATTAAAAAATGAGATTGAGAATAGTTAGAGACATCCACATACTTGTGCCGTTTATGAGTTACCAGGGAAGCCGCATGCGCAGAAGGAGCTAAAGCCAAAATTTGTATCTTCAACATAGTCCTTGATTTTATAATATGCTTTTTTAATAAGGAAACGTTTGATGTGATTTTTGAACTTTCCATCGGTCAGTTCTATAACTGACTTTGGCAACTTGTTATAAAATCGTATACTGTTTATAAGAAAAGACTTGCTAGTTTTAGTTAATCTGAATTTGCTTAATTCGTGTATTTAAATTATGGAAGTCGCTTCTAGTTTTGAAAAGCCCGCGATTTTTGCGGACATACAAAATACATTCCAAAATATAAAGTGAAGGTAGAGTCAGTATATCGATCTCTTTAAATTTATCTCTGAAGGACTCGCGAGGAACCATTTTATAGAACGCGCGGTTTGCCCTCTTTTGTATGCAAACTGAGTCAACATCTGCTGCTGATCCCCACAGCAGAATGCCATAAGACATAATACTGTGGAAATAAGCATAGTATACTAACCTAGCTGTGGCTACATCGGTTAACTGCCTTATTTTCCTTACTGCATATGCAGCTGAACTTAACCTACCCGAAAGAGTTCTAATATGCGCGCCCCACTGCAATTTTGAATCGATAGTAATCCCTAAGAGTACAGTTTCCGTTATAACTTCAAGTTTTTTGCCGTCAAGATTTAAGTTTATGTCACGTTATGGTACATTTGGTAAGGAGAACTTAAGACATTTTATTTTTTTCGCATTCAGTAAGAGATTGTTAGCTGCGAACCATTTTAAGAGAATAATTAGACTTTCGTTGACATGTAAGACATCCGTATCTTTCCTATCTATTTTAAAAATTTGCGACGTATCATCAGCAAATATAATCATAATTTGGCCATCATAAAGGGGAGATCATTAATGTAAACAAGAAAGAGGCGTACCAAAGCCTGGGCAATCGCAGTAGTCTCATATTACTTCGAGCCAGACCAACCCATAGGGCCATACTTGGACCAGTTGACCCGGATCCAAACGGAAGTGGCCACCGGTAGATTGCTGATAGGTGGCGACGCAAATGCGAAAAGTGCCTGGTGGGGCAGCATCATACAAGATCCCAGGGGAGAGGAAATGTCCGCTACCCTGGACGAACTCGAGCTTCAGGTACTAAACACTGGTGACGCTCCCACCTTTGACACTATCAGAGGTGGTCGAGCGTATAGAAGCCATGTGGACGTCACGGCATGTTCGCTTGACCTTTTTGACCTGGTGGACGGCTGGCGGGTCGACACGGGAGCAACATCCTCGGACCATAACACGAAATTCTTTAATATTAAAATAAAAAAAGGAAAAGGTATAAACATAAATAGAACCACGAGACAGTACAACACAAGAAAAGCGAATTGGGAGGCTTTTGATATCAAAATAGAAGAAAATAAAATCAAAGAAAATATAAATAAAGAAAGAATAACAGAAATAGAAAATAAACAACACTTAGAGGAAATTGTAAATAAATATAATAATAGAAACATGTAAAAGCACCATTCCAAAAATTAATAATAAAACAAAAATTACCTGTCCGTGGTGGTCCGAGGAGCTCACCGTGAAAAAGCGAGAAGTTATGACGAAGAAGAACCGCATCCGCAATGCCGCGCCGGTCCGGCGAGCGAAGGTCGTTGGCGAGTACCTGAAAGCAAAAGAAGAGTATGAGATGCAGGCAAAGAATGCCCAAATCGCCAGTTGGAAGGAGTTTTGCCGGAAGCAGGATCGTGAGGGAGTTTGGGAGGGTATCTATAGGATCATAGGTAGGACCGCCAAAAGACAAGAAGAACTGACCCTGTGCAGCGATGGTGCATTCCTCAATCCGAGTGAATCGGCCGCCCTACTAGCGGATACGTTCTACCCCGAAGACAGAGTAGACCAGGACAACGCTGACCACAGGCGAGTAAGAGAAGCAGCCAGCCGAGTAAATGATTGGGCTCATGATGAGTATCATGATCCCCCATTTACGACGCTGGAGCTGAAGTCCGCCGTGGCGGGTTTCAATCCCAAAAAGGCACCAGGAGGGGACGGACTGACTTCTGACATCTGCAGTCGAGCGATCCACCAGGACCCGGACGCTTTCCTTGCCCTCTACAACAAGTGCCTTGAATTGGCACACTTCCCGACCAGCTGGAAGGAGGCTACGGTTGTAGTCCTCAGGAAGCCGGGCAAGGACAGCTACACCAACCCCAAGGCATATAGACCAATCGGTCTGTTGCCTGTTCTGGGGAAGGTCCTGGAGAGGATGGTCGTAGCGCGTCTCAAATATCAGCTTGTACCGAGGTTTAGTATTCGTCAGTTTGGCTTCATGCCCCAGAGAAGCACCGAGGACGCCCTCTATACTCTAGTGCGGCACGTACAGGACAAGTTGAGGCTGAAGAAGCTAATTGTCCTGGTGTCATTGGATATAGAGGGCGCCTTCGACAGCGCTTGGTGGCCAGCCATAAGAGTCAGACTGGCTGAGGAAAAGTGCCCGGTTAACACTAGAAGGCTAATAGACAGCTATCTCGACGGTAGGAAGGTCAAGGTTCGGTATGCCGGGGAGGAATGCACTCGAGAGATTAGCAAGGGCTGCGTTCAGGGGTCGATCGGAGGTCCAATCCTGTGGAACCTCGTCCTCGACCCTCTACTGCAGGACCTAGAGCAGCGCGGACTTTTAGTGCAGGCATTCGCGGATGACATCGTCTTGGTCGTGGATGGGGACACGGCAACTGAAGTCTCTAGAACCGCCAATGCAGCCCTCGCCCATGTTCAGGATTGGGGCGTCCGAAATAAGCTGAGGTTTGCACCGCACAAAACCTGTGCGATGACCATAACCAACAAGCTTAAGTACGACACTCCAACGCTGAGCATGGCCGGGGTCGACATCGGCATGGTCAGAAAAATGAAGTTGCTGGGTCTAACCATAGACGATAAGCTCACTTTTAATGAGCATGCCGCGAACGTCTGCAAAAGAGCAGCTGACGTTTACAAGCAGCTGTCCCGAGCCGCAAAGGTGAGCTGGGGATTAAACACACAGGTCATACACACCATTTACACGGCAACGATTGAGTCCATAGTCACATACGCAGCCGCAGCCTGGGCACCCGCTGCAAAAAAGTTGGGTGTGCGGAAGAAGCTAGGCTCTGTTCAACGAGGGTTCGCTCAGAAGCTCTGCAAATCTTACCGCACTGTCTCATTGAACTCGGCACTGGCACTGTCCGGGATACTACCTCTTGACCTGCGCATACAAGAGGCAGCCGCCCTGTATGAAGCGAGGAGAGGGTCATCCCGGTTTGTGCCGGGAGACAGGGAGATCGAGGGTGCGGTGAGCTTTGCGGAAGCTCCTCATCCAGCTGTGCAAATGCCCCTGGAGTTCATGTGCCTGGCAGACCAAGAGTTACTAGACAGTAACAATGTGCAGGCGGTGCGAATATTCACCGACGGCAGCAAGATTGAGGGGAAGGTAGGAGCCGCACTATCCATTTGGGATAGTGAAGGCGAAGTCCGGAACCTCAAGCTTTGCCTTGCCACGTACTGCACAGTCTACCAGGCGGAACTCCTGGCCATTTGTAGAGCGACAGAAGTGATCCTCGCGCGGCAAGAGGCGAGCTATGGTGTGTACAGCGACTCAATGGCAGCATTGCAGACGCTTGCAAACCATGGCTCTCTCCATCCCCTGGCAGTTCGCGCGCGCGCCAACCTGGCTCACGCCCTGGGCCAGAGCAAAGCTGTTACTTTGTTCTGGATCAAGGCCCACGCGGGCCTGCCGGGGAATGAGCGAGCGGACGAGCTGGCTAAGGAAGCAGCATTGTCGTGACGGAGGAAGCCGGACTATGACCGGTGTCCGATTTCATTTATCAAGCGACAGATCCGTTTGGAATCGCTTGATGAATGGAATCGGAGATATGTGTCAGGCGAGACTGCTTCTGTGACGAAAATGTTTCTTCCGGACGCAATAGTGGCTTTCCGTACTGTACAACAGGTGCGGCCCGAAGGCGTCCTCACGCAAGTTTTGACGGGGCACGGTGGGTTCTCCGAATACTTGAATCGCTTCAAGTGTAAGGACAGCCCATCGTGCCTCTGCGATCCGGGCGTGGCAGAGACTGTCCAGCACATACTTGTAGAATGCCCGCTATTTATCAGGGAGCGCTACCAACTTGAATGTGAGCTGGACAGGAAAATAACGAGAGAGAGCCTGCATGGGCTCATGAACAAAAACACAAGGGAAAAGTTTCTGGAGTACTGTATTAGAGTAGGCACTGCGGTTATACGTCGAAATAAAACCTGAAGCGCACCGTGCTTCATTAGTATTTTGCACAATATTTAAATGTAAGCACGGAATGCAGCAAGGACACGTATAGCCGACAGTACTTCATGTTAGTACCTAAGTTTTAATTTGTTGTTTGTGTTTTGTTTTATATGGTGTGATAGACTGAATTATTGTGTTTTCTATCCCTAAGTGTAAGTCCCGTATTTTCGCTGTGATAAACCTTGTGATATACAGCACTCTTTGCACCATTTTATAATAGCACCTTTTGCTCAAATCTTATAGCACTATTTGCACTATTGTTAAGATTAAAACTGTGATAGATTAAATTTTTCTGGGATAAACAGAAATGTAATTTTACAATACACTTAAGATTTTAAACTATAACATAAATAAAAATGACCAAAGAGTAGTAAAATAAACCCACACAGCGTATAAGAAGATGAATGCAAGAAGAAAATTAGTATGAAGAATAAAAGTGCGAGAGAAATGAAAGATTGAACGGAATGACAGTGGTTGCACTCAGTAGGCACCAATTTTGTTGGTGGGGATTAGTGTTAAGAAAAAAAAAAAAAGAAAAAAAGAAAAAAAAAAAAAAAAAAAAAAAAACAAGAAAGAGGAAAGGGCCGAGAATTGAACCTTGCGGCACGCCCATCTTGACTAGAGACCCGGAGGACGTCGCCCCATTAACATTATTTAATTATAACAATGTTATTATTTACGGAAATCCAAAACACAAATTACAACTGGCAATAGCACAACAGATACAGAACGGAACACAACTACATTCTTCTAAAAGTCATTTAAAACCAAACTGTATCTGACCAGTGGGTTGGAAGGTGGTCGAGATAAAATAAGCGTTTCATTTTCCTTGCCCTTTGTTGCTGAAAAAGAATTGTTACCACATTGCACTAAGAAATGTTGTATATAATCGAGGAAATGCAATTTAAAACCTTGTGTTATCGGGACCGACGTTAATAAAGCGCATTATATTTTTCTTACTGGCAATCGGTTCGATTTGTGTTCTAATTAAAGTGGCTTGTAAAGGGGTCAGTTAAAATCGGAGTGACTTCAGATTAAGGTCGGCAATGGAAATAATTTCTTCTCGTTCTTAATCGGAAAAAATGTGAAGTGATGGCAGGATGATTGAGTATCGTGAATGTTTTTTGATTTCTTGGAGCAAAAGCTGAAGTAGATTTTCAGCAATAAAGTCACTTATAAGATAAAAAAATGTTTGTTCATCAAGTGTCAAATTGTCCGTATTAATAATAAAAACTAACAAAGCTTTATTATGATTCGTCTTCGGACAACAAAGAAAATTCGAGCTGTTGTAATAACAAAACTTATTTATTTTCTCTTGTCGCTTTAGAAATCACTGAAAAGATTTGGGTTTATTTTTATCTAGCTCTGTATTTAAGCGTGTAAACATTGAATTGTCATATTTGAAATCTAGCACAAAAAAGTGTCTGCGTTTGAAGGGCCGGTGTCAGATAGACACTTTAAATCTTTTGTAAATACTGTTGAAAATCAGGTCAGTCTAAAAAGCGATGGACAATATAAAGCATTAATATAAAGAAGTCAATTATTAGCAACAGTTACTACACTGGCCTTCAAGAGATTAGAAAGATAGAGAAGCTAGATTTTAAAAGTGACTAAGACCCCACTTTTAAAATTGCAATTTCTCATAAACTATAGAAGTCAGAGTTTTGAAATAAAAAACCTTTCACAGAAAATTTCTTCTTGGAGAATTTCAAATTTCAAATTCAGAAAATTTGTCCCTTTCGAGGTACGGAACCCTAAAAAGGTCAACTTTTTAGGGTTCCGTACCTCGAAAGGGACAAACTGAACCTTTATAGGATCACTTTGTTGTCCGTGCATCCAGCTGTTTGTGAAGACCCTTTTTCTCAGGAACGCGTGGAGGTATCAAGCTGAAATTTATATAAAATACCCAAATCTACTGTCCCTGTGAAAAATCAAACTTCTAAACCAACGCAATCAAAAGATACAGCCGTTCATGCCGCAAATTTTCGACACTACTACTTACCGTGAACTCAGAATCTTGAAATTCGGTACGAAGCAACGTCTTATAGTACACATAAAGGAATAATTGCTAAAAAACATCTTGCAAAGCACAAAAAAGTCTACTGTGCTTTCGTTGACTTAGAGAAGGCCTATGACAGTGTGTGGAGGGATGAACTGTGGTCGACGCTATCCGGGTACGGTGTGGACTGGCGCTTGGTACGGGCAATGAAATCACTATATAGGGATTCCAGTGCTTGTATTAGGATTAATGGGGCGCATACGGACTGGTTTTCATCTCAAGGGGTGTTAGATAGGGCTGTGTAGCGTCACCTGTTCAACTTGTACATGGATAGTTGTCTGATAGGTTTGAAAGAGCATGAGTGCGGATTGAGGATGAATGAGTTGCCTGTCAAATGCCTTCTCTATGCAGATGATCAAGTTCTACTTGCATCGTCAGCAGAACAGTTGCAAGACATGGTGACTGTGATGAATGAAGCTTTTAAGTTAAAAGGTATGAGTATAAATGTGAAGAAGACCAAGGTAATGGTGTTTGAAAGAGAAGACGATGTATCGGAGTGTGAAGTGAAAATAAATGATAAGATTGTGGAGCAAGTGAACGAGTTTGTATATCTGGGAAGTATGTTCACAAGGGATGGAGATATTGAAGAAGATGTGGAAAGGAGAGTGAATGCAGGAAATAAAGTGATTGGTGCTATATATGCGGTTGTGACCAGCAAGTCGATGTCTCCGGAAGCTCGACTCGCCGTTCACAACAGCGTGCTGGTGCCTACACTTATGTATGGAACGGTGGGTATGGCAAAAAAGACATGAAAGTAGGATTAATGCAGTAGAAATGCGCTCCTTGCGAAGTATGTGTCATCATCATTCATCATTTTAGTCGAAAGACGTCCACTGCTGGACATAGGTCTCCCCCAGGCGTCGCCACATTGACCGATCCCGTGCGTCTTGCATCCAGCGCCTTCCCGCAACCTTAACCAGGTCATCAGTCCACCTAGTGGGAGGCCTTCCAACGTATCATCTTCCGGTTCGCTGTCGCCATTCCAGAACTTTTCGGCCCCATCGGCCATCCGTTCTGCGAGTAATGTGCCCTGCCCACTGCCACTTAAGTTTGGCAATTCTTCGGGCTATGTCGGTAACTTTGGTTCTCCTGCGGATATCATTATTTCTGACGTGATCACGCAAGGAAATTCCGAGCATAGCCCTCTCCATTGCCCTTTGGGTGACTTTCTGATAAGGCCCATTGTGAGCGACCACGTCTCGGTCCCATAGGTGATCACTGGCAACACACACTGGTCATAGACTTTTGTCTTGAGACACTGCGGTAAATTGGACGAGAAGATACCACGCAACTTCCCGAATGCCGCCCAGCCGAGTCGGATTCGACGATTGACCTCTTTCTCGAAATTGGACCTACCCAACTGGACCGTTTGTCCCAGGTAGACATAAACGTCTACAACTTCGAGAGTCGAGTCTCCGACCTTGATAGGAGTGGGTGTTACATGGGCATTCACCATGATCTTGGTTTTGTCCATGTTCATTTTAAGACCCACTCTTTCGGAAGCTCTACTGAGGTCATCGAGCATTTTACTGAGGCTCTCCATGGTCTCAGCCATGACCACTATGTCGTCGGCAAATCGAAGGTGAGTAATGTACTCGCCATTAACGTTGATGCCCAGCCCTCTCCAGTCCAGAACCTTGAAGACATCCTCCAGCGCAGCAGTGAACAGTTTCGGAGAAATGACGTCTCCCTGTCTCACGCCGCGCTGGAGAAGGATTGGTTTCGAGGTCTGATCCTGAAGACGGACTGACATGGTGGCGTTTTTGTACAAACACTTCAACACCTCAATGTACCGGTAGTCGATCTGGCACCGTTGGAGAGACTGCAGTACAGCCCAAGTCTCTATCGAATCGAAGGCTTTCTCGTAGTCCACAAACGCTAGACAGAGAGGCAGGTTATACTCTTCGGTCTTCTGTATAACCTGCCGCAGCGTATGTATGTGGTCTACGGTGCTAAAGCCTTTTCGAAAGTATGTGTGGGGTAACTTTAAATGATAGGTTGAGGAATGAGGTAATAAAATTGAAAAGAGTATGTTAAGATGGTTTGGCCATGTATTTACAAGGCAGACGTGAATGGAAACGCCGGGAGGGGACGCCCTAGAAAGACATACATAGACCTTATAGGTGAAGTTCTTCAAAAAGGCAAGGTGCGCAGTACTCATAACCGGCGTGTGTGTATGACTAGATGCATGAATGTGAGTGAAGCAAAAGAAGTATGTAAGGATCGTAGCATGTGGCGTTCTGTAGTTTCTGCCTACCCCCATGGGAAAAAGACGTGAGTTTGTTTATGTATGTATGTATGTATTAATCATCCCAATCACGAACGATTTCACATATAGCGACCGCTTCGTAATGGAAAATTTATGAATACTTGTATGTCGTTTTGTTATTATTAGATACTTTTTCTTTCTTTCTTTTAAAGTGTTTACGACTTAAGAGAAATTATAACATATTGAACATCAAGATTCATGTTTATTTAAGTTTAATATAAAAAATATACAATTTATAAAATACTAGCTGCCCCCGGGGCTTCGCTCCCGTCAATTGGCTACCCACCTACCCTACTCACCTACCCTACCAACCCTACCCTACTCTACCTACCATACCCTACCTTCCCTACCCTACCCTAACCTACCTTTGACTAAATCTTTGACTACCGATCAAGTTTTTCACACTTAGAAACTATTCCAAAATATTCAAAAGAGTCTGCGCTCAAGCAAAATCTCAAATAATAATTAAAAAAATTGGTGTTTCTAATAATAAAATATAAACTGTGTGGCAATTAATTAATAGAGAACCTGGAAAGATACAACAAAGCGATCAGAATGAGTTGTCTTTGAAAATAACTAATCAAACCATTTCTGATAGGCAAGAAGTCGCTGAGACATTAGAAAATTTCTTTACCAACATTCCGTTAGAGGTTACGAAGTCTCTTCCTTCCTTATCTAAATTAGCTGAAGCTCTTCTTAAAGAAAACTTTACTAAAGACATACCAACCTTTAAATTTAAACCAATATGTATTGATACAATTAAAAACGCGTTCAAAAGTCTCAATATAAAAAAATACTAAAGACTGTGTGGGGGATATCCGTTAGGGTTCTTGGAGATATTATTGACTCAATTGCTCCTGTCCTAACAGGCATATTCGTTCAATGTTTGGACAGCGGCACTTTTCCTGACTTAATGAAACACAGTAAAGTAGTACCAATTTTCAAATCAGGCTGAGTGATCCTTCTAATTATAGACCTATATCCGTGCTTCCAGCATTGAGTAAAATCTATGAAAAAATCATGCTGGAACAGATGTTGTATCACTTCAATTCAAATAAGATCCTGCATAGTCAACAGTTTGGTTTCACGAAAGGTAGGTCGACAACGGACGCGGGAGTAAAACTCATCAGCCACATCTTGGAGGCTTGGGAGAGGTCCCAGGATACCATTGGCATTTTCTGTGATCTCTCAAAAGCTTTCGACTGCGTCGACCACAACACACTGATCTGTAAATTACACCACTACGGAATTCATGGAAAATCTGCTGATCTCGTGCTTTCCTATTTATCAAACAGACAGCAAAAAGTAAATTTTAATGGGGCGACGTCCTCCGGGTCTCTAGTCAAGATGGGCGTGCCCCAAGGTTCAATTCTCGGCCCTTTCCTTTTTCTTGTTTACGTTAATGATCTCCCTTTTATGATGGCTAAATTATCGGATATAATTCTATTTGCTAATGATACTTCGCTAATTTTTAAAATAGATAGGCAAGATACGGATGTCTTAAATGTCAACGAAAGTCTAATTGTTCTCTCAAAATGGTTCGCAGCTAACAATCTTTTACTGAATGCGAAAAACACAAAATGTCTAAAGTTCTCTTTACCAAATGTACAACAACATGACCTAAACTTAAATCTTGACGGCAAAAATCTTGAAGTTATAACGGAAACTGTATTCTTGGGGATTACTATCGATTCAAAATTGCAGTGGGGCGCGCACATTAGAACTCTTTCGGGTAGGTTAAGTTCGGCTGCATATGCAGTAAGGAAAATAAGGCAGCTAACCGATGTAGCTAGTGCTAGGTTAGTATACTATGCTTATTTCCACAGTATTATGTCTTATGGCATTCTGCTGTGGGGATCAGCAGCAGACGTTGACTCAATTTTCATCCTACAAAAGAGGGCAATCCGCGCAATCTATAAAATGGGTCCTCGCGAGTCCGTCAGAGAAAAATTTAAAGAGATCGATATACTGACTCTACCTTCACTTTATATTTTGGCATGTATTTTGTATGTCCGTAAAAATTGAGGGCTTTTCAAAACTAGAAGGGACTTCCATAATTTAAATACAAGCAGTAAGCCCGAAATTGTAATACCCAAAATCAGATTAACGAAAACTAGCAAGTCTTTTCTTGTAAACAGTATACGCTTTTATAACAAGTTGCCAAAGTCAGATATAGAACTGACCGATGGAAAGTTCAAAAACTACATCAAACGTATCCTTGTTAAAAAAGCATATTATAAAATCAAGGACTACGTTGAAGATAAAAACATTTGGCCTTAGCTCCTTCTGCGCATGCAGCTTCCCTGGTAACTTGTAAACGGCACAAATATGTGGATGTCTCTAACTATTCTCAATCTCATTTTTTCTGTCCTTCTTTTAATTAGACTTTTTACAATGGTTTTCAATCATCTTTATAGCCCTTTGCTAAGAATAGTTACAGCACTGATAACAACATTTGTGCCACATGTTAAATTTAGTCTTGTTATACTTATTTTTATTTATTTTACCTTTGCATAGATTCTTTTACCGATTGTTTTGTGAATGTGTGAACATTGTAGGCCTTCTAGATGCTAGTTAACATTTGTTAACTTTTTTTATATAATATATAATCTTTTTATTTTATTTTTTTAGTTTCTTACTACTTATTGTCATAAGACGGGCCTACGTTGTCCCCCCATATCTAAGTACTAATGCTGTAACATGGAAATATTGTAAAACCAAACCATTTTTAAAAGAGTAACCATGGAGTTTCTTGCCGGTTCTTCTCCATAGGAAACGGCCAACCCGAACCGTGCACCTTTTGTTGACGTGTTATGAGTTGCCGTTGCCTATTAGACAAGCCCAGTCACTGGCTTCTTTTAAGAACCTAGTTAAAAACCTTTCTCCCTAACGCTTTTATAGTTTTTGTCCCTCCTTTCTCTGAATTTGTTAACATGTAACATTGTGTATGTATATATTTAAGTATATATGTATGTAAGTATTTGTGCATATAAGTTTATGGATAGTATTTATTGTAACAATATAGTTTTGTATATATTTATGTTTTAATATACAGTACACCACAGACTACCCCCTTTCTCATTATAAGTTCTTTCAGTCCACCCAAAGGTTGTCTGGTAGATATCGCTGTCAGCGATAAGACCGCCTTTGTACCCGTATAATTAAGTTTTCCTTATAAAATAGTTGTATAACTTTTATGGTGTACAATAAAGTATATTCTATTCTATTCTATAAGTGCCCATGTAGGCCTATGTAAAATAAAATAAAAAATTGAAATTGAATTGAATACCTACTCAATCCTACTTACCCAACACTACCTACCCATGCGTATCTACCCAACCCTACCTAATTATGTAGTACATATTTGTTATGTATCATCAATAGTTTTCTCAGCGCACGCCAAAGAATGCATTTAATATGCAACATTATTGCAATTTGCATAAGAATCTCCAATTTTTTTGGTCATAACTATAAATACATTTAAATCAAAAACTACTAAAAAAGCCTAAAATTACACTAACCTAAAATATATATCTAAACATTTACATTATCTAAAGTTTAATATAAATGTTTTCATAGACATACCACAATGACATGTAGTTTCTAAATGGTGGGAAAACTGTGTCAAAATCCAAATAAAAATAACTAAGCGTCACAAATACACATCAATAATAAAAAAAAAACTTAAACGAATATATCGTTTATTTATAATTATAACATAAGGCACTTTTTAGAATAACATATCTTAAATACGGAATGACGAACAGTCGATGATAAGTAGTAAAAAATAAGACTTGGAGAGGAGAAACCCATCATAGTGATGGGCTTCTCCTCTCCAAGTCTTATTTTTTTTATTTTTGCCTCATTTTAAAGTAATTGCTGTAATCAACAAATACTTAAAACTGAGAAAAGTATTAAATGTTGAAACTAATACAAGTTCAAAATATTACAACATTAAAAACCAGTCTTTGAACCATCTCCAGTTTAACCTTGCTTTAATCCTTCCACTCCGTTCCAGTAACATAACATTAAGATAAAAAAGCAGTCGAAAAAGCAGTTATGAAAGAAATTAGAAATTCAAAGTTCCCTCTATGCTGGTTACCTCACAGAAAGCGATGCATTGAAAACTGGGCAATCGTTTATAAAACTGCAATTTTGCATAAAATTCTTGGAAAACTGCATCTTAAACCTCTTACAGTAGACGTTTTCCGATATCTACCGTACGCTCGTAGATTCAAATTGCCTTTGAATCAATAAATAGATTATGCAATTCACAAAGCGACGTTTTAAATTCATTTTTAATCAAGAATTTATTTTATGTCGCTTTTTGAGAGGTTCCTGGATTGTAATTGGTTAGATTTATATTGAGAAAACTTTTTAGCAAAAAATCAAACCGACTTCCAGAACAAAAAAAAATACAAAGCAAAAAATAACTTTCTTTTCCGAAGTCGGGTCTTTTGTACCCATTGTTTTCAGTTTTTCGACACCGACTTCGGAAAAGAAAGTTATTTTTTGCTTTGTAGTTTTTTTTGTTCTGGAAGTCTGTTTGATTTTTTGTTAAAAAGTTTTTTATTTTTCTGTTTTTATTTTTGGTAGGTATCTCCAATTAACATGATAATCATTTATGGCCAAAGTACATCTCGTGACGATTCTAATAAGCCCAAGCACGACTAGGATACATTGTTTTATTTCAGAGTTCCAGTGCCTACCTTCCGCCTTTATCATCAGAATGGTGCCATTTTCATCAGTACCATTCATTCATAAGTATTTGCGTCATCATAGTCGGTTAACTATTCGAGATATTTTATACCCGTGACATACTTAGCATTTAGGAGTTCCAATGACCATCTGTGGTCTTCTTCATCAGTTCCACTTCACCAATTTATACTTATATATGAATGCCTATAATATTTGAGTAGTTCCCTCGATTTCTCTAGGATCCCATCATCAGATCCTGACCTGATGACTATGGGGCCAACTAGGAAGTATACCCTTCAAAACAAAATAAGATTTTTTGAAATCGGTCCAGGCTTCTTTGAGTAATCGGGGAACATACATAAAAAAAAACGAATTGAGAACCTCCTCCTTTTTTTGAAGTTGGTTATAAATTGACAAAAGAACATCAAATGCATTTTGGATTCCTATTTAAAGTGTACTACATACCGCAGCGTTGTGCGTTACTAACAATAAGTCAGCGTTATTCATTTATCTTAGCTTTCACAATTTTCTAAGTTCTGTAGGTTGATAACCTAATCCCAAATTGAAAAAAAACGTTTGAACTTTCGAAATATTTCTTAAATCAGATTAAACAAATCAGATAGGTGGAACAAACGTAAAGTTTAGGGCAGAAAAATACTTTTATCTTACAACGAAAAGAGATTAAACACAAGAAAATACTTAACTATTTTCGAGTGACGGAACAGAGTGTGAAGTTCCTGAGGGACCAAGCAAAATTTGTCGCTTTCTGTCAAATACCAAACTTTTACCGTTTTACCGATATTTTTTTAAGGGTAGTATTTAAACGAGTGGCTGAAAATTAAAGTTTCAAGTGACAAAAATTATGAATTTACGTTATAGTATTACTGAGTGACTTACTGCGAGTGACGAGAAATCAACAGAACAGCAACATACAAACGTTAATTTGACTTACTTAAAATACAAAATAAGGAGCTGCATAATATTTGAATCCTTATCCTTACATAGTATAAAACAAAGTCGCTTCCCGCTGTCTGTCCCTATGTATGCTATATCCCTATCTTTAAAACTACGCAACGGATTTTGTTGCGGGTTTTTTAAAAGATAGAGTGGATCAAGAGGAAGGTTGATATGTATAATACACGCGGGCGAAGCCGCTGGCAGAAGCTAGTTGAAAAAAAAGTTTGTCGATGAAAACAGGAGGAACAGAAAAAGGGGCCCCACAGCGGTGGGCTCCTTTTTATGTCTGCAGGGTCTAAAGTAATCCGATATGAACGAGATGTCATCCCCAAAACCATCGTCAAATCAATATAATTTTATACATTAAATTAATAATAGTATACTGTTATTATTCCGAGATATGATTTTATTTTACTAAGTAGTCAAATAAATAACAAAAACAACAACATAGTCACTGTTGCCACAATTATAGGATGTCGGGTTCTTAGATTTGACCAAAAAAATATATTTTTAAAGCTTTAGCGGAAGTAAATGCAAACCTGGAACTAGTAAATATTCAGAAATACTCGTATCTGTCGTACAAGAAAAAAAATGCGGTGATGTGCTCCGAGTTACGACAGCTTAGCAGTATCAGCCATGATCGTAATTACGTCACATACGACTTCTTCGCCGTAGCAAATCGTTTTTTTTCTCTAAAAGCAATCAATGAGATCTTGTATGTCACAAAAACTAACATAAATTTCATTATTTTTAACTTTCATTCATCAGGTTTTGGGCACAGTCTTGGTCACGGACCCAATTTATGTTTTTAATTTCATTATGAGTCAACTCTTACCCTATCGAACCTCGGATTCTAGGAAACACGGGATTTTTGTATTGTTAAATAAAAATCTTAAAAGGAATTTGTAACATTTGTCGGCAAAGCGGATTATCCCCTCAAATTCGGGCTGCAAACTTAAGGCCCGTCTCTTAATTTTTTATGCAGATTGACTTGCCAATGTTTTCCAACAGCGCTGCTGCCTCTTAACTGACTTAACAGTTCTAGACTGCTAGAAATTTAAATTAAAAGTCGAGCTTGATTGACCTACCCCTTAAGAACTTTCGAGTAGTATTGACCTACTTATTATATCGGAGATTCTATTCCCAGCTGGATTTTATTTCTGGATTTAAATTCTTTGATCGTCGTCGGTGAATTTATTTAGTATTCGAGTCATCGTTCCTCGTAAACTTGTTAGGTTATAAGTCGCTAGCTCTTCGAAAATTTGCGGTAGGTAGCTATTTTACGTTAAATTATTTTTATCCGAATCACAAAACCTTCAGATAGATCAGACTCAGGCATGATTCAATTAAAATAAACAAATAACAGTTCTCAGAAACAATAGTAAGCCACTTTAAAACTTTCGCGTTTCATAATTGAGAAAAAATATACCACAGGTATTTAACGCGATGATTTCGATTATTTATTTACCTGTTTCACCCGAAGTTTCGGCCGTGTTGCAACGACCGTGGTCCCGGGTAGACTGATGTCTCGGTGTACTGGCTCCATTGGGGCAGAAAATTCTTCATCTACCCTCACATTTCTACACACAACACTGACCGTGTCCTTATTTGTAAGTTCACCGACTGCACAAAACGATGTAATGTTTTTTGAATCACTGGATTCCACGCCGCGGATAGTTTGTAACCGTCATCCCGATTGAACTTTATATGTTTTTTTATTTTAATAGCTTCACGCACAATTCTTGAATTCTTGAATAGAAGTGGCGTTCCGTGGAGAGGACTTGTGGACGATGACACTCGATACACCGAGCCACCAGTCTACCCGGGACCACGGTCGTTGCAACACGGCCGAAACGTCGGGTGAAATAGGTAAATAAATAATCGAAATCATCGCATTAAATACCCGTGGTATATTGTTTCTCAATAGTAAGCCAATTATAGTATAAGCCGAAGGTAAGCCACAACATCGAATACCGATCCTAAAGCTAACATGAAATCTAACCTAGTAAGTACCAAATTCTCAGAAAACACTAGTTTAGCAATTGAAGCATTCAGAACGATACCTTACATAACCTTATGTAATTCTAGGCATCCTGCCAATTGTAAATTCTGAGTATAGCCTAAGATACCACTGTTAGAACCTATGGGTAAATATGCTTTGATTAAACTTAATTTCATGTATGATACTATATTACATGAATGTACTTGATAGTACAATAGATTGCTGCAGGATTGCCTGGCAATGTCTACTACACGTTCAAATTAACTGGGCACATTAAGTCCCAAGTTCCAATCCCCCCATCAACCCCACTCCCGCTTACCCGCGGCGCCGCGCACTCGTCTCGTACGCCAATAGCGAGAGTCAAACGTCAGAGTGACACCGGGAGTTCCAAGTCCACAGTTATTTTAAACGTGCAATAGCAGTAATTACCTTAAAAATAAATTGTATTTATATTTGATAGTTATATATTTTTTTCAAGTGAATCTAACGACATTTGAAAGTGATGTAAGAAATAGCAAAAAAATAATTTTGCCAGTTGTCACGGCAAGTGTATCTGTTATAAATTGCCACTAACTGAGATTTGCTAGCAACAGCCAGCTATATACGTATCCGCTAGAATAAAGACAAAAAAAAATTGCGGCTAGATATTGCCAGGCAACTCTGCTATAATCTATTGTTCTATCATATATATTTCATAAAAATTAAACTTTGTCATTTTAAATATACCTGCAGATATAAAAAATGGGCTCTTGGGCTGGGTCAGGGTTTCTCTCATACGTTATTCAAGGACTATTTACAGTTGAAAACCGATCTTCTTTTACAATGTTCGAAACGGAGTCTGTACAAGTCAATCTGGTAATACGGCTTACGTTGTGTAAGCCTAGTATTGTCATAAGGTGAAATGTATATACTTAAGCTTTTTGTTGGAATTGCGAGGACTGTCTTGTGCTCTAGTTCTATTGACAGTTGTGTATTTGAGTAACTTTGGTTAAGCTATAAAATCAATATGTAGTGGAATTTGTTTATTTTATTTTGTTTTTTTTTTATTTATTTATACCATCATAATTGTGTACAGACAGTGTGATCAATAGGAATGATTCCTGTGTAGAAAAATGTTAATTATATTTAGTTCGTCAGTGAGATTATCATGTAATATTGGCGCCGTATTTTCGCTTTATGAAATAAATAAAAATTGACAAAGATACAGCGCATCAAAGTTCAGAAATGGGGGCTTCTGACGTCACTTAGGCAGTATAAATTAGGCAGTGTAGCACGATATTTCAACGCACTGTATCGTCGTAATTTTTTGTTTACGTGGCAAAAGAAAAATACTTGTCCAATCGTTTTAGGTTATTTAACTGACGGACTAAATAGATATTTTTGGCCAACTACCCTATTGTAAAACCAGTTGAGGACGCAGTCCCTACAACTATCCACTAATACTGGCCAGTGGCCCTCTAGTCTTTTGCAGACCTTAAAGACTGCAATGAAATATTTATATTATTGCTAGAATAATTAATAAAAGATGAAACCTGTATGAAAAATACAGACTTAAACCTTATTACGCTTGATACTCACGTAGAAAATGAAAAAGTTCGCAACGTTTTTGCACCTGTGCTCATATTTCATTTTGAAGGACCTAACTTCTTTGAAAGGCAAAGTAAGTAATGGAATAAGCCCTAGAAAGATTTGTTTTGCACTGTAATGCATTAACTTACTTGCGTCCCATTTTCATGAATTAAAAGTTAGTAAAATAACGAATAAACCGGGCAATCTTGTTGACTCGGACTTTCTCGAGTTGAAGCGTTTTCATTCAACATTTTTTAGCTTTATCAAAATTACTTTATGAAAGTGTTGAGGTAATTGCTCTCTTAAGAGTTTAAGTAAGAAAAAAAAACAGTAATAGGTTTGTCAGTGACTAAAGTGCACGATTATATTGACTTTTAGGAAATATTATGTCATGTAATAATTATCATACAAATAATTTGGATAACAAATTCCGTATTACTTTTCAAACTTAAGAGTAAAAAAGAGGATTTTAATAAACAGAAACGAAGACGTTTAGATTTATCACATTATTAATGAAAAACCATTTATGGAAGTCAGGAGAATATTTTATTATAGTTAAAAGTAGTTTGCTTGCTGTGCAGTTGACTTAAACCTTTGATATAGTGTAGAAAACGAAAGGATATTTATTTCAGAAAAGTAGCTCACTTTAATAACCTCGGGCTAGGTCATGGTACAATCTGTATAAGGATAAAATTCGTAGAAGTCTGATTGAAACCCGAGATAAAACTGATGCTACTCAGAAAAACCCAGAGGCTCCAATCAAACTCATTGTACTTTTTATATTCTCTTTAAAAAACATTGCCTCTCACTAGGAATTTCTCCTGTATCATGGGTGTGTTCACAAAAATGTAAACTCACATATACAAACATTCAGTTTCGGAACAACTATCTGTAGGCCATAATAATTTATTATACAATTAGTGAATAAAGGACGGATTTAAAGCGAGAGCCATAGATGAATCACGAGCAAGTGAAGGATTCTAATGACTGAATCACAACCGTAGAGAGTGATTCATGATGATTGAATCACGAGCATAGCGATTGATTCAAGTATTAGAATCCTGAGGGATGCGAGTATTTTTTGCGCAAGGCGGTTGCATTGAGATGGAGGTTGAATATATTGGTGTGTTCTAAATTCAAACACCAAAATAGTGATTAAAAGTGCTTTTTATTCACTATTTTCAGTTAATGAATAAAATAAGCTTTTTAGACGGGGAATTAATGGTATTAGATTGCTCCACCACTTCGCCAACCGTGTCGTCGTAGTACTCAGAAACAAGACCCGAACAAAATTCTAAAACGTTCTAATTTTTAAGGTTTGAAGCACTAGATATTAAACCACCGCGCACAATACGTAACGTCTATGTATAGATGATTTTCCGGTACATAGAAACTTTGCATAAACATAAGCACCAAAAAACTTCATCCAGCTTTTAATATCGCTACTACAGAAAAAAAAGCAATGTTTATTTAATTGTAAACCATAACATCCCTTTTTTTTTTGAAATCTAATATTAGGAATGGAGCAATCGAAATGGGCGGCCACTCGAGAACATTTGAGTTCTGGCATTGTTATGATTTCATACGCGTTTGCTGTTTGAATACCCATTACTGGATCACTTCGTGTCATTATTTCTCTACCTATCACGTATTTGTCAATAAAGGATTATCGTCATGTAGGTTTGGGATTTTAAATGGAATCATTATTTACTATTCAAACCTGTTAATGAATGTCGGGTTGCATCGGCGGATCATTTTACACGCAAATTAGTCATACGCATTTTGCGATATTAAAGCCGATTTTTTTTATCCGATTTTCGTAGTTTTATTGACATGAAAGATGTACGTCATAATGTACGTGTGATAAATGCAACGACCACTATACCTCATACGGTTTTTTCGGATTGGAGCTGACGAGGTCTATGCCAGAAACTAACTATACAAAGAGATGGAAAAAAGAACAAGATTTTCATCTTCTTCTTAGTCGGGCACTCTTGGCAGAGTGGTCGTGGTCATGGGTGGGTGCTGATGCATGATGGCTCTTGCCATGGGTCGCCGGTCGCCATTCAGTTCTATTGGACGCGATGTGGGAACAGTCGGTCATCGCAGCTTTCTTGATGTTGTGGTGTTCTGATTTACAGATCCACATTTGTAACTCTATTTACAATTCATAACACTATACAAACCATACCTTTTTATCTTTTGATATTGTATCAAATCATATTTATTTATTTATTTATTTTAGTACATGGAGGACTTACAGCTAATAAATACAGACAAAAAAGAAAACCATAGTCAACAAAAAGCCAATTACAAATCCTCACGTATAGACTTATAATAATAATTTACGGTGTGAGCACAAAAACAAAAAACTCACCTCTTTAATGAAAGTAACATGCAAATATTTAGTTTGCAATTATATGACTGATGAGAAAGAAAATAATAAATTAATAAAAACAGAAACAAACAATATAACCTACTGCTACTTGAAAAATTTGAGGCTTAAGCACCTTCTGGCCGAATTCACACTGATTGTGAATGGATCCAAATCATACTCCTTGCATATGTCATTGAAATCTCTGCTTGCGCGCACAATATAACTATTCTGCCTATAATTCGAAGAAGTATGAGGTACACGTTTGAGTGGATTAAACCGAAATGTTTTACATGGCACATTGAAATAAAATTTTGACAATAACTCGAGGTTATCAATATTGTTATTGAGAATTTTCAGCAAGAATAAACAGTCAGCAATCTTACGTCGTTCTACCAGTATGAATCACTTTTTGTATTCTTTCATACTGTTTGTATCTGAAAAGCATATTTTTAGTTATCTCTGATTGTTTTAATATTTATAACTTAAATTATATTGCTGATTTGTAATTCTTGCAATATTTTTCTACTGTGATATTTTCATCTGACATGACATCTGTGTCTATTTTATTTTCTTAAACCATAGACCGTAACATAGATACCATGGACTAAACCTGCTTTAAGCTAGGTGTACAATATTATAAGGGTAGCGTAGACTGACCCCTTTGTGAACCGTTTTTATTCGTTCTGGTCTTTATTTCTTAATTGAATTTGAATTTGAAATGTAGACGATACGACATAGAACTATGAAAAACGGGCGTCAGCTTTTTAGTTTTGAATCTGGAGCGAACGCTGAAAGTCGTTTTTCCTACTTAGGATTACGAAGTGGACTTTATATCTAAAAACTCTCTAAATCTTAAAATCCAGAGAGTAATAAAAATCTGAAGTGCACTAAAATATATATTGTGATTGTTATACTGCGTATGATTTACTCGTACCTACGTATCTGACTATTAGCCGATTCACTCCTGGCTGCCTGCCTTCCTGCCTACTGTATGCCTACATAACTGCATACTAAACCGTGTGCCTGATAGACCGTCGTGGTGTCAGCTTCCTTGTCTCTCTCGAGCTTACCACGACTTTTGAAGAGTAACCAGCTTCTACCTGCCCGATTGCCTGCTTGTCCGTCGTGGAAGCCGCTCACCCGCCTACCTTGGGCATACCACGGCTTCTTGCCCGTCCAGCTGCCCTGTTAGCTGCCAACTCCAGCATCCCACTTCGTGTGAAGCCGGACTATAGTTTTATTATCTATATCCTTTTTTTTCTTAATTTATATTACATTTACTTTTACTAACGTAGCTAACGTTAGCTCTCCGGAGCTTACGTTACGTTACAATGTTTTTAATAAGATCGGAGAACTATCCCGGGATCCCTTGCCCTCCGTTTTACCTCCGATTACAAGTTTTTCATAGATACAGATTAATTTCTTAGTAAAGCATATGCCAAATAATTAATTATGCCAAACAAGCCATTAAACTCGCATATAAATCGTGGTAGGTAACCTCACTTCAAGCGAGTTCATTCTCGAAATTCATATTGTTAGAAAACTAATAAGTATCATACACATAAGTATCTTCTTGATCTTCCATCATTAGGTAAACTCAGAATGTAATAAAAACAATATCTGTTTGTCTTTCGACCTCATTAAAGTTGCCGTCTGAAGGATACAATAGTCGTTGTTCTCGGTCTACTGGAGCCAATCAATAGCACCCATTGAAGATAAAGTATCTATTAATGGCCAATGGCTAGAGTTAACCTATCTCCTATATCGGTTGGGGACACTGAATTGTCCTCTTCGACAATGCTGCAGAGTGTAGGGGAAAAAAATATTGCAAGAGTGCTGGGTCATTTATTTTTCGTTAAAAGATAATCGTCCTGGCGTCACAGTGCTGGCGTCCTGCCGGAGTCTGTTACCTGATAGCTACAATTTAGAGGTCTTCAAGTCAAGAGTGAATAGGTTACTTCTAGGCAAGTGTGCTGCACCATCGACCACATCATCGCTTAGAATCAGGTGAGTAAGGGGTCAAGTGCAAGCCCATATTAAAAAAATTAAATAAACTCCCAACCACATTTCTACAAATAAGAGACTTTATGAAATAACTAATCGTATAGTTATTTCATAAAGACTCTTATAATTGGGTGACGGTATTCCTTCTTTAAATAAACTAAAATAACAAATCAATAATAATAAAATAATTCTTGAAATAAGCAGTACCTTTGTGCTCTTATATCTGTATTCCTTCTTTTCTCTGTTAAGTGTTTTGTGTGTACATAAATAAATAATAAACTGTCTTGACAAAGTTTGTAAAAGCCGAGTGGCTAATATCCTTGTTTTATATGTACCTACATGGTATTCAAACACGACATCCACGCTCCCACATAACACACACACAAACACCCCTACATACACCCACACATTAATACTCATCTCGCCGCTACACGACACGGCTTACCTATAGCCAGACACTATTGCTGCTGTAACACGATTTGCTTACACAGTTTTTTATAATAACCATAACTGACAAATGGTTGGCCCCTATAACACAGGATTTTAGCTGTATTCTAGCATCGGGGCCAATATTCACAAGATTGAGCAGAAGTATGTCATAGTCTAATAATACAACATGTTAATATATATTTCTTTTTTTTTCTAAATAAATTATTATTATTTAATTATTAACATCTACTATTAGTTCCTATTTATACATGTAAAATATTTGATCTGGCTCAAAGCGTTGAATGGTATAAACATAATAAAATCGCAAATACTACTAATCTTCATGCGGATATTTTGCAAGACAAAAAAATCTTACGTCACTATCAATTTCTGTAAAACATATCTTCTACCACTTTGTCTACCATAATACGGTCCATATATAGAAACTCCAGCCGTTCCTCTGAGAGTAGGTATACCTCCTATAAACCTATAGGATTAGTTACAGCTCGCGGCTTCGTTTGTGTAGTTGAATCGAATTTGGCGAAACTACGGCGTATAAATAAAACTTTTTTATTGCCACTATACAGCGGCGGACAAAATATAGATATTAACTGGCAACCTAAAACTTTTTATGAGAATAGATTGGTATGGAAATAGTCGTCTGTTATGAAGTGGAGATGAATGTATCTTTTCATTCATTATGAACGTTTTTCAACCAACGATGACCTCATCACCGATTGCCATCAGATTCGATAGTAGTCAAACGAGCCTATCAACAATAATAAAAATAAAAATAATGCACGAAGAATAAACCGACTTCCAAAGCAAAAAATTAAAAAGAACAAAAAGCTGCTTGTCTTTCAGGAGTTCGGTTATATGTTCCAAATCTTGACAACTGCTGAACCGATTTTTATAAAACTTGTACTATTCCAGAATGACCACGATACGATTACTAGTTTCGGAAAAATGCGTGTACTTCTGTGTTTACAAACATACGTATATACACTTATGTAATTTGACACAGGTGTTTAGAAGCCCACATAGAGTAACATTATATGTGAATATTGTGCAATTCCAACAATATTACATACATACGTGTAGATTTGATGACCTCTTTTTTTAGAAGTCGGTATAAAATACTCTTAGTTCAGTATTCAATTAGAAGTTAAGTTTTTCAGAAAAAAGAATATAAGATAAATTTTTATTTCTTTTATCTTACAACGAAAAGAGTTTAAACCCAAAAAATACTTAACAATTTTCGAGTGACGGAACAGAGTGTGAAATTCCTGTGAGACCAAGCGGGATTTGTCGCTTTCAGTCAAATACCAAACTTTTACCGTTGTTACGTATTTTTTTACAGAATAGCTTTTTTAAAACCATGGTCATATTAATATAGGGGACAGAACGGTATAGAAGAAGAAAACGTGTTACGCCGACCCCAAGTAACATGGGATAAGGGCAGGAAGATGATGATGGTCCTATTAATATAATATAATTTTATACATTAAATGAATAATAAACAAGTAAATAACAAAAACACCAAAATAATCACTGTCGCTATAAGCATAGGTTGACGGGACTAAAATAATATATTTTTAAAGCTTTAGCGGATTCTAAATGCAAACCATAGAACTAGTAAATATTTATAAATATCCGATGTACAAGAAAAACATCGCGGTGATGTGCTCTGGAGTTACGACAGCGTAGCAGTGTCAACCATGATCGTAATTACGTCACCTACGCCTTCTACGCCGTAGTAAATCGATTAGTTTCTCTAACAGTAATCAATGAGGTCTTGTAGTTCACAAGAACTAACATAATTTGTGTTAAATACAGGTCTTCTGGTCCCAAGCCAGGAGCTAACGCTGGGGCCCATAGCAGCGTTGGGACTCCTGGACCCTGTCTGAACCTGTACCCCACGAAACCGTTGTTCGCGACAGTGGCAAGCTAGGGATTTGCTCCTTATTGGGAGATCTCCTGGTACCTATCTCACAGGTGAAAGTGGGACAACTACAAGATGTATTAATAGTACTTACCTTAGATTCCTGCGGTAGACTCCTGGGGGTCGATCAATATCGTGCCGTGAGGTTAGGGATAGGAGAATATATATATATAATAAAGGGCAATGATTGGATTGGGAGCACCAACGCATTCTGATCCGGGCTTCGGCTTCCAGGCAGACACACACGCGTTTCCCACAAAAGCGCCTCACTGCGCGTGAAAATATATTCTAAACCACCCTCGTGGGTGCCCCACACTCCGATTGCGAACGGCAGGCGCGATTAACCATTACAAATGGGCGAAACACATCTCGATTCGATATGTTTCGACAAGACTCCGGTCTTGTCTCTTCTTCTCTTCGTCTTCGTTCTCTTCCGCGTGTTCACGTTACAAATTTTCACTTTCGACTGTCAAGTGTCAGCTGTCAAAATCGTTGACAGCCCACCGACATGGTGTTGCAAGTAAATACCACAATTCGGGACGAAACATCCCCCCGTCTCTGACATAAGGAGTTATGTCCGCTAATAAATGGGCAAGCTTATACCGCAAATAATTGCCACTGCTTGTTTCAAAACCGAATCTCCGACCATGACCTTTGCAACTCTGAGATCTCCGTCAGACCCATAGAATAAATCTACAATGCGTTCACGACGCCAATATAAAGGCAACAAATTAGGTTCTTTAACAAATACAAGTTCTCCAACTTTGGGAGGGACAGTTTTGTCAGACCACTCAACGCGCCGTTGCAGAATATGCAAATATTCCAAAGACTAGTCAATTGCGAAGATTTCATTTCCCTGAAGGAGTATTTCGGCAGGGCGCTGAGGGACCGACCAATCAAAAAAATTACCAGGGATCATGAATTCCAGGTCATTCGGGTCTGAGGAGATCGGACAGAGAGGTCGCGAATTGAGGAAGGCCTCAATTTACAAAATACCGTACCAAGTTCCTCAAATGTGAAAATAGTTTCAGCAACAACACGGCGGAGAAGCGGTTTTGCTACTATCGCAATATTTACAAAAATGCCAATTAATTTCCATTTGCGCCATGGCAAATCTCAAATTCTATTTATCCTTATTTAGATAATGACAAATATCATTTAAATATCTATCAGCGCCCTCAGGTAGTACCGTTATCAGAACGGATCAAAGATGGTAGTCCTCGGCGGGAAACAAATCTACCTAGCGCTGCAACAAACGCTGAGGGCAGTTACAAGTTCCAAATGAACCGCCTTGGAGGCCAGACAAACGAACACACACAAGTAGGTCTTGACAGCCTTGGCGTTCTGAAGTTGAGAAGTCTTCACCAAGAAGGGACCAGCGAAATCGGTTCCGACCGAAGCAAATGGTCTGCTCTCCGTCACTCGGTCGGATGGCAAGTCACCCATTATGGGTTGAGTGGGAGCAGCCTTCAACTTATAGCACTGCATACATTTGAAGATGATGCCATGAATAGTGCGTCTGGCCGACAAAATCCAAAATTCATGCTGCAAAATGGCTACAAGGGCGTTGCAACCGGCGTGTGCGTTATTAATGTGTCGATCGGACACCAAGAATTTCACCAACGCTCCTCCTTTAGGGAGCAACAAATGATGGCGAGCCCTATAAGGCAAGTTCGAATTCCGCAGTCGTCCTCCGACTCGGAGCAAACCAGATTCGACTAGGAATGGATTAAGACGAGCGATTGAGCCTTTCAAAGCTGAGCATTTCTTCAGGGCTTCAATAGTCTGGTCAAAGTGCTCGGCTTGTACAGCACGAACCAACAACATCAGGGCCTCTTGGCGTTCATGAGGCGACAAAACTGAGGATAACAATTTATTATTAGGGTTCCGTCCGTTACGTATGAAACTGCGGACCCAAGCGGTAACTCCTAACAATTTCGACAAAGAACTGTATCTGTCCAAAAGATAATCCAAATTATATGCAGGTTTCGTTTCAACAATTCCAATACGCAAGCCTGGCAAAACCTCTGGAGAGGAGAAACTATTCTGGGGCCAGGACGACATGCGATGCGGCAACCAGTCTGGTCCTCACCAAAGAGAATGGTCAACAATGGCAGGAGCCTCGCAACCACGTGACGCGCAGTCTGCGGGGATAAATTCTCCTGGGACATGTCTCCAGATCAGTTTAGTCTCAGAGTTCTGACCCTGTGAGACTCTATTCGCCACAAAAACCTCCAAAGCATGAGCTGATGTGCGAAGCCAACAAAGTACTATGCCATTATCAGTCCTTGGTCCTCAATCCGCTAGGCGGAGCCCTTCAACACGGGACCCGTAAGTCCAAAATCAAAAACCGTCGGTAAAACTACTAAACTATTCGTCTGCAGAACCCACTTGGTCCCGGACAAAATCAAACCCAAAACATCCGCACCCATATACGGGTCCGGGAACCAAACACTTCGGGTCGGCAGGAGTTAGGTCCGACGTCAATTTCACCACTGCAGGGCTATTGGTTACCTGCGGGTGTCTGCCCAAAATATCATTCAAAACACAAATTTCATTTTTTCCCCCTTGACCAACCGCTTCAATACCACCCATATGGCAGAAGGGTGGAATCTACGTGGGAGACCCAATCTATCCACTAAAAAAAAGGATACAAGACAGCCTTGAGCACCCGAATCCAAAAGAGCACGAACTATGCCTATGATCTATCAGATCTATATATCCAAGAGGCCAACGAGGTCATCCATCTCAATTCCGCTCTAATCTTACAAGCAAATGCATTGGCAATCATACTGTCAAAATGTAAGCAACGGTGATTAAATATTAATTAATACGCAAAATGTTAAACAACTTAAATTAATTATTAATATAGTATGATTGCTCAGATCAGAGGCTATGTTGGCCCGTTTTAGTGAACTCCCAGTCCGTCAAGCCAGGGTGGATGAATGCTTTGCGGAGTGTTTGGCGCTATTGTCCACCGAGGACACTGAGTTGGCCGCTGCGGTTAAGGTAGACTTCATGCAGTTTTACGGATTCTCCGATGACATTGTTGAGGCAACCGCTAAGTTAAGGGGTTTTGCACATGGGAAACATGGTGAGGATGATGCCACACACCCCTCCCCTTTTGATAATTTGTTGAAGTCTTTGGATGAGGAATGTCGCCTTTTGGACAATTCTGGTGTTGAAGGTCCCTTGCGGGCCCCAAAGCGGCCCTCTCCGGACCAGCGTCGTGTTGGTGCGCGCCCCTCCACTTGTGGGTTGGTTGAACCACGACGCCAGCCTCATAAATTTGTAGCGACTCAGGAACGCAGTATGCGTCGCTTATATTGCAACACGGATGGCCATATGGTCACGTCTTGTCCGAAGTTCCTAGAACGGAACACACGGGACCGACGAGGAATCGCCAGCAGCTGCAAGTGGTGCTACACTTGTCTGGGACAGCATTTGCAGCGGGATTGCCAGAGGTCGGATCCTTGCCCGCACTGACAAGGTAGGCACCACCCACCGCGTGTTGTTTCCGGACCAAAATTGTTATGGTGGCCCTGATGATGCCGGACGCTCCCCCAGAGGCGGGGAAGCGCATCCCTACCAACCCCAGGTGAATCCTCGACGGGGTATACCTCGCAAAGGCGGGGGCACCCCTCCACCCCCTCCTCAATTGGAGGAGGCGTCCGCTTTTCAGGACGACTACCAACCCCAGAGGGGTTATCAACATTAGGTATTCACCTCCCTCTCCTCCACTACAGCCGCCCAGCCAGAAACAGTCCTTCTGCCAACTGTCCCTGTAAATCTGTGGCCCGAAGAGTAAATCTTTGTTAGTTCGTGCTCTTTTGGATTCGGGTGCTCAAGGCTGTCTTGTATCCTTTTGTTTAGTGGATAGATTGGGTCTGCCACGTAGATTCCACCCTTCTGCCATATGGGTGGTATTGAATATGCGTGTAACCAAAACAACAGTTTGACATTAATTATCTTACCAAATTACATACATACATAAACTCACGCCTTTTTCCCATGGGGGTAGCCAGACACTACAGAACGCCAACTGTTAAATACAGGTCTGCGGATCCCAAGCTCATCACTGGGGTCCATTAGCAGCGTGTCACTCCTGGATCCAATCAGAACCGTATCCCACGATACCGCGGTTCGCGGCAGTGGAAAGCTAGGGATTTGCTCCTTGTTGGGAGATATACTGGTTCCTACCACGGTTATAAGGTGGCACAAGGGTTGGCCGGTAATAGTATAGTCAATATGACTTACCTTAGATTCCTGCGGTAGACTCCTGGGCGTCGATCGATCTCGTGCCGTGAGGTTAGGGATAGGAGAATATATATATAATAAAGGACAATAAGGGATAGACTGACGGCTGTCTGGACCGAAGTATTCGGCCGGCGTCCACCAGGCAGCACGTTTCCCACAAAAACACTTCGCTGCGCGTGAAAATATACTCTAAACCCACTTTAGGGGCGCCCCACAACGCCGATTGCGAACGGCGGGCGCGATTAACAAATACAATGGGTGAAACACCTCTCGATTAGGTATGTTTTTTCAAAAACCCGACTTTCGCGTATTCACATTACAAATTTTTTCTTTCGACTGTCTAGTGTCAGCTGTCAAAATCGTTGACAGCCCACCGAAACGGCGTTGCAAGTAAAAATCGGGACGAAACATCCCCCCGTCTCGGACATCAGGAGTTATGTCCGCTAATAAATGGGCAAGCGTGCTAAATTGCCACTGCTTGCTTCAAAACCGTATCTCCGACCATGACCTTTGCAACTCTGGGATCTCCGTCAGACCCATAGAACAAATCTACAATGCGTCTACGACGCCAATGCAAAGGCAACAAATTAGGTTCTTTAACAAAAACAAGGTCTCCAAATTTGAGAGGGACAGTTTTGTCAGTCCACTCAACGCGCTGCTGCTAAGTATGCAACTATTCTAAAGACCACCGATGCCAGAAGCTTTGGGACATCCGTTGGAGCAATGCAAAACGCAGTCAATTGCGAAGATTCAATTTCCCTGAAGGGGTATTCCGGCAGGGCGTTGAGGGCCCGACCAATCAAACAATGACCAGGGGTCATGACTTCCAGGTCATTTGGGTCTGAGGAGATCGGACAGAGAGGTCGCGAATTGAGGACGGCCTCAACTTTACAAAATACCGGAACAAGCTCCTCAAATGTGAAAATAGTTTCACCAACAACACGGCGGAGAAGCGGTTCTGCAACACGACACAACACGCGGTGGTGCCTACCTTGACAGTGCGGGCAAGGATCCGACCTCTGGCAATCCCGCTGCAAATGCTGTCCCAGACAAGTGTAGCACCACTTGCGGCTGTTGGCGATTCCACGTCGGTCCTTTGGGTTCCGTTCTAGAAACTTCGGACAGGACGTGACCATATGGCCATCCGTGTTGCAATATAAGCAACGCATACTGCGATCCTGAGTCGCTACAAATTCATGAGGCTGGCGTCGTTGCTCACCCAACCCACAAGTGGAGGGGCGCGCACTTACACGACGCTGGTCCAGAGAGGGCCGCTCAGGGGCCCGCAAGGGACCTTCAACACCAGAGTTATCCAAAAGGCGACACTCCTCATCCAAAGACTTCAACAAATCATCAAGAGGGGGGAGGTGTGTGGCATCATCCCCACCATATTTCGCATGTGCAAAACCCCTCAACTTATCGGTTGCCTCAACAATGTCATCCGAGAAACTGTAAAACTGCGTGAAGTCTGCCTCAACCGCAGTGGCCAACTCAGTGTCCTCGGTGGACAATACTCCGCAAAGCATTCATCCACCCTGGCTTGACGGGCTGGGAGTTCACTAAAACGGGCCAACAAAGCCTCTGACCTATCAGATCTACTTATTAAAGAGGCCACCAAGGTCACCCATCTCAATTCCGCTCTAATCTTGCAAGCAAATGTATAGGCAGTCATACTTTCAAAATGTAAGCAACGGTGATTATATTAATTAATACACAAAATGTTCAACAACTTAAATTAATAATATATGTTTGTAACCAAAACAACAGTTTGACAGTAATTCTCTTACCAAATTAAATATCAAATCATAAAGTCTTTAAGAGAAACAACAAGTTAATTCAACAAATAGTACTGAACCCTGTTACATTTACTTAATTATTTTCCAGTACAAATTTATTATGGAACCCCAAATATCAATTTATAAATTATCAAAAACAAAGCGGGTATGGAACCCCAAATATCAATTTATAAATTATCAAAAGCAAAGTGGGTACCTCAAGAAAATAAATTATCAACACACATACCCTCTGTCATGGTATAATAAGACATGGTATTCTCTTCCGAGGATGGCCTAAGACTACGTCACGATAAGTGTTACCATTGATTGTCCTTTTCAAAGAATTTAGGTACTTTCTCATGTAGTTAACCCATATATGCCCAGAACTATATTGGGCTTCAGATTTTGATTATTTTTAGATATGTTCATGTTGATAAACCCCTATATTAGTATTGACTAGTTTTAGTATAAAATATTTTTGTTTAGTAGGTATTTTAGAGGTGTTCGAAAACGAAACAACGGGCAAATATCTTACATTCGTTATTTGTAATTAAAACAAATGAAACGGGTCGGCATATAAGCAATATCCTAAGCGCAAGGCTTCAATCCACGTTTTGAAGCCAAATCTAAAAGCCTTTCCCCTGATATACTGCTTACAATCGTGTCTACCATAGTAAGGTATCATTGATACATCTATGCTGATGTCCTTTTCGATCACAGCATATTGCAGAAACTTCTTATTTAGTAAATCAAAAAGAGGGCGGACTTTAGCCATTTTGTCATTAGGCCAAAGGTTGTTGTTATCGGCCACATGGAAATGTCAAAGAATTTCTTCGAATCGGTTTCTCCGCATGGATTTTCCCACCAAGATTTTGTCCGTATCTTCATTACTTTCTCAATACATCCGACGATGCGCCAGTGGAGAATATCCAGTCAATATCAAAATGCCAATGAAACAATAAATGTCACTATAACTGAGGATAAACCCTGGGTTTCCTTTTTGTACTGCATAAATAACAGAGTGACGAACAATGTGCATGATAACTTGGTGGCTTAAAACCAATTCAAAGAAATCAACTTGTTCTGAAGCATCGGATAAGGTAATTACAGATCTCGGGAATGGTTCCATCGACTCATAATGATATTGGGGTAAGTCTCGCTTCAGCCATTTTCGAGCTGTCTTTGCCGGTGGAGTTGGTGGCGGCGGTGGCGATGGAGTTGGCGGCGTAGGTTGAAGCGGAGGATTATCTATACATCGCGATGGCCGGCCCCGCTTACGGGTTGAAAAAGGCTGTGGGTGTACAACTTCTTCTTCAGACTCGCTGCCATCACTGATTAGTATCAGTTCAGCTGGTGCCAATAGTTGACGACGTGACAAATTTTCAAAACTTACATTTGTTTCGTCCCCCGAGTCTGAATCCGACACAATTCTATTACCTGGAGGGTCGATGTACACGTCAGCTGCTGTCACTTCATCATCCGAAGCTATACGTAAATCATTGATGATATCAATGAGATCATTTGTAGTTAACCGTGAGTTCAACCTTACACCAAAATAAAACAGATTTAGTACAAGCCTCACCTGTATATTTGTCTGACGTATCGTTTCCGAAACATGAAAGTTATAAAGGCAGTGTGGGTATGTATAAATTATTATTTACTGATTCTAAATACACGAATAAGTACATAATTTACCTAAATTTACTAAAAACCTTTGATAAGTACAAAGCTTTACTCAATTGAACAGTTACTTACTTTTTTCTGGCAGACGACATGATTCTTGCGCGACGTAAAACACGCCACAACTTGCACTGTTTACTATTTGAATCAAATGTCAACGTTGCTCAAAAATCTTTGTTGCAAATAGAACCTACTTACGTAGTCTTGCGATAGATGGCTTTGTTTTACATTTTACAGCGCTAACAAACGATTAACGATGCTTTTATGAAAGTACTACCTCTTGTTTCGTTTTCGAATTACTGGGCATATATGGGTTAATGAAAATAAAATAAATTACTAACTAGCTTAACTATTTAGTAACTCATGTGGTTCATCTATTTAGTGTTAAATTAATTTATATATTGAATTATTAGTTCGTAATTGCTTTGTTAAGTTAAAAATTTTTTTTTTGCTCGGGTAATTCAATCACACACAGTGGCAACACATCGAATTGACAAGTGTCATACTGACAACTCGTCATTTAATCGCTATTGTCGTGTCGCTCACACCTATAGCGTTGTTTCGCTTGGTGAACAAAATACTGTGGCTCCCAAACATTTTTGGTGAACCCGTGAATTGTGAAAGATACACAAGAAAATTGTTAATTGTTCCGTACTAAACTGTAAAAACAAAAGTATAAAAGGCTAAAGGTTTTTCTTTTCCCAACGAAGAGACGCTATCATATGCGAGGGTTCAATATTGTAACTAACTTCAACTAAAAGAAATATTATGTGCCTTTCTACTTATTATTTCATTTATCTACACGTTGCAGATTCCTAAATTTAGGCATAGCTGTGTCAATACGGCTATACGCCCGAACTTAACCAAACCTAATTAGTTTTAGACTTATTTTAGTCAAGTCAAGTTTTGTGGGTTTTCGACCCGAACTAAATTAATAATTTAATCAATACCACGGTCAAACGTTGCAAAATGAAAAATTCATTTTCCATTTGACTCAGATTGTTCATGAACTTGTAATTCATTATGAGGTATTACTCTGTTTAGTTCACTACGCATGTCACTTGGGGTCGGCGCAACACATTTTCTACTTCCATACCGTCCTGTCCTCCGTCACGCCATCACTGACTCCCGTTTCTTTCATATCACTCCTCACATAGGCCATCCATCTTTTCTTTAGCCGCCCCCTCCCTCTCTGTCCATCTACATTAATATTCATAACTCTTTTAGTAACATGCGTTTCATCCCTCCTCTTCACAAGACCATACCAGGACAAACGGTTTCCTTTCAACTTTTCTGACACTGGAGCCACTTTCAAATTTCCTCTGATATTCTCATTTCTCACTTCATCCATTCTCGTCACTTCGCACATCCATCTCAACATTCTCATCTCATTATATCTACGCGTAAGGAAAATAAATAAAACCATAATATGGAATCAATTAATAAAGAAGCAAAGTAAAAAAATAAATAAGTATCAAATATGTCGATTTATTAAAAATGAGTACCTATTGTATTATTTTATCTTATTCCTCACAAAAAAGGTTTGAGAACCGCAACGCAATTGATGACGTAGTCTTAGGCCAATCACGTGACCCAACTGTCACGGGAAGAGTACCAGTCTTATTGTACCATGCCCTCTGTATTCAGAAAAAAACAAAAATTATCAACACAAAGTGGGTAGGCTGATTTTACAATAGAATTCAATATTCAATTTACTTTAATAGGTAAAAACAATGACTTTAACTTGAATCAATTAGAATATTACTGTCAATATCAAACAAACTAACCAATTTTCTTATATAATTGGTAACAATATACTTTTCAACAATAACTTCTGTAGCGGCACTTACGTTTATAATGTCAACAAACATACCAACCCAAGATAGAAGGTTCAAAGTCCAACAATAACTATGATTCAATTAAATACGTTTAGGGAAGACTATTTAGTCTGCATCAAACCTATATTGAATACAACAAATAAACAAATTTCAATACAAAACTGTAATCTTCTATCCCGGAGTGACAATATTAAATTGTGAGTTGTACACTTTATTTTAACAAATTGGAATGCTACTGGTGGGGCCGTTCGCCCCTAACAAGACACCGTCGGTGCTCCGTAGACCAATTGAAATTTGACCAATTGGTCTATGGGGAAAATAACATGTTTCCATCGTCCAATTACCAACTGGGCTATGGAGAACTCTGGACGTAAACCAAAACTATGTTCCATTATCACATTATAACCCTGAGTTCACACCAGTTTTCTCTACTTTGGGTTCAAATAAGCCTTTGATATATTTTTTGGTGCACATCAAACTGAATTCAAAAATATTATAGATAAATACAATATAATATAATGTTAGCTAATTATAGTTAATTAAAATATAATCTTCAATGAAAATACAGGCAATTATTTTAACTGTTTGAAATGGCCACTTCACAGAAAACTTATGTGTCATTATGGTGTCCATGTAATTCATTTTTGTTTTAACTCGTTTGCCTCCCAGTGGGAAGAGGAATAATTGACGATTTTTTTCGGATTTAGTAAATATATAATTTTTTTTGAAGACTATTGTCTTGATTATTGGCTTATTAGCCGTTTGTTGAAAATTTAAGAGTTATCCATTTTGTTACAGAATATTTCAGACAGTTTGTCCCATATGCATATTTTTAACTGTCGTACGTGCAATGCTTAGGTACTTCTGTAATTTGATATTTTAAAACCATCGATCTATATAAGTAAGAAAGATTAAAAAAAAATACAACTGACTTCCAAATAAAAATACTACAAAGTGAAATACAGGGTGTTTGGAAGGGAGCTGTACATACGCCTAGGGTAGAAACTAGGGATAGTCTGCTACCTACCCCCGCCCATTATATTGACCTTGGCCTCAAGGTTTTTTTTTTAATTTATTATTATTTTTTATTTGACTTTTTTATGATTTTTTGACTAAAACTACCTGTAGCTCAAAATCTATCCATGGGACCGGTCGGCTAATGGTCTTGTTTTAATCGTTAGAGTCTTAGGGTCCTGCAAAAAATTATTTTACACCAGAAAATTGTGGAGAAGAAAAGTTATGGGGCCTGAAGTACCGTAGTAAGGTAAAGAAATAATTTTAAGGGCAACTTTCTATGGGGTTTAAAAAAAAACTAACAGGGTTGGAGTTCTTCTGATTTTTTTAAAACATCCTCAGTCCATGCCCTTTCTAACGATATGCTAAAAGTGTAATTATCACTTTTAGTTTTAAAGTTATTAATTAATTTCCGCAACTAGGGCACTTCAAGCAAAAATTTCAACTAATAAAAATTAAATGTGTTCGATCGTAAAAGGATGGCAAATGAAACAAAAAATTTGGTAATGACTAATGTCATTAAATTACAAATTTTAATTAATTACTAATTTTAATTAATTACAAATTTTGTTCAAATTGATGACCATTGACCTGTAAACATGCTCGGCACCTCTTCCTCATCTCCACGGTCACCGTTCTAAGCAGCAGTTCCTCGCGCATTGTATCGAATGCGGCGTGGATCCTGTTAATTAGAACCTCCCTTGTTGGTACTTCTTCTGCGTACACCAACTCTTTCGCCCTTCCCCAGACGTAGAAGTCGAGTGGGGTAAGGTCAGGCGACCTTGGGGGCCAGGGAATTGGCCCACCCCGACCAATCCAAGAATTAGGAAAGCAGTTGTCCAGAAGCTCCCTCACTGCTAGGCTCCAATGAGCAGGACAGCCGTCGTGCTGGAAGACTATGGGCCGATCTTCGTCAAACACTTCTTCCGCTAAATCAGGCAAATCGTTTTCGAGGAAATCTAAGTAGTTTTGCCCGTTTAGGTTGTCTGGCAAAAAGTGCGGCCCTATTAACCGATTACCGATGACGCCTGCCCATACGTTCACGGAGAACCTTCGTTGAAAACCTCTGTGCCTCTTGACTCTCGGGTTTTGATCTCTGGGTGCCCAGTGATGGAGATTGTGGTAATTTACAATTCCTTCCTTGTCAAACTTGGACTCGTCAGTCCAGAGAATACTCCGTAAAAAATTAATATCTTCCACGTCCGTATGGAGCAAGTGGCGGCAAAACTCCACCCTTCTTGCATAGTCGTTATCCTCTAAGCCTAAAACAATAAAAATATCAACGTTAGCGGTTTCCTTATGAATTAGTAGCTATGTAACATTGATTGCTATCTCTGTCTTTCCATTTCTCTCTCTCTCACACACATGCTCATGTTAATTTAAAAATTGCCTATGAAATTCACATGCTAGTTCATTACATAAGAGCTAAAAACAAAAACTTTATGTAAAAAATTACCTTGAACAGGGGTGTAGTGGAAGGTTTCTCGCAGACGCCGATAAGTTGAGCCAAACGTTTGGTGGTTAGGCACTCGCCGGTTAGGATACCGTTCTTGATAAATCCTCCGTGCCTCGCGCCCATTGCAATCAGCCATTCCATACACCACCAGCATGTCGGTGTACTCTTCACTGGTAAATCCAGCCATTTTGCCAACAACAAGGTAACAAATAACAAAACTTAACAAAAACGAAGTAATAACAAACTCAACAAAATTAACGAAAACAGTGGAGCGTCGTAACGGCAAGTACGTAAGTTAGCTAAGATGGGTAAATCTCGACTGACTAACAAAGACCCCAACGAGTTACCTGCCCGGCCCCGTCGACCCAAGAGCGAAAGAGACATGACATGTTTTGTCTCTTACATGTTGCTCTCGTGTAAGAGTGAGACAACAAATTTGCCAACTGTAGGCCAAACTGGTTTAAATTCTGGAAATTACATTTGTCTTACAAATGTCGACTCGTGGTGGTAAAAGTGCCCTAGTTGCGGAAATTAATTAATAACTTTAAAACTAAAAGTGATAAATACACTTTTAGCATATCGTTAGAAAGGGCATGGACTGAGGATGTTTTAAAAAAATCAGAAGAACTCCAACCCTGTTAGTTTTTTTTAAACCCCATAGAAAGTTGCCCTTAAAATTATTTCTTTACCTTACTATAGTACTTCAGGCCCCATAACTTTTCTTCTCCACAATTTTCTGGTGTAAAATAATTTTTTGCAGGACCCTAAGACTCTAACGATTAAAACAAGACCATTAGCCGACCGGTCCCATGGATAGATTTTGAGCTACAGGTAGTTTTAGTCAAAAAATCACAAAAAAGTCAAATAAAAAATAAAAATAAATTAAAAAAAAACCTTGAGGCCAAGGTCAATATAATGGGCGGGGGTAGGTAGCAGACTATCCCTAGTTTCTACCCTAGGCGTATGTACAGCTCCCTAACCGAAGAAACGAAAACAGGAACACCGATTTCTGAAATTGAAGTTATTTTTCACTTTGTAGTGTTTTTATTTGAAAGTTCGTTGTATTAAAAAAAAAAGTTTTTTACATGCTTATGGACAAGGCTTTGCTATACTATTAAACTGGGCAGCGGAACATTTCTAAATTCTCCATAGCCCAGTTGGTAATTGGACGATGGAAACATGTTATTTTCCCCATAGACCAATTGGTCAAATTTCAATTGGGCTACGGAGCACCGACGCAAGACACAGCTAACTCTGAATGACTCAAAATGTACCACTTTCCAACCCAGTATTCTCAACAATAAAAGCAAACCGACAAACAATACAGCGTTCACTGTGAACGAGTGTCCTAGCGTTTACTATGCTCGTGGAATGCAAACCACGCTCTTGCTACCAAATGTTAAATACAGGTCTTCTAGTCCCAAGCTAGGAGCTAACGCTGGGGCTTATAGCAGCGTTAGGACTCCTGGACCCTGTCTGAACCTGTACCCCACGAAACCGCGGTTCGCGGCAGTGGAAAGCTAGGGATTTGCTCCTTATTGGGAGATCTCCTGGTACCTATCTCACAGGTGAAAGTGGCACGACTACAAGATGTATTAATAGTACTTACCTTAGATTTCTGCGGTAGACGCCTGGGGGTCGATCAATATCGTGCCGTGAGGTTAGGGATAGGAGAATATATATATAATAAAGGACAATGATTGGTTTGGGAGCACCATCGCCTTCAGATCCGGGCTTCGGCTTCCAGGCAGACACACACGCGTTTCCCACAAAAGCGCCTCACTACGCGTGAAAATATACTCTAAACCACCCTCGTGGGCACCCCACACTCCGATTGCGAACGGCGGGCGCGATTAACCATTACAAATGGGCGAAACACATCTCGATTCGATATGTTTTGACAAGACCCGACTTCCGCGTCTTCACGTTACAAATTTTCTCTTTCGACTGTCAAGTGTCAGCTGTCAAAATCGTTGACAGCCCACCGACACGGTGTTGCAAGTAAATACCACAATTCGGTACGAAACAATTTGCATTATTTTCAACTTTCATTCATCAGTTTTTGGGAACAGTCTTGGTCAAGGACCCAATCTTTTATGTTTTTAATTTCATTATGAGTCAACTCTTACCCCCTCGAGCCTCGGTTTATAGGAAACACGGGATTTTAGTAGTGTTAAAAATCTTAAAAGGAATTTGTAACATTTATCGGAAAAGCGGATTAACCCCTCAAGTTCGGGCTGCAAACTTAAGGGCCGTCTCTTAATTTTTTATGCAGATTGACTCGCCAATATTTTCCAACAGCGCTGTCTCTTAACTGACTTAATAGTTGTAGACTGCTAGAAATTTAAATTGAAAGTCGAGCTTGATTGACCTACCCCTTAAGAACTTTGAGTAGTATTAACCTGGAGCTGGATTTTATTTCTGGATTTAAATTATTTGATGGTCGTCGGTGAATTTATTTAGTATTTGAGCCATCGTTCCTCGTAAACTTGTTAGGTTATAAGTCACTAGCTCTTTGAAAATTTTCGGTAGGTAGCTATTTTACGTTGAATTATTTTTATTTGAATCACAAAACCTTCAGATAGATCAGACTCAGGCACGATTCAATTAAAATAAACAAATAACAGTTCTCAGAAACAAAAGTAAGCCAATTATAGTATAAGCCGAAGATAAGCCACAACATCGAATACCAATTCTAAAACCAACTTGAAATCTAACTAGTAAATACCAAATTCTCAGAAAACACTAGATTAACAATTGAAGCATTTAGAACTGTTGTAGTTTTAGTTTTTATTATATCAATGTAATTTTTGAAAATATTCGTACTAAGAACGATCAGCTGTTTTGTCACTTTACTTCATTAAAATTCTTCACAACATAAATAACAAATATTATTATTTACTAGTTTTTCCAACACGTTATCAGCACGAATGCTTTGAAAAAGTGAATAATAAGTTGTGTACTTTTGTGGTGTTGTTGTGAGTGAAGTCAAAATTTAAATTCACCATTTAGAATCGAATTTTTCGATACTTTGTGAAGATGTCAGATCACAACAGAGGATCTGGTCTGCATTCCCTTGCTGGGATTTTCTTAAGGAGTAGGCAAGACTATCCTATTTGGAAATTCAAAATGAGGATGTACCTTATACACGAAGGTTTGTGGAGTTGTATTACGGGCTATTCAAACGAAGTTCCTGCTACTAATAAGGATACTACCAAGGATAGAAATGAGGAAGTTGCTTTAGCAAAAATTTGCTTAACTCTAGACGGTGCAGCTATCACACACGTAAGAAATAGCAAGTTTGCTAAAGACGCATGGGAAGCATTAGCGGCGGCTTATGAAGACAAGTCTATGGGTCGTCGTCTAGCCTTAGAACGTAAGTTATACAGGTACAATTTGACTGATTTTGAAAACATAGAGTTATACATAAATGCTGTGATGACTACTGTCCAAGACTTGTCAGACATTGGCAAAGTTATTGAAGATGTGTCTGTCGCAGCGATTCTTCTAGGAGGATTGACTGCTCGTTTTGATCCTCTTATAATGGCTTTAGAGAACTCTACGAGTACTATTTCATGTGAGTTCGTTAAAACGAAACTTTTATCAGATTTTTCGAGATCATCCATTCACGACGAAGGTTCTAGTTCTGACGCAGCTTTGCGGGTACAGATGAAGAAAAGTCGTAAGAAACGAGGAGTTGTTTGCTATAATTGTAAGAAGCCTGGACACATAAAACCGGACTGTCCACTCAACAGAAAGTCCGAAGACAAAGGCTCAGGCAATAACAAGAACAAACTCTCAAGCTTATTCGGTGCACTAAACGCGGATACTGAGGAAATTTCGTCTGATAAATGGTACGTAGATTCTGGCGCCAGTGCACACATGTCTGGAAGATCTGATTGGTTAGTAAACTATAAGGAATTTTCAACTGGTCAGATAAAGATTGCCAATGGGGACATATTATCAAGTGCAGGAATAGGTAATGTACCTATTGTGAATAAACTTAGAACGGAAAGTGACAGCAAAGTTACGAATATCTCAAATGTAGTGTTTGTTCCTAATTTAAATACTAATTTGATTTCTGTTAAGAAAGCTACTGAAAATGGTTTTAGTGTTGTTTTTGATACGGTAGGTTGTACATTTTTTAATTCAGAAAAAATTTATTGTACAGGTGAAGCAGTTCTACATGGATCTTGTTCTGGTGGATTATATTCGCTGGATTGTACAGTTAGGTGGGACTAACTGTAAAACAAATCCTTATCAGCGTTCGAAGTACAAAGTGATGTAGCAAGGTTTCGTTTATGGCATAAACGGCTTGGGCACTTATGCCGTATAGGATTAGATAAACTTAAAAGGGATAATCTAGGCGTAGTGTACACCCGACCTCGATGACACCGTCACCAAGGAGGAGGTGGTGGCGGCGGTCGCAGCAGTGGGGTGCTGCGGCGTCGCAGCGGTTAAAGGCCGGGACATCAGGTCCGGCCGCGGCGGCATGGGCACCATTCGCCTGGAGTGCCCAGTTGCCGTTGCCAAAGCCGTCCTTGACAAAGGACGGCTAAACGTAGGCTTTAGCTCGGGTGCGGTCCGGGCACTTGCGGCACAGCCTTTGCGGTGCTACAGGTGCTTCGGAGTTGGGCACACCCGGGCCCTCTGTCCGTCCACGGTGGACCGGACAGAGAGCTGCTATCGCTGCGGCATGGAGGGCCACAAAGCCGCCGAGTGCAAGGCCGCCGCGCCGCACTGCGCTGTTTGTGCCGCCAGTGGCCGCCCCGCAGGCCACATAATGCAGGGGAGGATGTGTAATCCTCCCCCTAAGAAGGGAAAAGCGCAGGCGCCGAGCAAGCCTGCCGCTATCGCCGCTGAGCGCGAGGTTGGGCCTTCGGCTGCTGCGACTGAGGAGGGGGGTGCGATGTCCGATTAAATGTCTAGAGTCGAACATCGCATCCTCCAGGCGAACACCAACTACTACGGGGCGGAGTAGGATCTGCTGATGCAGATCATGGCCGAGTGGTTGGTGGACGTGGCGGTGGTTGCCGAGCCTTACTCGGTCCCCAGTACCTGGCTGGGCGATCGGGACGGCTTGGTGGCGTCGGTGGCGCGGTCTTCCACGGACTTTCCTTCCCTCTCGCTTTTAGAGAGAGGACCGGGATACGTGGCCGCCGCGTGGGGGGGGGGGGCTACGGCCCTGGTGGGGTTCTATTTCTCCCCAAACCGCCCTCTAAGGGATTTCGAGAACTTTCTCGAAGTTCTCACGGCAGTCGCCGGAAGGGCGGCACCACGCCAGGTAGCCGTGATAGGCGACCTGAACGCCAAGTCGGAGGCTTGGGGCAACCCGGCTGCCTCCTGTAACGTCCGGGGACGCGCCTCCGTGTTTTGGGCGGCCTCATGCGGCGTGTCCCTCCTCAACAGGGCGGCGGTCCACACGTGTGTGCGGCAACGGGGAGGGTCGGTGATAGACGTGTCGTTTGCCACCCCCGCCCTAGCCGCCCGCGTAGTGAACTGGCGGGTGGAGACGGTGGAGACTATGTCGGACCACTGATACGTGCAGTTCGACATCTCCACCGGCCCCCGGGGGGGGGGGGCGCTCGGGCCGATCTCCCTTCCCGCGGTGGGCTCTCACCCGCCTGGACCGGGAGGCAGCCAAGGAGGCGGCCTTTCTCCAAGACTGGCTCTCGCCCCCTGTCGAGCCTGTCCTGGACGTGGACCGCGCGGCGGTCCAGCTCAAGAGGTCCCTGACCGAGGTGTGCAACGCCAGCATGCCTCGGTCACGCCGTGCGCCTCCCCGTCGCGCCGTGTATTGGTGGTCGTCGGAGGAGCTGGCAGGGCTCCGGGCCACCTGCGTGGAGGCCAGGAGGGCCTACACGCGGAGTCGGCGGCGCACTACCCGTTCTCAGGCCGGGGAGGACCGCCTCTACGCCTCTTACGTAGAGGCAAAGACGGTCCTCAAGTCGGCTATGTGCGCCGCCAAGGACTCGGCGAGGGCCGATATGCTGGAGGGCCTCGACAGGGATCCGTTTGGGAGGCCATATAAGGCGGCGCGTAACCAACTGCGCCCCTTTGGTCCCCCAATAATGGAGACCCTGGAGCCGGCGTAGCTGGATGGGGTGGTCCGGTCCCTGTTTCCACGCAGGACCGAATTCACCCCACCAACGATGAACCCCCACTGGGGGGGCGGTGGCTTGGCCGGAGGAAGAGGTCCCTCCGGTATCTGTGGAGGAACTTCGCACGCAAAGATGACGGCCCCTGGACCGGACGGCGTCCCCGCACGGGTGGTGGCCATCGCGGCGTCCCTCATGGAGGATAGGTTTCGGGACCTCTTCAGCGCGTGTCTTACGGCTGGGAGGTTCCCGAAGCAGTGGAAGGAGGGGCAGTTGTGCCTCCTCCGGAAGGAGGGACGCCCGGTGGACTCCCCCTCGGCGTACCGGCCCATCGTTCTGCTCGATGAGGTCGGTAAATTGTTCGAGGGGGTCATCGCCACCCGGCTAAATAGCCATCTGCGGGGGGTAGGGCCAGACCTGTCGGACGCCCAGTTCGGTTTCCGACGGGGGCGTTCGACGGTCGACGCGTTGGCCCTACTCAGGGGCCAGGTGAAGGAGGCGGTCGAGGGTAGGGACGGAGTGTTGGCGGTGTCGTTTGACATAGCCAACGCCTTCAACTCCGTGCCCCACTCGACCATATTGGAGGCACTCAGGTATCACGGAGTGCCCCAATATTTGCGGGCGATCCTGGCCTGCTACCTGGAGGACAGAGAGGTCCTCCTCGTGGACAAGACGGCCAGGATCAGGCGTTACGGCGCGGAGTCCGGTGTTCCACAGGGGTCGGTGCTAGGGCCCCCCTTGTGGAACATTGGATTTGACTGGCTCCTGCGGGGCAACCTCCTCACGGGCACGAGTGTCATCTGCTATGCGGATGACACTCTCCTCACTGCCCGGGCCGAGCCGAGGCCAGACAGGCCGCCTCTCCAAAGTCCCTTCGACTTTGGAGAGGCGGTCTGTCTGGTCTCGGCTACCTGCCACTAAGGATCCGCCAGCTTGGATTGAGGGTGGCACTGAACAAGACCGAGGCCGTGTTCTTTCACGGGCCTCGGCAGCGCTGCCCTCCTGCCGCCCACATTAACGTGGAGGGCGTCCGAATTGAGGTGAAGGCCCAGATGAAATATCTGGGCTTAGTGCTGGACAGCAGGTGGCTCTTCGGCCCGCACTTCAGCGGGCTGTCGACGCGCCTGCTGAAAGCCGCGGACGCCCTCTCATGGCTCATGCCGAACCTGGGGGGACCCAGTGCACGGTGCCGGTGATTGTATGCCGGCATCCTGCGGAGCATGGCCCTCTACGGGGCACCCATCTGGGCGGACTCCCTCCACAGGAGGGAGAATGCAACCGCCATCCGCAGGCCCCAAAGGGCCATTGCGCAGCGGGTAGCGAGGGCCTACCGATCGGTGGGCCTTTCGGCGGCGTGCGCTCTGGCCGGCACCCCTCCCTGGGAGTTGGAGGCATGGGTGCTCGCCAGAGTGTACGAGTGGGTGGCAAGGCGGAAGGTGCTTGGAGAGCGCCCCGCCAAGGAAGAGCGGGATACCGTGCGGCGGGAGGCGCGGGACGCTATCGTCGTCCATTGGACGGAGGACCTCGCCTCCGCCGCCTTTGGCCGTCGGACGTTGGACGCGCTCGGTCCAGTCTTGCAAAGCTGGCTCGAGCGGCCCCACGGTTTCCTCTCGTTTCGTCTAGTGCAGGTGTTGTCCGGACATGGGTGTTTCGGAACGCACCTGCACCGGATCCGGAGGGAGGAAACCCCGGGGTGCCACGATTGTGGCGCTGCGGAGGACACGGCGCAGCACACCCTCGAGGTGTGCCCAGCCTGGGCAGAGCTGCGCCGTGTCCTAATAAATGTGATCGGGCAGGACCTCTCACTTCCCGGCGTGGTCAACTCCATGCTGGGGAGTGAGGAGGCCTGGGCGGCAGTTGCCTCCTTTTGCGAGCAAGTTATGTCGCAAAAGGAGGCGGCGGAGCGTGCGCGGGAGGACGATCCTCTCGCGCCGCCGCTCCGCAGGCGGAGAAGGGGTGGGAGAAGGCGGTTGTACGATCGTCTCCTCCCACCTCCTGGTGGCTGACTAGCGGGCGACAGGCGCGGGGACGCCTCTCGATCGCATTGCACGAGTCACCACCCTCGTTGGGCGGGAACGGCCGAGCACTCGCGGTCGTTCCTGTTCCCCTCCACTGAGGGAGGGGCGTGAAGGGCCTGCCCTAAAAGGCGGGCGGTCGTCGGCGGAGGGCTGGACGTAAAGGCTGTGCCGGTTTCCCAGTCCTCCCCCCATTCAGACGATGCGGGAGTGCCGCTGGGTTATTTTAGTGGGTATACCGGGCTTGCCCGGGGAGTCCCACATAGCCCCCCCATTCCCCCAATGGGTGGGTATGCGTAATGCATTTTTACCCAGCGTGATCAAAAAAAAAAAGGCGTAGTGTACACTGAAGTTGATAAAGATCCTTGCATTGCGTGCATAGAAGGTAAGCAGGCTAAAAAACCTTTCAAATCCGTATAGCACAAAAGAACAACATGTAAATTGGAACTTATCCATTCGGATCTTTGTGGTCCGATGTCTGAAAATTCTTTTCAGGGAAATAAATACGCTTTGACTTTTATAGATGATTTTAGCCGCATGATTTTTATATATTTTATTACATCTAAGAATGAGGTTTTAGCAGGTTTTGTATGTTCAAATCAATGGTCGAGAGGGATACGGGATTAAAAGTTAAAAATTTGCGATCCGATAATGGGACTGAGTATGTCAATAAACAGTTTAATTAATATTTAGACAAAGAAGGTATTAAGCATCAAACTACAGTGCCATATAATGCTCAACAGAATGCTATTTCTGAAAGAACAAACAGATCTATTGTTGAAAAGGCTCGTTGTATGCTTTCAGATAGTTCTCTTTCAAAAGGATATTGGCAAGATGCTGTGGAAACTGCTGTGTTCTTAAAGAACAGATGTCCGCATCGAACTCTCGCCGGGAAGACGCCTTATGAATTATGGCATAATAGAAAACCAAACCTGTCTAATTTGAAAGTTTTTGGCTGTCGCGCGATGGTGAAGACTCCTGATCCTCTAAGGAAGAAGTTAGATCCTAAAGCCGCACAGTATATTTTTGTCGGATATTCAGACGATCGACAAAGTTATTTATTTCACGAACCAATTTGTCCAAGAAGGTTAGTGAAAGGACGAGATGTGGTATTTTTTGAAAACTCTTTTACCGATATAAAGGCTAAAACCACACAATCTGTTCCTTTGATTGTCCATAGTGAATCTATTTTAGAATTAGTTCATAGGAAGGAGCATAATCCGATGCCGTCAATTGGTTCGACTTCTCAGGAGAGCGAACAGACAGTGATGCCTGAAGAACGGTATCCTCTTCGAAACAGAATAGCTAAGAAAACTCAAAGTATTTTTGATTGTAATGCTACTATTACAACTGAACCCGAAGAGCCCCAAAGATTTGATGAAGCTATCAAAGCAGGAGATAGTGCAAGCTGGAAGTCTGCTATGCAAGATGAGTTTAATTCACTGACTAAAAACAAGACTTGGAAGTTAGTTGAAAAAACCAACAAAACGGTTATACCATGTAAATGGTTGTATAAAATAAAAAAGGATGCCGAAGGTAGAGTGGTGAATTACAAGGCTAGACTTGTTGCTAAAGGCTTCAGTCAAGTTTCAGGTGTTGATTATTATGAAACTTTTTCACCAGTTGTTTGAAATTCGTCTCTGCGTACACTTATTGCTTTAGCGGCAGAAATGGATTTAAAAATGCAGCACTTGGATGTGGATACTGCGTTCCTGAATGGTGACCTGGCAGAGGAAGTCTTCATGCATCAACCTCTAGGTTTTGTTAAACAAGGTGAAGAAGAAAAAGTTTGCTTGTTGAAAAAATCGCTCTATGGTTTAAAGCAAGCGGCTCGAGCTTGGAATAATAAATTAAACCAAACCTCATCTTCTATAGGTTTTGTACGAACCTCTTGGGAACCATGTATCTATTTAAAAAAGTTTGGTGTTGAAACTGTCATCCTGGCAGTCTATGTCGATGATATTGTCATCTTTTATAAAAAGGAAATGTCATTTGTTACCGTCAAAACAGAATTGGCAAAATATTTCTCATTAAAAGATTTAGGGCAATTAGATTTCTGTTTAGGTTTGAATGTAAAGCGAATGGACGAGAAAATATGCGTGAACCAAAAGACGTACATTCAAACAGTTTTAAAACGTTTTAATATGCAAGACTGTAAGCATATGTCAACTCCGCTGGAGAATAATAAATATGAAAAAAGTAAAGAATCTGATGAGTCTTATCCTTTCCAAAGCTTAATTGGTTGTTTGATGTTTCTAGCGGTAAATACTAGGCCAGACATAGCTTATGCTACAAGCTATTTAAGCCAGTTTAATAATTGTTTCGAAAAGAAACATTGGTCGGCCGCAAAAAGGATTTTGCAGTATCTGAAAGGTACTATTGATTACTGTATTACTTATAGGAAAACGGGTGCCTATTTGTGTGGCTACACGGATGCTGATTGGGCTAATTGCATGTATGACAGGCGGTCATACACCGGTTTCTACTTTACGCTAGCAGGCGGACCCATTAGTTGGGAATGTAACAAACAGCAAACCGTAGCGTTATCTTCAACTGAAGCCGAATTCATGGCGTTAACTAGCGCTGCAAAGGAAGCTACTTTTCTTAGGAGGTTAGTGTTTGAAATTACTGGTAACGCTGATAAGGTTGTACTTTTTATGATAGCCAAAGTGCACAGAAAATTGCGCTTAATCCAATCCACCACAACAGGACCAAGCACATTGATACCAAATATCATTTTATAAGGGAAAAAATTTGCGATGGTGTTATCAATGTTAAATATTTGCAGACAGATAAGGTGACAGCTGATGTATTAACTAAGCCCTTAAGGCGCACAGCTCACCTAAGATGTGTCACAGGAATGGGTTTAACCAATACTTAGTCTTTTATGTTTTTCTTTTATTGTTCTATGTATGTATTGGTGTATTTTCCTTTATCTCCATTGAGGGGTGGGTGTTGTAGTTTTAGTTTTTATTATATCAATGTCATTTTTGAAAATATTCGTACTAAGAACGATCAGCTGTTTTATCACTTTACTTCATTAAAATTCTTCACAACATAAATAACAAATATTATTATTTACTAGTTTTTCCAACACGCAAGAAGCTGATTCACAACTATTTTTTCAAAATTTTGGTATTTTATTAATTAACAAATTAAATGTTTGCTAAAAATGATATCCATACTAAAAAAGTGTGCATCATTAATCGGGAAGCCTGTAACATCCCATGTTGTAACTAAAAGGACCTTAATGGCGCATAATATAAATCATATCTTGAACAAAAAGGTATTGGATCGTTTTATGAGACTTCCTTTGCCTTGTAATAAAATTTTAGCAACCTACGTGTGGATTGACGGGTCTGGCATTAACTTGAGATGCAAAGATCGTATCTTGGACTGTGTTCCATACAGCCCAGACGCTGCACCTGGCTGGGCATTCGATGGCAGTTCCACCGGCCAAGCCACGGCGGAAAAGTCTGACACAACTTTAAAACCGGCAGCCGTCTATCGAGATCCTTTACGAGCTGATCCTCATGTCATCGTTTTATGCGAAGTATATATGGGTGAAGGTGGTAAACCAGCTGCAACAAATATTATTATTTACTAGTTTTTCCAACAAGAACGATACCTCACAGAACCTTATGTAATTCCAGGCATCCTTTTCTACGTCAATTATAAATTTTAAGTATAGCCTAAGATACCACTGCTAGAACCTGCAGGTATATTTGCTTTTGATAAAACTTAACTTCATGTTAGATACGTATGATACACTATATTGCTGCAGGATTGCCTGGCAGTGTCTACTACACGTTCAAAATAACTGTGCACATCAACCCCACTCCAGCCAATCCGCACGGCGCCCCGCGGGGAGTACGCCAATAGCGAGAGTCAAACCTCAGAGTGACATTGAGAGCTCAAAGTGCACAGTTATTTATACCGTGCAATAGCTGTAATTACCTTAATAACAAACTGTAATGTATGTTTGATATTTAACCCCAGATATATAAGTTTTTCAAGTGAATATAAGGTCTTTTGTAAGAGATGTCAAAAATAGCAAAACAATAAATATTGCCAGCGTCAGTTAACCGCAAGTTTATCTGATATAAATTGCCATTAACTGAGATTTGCTGGTATCAGCCAGCTATATACGTATCCGCTAGGGCAAAGAAAAAAAAACCGGCCAAGTGCGAGTTGGACTCGTGCACCGAGGGTTCCGTACAAACCTCAGCTTAAAGGTATTATAGAAATGAGTATTTGATATGAATTTCAATTTAATACCTCTACGCTTTCATAAGGATAGGGTAAGTAAGTTTAAATTATGAAAATATTTTTATTATATGATGTAACAAAAAATTTACGGTTTTCGCAATTATTTTATCTAGGTTACAAGACGTTGCTTCGTACCAAATTTCAAGATTCTGAGCTCAAGGGAAGTACCCTGTAGGTTTTGATTCCCTTGCGTGTGTCGAAAATTTGCGGAAATTTGTAACATAAACGGCTGTATCTTTTGATTGCGTTGGCTTAGAAGTTTTTTTTTTTATAGCTTTAAGGCACATTAGACTTGAGTATTTGATATAAATTTTAGCTTGATACCTCTACGCGTTCCTGACAAAAAGGGTCTTGACATACAGACAGACGGACGACAAAGTGATCCTATAAGGGTTCCGTTTTTTCCTATCGAGGTACGGCATCCTAAAAAGATAATTGCGGCTAGATATTGCCAGGCAACTCTGCTATTATCTATTGTTCTATCAAGTATCTTTCAAAAAAATTAAGCATTGTCAAGTCAAACATACCTGCAGATTTTAACAGTGGTATCTTAGGCTAATGCCAACAACGCTGGGTTTCTCTCATACGTTATTCAAGGACTATTTTCACTAAGTTGAAAACCGATCTTCTTTTACAATGTTCGAAACGTAGTATGTACAAGTCAATCTGGTAATACGGCTTACGTTGCGTAAGCCGAGTATTATAAATAAGGTGAAATGTATAGAAATGTATATACTTAAACTTTTTGTTGGAATTGCGAGGACTGGCTTGTGTAGTGTTTTAATTAACAGTTGTGTATTTGAGTAAGCTTTGGTTAAGCTATAAAATCAATCTGTAGTGGAATTTGTTTATTTTATTGACACTAAGATGGATTTATCCGTTTAGTATCATAATTATGTACAGACAGTTTGATCAATAAGTATGTTACCCGGGTAAAAGATGATATTTCTATTTCGTCCATCAGTGAGATTATCAAATAATATTGGAGCCGTATTTTTTGCTTTATTAAATAAATAAAACATGACAAATATAAAACGCATCAAAGTTCAGGAGTGAGGGCTTGTGACGTCACGTTGTCGGTATAAAGTGTAGCACACCGTGATGTCACACGATATTTCAACGCATTGTATCGTCGTAATTTTTTTTTACGTGGCAAAAGAAATATACGGATAGATAAAAAATCTAATAGTTTTAGGTTATTTATCTGACGGAGTAAATAGATATTTTTGTCAACTATCCTATTGGAAAACCAGTTGTTGATGACACAGTCCTTATTTCTATCCACTTATACTGTCAGGTGGCTAACCTTAAAGACTGCCGAGAAAAACTAAGTCAGGAGACTAATTAGTTTAGGCATGATGCTTACTAAATCTGATCTATGTAGAAAACGAAAGGATTTTTATTTATGAAAAGTAACCCACTTTTATAATCTGGGGCTAGATTGTGATACGTACTATCTATTATAAAGATGAAATTCTTAGAAGTCTGTTTGAAACCCGAGATAAAACCAATGCAATCCTGATAAACCCAGAGGCTCCAATCATTGGTTAAGCTATCAAATCAATATGTAGTGGAATTTTGTTTCTTTTATTGATACTAAGATGGATTTATTTATTTACTATCATAATAATTTACAGACTGTACGATCAATTGGAAAACTAGTTGATAACGCAGTCCCTATACCTATCCACTAATACTGGCCGGTGGCCTCGTAGTCTTTTGCTGACCTTAAAGACTGCAATGAAAAACTTTATATTCTTACTAGAATAATGAAAAAAAGTTGAAGCCTGTATCAAAAATACAGACTAAACCCTAATTATTCTTAATACGTAGAAAATGAAAAAGTTCGCAACTTTTTTGCACCTATGCTCATTTCACTTTGAAGGACCTATTATAACTACTTTGAAGGACAAAGTAAGTAATGTAATAAGCCCTAGAAAGCTTTGTTTTGCACTGTAATTACATTAACTTATTTGAGTCCCATTTTCATGAATTAAAAGTTAGTTTAACAACTGGAATAAACCGGGCTATCTTGTTAACTCGGACTTTCTCGAGTTGAAGCGTTTTCATTCATCATTTTTTAGCTTTATCAAAATTACTCTATGAAATTTTTGAGGCTATTGCCCTGTTAAGAGTTTAAGTTAGAAATAATTTCTGTAATGGGTTCGTCATTGATTCAAATTGAAATTGACTTTTAGGAAATATTATGTCATGTAATAATTATTATACAAATAATTTGGTTTGATTTATACTGTACGGATTACGAATTGCGTATTAGTTTTCAAACGTACGAGTTTAATAAACAGAAACTTAGACGTTTAGATTTATCACAAAATTTGTACAAAACCTTTTTTGGAAGTCAGGAGACTAATTTATTTAAGCTAAAAGTATTTTGCTTGCTGTGCAGTTGACTTAAACCTTTCGTATAGTGTAGATAACGAAAGTATGTTTATTTATGAAAAGTACCTAACTTTTATAACCTGGGGCTAGGTCATGATACTATCTGTATAAAGATAAAATTCTTAGAAGTCTGATCGAAACCCGAGATAATAACAATGCAATCCTGATAAACTCAAAGGCTCCAATCAAACTCCTACTATAAAAAAGTTGCGATCAAAACTCGAAGACATTCTAATTTCAAATGTTTGAAGCACTAGATATTAAACCTCTGCGCACAATACGTAACAAAACGTCTATGTACAGACCATTTACCGGTACATAGAAACTTTGCATAAGCATAAGCAACACAAAACGTCATCCAGCTTTTAATATCGCTACTACAGAAACAAAAGCAATGTTTATTTAATCGTATCGTCCGTAAGAGCCCTTTGTTTGGAGAGGAAACACTACCTTCAAACAGTGAAATCTAATTTTAGTGAATGGAGCAATCGAATGGGCGGCCACTCGAGAACATTGGAGTTGCGGCATTGTTATGATTTCATACGCGTTTGCTGTTTGAACACCCATTACTGGATCACTACACGTTGTTATTTCTCTACCTATCACGTATTCGACATTAAAGGATTATCTTCGTATAGGTTTGGGATTTTAAATGGAATCATTATTTACTATTTTAAGCTGTTAATGAATGTCAGATTGCATCAGTGGATTATATTACATGCAAATTAGTCATACGCATTTTGCGATATTAAATAGCCGATATTTTCTTTTTCATTATTTGCATTTAGATCCGTGAGTTCACTATAATAGTTTTATTGTCATAAAAGATGTACGTCATAATATCCGTGTAATTTATGCAACAACGACTATCTTATATTGTTTTTTTCAGATTGCAGTTAACGAGGCAAAGATATGGAAAAAGAGCAAGTTTTTTAAAGATACAGATTAATTTCTTAGTCACGCAAAATGTTGGTTGTGTTTTTGTTTAGTTTGCCAAATAATTAATTATGCCAAACAAGCCTTTCAACTCGCATATTAAATCATGCCTAGTGTTCTAGTCAGTAGGTCTGCTATGATAACTTGGATGTGATATGTGAAATCAATAATGGTAATAAAATAGTAATAATGGTACTAATCGTCATTTAGTTTTGTAATCTGAGAAAAGTGTTAACAAAAAAAATATTTTTATAACGATGTCTATGACCTTAAAGCACATTCTATTTTAATCAAGCGTCTCAAGTGACGACCATCGACCGAATGTCCGCAAGCCACCTTCTTCGTCCTCGCTAGAAACGCTCCAAAAACTCCCGTGTGTTTACCATAAAAAAATATCTCCATGACAGCCCTTTGGAATTATTAAGATATAAAGGTATTTATATAAAACAAAAACCTTAACAAATAACCAAACTTGTACAATAAGATCATTCATTTTTATTTAAAACAAGCCATTATTGGTTAAAAAGAATCCAAACCTAACACTAGGTAACCGTACGTCAAAAGAAATCATTCTCGAAAATCATATTTTTAGAAAACTAATGAGTATCATACACATAAGTATCTTCTTGATTTTCCATCATTAGGTAAACTCAGAATGTAATAAAAACAATATCTTTTTGTATTTCGACCTCATTAAAGTTTCCGTCTGAAGGATACAATAGTCGTTGTTCTCGGTCTACTGGAACCAATCAAAAGCTTCCATTGAAGATAAAGTATATATTAATGGCCAATGGTTAGAGTTACCCTACCTCCTATATCGGTTGAGGACACTGAACTCTTCGACAATGTTGTAGAGTATAAGGGCAGAATTTATGGCAAGAGTGCTGGGTCATTTATTTTTTGTTAAAAGGTATCGTAACGGCGTCACTATACTTCGAGTCTGTTGTCTGATAGCTACAATCTAGGGATCTTCAAGGTAGTGAATAGTTTACTTCTAGGCAAGCATGGTGCACCATCGACTACATCATCGCTTAGCATCAGGTGAGTAAGTGGTCAAGCGCAAGCCTATTTTAAATTTAAAATAAAAACACCCAAACACATTTCTACAAATAAAGAGTAAGTATTAGTTATTTCATAAAGACATTTATAATTGGGTGAGATTCCTTCTTGACATAAAGTGACTTGACAAAGTTAGTTAATATCCTTGTGATATACGTATCTACGTCGTATTCATACATACGACATCCAAGCTCCCACATAACACTCACAAACACCCCTACACACTACACACTCTAATACTAAAATAATACTCATCCCCCACTACACAACATCACAAGCACACACTTTGCGCTCGCGCTTACCCACACACTATTGCTACTGTTACACGTTTTGCTTGCAAAGTTTGTAAAATAACGGACGAATGGTTGGCCGGGGTATAACACAGGATTTTCCTAGGATCGGGGCCAATATTCACAAGATTGAGCAGAAGTATGTCATAATATTCTAATAATGGAACATGAAATTATGTATTTCTTCTTTTTTCTAAATAAATTATTATTATTAAACTATAAACATCTACTGTAAGTTCATATTTCTATATGTAAAATCTTTGATCTGGATCAAGGGGTTGAATAGTATAAGCATGATAAAATCGCAAATACGACTGATCTTCATGCGGATATTTTGCAAGTAAACCAAATCTTACGTCACTATAAATTTCCGTGAAACATAGCTTCTACCACTATGTCTACCGTAATACGGTCCATATATAGAAACTTCGGAAATCGCCACACAGCCGGACTTCTATCGTATCCAAATAACGTTACCGGTTACCAAAAACGCCACTTTGGAATAGCAGAAACTCAATTTTAATATTACTACTTGATAAAGACGTTTAAGGCTTGTATGCCTAAATGCTTGTATGCATAAACTAGCCAAACAATCTTGTTCAAATATTTTTGTGTTCCACAAAAACAGTTGCTACTTTTATTCATGAAGTCTTCAACCCAAAAGAATACCTAAGTATTAAGCCTTTCAAGTTAACACACAAATAGCTAAGATTTGGTAGCGTTCGCACCCGCAAACCGGATGGTTCCGTCGTAACGGCTCCCGAGAAATAGTTTTGGCATTCGGCAATTTCGGCATTCGGTATTTCGGCCTATGTTTTGAATTTAATGCGACCTTCTTGCCCTTGATTCGTACCCGACCGTTTTTCCCTTCGAGAGTGGTCACCCCTAATGTAAGTGACCAAACCTTCTTGTTCTGACTAGATTAGATTAGATTAAGACGGGCTGGTGTCCGCAACTCCACGTCTAAGCGCGTATTTTGCGTACCTTGTTCTGACTAATTGTATTAAGTCTGTGGTTGTTGGGTTTCGGCTTTTAGCATGTCGTCGACGAGTAGAGTCGTAAAATGGAGAAATTGCTTTCCTTTTATTTATTGGGTGTAGTTTCTTTCGTATGGGGAGCGAGGCTATTATCATGCTCTGTGCGCCATTTGCAACAACATCTGCTGAAACCGGAAAAAAAAGGCAAGTTATACATGGTTTTACTTGAGATTCGAATGTTAAATTTCATGCTTGGCAGAAACGTTTCCTACCGTGGGGATGTTGAGTGTTTTTGTATCAATTTTATAATTACTTTACAATGTGCAACGAGCATGAATGAATTGAAAAATTCGTATCGTATTTTGCAAATTTATTTATATTTTATGATGCAATATTTTTAATAACTTGAAAGTTGAAGCCAACTTTCCAAGTCAAATGTTCATTCATATGTCATAAGCAATGTGCAAGTTTAATTGGGTTATGAAGTACTTCAGTAAAAATATTAAAAGGGTGTTTACTTTTAAATCTTTCCTTTAAATTAAGTTCTTCGTAAACAGAATGAAAAAAAATATCGCGGTAAGAGCTAGCTCGCACTAGCAACGTTTATTTGACCAATAATAGTTTGATCGCTATCATACGATTTTGAATCGCCAAATGCGTGCACTTCAATATAGCTCCATATTTATTACCTGAGCGATCAAACTATCGATCAACAAAAAGTCGCTATTGCGCGGTGGCTCTTAAGGTTACACTAGTAGAAAATTCTTCCATATAAACGTAGTCTGGCGATTACTCCACCGTTTGACGGTGAACGTTCAAAATTAAAAATTATATCAATTTGTCTCAGCATTATCTAGCCCTGTATCGAAACACAAAAGTAAAAATTTACAATATTTGAAAGTTATGAGCGTCGAACGTTCCATATTTCAACAATCATTTTAACGCATCTTTGGGCAGAAATAAAAAGCAAAAAGAAAAACCATAGAAACCATAAGAAGAAAGAAAATTGCAAAATGGCCTCCATACAGAGATAGATTAGTAATTCAAGAATGCAAATAAATTGATTTAGAAAATATACATTATGTAGTTTTTTCATGATATCTAGACTCCCAAAGGTCTGTTCATAAAATTTCGCGCGCTCGTTTTCGTCCTAAATCATAATCCATTTCGCTACAAAATTGCAAAAGTGCTAATTCGTACGACAACTAGCATCTTACTGCTCATCACAGCATCAATATCCTCGCACGTGTTGTCGGATGAGACATGCTGTCTCATCATTTTAACCCCGCGCACAAAATAGTTCGTGCCGTTGACTAGGAGAAGCTTAAATCTGAGAATAATATAATAGTTATGATTTGTCAGTTTTTTTTAACAAATGATTTATAGATAGATATTGTTGAACGGTAAGGTTCGTGCTGCTAGCTATTTCGGGTGCTAAATGATAAGTCTGAGCTAAGATTCAGAGTACGTTTATTCCGAAACTTCACGCTAATTAATGCTAATGATGGTAATGAGTGCTACAAGTATGCCGGTCGATCGCGCACTGGCTCGCGTAGCTCACGCTTTCCGCTGGTGCGGCCGCGCGACCTACTTGAGTCAAAACTGCTGATGATGATGTGTTCGATGAGTATCGAACATGCTCCCGAGTGGAGGAAATGGGAAAGATGAGATGAGATGATTACACAATTAAGAGGGTTAGTAACACATAGGTGAACCAGTATTTGTTTATGCTAAATGAAGGTTAATACAATGCTGAATGTTCTTATCCTAAGTGATAGCTAATCTCTATCTAGATCTACCGTAAAGACCGATTGTCTTTTACTGATAGGTGACGTTGATTTGTCTCTTTTGTACCGTAAACTGGACCACCGTTTGGTCCCACAAACACTGGGCCCTTGCTCGGGCACGGGTGATTTACGCGCACTAGCACTAACACTCACACTGCTGGTAGGCGCCGCCCGCGGCGCGGCAGGTTCGCTTGGAGCCTGCGGGTCACGCGCGGGCGCGGGTGAGGCTTGCTTGCCTCGCCACCACAGGAACACCAGGAACGCTACGACGGCGACGACTGCTGCTAGCAATACGTATGATATGGCATAGTGATGTATATCATGCGTAGTTAATGTTCCTTCTTCTAAAGCTGCTTTCTTCATAGCGGCTATCTGATTGCCGAGACTTGTTAGTGTGTTGTTGATCTGTGCATCTTCTGTTGTTGTTTCGAGAAGCGGTAGCGTAATATTGACCAAATGATAGTGCTGTATTGGAGCTATGTTCGCTAATAATAGGTCAGGTTTTAAAGTCAGCTTGTTTTCCTGCTGATATGAATAAAGTGTTATGTCACGGCCCTTAGCTATGCATTCTTTATCGAGTTGAATGAGCCCGGCCTTGCTGACACGGCGCGTTCGGGTTTCATTGTCACATATGATTGTAAATGAATAGGTATCGCATGCGAAATACAAATAAGACGATAGGTCGTGTAATTGTAACCACATATTCTTGCAGGTTTCTTTCTTAGACTGGCAGATACCTATTTGTTCGGTTTGACAGAACTTTTCTTCTAGACCCAGTCGCTTGACTGGACCTCGTAGCTGACAGATATAACTTTCCTCCTGATAGGTGCAGGTTTGAAGATCGTCGTTCTTGACTTCGATATAGGAGTCCCTCATCAGATTAGTTGCTATGTAATCTGTGAGGGGAATAATGCTGATCATGTCCTTTCCCACCTGGAGAGGAACAGGTATTAAGCGGTACAGTTGGAAACTGTCTCTGCTAATGAGTGGCACGGAGATCTCAAACATGAAGTACTCTTTACTCATTCTCGCCTTGATCTTTAGGTGTTTGTAGATTTCATATAAATCGGCCTGGATGTTGTTGATAGGCAAAGTAAGTTCTTTTGATATTTGACCGGAAATGATTTGAAGTTCGTTGCTGAGCTGCTCTGGAGTAAGTAGATGCATGTTAATTTTACTATGATAAATATCCGCTAAGGTGTCGATTAATGTATCTTGGACACGCTTTAAGTTGTGTATCATGTTTGTCGTAGCCATGGCTGCGAGAGTGAATTCTTGTAACATTGATGTACTTTTACCTTGCAATTGTATCTGCTTAGTCGCTTGATCTAAGAGGTTTAGATGTCTATTTATGAGCTTATACTGAGTATCAATAGTCTTCTCAGTTCGTTTCAGAATATTATACTCAGCTTCTACCACTGATGTTTGGTTTTTCCAAAGCTGTAATAGGTGCTTTTCGTTGCTATTTATAATTTCAATATCACGTTGGTATTTATCAGCGAAACTTTGGTCGAGTACTCCAAATAATGTATTGGCTATGGAGCCGACCGCGTTGACAAGGCCGCGTCGGGTTCTTGACCGAGTGCCGAAATGCTGATTTAGCAGCAGCTGATTGTGATATTGGAGCTCGTTGTAATCGTGCTGCACTTGTAATAAAATCATGTTACAATGGCTAGGCTCCTTGATTTGTTCACATGTCTGCTCTAGATATTTAATGAAGGTGTCCCCGGCTTTATCACCTTGCCAATAAGGTTGCATGTTGTAGTAGGACACAATTTTCCATTGATCCCGTATTAGATTTAATTTACCTATTGGGTCGTAGTATAAGGATTGATTACCGCTAAATTGGGTAATGTGGTTCGATGCTTCGCTGCTGCTCCAAATGCTGATAAAAAATAATAGTGATAAAACGATGTTGACGAAATTACGATGCTTTCTCGTACTTGCTTTTGTTTCATCCTTTGTGATCTTGGGTTTGGCTTTTTTACTCTGCTCTTCAGCTTCCTTTTCTGCGTCCTCTTGCTCGATTGGTAAGACGGACAATTTGATAATAGGTCGCTTTATTAAACCGTTCTTCGTCTTTAATGTCACAACCCTTACAAACCCGTCCTTCCCTTGGTGTACCTCGACAACTCTCCCCACTGGCCATTTTCCAGAAGGAAAATTATCATCGTGGATGGTCACCATATTTCCGATCTTAATGTTGCTTTTTGGCTTTAGCCACTTGCTACGAACAGATAATTGGCTAAGATATTCAGTTTTCCACCTCCTCCAAAGGTCTTGGAAAATCTTGTTTATTAGGTGCCATCTAGTCCTAGCGTCACTGGCTGTTTCAATAACGGTTAGACCTGCTCTACCGGTTAGGAAGTGCGCGGGTGTTAAGAAATCTAAATCGTCTATGTCTTCAGATATCGGACATAGTGGTCTAGAGTTGAGACCCGCTTCTATTTGCGCTAAAATGGTGCTATATTCTTCATACGTCAATGCTTGGTCCGCTACAACTCGTTTGAGGTGTTGCTTTAGACTTCGTATTGATCGTTCCCATAATCCTCCCGCACTAGGCCAGGAAGGGCAATTCCAGTGCCATTCTATATCCATTTCCGTTATCTCACTATAAAATGAGTCACCGAAAACTTGTTTTAGCTGCTCGTACTCCTCCTGCATTACTTTGTTAGCTCCCACAAAGTTAGTGCCGTTGTCCGAGTACATATGTTTCGGGGCTCCTCGTCGCGCTGACATTCTCCTCAATGCTGCGATAAAGGAAGTGCTGGTCAAGTCCGACACCAATTCTATGTGTACGGCTTTCGTAACCATGCAGACGAACAAAGCCACGTATCCTTTCGTTGTTTTTATTCCACGCCCTTTATTTGCCTTCACAGATATGAAGCCCGTGTAGTCTACACCTGTGTGATAAAACGCTGGAGCTGGGTTGGTGCGGAAATCAGGTAGATCTCCCATAATCTGCTGTAGCTTCCTGGGTGCCTGTTTCCTACAAGTAACACATCTATGAAGTTGCGTTTTGATGGCTCGATTTCCTTTAATTATCCAATACTTTTGTCTAAGAAAGGACATAGTAAGTCGAGCTCCTCCGTGAAATGTGAGTTCATGGGCTTGCGCGATGAGAAGCTCAGTCAGTCGACTGTTGTATGGAATGATGATTGGATGCTTCATTTCTATGCTTATGTTGGCCTGCCTGAGTCTTCCCTTTGCTCTAAGGATCCCGTCCTGATCTAAGTATGGATTAAGGTTGAGTAGCTTGCTATCAGATTTTACTTCCTGGTTTTGCAATAAGCGTTCAATGTCTGTTTTAAATTCAGCGCGCTGTACGTTTTTTATTATTATAAGTTTTGCTGATCTAAGCTCGTGTAAAGTGAGATGCTTTGTTTTCTGTTTACTAACGACAGGTGTCAATGCCCGCCGTACCCAGGCTAAGATGCGTGTTGTTTTTGTAAACGAGCTGTAGCGATGTAATAGATCGTCGACTATGCTGCTATCCATGATAGGATTTTGAACAATGTTTACCTGCCTTTTTATCTCTTCGTTAGTAGTATACTTCGTTTGACCCGTAGGTTTGAAGTGCGATGACGATAAGAAGGTCGGTCCTTGCCACCACAATTCGTGTTCTAGCAATTGTGAGGTCGTCAGGCCTCTACTAGCTGCATCCGCTGGGTTTTCTTTGGTGTTTACATAATGCCAAGTGTTTGGTGGCATAATGCTAGCAATTTTCTTCACCCTGTTCGCTACGAAAGGCTTCCAGCGCTCCGGGGATCCTTGAATCCAGCTAAGGGAAACCTTAGAATCGCTCCAGCCGTATATCTTCACGGCCAAGCTGTTGATGCTTTTGACGATTTTTGACATGAGTTTCGTAAGTAGTTCGGCCGCACATAATTCTAACCTAGGTAGCGATACAGCCTTGCTAGAGGGCACTAACCGCGTTTTTGCTGCTACTAGCACTACTGATGTAGAGTTATTGGATACGATTCGTGCGTATACTACACAGGCGAAGGCTTGAATTGATGCGTCACAAAACCCATGTAATTCTATGACGTCATGCTCTTTGCTTTGTAACCACCGAGGAATGTGGAACTGATTTAATAGATTTAAATCTCCCTCCAATTTGATCCATTCTTCTTTGGTTTTAATAGAAACTTCGTCGCTCCACTGGACCTCAGAATCTTGCCATACTTGCTGGAATAAAATTTTCATCTTTGTGGTTAGGGGCGCTAACCATCCCAAAGGGTCGAAAATCTTAGAGATTTCGGATAGAAGCATTCTTTTGGTCAGTTTTGCTGTTTGTGTGCTGTTTGAATCATATTTGAAGATGAATTCGTCCTCGGTTGAGTTCCATTGTAGCCCCAAAGTTTTTGATGAGCTTTCAGTTTTAAATGTAAAGACTGCTGGCTGTTTGTCGGCAGTTTGCTCAACTGTTTCAAGCAATCTTTTATCGTTTGAGGACCACTTTCTTAGTGAAAATCCGCCGCTTTTTAGGCATGCGTTTACTTCCGTAATCCTCCGCTTTCCTTCTTTGATGCTATGCGCTCCCGATACCCAATCATCCATATAGAGCTCTTCCTGGATGCATTTAGCTGCTCTGGGATATTTTTGCTGCTCATCTGACGCTAATTTTCGCAGAGTCATCATTGTCAGGAATGGCGCTGCTTTAGTTCCATACGTTATGGTTGTTAATTTATAATTTCTTATAGGCTGATCCGGACTTTGTCGCCATACGATTTGTTGTAGGCTTTGGTCCTGCTCATCGACTAAAATCATACGGAAGCATTTCTCAATATCAGCTGTGAATGCGAAACGATATTGCCTCCACTTCAGGATAAGCTCTAACAGGTCTAACTGGAGGTTTGGGCCCCTGTACATTAGATCGTTTAGGCTGTGGCCTAAGGTAGTTTTAGACGACGCGTTGAATACTACGCGCAACTTTGTTGTGCTAGATTCTGCTCTCAGTACCGCATGATGAGGAAGGAAACATTCTATTTCCGTCTTCTGTTTGCTGTTAGAAGTCGCTAACTTCATGTGTTGCAGCTGCTCATATTCGCGGATAAATTGCTTGTATTGCTTCGCTAGGTCTTCATTCTTGCTAAACTTACGTTCTACATTTTTAAATTGTGCTATCGCTATCTCTTTCGAAGATCCTAGCTTCTCTTCTAATTCTGGTTTCATGGGCAACCTAACTACATAACGACCGTTTTCTAGACGTTTCGTCGTATTTTCATAAAAATCTAGGCATTCCTGATCTTCTACGGACATAGAATTCTGTTCTTGAATGTCTTCAATTGTCCAGAACTGTTGAATGTCTTCAACGTTATGCAAGATCACGTTGCATTGGAATGAGGTGCTTGTATTGCCACCGCACAGCAACCATCCTAAATGAGTTTGCTGTGCTAGCGGTTCCGAGGACGTTTGTCCGCGAATTAATCCTTCTAAAAGGATGTTGGCGTAGATTTCTGCTCCTAGGAGAAGATCCACCGGACGACTGATGTTATAATCTGGATCTGCTAAACAAAGATGTGCTGTATGTTGCCAATATGGCTTAGCGAACGTTTCGTTTGGCAGATTTTTTATTAAGTTGTTCACTATGACAACATCAGTAGAAAACTTAAAATCGGTGTAAGTCGATTGACAAGCGATCGTTAGTTTTCCTTTGCAGTTGTTTTCACGTTCACCTACTCCGAAGATAACCCCTTTACAAGATTTTCGCTTTAATCCTAGCTGCTGTGCTGCTTTCTCGCTGATCACGGAAATTTGTGAGCCCTGATCGATCAGTGCTCGCATGACGTGCTGGGTCCTGTCGGCTGCTGTGACTTTCACCAGCGCTGTGGCTAGCAAAATCTCCGATGTTACTTGCTGAGAAGCGTAGATGCTTTTGTTGTTTTCGCATTTTTGTTTCGCAATCTCGGTCAAGTTGTTAGACTTTGATTGTGTTGCGAAATAGTCATGCAAAGTCGTATGATGTTCGTCATTGCACTTATGACATCTTTTTGTCGAGTAGCATTTTGCGCCATTATGATCGTAAACACAATTTACGCAATAATTTAATTGGCTAATTATTTTTATTTTCTGCTCATTTGGTAATTCTGTAAATTTTTTGCAGCTTATTAAATTATGTTTTGCCGAACAATGTGGGCATTTATTTACTGACTCAGACACATGCATTGATTTCGCCATTTCCATTTTCTTGCTATTTTTAGATTCATTGCCCAATTTAAAATTATTTTTGCGATTAAAATTGGATGAACCATTGGATGATTGAGATGAAACTGCCTTGGTTGTCCCATCTTGACGTCGCCGAGATGACTCTAGGGCAGTGAACTTGTTCTCTAAGTAGTCCAAAAAGTCCCGAAGTACCGGAAGCTCTCGCGAATTCTTCAACGACTCTATATACTCGGAATTAGACTCACTATCCAATTTTTGTGCTAGTATATATACAAGAAGAGGATCCCATGTCGTAATATCTACGCCTAGATTTTTTATGGCGTGGAGGCTCTCTAAGGTGACATCATGAAGTCGTTTGATGGCTGTGTACGACTGCTGCGGTATATTGGCAAGATTGTAAAAGGAATTTACGTGGGACATAAATATCTGCTTTTTGTTGTTAAACCTGTGAGTTAAAATTTCCCAACAGGTGTTATAGTTGTCCGCGCTAATCGGGAGATGCTGGATCAAGCGCTCCGCTTCTCCTTTTACCTTGCTCTTCAGGAATTGCATCTTTTGTGCCTTTGATAGAGAAGGATTGTTGTGGATTGCTTCATCGAAAAGATCTTTGAAGGATACCCACTGCTGATAGTTACCTGAGAACACAGGAATTTCCATCTTCGGTGTGGACTTGTCACGGTACGATGTTGCCCACATCTTAGAGCTGATAGCCTTTCTCAAGCCGTTATACGTACGTTCATGTTTAATGTAGTTTAATTCGTACGCCTCGTCGTCTTCTAACTCCATCATTAGTTCCCAATGGCTGTTGTCCACGGCTGTCCATCGAGTTTGTAATAATCGCAAGGCGTCTTCAAACTCCCATTTATCGGACATGGTTTCGACATCTATGCTTTCTACGGTTCTTGCGAATGCTTTGAAATTGATATGTTGCTTGCGCATCATATCATCTAGTTTGCTATAAATACCTTTAGACACCTCGGCACGAGCGCGCGCCGGGCTGGCGGATGCTGAGGATGGCTCGTGGTCCTGGTGCTGTAAGTGTTTGCCCCCGGCAGGACCTGCTGTTGCTGCTACTTGCTGATTAGACGGGTTGTCTTCTAGATCAGAGAATCCTGGCGGCTTTGCTTGGTGACATAACGCGTCATAATATTCGGATATGGCGTCTTTTGCTGCTTTATAAGACTCCATTGTCCGCTCGAACTCCGAATTTACGAAGTACTTATGACCTCTCTTTTCAAGCGGCACAAGTTTTTCGTTGTTTAGCTGATACTCTCTCCAATACGACTCTAAAAGATCTAGTCTCTTTTTACAGTAGTCGATGGTCTTACGCTGTTTGCTATCCTTATTGAAATTAATAAGGACCTTGGCAATGCTCTCTGCTAATTCAGTTTGTTGGAAGTATAAAGTCTCCATTGTGCTGCTGTTAGACTTAAGCGAGACAGAATATACGGAACGCTCTTACTTGAAAGCCGCCTTGTCCTACGGCTATTGCTGCTATGCTGCTGGCTCGCTGTTGTCGCTGCGCGGGTAGCTCCCACGGTGGTTGTGAATCCCTATGAACTCACGCCTAATCTAGTTCGCGGCAACCCACAGGTTGCTGGTACGGTACAAGCACTTCGCGTTACGACTTGTCGCGGTCGCGGAGTCCTTGACGGTTTCGAAGGACCAATATGAACGGTAAGGTTCGTGCTGCTAGCTATTTCGGGTGCTAAATGATAAGTCTGAGCTAAGATTCAGAGTACGTTTATTCCGAAACTTCACGCTAATTAATGCTAATGATGGTAATGAGTGCTACAAGTATGCCGGTCGATCGCGCACTGGCTCGCGTAGCTCACGCTTTCCGCTGGTGCGGCCGCGCGACCTACTTGAGTCAAAACTGCTGATGATGATGTGTTCGATGAGTATCGAACAATTGTCGACGTGATACAAATTATGTAAACGCAAGTTGACTGATGCGATTGGCTGTTGCAAATTCATTCAACCAATCACAGTTACCGCACGTTTAATAATTTGTCTCAGTAATTTTTATTACCGAATCTGGGCGTTAATGTTGCTGTTTGGTCCACAATGCAAGAAGGTTTTATTGTAAATGCATTTACATACTCCTAAGGAAACCTAACTGTGACAGAGTTACGTATCTCAATACATTAAGACACTGAAAGTAGGTACCAATACTAAACATGCACCGAGACCACAGACATAAATCTAACTAAATACCGCAAGTCCCTCCATATGTTGAAAACCAAGCGTACCACTTTTTCACACACAATTTATATATATAAACATTTCCAATTTTATTTCCAATTTTTTCTATACAGTCTCTACAGCTCAATATGGCACAGTTAGGCATTTTTCTAGATTTCGGTGGATTTTTGGTGGCGATAATGCTAAATAAAAAGCTCAAAGTACGATCATTGATCGTAATTTGACTCCGTTTTCTGACACGCGCAAACCTGATTAGATGACGCGATTATATGTATTTCATACAATCGCCTCATCTAGTCAGGTTTATATCTATGGTTAAGACTATAGTTTGAGTTAATCGACACGAAAGAAGAAGAACCGTCATGCTGTTTTGCATTATTCTAGTCTTTAATGACAATAAAAACTGGTGAAATTAGACAATCAACAGATACACAAACAAACAAAACTTCAAATAAAATTAATTAACCCCCACTCCCACATTTTTAATTGTAGTTACATTAACAGAGTCTCAAGAGGCTCACATAACAGACAGGCTAAATAAAAAAATCACCACACATTGTAGTGAACTCTACAATTCGTGGATTTGTTAATTTCTTAGAATAAACTCGCTTGATTAAACGGAAATACAAATAAACAAAACTTCAAAATAAATGAATTATATTCCATTCTCACAAACGCTTACATAAAAATTGCATTTGCCCTAACAGTATTTAATTAACTACAAAAAGTACATAACAGGCTAGATGAAAGATTCACTACACTTTTTTTTTAAAAACCATTAATGTACACACACATAATAAAGAGACAAGAAGAAGAAGGAACAGTAAATAGGTACAAAGGTACGCTTATATCAAAGAAATCTCTTCCAGCATACCTGCGAGAGGAGAGTTGAAAATAAGATATGTAGATACCGTGTGTAGAGGGGCAATAAAAAGAAAAACATATCAAACAATTTACTATAAAATAGAATAAAATATAACTAATTAATAAATACTCTCATAAACATACATATTAATAAATTAAATATTGCTATACTAAATAATATAATAAATAAATAATAGGTATTACATGATTATTTGCAACTATGACGGAATGGAAAGTTAGTGCTCTTTCACTATATTTGTAAAAACAGCAAGAGTTTTGCAGCCCCTAATGTCAGGCACATTTTGGAGAACTCGCACTAATATTGCACTCCAATCCGTGCATTTCTTAATACTTAGAAATTACCTCGCTTGCTAAAATGGACATACAAACAAACATAACTTCAAATAAAATTAATTATATTCTGCTTCCACAAAACGCTCATACAAAAACTGTTTATCCAAATATTTAATTAGCTATAAAATACTCAAAACAGGCCAGGCTAAATGAAAGACTCACTACACATCGTAGTGAATCATTGCATTTGTCAATAACTAAGAATAAATTCGCGTGCTTAAACGGACATACTTACAAACAAACAGAATTTGAAATAAAAATATTTATGTCCCATTCGCAAAAGCCCACATTTTAAACTGTAGTTCCCTTAACAGCATTTAATTAGCTACAAAAGGCTCATAACAGGCTAAATGAAAGATTCACTACACATTGTAGTGAACTCGCACTAACACTATACTACAATCCGTGCATTTGTTAATTAGGTACTTAGAAATTATCTCGCTTGCTACTCAGCCTTAATGTGTAGTTTAACTTTAAGTAGAAAGTTTTCTTTGCCTTGTAAATTGGTAAGGGTTGGTTTACACTGGTAGTTGTTTTTGCTATGTAGTAGGAGTTTTCTAAATGGTATTTTGACGTTGTTTTTTTGTTTTGTGCCATTTTAAAATGATCTTGTTTACATGATGCTGTCGACAAGTAAAATTAAAAAAAACTGTGACACATTCTTATTTCATGCTACATAATTTATATAGTACATAGTAGATACGCTTCGACCGGCAATCTATTGAACACGTAATTATTACACGATATCTTGCGAAAACACTCAGATTCAAACAGTAAAACACCCAGAACTTTTGAACGGCAGAACTGATTTTATTCAAACATTGCTAAGAACACTTTCGACAAAATCACATTTCAAAAAAAAACTAAAAAAAAATCGGTTCATCTGTTTAGGAGCTATGAAGCCACAGACAGACACACAGATACACAGCAACAAACGTATAACACCCCTCTTTTTCCGTCGGGGGTTAAATAGTTGCAACTATTCAACCCCCGACGGAAACACTTAAATGTTTATTTTTTTTAGACGGTGCTTGTAGTCGATTTATTTATTTTAACAATAGCTTCTGCTAGCAGCGTCGCCTGCATGAAAGTCAGGTATTATCCCAAGGGATCGTACTCTCGGCATAAAATCCTATCCTATGTTAGTCTACAAGTTCTTTATACTTAAATTCATCATAATCAACCAAGACAATTCATTAAAGTTGTGCGGTTACGCCGTGAAAACATGGCAAACAGACAGACAGAGATGCATTCACATTTATACTATTTTAGTATGAATTCATTCTGAATTTTAGAAAATATATGGCAGGTATTCATAAACAAATAACTTCTCTGATAAAATTCTAAATCATTTTTTTCGTATTTGTTATGATACTACTTTCCAAAATAATCAAAAATATCGCCGTGATTCCTTTTTTTCGTCTTTGAACTGAAGTTAACTTAATGGCTCAATTACCTGTCGCTTGGACACGTAAACCGTTCGCTAACCTGGTCATAACTTCACTCTGGACATTAACCGTTAGTCGTAATTAATTTGTTAACAACAACCGGGGTAGCCGCCACTTTAGCTACTTTAATTTTTAGCCTTATTTCGATCTTGTCTCGCTATACCTATTAAGTGCACATACGCTTGTTTTCACATAACTTTTGTGCACTAAAACGCTGTTGATGTTTTAGGGAGATATAATAGCTGTGTAAGCGTAAACATAGGTATAGGGGGTGACGATATGCTCTTCGAGTAAGGTCATTGTGAATGTGTGTAAGGGACAGATGCATACAAGTCATATACATCTGTCCCTTACACACACTAAAAATAACCATACTCTAAGAGCTTATGGTCACTCCCCTGGTTTTATCTCAGTAAAAAGTTTTCTTATGAACCGGGGCAATGACAACGTATATGACTGAAGAATAAACATGCATCTCTGCCTAAAATTGGGTCGGTTCTGTGTAAGAGATACCCATTTAATAAGTCATGTCCTCCAACTTGACTCCACCTCGGATCATCAATTTGACAGTTGTAGCTTGTTACTTATTGGCAATAATAGAGTGTATTTTTCCATTTTCATGACGATTAATCGCTCATAACTTCATTCTGGCAATTTACATTATGACATCTATAATAATATTATAAAGAGGTAAAGCTTGTGAGTTTGTGAAGTTGTAAGGAGTAATCTCTGGATCTACTGAACCGATTTGTAAAATTCTTTCACCAGTAGAAAGCTACATTATTCCCTAGTGTCATAGGCTACAATATATTTTTCATCACACTTGCACGTAACGAGTAGATAAACATACAGGTTAACTTGGCCGTAATGCTCCATATAAAACCCTCGGGCTTTGTTTTTGTCATGAAACCCTAGGGCGGTAAGTAATATTGTTTTTAATTTATGGCACTGCACACAGGTCATGCAAGTTCAAGCAAGGAGTTTACACGCAATTGAAAAATTGTCTTAAAATGTTAACTAAACATGAATTTCTTTGAAATCTCGCTACATGTTACTTAAATACTCAACTAATGTTCTTAATAATCGATTTTAATAGTTATACTCGTAGTATGAAAACGTCGAAATTATTTAATTCCTTTTACACTCCGTCATGGCTGTATACCTACGTAAGTATTTGCCCTTAAAGATTCTGAACGAAACACTGTATAATCTGTGGTGTGGGCAAAAATTCGCCAACCGCTTACAAAAAAGTTCACGTATTTCGTAATAACAGCTGTGCTGACTTGTGTATTAAAGCTATAATTCATAATTATTACTTGCAAAAGTGATGAAAAACATTGTATGTATCACGGGCGGTACGAGAATTACGAACCTCGACTCAGAAAGCCCTCAGTCTTCGACTTCGGGCTTCTACTAGAGTCTCGATCGTAATTCCTTATTTACCGCACTTAATACACAATGTACTATAAAAAAAATAGAGATCCTTATGAAAATTACAATAATATAACCCAAGGTAGCAAAATGTTGCCTATAAAATTGAATCCTTGGCATGCGCTAAGAAAACTGTTGATGATAGATAAAAATTAGTAGGTAGGTAGGTTAGATAGGTAGGATAGGCAGTGTAGGCAGGGTAGGCAGGGCAGGCAGGGTAGGCAGGGTAGGCAGGATAGGCAAGGTAGGCAGGGTAGGCAGGGTAAGCAGAGTAGACAGGGTAGGCAGGATAGGCAAGGTAGGCAGGGTAGGCAGGGTAAGCAGAGTAGACAGGGTAGGCAGGGTAGGCAGGGTAAGCAGGATAGGCAGGGTAGGGTGAACTCGCTACAAACAGGTAACATGGTAAATATCCCGCTTATAATGTTAATGTTATTATTCAGAAAGTCTGGTCAATTTAATTATTTCAATAGTTTTATCACATTGCCAACTCATAATAGACATTATTAAAATTGCCCGGGCATTATGAATAATGCCGTATTAATCACTTGGTCCATAACATGACATACATCTTTTTATTATCCGGCCCAATAAGGGGTGGGCATTATTCAGAAAGCCCAGTCAATTTAATTATTACAACAGTTTTTATCACATTGCCTACTCATAGTAGGCATTATTCAAATTGCCCGAGCATTATGAATAATGCCGTATTAATCACTTGGTCCATAAATGTATAACTACAAGGAAGTTAGTGACAGAAACGAATCGCTGAAAAACCGACTTCACGTGGTCTTGTCTGCCCTGCCCCTTGAGTGTAATTTAAGCCCGCGTAGGCGTCGAGTGGCGAGGCAGCCCGCGTAGGCGTGGAGTACTTCGGCTTGCTGGCCAGCTTCACTGGCCAGCCTCAGCCCCGGCGACGAGCGTTAAGACCATCTGCGACGATAAAATTGCGTGAGATCACTGGAGCCCCGCAGCGCCGGCGCCGTGACAGAAACCATGCCTGCTGCATGCTCGCTTGCACGTTGCATGCATGGTGTATGCTTGTTTGCATACTTCATACAGGGAAATAAAAAAAATAGTGTTCAATCAATTTTATTATTATGCAAAAAGATACAAAATTATTCTTACTATGAATTTTCTGTAATGAGTATTTCAATAATTATGGATATGAAATGTATGCCAAAAGACGCTTCTGACTGTGAACTTTTTGCATTAGGATGGTTCTGCCTTTTAATGTCTATTGATATGAAATTTATGTCTAAAGATGATTCATCATCATCATCATTTCAGCCAAAAGACGTCCACTGCTGGACATAGGCCTCCCCCAGGCGTCGCCACATTGATCGATCCCGTGAAAGATGATTCAGATTCAGATGATTCAGACTTACAAAATTATGAGTTTTGAATGTATGATAAATGAGTGTATGCCAAACGATTTACTGCGAAATGAAGTCTATGCTATCCGTTGTTATGCAAAATAATATTATGACATAAAAAGTTCTGCTTTTTAAGGTAGACCCAATTTAAATGGATGGTCTTGTTCCTTGTTGAAAATATCATAAATTGGCCTTGATTTTAATACTTTTCTCAGCTATTTCCTTTCTCATACTTTTTGTCTTTTCAGTCCTTGTTATGAGCTGAGTTCTATCTTTTAGTAGTTTTTTGGTTGCATTTGATAGCCACATCGTCTTATTCATTTCACTCCTTGGTTTGCTGTTTTCTTTCGTGGCCATAAGCTCTTCAAAGTAGTTATACTTGGTTTGTGTTTTTAGATCTATTGTGTCCCTTCTAAAAAGATTTTGTGTCTCTTTCAGTCTCTCAGTAATCTCCAGTGTTATAGTATTGGTTTGCTTTACTCTAAACGGTCTGGTTTTCATAAAAGTGTTTAATTGTAGTTTAGCTCTAACCATTCTGTGATTGCTGTTAAAATTGAGGTTCTTTATAACTCTGCAGTCTTGGAATTCTTTACTTTTATTAGTGAGAATATAGTCTATCTCGTTTTTATAACGACCGTCTGCCGATATCCATGTCCATCTGTTGCTGTCGCGACTTTTTTATAGACTATTCAATATTTTCAGATTGTTCTCATATGCCATTTGTACAAGTTTTCCACCATTTCTTGTCCTCTTTCCTGAGCAGTACGGACCCAGCATAGTCTCCTCTCGTTCGCTTCTCGATCCTGTTCTGGCATTGAAATCTCCCATCACTGTTAAGTTATTATGTGCATGATCTTTTATTTCGTTTGTTAACATTGCGTAGAAGCCGTCGATTTCTTTGTTGCTAGACTGTTCGGTTGGTGAGTAAACTTGCACAATTGACCACATTTTGTTGTTGGGCGGTAATTTTAAGTTGATAATTGCGATGCGTTTGGATACGCCTATGAACTCGACGATGTATTCTCTTAGTTCTTTATTTATCAAAAATCCAATTCCATATTGGCCAGGTGTATCGCCCTTAAAGTAGAAAATAAAATTTCCATCATCTTCTATGCTCTCTCCTTGGCGTCGAACTTCGCTCAATCCGATCACCGACCATTTCATGTTTTCTAGTGCTAATAACAGTTCGGTCAGGCTTTCGTTAGTTCTTAGGGAGAGCGTATTGTATGTTGTAATGTGTAATATTTCGTCCTTTTGATGAGGTTTTTATGGTATGCAAATGCTCGATGTTTAAGTGATACATTTGAAGGTTAGCGGTCGACTTCCCCCACGGTGACCGGCCGGCTTGGGGTGCAGGTTGTCCGTTGATCGGTTGTTAATTGCTATTGTTTTTTGTAAGTAGGGTTTATTGTTGAAGGGTTTGATCGAGATCTCATTACATCGAAGGCGTTTGGTCTAGCTTTGATAGAACTTAGTGTTTGCTGTTTTTTAGGTTGAGTTATTGAACCCGACTATGGTGAAGTAGACGGTTCCCTTTTTCTTTTGTCAGAGTTGGGTTCTTTGACTATTAGTTAATCGTGTTTCAAAAAGGCTATGTTCCCCTTTTTCCTCTCTTCTAGTAGTTGTGGTTGCAAAGCTTTCCTTTTCTCTAAAACTTCCTTCGAGTAGTCTTCCGATACGTGGATTCTCTTAAAACTCTTTTTATTCTTCATTATTTCTTTCTTTTTCCATCCGTTTAAAAAAGAACATAGCAAAGGTCTCAGTTTTTTCGCGACCTTCTTTTGCCCTAAGCGGTATAATTTGTTCACTTCTTTTTCTTTTTTGTCATATTTAAGTCGCCTTCAAATTTCTCCTTTACGCTCTCAAATAACTCCGATGTGGACTTTTCCCTCTCCTCTAATCCAAAAATAATTATGTTATTACTTTTTTTCTTTCTTTAAATATTCTATCTCTTTCTCTAGATTGCAAATTTTTTGTTTTAGTTCTTCGTTTTCTTTAATAATCGGAGTTAGTTTTTCATTTATCCGATCCATTATATTATTTGTGATAGATTCCGTTAATACACTTGACTGCTTCTGCATTTCTATCTTCATTTTATCAAATAATATTTGAAACTGACCTTCCATGTTAACGGTTTGAATTGTGAAAAACGGAACGTATAATAGAAGTAAAAAACAAAATCTTGAGGTGGCCACACTAGAGATAATGCGAACCCAACAGGCTGACAGCCAAGCTAATGTCTGTTTGACGTTGATCGAGATGTCAGTACATTGGGTGGGTGTTTTGAATTTCTGACCTCAATTGTTGTTGTTGATGTCCATCATCCCTTTGCTGGGTATAATGTTGACAATGTCCACGATTTACTCCTTTGTTGTTTGTGACAATTTTACTTTTAACTATTTCAACAACGTCTGTGACGGGAATAGATATTTTGAAGTTGACTTTGTCAAAATATTTGAGGGTAGAAGTTTTTTAAATGGGATGCGTTGAAAGTTTTGATTGCCATTTTTGGATGTTTTTAGCACTTTTATCGCTAGATAACAATATAGCACTTCTGCGAACACTTTATCCACAGATCTATAGTATTTTTTGCACAAACTTCGCGGTTTTTATAATTAAATACGGAAAAATTCGAGAGCGCTAAGTACTTCTGACAGCAGTTTGACAATCCCCAGCAAACAACTGGCAATAGCACATAATAAATACAGAACGGAACACAACTGCATTCTTCTAAAAGTAATTTAAATCAAACTGTATCTGACCAGTGGGTTGGACGGCAGTCGACATAAAATAAGTGTTCCATTTTTTTTGCCCTTTGTTGCTGAAAATGAATTGTTACCACATTGCACTAAGAAATGTCGCATATCATCGAGGAAATGCAATTTAAAACCTTGTGTTATCGGGAGCGACGTTAATAAAGCGCATTATATTTTTCTTACTGGCAATCGGTTCGATTTGTGTTCTAATTAAAGTGGCTTGTAAATGGGTCAGTTAAAATCGGACTGACTTCTGTCAACTTTTGCTATCAAGTGTCAAATTGTCCGTAGTTTGCAACCACAACAGCTGTCATTGTTTGACAGTTGTTTGTAGTTGTGTTGTAAATTATGTAAAATAAAATTATTCATTACAAAATATATTTTTTAAACAAGCTTTTTTCGTATTCTCCTCAGCAAACCCTTTCATTTGACAGACATATCATGTCCGTGCACAAAAAATAACTAGACCGCCATATTGGATTTAGAATTAAATCACTTAGGTAACCATGCATTGGTACTAAGACCACACTTTTAAAATTGCAATTTCTCAAAAACTATGGAAAGTAGAGTTATTGGCATTCCAAAAGTGTACTAAGTGTTTAAAGTTTTTTTAATTGGGTAACATTTAATCCCTGATTGTTTAGATGTTTGTAAAAATTATCTCTTATTCAATAGCGTTGACCGTCTTTTTCTCAGCGATCACTGATAGAAAACTACGCTATCGCTGTCATCTATTACTTTTATGTTGGCAAAATGAACGGAGCCGCGGGAAACAGCTAGTAGCTACTAAGACGTGAAAATGTGAAATTCTGTGTGATTTTATATGTACGTATACCTTCGTATCCTATTCGTTCCGCTCGTCTCCTCTTTTGTAGACAGCAACTCTAAATGCAAGTCGAAAAGAGATTCCGGCATTAGTCCAAGAACATACAAGAATTACCGGAAAATACCTCTCTTAAAATGTGTACAGATAGTAGAACATTATTGAAACTTTTATAATTTATTGTGTAGTGCATTAAGAAATGCCGGGCGTTTCTAACATGATGTATATTGCTTCGAGCTATGAGCTGCAATAACGGTAGTTGTAATATCAAAGTCGTGCTCTAACAGTGGCTGGTTCACAACTCTATGGTTTATGTACTGCATTCAGTCGTTCTTTTGTTTTTGATTCCTTATTGGATCTTTAATTGAGCAAAACCCATCAAGTGAAAGCACAACTAAAGCCATTAAATCATACATTAATAATTCCAATCACGAACGATTTCATATTTAGCGACCGCTTCGTAAAGGAAAATTTATGAATATTTGTATGTCGTTTTGTAGCTAGTAAATACTTTTTCTTTACTAATTCTTTCATTATTTTTAATACTTCCACTCCGTTACAGTAACATAACATTAAGATAAAAAGGCAGTCAAAAAGAAATTAGAAATTCAAATCTATGCTGGTTACCTCACAGAAAGCGATGCATTGAAAACTGGGCAATCGTTTATAAAATGGCAATTTTGCATAATATTCACGGAAAACTGCATCTTAAACCTCTTACAGTAGACGTTTTCCGATATCTACCGTACGCTCGTAGATTCAAATTGCCTTTGAATCAATAAATAGATTATGCAATTCGCAAAGCGACGTTTTAAATAAGTTTTTAATCAAGACTTTATTTTATATGGCTTTTTGTGGGGTTCTTGGATTGTGATTGGTTAGATTTATATTGAGAAAATTGACAAAAGAACATCAAATGCATTTTGTATTTCAATTTAAAGCGGCACTGCATACCGCAGCGTTGTGCGTTACTAACAATAAGTCAGCGTTGTTAATTTGTCTTAGCTTCCACAATTTAAAGCGGCACTGCATACCGCAGCGTTGTGCGTTACTAACAATAAGTCAGCGTTGTTAATTTATCTTAGCTGCCACAATTTTCTAAGTACCTATTGGTTCTGAAAAAAAACGTTTGAACTTTTCAAAATATTTCTTAGATCAGATAAATCAAATCAGATAGGATGGTGTGAAAAAACGTAAAGTTTAGGGTAATAGAAACTTTTATCTTACACGAAAAGAGATTAAACACAAGATAATACTTAACTATTTTCGAGTGACGGAACAGAGTGTTAAATTCCTGAGAGACCAAGCGGAATTTGTCGCTTTCAGTCAAATACCCAACTTCTACCGTTTTTACGGTTTATTTTTTTAAGGGGGGTAGTATTTAAACGAGCGACTGACTGCGACTGACGAAAAATCATTAATTTACGTTATAGTATTACTAAGCGAGCGACTGACTGTGACTGACGAGAAATCAACAGAAGAGCAACTTACAAAAATTAATTTGAGTTACTTAAAATAAAAAATGAGAAGCTTCATAATATTTGAATTGAAAATAAAAGTTGTCGACGGAACCCTACCCAGCGGGTAGCAAAGCGTTTTGGTCCCTGGCTAAGACGGTCGAATCAAACTTTTGTCGCCCCTCACTACCACCACTGCTGAAACCTGACGGGTCACTGGCCCACTCCGCTGAGGAGAAGGCAAACTTGTTTGCCTCCCTTTTTGCGGAATCTTCGCATCTGAATTCTAATGGCGCGCAGCCTCCCCCTTCTCCTGATGGATGTGTGACGAGTATGTCGGACATTCGCATCCATCAAAAAGACGTCCGTAGGGTGCTGCGTAGCCTTGATGTGAATAAAGCGAGTGGCCCAGACGGGATACCAGCAATTGTCCTTAAAACCTGTGCACCTGAATTGTCTCTGATCTTGACACGCCTATATCGTCTTTCGATAGAGACTGGAAAAGTGCCGAAGGCTTGGAAGCAGGCCAACGTACAGCCCGTGCCCATGAAGGGCAGTCGAGCTGACCCGGCTAACTACAGACCCATATCTGTAACGTCCATCCTCTGTAAGAGTATGGAACGTGTGCTCAACGGTAAACTCCTGGCATACCTAGAAGCAAACGACATCCTCAGTGACCGCCAATACGGCTTCCGCCGAAATCGGTCCACTGGGGATCTTTTAGCGTATGCCATTCACATCTGGAGTGAGGCCATCGAGAGACACGGGGAAGCGCTAGCCGTCTCCCTCGACATCTCGAAGGCTTTCGACAGGGTCTGGCACGAAAGCCTCATTGGTAAGCTTCCTTCCTTCGGTCTGCCTAGTGGTCTGTGTGATTGGATTGCGGACTTCCTGAGTGATCGATCCATCTGAGTGGTTATCGACGGCTGCTCGTCCGGTCAGTTAGATATCAACGCCGGAGTCCCTCAGGGGTCAGTGCTCTCGGCAACATTATTCTTGCTGCACATTAATGATCTGCTTAAACCCGGCACCTTTGGGTACGCAGACGACAGCACTGTTGCTGAGAGATACGTGTCCGGCGCACGGGCTACTGGGCCTCAGATTCAGTCTCTCCGGGAGGCCATGGTTGAACGCTTGAACCTGTCCTTAAAGGCGGTTTCCGAATGGGGTGATGCCAATCTGGTCAGCTTCAATGCTTCTAAGACCCAGGCGTGTCTTTTTTCCGCTAAAAAGAGCCAATTCCACCCGGCTCCTTCTTTCTGTGGTGTAACCGTGCCGTTAGCGGACCACCTCGAACTGCTTGGTGTAACGTTGACATCGACTCTCAACTTCGGTCCTTACATTGAGGCGAAAGCTCAGTTAGCTGCAAAAAAGTTGGGGATTCTTGCAAAGGTGAGACGGTACTTCACGCCAGAACAGCTGCTCAACTTGTATAAAGCGCAAGTTCGGTCATGCATGGAGTACTGCTCTCACCTCTGGGATGGATCTGCCAAATACCAGCTTGATGCACTTGAGTCGATTGACAGACGGGCCAAAAGGCTTATTGGCAACGATGCACTGGTCGCATCAAAGCTCCAGAGCCTCGAACATCGACGCCGAGTCGCCAGTCTGTCGGTTTTTTATCGGTTACATTTCGGGGAGTGTGCGACGGAACTGCACAATTTGATTCCGCCTAGCCCTTTCCATCATCGGACTACAAGACGTACGGCCATGCGCCATCGGTACATGGTTGACATCCCTCCCATACGCACAAAGCGTTTTGCTAATACTTTCATTGTGCGCACAGCTAAGGAGTGGAATTCCCTTCCGGAGTCTTTGTTCCCTGATAGCTACAACCTAGGGGTCTTTAAGTCAAGAGTGAATAGGTTTCTTCTAGGCAAGCGTGCTTCACCGTAGACCACATCATCGCTTAACATCAGGCGAGATGGTGGTCAAACGCAAGCCTATAGATTATAAAAAAAAAAAAAAAAACCCTGCTGCAGGGCTCCTTTTTCTGTCTGCAGGGTCTAAAGTAACCCAACACGAAGGAGATGACGTGAGCTAAGTTCGCTCGAACCTAACCCATCCGTGTTTTTTTTTTTTTTTGGTTTGTAAATCATCCTATGATTTTTCCCGCTCTGCTCAGCGGGAGGGCGTGTCAGGCTTTTACTGACTAAAACCCATCCGTGTTCCCTTTGTTCTCTAGCTCGCTTTACGAGGACTAATTCGTTAAAAACACGAATACACCCGAACGGCCGCGCATTTTTAGTGGCTCACTTAGTAATTAAGTTGCACGGCTAGAATCTTAAATGGTTTAATTACAACCCACTTTTTATAAGCTAGTTCTGGATTTTATTATTAATCAATATTCGTCGTTAGTTTAGATACATTTTCGCTTACTCAAATTCATACCGCTCAAGTTATTAAAACAGTATCTCAACATCAGTCGCTAAGTTTTTTTTATTCGGTCGTTTTATAATTCCCCTTTTTTAAGAATGGCTTATTCAAAACCATGGTCAAATTAATATAATTTTATATATTAAATGAATAATAGTACTCTGTTGTTTTTCCAAAATATGATTTTATTTTACTAAGTAGTCAAATAAATAACAAAAACACCAACATAATCACTGTTGCCACAATTATAGGTTGACGGGAAGAAGAAGATTTAACCAAAAAAAAATATTTGTAAAGCTTTAGCGGATTGTAAATGCAAACCATGGGACTAGTAAATATTCAGAAATGTCTGTCGTACAAGAAAAAAATTGCGGTGATGTGCTCTGAGTTACGACAGCGTGACAGTGTGAGCCATAATCGTAATTACATCACATACGACTTCTACTCCGTAGCAAATCGATTAGTTCCTCTAACAGCAACCAATGAGATCTTGTAGGTCACAACAACTAACATAATTTTCATTATTTTAATAGTCATTCATCAGTTTTTCGGAACAGTATTGGTCACGGACCCAATTTATGTTTTTAATTTCATTATGACTCAACTCTTACCCTCTCGAGTCTTGGTTTCTAGGAAACACGGGCTTTTAGTAGTGTTAAAAAACTTAAAAGAATTTCGTAACATTTATCGGCAAAGCGGCAAACCCCTCAAATTCGAGCTGCAAACTTAAGGGCCGTCTCTTAACTTTTATGCAGATTGACTCGCCAATGTTTTCCAACAGCGCTGCCTCTTAACTGACTTAATAGTTGTAGACTGCTAGAAATTTAAATTAAAAGTCGAGCTTGATTGACCTACCCCTTAAGAACTTTGAGTAGTATTGACCTACTTATTATATCGGCGATTCTATTATACCTTACATAACCTTATGTAATTCCAGGCATCCTTGTCTACGTCAATTGTAAATTCTAAGTATAGCCTAAGATAACACTGCTAAACCCTGCAAGTAAATTTGCGTTTAATGAAACTCAATTTCATGTATGATACTTGATAGTACAATACATTGCTGCAGGATTGCCTATAGGCTTTAGCGTTATCTACTATTCGTTCAAAATATCTGTGCACATCAACCCCACTCCCCGCTTTCACATCGTACGCCAATAGCGAGAGTCGAACGTCAGAGTGATATTGAGAGCTCCAACACATACACACAGTACACACACACACAGTACACAGTTATTTTGACTGTGCAGTAGCCTCAAATACCTTAATTAAATAAATTGTAATTAATTATTGATAGTTTACCCCAGATATATAAGTTTTTTCAAGTGAATCTAACGTCATTTGTAAGTGATGTAAAAAATAGCAAAACAATAAATTTCGCCAGCGTCAGTTAACCGCTAGTTTATCTGTCATAAATTGCCATTAACTGAGATTTGCTGGTATCAGCCGGCTATATACGTATTCGCTAGGTCAAAGAAAAAAAAGAAAATTGAGGCTAGATATTACCAGGCGACTCTGCTATTATCTACTGTTCTATCAAGTATCTTTCATAATAATTAACCTTTGTCAATTCAAACATACCTGTAATTTAACTATGGGATCTTAGGCTAATGGAAACAACGTTGGGTTTCTCTCATACGTTATTCAAGCGCTATTTACACTAAGTTGAAAACCGATCTTATTTTACAATGTTCGAAACGGGTTCTGTACTAGTCAATCTGGTAATACGGCTTACGTTGCGTGAGCCTAGTGTTATACATAAGGTGAAATGTAAGGAAATGTATATACTTAAGCTTTTTGTTGGAATTGCGAGGACTTTCTTGTGTTCTGGTTCAATTGACAGTTGTGTATTTTGAACCAGAACACAATGGTTCGTGACGTCACACGATATTTCAACGCACTGTTCGTATTTTTTTTGTTTACGTGGCAAAAGAAAAATACGTGTCCAATATTTTTAGGTTATGTAACTGACGGACAAAATATATATTTTTTATCAACTACCCTTTTCGAAAACCAGTTGATAACGCAGTCCCTATACCTATCCACTAATACTGGCCGGTGGCTGACCTTAAAGACTGCCATGAAAAAGATTTTCATGGCAGTCTTCTTTCATTTTTTTAATTCAGGAGATTATTTATTTTAGGCATGAGTACTCTGCTTACTGTGCCACAGACTCAAACCTTTCATCTATGTGAAAACGAAAGGATGTTTATTTATGAAAAGTAACCCACTTTTATAACCAGGGGCTAGATCATGAAACTATCTATTATAAAGATAAAATTCTTTGAATTCTGATTAAAACCCGAGATAAAAACAGGCTTCAGCACCGTAGCCCACATACATACGCCACGGCAGGCTATACAGAAGACCGAAGAGTACAACCTGCCTCTCTGTTTACCGTTTGTGGACTACGAGAAAGTCTTCAATTCGATTGAGACCTGGGCTGTACTGCAGTCTCTCCAACGGTGTCAAATTGACTACCGGTACATCGAGGTGTTGAAGTGTTTATACAAAAACGACACCATGTCAGTTCGACTTCAGGATCAGACCTTGGAACCCGTACATTTGCAGCGAGGTGTGAGACAGGGAGACGTCATATCTCCAAAGCTGTTCACCGCTGCACTGGAGGACGTCTTCAGGGTTCTGGACTGGAGAGGGCTAGGCATCAACGTCAAAGGCGAGTACATCACTCACTTTCGGTTTGCCGACGATATAGTGGTTATGGCTGAGATCATGGAGGACCTCAGTATAATGCTCGATGACCTCAGTAGAGCTTCCGAAAGAGTGGGTCTAAGGATTAACATGGACAAAACCAATGATACTGAATGCCCATGTTACTCCTATTAAAGTCGGAGACTATACACTCGAAGTTGTAGGCGACTATGTCTACCTGGGACAAACGATCCAGTTGGGTAGGGCCAACTACGAAAAAGAGGTCAACCGTCGAATCCGACTCGGCTGGGCAGCGTTCGGGAAGTTACGCGTATCTTCTCGTCTAACTTACCACGGTGTCTCAAGACGAAAATCTATGACCAGTCTGTGTTGCCAGTGATGACATATGGCTCTGAGACGTGGTCGCTTACATGGGCCTCATCAGAAAGCTTACAGTCACCCAAAGGGTAATGGAGAGTGCTATACACGGAGTTTCCTTGCGTGATCGAAGCAGAAATGTAGAGATCCGCAAGAGAACCAGGGTTACCGACATAGCCCGAAGAATTGCCAAACTTAAGTGGCAGTGGGCAGGGCACATTGCTCGCAGAACGGATGGCCGATGGGGCAGAAAGGTTCTGGAGTAGCGACCGCGAACCGGAAGACGTTGCGTTGGAAGGCCTCCCACCAGGTGGACCGACGACCTGGTGATGGTTGCAGGGATACGCTGGTTGCGAGACGCACGGGACCGGTCTAATTGGCGACGCTTGGGGGAGGCCTATGTCCAGCAGTGGACGTATTTCGGCTGATATGATGATGATGATGATGAAAACAACTGGAATAAACCGGGCTATCTTGTTGACTCGGACTTTCTCGAGTTGACTGTGCGTTTTCATTCAAAATTTTTTTAGCTCTATCAAAATTACTTTATGAAATTGTTGAGGCTATTGCTCTGTTAAGAGTTTAAGTAAGAAATAATTTCAGTAACAGGTTTGTCAGTGACTAAAATATACGGTTATATTGACTTTCAGGAAATATTATGTCATGTAATAATTATTATACAAATAATTTGGTTTGACTTATACTGTACGGATTACAAATTGCGTATTTTTTTCAAACGTACGAGTATAAATAAGTATTTTTAATAAAAAGAAACTGAAGTTTAGATTTATCACATAATTAATACCAATCCTTTTTTGGAAGTAAGGAGAATATTTTATTTTAGCTAGAAGATTGCCGTGCAGTTGACTTAAACCCTCAATCTATTTAGAAAATGAAAGGATATTTATTTATGAAGTAACTCACTTTTATAACCATGATACTATCTTTGTAAAGATAAAATTCAAAGAAGTCTGATCGAAACCCAAGATAAAAACAATGCAATCCTGATAAAGCCAGAGGCCCCAATCAAACTCCTGTTACTATGAAAAAAGTTGCGAATAAAACTCAAAGACATTCTAATTTCAAATATTTGAAGCACTAGATATGAATCCACTGCGCACAGTACGTAGCAAAACGTCTATGTACAGACGATTTACCGGTACATAGAAACTTTACATTAACATAAGCAACACAAAACGTCATTCAGCTTTTAATATCGCTACTACAGAAACAAAAACAATGTTTATTTAATTGTAAACCATAACAGCCCTTTTTTTTTTGAAGAGGAAACACTACCTTCAAACGGTGAAATCTAATTGTAGTGAATGGAGCAATCGAAATGGGTGGCCACTCGAGAACATTGGTGTTGTGGCATTGTTATGATTGCATACGCGTTTGCTGTTTGAACACCCATTACTGGATCACTTTACGTCATTATTTCTCTACATATCACGTATTCGTAATTAAAGGATTATATTCGTGTTGGTTTGGGACTTTAAATGGAATAATTATTAACTATTTGAACCTAATGAATATCGGGTTGCATCGGCGGATTATATTACTATAAGTTACTATTTGTATATGTACAATATTTGAAAGGGTCTGGCTTAAGGTGTTGAATGGTATAAACATGACAAAATCGCAAATACAACTGATCTTTATGCGGTTATTTTGCAAGTCAACAAAATCTTACGTCACTATCAATTTCTGTAAAACATAGCTTTTACCACTTTATCTACCATAATACGGTCCATATATATAGAAACTCGAGCCGTTCCTCTGGGAGTAGGTATACCTCCTATACAACTATAGGATTAGTTGCAGCTCGCGGCTTCGTTTTTGTGTTTGAATCGAATTTGGTGAAACTACAGCGTATAAATAAAACTTTATTATTGCCCCTATACAGCGGCACACGAAATATAGATATTAACAGGCAAACTAAAAGTTTTTATGAGAATAGATTGGTATGGAAATAGTCGTCTGTTATAAAGTGGATATGAATGTATCGTTTCATTCGTTATGAACGCTTTAAAAGCACTGTCATCCTCATCACCGCTTGCCATCAGATGAGATAGTGGTCAAACGTGAGCCTATATGTGTCGATTCGATAACCTCTTTTATTAGAAGTCGGTAAAACGGACTCTTATTTCCGTATTCAATTAAAAGTCTGCGAAAAGGTTTCTTCTAGGCAAGCGCGCATCATCGTCGACCACATCATCGCTTACCATCAGGTGAGATAGTGGTCAAGCGCAAGCCTACAAACAATTAAAAAAAAAGGTTTTTTTAGGTAAATGAATATGTATAAGATAAAAATATATACATACATAAAGTTACGCATTTTTAACATGGGGTAGGTGGAAACTACAGAACGCCACCTGCCACGATCATTACAAATACTCCTTTTGCTTCATTTACGTTCGTACATCTAGTCGTATACGCACGCCGGATAAGAGTACTGCGTACCGGCCTTTAAAATTTACTACTATTAGTACTTGGGTAAGCCAAACGGTCTACATTTAGACCTACAAAACCAGAGATTAACCTAAAATATACGTCAGACGCACACACACAGCCGGACTTACATCGTATCCAAATAACGTTACCGCCGCGGTTACCAAAATCGCATCTATGGAATAGCAGAAGCCCAATTTAAATATTACAAATAGATACAGACGTTTAAGGCGTGTAGGCGTAAATGTTAAACAAGCCAAACAAACTTGTTCAAATATTTTTGTGTTCCACAAAAACAGTTGCTACTTTTATTCATGAAGTCTTCAACCCAAAAGAATACCTAAGTATTAAGCCTTTCAAGTTTACACACAAATAGCTAAGATTAGGTAGCGTTCGCACCCGCAAACCGGATGGTTCTGTCGTAACGGTACACGAGAAATAGTTTCGACATTCGGCAATTTCGGCATTCGGAATTTCGACCTATTTTTTTAATTGAATGCGACATCCTTGCCCATGATTCGTACCCGACCGTTTTTCCCTTCGAGAGTGGTCTCCCCTAATATTAGTGACCAAACCTTCTTGTTCTGACTAATTGTATTAAGTCGGTGGTCTTTGGGTTTCGGCTTTTAGCGTGTCCTCGTCGAGTTGAGTCGTAAAACGGAGGAATTGCTTTGCTTTTATTTATTGGGTGTAGTTTCTTTCATATGGGGAGCGAGGCTATTATCATGCTCTATGCACCATTTGCAACACCAGCTGCTGAAACCGAAAAAAGTAGGATAACATCAGGGTTTGATTTGAGATTCGAATTTAGAATTTCATGCTTGGCAGCAAAGCTTCCTACCATGGGGGTGTTGAGTTTATTTTGATCACTTTTACAATTACTTTAAAATGTGAAACGAGCATGAATTTATTGAAAATATTGTACGTTTTTTTTCAAATTTATTAATATTTTTTTGCTGCAAATTTTTTAATAACTTGAAAGTTGAAGCCAACTTTCCAAGTCAAACGTTCATTCATATGTCATATGCAATGTGCAAGTTAAATTGGGTTATCAAGTACTTCTGTAAAAGTATTAGAAGGGTGTTTGCTTTTAAATCTTTACTTTAAATTAAGTTCTTCGTAAAAAGAATGAAAAAAAAAATGCGATTAAAGCCAGCGCGCACTAGCAACTTTTAGTTGACCAATAATAATTTTATCGCTATCATACGCCGATCATCTATCATGTGATTTTTATCGCCAAATGCGTGCACTTCACACAGCTTCACTTCATATAGCTGCATACTTATTCTCTGAACGATCAAACTACCGGTCAGATGAAAGAAACTACACCCAATAAATAAAAGCAAAGCAATTCCTCCGTTTTACGACTCAACTCGACGAGGACACGCTAAAAGCCGAAACCCAAAGACCACCGACTTAATACAATTAGTCAGAACAAGAAGGAGAATAATAATTATGATTTGTCAGTTTGTTTTAACAACCGATTTACCGATACAAATTATGTAAACGCACGTCAACTGATGCGATTGGATCTTGAAAATTCATTCAACAAATCACATTTATAACACGTTAGACAATTTGTCTCAGTAATTTTTATTACAGAATCTGGGCGTTAATGTTGCTGTTTGGTCCACAATGCAAGAAGGTTTTATTGTAAATACATGTACATACTCCTAACGATACCTAACTGAGACAGAGTTACGTATCTCAATACATTAAGACACTGAAAGTAGGTACCAATACTAAACATTTATCGTCGTAAAAAATTTGAATGGTTGAGACCATAGACAAAAATCTAACAAGATACCGCAAGTCCCTCCATCTGTATGAAAACCAAGCGTGCCACTTTTTCACATACAATTTAAAAACAAATTTACTTACCAATGAAAGAAAACATTTCCAAAGCTTCGACCAACTTTTTCTATACAGTCTTTACAGCTCAATATGGCATAATTAGGCATGTTTTTAGATTTCGGTGGATTTCTGGTGGCGATAATGCTAAATGAAAAGCTCATAGCACGATCATTGATCTTAATTTTACTTCGTTTTTTGACACGCGAAGAACATAATATCGCGTCATCTAGTTAGATTTATATCTATGGTTGAGACTATAGTTTGAGTTAATCGACACGAAAGAAGAAGAACCGTCGTGCTTTTTTGCATGATACTAGTCTTTAATGTCATAAAAACTTATGAGATTAGACAATCAACGGATACACAAACAAATAAAAATTCTAATAAAATGAATTAGCCCCCATTCCCACATTTAAAACTGCAGTTCCGTTAACAGAGCCTCAAAATGCACTCATAACATGCACTCATAACACTACAATACAATCCGTGCATTTGTTATCATTACCTACTTAGAATAAACTCGCTTGATAAAACGAATAACCGGAACGGATGCCTGTAACTGACATGTTTGCACGGGACCATCTTGTATGTCACTGACTCGGCAATGATTTTGTAAATATGTTGTTGGCATGCCTTATTGAATAAATAAATATACTCCCATTCCACAAATGCATACATAAAAACTGCATTTGCCAAAGGGTTCATAACAGGCTAGATGAAAGATTCACTGCCCTGCAATCTGAGCATTTCTAAATTAGTTAAAATTTACTCGCTTACTTTAACGGACATACGAACAAACAAAACTTAAAATTAATTGAAAATCTTCATTATCACAAAACGCTTATTCAAAAACTGCATTTACACTAACATCATGTAATTAGCTACAAAAGGCTCATAACAGGCTAAATGAAATATTCACTACACATTGTAGTGAACTCGCACTAACACTATACTACAATCCGTGCATTTGTTAATTAGATACTTAGAAATTACCTCGCTTGCTACTCAGCCTTAATGTGTAGTTTAACTTCAAGTAGAAAGTTTTCTTTGCCTTGTAAATTGGTAAGGGTTGGTTTACACTGGTAATTGTTTTTGCTTCGTAGTAGGAGTTTTCAAAATGGCTTTTACATTGCTTTTTCGTTTTGAGTCATCTGAAAGTGATCGTGTTTATATGATGCTGTTAGAATAGTTGCACACATAAATATTCAATTTTTAATGACGTTGCTTGTAGTCGATTTATTTATTTTAACACCAGCTTCTGCCAGCGGCTTCGCCCGCATGAAAGTCTGAAATTAGCCCAAGGGAACATACTTTCGGAACAAACTGGTATCCTAAGTTCGTCGACAAGTACTATACCAAAATTCATAAAAATCAATCAAGTTAATTCATCAAAGTAATGGGGTTTTGGCGTGTATAACAGAAAACATGGCAAACAGACAGACAGAGATGCACTCGCATTTATATACTATTGGTATAATAATACATTAAAAAAATCTCTGATAAAATTCTAAATATTTTTTTTCGTATCTGACAAGATACCAGTTTCCAAAAGAATCGAAAATATACCCGTGATTCCTTTTTTCGTGTTCGAACTGAAGTTAACTTAATGGCCCAATTACCTGTCGCTTGGACACGTTAACCGTTCTCTAACTTGGTCATAACTTCACTCTGGACATTTACTGTTAGTCGGAATTACTTTGTTAACAACAAGCGGGGTAGCCGCCACTTTAGCTGCCTTAACTTTTAGCCTTATTTTGATCTTGTCTTGCTATACTTTTTAATGCACATTCGCTTGTTTTCACATAACTTTTGTGCACTTAAAAGCTGTTAATGTTCCGAATGGAAAGAAAGACGTTTAAATTAGTAATCAATGTAATGAATACTGATTTAAACTTCTATCTTTATCACATTGTCTGGTTATTTTGAATATTGCTACGTAACGGTTGGGCAATTCGATAATTATTGTCAGTAAAATTAGTCCAAGAGTGAGCGTAGCGAGATCGGGAGGTTAAACAAAACTATTTTGGTTTTTGGTTGTTGGAAGCCTCTTGTGTTGCGTTTAACAAAACCCAGCATCTGCGCAGACTTCTTTACCACGTAGTTGATGTGTGGCTTGAAGATGAGCCCATCATCCACCAGAACCCCTAGATCCCGGATTTCTCCAACCTTTGCCAACGAGGTATCGCATAGTGTGTAGGTAGTTGGGAATGATGACTTTTTTCTAGAGAAACGGATGTGAAAGCATTTTTGGGGGTTTAGGGTCATATTGTTGGTTTTGCACCAATTTTCGACGTTTGTTAAATCGCTTTGAATAAGCGTGATGTCTTCAGGCCCAGTGATTTTTTTGTAAATCTTTAAGTCATCTGCAAACAATATTGTTTAACAGTGCTTGATATGATTTGTTATGTCATCAACAAATAGTAGAAACAAAACTGGGCCAAGGTGGAACCTTGTGGAACACCGGAGCGTGCATGAAATTCGTAAGAAACATAGCCATTGACAGCAACGAACTGTGAACGATTTACTAGATAGGATGCAAACCATCTCAACAAAGATCCGTGGACACCACTAACCTCAAGTTTTGCTATCATGAGTGGATGACTCACCTTATCGAACGCGCTGCTGAAATCTGTATATATTGCTTCGACTTCGTCTCCGCAATCGAGCGCTTCAGATATGTCGGATAAATATCTGACTAAATTAGTCTCTGTGGAACGTCCAATTCGGAATCCATGTTGGCTATTGGAAAGCTTAGTTTCCAAGTAGTTGGTAATGATGGGACAAACGAGACACTCAAAAAGCTTTGAAAAACATGATAGGAATGAAATAGGCCTGTAGTTTTTAATATTACTGGAGTCGCCTTTTTTGTGTACCGGCACGATCCGAGCCTTCTTCCATTCTTTTGGAAATACTCCCGACTCTAAAGATCGATTAAATATTAGACACAGTGGCTCTGCAAGTGCTCTCCCACATGATTTAACAAAAACTGGTGGAATACAATCGGGACCAGCACCCTTGGATGTACCAAGTTTCTTTATCTTCGCTAGAACTTCTTGTGGAGAAATTTTCATGTTACTAAGCACTCCGGATGATTCTTGGATGTTTGTTTTGGTACTGCCATTTGGGTCGGTGAAAATTGAAGAAAAATGAGAAGCAAAAAGATTTGCAATGTCATTACCACTAATAGCTACTACATCGTCCATGTGCATTCTTTCTGGAATCACTTATTTACTATTTCTTTTATTTTTAATGTAACGCCAGAATAATTTGGGATTTTTTGTTATTTCGCTCTCAATGTGTTGTTTATAGTCACTGTAGTTTTGGTTGATCATTGTATGACAACGGCTTCTTAGTAAATCGTAGGTCAACTTGTCTCGAGGATTATTGTATTTTCGAAATTTACTACGGTACTTTTCTTTTACGGATAGTGCTTTTATGAGAGCTTTAATAAACCAGGAAGGATATTTTGAGTTTTTACAATTGTGTTGAGGTATGTGCTTATCGATCAACTCTTTTAATTTTGTGTAGAATACAGAAACTAGATTATTAATATCATTGGAGAGCGAAAATTCTAGATCCCAGTCAATTGCTTGCAGGTCAGACATAATTTTTACATAGTCACATTTGTAGAAGTTTGGGCGAATGTTGTTATTTGAACGCAAACATTTAATATTAACATGTGATATGGAAATGATTAGGGCAGGGTGTTTAGGATCAAGTCTAGTAAGAAGGTCGGAGGTATGGGTAACATAAAGATTGCGCATATTATTTATAACTAAATCAAGTGATCTTTTATCAATGTTACAAACGCAGTTAAATTGAAAAAGACTGTTAATTGATAGAAAATCAATAAAAGTATCCCCTAAAGTATTATTATAGTTCTTAGGACTAGTATAGTTTTGTCCATCTAAAGGTGACCAATTAATGTATCCGAGATTAAAATCGCCGAGGATAAGAACTTCTTCAACGTTATTTACAGTGTTACTTACAGTATTTAGAAAAGATTTAAAAAGACTCTACTTTTACAGGAGGAGGTAAATATGTGACACAAATGGTTATATTTTTAACAATGTTATTAAATTTTAATTTAACTGTCACCCAGAGGTCTTCATTGTCACTTTCCCAATTGTGGACTCTGGCTGAAGGAAATTCCCGAGAAATAGCTAGGAGAACACCGCCGCCATCTTTTTTAGCAGTATTATGGCATAATCTATCGCGACGGTAAACAGTATACCTAGAATCAAACAACTCACTATTCAGGATGTTTGAATTCAGCCAAGTCTCAGTAAAAGCTATTATTTTATAATCGTTCAGCAAAGTGTTTTGGTACAGTTCGTTTGTTTTCGTTCTTAAGCCTCTTACATTTTGGTAGTAAATATCAAGCATTGTGGATATGATTTTAACCAGAAACATTGTCTGAGTAGGGATTGGAGTGATAAACTAAACTAATGAGCTATTCTTTGGTTTTGAGTAATGCTAAGCTTTCCAGGTTGCGAATAAGAATCGCAGCGTGAGTAACGTCTTTACGCACAAACACTCGTCCATTTCGAACCCACACAAACCTATAGCCCAACTCCTTGGCTGACTGCCTTGTGGCAGCATGCAGCTGTTTGTTAGCTGGACACAAATGCTCCGACACGTACACTGGCGTTTGATCTCCTCCTATTCCCAAATGTTTAGAGTTGAGCTTTTCTTGGAGTTGTTTTTTTTTTATTGAAATTCACGACTGCTGCTATCAAGCTGTCGCGGAGACGGGGTGTTCGTAGTTTAACAACCATAGGACGAGGCCTATTGCTCTCAGCGTTTAATTTGGCAACTCGTGTCGCATGAAGGATATCGCCATCTCCAAGTTGTTCTCCTACAGCTTTTGCTTGTTGAATAACAGTAGTGATACGCATATCGCTTCTGACTGTAAACTTTTTGCGATAGGATGGTTCTGCCTTTTAATGACTATCGATATGAAATTTAGACCTAAAGATGATTCTGACTTACAAAATATGCATTTTGAATGTATGATAAATGACTGTTAGTATGCCAAACGATTTTCTGCGAAATGAAGTTTATGCTATCCGTTGTTATGCAAAGTAATATTATATAAAAAGTTCGGCTTTTTAAGGTAGATCCAATTTAAATGCATGGTCTTGTTCCTTGTTTTTGGATACGCATAACAACTCATACTACCCCGTGCAACGCGACGCTGCAGTGTTAACGACTTTTCTATTTAAACCAAGTAATAATTTTTCGTATTACAATTTGTATGACCAATTATAGGTTGCCCGCTCTTGTTTACGTATTTTTGTTTTATTTTGGACCCCTATGCATTGGCAAAAGCTTTACTCTTTTTATTTATCATAAGCCAAGTTCTCAAGAAATCTGTCTAATTCGTCCCACTATCTCCTTCACCGTCCCAGGACACCAGGTCTGTGATACTTTGGCCCACAATAATTGATTATTGTGTTCAAATTAGCTTTATGTTAACAAGCAAGACCAAGACCACGTAATTTCAAAACTTTTCGAATTCACCCTAATAATTACTTTGCACGGTTTCCACAACACTTTAATTTACCTGATACTTACATCATTCCCATTGAACCAAATTAACATCGAGTAATTAGTGAACAAACCACGGTTCGTTTTAAACAAGTTACAGTCATACATCTCGTGATCCTGGCCTCAACATGGCCCGCTAATGGAAAAGATGTAATTACAAACTTTCTACGAATCCGATGGGGGAAATCACAGTTTAGAGATGTTTAAGTTGAAATCAATTCAATATTAATTCACTCTTGTGGAATGACAAAAGCGACATGAGTGGGGTAAAAAGGTGTAACAAGAATATTTGTTTCTTTGTATCTGGGATATAACGCATTGCAATAGCTACTTCCCGCGGTTTCATGAGGGCTTCAAAAGGACCTGTTAACTATTCTATGTTAAAAATATATCCTATAGTACTCGGTAATCTCGGAGTCTGTGTTTCCCGAACAGCTACAATGTAGGGGTCATTAACCGTCGACCACATCATCGCTTACCATCAGGTAAGATATTGGTCAAGCGCGAGCCTAAAGAACATACAAAAAAATATATTGTTTAGCTTTCTGTGCGTGAATTTTTTTTTGTAATCAGTTAAGTAATTTGAGAGCCTTTCGCAAACAACTTCCAACTTTGTGTCTTTGTGCATGAAGTCCAATTATATAAACTTTACATCTTTATAAAATTGTTTATGATGATTATAGTAAGCGTTTCTTTCTTCAAGGCCTGTCTATTAAAATAAACTAAACACTACTATATTGAACAAATATCTAAATAGGAAAAAAAGCCATTGTTGTCGAATCAACTGTATCAACTATATTATATATATATAAGGTTTATTGACGTTAGAAGCAATAATAATTCTTTTTTTAGCGAGACTCTATATTGTTTGTTATTGATATCACAACAGGTGTCGTCACCGAAAGCTTGCCGAGATAAACATAAAACCGCCAATGCAATTGACAGATCTTGTATGTATACCTTAACATAAATATTTACATATACGTTTATTATACATCAGGATCTTGCTCAATATTTACTATTCCTAGCTTTTCTCTATGACATACGTAATATGTTTGCTATCCTAACAAATATTGATCGAGAAATGAGAATACCTACCCAGATTACATAACATTGTTAGTAGACAAATACATGTCAGATACATGACAGAAACAATCTAGGGTATCTCGGATCTTGACTGACAAAGACTAATTAGGTACTGGGGAAAGAAAAATAGGAATTTAATTTTGGTACTAAATTACGATATCGAGGACGAAATTTTCAGGTTTGAAGCAAAAGAAGATAAATTGTATTTTGGTTACAGAGTTTTTATTTAATTATTAGTATTTTTCCCAGAGAATATGTCAAAAGAATGAAAGGTTAACAATAAGAATTGTAGTAGGTTGTAAATAATTTACGTTTTTGTAATTTTACGGCAATTCTGCCATTATGTCAGTATGTATGTATAACTGATCAAATCTAATGATGTCTTTTAGTAACGAGACTTTTCGCTACCTTGCGCATTTAAAAAAAAACAGTAAAAGCAATAAACAAACACTCACCTATCAATAACTGTTTCAATTGACAATCGATACATTTTCGGATCACATACCAAGAAATACCTTCCAACAACAAACTTTACCGGTAACAGTGTGATTCTTTACGGGAATCCAAAAGACAAATTACAACTGGCAATAGCACATAACAAATACAGAACGGAACACAACTGCATTCTTCTAAAAGTCATTTAAAACCAAACTGTATCTGACCAGTGGGTTGGACGGCGGTCGACATAAAATAAGCGCTCCATTTTCTTCGCCCTTTGTTGCTGAAAAAGAATTTTTACCACATTGCACTAAGAAATGTCGTATATCATCGAGGAAATGCAATTTAAAACCTTGTGTTATCGGGACCGACGTTAATAAAGTGCATTATAGTTTTTCTTACTGGCAATCGGTTCGATTTGGGTTCTAATTAAAGTGGCTTGTAAATGGTTCAATTAAAATTGGAGTGACTTCAGATTAAGGTCGGCAATGGAACTCATTTCTTCTCGTTCTTAATCTGAGAATTTTAAAGTGATGGCAGGATTATTGAGTATAGTGAATGTATTTTGATTTCTTGGCGCAAAAGCGGATGTGTATTTTAAGCAAGAAAGTCACGCCTAAGTTAGAACAATGATTGTTATCAAGTGTCAAATTACTCGTATTTTGAAACCACAACTGCAGTCATTCTTACAGTTGTAACAAATAGCTATAATTATTATGTTTTTTTTTTAAACAAGCTTTTTTCGTATTCTTCTCAGCAAACCCTTTAATTTGATACCCATATAATGGTCCTGCACAAAAAATAACTAGCCATTCACCTTGGGCCACCCGCCATATTGGATTTCGAATACAATCTCTTAGCTAACTATGCATTGTCATCCAAACTAAACGTGTATGGAAAATTTCATCTTCATCGGTGTAGGATAGCTGCTTTAAAATTCAGTTGCAAGATTTGACCCGAACACACTTACATACGTACATACATTGCAAGTTAAATAAAAACTTGTAAAAATGACATAGATAGTGTCCCAATTACCATAAATAAAAAAAAAAAAAAGAATAGACGTAGATAATCATTTTGATGATTAATTAATTTCTCTGTCTGCATTATTATGACATAACATAACGCCGGTATTCCTCTAAAGGTTAAGCAGTGGCGCATCGTACACCTACATTAAACTTACTGGTTTATAATAAACGATTACAATAACAAATGAAATCCTAGGTAAATAAAAACTAACAAAGCTTTATTATGTTTTGTCTTCGGACAACAAAGAAAATTCGAGCTGTTATTATAACACAACTTATTTATTTTCTCTTGTCACTTAAGAAATCGCTGAAAAGATTTGGGTTTATTTTAACTAGCTCTGAATTTAAGCGTGTAAACATTGAATTGTCATATTTAAAAACCAGCACAAAAAAGTGTTTGCGTTTGAAGGGCCGGTGTCAGATAGAGAGTTTAAATATTTTTTTAAATACTGTTGAAAATCAGGTCAGTCTAAAAATGACGGACAACATAAAGAAGGAAAATAGTTTGCAACAGTTGCTACACCGGCCTTCAAGACTTAGTACCACACTTTTAAAATTTGAATTTCTCATAAACTATAGCAGTCAGCGTTTTGAATAAAAAAAACGTTTTAAAAAAACGAAAATGTATTTTTGGTTTCTATCTTTTTTTAAGTTAAAAACCTTACTAATGCATAATAAACTAACGAAAATTTCAATAAATAAAAATGAAATTTTCAATTTTTAAGAGAAATTGCAATTTCAAAAGTGTGGTACTAAGTTTCTGAGACGTGGAAGCAGTACTGCCAGTCTTTGTTACAAGGACCCTCTAGCCCAGGATTTCGCTCCTATGGAACCCAGAAATGAAGACATGGAGCCAGACATTCTTAAAGAAGACGTCGATGCTGCCATCAAACATCTGAAGAATGACAAGGCCAGTGGCAAAGATGCCATTCCAATAGAGACCATTAAGGCTGTAGGTAAACAGGGGGTACATCTGAAACAAAATATGGCAAAGCGGAATATGTCCTAAGGAATGGGCTCAAACTGTCTTCATTCCACTTCATAAAAAGGGTTCCACAAAGAAGTGTAGCAACAGCCCCCTGATTGCACTAATATCACACGCAAGCAAAATTTTACTGCACGTGTTAAATTAGCGACTGAAAACCTACTTATCGAAGGAAGTTTCACCTGAAAATGCAGGGTTTGTAAAGGGAAAGGGCACTAGAGAGCAGATCTTCATAGTTCATCAAATTATTGTGAAATCCCGAGAGTTCAACAAGCCCACTTATATTTGCTTTGTTGAGTTCTCCAAGGCATTTGACTCGGTGAAATGGCCAGTGCTGTGGAGGTCCCTTCTTGCTATGCGCACTCCCAAACACCTTGTGCATCTTTTGAGACGTCTTTATGAGGATAAAACAGCGTCATTGAGGACGGATAGCGTACTATCGAATGTCTTTAACCCCAGTGCAGGCGTCCGTCAAGGATGTATAATCTCGCCGCTACTGTTCAACATTCACACTGAACTTATAATGTGGATTACCCTTGAGGCCTGGACGGACGGTGTATCTATAGGAGGTATAAGAGTATCGAACCTGCGATATGCGGACGACACTACGCTGTTCGCGACTAGTGCCATCCACATGCAACGGTTGCTATACAAAATGGAACATACCAGCTCAGCATTCGGTTTGAGAATTAACAGAACCAAGACGAAGATGATGATTGTCGATCGCATTAACGAAAATTCGCCAGAAGTCACTCAAATCGCGAATTGCGACGTCGTACAATCATACGTCTACCTGGGTGCTTTAATAACAATCCACGGTGGTTGCGGGGACGAGATCAAGCGACGCATGGCTATGGCCAGGTCTGCCATGGATAGGCTAAAGAAAATATGGAGGAATCACAATATCACCAAAACTACGAAAACCCGGCTCATACGGGCACTTGTGTTCCCCATATTTCTATACGCAGCCGAGACCTGGACGCTGAGAGACACTGAGAGGAAGATCATAGACGCTCTGGAAATGTGGTGCTGGAGAAAAATGTTTGGAGTGTCGTGGACAGAGTTTCGCACTAACATATGCATCCTTCAAGAGCTCGGTATCAGGCAGCGTCTATCGGCTATAGTCCAAGCTGGAGTACTCCTGTTCTTTGGACACGTATCCCGACGAGGCAACGACTCTATCGAGCGGCTTGTATTTCAGGGTAGAGTGGAAGGAAACAGAGCGCGCGGCAGGTCACCCATGCGATGGACCGACCAGATTAAGTCTGCAGTGGGTGGCCCATTGAATGAGTGCACACGAATAACAGCCGATAGAGACGGATGGTGTCGCATCGTTAAACAAATTATGGCAACCCGAAGTCTCACTGCAACATGATGACCACGACCGCTCTGCCAAGAGTGTACCGACGAAGAAGAAGAAGGTACTAAGTTTTGAAGGCCAGTGTATGGTACTATCGATCAACTTTAAATTTTATAAATTGGGTAATATTTAATTACTGATTGTTCAGATGTTTGTAAAAAAAATCTCTCGAAGCATTAATTCGATATCATTGACCGTCTTTTTGTCAGCGATCACTGATAGAAAACTGCGCTATCGTTGTCATATAGATTACTTTGAAGTCGGCAAAATGAACGGAGCCGCGGGAAATAGCTGCTAACTGGGGGCCGAGTCACCCACGTCCGTAGGAAAGTACCCTTTGATTCCCTACACGTGGTCCCCGGGTGGTGCAAATCAGGTGACACTAACGGGTGGTAGGCTGCGGCCGAAGGCTTGTGACCACCCACTGAGCAAAGACGTACCGCCAAGCGGCCTAGCCGTGTTCCGGTTACGATGCTCGGTGTAGCCTTCTAGAGGAGTTGGGTCGAGATAGCTGTTCCACTGCAGGCAGACACGCACTGTTATGGGCGTATCGGGAGACTAGTCGCGGAGGGTAGCAGGATCCGAGACACGGTGCGCCGCTGGCCGACTGCAGGTAGTTGGGGGCCCAAGTAGTGTGCCAGCCACATATGAAAGGCTGCCCCGCCAACTGTCGAAAAATCCCGGAATGCACCATCGTGCTGGTTGGCGACCATATGGGGAGCGCCCGATGGACATTTTGGGGGGGCTCGGACGTCCCGGCAGTCTCTGGACTAGTGCCCCAATGATGTCGTCCTTTCATTGCATGTCTGTAGGTTAGCAGTGTGGAACCTCGTCTCACTTGCTGCACCTGTCCTCTATTCACTCTTCAAAAAAAAAATGAAAATGCCAAGGAAAAAGAATACAGGATTTAAACAGCGGCTGCACCCCCTCCCCCACAAAGTGCACCTCACCAACATTAGAGGTCTGCACTCAAATCTCTCTACAGTCCACTGCCTCCTGGAAACTGAGTAACCAGCGCTGTTTTTCCTTACGGAGACGCAGATAGCGTGTCCCTCAGACGTGTCGTACTTATCTTACCCAGGGTTTACCCTGGAGCACAATAATAAACCGCGTGCGGGTGTGTGTATGTACGCCCATGACGACACTTTCTATCGGCGTCACCGTAACCTTGAGGACTCAAGATTTTCAACGCTGTGGGCTCTAGTGGACACAGGTCTGGATAAAATTATCTACACCTGTGTCTACCGCTCACACAGCGGAGATCAGGAGACAACCAGGCTCACAGAGTACCTCAGTGAGGCGGCTGATGCGGCACAGCAGCGGTACCCCTCCGCCTAATTAGTGTTACTGGGGGACTTTAATGCCCACCACCAAGAGTGGCTCTTCCCATACCAGTGCACTGACCATGCTGGACGGGAGATGTGTAAGCTTGCGCTTGCGCTTAACCTTACCCAGCTGGTCCAGGGGGCAACGAAGGTGCTGGATGTTGATTCGCACACGAGCAATTGCTTGGACCTTCTGCTGACAACAGAGCCAGATCGATACTCTGTGTCGATAACTTTACCATTGGGTAGTTCCGACCATTGTCTGGTGAAGTCTGTGTCCGTCTACTCCCCGCCCGATCCCAGCCCAAGAGGCACCCGGCGGGTTTGGCGGTACAGGTCAGCAGATTGGGATGGCATGCGATCTTTCTTCGCATGCTATCCTTGGCAGCTTACTTGCTTTTCTTCGGATGATCCTTCGGCGTGCGCGGACGCCGTGACCGATGTGTTGCGTCAAGGAATGAAGTACTACATTCCGTTCTCGGACGTAACAATGTCCAGTGTTGACCGGCCATGGTTTGGCGCCGAAAGCTATCGCGCCGACGCGCTTATACATGAGGCTTAACTGGCATGGGTCGACGTTGGTCAAAAGAAGAAGGCCTTCAACAGGGCTGCCAAGTCCAGCAAGATGGTGTTACGAAGGGCTCGGTTCGACCACATTAGCCGAATAGGGACCAGACTACCAGAAGTACGGCGATGCGCCATCGATACATGGTGGACATCCCACCCATATGCACAAAACGTTTTGTTAACACTTTTATTATGCTTACAGCTAAGGAGTGGAATTCCCTGCCGGAGTCTGTGTTTCCCGACAGCTACAATCTGGGGGTCTTTAATTCAAGAGTGAATAGGTTCTCCGCTCGTCTCCTCTTTCGTATACAGCCACTCTAAATGCAAGTCAAAAAGAGATCCTGGCATTAGTCCAAGAATTACCGGAAAATACCTCTCTTAAAATGTATACAGATAGTAGAACATTATTGAAACTTTTATAATTTATTGTGCAGTGCATTAAGAAATGCCGGGCGTTTGCAATATGATGTGTATTGCTTCGAGCTATATGCCACAATAACGGTAGTTGTAATATTAAAGTCGTGCTCGAACAGTAGCTGGTTCAAAACTCTATGGTTTATGTACTCCATTCTTTTGTTTTTGATTCCTTATTGGATCTTCAATTATTGGGCAAAACCCATCAAGTCGAAGCAGAAGTACACCCATTAAATCGTAGATTAATCATTCCAATCACGAATGGTTTCACATTTTGCGACCGCTTCGTAAAGGAATATTATTATATTAAACATCAGTATTTATGTTTATTGTATTTAGGTTTAATTTAAAATATATATATATATGGTTTAAAAATTACTATAACTACATATAAATACATTTAAATAAAAAACCGTTACCTTCAAAATAAATATTAAAAAGTGCAAAATAACTTGTCTTGTTGTTGTTGTGTCGGAAGTTGGTGTAGAAAAATGATAAAAACAGAAGGTAGATACCAAAGACACAGTTTTATGGTAAGGTGCCTAAAGGGGTGACAAAATACCCGTAATAACTCAATTTACACGTTCGTGCTGTTTGTCGCTAAGGAGTTCGGTTGTATATCTTGAACTCCATATCTTGAACACAGCTTGACCGATTTTGATGATACTTGCATTATCCCCTAAAATAAGAGAAACTCAATCCAACACAAAAAAATCACCATCCGATAAGGAGTTTCGAAGAAATGCGTGGACAAACATACAAACTTAGATACAAAAACTTATGAAATTTATCACAAGTATTTGGAAGCCGACATAGCATACGTGAATATTGTGCAGTTCCAACAATAATACATACATACGTGTCGAAATGATGACCTGTTTTTTTTTCAAGTCGGTAATACAAACTACTAACTAAGCTTAAACTTATTTATAAAATATATTTATAAACATTTATCTAATATCTAATAAATGTTTTACATAAACATACTAGAATGACTTTTAGTTTCTAAAAAGTGTGGCAAACTAAGTTTTTAAGCTGACATGGTCACAATCATTAGAATTAATATATGTTTCGGGATATTTACCATGTATATTTTGTTTTTGGTTGAGAGCTCGATATTTCGGCACCGTTACAAGCGCCATGATCACGAGAACTAAAGGTTATCTCGACTGAACGCCATTACATACCTAGAATGGTTCGGGAAGCAATTGAAATAACCAAGTGCAAAAATTTCAATAGGGACAACGGATTTCAATTGTCGTGAGCCTGGAATCCAGTGGTTCAACTATGTAAAGATCGAAAAACTACTGACCAATTGTCAAAAGTGGATACAGTGAGCATCGTTTGTCGTGAACAATATCGTGTAACTAGTGAGACGAGTGCTGAACAGTGTCGAGTAACTAGTGAGACGAGTTTTGGTGGTAGCGACATCGTGCGTGAAAAACGAGTGAGGAAGAGGGTAGACAGATATGTCAGCTCGTAAACAACACCCAATCGCAAAGACTTTAGTTCTCGTGATTATGGCGCTTGTAACGGTGCCGAAATATCGAGCTCTCAACCAAAAACAAAATATACATGGTAAATATCCCGAAACAAATATTAATTCTAGTGTGGCAAACAGTGTCAAAATCAAACAAAAAAAACCAAGCGTCACACAGATACATCATAACATAAAAAAAAACTTGAAACGGATTAGAATGTCGAACAGTCGATGAGGAAAAGTTAAAAATAAGACTTGATGAGGGCAAAGTTTCAACAATCCTCTGCCGTCTTTTTAAATGTGCAATTGCAGAAAGTGCAAATAGTTTCAACATTTAAAACCAATCTTCGACCCATCTCCAGTTTATTCCTGCTTGAATCTTCCAGTCCGTTACAATAACATAACATTAAAATAAAAAGGCAGTCAAAAAGCAGTTATGAAAGAAATTAGAAATTCAAAGTTCCCTCTATGCTGGTTACCTCACAGAAAGCGATGCATTGAAAACTGGGCAATCGTTTATAAAACGGCAATTTTGCATACAATTCTTGGGAAACTGCATCTTAAACGTCTTACAGTAGACGTTTTCCGATATCTACCGTACGCTCGTAGATTCAAATTGCCTTTGAATCAATAAATAGATTATGCAATTCAAAAAGCGACGTTTTAAATAACTTTTAATCAATAATTTATTTTATGTGGCTTTTTGAGAGGTTCCTGGATTGTGATTGGCTAGATTTATTTTGCAAAAAAGGACAAAAGAACATCAAATGCATTTTATATTTTAATATAAAGCGGCAATGCATTGTTGTGCGTTACTAACAATAAGACAGCGTTGTTTATTTATCTTAGCTTCCACAATGTTCTAAGTCCTATAGGTTGATAACCTAACCCCAAATGGAAAAAACTTTCGAATTTTTCAAAATATTTCTTAGATCAGATAAACCAAATCAGATAGGATGCTGTAAACAAACGTAAAGTTTAGGGCAAAAAAACCTATTATCTTAAAACGAAAAGAGATTAAAGACAAGAAAATATTTAACTATTTTCGAGTGAAGGAACAGAGTGCGAAATTCCTGTGAGACCAAGCGGAATTTATTGATTTTAGTCTAATACCAAATTTACCGTTTTTACGGTTTATTTTTTTAAGAATGGCTTTGTCAAAACCATGGTCAAATTAATAAAATTTTATACATTAAATAAATAATAAACGATAATAACAAAATAATCAATGTTGCTATAATCATAGGATGACGGGTTCTGAAATTTGACCAAAATAATATATTTTTAAAGCTTTAGTGCTTGTAAAAGCAAACCATGGAACAAGTAAATATTCAGAAATATCTGTTGTACAAGAGAAACATCGTAGTAATGTGCTCCGAGTTACGACAGCGTAGCAGTATCAGCCATGATCGTAATTACATCACCTACGACTTTTACGCTGTAGCAAATTGATTAGTTTCTCTAACAGCAATCAATGAGATCTTGTCACAACAACTAACATAATTTTCATAATTTTTAACTTTCATTCATCAGTTTTTGGGAACAGTCTTGGTCACGGACCCAATTTATGTTTTTAATTTCATTATGAGTCAACTCTTACCCTATCGAACCTCGGATTCTAGAAAACACGGGATTTTAGTAGTGTTAAAAAACATAAAAGAATTTGGTAACATTTATCGGCAAAGCGGATTAACCGCTCAAATTCGGGCTGCAAACTTATGGGCGGTCTCTTAATTTTTTATGCAGATTGACTCGCCCATGTTTTCCAACAGCGCTGCCTCTTAACGGACTTAACAGTTGTAGACTGCTAGAGATTTAAATTATAAGTCGAGCTTGATTGACCTACCCCTTAAGAACTTTGAGTATTATTGACCTACTTATGATATCGGAGATTCTATTCCCAGCTGGATTTTATTTCTGGATCTAAATTCTTTGATGGTCGCCGGTGAATTTATTTAGTATTCGAGCCATCTTTCCTCGTAAACTTGTTAGATTATAAGTCGCTAGCTCTTTGAAAATTTGCGGTAGGTAGCTATTTTACGTTGAATTATTTTTATCTGGATCACAAAACCCTCAGATAGATCTGACACAGGCACGATTCTGTTAAAATACACAAATAACAGTTCTCAGAAACAATAGTAAGCCAATTATAGTATAAGCCGAAGGTAAGCCACAACATCGAATAACAATCCTAATGCCAACTTGAAATCTAACTAGTAAGTACCAAATTCTCAGAAAACACTAGAATAACAACTGAAGCATTTAGAACGATACCTCACATAACCTTATGTAATTCCAGGCATCCTTGTCTACGTCAATTGTAAATCTTAAGTATAGCCTAAGATACCACTGCTAGAACCTGCAGGTATATTTGCTTTTGATAAAACTTAACTTCATGTTTGATACGTATGATACACTATATTGCTGCAGTATTGTCTGGCAGTGTCTACTACACGTTCAAAATAACTGTGCACATCAACCCCACCCCCGACCATCCGCGCGGCGACCCGCGATCTCCTCGTACGCCAATAGCGAGAGTCAAACGTCAGAGTAACATTGAGAGCTCCAAGTGCACAGTTATTTTAACCGTGCAATAGCCGTAATTACCTTAAAAATAAACTATAAATTATTTATTAAAATTTCATGTAACATAAAGGTAATTATTATATATTAACCTCAGATATATAAGTTTTTCAAGTGAATCCAACGTCATTTGTAAATTATGTAAAAAAGGAAAAATAATAAATTTTGCCATCCTCAGTTAACCGCAACTTTATCTATACTTACTAATATTATAAAGAGGTAAAGTTTGTGGGTTTGTGAGTTTGTGACGTTGTAAGGGGTAATCTCTGGATCTACTGAACCGATTTTGAAAATTCTCTCACCAGTAGAAAGCTACATTATTCCTGAGTGTCATAGGCTATAATAAATTAAAAAAAAATAGAGATCCTTATGAAAATTGCAATAATGTAACCCAATGTAGGAAAATGTTGCCTATAAAATTCATTCTTTAGCGTGCGCTGAGAAAACCATTGATGATAGATAAAAAATAGTAGGTAAGTAGGATAGGCAGGGTGGGCAGGGTAGGCAGGGTAGGCAGGGTAGGCAAAGTAGGCAGAGTAGGTAGGGTAGGCAGACTAGGCTGGCTAGGCAGGGTAAGCAGGGTAAGCAGGGTAAGCAGGGTAGGCAGGGTAGGCATGGTAGGCGGGGTTGGCCGGGTAGGCAGGATGGGCATGGTTGGCAGGGTATGCAGGGTAGGCAGGTTAGACAGGGAAGGCAGGGTAGGCAGAGTAGGCAAGGTAGGCAGGGTAGGCAGGATAGGCAGGGAAGGCAGGGCAGGCAGGTTAGGCAGGGTAGGCAGGGTAGGCAGGGAAGGCAGGGTAGGCAGGTTAGACAGGGATGGCAGGGTAGGCAGGGTAGGCAAGGTAGGCAGGGTAGGCAGGGAAGGCAGGGTAGGCAGGGTAGGCAGGGTAGGCAGGGTAGGCAGTGTAGGCAGGATAGGCAGGATTGGCAAGGTAGGCATGGTAGGCAGGGTAGGCAGGGTAGGCAGGGAAGGCAGGGTAGGCAGGGTAGGCAGGATAGGCAGGGTAAGCATGGTAGGCAGGGAAGGCAGGGAAGGCAGGGCAGGCAGGGTGGGCAGTGTAGGCAGGGTAGGCAGGTAAGACAGGGTTGGCAGGGTAGGCAGGGAAGGCCGGGTAGGCACGGTAGGCAGGGTAGGCAAGGTAGGCATAGTAGGCAGGGTAGGCAGGGAAGGCAGGGTAGGCAGGGTAGGCAGGATAGGCAGGGAAGGCAAGGTAGGCAGGTTAGGCAGGGTAGGCAGGGAAGGCAGGGTAGGAAGGTAAGACAGGGAAGGCAGGGTAGGCAGGTTAGGCAAGGTAGGCAGGGAAGGCAGGGTAGGCAAGGTAGGCAGGGTAGGCAGGATAGGCAGGGAAGGCAGGGCAGGTAGGTTAGGCATGGTAGGCAGGTTTAGCAGGATTGGCAGTTTAGGCAGGGTTAGCAGGATAGGCAGGGAAGGCAGGGTAGGCAGGATAGGCAGGGAAGGCAGGCTAGGCAGGATAGGCATGGCAGTCAGGGTTACAGGGTAGGCAGGGTTGGCAGGGAAGGCAGGATAGGCAGGGAAGGCAGGCTAGGCAGGGTAGGCATGGCAGTCAGGGTTAGCAGGGTAGGCAGGGTTGGCAGGATAGGCAGGGAAGGCAGGGTAGGCAGGGTCGGCAGGGTAGGCAGGGTAGGCCGGGTAGGCAGGATAGGCAGGGAAGGCAGGGCAGGCAGGTTAGGCAGGGTAGGTAGGGAAGGCAGGGTAGGCAGGTTAGACAGGGAAGGCAGGGTAGGCAGGGTGGGCAAGGTAGGCAGGTTAGGCAGGGAAGGTAGTGTAGGCAGGGTAGGCAGGGTAGGCAGGATAGGCAGGGAAGGCAGGGAAGGCAGGCCAGGCAGGTAAGGCAGGGTAGGCAGGGAAGGCAGGGTAGGCAGGTTAGACAGGGAAGGCAGGGTAGGCAGGGTAGGCAAGGTAAGCAGGGTAGGCAGGGAAGGCAGGGTAGGCATGGCAGTCAGGTTTAGCAGGGTAGGCAGAGTTGGCAGGGAAGGCAGGATAGGCAGGGAAGGCAGGGAAGGCAGGGAAGGCAGGGAAGGCAGGGTAGGCAGGGTAGGTAGGTAGATAGCCAGTTGACGGGAGCAAAGCCCCGGGGGTCAGCTAGTCTGTTATAAATTGGCATTAACTGAGATTTGCTGGTATCAACCAGCTATATACGTATCCGCTAAGGCAAAGAAAAAAAGATAATTGAGGCTAGATATTACCAGGCAACTCTGCTATTATCTACTGTTCTATCAAGTATCTATCATAAAAATTAACTTTTGTCAATTCAAACATACCTGCAATTTAACTATGGGATCTTAGGCTAACGGAAACAACGTTGGGTTTCTCTCATACGTTATTCAAGCGCTATTTACACTAAGTTGAAAACCGATCTTCTTTTACAATGTTCGAAACGGAGTCTGTACAAGTCAATCTGGTAATACGGCTTACGTTGCGTAAGCCTAGTATTATACATAAGGTGAAATGTCAAGAAATGTATATACTTAAGCTTTTTGTTGGAATTGCGAGGACTGTCTTGTGTTCGATTGGTATGGACTGTCAATTCAAAAAGCTTTGGCTAAGCTATAAAATCAATGTGTAGTGGAATTTGTTTATTTTATTGACACCAAAATGGATTTGTATATTTACTATCATGATTCTGTACAGACAGTGTGATCAATAGGGATGTTTCCTGCGTAGAAAAAATATAATTCTATTTAGTCCGTCAGTGAGATTGGAGCCATATTTTTGCTTTACCAAATAAATAAAAAAATACAATGATAAAAAACATCAAAGTTTAGGAGTGGGGGCTTGTGACGTCACTATGTCAGTATAAAGGGTAGCAAATCGTGACGTCACACGATATTTCAACGCACTGTATCGTCGTATTTTTTTATTTACGTAGCAAATTAAAAAATACGTGTCGAATATTTTTAGGTTATGTAACTGGCGGACTAAATAGATATTTTTGTCAACTACCCCATTGGAAAACCAGTTGATGACGCAGTCCCTATACCTGTCCACGAATACTGGCCGGTGGCTGATCTTAAAGACTGCCATGAAAAACTTAGTCATGAGACTATTTTAGTTTACTTTGCTTACTGTGCAGCTGACTAAAACCTTTCATCTATGTAGAAACGAAAGGACGTTTATTTATGAAAAGTAACCCACTTTTATAACCTGGGGCTAGATCATGATACGTACTATCTATTATAAAGATAAAATTCTTAGAAGTCTGATCAAAACCCGAGATAAAAACAATGCAATTCTGATAAAACCAGAGGTTTCGATCATCGGATAAGCTATCAAATCAATATGTAGTGGAATTTTGTCCCTTTTATTAATACTAAGATTTATTATAGAAAGAATTTACATCTTTTTAGTAAAAACAGCGATAGACATAGTTATGTTACTAGAAATAGGGACCAATTAATTCAACCAGGTTTCAGGCTGGCTAAAGTAGCGTCATCTTTTATGGGGTACTGTATAAAATTTTACAATAAAATACCGCCACACATTCTAGAACTGAATGAGACGAAATTTAAAACTTGTATAAAACGCACACTATGCAGGCAGACATATAACAGGTTGGGGGATTACATCGCTGATAAAAATGCTTGGCCCAACGCTATTCCAGCTCCACAGCCACTAGGGCACAAAACCAAGTGATAAGCAGAAAAGTTATGAAGTATTGTTGGACCTGCTGAAGACTGTACGAATAATTTAATGTATATTTGTGTTGTATAAACTCAATTAATTTTTTGGATTATATAACTGCACAGCACATATGTGAGTACTATGTACCAACTGTAAATCTACCATTTACTGTAACTATGTGTCGTTCGTTGACTTCAGTGTGCCCTGGCAGTTGAGTGTGTCATGCTTTCTCTAATGTCTCTATGATGGTGGCACATGTGTTGGATCATTCGGTTCCCTTCATGATGGTTGAGCTGAGTGGTGCCGATCCATGTGTCATGTTCGTGAACGGGCGCCATCAGTTGGGATTGGTCATATCTTAGCTGCCTCCGCCTGTTTTTAATTACCTATTTATTGTATTTTTAATTGTTTGTTTAACTCTAGACGCTTTTAAGTGCGTTTTTTTTTTTACGTCGTTCTCACATATTATGTATTTTTCCTACAAGATTATTGTAACCAAATACTTGTAAAACACATTTTTTTTTAAAAGAGTAAGTGTGGAGTTTCTTGTCCGTTCTTCTCCATAACAAGCTACATTTCCGAATGGACGGTAGAATCAATTATTATTACATTTAATTTTTATTTTTGACGTTCGAAAGTGCCGCTTAATGGCCTAATTGAATAAAGAAATTTTGATTTGATTTGATATTTATCTATTTACCTTCATAATTATGTACAGACAGTGCAATCAATTGGCAAACCAGTTGATGACGCAGTCCCTATACCTATCCACTAATACTTGCCGGTGGCCCCAGGTCTTTTGCTGACCTTAAAGACTACCATGAAAAACTTCGTATTCTTACTAGAATAATTAAAAAATGATGAAGCCTGTATGCAAAATACAGACTAAACCCTTATTATTCTTGATACTCACGTAGAAAATGAAACAGTTCGCAACTTTTTTGCACTTATGCTCATTTCACTTTGAAGGACCTAACTACTTTGAAGGGCAAAATAAGTAATGTAACAAACCCTAGAAAGCTTTATTTTGCACTGTAATTACATTAACTTATTTGAGTCCCATTTTCATGAATTAAAAGTTAGTAAAACAACTGGAATAAAACGGGCTATCTTGTTGACTCGGACTTTCTCGAGTTGAAGCATTTTCATTCAAATTTTTTTAGCTTTATCAAAATAACTTTATGCAATTTTAGGGGCTATTGCCCTGTTAAGAGTTTAAATAAGAAATAATTTCAGTAATGGGTTAGTCAGTGACTAAAATGTACGGTCATATAGACTTTTAGGAAATATTATGTCATGTTATAATTATTATACAAATAATTTGGTTTGACTTATACTGTACGGATTACAAATTGCGTATTAGTTTTCAAACGTACGAGTATAAGTATTTTTAGTAAACAGAAACTTAGAGGCTTAGATTTATCACAAAATTAGAACAAAACCTTTTTTGGAAGTCTGGAGAGTATTTTATTTTAGCTAAAAGTATTTTGCTTGCTGTGCAGTTTATATAAACCTTTCATAAGGTGTAGAAAACGAAAGGATGTTTATTTATGAAAAGTAACTCACTTTTATAACCTCGGGCTAGGTCTGCATACTATCTGTATAAAGATAAAATTCTTAGAAGTCTGATCGAAACCCGAGATAATAACAATGCAATCCTAATAGACTCAAAGGCTCCAATCAAAATCCTACTTTAAAAAAAGTTGTGAACAAAACTCGAAGACATTCAAATTTCAAATGTTTGAAGCACTAGATATTAAACTTCTGCGCACAATACGTAACAAAACGTCTATGTACAGACGATTTACCGGTACATAGAAACTTTGCATAAACATCAGCAACACAAAACGTCATTCAGCTTTTATTATCGCTACTACAGAAACAAAAGCAATGTTTATTTAATCGTATCGTCCGTAAGAGCCCTTTGTTTGGAGAGGAAACACTACATTCAAACGTTGAAATCTAATTTTTGGTGAATGGAGCAATCGAAATGGGCGGCCACTCGAGAACATTGGAGTTACGGCATTGTTATGATTTCATACGCGTTTGCTGTTTGAACACCCATTACTGGATCACTACAAGTCGTTATTTCTCTACCTATCACGTATTCGTCATTAAAGGATTATCTTCGTATAGGTTCAGGACTTTAAATGGAATCATTATTTACTATTTAAACCTGTTAATGAATGTCGGGTTGCATCGGCGGATTATATTACATACAAATTAGTCATACGCATTTTGCGATATTAAATAGCCGATATTTTTTTTATAATTTTGGATCCACGGGTTCACTATCAGTATAGTTTTTTGACATTAAAGGTGTACGTTATAATATCCGTATAATATACGCAAAGATAAAACATTACAGTTTTTTTTTCCAGATTGCAGCTGGAAGTCTAAGTAGCTAACGCTACAAAGAGATACAGATTAATTTCTCAGTAAAGCATTTATGCCAAATTATTGTGCTAAAAAATCCTTTGAACGCGCATATTAAATCTGAGGCATGTTAATTTCTATCATCAAAAGCGTGGTGATAGCGATTGTCAAAAAGGCAAAATTGTATGGGATTGACAAGCGATATCGAAAAATCACGTGATCAATCCCCTCACATCACATCATCAGCCTATTAATGTTCCCACTGCTGGGACACAGGCCACCTCTATGTGAGAGGGAATGGGCGGATATTATTATTATTATTATTCCGTTTATTTAGCTTTGTACACACTTTATACTTACATTTTTAAATATTTCTTTATAAAAAACAAATCATTAAAAAAAAAACATTTAAAAATATAACAAAAATGGTTGTCCACCGGTGTCGGGAGCAGGGTCCAAGCTACCGGTGGTTAGGGCTCCAGAGACAGGAACCTCCTCACAATGCGAGCCGTATCAAGGAGTACTGCCTTCTGTATCAGGCCCTTGATCCAACCGTGCAGTGACAGCCTCGACAGATGGTCGTCGAGGCTCTTGGCCATCAGGCCGTTGGCCGTAATGACAATCGGCACAATGATCGCCGAGTCCACATTCCACATGTCGACAACCTCGTGTGCTAAGTCGAGATACTTGATTTGTTTCTCTTTCTCAGCTTTCACGAGGTTCTCGTCATGCGGAATGGTGACATCGATTATCATTGTGCGGCGCGCTAATTGGTCTACCACCATATCTGGCTTATTAGCAACAATAGTCCTATCAGTGATGATAGACCGATCCCAGTACAACGTGACATGGTAATTTTCGAGAACTGGGTCGGGCACATACTTGTAATACGGTACCTCCGATTCCACTAGATTGTACTTCAAAGCAAGTTGCTGGTGAATAATCCTGGCCACTTGATTATGCCTGTGCAAGTACTCGCCGTTAGCGAGACGAGAACAACCAGAGATAATATGTCTGATGGATTCACCCGGACGGTGGCATGCCCGACATATGTCAACCGTGCCGTCCTTCATTATATGTCTCCGGTAGTTATTCGTCAGGATAACTTCGTCCATAATTGCACAGACAAAACCTTCAGTTTCCCCAAAAAGGTCGCCGAAACGTAGCCAGGATACGGACGCTGGGAAATCTATATCGGTCCCATGTAGAGCCCGATAGAAGCGCCCGTGTAGCTCCTTGCCTTGCCATACTTCTTTGCGTTCATCAGTAGTTAGTATCACAGGCTTGCGCCAGTTCTCTTTAGCCATGGACAACGGGGTGAGTCCCTTGTCCACTGCGACCACATCCCTGTGCATACCCACTTCAGATTTAAAAAAATATTCTCTGAGGCTGCACACCTCGCGGTTGTGAAGAGTCTTGGCGTTTAAAAAGCCTCGACCCCCACACTTCCGCGGGATGTACAGTCTCATCACTGATGATCGTGGGTGATGCATCCGGTTTGCGGTCAGCAGTGTCCGGACCCTCCTATCGAGGGCGTCAAGCTCGGTCTGAGTCCATTTGAGTATGCCGAAAGAGTACATCAAAACCGGCATGACCCAACTGTTGAAGGCGCGCACCTTATTTCCGCCTGACAAAAGGCTATTTAATACCTTTTTCAGGCGGCCAAAGAACCGCTCCTTCAGCAGTTGCTTCATGTCAGAACTGTTGATGCCCAACGCTTCCGACATACCCAAATACTTGTAAGTTTCGGTCGAGGAGAGGTGTCTGAGGTGTATGGAATCAGAGAGTTGAATTCCCTCGGATTCCATAATCTCCCCTTGCTTTACATGCATGACTGCACATTTGTCCACACCAAATTCCATCCTGATGGAGTTACTGAAGGTTTCAGTTACCTTCAGTAGCTCCGTCAGTTGGAATTTGTTGGGGGTAAAGAGTTTCAGATCATCCATGTAAAGGAGGTGAGATATGACCTGACCACCTCTTCTCAACCGATAGCCTAGTCCTGAATCCTCCAGCAGTGTACTTAGAGGATTCAGGGCTAAGCAGAACCAAAGTGGACTCAAACTGTCGCCCTGGAATATCCCCCGCTTAATCCATACAGGCTCATCATCCCCCTGAATCGGTCGACATCCTGGATATCGAAGGACTGTCTTCCATTGCCCCATACATGACTGAAGGAAGGTGCATAGAGTTGCATCTATTTTGTATAACTCCAGCACCCTCATGAGCCATGTATGTGGCACAGAGTCGTAGGCCTTCTTGTAGTCTATCCAGCATGTCGACAGATCCTTGCGGGATCGACGAACCTGCTGGCTTATGGCCATGTCAATGAGGAGTAGCTCCTTAGTGCCGCGGGACCCATTCCTACATCCATTCTGAGAGGTAGACATTATTGAGTTAGCTTCAATGTGTTTATCAATTTTTGCTCTCAGGATGGATGTAAGAAGTTTATAAACCGTCGATAGGCAAGTAATTGGTCTATAATTCTTGGGTTCCGCGGTACTACCTGTCTTATGGAGCAGGTGGGTAACGCCTGTTGTTAAAAACTGCGGCAGCGACCCAGTCTCTAAACATGACTGGAATTGAGATGCCAGTAACGCGTGTGAGCTGCTATACCATTTTAGCCAAAAGTTGTGCAGTCCGTCCGGTCCCGGAGACTTCCAATTCGGTAGCGGACGAACTGCTTTGGCTACATCAGGTGGACTGATGATTACTTTTTCCATTTCTGGTATAGCATCACACACGCGCTCGACATCACGCATCCAGCCACCCTCAGTGTGACAGACGGGCACCGACCAGATGCTTCGCCAGAATGTACTCGTGGCGACATCATCCGGGCGGCACACGTCATTCACACTGTGCTCAGGTCGCTCCCAAGTTCTGTATACCCACCTCTCATCACTCTGGAACATGCGATTCTGCGAGTACCGGTCAACCCGCCGCTTATACCGCCGAATACGGCTGGCCCATGCACAAACTTTCTGCTTCAGGAAGTCGATGCGCTCCGTGACACGGGACATGTATTCTCGAGGACTGATTCCAGTGCCCGAAAACGCCCGCCTCACGAAGCGCATCACGCGTGGTCGTGTATTGCCCTCCCTGAAACAGCATAGTTTGCCGATGAGTACCCTGGCCCCATCGATACGCCGTTGGATCCTGCATTGCCAGGCTGGCACGGCAGGCTTTGGCCGAATAGTCTCGTTTGGGAACTTAACATTGGCCAAACGACATGCCGCAACAGCCCCGCAATACAGGATTGAGTGCGTATCAACGAGGCTCTCGCTGCTTTCAAAGATATTCTTAAGCAGCGAGTCCAAGGCACACACCAGCGCCCTATTCTTCTTGTGCATAGGCAAGCGTGGCAATCGGGGTCTAAGTTCAGTCGGTGTTGACCTATACTCGCGAAGCGCATCCTCCAGTGCGCTCCTCAATCTTTCATTGCACTGGCTACTTACTGTAACAACCCTATCATCTGCCTCTTCGGTAACATGATTGGACCGCGGCGGGATCACAATAGTGGCTGGCGGTGTCGCGGTCTGTGTCGGGGTTGAGACGATTTGGTTGTTCAGCACTTCTGAGCGCAGCCTATCAAGTGCGGCGTCGTCCAACCTGTGATTACGCTGGATGACCCGCACCTGATCCGACAATCGTTGGGCTGAGACGTTTACAGTTGGTTCAAGGTCCTGAAACAGAGACAGCATCCTAGCACGGTACGCAGTGAGGTTAGTTCCCCCCTCAGTAGACCCGTAATATGCGCGCATGACGTTCTCATTCATATTTTGAGTCCATCTCATGCGCTGCACACAACCACCGGCAGCGGGGACCCGGCTTGGAGCCGGTTGGCTCCTAGGTCCCAAACTCCTCGGCAGCCGGCCTCTCCCCTGCCGACGTACAGGTGTTGGCGACGTCGGCGGGGAAAAATACTCGTCGCTCGAGCTCGACGCGGCATCAGCCACCGATGACACAGGTGATCCGAGGTCCGGCGGCGGCGGGGCGGAGCTGAGCGACGAGTCCGGGGGTAGAAGTCGTGCGCGACTAGCTGCTGCTCTCGTCAACATTATGCTTTTTCCTTAAACATTTTCACTTTTTCCTTAAACATTTTCACTATATTTGACGTCGTCACTGACATACCTACGTCAACTGGTTTTTTGTATTTTTTATGAATTGGATTGGTTTTTTGAGTGGATATTATAGGTGAATTGGTTTTATTTTCTTATTGGTTTCTTCTTTTGGGTACTTTGTTCGTATTTGGTGATTGTAGAAATTTTTAAATTAATTAAATTGTGGAGGAAAATCGCAAACATGTTGACATTTTAGTGTTGCCAGCTATTATATTGCTATTATTATTATTATTATATTCTTTATTGTACACCTTTAAAAAATACATACAGAACAAACATTTTCAAGCACTGTGTACAATGGGCGGTCTTATCGCACAGGGCAATCTCTTACAGACAACCTTTATAATATTATTTTATGTGGTGGATATCCACCACGCGGGTCCATTGCGGGTTGGTGGATGTTACATGTCTTCGAATTTATGGTTCTAGGACATGCCGGTTTCCACACGATGTTTTCTTTCACCGTTTTGAGAGCAGTGGTGATGAAATAATTTACACAAAGTAAAGCGCCTGCCTGGGCTCGAACCCATGACCTACAACTTGTATGTCGCGGCGGATACCACTGGGCCACAACTGCTCACTGTGAATCGTTTACGTTTTAAAAGTTTTACGGCCATTCTGCCATTATATCAGTACCTATGTATGTAAAACTGATCAAATCTAATGATGTATTTTAGTAACGAGACTTTTGTCCACTTCGCACATTTAAAAGAAATCAGTAAAAGCAAAAAAAAAAACTCACCTATCAATACTTGTTTCAATTGACAAACGATACCTATTCGGCTGAAATTTCAAGAAATACCGTAAAACAACAAACTTTACCGATAACAATGTTATTCTTTACGGGAATCCAAAAGACAAATTACAACTGGCAATAGCACATAACAAATACAGAACGGAACACAACTGCATTCTTCTAAAAGTCATTTAAAACCAAACTGTATCTGACCAGTGGGTTGAAGTGGTTGTCGTTCCATTTTCTTCGCCCTTTGTTGCTGAAAAAGAATTGTTACCACATTGCACTAAGAAATGTCGTATATCATCGAGGAAATGCAATTTAAAACCTTGTGTTATCGGGACTGACGTTAATAAAGCGCATTATACTCGTAATTTTCTTACTGGCAATCGGTTCGATTTGTGTTCTAATTAAAGTGGCTTGTAAAAGTGGAAATTAAAATTAAGTGGCCAGTTAAAATCGGAGTGACTTCAGATTAAGGTCGGCAATGGAACTAATTTCTTCTCGTTCTTAATCGGAAAAAAATGTGAAGTGATGGCAGGATGATTGAGTATCGTGAATGTTTTTGATTTCTTGGAGCAATAGCTGAAGTAGATTTTAAGTAATAAAGCCACTCCTAAGATAAAAAAATGTTGGTTTATCAAGTGTCAAATTGTCCGTATTTTGAAACCATAACAGCTGTCATTCTTTGATAGTTGTAACAAATAGCTTAAATATATTTAAAAAAAATATTCATTAAAAAACTGTTTCTTAAAGAAGTGTTTTCGTATTCTTCTCATCAAACCCTTTCATTTGATACCCATATCATGGCCGTGCACAAAAAATAATTCATCCGCCATCCTGGGCCGTCGGCCATAATTAATTGAGAATGAAATCACTTAGCTAACCATGCATTGTCATCCAAACTAAACGTGTATGCAAAATTTCATCTTAATCGGTGGAGGACAACTGCTTTAAAATTTAGTTGCAAGATTTGACCCGAACACACATACATTACAAGTTGAATAAAAGCTTGTAATAAAAAAAATTACGTAGGTCCCAATTGCCATAAATAAAATGAAAGATTAGTTGTAGAGTGTCACTTGGATGATTAATTATTTTCTCTGTCTGCTCTACAATGACACAACATAACACCATAACATAACACACAACATAACGCCCGTATTCATCTAAAGGTTAGGCGGAGGGGCATCTATTAGTACACCCATATTAAACTTAGTTACTGATTTACAATAAACGATTACAACAACAAGTTAAATCCTAGGTAAAAAAAAACTAAAAAAGCTTTATTATGATTCGTCTTTGGACAACAAAGAAAATTCGAGCTGTTGTAATAACACAACTTATTTATTTTCTCTTGTCGCTTTAGAAATCACTGAAAAGATTTAGGTTTATTTTATCTAGCTCTGTATTTAAGCGTATAAACATTGAATTGTCATATTTGAAAACCAGCATAAAAAAGTGTCTGCGTTTGAAGGGCCGGTGTCAGATAGACAGTTTAAATCTTTTGTAAATACTGTTGAAAATCAGGTCAGTCTAATAAGTGACGGACAATATAAAGCATTAATATAAATAAGTAAATTGTTAGCAACAGTTACTACACTGGCCTTCAAGGGATTAGAAAGATAGAGAAGCTAGATTTTAAAAGTGACTAAGACCACACTTTTAAAATTGCAATTTCTCATAAACTATAGAAGTCAGAGTTTTGAAATAAAAACGTTTTACAGAAAATTTCTTCTTGGTTTGATCTTTTAAGGGTTCCGTACCTCGAAAGGAAAAAACATAACCTTTATAGGATCACTTTGTTGTCCGTGCATCCATCTGTCTGTTTTCAAGGCCCTATTTCTCAGGAACGCGTGGAGGTATCAAGCTGAAATTTATATCAAATACTCAAATCTACTGTCCCTGTGAAAAAATAAAACTTCTAAGCCAACGCAATCAAAAGCTACAGCCGTTTATGCCGCAAATTTTCGACACTCGCAAGGGAATCAAAACCTACAGGGTACTTCACGTGAACTCAGAATCTTGAAATTTGGTACGAAGCAACGTCTTATAGCACAGATAAAGGTATAATTGCGAAAACAATAAACTTTTAGTTACATCATATAATTAAAATATATTTAATATGTTAAACTTACTTTACTTTTAAAGGCCAGTGTCTGGTACTATCGATCAGATTAAAATTTTATAAATTGGGTAATATTTAATTCCTGATTGTTTAGATGTTTGTAAAATTAATCTCTGGAAGTATTAATTCGATAGCGTTGACCGTCTTTTTCTCAGCGTTCACTGATAGAAAACTACGCTATCGTTGTCATAAAGATTACTTTTATGCCGGAAAAATGAACGGGTCCTGTTGGATAGGCCACCGGAACGAAGCCGCGGGTAACAGCTTGTAAAATATAAGACGTGAAAATGTGGAATTCTGTGTGATTTTATATGTACGTATACCTTAGTATCCTATTCGTTCCGCTCGTCTCCTCTTTTGTAGACAGCCACTCTTAATGCAAGTCGAAAAGAGATCCCGGCATTAGTTCAAGAACATGCAAGAATTACCGGAAAATACTTCACTTAAAATGTGTACAGATAGTAGAACATTATTGAAACTTTTATAATTTATTGTGCAGTGCATTAAGAAATGCCGGGCGTTTCCAATATGATGTGTATTGCTTCGAGCTATGTGCCGCAATAACGGTAGTTGTAATATTAAAGTCGTGCTCGAACAGTGGCTGGTTCAAAACTCTATGGTTTATGTACCGCATTCAGTCATTCTTTTGTTTTTGATTCCTTATTGGATCTTTAATTGGGCAAAACCCATCAAGTGAAAGCACAACTAAACCCATTAAATCATACATTATTAATTCCAATCACGAACGATTTCATATTTAGCAACCGCTTCGTAAAGGAAAATTTATGAATATTCGTATGTCGTTTTGTGACTAGTAAATACTTTTTCTTTCTTTCTTTTAAAGTTTTTACGACTTTAGAGTAATTATAATATATTGATTGAAAATCAAAATGTATGCTTATTGTATTTAAGTTTAATATAAATGTTTTAAATAAACATACCAAAATGAAGTTAAGTTTCTAAAATTGTCTCAAAATCCAAATAATAATAACTAAGAGTCACACAGACACATCTTACTTCTTACTCTTACTAATATTACTATTTTATTATATTACAATCACGCCAGAATGGCTGAACTGATCTAGATGAAATTGGCACAGAGATAGATTATAGTCTGAAATAGCACATAGGTTATTTTATCTTGGAAATATGTACGGTTGCCGTGGGACAACTGCCGAATTTAATGCGGGTGAAGCCGCTGGCAGAAACAAGTCAATAATAAAAACAAAAAATCAAAACGGATTGGAATGACGAACAGTCAATGATAAATAGTCAGAAATAAGACTTGGAGAGGAAAAGCTTTTCACTAACTCTGCCATTTCTTAAAAACTAAGACAAATATGAAATAAATGATAAATATTGAAACTAATTCAAGTTGAAAATATTTCAACATTTAAAATCAGTCTTCGAACCACCTCCAGTTTAATCCTGCTTGAATCCTTCCACTCCGTTACAGTAACATAACATTAAGATAAAAAGGCAGTCAAAAAGACAGTTATGAAAGAAATTAGAAATTCAAAGTTCCCTCTATGCTGGTTACCTCATAGAAAGCGATGCATTGAAAACTGGGCAATCGTTTATAAAATGGCAATTTTGCATAAAATTCACGGAAAACTGCATCTTAAACCTCTTACAGTAGACGTTTTCCGATGTCTACCGTACGCTCGTAGATTCAAATTGCCTTTGAATCAATAAATAGATTATGCAATTCGCAAAGCGACGTTTTAAATAAGTTTTTAATCAAGATTTTATTTTATATGGCTTTTTGTGGGGTTCTTGGATTGTGATTGGTTAGATTTATATTGAGAAAATTGACAAAAGAACATCAAATGCATTTAGTATTTCAATTTAAAGCGGCACTGCATACCGCAGCGTTGTGCGTTACTAACAATTAGTCAGCGTTGTTAATTTATCTTAGCTTCCACAATTTTCTAAGTACCTATAGGGGCTGAAAAAAAACGTTTGAACTTTGCAAAATATTTCTTAGATCAGATAAATCAAATCAGATAGGATGGTGTGAAAAAACGTAAAGTTTAGGGCAATAAAAACTTTTATCTTGCACGAAAAGAGATTAAACACAAGAAAATACTTAACTATTTTCGAGTGACGGAACAGTGTTAAATTCCTGAGGGTCCAAGCGGAATTTGTCGCTTTCAGTCAAATACCAAACTTTTACCGTTTTTACGGTTTATTTTTTTAAGGGTAGTATTTAAACGAGCGACTGTAAATTAAAGTTTTAAGTGAAAAATCATTAATTTACTTTGTAGTATTACTAAGTGAGCGACTGACTGCGACTGACGAGAAATCAACAGAAGAGCAACATACAAAAAATAATTTGATTTACTTAAAATAAAAAAAATGAGTAGCTTTATAATATTTAAATTGAAAATAAAAGTTTGCCCACGGAAAAGCCTGCTGCAGGGCTCCTTTTTCTGTTTGCAGTGTCTAAAGTAATCCAACACGAAGGAGATGACGAGAGCTAAGTTCGCTCGAACCTAACCCATCCGTGTCGGGTTGCCCAAAGTTCCCTAGCTCGCTTTACGCGGACTAATTCGTTAAAAACACGAATACACCCAAAACGCCCGCGCATTTTTAGTGGCTCACTTAGTAATTAAGTTGCACGGCTAGAATTTTAATATCTGAAATGGTTTAATCACAACCCACTTTTTGTAAGCTAGTTCTGGATTTTATTATAAATCAATATTCATCGTTAGTTTAGTTAAATTTTCGCTTACTCTAATTCATACCGCTCAAAAGTTATTAAAACAGTATTTCATCATCAGTCGCTAAGTTTGTTTAATTCGATCGTTTTATAATTCCCTTTTTTTAATAATGGCTTTGTCAAAACCATGGTCAAATTAATATAATTTTATACATTAAATGAATAATAGTACACTGTTGTTTTTCCAAGATATGATTTTATTTTACTAAGTAGGCAAATAAATAACAATAACACCAACATAATCACAGTTGCCTTAATTATAAGATGACGGGTTCTTAGATTTGACCAATATAATATATTTTTAAAGGTTTAGCGGATTGTAAATGCTAACCATTGAAATAGTAAATATTTATTAATATTCAAGAAAAAGCGCCGCGGTGATGTGCTCCGAGTTACGACAGCGTAGCAGTGTCAGCCATGATCGTGATTACATCACCTATGACTTCTACGCCGTAGGAAATCAATTAGTTTCTCTAACAGAAATCAATGAGTTCACAACAACTAACATAATTTTCATTATTTTAAGTTTCATTTATCAGTTTCGAAACAGTCTTGGTCACGGACCCAACCTTTTCTGTTTTTAACTTCATTATGAGTCATCTCTTACCCCCTCGAACCTCGGATTCTAGGGAACACGGGATTTTGGTAGTGTTAAAAAACTTAACAGAATTTTGTAACATTTATCGGTAAAGCGGATTAACCCCTCAAATTCGGGCTGCAAATTTAAAGGCCGTCTCTTAATTTTTTATGCAGATTGACTCGGCAATGTTTTCCAACAGCGCTGCCTCTTAACTGACTTAACAGTTGTAGACTGCTAGAAATTTAAATTAAAAGTCCAGCTTGATTGACCTACCCCTTAGGAACTTTGAGTAGTATTGACCTACTTATTATATCGGAGATTCTATTCCCCACTGGATTTTATTTCTGGATTTAAATTATTTGATTGTCGTCGGTGAATTTATTTAGTATTCGAGCCATATTTCCTCGTAAACTTGTTAGGTTATAAGTAGCTAGATCTTTGAAAATTTGCGGTAGGTAGCTATTTTACGTTGAATTATTTTTATCTGGATCACAAAACCCTCAGATAGATCAGACTCAGGCACGATTCAGTTAAAATAAACAAATAACAGTTCTCAGTAACAATAATAAGCCAATTATAGTTTAAGCCGAAGGTAAGCCACAACATCGAATACCAATCCTAAAGCTAACGTAATCTAACTAGTAAGTACCAAATTCTCAGAAAACACTAGAATAATAACTGAAGCATTTAGAACGATACCTCACATAACCTTATTTAATTCCAGGCATCCTTGTCTACGTCAATTGTAAATCCTAAGTATAGCCTAAGATACCACGTATAGTATATTTGCTTTTGATAAAACTGACCTTCATGTTTGATACGTATGATACACTATATTGCTGCAGGATTGCCTGGCAGTGTCTACTACATGTTCAAAATAACTGTGCACATCACCCCACTCCCGCACATCCTCGCGGCGCCCCGCGGTCTCCTCGTACACCAATAGCGAAAGTCAAACGCAAGAGCGACATTAAGAGCTCCAAGTGCACAGTTATTTTTACGTTGCAATAGCCGTAATTACCTTAGTAATAACTTGTAATTTATGTTTGATATTTAATCCCATATATATACGTATTTCAAGTGAATCTAACGTCATTTGTAAGTGATGTTAAAAATAGTAAAACAATAAATTTTGCAAGTGTCTGTTAACCGTAAGTTTATCTGTTATAATTTGCCATTAACTGAGATTTGCTGGTATCAGCCAGCTATATACGTATCCGCTAGGACAAAGAAAAAAAGATAATTGCGTCTAAATTTTGCCAGACAACACTGCTTTTATCTATTGTTCTATCAAGTATCTTTCATAAAAATTAAGCTTTGTCAATTCAAACATACCTGCAATTTAACAAAGGGATCTTAGGCTAGTGCCAAAAACGCAATGACTATTTACACTAAGTTGAAAACCGATCTTCTTTAACAATGATCGAAACGGAGTCTGTACAAGTAAATCTGGTAATACGGCTTACGTTGCGTAAGCCTAGTATTATACATAAGGTGAAATGTAAAGAAATGTATATACTTAAGCTTTTTGTTGGAATTGCAAGGACTGGCTTGTGTAGGATTGTTTTAATTAACAGTTGTGTATTTGAGTAAGCTTTGGTTAAGCTATAAAATCAATCTGTAGTGGAATTTGTTTATTTTATTGACACTAAGATGGATTTATCGATTTACTATCAAAATTATTTACAGACAGTGTGATCAATAAGGATGTTACCCGGGTAAAAATGATATTTCTATTTAGTCCGTTTTCTTTGTTTTGCACTGTAGTTACATTAACTTATTTAAGTCCCATTTTCATGAATTAAAAGTTAGTAAAACAACTGAAGATTGATCCGCAAGAGAACCAGGGTTACCGACATATCCCGGAGAATTGCCAAACTTAAGTGGCAGTGGGCAGGGCACATTGCTCGCAGAACGGATGGCCGATGGGGCAGAAAGGTTCTGGAGTGGCGACCGCGAACCGGAAGACGTTGCGTTGGAAGGCCTCCCACCAGGTGGACCGACGACCTGGTGAAGGTAGCAGGGATACGTTGGTTGCGAGACGCACGGGACCGGTCAAAGTGGCGACGCTTGGGGGAGGCCTATGTCCAGCAGTGGACGTCTTTCGGCTGATATGATGATGATGATGATGAAAACAACTGAAATAAAACGGGCTATCTTGTTGACTCGGACTTTCTCAGTTGAAGCATTTTCATTCAACATTTTTTAGCTTTATCAAAATAACTTAATGCAATTTTAGAGGCTATTGCCCTGTTAAGAGTTTAAGTAAGAAATCATTTCAGTAATGGGTTCGTCAGTGACTAAAATGTACGGTCATATAGACTTTTAGGAAATATTATGTCATGTTATAATTATTATACAAATAATTTGGTTTGACTTATACTGTACGGATTACAAATTGCGTATTAGTTTTCAAACGTACGAGTATAAGTATTTTTAATAAACAGAAACTTAGAGGTTTAGATTTATCACAAAATTAGAATAAAACCTTTTTTGGAAGTCTGGAGAGTATTTTATTTTAGCTAAAAGTATTTTGCTTGCTGTGCAGTTTATTTAAACCTTTCATAAGGTGTAGAAAACAAAAGGATGTTTATTTATGAAAAGTAACTCACGTTTATAACCTCGGGCTATGTCTGCATACTATCTGTATAAAGATAAAATTCTTAGAAGTCTGATCGAAACCCGAGATAATAACAATGCAATCCTGATAGACTCAAAGGCTCCAATCAAAATCCTACTTTAAAAAAAGTTGCGAACAAAACTCGAAGACATTCTAATTTCAAATGTTTGAAGCACTAGATATTAAACCTCTGCGCACAATACGTAACAAAACGTCTATGTACAGACGATTTACCGGTACATAGAAACTTTGCATAAACATCAGCAACACAAAACGTCATACAGCTTTTAATATCGCTACTACAGAAACAAAAGCAATGTTTATTTAATCGTAAACCGTAAGAGCCCTTTGTTTGGAGAAGAAACACTACATTCAAACGTTGAAATCTAATTTTAGTGAATGGAGCAATCGAAATGGGCGGCCACTCAAGAACATTGGAGTTACGGCATTGTTATGATTTCATACGCGTTCGCTGTTTGAACACCCATTACTGGATCACTACACGTCTTTATTTCTCTACCTATCACGTATTCGTCATTAAAGGATTATCTTCGTATAGGTTTGGGATTTTAAATGAAATCATTATTTACTATTTAAACCTGTTAATGAATGTCGGGTTGCATCGGCGGATTATATTACATACAAATTATTCATACGCATTTTGCGATATTAAATAGTTTTTTTTTCATAATTTTGGATCCGTGGGTTCACTATAGTTTTATTGACATGAAAGATGTACGTTATAATATCTGTATATGGTATGCAAATATCAGACCTTAAAGTTTTTTTTTCAGGTTGCCACTGACGAGGTCTAAGCCAGAAGCTAATGGTACAAAGAGATGGAAGAAGAGCAAGTTATTCAAAGATATAGATTAATTTCTTAGTAACGCATTTATGCCAAAATATTATACTAAACAATCCTTTAAACTCGCATTTTAAATCATGCCCTGAGGCAAGTTAAATTCTATTATCGAAAGCGTGGCGATAGCGATTGTCAAAAAGGCAAATTGTATGGGATTGACAAGCGATATCGAAAAATCACGTGATCAATCCCATAAGGTCTTTGGCCTTATATTTTGTCATTTCGACTATAACCTTCGCTGACATCGAATGCCACTTGTCTAGAGCCTTAAGTAACCATATAATAATAATAATAATAAGCCTTTTATTATTTCCACACACATCAAGATATTTTACAGTTTAAATGTTTGTTAATTGTGTTAGTATATGAAATTCTATAAAACTAGTGTTAGTGTGTTATTTTTTCTGGGATGTGGATCCCGGCTTGGGTAAAGGCCTCCTCCTTCTTCTTCCATACATCTCTATTTTTAGCTAGGGCCAGCCAGTCATGCCCTGCTTTTGCAACGATATCATCAGCCCACCGTCTAGATGGTCTGCCAACATTTCTTTTTCCTAACGGTCCCCTCCAACGTGTCGTTTTTATAGTCCATCTGTTGTCTGTGAGCCTCGAGATATGACCGGTCCATTGCCATTTTAATTTTAAGGCTTGCGTTAAAGCATCCGTTAATTTCGTTCTTTGTCTAATAATTTCTGCCCTTATTTTGTGTATTTTTCTGATTTTTAATATGCTTCTCTCTATTGCTCTCAGCGTTGTCCTTATTTTAAGCTTTGCTTTCTGTGTGTAGGTCCACGTCTGACAACCATACAGTAAACAAGGTAGAAGACAGGTTTCAATTACAGTTTTTTTTAATATTTAATGTATTATCTCCTTTTAATATTTCCTTTAGGGACCAGAATTTATTCCAAGTTGAATTACATCTCTTTTCTATTTCTTCCTCATTGCTTGATGTACTGAATGATACCTGTTTCCCTAGGTAAATGTATTTATCTATATATTCTATGTAACTATCGTTTGTACTAATGGGAATCTTTTTGCTATTGCTAATTATTTTTGTTTTGGAAGCATTCATCTCTAGCCCTACTCTCGTACTTTCTCGATTAAGTGAGTGTATCATTGCTTCTAATTCTGTAGATGTTTCTGCAAGTATAACTATATCATCCGCGAATCTCAGATGGCTCAAGCAACTGTCTGCTATTTTCAGTCCTTTGGTTTTCCAGTCTTGTTTTTGAAAGACAATTTCTAGGACAGCAATAAAAAGTTTTGGTGATAGAGGGTCACCCTGTCTCACTCCTCTTTCGATTCTTATTTCGCTTCCTCTGATTTCGAGCTTTACTCTACTTGTTGCGTTGTTATATATGTATTTTAAGATGTTTATATACCTTCTGTTAATGTTCAGTAATGATAGTGCATTCCAGATACAATCGTGGCTTATACTATCGAAAGCTTTACTATAGTCTATGAAGGCTATGTATAATGGTCTCTTGAACTCTTTGTACTTCTCCATTACTTGTCCCAGTGAATGTAAATGGTCTGTCGTGCTAAAGCCTGCTCGAAATCCTGCCTGTTCTATTGGTTGCGCTTCGTCAATCTCTGGTGTTATTCTTTTTAAGATTATTGACGCAAAAAGCTTATATAAACATGCCAATAGACTTATGGGCCTGTAGTTGCATATGTCAAGATGGTTACTTTTTTTATATAATAGTATAATATCAGACAAATGAAGTCGAAATATACGAACATATCAAACTGTTAAAAACTGCGAAAAGTCCAGGTCCTGATGGGATAAGTAATGAAATGCTCAAACACGCTGCACCTATTCTACTTAGCCACTTCTCACAACTATTTAATAAGATCCTGGAGACAGAGACTGTACCTAAACAGTGGTGCTCGTCTGATGTTATAAGTATCCATACTTCAAGCGAATTAATTCTCGAAGATCATAATTTTAGAAAACTAATGAGTATCATACACATAAGTATCTTCTTGATCTTCCATCATTAGGTAAACTCAGAAAGTAATAAAAACAATATCTGTTTGTCTTTCGACCTCATTAAATTTTCCGTCTGAAGGTTACAATAGTCGTTGTTCTCGGTCTACTGGAGCCAATCAATAGCATCCATTGAAGATAAAGTATTTATTAATGGCCAATGGCTAGAGTTACCCTACCTTATATATCGGTTGGGGACACTGAACTGTCCTCTTCGACAATGCTGTGGAGTGTAGGAGAAGAATTTATGGCAAGACTGCTGGGTCATTTATTTTTCGTTAAAAGGTATCGTCACGGCGTCACAGTCCTGGCGTCTTGCCGGAGTCTGTTGCCCGATAGCTACAATCTAGGGGTCTTCAAGTCAAGAGTGAATAGATTTCTACTAGGCAAGCGTGCTGCACCATCGGCCACATCATCGCTTTGCATCAGGTGAGTAAGCGCAAGCCTATTTTAAATTTTAAATAAAAAAACCTAAACATATTCCTACAAATAAGGAGTAAAAGATTAGTTATTTCATAAAGACATTTATAATTGGGTGGCGGAATGCCATCAAGACAAAAACTGACTTGACAAAGTTTGTAAAAGCCGAGTGGTTAATATCCTTGTGATGTAAGTACCTACACAGTATTCACACACACGACATCCACGCTCCCACGTAACTCACACACACAAACACCCCTACACACACCCACACACCACACTCTAATACTCTTCTCCCCACTACACGACATCACAAGCACACAGTTTTCGCACGAGCTTACCCATAGCCAGACACTATTGCTGCTGTTACACGATTTGCTTACAAAGTTTGTAAAATAACCATAACGGACATATGGTTGGCACATGTAACACAGGCTTTTTCTAGCATCGGGGCCTATATTCACTATATTGAGCAGAGATATGTCATAATATTCTAATAATGTACCTAAAATATGTATTTCTTCTTTTTGCTAAATAAATAATTATTATTAACATCTGCTATAATTTCTTATTTCTATATGTGAAATATTTAATCTGACTCAAGAGGTTAAATGGTATGAACATGATACATGATAAAATCTCAAATACGACAGATCTTCATGCGAATATTTTCCAAGTCTACCAAATCTTACGTCACTCTCAATTGCCGTAAAACATAGCTTCTACCACTTTGTCTACCTTAATACGGTCCATATATAGAAACTCGAGCCGTTCCTCTGAAAGTACATATACCTCTGTTATGTGGGTACTACCTACCCTCAATAAACAAATAAGTAGTTAGACATATATTATAAATACTTGTTACGAACGGCTGCTGCGCGGTCGAATAAACGAGCTTGTGTTATCCTAGTAGTATTATTCTGCAACCCCCATTTCCGGACCTAACAATTGGTGACGAGGAAAAAGTACGACACACGCGTATTTATTTCAATTTGAATAAAATGGCAAGAGTATCCACTTCGGTCGGCACCTTAACAGTGTTCAGCCACGAACATCAAGAGTGGCAACTTTACAAGGAAAGACTGGAGCAGTGGTTTCTGGCAAACGAAATCGGGGTAGATGCAGATAAAGCTGGTTGCAAACGACGAGCTATTCTACTTAGTAACTGCTCGGAATCAAGCTACAAGTTGATTCGCGATCTAGCTTTACCGAAGCAAGTCGGTACCTTAAGCTATACCGAAATAGTGGATTTGTTGGATGGACACTTCAAATTAAAGAAATGCACATTTGCTGAAAGGTACAAGTTCCACAGTGCCACGCAACATGTCGGCGAAGGGCTGCCGGAGTGGGCGGCACGAGTACGTGGTTTGTCAGTACACTGCGGGTTCGTGGCGCAAAATCTAGACGAACAGCTTCGCGACCGTTTCGTGCTGGGCATGGCAACTGGACCGGAACGAGAAAAACTATTTACCAAGGCGATGTCGGAGTTGACGCTGAGCAAGGCCTTGGAAATAGCAGAAGGCGTACGCAGTGCTCGCATTGGGGCACAAGAAACGATGCGGCAAGCGGACATGGGTACACCACTTCAAGTAATGAAGATGGATGCTCAGCCTGGCGCAGCGTGCATGAGCAGCGCGCCGTGGCGCAGGCAGGTAGCAGCGACCTCCGCATCTAGCGCCGAGCGCGCTCACGTCGGCAGTGGCGGCAGTGGGTGCACCGCCTGCGGCTACGCAGGCCATCATCGTCGTCGTGTCGGTTTGTGCCCTATAAGTGCAAAAAGTGCGGCGTTCAAGGACATCTTAAGCGAATGTGTAATCAAAATGTGAATAAGCAACACTATGTCGAGTGCTGTGAGGATGCTAGCGATGATGGTAAGCATGTGTGCTGTAATATTCGCTCCATTCGCGGCGAACGGATGCGGGAATCTGTTTGTGTCAATGGAAACAAGTTAATATTTGAAATAGATACGGGTTCATCAGTTACCGTTATTTCTGAGCAAACGTACCTTAAACACTTTAAAACAATAAAGTTGGAAGCAAGTGACGTTATTTTGCATAGTTACAACGGCGATAAGTTACATATTGTAGGTAAAATAAAACTATTGTTTACGTATAACAAAAAATCATTTACAATAGGTGTTTATGTCGTACGGAATGGAGGGCCTCCCTTATTAGGCAGAGATTTTTTTACACGATTTAACTTGCAAATATGTTCCATAAATAACTGTAACGATTTTTTATCAGGTAGTTCTTCCAAATACCCACTATTATTTGGAAATAAATTAGGTTGTTTTAAAGGCGTGAAGGTAGATTTAGCATTAAAACCAGACGCACAACCAATTTTTTATAAGGCAAGGCCTTTACCTTTTGCGCTTCGGGAAAAGGTGGAGAAAGAACTTGACCGTCTGGAAGATTTAGGTGTGTTAGTACCCGTAACATACGCAGAGTATGCCAGTCCAGTAGTACCAGTATTAAAGCGGGATGGTTCCATACGTCTCTGTGCCGACTACTCCGTGACTATCAATAAACAGTTACTTGTCGATAAATATCCATTACCAAGATATGACGAGCTGTTTTCAAAACTACATGGCGGCAAGTACTTCAGTAAAATAGACCTATCGCATGCATATAATCAGTTGTGTCTAAATGAGAAATCACAAATGCTCACTTGCATAAACACACATAAAGGCTTGTATAAGTATACTCGCCTAGTGTTTGGTCTAGCTAGTGCGCCGGCCATTTTTCAGAGAAACATGGAAGCGCTGCTGTCAGGATTAAATGGTACTCTTTTATTTCTTGATGATATTTTAGTATGTGGGGAGGACAAAGATCAGATGATGAGTAGGTTAAATGAAGTCTTCCGTAGGTTACAGGAAGCTGGCCTAGTGTTAAATATAGAAAAATGCACCTTCTTCTAGGAATCCGTAACCTACTTAGGTTTTGTTATCGACCCTGATGGATTACATAAATCACCGGAGAAAGTTAAAGCCATTTTGCAAAGCCGGGTACTACCAATACTTCAGAAATAAAATCCTTTCTAGGTATGGTCAACTATTACCGGAATTTTATTAAAAACGCATCATCAATTTTAAATCCACTGCATGAATTATTAAAAAAGAATGTGCCTTGGTCATGGACTAGGAGACATGAAGAAGCACTAAACAAAAGGGCATTAGTTTCAGAGACCACTTTAGCACATTTCAATCCAGAAGCTTTGCTAATAGTTACGGTTGACGCCTCACCGAGCGGGTTAGGCGCCGTGTTATCACAGGTAGAAGGTGGTGTAGAAAAACCTATCTCCTATATGTCTCGATCTCTTAATGCAGCGGAAAAACACTACAGCCAAATCCAAAAAGAATCAACCGCAATAATATTCGGGATAAGGAAATTTCACCAATATTTATATGGTCGAACCAAACCATTCGTTTTAAAAACAGACCATAAACCTTTGGTTTATGTAGGTACGTTTTGTTTACGAAGGTAAGAGATTTTTGTCACTTACAGACATCCAAGATGCGGTAAAAACGGATAATATTATTAAAACCGTCATCGACTATTTAACAAATGGTTGGCCGAGTAAAAATAGTGAACCGTTAATTGAGGATTATTATAGCCATCGGTTAGAATTATCCATAGAAAATGGTTGTCTGATGAGAGGTCACAGATTGGTAATTCCTAAAAGTCTACGAGTAAAAGTGTTAAAAGAACTTTACTCAGGACACTCAGGAATCACAAAAGTGAAAGAAGAGGCACGCAATAGATTTTGGTGGCCGGGTATTTCAGCGGCTATCGAAAATCACATAGGCGCGTGCGTCGTGTGTGCGTCGCAGCGCGCCGCGCCCCCGCGCTCACCCCTAACTTCGTGGCCTTATCCAGCCCAGCCGTGGCACCGTGTGCACATAGACTTTTTAGGACCTATTAGTGGCAAAACATTTTTAATAATTGTAGATGCTTATTCGAAATGGGTGGAATGTTTTGATGTTTCGTCGGGTACCACTTCGCGAGTGGTAATTGAAAAGCTATGCGAAGTAATGTCACGATTTGGTTTATTTCATACAATTTGCTCAGATAACGGAACTTCATTTATATCGTATGAGTTTAAACAGTTCTGTAATCGGAACAACATCACTCATCTTACTTCACCTACATATAATCCGGCTAGCAATGGACAAGCTGAGAGTTACGTTAAAATTATAAAAAAGCAATAAAATCTTACTTGTTAACAGGTACATCTTTAAGAGATTTAAATATAAAATTATTAGAATTCTTACTGAGATACAGGAATTCTAAACATTCGACAACAAACAGATCTCCGGCTGAAGTATTGTTCGGTCATAATTTAAGGTGTAGATTGGACCTCCTGACACCAACAACCGCGACGCCATCCGACACAGCACTTGACACAGTAGTTAAACAGAAACAGTGTTCGCAGATTAACAATTATCGTGGCAACCGAAAACTTTTGTTCAGTGTGGGTGAACAAGTTTTAGTAAAACTGTATAATCACCAAAAACAATATTGGTCACGCGGCACTATTATTAGAAAAATAGGGAAAACAGTGTATTTAGTGAAACTGAGTGCATCAGAAGTAACTATTAAAAGACACACTAATCAGTTGATAAAATATAGAGGGATCTTCGCATGGCCCATCTTCCCAGATGGGCCATGCGAAGAGATCGTTCCCGCATTTATAATACCCTCAAACTCGACTAGCTCCGGGCAGCAGCCATCCGAAGTCCCTGTTGAGGAAGCACCTGTGGAGTCTGAAGCGCCGGCATCAGCGCTTGTTCACGGCAACGATTCCACTGAAAAGGAAGTGCTTCCAGCAGCTCCCTCTATCGAATCCGAACGAGACATTCGGTCGAAAAGAAATAGAACTGCTATTGACTATAAGAAGTTCTTCTGATAAGGTGGAGGGATGTTATGTGGGTACTACCTACCCTCAATAAACAATTAAGTAGTTAGACATATATTATAAATACTTATTACGAACGGCTGCTGCGCGGTCGAATAAACGAGCTTGTGTTATCCTAGTAGTATTATTCTGCAACCCCCATTTAACAACCTCCTATAAAACTATAGGATTAGTTACAGTTCGCGGCTTCGTTTGTGTGTTTGAATCGAATTTGGCGAAACTACAGCGTATAAATAAAACTTTTTCATTGCCCCTATACAGCGGCGGACGAAATATAGATATTAACAATCATCTCATAACAGGCAATGAGAATAGATTGGTATGGAAATAGTCGTCTGTTATAAAGTGGAGATGAAAGTATAGTTTAATTCGTTATGAACGCTTTTAAACCACCTCATCATCGCTAGCCATCAGATGAGATAGTGGTCAAAATAAAAACTTCTTAAAAAATAAAAATCGGCCTCCAAAGAAAAAGACAAAAAAGAGCAAATATTGTTTATCGGTTATATGTTCCATGACATGAAAACTGCTGAACCGATATTTATAAAACTAATACTATTCCCTAAGTTCAGGGATACCTAATCCTATAAAAAAAGAATGATCACGATCCGATTACTAATTTCGGCGAAATGCGTGTACAAACATGCATATACGTATATATACTTGTGAAATTTGACACAAGTGTTTAGAAGCTCTCATAGAGTAATATTATGTGAATATTTTGCAATTCCAACAATATTACATACATAATGTGTCGATTTGATAACCTCTTTTTTTAGATGTCGGTAAAAAGTTATATACCTAAACTTACGCATTTTTAACGCCACCTGCCACGATCATTACACATACTCCTTTTGCTTCATTTACGTTCATACGCACGCTGGTTATGAGTACTTGGGTAAGCCAAATGGTCTACATTTAGACCTACAAAACCAGAGATTAACCTAAAATATACGTCAGACATCGCCACACAGCCGGAATAACATCGTATCCAAAAAACGTAACGAATAGCAGAAACAAACTTGTTCAAATATTTTTGTGTTCCACAAAATCAGTTGCTACTTTTATTCATGAAGTCTTCAACCCAAAAGAATTAATTATATTAAAAAAAGTATTAAGCCTTTCAAGTTTACACACAAATAGCTAAGATTAGGTAGCGTTCGCACCCGCAAACCGGATGGTGCCATCGTAACGGGTCCCGAGAAATAGTTTAGGCATTCGGCAATTTCGGCCTATGTTTTGAATTGAATGCGACCTCCTTGCCCTTGATTCGTACCCGACCGTTTTTCCCTTCGAGAGTGGTCTCCCCTAATGTTAGTAACTAAACCTTCTTGTTCTGACTAATTGTATTAAGTCTGTGGTTGTTGGGTTTCGGCTTTTAACGTATCGTCGTCGAGTAGAGTCGTAAAATGGAGGAATTGCTTTCCTTTTATTTATTGGGTGTAGTTTCTTTCATATAAAGGGCGAGGCTATTATCATGCTCTTTGCGCCATTTGCAACACCAGCGGCTGAAACCGGAAAAAGGGAAGATAACATCATGGTTTGACTTGAGATTCGAATTTAGAATTTCATGCTTGGCAACAACGTTTCCTACCATGGGGACGTTAACTTTGTTGGCTTTTTTATCAAATGTTTAAATAACTTTACAATATGCAACGAGCATGAATGAATTGAAAACTTCTACGTTTTTGCCAGATTTATTTTTATATTTTGCTGCAAAATTTTTAATAACTTGAAAGTTGAAGCCAACTTTTCAAGTCAAACGTTCATTCATATGTCATGTGCAATGTGCAAGTTAAATTGGGTTACGAAGTACTTCAGTAAAGTATTAAAAGGGTATTGGAAAATAGAATGAAACGAATATCGCGGTTAGAGCCAGTGCGCACTAGCAACTTTTAGTTGACCAATAATAGTTTGAACGCTATCATACGCCGATTGGTCAACAAAAAGTCGCTATTGCGCGCTGGCTCTAAAGCTGAGAATAATAATTATGATTTGTCAGTTAGTTATTAACAACCGATTTTTAGACAATTATATATTTTCGACGTGATACAAATTATGTAAACGCAAGTGAACTGAAACGATTGGCTGTTGAAAATTCATTCAACCTATCACAGTTAAGGCACGTGTGTCGCTGTTTGGTCCTAAAGGCAAGAAGATAACTATGTACGTGATTTATTTATACTTTATTGTACACCAAGATAAGACAATACAAAAAGAAATTAGTAATTTATTGCCAATACATGTCTCCTAAGAAAATCTAATTGATACAGAGTTACACTATATCAATACATCAAGACCCCGAAAGTAGGTACTCGTACCAATACCAAAACATTTTTGCATGATACTTATCTTTAATGACAATAAATCTTGCACAATTAGATAATCAATAGATAGACAAACAAACAAAACTTCATTTTAAATTGATTATCCCCCATTCCCACATTTTAAACTGCAGTTGCCTTAACAGCCTTTAGTTAGTCTCAATCAAAGTCGCTCATAACAGAAAGGCTAAATAAAAAATACCAAAGTTTGTATTTTTTTGCACACACGTTTAGTTTAAATGACAATGCATGGTTAGCTAAGTGATGTCATTCTAAATCCAATAAGGTGGACGGCCCAAGATGGCGGACTAGTTATTTTTTGTGCACTGCCATGATCAAATGAAAGGGTTTGCTGGAAATAATACGAGAAAAAAGTAGCCTATGTCTGTATGTAGTCACTATCCCCGGCTGACATAGGCTACTTTTTAAGCCTGTATTCCATCGGGAACGGACAATACGCGGGTGAATCCGCGAGGCGTTCGCTAGTATATAATAAATATATTCAGATCAATAAAAGCATGTGTGTGTTACAAATTGTTAACAATTATGTCTATTCTGTGTAAAAGTTACCTCTATATTCCAGGATATGTCCACCAATTCAACTCTTATCTTTATTTGACCCTGCATCACCCAAAAGTTCATTTTACAAGCTTCTATTTAACTTGCCTTGTTAGTTAATTGTTTAGTATGTGTGGGTCAAATCTTGCAAAAACGGTATTTCAAAACATTTGTCCCCAATCGATTGAGCTGAAATGGTGTATAAATAAAGCTTGTTCATGTTTTTAATTAATTGGAACAAAAATCAGTACTCACACCATACGTAAAGTAAAAATCTGATATTCTAGCTAACGACTATCAATCTAAATAATATGTCGTCGTGCTACCTTGTATATTCCAGAAAATATAAATGAATGTGGCGGTAACTCCCTCTAAAAATGCGACTCATGAATAATTTCAAACCTAATATCCTTTTTAATAACAAACTCGTTATTTTTATGCTAATTTAAGACTGAGAGTCCCGAGTAATTCGTAGGAGTCGAATATAAAAGTCAAGGTTCATATGCTATGTAAATATGTAGATAGTGTTTTCTTGTTTACGTGAACTCATAATAAATAACAGATGACATCAATTTATTTAGAAGCTTCTAGCAAAAAATATGCCAACGCTCCGTCCAGCTTGTAATTTAACATTTGACAGCTCAAAAACTATTCATTTTTGTTTATTGACATAAAAAAAAATAGAGATTAATTTTTTTTTTATCTTAAGAAACAATCATTTTGTAATATTGAAGTACACTGGGAGGAAGGCGATGTCGACTTTGACACAGTTTATACTAGTACAGTCGTCAACGTCATCTCTTAAGCATGATCAGTATTATTATAATCATTTCATTGTCATTGGTCAACTTAGTTTAAGAGAAAATTGTTAATTTGAATGTTACAAAAACAAAATGACTTATTTAGTGATGATCTAATGCGGTACCGATTCGATTTCTTATAACTATTACTTTATTTACGAATAAATTTTAATCAAGTGCCAGTGTGGGGCCCCTTCGCAAGATATGGCCCACCTCCTTGTCTACGAAGAAGATTTGTATTTTATTTTTGCTCAATATTTTGTATTGTTTTATGAACATACACAGGGCTGTTTTACGTATTTAAATGAACTGTTACATTTTGTATAACTTTTTTTTTTAATTTTTAACCTTAATACCTGGCTTTTTGATACTAAGATCATTATATTTAATGATATATATATGATAATGGAAATATTTAATTTTTACTGCTTTATTTAATGGCACATAATTTAATTTGTGAATTTTAATTCTTCGGAATATCGGGGCTAAAGAGCATTTCGCTCCACTATCGTAAGTGTCCATGGAGTATTACATTTTAGTGTCTATGGTTGTCTGTTAATAATTATGGCAATTCATAGATGGGCTTTTGTCAAATGTTAGGGTGGACGCACTGTTGTGGAGAATACCACGTGAGTTTAATTTTCACCTATTCTGTGTCTGCTATGTTATGGTTAATTAAAATATCACTGTTGTTTCTAATTCGTATTAAGAAAACAGGCAATCTCTTTGCTGATAACAAAAACAACAAAAAAAAAAACTGGAAACATTCCTCAACGTTTAAATTGTCCAAGAGATAAATAAACGACTTCTCCAAGCTCCCCCTAAACCCTCCATTCAAGGAAAACCAAATATAGTTCCACAGAAACAGATTATGAAATAAACAACAAAACAAAATAAACGCATAAATGTTTATCATTAAAACATAGTACCGAGTTAAGATCAAGGCGCAAATAACTTTCATGTCAGATTTCATTTCGTATGCAAACAAAATTAACAGTTCAAAAGGCTCTCATTTACCAGTGGGTCACCGCGAACCCTCGCCTCATTTTTTATGTAGATTGCGCCGAAGAAAAGTTTCACAATATCAGTCTGTGGCCCTGCACCTCTTGGGACCTTCGTTGTATTAAATTCAGCTGTATTCTTCTGTCTTCCATTCGAATACTTTACAAGATGCTTGAGTGGCGTGAAATCCTTTGGAAAGGGCGTTAAGCAGTGTTTGCACTGTTAAACACGGATGTGGACGTCACGAACGGGGATGTCTATCGCAAACTATCGTGAATGTTCAAATTAAGGTTTAGTTACGTCTGGTCAATTTGAAAAGCCATTACGAAACCGAACGTTGATAAAGAACAGCATTATAAATCGTTGACTAATGTTCGTTATGGTAACTTGCCAACAATGCCTTTGTGGCTATGATTTTTAACCGACTTTCCGAAAAGGTGGCGGTTCTATGTTCGACTTGTTTGTTTTTTTTTGTGTATTCTCATCGATTTCTCCGTCAGTTGTGGCCCAATTTTGAAAGTTCTTTGTTTGAAAGAGTATGTTCCCAAATTGGTCCCATTTAAATTTGGTGATGATCTCATGAAGAACTTTGGAGATATACAACATAACTCTTCAATAAATGACAGAAAATCTCTCGGGATTGCTGCAATAGCATGAATGTGTAATGTTTATACCATTTCATAACATAAAATCATGCCAGTACGCTCTAATGTGGTACACAGATGTGTACAGTTCACCTAGGTACACTCTCATTTCACCAGTTATGTTCTATTTAGTTTCATGATATTCGTGAAATCTATTCTGGCATTATAGATACCTTATAGTACTTGCCTATTAAGTACCACAAATAAAAAGGGAAACATAAAAAAGTACATAGAAATTCAACTGACTTCCAAATATAAACACTGCCAAGTGAAAATCGTGTTAGTCGGTGTCAAAAAACGAAGAAAAAAAACAGGAACACCGACTGCCGAAAAAGAAGCTACTGTTACACTTTGTAATGTATTTTTTGTATAAAAGTTTAATTCATAAAACAACTTTTAATGATGACCCTATAAATAAAAATAAAGAGTTGTTAAAAGTAGCTGTCAACGTGTTTGTCGAACGCAGTTTTCCACGTTGTTACGTATCACGCAACGTCACGTTCATAAGAGCGTTCACGGCTTTACGGCGCTACTCCGAACATTTTAAACTGTTTGTTTTTGATAAAGTCCTATTTACATAATGGGTAGGAGTGGGTTACCAATTTACGCTCGTATTGAAGAGAAGAGCTATAAGAGCCGGGATAATTTGTTTCACTAAATGTATTTGTAACGGGATAGGCTTACCCCACTAGATTAGATTTGGAGCTACTCGTATCTCATGCAAATGTACATGGTTCGTTTGTATTAATTTGTGCTTGTGTGTTAATTTAGATACGGCCTGTACATACTTTTGTATCTATAAACTATATAATAATGTATACATTTGCTGCATTAGTCTTCTTCTTCTTCCTTCCCTTGGCCCATTATTTGGGGTTGGGTCTCCTCACTGTCCTGCACCGAATTATTCTGTCTTGCGGCCAATTGGGCGTGTTTGAGGTCTCTTTCTATAGTGAACCACCAGGTCAATGGCGGGCGGCCATACCTCTACCTCTTTTCTGTTTCGGCGTAGAGCGATTTGCACCACATGTGGTGCGCTTAGACGTAGACGTAGACATGACGTACACATACTTAAAAGTAAGACGTAAGACGTCTCCTGACGTGCCTATACCGACGAAGGTGGTTTTCGATTTTATCAGTGACAGTTGCACTTTGAAGCTTCCTCGTATGTGTTCATTTTGCACTCTGTCAAGCCGAGTCACACCTCCCGCCCATCTAAGCATCTTCATTTCGTTGGATGTTGTCCGGCATTCGGACCCATATAATAACGCTGGACGGACGGCCGTTTTGCTGCATTAGTGATGCAGTAAAATAAAAACAACGTTATAAAACTGTGTAGTTACTTTTTCTACGTTAAATAACGTCGTTACTTATTCATGAAGAACAAAACTTAATTCAAAGAGTAACTTATTTTTTGAGCAATAAAAAATGAGTTTGCCGGAACGCAAACCCGGCCAAAATGGAACACGTCCAAAAAGTCTTGAAGTCACAACTTACAGGAACTTTACTAGTACTAACGTAGAAGAATATTCGCCGTATATCATTTTATATGCTGTGTAATGAGCATAATTTAAATTACATACCATAATACAGCTAATTTTAAGTCAAGTCTCAGTTTCAAGTAAAATATACGGTTGGCCATTAGCCGTGAGCGGACAGTATGCATCGCATCGTACCAGGATTTTGCATTTCCATCTTATTGTTGCTCTGGCCTCGTTTGGATGCAAATATTTTATAGTTCAAGCCCGAGCGAGCCGTCCCGCATTTTAGTTTCTTTCGCTTCCTGTAATTTGCTTTCGCGATGTTTTTTCTCTCCTTTTCATCTCGCTTATTCCAATTTAAAATGGAACGTGCATAAAAACCTCAGATATTATTCGACGCATTTTGCGAATACTGGACTGTGGCATTTATAGTGGTTGTAGCAAAACTCATAATCGTACAACGAGCGTGCCGACGATGCTATTCTTGCGAAGCATGCCAGCGAATAACTACGCAACTGTCATTTTAATTATTCATTTGTAATTCTCAGTTAGGAAATATAGTAGCGTTAAAATGCTCATGCTTAAAAATGGATGCGGTCTGTTAGTGGGATATGCATTATGTACAGTGAGGTAGAAAACGCAATATTCGGTGACCTATTAATTTTTTTCGTTTGCCATTATTTTTGCGTATATTGCTACCATTCCAGTCATGCTCTGCCACAAAGCTGCCACTATGTTTGCTTTCAGGTGTAATTGCAGACAATTTACGCGTTTTAATTTTGGTCTGGAAATGTAATTTGATAGTCAAGCTCCACGAGCTCAACAAACGTTTAATATTAGCGTACTAATCTAGGAATGAAAAATAGAACAGCTTATCATCCGGCACAAGTGAGAGTCTGGTGCAAGTAGGTCAGTAGGTGACTGTGTGGCGATAGATTAACAAACTGCCTCCTCTCGTGGCCCACTGAGGTCTTTAAGCTCAACATTTGCTGACAAACTAGTTGTGAATTCGCTTGGAGTTCTGCTTATCTTAAAACAATCTTGCGGAGAAAAAGTAGAGCATGATAATGTGGAAATTAAAAAAGTATGAAACTCGGAGGGTTGAGTTCGTTTAAAATATAATTTAATCATTGTAATTTCGCACCCTTTCTTCTGAGATAGGAATTTAATAACTAAGTGTGATTTTTCAACTGATAGAAAGAAACGCTAGCTTTATCTCTTCGCGACTTTTACTGCTAGAACGTGTAAGTTAAGAATACTATAAAAACAAAACTTATTAAAAACAAACAAACATATTCATAATACTCTAGTGGCACGTTAACCTCATTTAACACCATAATAATATTGTTTTTAAAAGTGCCAGCAATTAGTGTTAAAGTACACTCTTGAAGTACGCACTCATTCCGACACGTAAAACAAGGGTGAGCTGTAAATAAAAACATAACACTTTTGTTATAACATGTACATTATATATTTAGGCTAGTCGTTTCCTAAGATTTTGTATTACATTCCTATTACGTTTACAAAAGTCTTTTTGGTAAGAAAACATATTCTTCATAAGAAATATCAATGTGATTCTTCTATACAGTTTACATGATATCTGATGAAACTTAAATACGACGTTATTTTCTATTACTATTTATGTTTTCCTCATTTCTTTATATTATATGAAAACAATCTACTAATGATAATAATGATCTAATTTTGTTGGAACGAGCGGAAGCAATATCAAAAAAGCAACGTAAAACATAATTTGTTACATTATATTATTTAACCTGTGGCCCAAATTCATGATTGTACCTACGTTATTATTTTAGTAATATTAAGTCAAGGATTTCTCTTGAAACGTGGGTGTGTTTATAGACAGAAATCTCATTAAAATAGGGTTAAATTGTCCCATTTTTCTGTAAATTTCACACCAAGTTCCAGGGTGGTCTTTTAAGAAGTAAGAGTGCCTCTACTAGTGTATAGTGATACCCGCGGTGGTTGTAACTTATAGCGAGGTAAAACTCCAACCTTCTCTGGTTTTTTTTCTCAAAAGTACAGGCGCCTTTTGAAGGCTTTAACCAGCAAAGTGCGAGTCTGAATCGCGCACGAAGGGTTCCTTACCATTATCGCAAAAAACGGCAAAAATAGCACTTTTGTTGTATGGGAACCCAACTTAAATATTTATTTCATTCTGATTTTAGTATTTTTGTTAAAGCAGCAACAGAAATACATCATCTTTAAAAATTTCAACTGTCTAGCTATCACGGTTCATGAGATACAGCCTGATGACAGACAGACAGACGGACAGGATGGAAGGTTTTAGTAATGGGGTCCCGTTTTTACCCTATGGGTACGGAACCCTAAAAAAGGCTATCTTCAATTAGCCTTTCTGACAAAGTGACACATCAGCGATAACTGTTGTTGAAAGTTCGAAATCTTACTTGTATTACAAATGCGAAAGTTTGGATGTGTATATGTTTGTTATTCAATCATGCCAGAAGAGCTGAATGGATTTTGATGAAATTTGGCACAGAGATAGATTATAATCAGGAATAGCACATATATTTTTATCGCGGGAATATTTTCTCTCGGCATAATTTAAATAGTCACACGGGCGGGCGAAGCCGCTATATTTGTTAGACTCTAATCTTAATCTCCCTTATGATTATAAAACCTATAATAAAAAATATGGGACCTTGAATAATCGTGGTTTAGAGATTGTTGTATCAGATTTACGAGACCAATAAATAACCTAAGCGATCTGACTACTACGCACTCATAAGTTGACTGCCTCTCTCAAAATCTAAATAGTTTTTTGTATAGAATCACAAGTCAGTAATCAGTTTTCTTTAAATACCTTAATTTTCCACATCAGAACATTGCAGGATTGATAAATAAATCTTTCTACAAAAATAAATTACCTGACAAAGGAATCATTATAGATGTTATTTGTGTAACAGAACATTTCATACAAATGGGTTATGAGGATTTATAGAACATTCCAAATTTTTATCCAGCCACTTTTTTTTCTAGAAGTACTGAGAGAGGAGGGGTGTGTAGGGTTTTTTGAATGTTGCGCTGTAGAGTTATTATCTTATAAAATTATCATTATTTGTATATATTACATTATTTGAATTCCTAAACCTAATTATGAAGTCATTTATGAAAAATTTGATAATATTTTGACTAAAGTTTGTATATCTGCAAATAAAAAAAACATCGTGTATGGTAATTTTAATATTGATGTTTTGAAAAAAACAAGACTACATTGGATTTTGAGTATTTTCTTATGAAGTACAATCTAAAACTAGCGCTTTATACTACTGCAAGGTTAAGTAACATGTCACTGTGAGTTAAAATTACTTTTTTCAATACTATTATATTTCAATGGCTAATACTCATGTGTCCATTTATTACCAGAACTGCCGAGGGATCAGGACAAAACTTATAACTTTGTATTTAAATATATTAGCGCATGCTTATGATATAATTGTTTTCACCGAGACTTGGCTAACACCGACCATTTCATATAATGAATTTATTGACCAACTTTATGTCGTGTTTAGGTGCGATCGTGATCGTTTAGTTACATACGAAAAAGATGGTGGTGGTGTTCTTATAGCAGTCTCTCGAGGATTGAAGCCTTCCTGTCTGTCATTGTCTCCTCCCTTAGTTTTACCCGTGCAAATACTAATCATAATTCCTGTTTGTAATGATACCTATAATTTAATATGTGCTACATACAACCGAACACTACGAACGAAATATACATTACTTTTCTTAATTTTCTATTAGTGTTGTTTGATGATGCTCGTGTAGACAACGCTAATTTAGTGGGTGATTTCAACATGCCACAACTAATCTGGGTCAAAAAATCATCATTCATGGAATGCGCTACTAATAATACTTCCAATGTAATTCGTCAACTATTCAACTTTTGTTCGCAACTAAATAGTAGACAATTTTTTTTTTTTTGTTATTTTTTGTAATCATTCGACCAATTGTAATAATCGTATCTTAGATTTGTTTTTCAGTAATAATCATTCTGTAACTTTCTTCTCTGATAATCCCCTTTGCGCATTGATAATTATCATCCTGCCTTTTATACTCATAAACCATTTGCAAACACATCACGTAAGTCGAAAAGTAAATTGTATAAACTTAATTATTATAAAGCCGACTACTGCAGGATTAATAAAGATATTAATGGTGTTGATTGGAATGGTTTATTAGATAGGTTGACGCCAGAGGAAGAAGAAAAGTTGACGTCTCTTCGTTGTACGTGAAACTTTACGAAATTATTGGATCGCATATACCCACATGTAAACAGAGTAATCGTAACTTTCCCATCTGGTTTACAAAATCACTTATTCGTTAATTTAAAAATAAAACTTATGCATGGATAAAGTGGAAGAAACGCGGGAATAATATATTCCCGCGTTTCTTCCACTTTATGTGATTTTGAAAAATATTCCCTTCTTAGAGCAAGTTTTAAAAAAGAGGCTTATGAATGTTATAAAATATACACGGAGTCAGTTGAAGATAACATTAATAACAATATCAAGGCCTTCTGGACATATAATACGTCTCCAACCGTAAAACCGCAAATAAAATACCTGACACAGTACATTACAACAAAATTTCACCTATGATCCTACTACAACATGTAATTTATTCTCTAGTTTCTTTCACTCGGTGTATGAGCCCTCCACATTTGATCTTGATTCATGGGAACCTCCGTCTACTAGTGATGCTTTTACTATAAGTGAAAACTTTTAATTGGCCTTAATCTAATTATAATAACGAACAATTGTTAAAATTTGCTATAAGTTTTGCGAATAAAATAAAATATAAATTTATTCAAATTTCACTTTCCTTTAGAAAGTATTCGTAAAGAATAAAAAATGCTGGATTTTACCAAAAGACCTGACCCGCGGGCTTATTACGTATAAAACAGCAATTAGCAATATTTGCGCAGATATTGTACATTCATCGCGCGATTATCGCTTTACTTCAAAAAATTGGAAGGCTTATTATTTTTGCGAAGTAATTGCTCTTCAATCGCGAATCCGCATTATATATGAGCTATAGCCACACCATAATAATTTTACGAGAGCACTGCTAACAATAAAAATTCGCTAAATGAAATGTGCATTTATCGCAAGGTGATCGCGATCATTTCGTATTACGTATGGTTTTTGACAGCAGAGCGACAGCGATCGGCGAGCAAATGTGGCTGTCAAATTGCGATTTCATTTTCCCTTGTTGTTAGTCAATTGCCAATCGCTCGCTGATGGCTGAGTAGGTACAGAAGTTTTTGAGTATTTGGTGGCTTTTTTCGTGTGTTATTTTGTGGCTACTTTTATTTATTGAAATAACAAATTCCTAGTGAATATTGTAATGACAAATTGGTGTTGTTTTGTGTCTCTAATGTCGCAACTGGACTGAATACTGAAAACTTTTTGTTGAATCATTGAAACAGAAGTGATCACGGTAAAGTGGAGTATTTTTATATACTGTAGTGTTGGTTACCTCAGCCAAGCTTATATGTTTACCTACTAAATACTTACAAATACATTAGATTGTGATAATTCCGCAATAAGTATCTTCTATTATATTCTGTTTTTTATATGGCAAGCACCGATGTCGACTATTCTGCCAATGTCTAAATTAATTTGGTAAAATCAATTTTACGTTTCATAGCTCAAATGCGAGATAATGTAGTCTATTAAGTGATGTTCTAATGCATTATCGATTCGATTTCTTATAACAATCGACAATTCGAAGAAATTGTAATCAAATCTACACATTGACATTTTAGTCATCCAGTTTTTCAAATTAATTATTAAATTATGTAAATAAAATGAAAATATCCAATTTTCACTGCCATATTTACTTTACACCAATACTTTAAATCTGCGAATATTAATTTACCGGAATATTGGAGCTAACTAGTAATCAAATTGACTATTGTAACAAAACAGCCTCCATGAAGTGTTGCTCTTTCATAAGCTGGTTAATTCATCAAATGATACATTTTATAAATCATCAGACAGATAAAATAGCTTCTGTTAAAAGTGACTGTCAAAAAAAAAAAAAAACTTGACTTAAAGGCCTCAGTAGCCAGGTCACTAAATTGATCACGCAATAATTTTACAATTATTGCTACTTGCTGTTCCTTACGTAATAAGCCCGTCGGACGGTATACCTGCGATATTTTATAATATTTAACAAATGTATATCATGTGGAAACTTACCTGACGTGTGGAAACGCGCAAATATGTACCAATACACAAAAGTGGTTCTAAAAATGACGTGGAGACGTATCGTCCAATCTCAATATTATCAGCATTCTCTAAGCTATTTAAAAGGCTTGTTCATTTTGAGATTTACCAATTTATTCGTGGTGTTCTAATAAAAGAGCAGCATGGTTTTGTCAAAATAGGTCTTGCATAAGTTATCTCTTAATATTTACATCACAACTTTTAGAAAATATGAACAATAGGCAACAAACGGACGTAGTATACACTGATTTTCAGAAGGCGTTTAACAAAGTTGATCACAGACTGCTACTTAATAAAATCGCATTGAATGGTATCAAAGGGACCTCCCGCGTTGGTTTGTTCCTTATGTAACTAATAGGACACAGAAGGTGGTGATTGATGGCTTCGAGTCCAGCTGTATCGAAGTCACACCCGGAGTCCCACAAGGTTCAATTCTAGGACCTCTAATATTTATTCTATTTATTAGTGACATTAACGATTGTTTCCAGAATTCAAAATTTCTCTTATACGCGGATGATTTAAAAGTTTATAAAAATTGCAATTTGACTTTCAACAGGATCTTGATCGTTTTTCTAACTATTGTTCTTCTAACAAACTTCACCTTAGCCTGCTCAAATGTCATATTATAACAATACTAAAAAGAAAAATGTTATTAATTTTAATTATCGACTTGCTAATAGTATTATCAACAAAATTACTTGTCTTCGTGATCTTGGTGTGCAGTTGGACTTAAGACTTCACATGGATAGTCATGCTGACCGTATCGTTAATAACGCATACCAGATGTATGGCTTTGTGATGAGAGCATCTAGAGAGTTCCGTCAACACTCCACGTTCTTGCACTTGTACAAATCCATAGTTAGACCACAATTAGAATATGCTGTACCTATCTGGAGTCCCTATTATGAAAAGTATCGTGAAATTATAGAATTAATTCAACGTAAGTAACTTCGAGCCATGGAGTATAGGTGTTTTCGAAAAAAAGCGTCATATCGATTCTCAATAAATATTGTCATTGACTGTAATGTACATTACAGTCAATGCGCACGCTCCTTGAGACAATGACCCTATACAGTGTTTGCCGAAACAAATTTAACTGCCCCGACTTGGTGAACAGTTTGTGTTACCTGGTTCCTCGAACAGTGCAGGGCGCACCAGGAAAAAAAAAATTTTTTTGGTGATTAGTCTTGCAAATCTAATGCTGGCACTCACTGCTACGCCGTTTAGTCGATACATACAATACGCTATTTTGTGCAGTTGACATATTTTTTGTAAGCAGATATACCTTTAGAACTAATATAATCAATATTTGACGGATCAACAGTAGCTTCTAATGTTTCTACATATCTTGACTACAATAACGTTTTCTAATCAGTTTGTCTTATTGTAAGTAGTAATCTGAGGAAAATTTAGTGGGTAGTATATTTATTAAGTCATATGTTTTAGACAATTTGTATATTTTCAGTATGCTACTGTATGTTTTCCCTATAAAAATAAAAAAATAAAAATAAAAGTAGTAACACTTGTATTGACAACATGCGCATAACTACAGAAAAAACTGCAAAGTTGATGTTAAAGATCTGGTCCTTTCACAGCCTCAAATACTTAAAGTAGCTATTTACAAAACTTGTAAATTACAGTATTGGAAAACTAAAAAGAAGTACACAAGCTTGAATAATTTAAAAACTTTTAAAATGCATCTTAGCTCTCTATCATTTATACAAGTTTTTGATTCTATGGACGCAAACAAAGCTTTTGAAAATTTCATGGATGATTTCTCTCTTTTACAGATGTACATTATGTTTTCCGGAAAAAATATAACCATAAAACAAATAAGGACATGAAATGTATATCTCGAGGAATACAAATATGCAGTAAGAAATGAAGACAGTTACTTTGAGAAAATAAATTAAATTCGGGTTCAGTGAAAAAATAACTCTACAAAACTTTATAGAAAAATAATCAAGCTAACACAAAAGGCAAAATAATCATTATATAAATAACGCCCAAAATAAATTGAAAGCTGCCGGCAGATAATAAATAAAACCAAATTGTATTCGCCACAGGAGGCTATCATGTGCATTAATAGAGATAATTTGTCGTTAAAACACCCCGCAGATATTGCAAAAAATTTAATAATTATATATTAATGGCATTGAAAATTATTTAAAAACTGACATCACGTTGAATAAAATTAATTTTAATTATCAGTCTTTAAATTTCTTGTTTATGCAACCTGTTACAATTGACGACATAATAAGAATAATTTCCATCCTAAAAAACAAATACTTTTGGATACGATGGCGTTTCTACTAAACTCATAAAATTCACTAAAGACATAATTGCACCTCCATTAGTGCATATATTACTAGTTGCTTCTGTTCTGTAGTATGATATTATTTTCTGAAGGCAGTCTACCGATAAGGAACTTGTATTTAGAATGCAAAAGAGACGTACCTATAAGGTCAATGTTAGTGCTGTCATCCTTATTTTAAATCATTATAAATATTAACTTTTCCGTCCTTATATATTTTTCAAACAGCTTTTTTTGTAAAAAACAATCTAAAATTATTTAAAAATCTCAGAAGTCAGAAGAAATCCAATACGGACTCATTATTTAAACTTAGGTGTGTCATGTGAAATGTAAAACCGTACCTAATATAATGAAAAATATGACTGTAATAAAATTTAAAAGGGCGCTAAATTAAATATTAATTGAGAAATGTTATAACAAAATTGACGACTTCCTTAATGATGAATCGTTGAATGTTTGGCTTATTTTATTATTGTTATAGCTGCTACCAAGTATCCTGATTGACGTTCTTATTATTTTGTTTTGATTTCATTGTGATAATTTTTACTAGCGTAACCAGTCCGACATTTATACATAACATTTATAAAACAAATATTCTGTTGTTCTATGGTTGGTAATGTCATAATTATTGTAATAGTTGTATGTTTTTTTTAGTTACTTGTATGTTTTTGTGTTGCAAATTTAAGGGAACACAACGGCACGTAGCCGTGTAGCCAATAGCTGAAATAAGCCCCTGGCCCAATTTCCCGTCTAGCGAAGCGAAAAGTAATTTAAATACCCCATAATGATTGTACCATTTCTTTTGCGGCGTGACTGTTGAGTGTCACGGGAAAACTCGCGGTCGGGTGCGACACAAATTAGGGATTTTCCTCTTATTTCGATATTTTTAGCGGTATGGCGTCCGAAATTTGCGAAAAATTCTCTGTATTTATAAGTAATTCATTTGAAGATTTTTTTTGCGGATGAGTGAGAGCTTTCAAAACAACTATTTGAGCACATCACGTATAAGTGGTTGGTCCGCATTCAATTTAAATAGTTTCATGAATTTAGGTTTGTGCATGCAGTGCAAATAGATTTTTGAAGCTGTAAAATGTTCGTTTCATCGTCGGTTCATTTAATCGTATTTTCAAACGAACAATACCTGTTTTTACAACAACCAAGAAGACTATTAAGGTGCTTATACAGGCTGGAATATCCCTTTGCCCTAAACAAAATTAGCTCGGTTTAGATTAAAATGTCAAGGGGAAACATTGCCCTTCAACAGAAAACAAACATTTACTTTACAACAACTTTGAGATAATTTAAGCACCGTAATCGCAAAGTTTGAGCTCTATTTCAAAGCCTTAAAACTTTTCTAGCCGACTAAACAAATGTCAGGGGAATTTAAGTACTTCTTTTTGCCCATAGAAATATTTTTAGCTCCCATTTTTGTTCAAAAACTTTGGACGACACGCGTGTCAAAGTACCTCCGTACTAAAATATTTTATTTGTAAAAGCTGTCAAAAGTTACAAACACCTGTCGGGGGTGACATTACCATCGCATTACATTCGCATAAATGATACACGTTAACTCGTTTGTTCCCTTTATGACGTGCACATTTACCCACGCGCCAAAATTAGGCCAAATTCCAGTGTCCCCTGCGGCAAATATGGCCGTTTTATTTCGCCACTTTAACAAGAAGTTGATAAAAATCTATCGTGTGAGCTCGTTGACAAGCCGCCAGGCTGGAGGCGCGCCAGAGCATACAACGATGCAGTTTTTTATCCACGCACCAAATTTCCTACGCGGAGTATACTTCGTTTTAATTTACCCATTTTGGCACGTAACGGCGGAACTGCGGATCATTTGTATTAGGAATACGGATAATATGATCTGAGAGGCGACGACTAAATTACTCGACGCCCCTCTAGAGATAGTCGTTTGCGTTATTATGAGCCTCCACGAAAGCCTTTAGTTCCCTCTGTAAACATAAAGCTACGGGTGTGTTTCGGAAAAAAAAATTACACAGTATGAATAAATTATCTTTATTGTCGATTCGTGTTGTATTATTTTGTGCTATACGCGTTTTGACTTTTATTTTTATTTGCAATGCTGTGAGATTATCACGTATCTGTTTTATCTCTCCTTGCAAAAAGAGTCGCCCCGATACGTATATACAATTTTAAGTGATTGATTCGATGTTTTGAGCATGTTTTTTTCAAATTCTGAAATTGGGGGAATAAAGGTATCAAATGGGAGTGGGACTGAATTTGATCAAATTCGTAGACAATGTAGTTTCAAATTCTTTAAATAATTATTTGTCTCAGAAATTTTGATATTTTAACTTAAATCAAATCAAATAAATAAAAGAGAATTTAATTAAGTAAAGTTTGATACTCGAACCTTTTATTTATTTAAATGTCTGCGTTTACCTAAAGTTTTAGCGAACAAGTTATGTCTAGACTAATTATTAATTTACAAAAAATATTAAAACAAAATATTGTTTTAGTACATTCAAATTACAGTCCTTGAACCTAAATGTAGTTTCATCAAATGGTAACAATTGAAATTCTTGCCCTTTACTTTGCCTTGTTAATAAAAAACGAAGCTGTTTAGTCGAGAACATTCAGTTCTGTGTTAAGATGAAGCACTACGGAATCCGTACAAGGTTCCGTACACAAGTGACCGTTTACTTATCCGAGAGGCCGACAAACTGCAGAGAAGTGCACTTAATTTGATTCTGTAATGTATAGGCCGTTTGTATGTGTTGGCTTCGGCTCCTCGTACGCCCTTCAAAAGACCGGGGCCCTAAGTTCCCGAGATACACAAAAAAAAAAATACTATACATACTATAGTAAAAGTTGTTTTTACCCACTAGTGATACATTTTCATCCTCGCCGAAACTGGTTATTGCATTAAATATAACCGTGTGTATATGTAGCTTAATAATAAACAATTAAGCTGTTTAGTATTACTTCACCATTTTGTCGATAATTTAATTACAAGTAATAAAATATTATTAGGTATTAACTATTATCTTGCCTTTGAACGCCATCGACGAATATACATAATCTACTAACTTCCGTAGAATTATTATAATTACGCTAATTCGACCTTTATCATAATTTTTATCTTCATTCCGCATCACGCAATAACCAAATTTTATACTAATATTAGATAGTAAACTAGTAGCTTTTAGGAACTAATTATTTCTAATGTTTTTTTCGAAACGTGAGGTCATTAACGCTTCATGTTATTATACCTTTTTGAATATTTTTTACAGTAATTTATGGATTCCCAGTAATTGTATTACTATGTCTAAATGGTTTATTCATGCCCTAGTATTACCTATCTACCTTAATTTTTTGTTATCGATGGGAAACCTTCAAAAAGCGCCTGGACTTTTAGAGAGAAAGACCAGGGAGTGTGCGATTCTTACCTCAGTTAAACTACCCCTAAACTATCCTTTTAAAAGACCAATCCGGTACCCCTTTTTTGCAACGTAAGTTAGGTCCGTGGGGAGACTGTTAAGGAGTCTTCCCTGACTAGAATACTTAGCTAGTCATTGTTAAAAATAAACCAGAAAAGGCAAAATAAGTAAGTAATGAATAAGGAAAACTAAACATTTCCTGCGTATCCGAATTCCTACAAATATTATAAAGGCTAAAGTTTGTGATTGTGTAAATGTGTTTGTATGTTTGTTACTGTTTCACGCAAAAACTGCAGAACAGATCTGAATTCACAAAGATAGATTAAAGTCTGGAATAGCACATAGAATACTTTTATCTCGGGAGTCTATTCTCTTGGGAGAATGTTCGACCTTCACACAGGCGAAGCCGCTGGAAGAAGCTAACATATTCCCGGTATAAAAAGTATCCTATGTGCTATTTCTGACGACCATAATCTATCTCTGTGCCAAATTTTATCTAGATTTGTCCAACCGTTTGAACGTGGAGAACTAACAAAAACACACACTCTCACAAACTTTCGCTTTTATAATAATAGTGTGATGTATTTAAACATTTGGTAGTCAAAAGTCTAACTGAGTTTTATTACTAGATATAGAATTCAGATGAGAGTATTGTCAATCAAAATGTTATACCTAGAGTGGACAGTGGAGCCTTTCTGTGTAACTTGAGTGGGCGCGTGTGGAGGATTTTGCTGCGGCAACGACCTGGAGGTAGAAAACGTTTTACCGCAGCCCTTTTCACTCTCATACTTAAATTTACAATAGTTGGTGAGGGATGTAGAAACAGCTACTTGGACGATTGACCGTGACCCGTGCATAATTCAGAATATACTTGTATTTTTTTTTTGCGGAGCCCCCATAGCGCGCCGTTAACTAAATCATAGCATCACAAACAACATATAATACAATTATGTTAAGCTTTCCGTCCAAACATCATAAGTAAACTTATCCCCTAAATGCCCACGGTCACACAAATGTCACGCTCACGGATGACAATGAAAATGTCGGGTCATCATAAATAACGCAGGGTGAAACTAACGGCTCGTCGGGATTACGGACTACGAGTAGTAATTACAGCCGGATTAACTAAGTTGCAATTGATTTTGCAGGATTTCAGCCAACAATCAGTGTGTTTCGACTATTTGGTTTACTAGCGATGCTATGTCATTTTGGTTTGGATTAATAGTAATGATAACATCAGCGGTTTGGGATTTTTTTTAAACGACTTCAAAAAAAGGAGGAGTTTCTCAATTCGACGGAACCTTCTGTTTTTTGTATGTTCCCCGATTACTCAAAGACGCCTGGACCGATTTGGAAAATTCTTCTTTTGTTTGAATACTGCCCTATTGGTCCCATGGTCATCAGATCAGGATCTGATGATGGAATCAAGGAGATATCGAGGGAATTCATCAAATATTTTAGGCATACATATAGTGATTTTGGTATTTTCATCAACAATGCAATCATTTGCACCCAAAAAGTATAATTTGGTGAAGTGGAACTGATGATGAACAATACTAAATATGGCCACTAGAACTCCTTAATGCTAAGTACGTCACAGGTTTAACATATCTAGAATAATTAACCGACTATGATGAAGCAAATACTTATAAATAAATGGTAGGTACCTACGATGCAAATGGTACCAACGAACTGATCTGATGATGAAGCCACTGGTAAAACCTACCTTCCGGCTTCATCATCAGATCAATTCATGTTTGGGCGTATTGGAATCGTCATGAGATGTACTTTGGCTGTAAATAATTTTCATGGTAATTGGAGGTACCTACCATAACGAAAACCTAATACCATTCCATACCAAACCATACCGTATACCATACACTATTCCGAAGTCGGTGTCAATAAACGGAAAAAATTGGTTCTAAAGACACCTACTTCGGAATATAAAGTTATTTTTAGCTTTATAGAGTTTTGTTTTGGAAGTCAGTTTGATTGTTTTGTTAATAGTTTTTAATCATAATGTTCTTTATTTTTAAAATCCAATAAAAAATAATCTGTTTTATCTAAAAATATAAATAAAAAACCCAATTGCTGCTTGTCAGTCGGCCTATTCTGTGGGCTTAACGCAAGTTTTTACTCATGCTAGATCGAGTTAACGTAAACGTCATTTTGTCTCTTCTTACGAATTTTGATCACCAAAATATTATTATAATATCCGGAGATTATGTCAAAACTAGTTAGGTTCTAAAGAAAAGGTTAAATCTACGTCAAGTTAAACTATCGTTTTATGTCTCAACTCAAGATTTCATCTTTAGGTCAAATAGAAAGTAAGACATTTTATTTTTTATCAAAAGAAAGATCGAAATCGTTTAGCCCATAAAACGCTAAATCTTTTAAGAATTTTCATTATTATTTAACGTCTAGAACAGTTTTATTTTCAGGATAAACTGAAACGTTGAAAAATATAAAGGATGTCAAGATGCCTCTTTGTAGAATCAGAGCCTTTGGCGTTTCCTTATAAACAAAATTAATATTATACAGAAACTTTTTCTTATTAAGTTAATCGTTTCTGTTAGCGCCAATGGGACTAGCAGCAACTCTGCTTCGAGTTTCAAACTGAGCGGACCGTTTTATTTTGTCTCCGCTACAGTGAATCTAAAAGTAATTGCTATAGTTTTCTTAGTTTGATTACGAGATAAATAAATCGTTACAATCACTAAGAGCTGATTTTGCAAAATCAAATAAGTTGTGACAGATTTTATACGATAAATCGGACTAGAATTCTAAATTATTCTTCGGACTTTCATATCTGGCGTTGGAAAAATTAGGCCTGTAGCATGTAATTAAAAAAAAACCTCATATCCTTTAAATATTTAGGTAACTACCAGGATACCAGCAATTGTCCTTAGAACCTGTGCGCCTGAACTATCTCCGACCTTGACAAGTTTATTTCGACGAGGCTAACGACTTATGTGACCGCCAATATGGCTTCAGCCGAAATTGATCTACTGGCGATCTTCTAGCGTATGCCATTCACATTTGGAGTGAGGCCATTGAGAGGCACGGAGAAGATCTTGCCATCTCCCTCGAGATCTCGAAGGCTTTCGATAGGGTCTTCCTTTATTCGGTCTGTTCGGTGATCTATACGATTAGATGGCAGACTTCCTGAGGGATGGGTCCATTCAAGTAGTTACCGATGGCTGCCGGGGTCCCTCAGGGGTCGGTAGATACTCTCAGCAACATTTTTCTTGTTGCACATAAACGATCTGCTAAAACCTTTGGGTATGTCGACGACAACACTGTTGCTGAGATGTACTTGTCCAGCGCATGGGCTACTAGGCCTCAGATCCGGTCTCTCCATGAGGCTATGGTGGAGCGCTTGAACCTATCCTTGAAGGCCGTCTCCGAATGGGGCGATGCCGATCTGGTCGCCCCATTCGGAGACGTCCGCTAAAAGAGCTTTCTTTTTTTCTAAAAGAGCCAATTTCACTCGGCTCCTTCCTTCCGTGGTTTAACGTCGACCCTCACTTTTGGCAAATACATTGAGGCAAAGGCTCAGCGGGCTGCCAAAAATTGGCACATTGGTTAAAACCACGCCAGAGCAGCTGCTCAAGTTGTATCAAGCGCAAGTTAGATCATGCATGGAGTACTGTTGTCTAATCTGGAACGGATCAGCCAAAACCAGCTTAATGCACTTGAGTCGATCGAAAAACGGGCCTAGACGCTCATCGGCAATGAGGCACTGGTCGAGTCAAAGCTCCAGAGAGCCTTAAACATTGACGCCGATTTGCCAGCTTGTCGGTTTTAGATTGGTTTAATTTCGGGGAGAGTGCTATGGAATTACAATGATCTAATTCCTACAAGCCCGTTCCGAAATCGGACTACAAGACGTACGACGATGTGCCCTCGGTACATGGTTGACATCCCACCCATACGCACTAAACGTTTTGGAAATACTATCATTGTGCCTACAGCTAAGGAGTGGAATTCCCTGCCGGAGTCTGTGTTCCCCGATTGCTACAATCTAGGGGTCTTACAGTCAAGAGTGAATAGGCTACTTCTAGGCAAGCGTGCTTCGCCGTCGGCAACATTGTCGCTTACCATCAAGTAAGATAGCGGTCAAGCGCGAGCCTATCAAAAATAATAAAACAATAAAAATAACTTCACACATGCTCGCAAATAAACCACACAACATATTTAAGAGATAACAGATTCACATTTTTCATTTCGTTTTTGTCAGTAATTTTTACCTCATTTTCCTTGTTTCAGAATAACTATCTATTATTTATTTTTTTTCTTTATCGCATGTGACTACACGCCATTTATCTATATAATTTAATTACCGAATATTATTTTATATTTAAAACTGCGCATTACCGCCACATGTGCAGACCAAATTGAGACACAAACACTCGGGTTTCAAGTACGGTCCGACAGGCAGGCGTCATAAACTATGGAACACTATACATTTTAAAAGGATAAACAAACACCAAACCTTTTAAAGAGGCTCATAAATTGCCTTTCAATGTAAAAGCTGTCAAGACAAAAGTAATATTCCAATGAAATTCTAAAGAGTCTTCAAATATCCGATATCTAACACGAACCGTCCCAAATCGATTAAGAAATGCAAAAAATGATAACTGAACTGAAGAGAAAGCAGGTAGTTTTAGGATGAGATGGAGGAGACGGGCTGGTTGAAGGGACACTTGATCTTAGGCAGAGAGATAGAACGGTCGGTTGGTGAGGAACGAAAGAAGATGCACGAGTCATGATACTAGAGTGTTAGAGATACTTAAGGTGTAGCTTTGGAACGAATAATCGAAAGTCGTGTCGTAGTAACAAGTTTAATTATTAAGTTAATTATAATTTAGTCCAATCTCGTACTTATTAGTGAGTGAGTGAAGAATGATTGTGGGTAAGTTTTAATCATTATATTACATAGGTAGGGACAAATCATTAATGTACCTTTTGGTTCTAGCGTGGCGAGACCCTGTATTTATATCCTAGTCCACACCTGACAGAATATTTCAATAACATTTGGTTTAGGGAAGCGGTGAAGTCTTCTTTCACACTTTCATACCCTAATCCATCATTTATACACTAAACAATTACTCATTTGACAATGGACCTTTATTTAGTTTTAACTGACATTACATACATGGAAGGTGGAACCGCTAATATTCACTTCTGTATAAAATAGGCTAAATATGGCCGCTCTTAATTGGGCACGTAGGACAACCATATGTTAGTTGTTAAAATATACTGTTTCCTTATAAGGTCTGACTGTTGGTCTCATTGCATTGCACTTGATGTATGTACACTTGTAAACTAAAAGGGGTAGTCACCGCCGAACATCACACACTGGGATATGATCATTTTAATGAATGTTAGAGTCGTGTCTCGCTAAATCGCACCAGGCTTTCGGGCCAATATCTGAATAAAAAAAATTATTTAACGAGACACGATGGGTGCCTAGTGGAAAAACGCCGTTGTTGACGTCGCACAGCAGTCAATTACGCTAACGCACTCTCGAATGGGGCAGTTTAAAGAAGTGTGAAGTGACGACTTAATCCATTTCGACATATAGCAAGCAATTGTGGTGAACCTGCATCAGACTGAGTCCACGGTACGCTTGCTAGTTTTGTATTGTATTAGTAAAGGGTGTTTAGGTCGAGGGTGAGCTATTTATTAGTGCGCGTCCAGTAATTCTGGGAGCATGTCTCGCTCAATGGCAAAGTCACTTAGGCACAAAACCGTCCTTGCCTTAGGATTGTGTAAGACATGTTTAAGTTTAGGGAAACATGTATTGCAAGGACCGTTGCAGAGCCTTCTCAAAGGATTTGTGTTCTAGGACCAGCATTACAAGTACGAAGTACCTGCTGTACAGGTGGTTTCACGTCACTTGGGTGGGAAATCTAGACTATTGTCATTGAACTCATTAACGTAATTCAAGTAAATGTATTTATCAAAGCAAGCGTAGCGTTCCTACCAATTCCCTTCCGTTAGGTAAATAATGCACTTTCCAATCCCTTTGTCTTTAATTAACTTCAAACATCACTATTGTTTTACTAATATAGCCCTTATGGCTAACAGACAGGATTGTGTACTGGCAAGTTTGTTTCATAATTTCTTCTTACCAGTGATAACACAATATGAAATTATGATGGGTTGGCACTCTTGGGGCTGTCTGGGAGTTGATATAATCAACTCCAGTTACTTTCTGAGTTAAAACTCTCTGCCATATTAGTTACTTCTATTTGTGAAATTAAAATGTGAAATTTCTATTACTTCTTCTATTTTCTTACTCATGAATGTAAATTCATTATCCGCGACCACTATTCGGTCTTTGATTTAAATACTCTATACATTAGTGTAAAGGGTTTCTCACACAACCTTTAGTTAATTGAAAGAATTTAGTTTATATCCCTTAAGTTATATTTTATTCTTCTAAACCACTTCCAAGTTATAATCTTATAACTGTGAATTCCAAAACAAAACAAAACTATAATTTGGAATTCGTTTACACGGTGGAGAGGCGACCAAGTCAGGAAGACGAACCTCACAAATTTGTGCGGCTGGTTGGGGCACAGATTCTACTTCTTCAGAAGTAGCCGACCTTTAACTCTAAGGCTAGGGCATTTTAGGAAAAACAAAAATTTTATCAGCCTGGGTTCATTTAGGAACAGTCACACGCAGATAAGCATCCATTCAACACTGTCACACCTGATGGTAAACAATGATCTGGTCGTCGATGGAACGCGGTAGCCTAGAAATAATCTAAATACTCTAAGTATCTATCAAGAAACACAGACTCCGGAAGGGAATAATTCTGCTCCTCAATTACACGCACAAGGAAAATATTCCCAAATCGTTTTGTGCGTAGTTGTAAGTGGAATGTCCACCAGAAGGTTAATGGTGGCGTATCTAAGAACATCTTTTGTGAAAGGGATTTGGCGGCATAATATGTACAATTATACTTGTACAAATATAACAAGAACAAAATCAAACTAGAAATAGGTATGCTATAAACTACAATTATTAGCTGTACCTTTTCCTTTAGAGGATACTCAGTGATATTTAATTGGACGGCGTGGATTAACGTCGCATGGGACATGTTCAATTGCTATGCATGACCTGTGATATACCTAGAATGCTTACAAATCGTGAAGTCAGTTGAAATGATTTGAATAATAGTGAATGTCACCTGCAGTAACTACTTCGTAGCATTAGTCAAAATTAATTATATTATTCGATTCTCTGGTTAAATCTATTTATTAGACACTAGCAGTTGCCCGCTAATTCGTCCGCGTGGCATTTGGTTGATCACGCCCTGTAGAATGGTTAATAATACAAATAAGTTTTCGCCCCATACTTTGAAAAACAAGTTAGATAGTAGAGTAAGATACACTAAACAATGTTTAACTTCATATAGGTAGAAGTATTGATTAATATTCCCAGTCCGCATTTAAAAATATATCCAATAGTTTAGTCAATATAGGTAGTTTGACTATCTAGTTTGGCTATCTATAGAATTAGAATTATCTTTAGAATTTTTATTCAAGATTTATTCGATAGTTTCAAAGTGCCCGTATGCACTAGTATTGCCAGTATTGTCTTCTCGTCGTCCCCACCCTGGATACTCAAATAACGTTGACTGTTTTTCCCTCTGGGGCAAATATAAATAGATGATCCGCATTACTAACCCGCGACCAAGGCACATACAGTTGGCCGAGGGAAAAACAATTAGACCTAAGGTCGACACCAGCGGCCTTTAGGGTCTGCTTTTGACTCTTATTTATGGTCATCGAGAAGTAAGCGGCTACTGGAAATATATGCGCATAAACTATAAGAGGAAGTTGATGGGGATGAGAGATGTGCGTTGCATAAAAATAGTTTCAACTAAGCCACACCTATTGAGAATTTCGGCTTCGATAATGTTTCTCTGAGCTGCAGTTTCCTTAAGTCGGGTTCCATTGCACAGCTTGGGTGGAGTAAGATTTTAAGTTAGATTTCGTGTGAAGAAAGTCTAGTTAGTAACAGGGACCGAAACCGGTATGAATAATACCGGTATGTTTCGGTTAGTTACAGGTATTTTAAAAGGTTACCTTAATTTTTAAATATTAAAAACAACCTTTATTATTACCGGTTACCGAAATAAAAATTACCTCTATCTTACACGTGCCGCCCGTCGGCATTAGTCAAAATATTAAAGGGCGCGCATCGCCTGTGTGTGTCAAAGAGTCGAGTCTAACTGCGCGCGCCGGCGAACGCCGACCAATCACGGCTCTGGCTGGCACGGCGACGTGTCTCTCAGTTTGCTAGCGAAGCGAGTGTGGTTTGTGTTGGATAGTTTTGTTGGCTTGGTAAATTATAGATAAAACATATTATTAATATACTTAGAAATGGGCAGAAAGCAAAAAAAAATGTGTCACACACCGTTTAGTCGATACATAAAATAAGCTATTTTGTGCAATTGTCATATTATTTGTAAGCAAATATACCTTTAGAACTAACATAATCTAAATATTTATGGATGAACAGTAGCTTCTAATGTTTCTACATGCCCTGACTATAATAACTTTTGCTAATCAGTTTGTTTTACTTGTGTAAATAGTAATCTGTGGAAAATGTAGTAGGTAATAATAATGTAATGTATATTTGTTAAATCATATGTTTAAGACACTTTGTATATTTTTAGTATACTACTGTTAGTTTTCCCTACAAAAATAAATAAATACAAATTTCGCGTTTAGCGTTCTGATTGGTTGGTACCGCTGAGAAACTACCAATCTGAACGCTGTATTTGCATAAACTGAGTTTAGTTGAACGAATCGCGCGCGTAGATTTGGCATTCTTCACTGTATCGTTCGCAGCGCTGTGTCTTGTTTTTTTTTTATTTTGTCTGTGGCTGTGGCTAACGTTTAATTAAATTTTATTAAATTGTTTTAATTTATGCTTTCGGGCAAATGAAGGTAGTCAAACAGAACACAGAGCGTGGCCAGATCTTAAAATTGATCATTTTATGAAGATGTTCGGCCATTTCATGAAATGGAACATCGAACGCTCATGATGTGGTTAGACGCACGACTACTTCATGATGTGGCTAAATATTTGTGATCTTAATTAATTTTCCGGTCTTGATAGGACTGGGTGTATTATGGGCATTCAACATCACCTTGGTTTTGTCCATGTTCATCCTAAGACCCACTATTTTGGAAGCTCTACTGAGGTCATCGAGCATTGTACTAAGGTCCTCCATGGTCTCAGCCATAACTACTAAATCGTCGGCAAAGCGAAGGTGTGTGATGTACTCACCATTGACGTTGATGCCTAGCCCTCTCAAGTCCAGACTTGTCCTTGAGGACAACCTGCAGTGCAGCGGTGAATATTTTCGGAGATATGACATCTCCCTGTCTAACACCTCGCTGCAGAAGGACGGGTTTCGAGGTCAAACACTTCGATGTACCGGTAGTCAATTTGGCACCGTTGGAGAGAATGAAATACAGTCCAAGTCAGTACAGAAATCGTCAAATTTGCGCTTGAGACGATTCGTGATGGATCTTGAAAACAGCTTGTAGACATGACTAAGAAGTGAGATGTGCCTAAAGTTTTTCAGTAGGGCATTGTCGTCCTTCTTGAAGAAGAGTACCATCACACCCCAGCACCATACCTGTGGCGTTTTTCGCCCAAGTATGAAGGAATCAAACAGTTTCTGAAGGGCCTACTACTGGTTCTCCACTCGCCTTCAGGAGTTCGGCCGTAATTCCGTCATCACCCGGTGCCTTGTTGTTCTTAAGCTGTTTCGGAGCAATCCTTATCTCATATAGGCTGACGTCCGTAAGGTCTTTGGATAGTATCGGGTCAATCTAGCTCTAGGGTCATTTGCTAGATTTGCGACGGGTTTACTGGTTGACGTGTACAACTGCCCATAGAATCTCTCGATCTTCCTCAGAAGCTCCGGTTTGGCGGATACGATACTGCAATCATCGGTCTTCAGTTTCGTAAGCTGGCGCTGCCCAATTGCCCAGTAGACAGATCTCTTGCATAGACCTTGTAGCCCTTATGCCGCTCAATCGCGTCTTTAATACTTTCGGCATGAAAGCGGTGGAGGTAGTTTTTCAAGGACTTTGAGATCCGTCTATTTAGCTGCCGGTATTTCAACGCATCGTCTGAAGTCTGCAAGATCATCTCATGCCTCTCTTTCATGAGATTAAGAGTAGTATCAGAGAGCATTTTGTTCCTATCTGTACGGCGGGCCTAGAAAACTTAGACCCGACCGCATGGACAGCTTCCACAAACCTATCGCCGTATTCGTCCACGGAGCTCCCTAGGCACTTGATACGATTCTGGTGTTCGAGCTGAAAGGTTTCGGGGTTTTGGATCTGGATCTGTGCTGGACGGAGCGTAGACTTCATCAGTCGAGACCTTTCAAGCTTGATATTAATGTTCAATGTGCCTCTTACCATGCGGTGATCGCGACCGGTTTTCACCGATTTGATATTTTTCTGGTTGACATGATGAAGAAGATCAGAAATCATTTAGTACTTTTTTATTTAGTTTTGTCAAGCTTTGGCACCTAATGCCCAAATATTAAAACGCTACTCAATTTTAAGTTAAGTCTCTTGCTGTCTCTATCACTCTAAGTCAAAGTGACTGTATCACCACGAGACTTAAGCCCTATTTATAAGATGCAAGTTTATTGCCTGTAGCAATAAACTTCGTATAAATAGGGCTTCAGCGGCATCTCGACATCAAGTGGCGTTTGAATATTTGGCCAGAAGTCCTGTAATAATAAACATATTATGACTAATTAGCACAAAGGTCTCGCCATCTTGTCATCTTCCATACTTTGTACTGAGTTTGGCACGTTTCCGTTATCTTTCATTTGTTTTGATGAATTATCAGAAGATAAATCTGGGGCAGAGGCATTTGAATTTAATTGGAGTAGATGCATCTGGATCCAACGTAGTAGATATCTGCGTCAGTGGTTTATTTGAATTTTCCGTATTCTTTCATTCATCAGCAGAATGGATAACAAAATAACAACAGTTTTCTTATAACCGAAGTCACACTTTTTTTTTGTTGGCGTTTTTTGGCAATACTATCCTCGTAGTTCAGACTGTTCACTATAACTTTTCCCTTGCCTTCACGTTGGCACCAAGGCTTGCCAAGCTTAAACAGATTATAGCAGGTGCTTTTGTCGACAGTAGCAGTTGCTTCTGTCAACAGCTGCGGTTGCCTCTGTCGACAGTTGAAGTTCGCTTAGTCGACACAAAGTGCTGCTCGTCAGTTTGACGCCTTAGTTTCAATATTTAAACTATTTATATTAATATTAACAGTGATACCAATCGCTTCACGGGACAAGTGATAATGGACGCACTGTATGTATTCACAAAAAACCGTAACCTAACCCGTTTGGTTGGGGTGCCATGTGCTCCGTGAAATGCAACATAACACTTAATAGTGCTCACACGTCCAGATTTGTTCCGGCCGGACTGACTCCGCCCACAAATCCGTCCTCGCTTACACACGCTCGAACCTGGCTCGGCGGACCGACCGGACGGCACAGGGTTGCCAACTTAGTGATATTGCGTCCAAACTTAGGGTAATAATTTCCATGTTGGGTTTTTAGGGACATAAATAATATTTCATGCATTCCTAACGAAACCGATTGTCACTTGTAATGCCGCAAATTTTGCTGTTTTTGAAGACACGATTCATTCTAAAACGAGATAGTGGATCATTTGAACATTTACCCCATTTCAGAAAGTTGTTTATTGTGATGTATGACCTCAAGAATTCCGAAAACTCAAACGAAATGCCAAGTCGGAACTTAAACGATTTAATAACTATATAAATATTTAAAGTTCTAATAAAAAGTAATTAAATAAAAGTATATTTTATTTACTCTAGTAAAACGAGATACAAATTTTTTACTATATAATCTTTACAGTCAGGATTTTGGGTAATCCAGACCACGAACATCGGCAACACTGATGACTAGTCGTAGTTGGTACGGCCAAACAAGCCGACAACCCTACACACGTCCGGATTTGGTCCGGAGCAGACCATATCCGACGGGAAAACAAGCGGACCGAGACGGACTCAATTAATAATAATAATGTCCGGCGGACCACTCTACACACGCTAGGATATGGTCCGGCCGGACTAACTCCGCCCACAAATCCGTGGTCCGGCCGGACCAAATCCGAACGTGTGTAAGCACTATAAAATATGATTTAAAAAAAAACACGTCGCCTGTCACCCCGACCAAATGGGTTAGGTAAGAAGTGTAACCACCCGCGGGTGCGCCGAGCGAGTGTTTCTTCCAAATTGGTCGCTTTCCATAACAATTATCATATTTGGAAATCCAATAAAAGTCTATCGACTTTTTTGCGTGGTCTCCCTACTTTGTTTGATTTGGTTTACCGCCGCCATGATGCACAACAAAAACAAAGCGACATCAACTCCTCTACTGGCGGGTAATCTAACTATGTATTTTATTTTACGATAAATGAAAGTTTTTGAACTGTCGAAATGAAACAGATTATGATTGATCGTGTATTACGCAATTAGGGTGCCTATGCTGACCACATCATGATACAATCATTTCATGAAATGTTCGAACACTTCATGATAATGTTTTAATACAAAAAGTGTAGGTACCCTGCTAGCGCGCTCAAACAAATTTCAAGCATAAAGATAAGCGCTTTGTTTACGAGGAAGTGCTGCCCACTATTAGAAAAACGGGCGTGTACGTTTCTCCGCAAGTTAAATAAACATACCACCGAGTTGATTTCTATGATGAGAGAAAAAGATAACCTCCATTTACCAATTTACAATGTAATATTATCTGACTATCTTAACCTTTGTCCATTTCCTCTTTTACTTTAACTCAAATACGCCGCAAAAAGGCGTACTAAATTAACGTAAACAGGACTTGCGTACAGACGCACACACACGTACTACAGCACGCACAACGATCTCCCTGGTAATGTATTTACTAATGCCAACAAATTGTCGGCATTGCGATATTCTGTTTCTTTCTAATCAAGGTTCTTTTTAGGTAACCGGTATTAAAACGGTAACCTGTTTCTTCTTCTTGGGTTACCCAGATAGCGGTTACCTAAATCGTAGAGGTTACCAAAATTCATCGATACCGGTACCGTAATTTATAAGGGTTTTCGGTCCCTGGTTAGTAATAGTTAGTAGAGTCGTCCGCCTGTTTAAGGACACTGTTACAACTTCGTCCCCAACCACTTCTGGTTTGTTAACTGCAGTGGCTTGATTGTTTCTAAGGCATTCATACTACCAAGAATTTTCTTGACCCGTTATATTTGAAAGGTCTTTGAATGCTGAACTTATGAGTTCGTCGTCGGAGGAAACGATTTTGCAAAGTGTATCGAGAAGAGTCCCCTGACCGTGTTCCTCCTCTAACCTCTAACGTAAACGATAACGTAAAATTGTTTATCCCTCAATATTATTATCGTGATAATATATAGCCTATAGGTTTACCAGATCTATAGATAACGTTTTGCCTTATTTGTGTCTTCTTTTTTCAGGACTGCGCTAAACTAGAATTGAGAACACACCTAATGCGACATTGCTTATTCCCCAAGGCAAATAGCTTGATAATTTATAGCCTATATGTTACTCTGATCTTTAAGGAATGTAAATGCAAAGTAGTGTAAAATGTAGTTTTGGCACCAATTTAATGCATTGCAGCAGACAAAGAGAGTGCCTAGGGATCTTCGTGGACGAATACAGCGATGGGTTCGTGGAAGCTGTCCATACGGTTGGGTCCATACAGTTTTTCAAGACCCGCCGTACAGATAGGAACAAAAAGCTTTCTGATCCTACTCTCAAGCTCATGAAGGAGAGGCGTGATATGATCCTGCAGTCTTCAGACGATGCGCTGAAATACCGGCAGCTAAATAGACGGATCTCAAAGTCCTTGAAAAGCGACCTCCGCCGCTTTAATACAGAGCGTATTAAAGACGCAATTGAGCGGAACAAGGGTTCCAAGGTCTTTGCAAAAGATCTGTCTATTGGGCAGAACCAGCTCGCGAAACTGAAGACCGATGATGGCAGGATCGTATTCGCCAAACCGGAGCTACTGAGGGAGATCGAAAAATTTTATGGGCAGTTGTACACGTCAACTAGTAAACCCGTCGCGAATCTAGCGAATGACCCTAGAGCTAGATTGAACCGAGGCTATACCGAAGACATTCCGGACGTCAGCCTGTATAAGATTAGGATGGCTCTGATACAGCTTAAGGAATTACGGAATTACGGCCGAATTCCTGAAGGCGGGTGGAAAACCAGTACTTAAGGCCCTTCAGAAGCTGTTTGATTCCGTCATAATCGAGGGGAGGACGCCACAGGCATGGTGCAGGGGTGTGGTGGTACTCTTCTCCAAGAAGGTTGACAATACCTTACTGAAGAACTACAGGCCCATCTCACTTCTTAGCCATGTCTACAAGCTGTTTTCAAGAGTCATCACGAATCGTCTCGCTCGCAGGTTTGACGATTTTCAGCCTCCCGAACAAGCCGGATTCCGTAAAGGCTTCAGCACCGTAGACCACAAACATACGCTGCAGCAGGTTATACAGAAGACTGAAGAGTACAACCTGCCTCTCTGTTTAGCGTTTGTGGACTACGAGAAAGCCTTCGATTCGATCGAGACTTGGGCTGTGCTGCAGTCTCTCCAACGGTGCCAAATCGACTACCGTTACATCGAGGTATTGAAGTGATTATACAAAAACGCCACCATGTCAGTTCGACTTCAGGATCAGACCTCGGAACCCGTAAATTTGCAGCAAGGTGTGAGACAGGGGGACGTCATATCTCCGAAGTTGTTTACCGCTGCACTGGAGGACGTCTTCAAGGTTCTGGACTGGAGCGGGCTAGGCATCAACGTCAATGGCGAGTACATCTCTCATCTTCGGTTTGTCGATGTTATAGTGGTTAAAGCTGAGACCATGGAGGACCTCAGTACAATGCACTATGACCTCAGTAGAGCTTTTGAAAGAGTGGGTCTAAGGATGAACATGGACAAAACCAAGGTGATGCTGAATGCCCATGTTACACCCACTCCTATCAAGGTCAGAGACTCTACCCTCGAAGTTGTGGGCGACTATGTCTACCTGGGACAAACGATCCAGTTGGGTGGGGCCAACTTCGAGAAAGAGGTCAATCATCGAATCCGACTCGGATTTGATGATTGACCGTTTGGGAAGTTGCGCGGTATCTTCTCGTTCAACTTACCACAGTGTCTCAAGACGAAAGTCTATGACCAGTGTGTGTTGCCAGTGATGACATATGGCTCTGAGACGTGGTCGCTTACAATGGGCCTCATCAGAAAGCTTACAGTCACTCAAAGGGCAATGGAGAGGGCTATGTTCGGAGTTTCCTTGCGTGATCGAAACAGAAATGTAGAGATCCGCAAGAGAACCAGGGTTACCGACATATCCTGAAGAATTGCCAAACTTAAGTGGCAGTGGGCAGGGCACATTGCTCGCAGAACGGATGGCCGATTGGGCAGAAAGGTTCTGGAGTGGCGACCGCGAACCGGAAGACGTTGCGTTGGAAGGCCTCCCACTAGGTGGATCGATGACCTGGTGAAGGTTGCTTGTTGCGAGACGCACGGGACCGGTAAAAGTGGCGACGCTTGAGAGAGGCCTATGTCCAGCAGTGGACGTCTTTCGGCTGATATGATGATTAGACATAGAGATACAAATTAAAAAAGAAAAATGCTTTAGTATCCTTCATATACTCCGTAACTTTTACTTTTTATCAAAAATATTCAATGTAAAGTTTTGATGTCTCTACGATTTTATTATATGTATAGATGTAGAAGAGAGAATCGAAAATATCTAGTACCTAAAATAAAATAGAAATAAAATGCCTAGCAGGTACATAAAAATCCCTTAAGCTTATACGCGGCGAAATCACAAGCAAGATCTAGTGATTTAAATACAATATGAATATATTTTATCAGAACAGTACAACTACTTTCTTAATGTAACTCGGCAATCATCGCATTGCCGAATTACATTAAGAAGGTAGCCGAATGCAAATTTCCATGTTCATGTCATTTATCGTGTATAATATTTTGAATTCAGAACTAAGTACTTTATTGTTGTTTTGAATTGATTTCCTTGTGATCTTTAGAGATCTGTAAAACTATTTTCCTTTATCAGCTTTCCTCCCAATTTTAAATTAATATACATTAATTTAAAATAGTATTAACAACTCTATATACTTCCAAATTGATTGAGAGCGTCCGGTCTGCACCAAGTGCAAAGGACAACTGATAGAAATCCGACGACTGACGAAACACGAAATTTACCGTGCTATATTAAGAGAAAATAGTTGTACTGTACGTATATTAAGTAAAAATCTAAACCAATGTTACTGTGTAAGTTTGCTAAGTTTTCACGCCACTAACTTCGATTCTAAGTAGCACCTCCGCGAGACTCCGTACGACATATCAATGAGGTTTCAAGACTTAGAGCTATCGTCTTAGGACTTAAGTATGTATTTGAACGATCGTATTTTATTTTAGAATAAGCTGTCTACCGTTCGTTTTGTATATTCATCATTTATATAACAAACGTTCATCCAAACTTCTGTTCCATTTTTACCAAACTAGCTAACAAAGATTTTTTGTAACTAGGAGAGTATCAAAATCTCGTTCTATTCGTATGAAGCTCTCTAGCAAATTTTTGCAAGGTTTTAGACCGAAGTGTTTAGGCTGCGCGTTGTTTGGCATTGTCGCATTTATCGTTTATAGGGTTCCGTACCCGAAGGGTCCAAACGGAGTCCTATTGCTGTCACTCATGTGTCCGTCTGTCATCTGTCACACATTTTGTTCCGAAGATTTTTTTAAATTCTGATTGACCTATGAACATGAATTTTTGATAAGGTTTATTATTACGTATATTTTACTAAAAAAAACCAATAAATTTTCCCTTACGGCTCCGAATCTTGTACAATTCGCTCGGTGGATCGAAGAAAGATTGAGGCTTCCGAGATGTGGTGCTGGAAGAGACTATTGCGCATATCATGGATAGCAAAATGCATAAATAAGTCCATTCTCGACCAGTTGAACATCAAAACTAGACTCTCCACGATCTGCTACCAAAGTGTCCTAAATTACTTTGGCCACATCGCCCGAAGACAGTCAGATAACATGGAAAACTGGTTGTTGTAGGAAAAGTGTAAGGGAAAAGGCCACGCGGACGTTCACCCACTCGGTGGTCAGACCAGATCAGGGCCATTACGGGATTCAGGGTGACCAATGCCTTAAGAAGAGCCGAAGACATAGCAGCTCGTCAAAACTCTTCGACTCCGTGAAAACTTTCCAAGACGGGCACGACCAGTAATGAAGACAACGAATAAGAAAAAGGCCAATATATTGACAAACTTGTCCTAAATGTGTGAAGTCCGACACGCACTTGCCCGGTTTTTGAACTCAGAAAGAAAATGAAACAGTTATAAGAAATACAGTTTCAAAATAAAGTGTTATTATTTTATTCAAATAATTATCGGTGCTTAGTTACGTCCAGACATGATTCAATTACAATTCCTAATAGATATTTTACGTGTATTTAATTCCACGTAAACGTGCATACCTAACCAGCACTTATATTAATTGCTATACAACTAATGAACGTTTCCATAAAAGCTTTTTAACTATTAAAAACAGACGTCTAGACTAAAATAACAGTTTATAAGGCTAGAATAAAAAATAAAGCTTATAATAATTTTCATTAGATATTTCATAAATAAATTCATGGACTTTAAACCCTTTACGAATACTTATTTGTACATCAAATGGTTTAAAATTGCAAACGAATTTGCATAGCTAGGAAAAAGTTGGGACGTTGGTTAACAGGTCAGTTAACTGTCCCAAGAGTTATCAACTTGTTTTAGCACTTCAACGTTCTGTTTACTCTTTCTGGGTTACGGTACTCTAAAATGGTATTGTTGCCAGTTAAGTTACTAAAATTATAGTGTAACTGCAGAATTCCGTCATAAACTATTTTGAGGGAAATTTACTGTCAAACATCCAGTAAAAGTTGCTTGAAAATCGGTGGTCTTTCTCTAAGTGGAATATGATGCGTTATTCATATAAAAACCTGCCCAAATAGAAGATTAAAAAAAACACATAGCATACAATTTTGTATCATAACTTTATTTACGTATCCCAGTTAAAATTTACATTAAATACAATAATAAAAATTATAAAAACCCAAAACAAAAACAACAATTTCGTGTCACTGTACATTTATATTTAAAAAGATGATGTCGTGCAAAGAATTGACGTAACCTTAAGTGAACACACAGCCATAGATTAACGCCTATTTATTAAAACTATTAATTTTACTTTTTATGTAAAACTAACTCACCAAAAAGCTTGAAAAGTGTTTTTGGAGGCAAAATAAACGTTCAGGTTCTGGACAGATTACAATTAACGAGGCTGATTGCAAGGGTGGGTACACATCAAAAAAACATTTTATTGATAGACGCTGACGCTGAATCATTACCATCATTACCAAAAGGCTTCAAGCTTTATTTGATCCCTTTTTGCGTCGCGAATCAATAAATATGATTACTAATGTGTACCCAGCTTTAGGGCTTTGGGGGTTTCATTGAATGTTCTGTACAATTTCATACATCGGACCCCAAATGGTCGTATACTATTTCTATGTTTTTACTAGTTACTGATTTAACAATATTCCTGAGCCCTTGACACAACATAGAATCAAGTGACTTTTCATTTTTCATTTTAAATAAAATGTCAAAAATCAACATATTTGTTTCACAACTTACGACAGTTTTATCACACGAGTTAAGGTCACACAATGCAAACCATAGTGTGACATTAGTATCACACGAGTGCTTTAATACCTAATTATGTGCCGTTTCATACACTATTTTATCTTCACTCATACTGTTGAAATAAAACAAAAGTGGAAACGGAAAAAGTATGTGGTATGGCGGGCAATTTAAATTCTCATTGCGCATGAATTGTTTTTTTAAACGCAAACATTTATTTTTAACCGACTTCCCAAAAAGGAGGATCAATTCGACTGTATTTTTCTTTTTTTTTATGTGTGTTACCTCAGAACTTGTTACTGGATGAACAGATTCTGATGATTCTCTTTTTATTTAAAAGCTGGTGCTTGTCATGTGGTGCCGTTTTATTTTCATCAAGATCTGATGAAGAACTTCGGAGATATACATCAGAAGTCTTCAATAAATGACGGCAAATCAATCGGGATAGCTGCAATCGCATTTTTGTTTATTTTCTACACCATTTCAAAACATAACATCACACTAGTACCATTGGTATACTCTTATTCCACCAGTTTTGTTTAAATTTCATGTTATTGGGTTAATCTATTCTGGCGTCACTTTGGGCATTATTGGAACCTAGCCTATATAACGAGTCCTCTATGTACCACAACTAAAAAGTGAAAAATAAAAAAGCTTTTTACAAAAACAACAACCGACTTCCAAATAAAAACACTACAAAGTGAATAATAACTTCAATTTCGGAAGTCGGTGTCAAAAAACGAAGAAACGAAAACAAGAACACTGACTTCCGAAATTGAAGTTATTTTTCAGTTTGTAGTGTTTTTATTTGGAAGTCGGTTGTTTTTTTTGTAAAAGTTTTATTTTCAAAAAATTAAAGTGCCCATACGCGCCAATAAATTAAAAAGTAAAAGAGTGCCCAAAAAAGTAAGTGTTAATATTTTTTGAATTTATATTTTGAACATTACGTGGTGAGTGTAGATAAAAGTATTTTTTTGTAATCATCCCGATTACAGAAACCACACATCAAGTATTAAACGCAAACAAATACGATGTTTTTAACCAAATATACGTATAGGTTTTTCAGCAAACCAACGAGTGAATAGTTAAGCCCCAGCTAAAAATAGTTTACTTAATTACATTATTTTCGCGTAAATGTTAAACGACCTAAATACAATAATATCCGTAATGTGCTTTTCGGTTTAATCCCTTGCGGTGAAAACATACATAATCTCACTTTATAATACACTAGAGGACGCCTCGCGGTTTCACCCGCGTAGTTCCCGTGGGAATATAGAGATAAAAAGTAGCCTATTTCACCCGGGGATAGAGTAGCTTCCCAATAGTGAAAGATTTTTTGAAATCGGTCCAGTAGTTTTGGAGCCTATTCGGTACAAACAAACAAACAAACAAAAAATCTTTTCTCTTTATAATATTGGTATAGAAAAACGAAAATCATTTATTGGCAAATATGGCAAACCATAATTATGTAAATGTAATCGACATTTTCCCGATGTTTACCACTTGGTGGGCCACCACTGGGGGACAGCGGCAAGACTTTTAAAAATTATTCTCGTTGTCCACCACAGGAGGACAGTGACACGGATTTTTAAAATATTCTCGTTGTCCTCCACTGGAGTCAGTGACATGGATTTTTAAACATTCCCTATTCATTTCTCATAATTTCTAGAAATTGGCCCATAGATTTTGGACTTCCAATTGGGTTTCCTGAATAAACTGATCGCTGTAAACGTACTTTTTTGCGTTTTTTTAGACTTTTAGTTTTGAGTTATTTGCATTTTCGTCAAAAAAAAGGAAAAAACAAACTATATGAAACAGAATTGTGACATTGACACCCAGCGGTGGCCATAGGGAATGTTTAAAAATCCGTTTTACCGACCCCAGTGGAGGACATCGAGAATAATTCAAAAATCAGTGTCGCTGTCCCCCAGTGGTGGCCAACCAAATGGTGGGCATCGGGCATAATCATGTAAATGTTATACAGTTACATGAGTAAATGTTATAAGTTATAGTTCTGGTCATATTAGTGTAAAAAAATTAAAAATTAGAGCAGAAATCACGTCATCAAAGACAAGTTACGAGTAAGATATAGATCGAGTTAAAACAAATTTAAAAACAATATTTAAAAATCTGTACCAGTCTACCATAATATATGAGGCAATGTTGGTAGGGTTCAGTTGGTGTAATTTCAACATTTTGAAATCAATTATTGTGATTTAGGAAATAAAAACACACTGCAGAAAAGTTGTAACAACTAACTTCATATTAACTACAAAGTTATAAAATTTATGAATCATACTATAATAGCAAAAACTTTTCGCAGTCATCGTTTTCTTTGACGTCGACTGTACATAATTCAACCAGTCATCTAACCAAACTTTTGATTAAAAATGTACATAAAAGACTAGATTCTTTTTGAATCGTAAATTCTCAAAAATCTGATTTAAGCGAAACTTTTAGTCTATTAAACGAACTTTTTAGGAACTTCTAGCCATGTGAATTTTACTTTACGCAGAATCCTATAAACCAGCCAAATAATCCGCCTACATTTATGTTTTACCCGTTAGGTTTACCCGGATTTCCAATAATTATATTTATTAATAGAATCATGTAAATGGTACAGTACAGTCAAACGGGGTGAAATCGGACCGCAGGGGTGAATAGAAACAAAACTTTGAAGCGAATTTTCACATTATTAAATAATTGTTTATAGCATTTTAGTAGGTACACCAATATATTAAATAATTATTTAAAAATAACGATGCTTTGTTTGAAACCATTAAAGTGGTATCACAATTAAATTTCTAATCAAATTTTTGTTCCCATTCACACCTACATTCCTATTCACCCCGTTTGATGGTAGGTACTAAATAGATTTAAAAAATAATAGAGTTCATATTTTTAACTAGAGTAAGGGCTCTTTCAATTTAGACGTTTCGTGTTGGACTGCTGCGGAGTTAATTTTGCCATACAATTTATACACCAAGAGTGTAGTGCGGCGCCAGTGCCGCACATGCACGATAGCAGGTCGAATATGTGTGTGCATAAATTGAATGGCAATGCGCAGTACGACACCCGCACCACGGCTGCGCTGCAGCTGTCCCAGCCCTGAGTATTGAAGTTGGGATTAGTACAAGAAAAGAGAGGCCTCTATGCTCAGCAGTGTGAGAATTCGAAGTGATGTGCATGTTGACAATGAGCATCGATTTTCTGTCAAGAGGGCCTAGATATAAAACTTTTTAACAAAAACATTAAACCGACTTCCGAAACAACACACTACAAAGCGGAAAACTAACTTTCTTTCGGAAGTCGGTGTCTTTAATAATAATAATAATATAATAGGTATAAGGTAGGTATATTTTGCGTTGACACCGACTGCCGAAAAGAAAGTTATTTATTGCTTTGTGTTTTGTTTTGGAAGTCGGTTTATTTTTTTTTGTTAAAAAGATTTTATTTTTCCCTTTTTAGTTTTGGTACCTTATATTACCATGAAAATCATTGATACCCAAAAGGCTTCTCATAACAATTGTTGCAAGCCTGATCACGACTGGGAACACGTTTTTTTTTACGGAGTTCCGGTGCCTACCTTCCGGCTTCACCAACCAGATCAGTTCAATGGTACCATTTTCATTAGAACCATTTATTTAAATTTACTTCATCACAGTTCTTGCACTATTCGAAATATCTTATACCTACTCAAAACATACTTCTCATTGAGAAGTTCCAAAAGCCATCTGTAGTCTTCCTCATCAATTCCACTTCACCAAACGATACTTTATGAAAGCAAAAAAAAAACGCTAAATGTATTCCCATAAAATTTGAGAATTTCGCTCGATTACCAAGGGATCCCCTCATCAGATCCTGTCTTTAAGACGACCCTTAATTGACGGAATAATCGATAAAATTATATTTAAAAAAATGTATATATAATCTACAGGCGTACATAGAACCTCCTCCTTTTTGGAAAGTCGTTTAAAAATGACGTTCTAACAGCGTTAATCATTATCCAAAAGTCCAAAAGATATGTGATTGAACTGCACTACTGAATTTTCACGTAGTATATTATACGAGACCCTCGACTTCTCGACAATCGATAGAATGATCTTAATTATAATGATCGGATAGAATCCCAAATAGCTCTACTACATTCACGGGATTCACATTACATGTAAAAACTTTAATATCAATAATACTTTTTTTTCTAATCGGTACACTTCTTGGACACATAAAAGAAAAATTTCGTACTCACCACTATTATTAGACACATATTTAGACAGCTGCGTGCGCGAGTGTATAGTGATGATGGTGTTCGCGTCCCGCACTACCGGGGGCTCCACCAACAGTATTGAATCGCATCGCACGCGCAACGACCCGCTTGCTGTGGTGGGAACCCGCACCCGTAGGACCCGCCAAGAGCGACGCAGACCGCCAGGCTGGTTGCCTGTCACTTCAGTCTTCTGCCAGGCTTCGGGCTGTAAATAAGATAATGGTTATTCAAGGAAATGTTTAAGTATTAGACATAACATTAGAAGATGGGTACCATAATATTAGATGGCAATCTGTGAACAGTGGACGGCAACCATAAACCCAGATGACAATCAAAATATAAGATGACTATCAGAATATGAGATAGCAATCAGAAAATAACATGGTAATCAGAACGTTAGATGGCAATTATAACATTTAAGATAGAAATCATAACATTTACACGGCAACCTATCTGATTATTGTATGACAATCACAATTAATTATAAGGTGGTAAAACATTCGATTCGATCCAGTCGAGGGTAAACGGCAGATAAAGTCCTATACGCTGGTTAGACCAAATCCGAACCTCGCTGAACGTCAAAGCCTCAGAAGCCGTGCATGTTGCTGAAAATAGGAGCAGGTAGAGAAAGTTTTGAAACCGTAATGTGGTCTTGAACCCTAGCATTGGATAATCGACGCGAGGAGGAGAAGGGTAAAATATTAGCAAAAAAAGGTATCGCATTGTCTTTCAATCGGATAGGAAATCAATAAGAGAAGATTATATTGTTTCATGGGTGTTTTGTGAACGAAAACTTGTAAGAAAATGAAGCCATGTCACTTATGAAAAATTCCAAAATATCTTGGACTACCACCAGAAACTCGTAGCGGTAGTTCCAAGTACCACATACAATCCTTTATGGTTACATCAGATAAGTCGCTTTAAGTCGATTGGACCTCTAATGGATTATCCTAGAGCAGTGGACAGCAGCATTATTAAACTAATGAAATAATACCCCACTATTCGGCTGCCATACGCCCAGATTATAACTTAATTGAAGCGATGGATGAACTAAATTTAATTTAGTTGTGGCAAAATATCAATTTTATGGCAACGTTTATTTTAGCCTGTTTACAAAATAAGGTTGTTTAACGGTAATTAGGTGCCTATAATTTCTGCTTTGTTTTTGTTAATATAAAATGCATAAAAATATTTGTTATTTCATCAGTTTATCGATAAATATACAAACAAACTAATAGTGAAAACAGAATTAAAAGTGATCGAATAAAAAAAAATTGACAATAACTTAATAGATGATGAAGATATTTTTTTTTTTTTTTTTTTTAATTAGATATTTATTTATTTATTAAAACTTTATGTGCAAGTACAAAGGCGGACTTAATGCCTTAGGCATTTTCTACCAGTCGACCTTAGGGTGGTGCAGAGATAAAATAAGGCAGGTGCAACTAAATTAAGGGATAAATTGAGAAAAAAAACATATATAAAAAATACATACAAATATATACTTAGATACATACAAACAAAAACAATGCTATAGAGAAACCGAAAATATCTTATTATTCCTAGGACCAATCAGTGTGGCGACGCTTGAGAGAGGCCTATGTCCAGCAGTGGACGTCTTTCGGCTGAAATGACGATGATACCTGTTATGCCGAAATAGAGAACGTTTCGGTAGCACATGTACTTGACAAAAGCTCTCGTTAATCGAATTAAATTTTGCCTCAGGATTCAATGCTAGTAGTTGGTAGAGCTCTTTGTGAAGGAGATTACTTCCTATCCTTATTTGAACACAGGAAACGTAGGTGTAGAATCCATGCGGTTAATTATAAATTCTATTCTGTCTTAATATATCCTGTGACTGCTGATGAGAACTGGCTCTTATTGAGCAGGGTGAGAATGCCGGGTGCAATACGAATGCAGCTGATGCAAATAATTATCGTGGGGAATTCCTCTAAGTTGATTTAAATAACCTAATTTGTAAATATTTTGTGAATCTGAAAACTATTGGTGTACTAAATCCTATGTACGAAATGAGATAGGATCCGATCCTACTATAATAACACTAATATTATAAAGGCGAAAGTTTGTGAGTGTGTTTATATATTTGCTACTCTTTCACACAAAAACTACAGAACTGTTCTGGATGAAACTTGGCACAGAGGTAGAGTATAGTCTGGAATAGCTTGTTGGATATTTTTTATCCTGAGAATATGTTCCCTTGGGATATTTTCGACATTCACGAGGGCAAAGCCGCTGACAGAAGCTAGTATACGACATAAGTGTGATAGTTTGTGGGTCGGGATGACTGGTTGTTACTCTTTCATGTAAAAGATTATGAACGCATTTTGATGAAAATTTGTAGTGATGTAGCTTATACGTATATCAGAATAACACATGGGCTCTAAAAGGGAGAAGTACTCATTTGCGTCAGTGGAGCGACAGCTAGTACTATAATAATACCTTTTAAATGTCATAAGAATACCCTGTCTGCTAATTATAATTTTAGAAAACTACACAATACTCGAGCAATATTTCTGGGGAGCTTGATGAACCATTTTCCTAGAGGAAAAGAAACTACCCTCTTACTTTGAATAAGTAATAACTAACTTGAAACTACATTTAAAAAAATTGATTGTAACAATAACGAAATACGTAAAATTTCAATAAATTCAAAAGGTGAATATCAGAACAAAACATGTTTATTAAAAGCTGTTCACTGTGTTTTGTAAAACTAAACAATTGTCACTTTTGAAAAAAACACCGTAAAAGCAATTTTGTTTTTACCAAAGTGTGACGTGGCTTTGCACAGAGGGGGTTCTGGTCTTTTGAGAGGTCACGGGACCCCTTGTACGTGCTGATGGTGATCATCGGGGTGGTTTTAGTGAAGTAAAAATCCCACAGCCCCTGGTCTTTTCCACAAAATTCCAGGCTCCCTTTGAAGGTGCCCCAGTAAAAAAAAGGTATGAGTATTTAAATACGAAGGGTTCCGTACTACATGATACAGTTTGCAAATGGTTTGACAGCCAGCATTGCACACATACAATCTGCCTCCCTTTTCCTAACTATGTGGGGGTTGGAATCCAATCTAACCGGATGCAGGTCAGTACTTGTATTTTACAGGAGTGACTGCCTATCTGACCTCCACAACCCAGTAACTGGGTAATACGATACTGGGTTCTCTTTGGCAAGACTAGTGACATTGCACACACAATAATATTTGCAGACAAGTAAAAAACCTTGTCACATTGTTATTTCATGCTACATAATTAATCTAAGTAATAATAATAATACGGCATACTCAAATGGACTCAAACGGAACTTGACGCCCTGGATAGGCGGGTCCGTACACTGCTGACTGCATATCGAATGCATCAACCACGATCGTCAGTCATGAGATTGTATATCCCGCGGAAGTGTGGAGGCCGAGGCTTTTTAAATGCCAAAAACCTCCACAACCGCGAGATATGCAATCTCAGAGAATATTTTCTAAACACCGACGTGGGTATTCATCGAGATGTAGTAGCAGTGGACAAGGGACTCACCCCGCTCTCCTTGGCGAATGAGAACTGGCGCAAGCCTGTAGTGCTAACGACCGCAGGGAGGTATGGCAGAGTAAGGAGCTTCACGGACGCTTATTTCGGGCCCTACATGGGTCCGATGTAGACCAATCAGCGTCCGTAGCCTGGCTGCGATTCGGTGACCTCTTTGGGGAAACCGAAGGTTTCGTCTGTGCAATTATGGACGAAGTTATCATGACGAATAACTACCGGAGATTTATTGTGAAGGATGGCACGGTTGACATCTGTCGGGCATGTCACCGTCCGGGTGAATCGATCCGCCACATTATCTCTGGTTGTTCTCGTCTAGCTAACGAAGAGTACTTGCATAGGCACAACCTTGTAGCCAGGATTATCCATCAGCAACTAGCTCTGAAATACACTCTTGTGGCTTCGGAGGTGCCGTACTACAGGTATGTGCCCGACCCAGTTCTCGAGAATGGCAATATCACATTGTACTGGGATCGGTCCATCATCACTGACAGCACTATTATCGCTAATAAGCCTGATATAGTGGTGGTGGACCGAATCGAGAGGCGTGCAATGATTGTTGACATAACTGTCCCGCATGACGGGAACCTCGTGAAAGCTGAGAAAGATAAGCAAATCAAGTATCTTGACTTGGCTCGCGAGGTTGTCGACATGTGGGATGTGGATACAGCGATCATTGTACCGATAGTCGTGTCAGCCCATGGCTTAATAGCCACGAGCCTCGACCAACACCTTAGGAGGCTCTCGTTAGGCGGCTGGGTCAAGGGCCTGATCCAGAAAGCAGTACTGCTGGACACGGCTCGTATTGTTAGGAGGTTCCTCTCTCTGGAGCCCTGACCGCCGGTAGCTTGGACCCTGTTCCCGATACCGGTGGGCCTCTATTTTTTTATATTTTTAAATGTTTTTCTTTTTTGTGAGTATTAAAAATATTAAAAAATGTAAGCAATAAGAAATAAGTTATAATAATAATAAAGGAATAGTAATAATAATAGTAAAAGATGGCACGGTTGACATCTGTCGGGCATGTCACCGTCCGGGTGAATCGATCCGCCACATTATCTCTGGTTGTTCTCGTCTAGCTAACGAAGAGTACTTGCATAGGCACAACCTTGTAGCCAGGATTATCCATCAGCAACTAGCTCTGAAATACACTCTTGTGGCATCGGAGGTGCCGTACTACAGGTATGTGCCCGACCTAGTTCTCGAGAATGGCAATATCACATTGTACTGGGATCGGTCCATCATCACTGACAGCACTATTATCGCTAATAAGCCTGATATAGTGGTGGTGGACCGAATCGAGAGGCGTGCAATGATTGTTGACATAACTGTCCCGCATGACGGGAACCTCGTGAAAGCCGAGAAAGATAAGCAAATCAAGTATCTTGACTTGGCTCGCGAGGTTGTCGACGTGTGGGATGTGGATACAGCGATCATTGTACCGATAGTCGTGTCAGCCCATGGCTTAATAGCCACGAGCCTCGACCAACACCTTAGGAGGCTCTCGTTAGGCGGCTGGGTCAAGGGCCTGATCAAGAAAGCAGTACTGCTGGACACGGCTCGTATTGTTAGGAGGTTCCTCTCTCTGGAGCCCTGACCGCCGGTAGCTTGGACCCTGTTCCCGATACCGGTGGGCCTCTATTTTTTATATTTTTAAATGTTTTTCTTTTTTGTGTGTATTAAAAATATTAAAAAATGTAAGCAATAAGAAATAAGTTATAATAATAATAAAGGAAAAGTAATAATAATAATAAAAGATGGCACGGTTGACATCTGTCGGGCATGTCACCGTCCGGGTGAATCGATCCGCCACATTATCTCTGGTTGTTCTCGTCTAGCTAACGAAGAGTACTTGCATAGGCACAACCATGTAGCCAGGATTATCCATCAGCAACTTGCTCTGAAATACACTCTTGTGGCATCGGAGGTGCCGTACTACAGGTATGTGCCCGACCCAGTTCTCGAGAATGGCAATATCACATTGGACTGGGATCGGTCCATCATCACTGACAGGACTATTATCGCTAATAAGCCTGATATAGTGGTGGTGGACCGAATCGAGAGGCGTGCAATGATTGTTGACATAACTGTCCCGCATGACGGGAACCTCGTGAAAGCTGAGAAAGATAAGCAAATCAAGTATCTTGACTTGGCTCGCGAGGTTGTCGACATGTGGGATGTGGATACAGCGATCATTGTACCGATAGTCGTGTCAGCCCATGGCTTAATAGCCACGAGCCTCTACCAACACCTTAGGAGGCTCTCGTTAGGCGGCTGGGTCAAGGGCCTGATCCAGAAAGCAGTACTGCTGGACACGGCTCGTATTGTTAGGAGGTTCCTCTCTCTGGAGCCCTGACCGCCGGTAGCTTGGACCCTGTTCCCGATACCGGTGGGCCTCTATTTTTAATATTTTTAAATGTTTTTCTTTTTTGTGTGTGTTTTGTAAAAATATTTAAAAATGTAATAAATAAGATAAAAGTTAAATAAAAGACATAATAATAACTGTACAGTAAAACGCCCATAACTTTTGAATGACTAAAGCGATTTCGAAAGCTACATCTTTCTGTTGATGAAAACACAAACACACAGGTACACACGTTAAACTTATTATACCTGAATTTTTCCATGGGGGGTTAAAAACACAAAATAATCAAAACCGCTGTAAAAATAAACTAATTAATTTTATTTCGAGGAAACCTCTTTCTCTGGCGACTATTTTGAAGCCTATACAGGTAGCCGGAAAACCGAGTGATTATATTATCCTGTTTTATATTTCCAACGTGGAGCCCTAAAAAGGTTTTAAATAAAAAACCTTAAACCCCGCTACGGGAACATTGATTTTGTTAGGCACCGTTACATTTGTTATTGAGATGAATGGGATAATATTTATCAAAAATATGTTATGTGTGAATGATTAGGTACCTAAAAACTCGATTTGTTACGTTATTACTTTGAATATATTTATGAAATATAGAACCATTTATTTTTTTAAATCTGTGTAATATATGGGTAGGTAGATACAGTGGATAAAATATAGCTGATACACATAGAGCTGATATATGTGAGATCAGTAACTAAGATTTCGTATGGAAAGAATAAAGAATCCAGTGAATGAACTAAGTGGTCTTAAAGTAACACCGATGACTGAAAATTTGTATGGAAATCGGTTGCATTTGTATGTGATGTGGAAAATGTAATGCCAATCATGGCCTGTAAGGAGCTGACGGTAGTGACTAATCAAATGACGGCAAATAAATACGTAGGAGTAGAACTCCTACTCCATTTTATGTACTTGTTAGGATGATACTTGATGAAATGTACTCCCTAAAATTAGATTAAAGGGAACTTTATAGAAATTAACAGTATTCCGTTGACAGGCCAGTGAAGACATGATAAATGGTTTACCTACATGCATTCCCTTTTATTGTGTGTATGTTTGAAGGCTAGTAGCTCAGACAAAACCGTCTCGAAGATCGATTGATCTTTGATGACAAGGAACGTCTCTAATTGGGTTTATCCTATAGATAGTCCTTGGGATAACTATTTATGCCAATCGTTGCAGGAAAATTTATTAGTAACATTTTTAGAAAGTAACACTGTAAAATATTGGTTCAATCAGTGCCATGCTGTTTTTATCCGGAATTAAATAATCAAACTTAGATAAAATTTGTTTTTACGAAAAATTGTACAGAAGTCAAACCCTTTTTTTTCTTTTTCCTTTTCTTGAGGGAAATGAGGTATTTGACTCACCCCGCGACGTCTAAGATTGGCGCGCGTGAAACACTACGCGCCACCACCTCGGGTCCACCCTCCGCCTCAATCCCTAACCTAACCTTGACAACTGTTTAATCATCTACAAAACATGACCGATTCTCGTTTAAAAATATAACAATAAAAAAAAAATAACCAAAAACTTTTTAAGTGCCAGAATACGAAAAGATCCTGTCCTCATCCAACACGGTATACACAATATTATTATCTATCAAAGATAAAAACTGCAAGAAAATAACAACCACCAATATTAGTATGCTATTTTTTACTCAGAATAATGAACCAGGTTTTCAAGTTAATTGATTCATAGCTTTTTAATTAGAACCTGCGAACGACGTTGCGGTGAGTTTACGTTTAATTTTGTTCATATTTTATGATAAAAATTTAATTTGATGTTAAAAAAAGTATTTACTCACAATTTGAAAATAAAGATTCTTGCAACAAATCTTCGCATAATTGGATTATTCGAAGATATTATTTCTATTTCTACTAGTAATAATTATAATAGGTACATATTGAAGTTTACTTATCCCATATAATATGGAAAAAACAAATAGTAAAAAATCATGGTAAAACCTCATGTTCTTATGAAAAATTACTAGAGAGGCGGCATGGTGTTTTCAGATTCTTTGTGGGAGGCTTTGCGTTAGTGAGATTGGCAGTACCTACTTGGATATAAGGCCTATACGGTGTGACGGGCTGAAACATCCAGGGTAGTTGTCATAATAATCATTTCAGCCGAAAGACGTCCACAGCTGGTCATGGGCCTCTCCCAGCGTCGCCACACTGATCGGAGTATCAGTAGAAATCCGATATAATATAACCCTCAGTTCTCCCCAGATGGGAAGAATTCATAACTTTCTGGTTTTCCAAGCATAAAAAAGGAAATTGGATGAACCACAATCCAACGATTCGAAATACGAATTCATCTACCCGAAATAACGCAAAAAAGAAATCGAACAGCCAGTATCATATATTTTCCAAAATCTAATTATAAACATTTTAAGGTTTTACTGCTGGGAATAAAGGAAGAGCATTTCGGCCAAATATACTGGCCTTTTTAAAAGGCCATTAGTGAAGATTTAAAGAGTACCTCGGCTGCTTAGAGTCGCTTAACAATGAGCCAACGTAATGGCAAACAATGCAAGTCCACTTCATACAAAGGAGGTCCGTAAAGTGGGAAGTCATAATAATATGCAAGGATAAACCACCTGCATTATTATATTATTAACAAACGTATTTGGAGTTGGCTTAAGAGGGATAATTCTAGCTTAAAGACTGTTTTTGTGGTGACTTTTAAGCCTTTATCAGATCGTCCATCTGTTTGAGGTTCGAGGCTGTCCTACGGTCTACTACTAATTAAAATCAGGGATAAAATAATCTATTTTAAATAGACTATATAATAAAACCAATCTTTCAAAGACTTTGAATTCAATCAACATTGATCATAATTGAAGAAACCCCAACATAAAAGTAATCATGAAATAGTTTTCATTCTAACTTTTCTTCGAAAATCTATGGATTCATATTTGGAATTATCTTCTTTCTGCCTACGGGAATCTCAAAATATAGGTTGAGAAGACTATTTACGAATCAAGAGACTTTTGCTGAGAGAAATTGGAAATAGGCCGTTCGCTAAATTAAATCCGAGCATTTTATGAATGTTAACAATAGTCGGAAGGTCGTGGTTTAATCATAAATATATTTTCGGTACCATGACGACTTATATTTGTTAAACAGGGATTTATTAAGTACTAGCTTCTGCCATCGGCTTTGTCCGCGTAAAAGAATGAAATCATCGCAAAGGAATGTTTTCTTCAAGGAAAGTACGTACTCCTGGAATAAAAAGTATCCTAAGTCCTTTTCTAAGGTACAATCTATCTTTGTACAAAAAATGGTCAAAATTGGCTCACTGGTTTATGCGTGAAAATAAATCAAAAAAACAGGTACAGGTTTCGTACTTAATAATTATTATGTATAAATATTAGAACCAAACAAATTCACTATCTCTTTATTTTAGCTGCTCTACTGCTCACTACTTATTTAAAAAGTTGCCATATCAATCAAACTATCTCAAAATAAAGTATTCCCATGTCAATACGAAACGTTTTTAAGTTAATAAGCCTCCTATACAAAGTTAAGAGGACATTTTATTATTCTGAACCTCTTCTTGAGGAGTATAATCCTCTCAAATTGGATGCCTGTGTGACATGACAAGAAACATACCTATTCTCTTCGGACTATACTCAGTATATTGTCAGTACAACAATAGACACGCTACGACAATGTAAAATTCATCTTGATAATAGAAATATGTTCTTCATAAGACGGCTACTTTCAGAACATATGAAACGTTGTCAACTTGTAATGCCTGAGTATGCAAAGTACTGAGTTTAGCAAGGCAGATAACTGAGCTCAAATTTAAACAAATTATGTTTTTGGAAACATACAATAGTAGGTACATTATTGCAAAGGCCGGGCAAAAGGAAATTGCAGGTCGAGTATGAGAATGAAGGCCGAACCGTAGGCGAGGACTTCACTAATACGAGACAGGCAATTGCCGTTTCCGCCGAGGCCTAAATGATGGTTTTCTCAAAAGAATGCAGTGAAATAACACATATTTTTTTTATATTACCCATTTAATTTATTAAAAGTTACAACAACATTGCTAGAGCGTTGTAATGTTCTAAATTCAAAAAACGCTCCTGCAATGGATTTTATCAACATTGCTTCAGCGTTGTAATGTTCCAAATTCAAAAAACGCTCCTGCAATGGATTTGATTTTCTTTGTCCGTAAATTCGATACCTCGCGTGTTCTGTTTTCGAATCTAATGACAATTGTTCCATGCATGTTTGAGAAAATATACCTAATAATAATTAAGAACTGATTGCTAAAATCCATGATCAAGAATATCCAATAATTAATTTTATAAGTATGAAACATAATTATTCCTTAGAGAAGCACAATGCATCTCAATCATAAGAGTTCAAGCCAATGAATTTGTATGTAAGTTCTGCAAGTGATTATAGCCATCGAAACACCATTGGCTCAGCTGACACGATTAGGGGCTTAGTTCGACGAAACTATTAATGAATCTAAAATTGCATTGCAATTGCGATCTTCCTTTATGCGTGGATTCTAGCCGTAAACCCAATCACGATCGAATTAAGCAAATTGATAGCGAAGGCAGTTGTGTACGAACTTTTTGTAGCTCCTCGTTGATGTACCAATTAATATCCGACGGTGGCAGAGAGAAATCGGACGTGCAGTTCAGGAACACTTGCTCCCCAGGTTTCAACAATTTCGGCGCTCCGATTATCACGGGATCCGCCTGTTGCATAGCTGAACACAAAATAGATTTGAATACATCGCACAATCCATCATCTAGGTGTCATAATTTTGTTACAAACTTTCACTAGTACCAAATAGAACCGCCAAGGGAAATCGAGTATCGCAAAGTTCTTTGCAATCGTAGATGGCTGCTAAACTAATTAAAAGCCTTAAATTCGAGTTACGCTATTGTTAGGCTGAGGCCATATTGATGTCGGTGGTGGGCGGTTTGTGCTGTTCAGATAATTGCACCGATAAAACTTGTGGTTTTAGAGGCGAGCGTGGTACGCCTATTAACGAAACCTTGAGCTAGACGCTGTTAGTGTCATCGATGTGCCCTCAGCCTTAAACAAGTTATTTTACGTGAGTATTATGAACATAATATAACTTTAAGACATTTTTTTCTTATAATTTCGTTATTAACTTCCACAAACATAATATCTATATGAATATTTCTTTGTGTTAACAGATAATGTAGGTAGGTAGGTAGACAACTCACATTGCAAAGCTGATCAGTTCCCTTTGTATGTGGATGTGGTAGGTATTTGCAAGTGTTTGGGAGCTTGGGGACCGTCGAGTAAACTACTTAGCGACAATTAACTAGTACAGTGTGTACTTGTAAATACAATAAATCTTCTGACAAAAGGACTCAGGGGTAACAATAATGTCTTGTCTAGTAGTAACTTTTGAATTATAATCGTGACAATCTAGGAAGTCGGATATGATAGCTATAAAAATACTTAATATGTCACTGAATAATTATTTCACCAGTACGATTTTTGTGCCATTATGTAATATTGGCAATAATAGGTCCTTTATTCACGGCTGTTAAAGATAGTTATATCTGAGCCTCTCTGACGAAACGTCAATGACCTTACTCGGCTAGACTATTTATAAAAGTGAAGTACCTATATAAATTAGGCCAATAGAAAGGAGACGAGGCAATGAAAAAGAATTTCAGAGGGTTTGAAAGAAAGGTCACGGTGTAGGATTTCAAATGAAAGCTTCTTGAAGCACATAACTGAAAAATAGGATTATAGATACATTACTTTGTGTTCGTTTTCCTTTAGAGCTTTTGAGGAAAAACTGAAACCAAATTATATTTACCTGATCCGTTTATGACATGATCACGCAAGGAAATTCCGAGCATAGCCTTCTCCAGAAATAAGGATATCCGCACGAGAACCAAAGTTACCGACATAGCCCGAACAATTGCCAAACTTAAGTGGCAGTGGGCAGGGCACATTGCTCGCAGAACGGATGGCCGATGTGGCCGAAAAACGAACGTGAACCGGGAGACGATACGTTGGAAGGCCTCCCATTAGGTGGACCAATGACGTGGTTAAGGTTGCGGGGAGGCGCTGGATGCGAGACGCTCGGGCTCGGTCAATGTGGCGACGACGCCTGGGGGAGGCCTATGTCCAGCAGTCTTTCGTCTTTCGGCTTAAATGTTGATCCGTTTATAAGAACTAAAACAAAATGAAAGCTATGTATGCATATGACAGTTCCTACCGTACGGTATTATTTTTCGATTCCATTATAAGTGTACCAAAATTTCCACAGAATGTGAAAATTAGCGTTCCTGAGGTAAATTCTGTATTAGTTAGCTGAATTTCAAAGGTAGCCCATTTCATATCGTACTAATTTGAATAATCTAATGGAATTCAGAATACTAATCATAGTTAAATATGTTTGTAATTATCACGCTGGTATTTCTTAGAGTTATAGACAGAGGAAGGGGTACAGTTATTTCTTTTCTTCAGTACGTAAGTGTTTACTTAAGTATTAATAGAGCTCATTTATGATCTCTTTGATTATCCATTAAAGCGACCAATAGAATAATCTACATTTATCAAAGGACATTTTGCATTAGTACTTTCTCAAAATCCAGCCAGTAGTCTGGATTTTGATAACTCCGATATTGGTGGAGGGAGTATCCTGAGGAAACCTACTGCCTTGTTGCGTAATGAATTCGGTAAGGCAAATAGCAAATGGTATGAAAAATCGACCAATCACATGCGAGATGAAAGACGCGATGTGGATTTGCGTCTAATTAATTCATAACGCAATAATGCTGCTGGACGTTTTATAAGCCTACGTTGTCCCTGTGCAGGGTAAGGACCTTCTTTCAACATCGCCCGGTCTATTGCCAGCCCGGGCTAACTGATCACAAGGTTCAGCTTTATCGGCCATCTCAAGGGTTCCCTTGCAAATTGATTGCAGAATAAAAGCGAATGTGTCCTTGCAGCGGTACATTTATAGGCGAGTATTGAGTCTAGATTAGTTTCTGTTTAACATCTCCTATAATGATCTAGTGAAATATTGGTTATTATTAGTGACTGGATGCATTTGCATATGCATTTGCATATTTAAACCCTTTTTACCGGTTATTGCATATTTGAACTAAAAACTAGTGATGCTGCTTATTTTCGTGAAAAATATCGACGTAGAATCAGCCATTTTTTTTTTCTTTTATTAATGTTTTGAGCGATCAAAGACAATACTTAGTAGCAAATCTTTAGATACCTACGATTTTTTATTTACAATATGGATTTATAAAATAATTAGTAAAATCAAATAAAATGCACAGATTATATGTGGTTTAAAAATAAAATAACCAATAATAACTATGTCTTCATTACTTGATGTTGCATATTTTGCCAACTTTCATGCATATTTTACGCGATTTTCATGCATATTTGAATGCATATTTCGAGCTGTTTATGTTGCATATAATCCGGTTCCTAGTTATTACACATCTGGATAACCTTTAAAAATACAGGATTGAGGTTATTGGATCCATAAAAAAAACTGATCCCAGAAACCTTTATACGGTATCAGATACTGGTTAATCATTCGTACGAGGAGATAATAAAAAAATTATATTCATACTTAACGAAGGGCGACGGAGCACATGGAAACTGTTAGAAGCAAACGAAACCCAAGAGTCAAGTGATCTCCGTCTACGACCGTCATCAGTAATCCGTGCGTACATTACCGGAGCGCATTCCTGCGAACTTAAGCGTATTTTCTTAGTAATTATGGCTCATATTTCCATAATCTATTAACATCTGAGTCTTTTAACTGTCAAACTAAAATAAACCTTCACTATCATAAATGTAAGTGTCAATATCCTATGCGCTCCGACGTATGCCGTCAAGTGTGAATCGCTCAAAACAAATCTAATCTCGCCAACAACAGTCATATGTTTCGTCTTCCTCGCTATCTGGAACCTTTGGCCTTCAGTCGACACCTCGCAGGTATAGGCAGCCCTCGTCGAGATAGGGGGAGGCATGACCCTGACCACGCAATAGTCTGGCTGGCATTCACCGCCTTGCACCATCACGTCTGATATGTTGAAGAGACGGATTGATGGCTGTAGATAAGAAGATTCGTGTGTTATTCATATGTTTTAATAACGTTTTTTATCATGTTTACTTATGTAGAAGGCTAGGCCTTTGGCGCAGGCCACATAGAAATGGCATTGGGCGCGGACATGGCTTGGACGGCTTCATATTCCATTAAAATTTCATACAAAATGCATGGCAATAAAGCGCAATTTGATCAAGCGCGGGCGCCGAAATAGCGCATCATAACCACGTCCAATCAACGATATACCGTGTGGCATAGATTTCGCTTTAGTATGAAATTTGAATGGAATAGGAAACCGCCCGTGCCATGTTCGCGCCCGACGCCATTTCTATGTGGCCTGCGCCTTAAATGGACTAGGACTAGACGTGTTAGCGGAAGACGTTTCCGTGACTGAATACTGGGCCATTTAAGGTATTTAACTAAAAAGAGACTGTTTGTCATCGAAACGCCAAGAAAAAGAATTAACTTAGCACAGGCACAGATAATATATTACTAACATAAAAATGCCTCATCCCATGCAAAGAAACCGTGCTGACGTAACTAGTGTTTTTCGTTTTTTTAAGATGATTATTTTTATAAGTATTTCGATCGCGTTCGGTTCCGTTCCACGGTTATAGATGGTGTTAGCATTAGGCGTTTCGTGCCTTTTTTTTCTTCTTTAAATACAGTGACGATTTGTTTTATAGTGTTTTTTGCACGTTTGTACAGTATCATTGTACCAAAATGTGTTACAATACAAATTAAAAATGTCGAGGGGCATGCCTCAGAAATTTAAAACCGCGCCATCTGTTGGTCTCAATTTTAAATGATCCTTTCAAATAATCTATGAAATGTGAATTAAGAGCCTAATATTCCATAATTTTGTGGAGAGTTGATTAAAAAAGAACATACAATTTTCATGATCAATTCAGAATATGTTAATTTTACACATAATTCAATAACAAATCGGTGCATAGCGCGCCATCTAGTGGCATTTATTGGAAACAAATTTTCTTTGTTAGCGCTGGGACCCGGTTGCACAAGAATGTTCTTCTGACAAGTTCCGATCAAGCTTTCATCTAAGTCGAAGCTTCTGCAACCAAAATTACAGTGGCTTAGTGATTAAGCAGTTTATGGATCTGTTTGTACCCGACTGCCGAAGGAGGGTAATGTGTTTTTCAGTCTATGTATGTATGTTTGTTCCTGTGTGGCGTTATAGAGACCAAATGCATTGGCCGATTTTGATTATTCTCACGTCAATCGATTCGTATTAACCCTGCGAGTGTCAGAGTCTACATTAAACTTGGAAAAAAATAGGGTGGATTTTGGGCGCCATTTTGTGGGGGAGGAAATATTTTCTTTCTTTCCTAAACCATCGTGTGGGGTATCAAAATAAAGGGTTTTAAGAGAAGATTTCAAAAATATATAATACTTATATGTTTAAACGTACCAAATTCTAAAAAAAAAATAACTAAAATGTTAATTAAATTAATCAAAAAACTCGACTGCTTAAAAAGCGAATTAAAAAGACGTAAACAAGAAGAAAATCATGCTGTGCAGTCGGAGGATACATCTGGTTTTGGTCAGCCAGCTCGCGAATATGTATCCTCCGACTGCACAGTATGAACGCCACCCTGCGGCACACCGGGAGAGGTGTCATACCACTGCTGGTGTGCCGCAGGGTGGCGTTTTATCTCCTCTCCTCTTTATTAATGCTATCACTCAACGACTTTCTTCTTTCTATCACCTATATGCTGATGATTTCCAAATTTATACCCAAGCCCTTCTCGTAGAGTTATCTAATGCCATTGAGACAATTAATACAGACCTGGCTCGAATAGGTGACTGGAGCACTGAGTTCGGGTTGGAGATCAATCCAACGAAGACTCAGGTAACGGTTGTTGGTAGTTCCCGGAATGTCTCTAGGATCGATTGGTCGATACTTCCCCAGGTTTCATTCAATAATACTATTATTCCTATAAATCATATTGTGAAGAACTTGGCGATTTATATCGACAGCACCCTTTCCTGGACCAAACAACTGCAGGAAGTCAGTCAAAAACTGTTTGCGTTTGCGGGTTCCATGAGACGTCTTCGTAATTTTCTTCCCATCACCACTAACATTGCGATAGTACAATCTCTTCTTCTACCTATTCTAGACTATGCTGACGCCAGCTATCTTGATATCACCTAATTTTGATTCGCACAAGCTTGAGCGTATTCAAAATCTCTGTATCAGGTTCATATTTGGCTTGCGCAAGTATGATCACGTTTCCGAATTTCGTACTAAGCTCAAATGGCTTCCTATTCTCTTTCGCCGGAATGCCCATATACTTACTTTGCTTTATAATGTGCTATTTAATCCTTTTACTCCTTTTTATCTCAAAGAACGCTTTCAGTTCCTCTGTGACACCCATTCTAGGTCCTTGAGATCATCGGAAAATCTAAAATTAAGTATTCGTATGCATTCAACTTCCTGCTTTGACAAATCTTTCACGATTCAAGCAACTCGGTTGTGAAATGTATTACCTATTGAAGTGAGACGTGCTCAAACACTGCCAACGTTTAGGAAAATGGTGAAGGAGCATTACCTACCTTTCACTATAATTTTTATACTTCTCCTTTCTCTGTTATATATTTGATATGTATTAGTATATTATGTAATATTGTATGTATATATTGTATGTTATTAAGTCTAAGTAATACTATTTTTGATATTTTGTACACTGACAGCCCGAAATTCTTCTCCTATCATTCAGTCCATCCAAAGGTTGTCTGTAAGAGATTGCCTAGTGCATAAGCCCGCCCATTGTACACTTGTATGTTTAAACGTTTGTCCTGTAAGTTTTTTGTGGTGTACAATAAAGTATTTAATAAATAATAAAATAAATAAATATGAATTTATTCTTGTTTACGTCTTTTTAGTTCGCTTTGTAAGCAGTCGGGTGTTTTCTTTTTTTTCAAAGTAATGATGCGGGTAATTCGACTACGTCTTGGTAGCTTCATGCAAAGGTTCAAATAAAATCTAATACCAGTGTGATCGTCTTGTAATTAAAATGATGTTATGAATTGAGTACACAAGACATATGGCTACTTTAACTACATTTTCATGATTATACAACATAGATTAAACGCGTCGACAACAAAAAAAATACCTCATAGTTGCATATTTTGGACTATTCAAAAGCTCTTTCAATACTAAGCGTGTTCCTATTTCTATTTTCTATTTGATTGGCTTCCATTATGCCTGACAACAGATTGTATCGATAACTGGCACATCTGGGGATAACAACGCATTTCATATTGAATATAACGCGTTCGTTTTCATATCGAATGTACAATGTAACAACGGGTACCTACTTGAAACAATGAAATGGCACAAAGTACATAAGCGGCGGCGCATGGTACTCGTAATGGTCTCGGTTTGAAATGAGACTTTTGTGATCACAGTTTTAGTCGAAACCCTTTTCGACTAAAACTTATCACAAAAGTCTCTAAAGGTGATAAAATAGCTTTAGTTAGTCTACTATCGTACTGATGTTATATCGTAGTGATGTTTACGGTCCTGATTCATTTAACTGTCAATATTGCACCAACCACTAGTTGTCTTTGCACCACCCAAAGGTCGACTAGAAGAAAATGCTTAAGGTTTTAAGTCCGCCTCTGTAAGTTTGTGTGCATGGAGTATTAAATAAATAAATAAATACCAAATAAATAAATAAACAAATAAGTCTTCTTCTTCCTTCCCTTGTCCCATTATTTGGAGCCGGGTCTCCTCAATTTCCTGCGCCAATTTGCTCTGTCTTGGGTTGTCTATTGGGCTTGTTTGAGTCCTCTTTCTTTAATGGACCACCAGGTCAATGGCGGGTGGCCTCTACCTTCTTTTTTTTCGGTCGGCGTAGAGAGATTTGCACCACATGGTCCACACTACGTCTCTTGACGTGATCATACCAGCGAAGTCGGTTTTCGGTCATTTTATCTGTAACAGATGCCACTTTGAAGCGTCCTCGTATGTGTTTATGCATCTTCTTTGTTGTCCAGCATTTAGACCCATACAATAAACCTGTACGGACTGCCGTTATGCTACATTAGTGATGCAGTAAAATAAAAACAACGGTATAAAACCATGTAGTTATTTTTTTCTGCGTAAACTAACGTCGTAACTTATTCATGTAGAACAAAACTTAATTCAAAGAGTAACTTATTTTTTGAGCAATAAAAAATGAGTTTTCCGTATCGGAACACAAACCCAGCCAAAATGGAACACGTCCAAAAAGTCTTGAAGTCACAACTTACAGGAACTTTACTAGTACTAACGTAGAAGAATATTCGCCGTATATCATTTTATATGCTGTGTAATGAGCATAATTTAAATTACATACCATAATACAGCTAATTTTAAGTCAAGTCTCTGTTTCAAGTAAAATATACGGTTGGCCATTAGCCGTGAGCGGACAGTATGCATCGCATCGTACCAGGATTTTGCATTTCCATCTTATTGTTGCTCTGGCCCCGTTTGGATGCAAATATTTTATAGTTCAAGCCCGAGCGAGCCGTCCCGCATTTTAGTTTCTTTCGCTTCCTGTAATTTGCTTTCGCGATGTTTTTTCTCTCCTTTTCATCTCGCTTATTCCAATTTAAAATGGAACGTGCATAAAAACCTCAGATATTATTCGACGCAATTTGCGAATACTGGACTGTGGCATTTATAGTGGTTGTAGCAAAACTCATATTCGTACAACGAGCGTGCCGGCGATGCTATTCTTGCGAAGCATGCCAGCGAATAACCACGCAACTGTCATTTTAATTATTCATTTGTAATTCTCAGTTAGGAAATATAGTAGCGTTAAAATGCTCATGCTTAAAAATGGATGCGGTCTGTTAGTGGGATATGCATTATGTACAGTGAGGTAGAAAACGCAATATTCGGTGACCTATTAATTTTTTTCGTTTACCATTATTTTTGCGTATATTGCTACCATTCCAGTCATGCTCTGCCACAAAGCTGCCACTATGTTTGCTTTCAGGTGTAATTGCAGACAATTTACGCGTTTTAATTTTGGTCTGGAAATGTAATTTGATAGTCAAGCTCCACGAGCTCAACAAACGTTTAATATTAGCGTACTAATCTAGGAATGAAAAATAGAACAGCTTATCATCCGGCACAAGTGAGAGTCTGGTGCAAGTAGGTCAGTAGGTGACTGTGTGGCGATAGATTAACAAACTGCCTCCTCTCGTGGCCCACTGAGGTCTTTAAGCTCAACATTTGCTGACAAACTAGTTGTGAATTCGCTTGGAGTTCTGCTTATCTTAAGACAATCTTGCGGAGAAAAAGTAGAGCATGATAATGTGGAAATTAAAAAAGTATGAAACTCGGAGGGTTGAGTTCGTTTAAAATATAATTTAATCATTGTAATTTCGCACCCTTTCTTCTGAGATAGGAATTTAATAACTAAGTGTGATTTTTCAACTGATAGAAAGAAACGCTAGCTTTATCTCTTCGCGACTTTTACTGCTAGAACGTGTAAGTTAAGAATACTATAAAAACAAAACTTATTAAAAACAAACAAACATATTCATAATACTCTAGTGGCACGATAACCTCATTTAACACCATAATAATATTGTTTTTAAAAGTGCCAGCAATTAGTGTTAAAGTACACTCTTGAAGTACGCACTCATTCCGACACGTAAAACAAGGGTGAGCTGTAAATAAAAACATAACACTTTTGTTATAACATGTACATTATATATTTAGGCTAGTCGTTTCCTAAGATTTTGTATTACATTCCTATTACGTTTACAAAAGTCTTTTTGGTAAGAAAACATATTCTTCATAAGAAATATCAATGTGATTCTTCTATACAGTTTACATGATATCTGATGAAACTTAAATACGACGTTATTTTCTATTACTATTTATGTTTTCCTCATTTCTTTATATTATATGAAAACAATCTACTAATGATAATAATGATCTAATTTTGTTGGAACGAGCGGAAGCAATATCAAAAAAAGCAACGTAAAACATAATTTGTTACATTATATTATTTAACCTGTGGCCCAAATTCATGATTGTACCTACGTTATTATTTTAGTAATATTAAGTCAAGGATTTCTCTTGAAACGTGGGTGTGTTTATAGACAGAAATCTCATTAAAATAGGGTTAAATTGTCCCATTTTTCTGTAAATTTCAAACCAAGTTCCAGGGTGGTCTTTTAAGAAGTAAGAGTGCCTCTACTAGTGTATAGTGATACCCGCGGTGGTTGTAACTTATAGCGAGGTAAAACTCCAACCTTCTCTGGTTTTTTTTCTCAAAAGTACAGGCGCCTTTTGAAGGCTTTAACCAGCAAAGTGCGAGTCTGAATCGCGCACGAAGGGTTCCTTACCATTATCGCAAAAAACGGCAAAAATAGCACTTTTGTTGTATGGGAACCCAACTTAAATATTTATTTCATTCTGATTTTAGTATTTTTGTTAAAGCAGCAACAGAAATACATCATCTTTAAAAATTTCAACTGTCTAGCTATCACGGTTCATGAGATACAGCCTGATGACAGACAGACAGACGGACAGGATGGAAGGTTTTAGTAATGGGGTCCCGTTTTTACCCTATGGGTACGGAACCCTAAAAAAGGCTATCTTCAATTAGCCTTTCTGACAAAGTGACACATCAGCGATAACTGTTGTTGAAAGTTCGAAATCTTACTTGTATTACAAATGCGAAAGTTTGGATGTGTATATGTTTGTTATTCAATCATGCCAGAAGAGCTGAATGGATTTTGATGAAATTTGGCACAGAGATAGATTATAATCAGGAATAGCACATATATTTTTATCGCGGGAATATTTTCTCTCGGCATAATTTAAATAGTCACACGGGCGGGCGAAGCCGCTATATTTGTTAGACTCTAATCTTAATCTCCCTTATGATTATAAAACCTATAATAAAAAATATGGGACCTTGAATAATCGTGGTTTAGAGATTGTTGTATCAGATTTACGAGACCAATAAATAACCTAAGCGATCTGACTACTACGCACTCATAAGTTGACTGCCTCTCTCAAAATCTAAATAGTTTTTTGTATAGAATCACAAGTCAGTAATCAGTTTTCTTTAAATACCTTAATTTTCCACATCAGAACATTGCAGGATTGATAAATAAATCTTTCTACAAAAATAAATTACCTGACAAAGGAATCATTATAGATGTTATTTAAGTAACAGAACATTTCATACAAATGGGTTATGAGGATTTATAGAACATTCCAAATTTTTATCCAGCCACTTTTTTTTCTAGAAGTACTGAGAGAGGAGGGGTGTGTAAGGTTTTTTGAATGTTGCGCTGTAGAGTAATTATCTTATAAAATTATCATTATTTGTATATATTACATTATTTGAATTCCTAAACCTAATTATGAAGTCATTTATGAAAAATTTGATAATATTTTGACTAAAGTTTGTATATCTGCAAATAAAAAAAAACATCGTGTATGGTAATTTTAATATTGATGTTTTGAAAAAAACAAGACTACATTGGATTTTGAGTATTTTCTTATGAAGTACAATCTAAAACTAGCGCTTTATACTACTGCAAGGTTAAGTAACATGTCACTGTGAGTTAAAATTACTTTTTTCAATACTATTATATTTCAATGGCTAATACTCATGTGTCCATTTATTACCAGAACTGCCGAGGGATCAGGACAAAACTTATAACTTTGTATTTAAATATATTAGCGCATGCTTATGATATAATTGTTTTCACCGAGACTTGGCTAACACCAACCATTTCATATAATGAATTTATTGACCAACTTTATGTCGTGTTTAGGTGCGATCGTGATCGTTTAGTTACATACGAAAAAGATGGTGGTGGTGTTCTTATAGCAGTCTCTCGAGGATTGAAGCCTTCCTGTCTGTCATTGTCTCCTCCCTTAGTTTTACCCGTGCAAATACTAATCATAATTCCTGTTTGTAATGATACCTATAATTTAATATGTGCTACATACAACCGAACACTACGAACGAAATATACATTACTTTTCTTAATTTTCTTTTAGTGTTGTTTGATGATGCTCGTGTAGACAACGCTATTTTAGTGGGTGATTTCAACATGCCACAACTAAGCTGGGTCAAAAAATCATCATTCATGGAATGCGCTACTAATAATACTTTCAATGTAATTCGTCAACTATTCAACTTTTGTTCGCAACTAAATAGTAGACAATTTCTTTTTATTTTTTATTTTTTGTAATCATTCGACCAATTGTAACAATCGTATCTTAGATTTGTTTTTCAGTAATAATCATTCTGTAACTTTCTTCTCTGATAATCCCCTCTTGCGCATTGATAATTATCATCCTGCCTTTTATACTCATAAACCATTTGCAAACACATCACGTAAGTCGAAAAGTAAATTGTATAAACTTAATTATTATAAAGCCGACTACTGCAGGATTAATAAAGATATTAATGGTGTTGATTGGAATGGTTTATTAGATAGGTTGACGCCAGAGGAAGAAGAAAAGTTGACGTCTCTTCGTTGTACGTGAAACTTTACGAAATTATTGGATCGCATATACCCACATGTAAACAGAGTAATCGTAACTTTCCCATCTGGTTTACAAAATCACTTATTCGTTTATTTAAAAATAAAACTTATGCATGGATAAAGTGGAAGAAACGCGGGAATATATGTGATTTTCAAAATGTTCCCTTCTTAGAGCAAGTTTTAAAAAAGAGGCTTATGAATGTTATAAAATATACACGGAGTCAGTTGAAGATAACATTAATATCAATATCAAGGCCTTCTGGACATATAATACGTCTCCAACCGTAAAACCGCAAATAAAATACCTGACACAGTACATTACAACAAAATTTCACCTATGATCCTACTACAACATGTAATTTATTCTCTAGTTTCTTTCACTCGGTGTATGAGCCCTCCACATTTGATCTTGATTCATGGGAACCTCCGTCTACTAGTGATGCTTTTACTATAAGTGAAAACTTTTAATTGGCCTTAATCTAATTATAATAACGAACAATTGTTAAAATTTGCTATAAGTTTTGCGAATAAAATAAAATATAAATTTATTCAAATTTCACTATCCTTTAGAAAGTATTCGTAAAGAATAAAAAATGCTGGATTTTACCAAAAGACCTGACCCGCGGGCTTATTACGTATAAAACAGCAATTAGCAATATTTGCGCAGATATTGTACATTCATCGCGCGATTATCGCTTTACTTCAAAAAATTGGAAGGCTTATTATTTTTGCGAAGTAATTGCTCTTCAATCGCGAATCCGCATTATATATGAGCTATAGCCACACCATAATAATTTTACGAGAGCACTGCTAACAATAAAAAATCGCTAAATGAAATGTGCATTTATCGCAATGTGATCGCGATCATTTCGTATTACGTATGGTTTTTGACAGCAGAGCGACAGCGATCGGCGAGCAAATGTGGCTGTCAAATTGCGATTTCTTTTTCCCTTGTTGTTAGTCAATTGCCAATCGCTCGCTGATGGCTGAGTAGGTACAGAAGTTTTTGAGTATTTGGTGGCTTTTTTCGTGTGTTATTTTGTGGCTACTTTTATTTATTGAAATAACAAATTCCTAGTGAATATTTTAATGACAAATTGGTGTTGTTTTGTGTCTCTAATGTCGCAACTGGACTATTTGTTGAATCATTGAAACAGAAGTGATCACGGTAAAGTGGAGTATTTTTATATACTGTAGTGTTGGTTACCTCAGCGAAGCTTATATGTTTACCTACTAAATACTTACAAATACATTAGATTGTGATAATTCCGCAATAAGTATCTTCTATTATATTCTGTTTTTTATATGGCAAGCACCGATGTCGACTATTCTGCCAATGTCTAAATTAATTTGGTAAATTCAATTTTACGTTTCATAGCTCAAATGCGAGATAATGTAGTCTATTAAGTGATGTTCTAATGCATTATCGATTCGATTTCTTATAACAATCGACAATTCGAAGAAATTGTAATCAAATCTACACATTGACATTTTAGTCATCCAGTTTTTCAAATTAATTATTAAATTATGTAAATAAAATGAAAATATCCAATTTTCACTGCCATATTTACTTTACACCAATACTTTAAATCTGCGAATATTAATTTACCGGAATATTGGAGCTAACTAGTAATCAAATTGACTATTGTAACAAAACAGCCTCCATGAAGTGTTGCTCTTTCATAAGCTGGTTAATTCATCAAATGATACATTTTATAAATCATCAGACAGATAAAATAGCTTCTGTTAAAAGTGATTGTCAAAAAAAAAAAAACTTGACTTAAAGGCCTCAGTAGCCAGGTCACTAAATTGATCGCGCAATAATTTTACAATTATTGCTACTTGCTGTTCCTTACGTAATAAGCCCGTCGGACGGTATACCTGCGATATTTTATAATATTTAACAAATGTATATCATGTGGAAACTTACCTGACGTGTGGAAACGCGCAAATATGTACCAATACACAAAAGTGGTTCTAAAAATGACGTGGAGACGTATCGTCCAATCTCAATATTATCAGCATTCTCTAAACTATTTAAAAGGCTTGTTCATTTTGAGATTTACCAATTTATTCGTGGTGTTCTAATAAAAGAGCAGCTTGGTTTTGTCAAAATAGGTCTTGCATAAGTTATCTCTTAATATTTACATCACAACTTTTAGAAAATATGAACAATAGGCAACAAACGGACGTAGTATACACTGATTTTCAGAAGGCGTTTGACAAAGTTGATCACAGACTCCTACTTAATAAAATCGCATTGAATGGTATCAAAGGGACCTCCTGCGTTGGTTTGTTTCTTATGTAACTAATAGGACACAGAAGGTGGTGATTGATGGCTTCGAGTCCAGCTGTATCCAAGTCACACCCGGAGTCCCACAAGGTTCAATTCTAGGACCTCTAATATTTATTCTATTTATTAGTGGCATTAAAGATTGTTTCCAGAATTCAAAATTTCTCTTATACGCGGATGATTTAAAAGTTTATAAAAATTGCAATTTGACTTTCAACAGGATCTTGATCGTTTTTCTAACTATTGTTCTTCTAACAAACTTCACCTTAGCCTGCTCAAATGTCATATTATAACAATACTAAAAAGAAAAATGTTATTAATTTTAATTATCGACTTGCTAATAGTATCAACAAAATTACATGTCTTCGTGATCTTGGTGTGCAGTTGGACTTAAGACTTCACATGGATAGTCATGCTGACCGTATCGTTAATAACGCATACCAGATGTATGGCTTTGTGATGAGAGCATCTAGAGAGTTCCGTCAACACTCCACGTTCTTGCACTTGTACAAATCCATAGTTAGACCACAATTAGAATATGCAGTACCTATCTGGAGTCCCTATTATGAAAAGTATCGTGAAATTATAGAATTAATTCAACGTAAGTACCTTCGAGCCATGGAGTATAGGTGTTTTCGAAAAAAAGCGTCATATCGATTCTCAATAAATATTGTCATTGACTGTAATGTAAGGACATTACAGTCAATGCGCACGCTCCTTGAGACAATGACCCTATACAGTGTTTGCCGAAACAAATTTATCTGCCCCGACTTGGTGAACAGTATGTGTTACCTGGTTCCTCGAACAGTGCAGGGCGCACCAGGCAAAAAAAGTATTGCAAATCTAATGCTGGCACTCACTGCTACGCCGTTTAGTCGATACATATAATACGCTATTTTGTGCAGTTGACATATTTTTTGTAAGCAGATATACCTTTAGAACTAATATAATCAACATTTGACGGATCAACAGTAGCTTCTAATGTTTCTACATATCTTGACTACAATAACTTTTTCTAATCAGTTTGTCTTATTGTAAGTAGTAATCTGAGGAAAATTTAGTGGGTAGTATATTTATTAAGTCATATGTTTTAGACAATTTGTATATTTTCAGTATGCTACTGTATGTTTTCCCTATAAAAAAAAAATAAAAAAAAAAAGTAGTAACACTTGTATTGACAACTTTGCGCATAACTACAGAAAAAACTGCAAAGTTGATGTTAAAGATCTGGTCCTTTCACAGCCTCAAATACTTAAAGTAGCTATTAACAAAACTTGTAAATTACAGTATTGGAAAACTAAAAAGAAGTACACAAGCTTGAATAATTTAAAAACTTTTAAAATGCATCTAAGCTCTCTATCATTTATACAAGTTTTTGATTCTATGGACGCAAACAAAGCTTTTGAAAATTTCATGGATGATTTCTCTCTTTTACAAATGTACATTATGTTTTCCGGAAAAAATATAACCATAAAACAAATAAGGACATGAAATGTATATCTCGAGGAATACAAATATGCAGTAAGAAATGAAGACAGTTACTTTGAGAAAATAAATTAAATTCGGGTTCAGTGAAAAAATAACTCTACAAAACTTTATAGTTAAATAATCAAGCTAACACAAAAGGCACAAAATAATCATTATATAAATAACGCCCAAAATAAATTGAAAGCTGCCGGCAGATAATAAATAAAACCAAATTGTATTCGCCACAGGAGGCTATCATGTGCATTAATAGAGATAATTTGTCGTTAAAACACCCCGCAGATATTGCAAAAAATTTAATAATTATATATTAATGGCATTGAAAATTATTTAAAAACTGACATCAAGCTGAATAAAATAAATTTTAATTATCAGTCATTAAATTCCTTGTTTATGCAACCTGTTACAATTGACGACATAAAAATAATAATTTCCACCCTAAAAAACAAATACTTTTGGATACGATGGCGTTTCTACTAAACTCATAAAATTCACTAAAGACATAATAGCACCTCCATTAGTGCATATATTACTAGTTGCTTCTGTTCTGTAGTATGATATTATTATCTGAAGGCAGTCTACCGATAAGGAACTAGTATTTAGAATGCAAAAGAGATGTACCTATAAGGTCAATGTTAGTGCTGTCATCCCTATTTTAAATCATTATAAATAGTAACTTTTCCGTCCTTATATATTTTTCAAACAGCTTTGTTTGTAAAAAACAATCTTAAATTATTTAAAAATCTCAGAAGTCAGAAGAAATCCAATACGGACTCAATATTTAAACTTAGGTGTGTCATGTGAAATGTAAAACCGTAACTAATATAATGAAAAATATGACTGTAATAAAATTTAAAAGGGCGCTAAATTAAATATTAATTGAGAAATGTTATTACAAAATTGACGACTTCCTTAATGATGAATCGTTGACTGTTTGGCTTATTTTATTATTGTTATAGCTGCTACCAAGTATCCTGATTGACGTTCTTATTATTTTGTTTTGATTTCATTGTGATAATTTTTACTAGCGTAACCAGTCCGACATTTATACATAACATTTATAAAACAAATATTCTGTTGTTTTATGGTTGGTAATGTCATAATTATTGTAATAGTTTTATGTTTTTTTTTTAATTACTTGTACATACAAAACGCAGTAAAAACATTTTTGTGTTGCAAATTTAAGGGAACACAACGGCACGTAGCCGTGTAGCCAATAACTGAAATAAGCCCCTGGCCCAATTTCCCGTCTAGCGAAGCGAAAAGTAATTTAAATACCCATAATGATTGTACCATTTCTTTTGCGGCGTGACTGTTGAGTGTCACGGGAAAACTCGCGGTCGGGTGCGACACAAATTAGGGATTTTCCTCTTATTTCGATATTTTTAGCGGTATGGCGTCCGAAATTTGCGAAAAATTCTCTGTATTTATTAACCCCCGGCGGAAAAATAGGGGTGTTATTAGTTTGAGGTGTGTATCTGTGTATCTGTGTATCTGTGTGTATGTCTGTGGCATCATAGCGCCTCAACGGATGAACCGATTTTGATTTAGTTTCGAGAGTGTTCTTAGCTATGTTTAAAAAAAACGGTTCAGCCGTTCAAAAGTTATGGGCGTTTTACTGTTTGAATAGGGATATTTTCGCAAGATAAATGTGTCGGGGGTTTTATAAATTTTGAATTTTTACTTGTAAGTAATTCATTTGAAGATTTTTATTGCGGTTGGGTGAGAGCTTTCAAAACAACTGTTTGAGTACATCACGTTTAAGTGGTTGGTCTGCATTCAATTTAAATAGTTTCAGGAATTTAGGTTTGTGCATGCAGTGCAAATAGATTTTTGAAGCTGTAAAATGTCCGGTTCATCGTCGGTTCATTTAATCGTATTTTCAAACGAACAATACCTGTTTTTACAACAACCAAGAAGACTATTAAGGTGCTTATACAGGCTGGAATATCCCTTTGCCCTAAACAAAATTAGCTCGGTTTAGATTAAAATGTCAAGGGGAAACATTGCCCTTCAACAAAAAACAAACATTTACTTTACAACAACTTTGAGATAATTTAAGCTCCGTAATCGCAAAGTTTGAGCTCTATTTCAAAGCCTTAAAACTTTTCTAGCCGGCTAAACAAATGTCAGGGGAATTCAAGTACTTCTCTTTGCCCATAGAAATATTTTTAGCTCCCATTTTTGTTCAAAAACTTTGGACAACAAGCGTGTAAAAGCTGTCAAAAGTTACAAACACCTGTCGGGGGTGACATAAGCATCGCATTACATTCGCATAAATGTTACACATTAACTCGTTTGTTCCCTTTATGACGTGCACATTTACCCACGCGCCAAAATTAGGCCAAATTCCAGTGTCCACTGCGGCAAATATGTTGATAAAAATCTATCGTGTGGGCTCGTTGACAAGCCGCCAGGCTGGAGACGCGCCAGAGCATACAACGATGCAGTTTTTTATCCACGCACCAAATTTCCTACGCGGAGTATACTTCGTTTTAATTTACCCATTTTGGCACGTTCCGGCGGAACTGCGGATCATTTGTATTAGGAATACGGATAATATGATCTGAGAGGCGACGACTAAATTACTCGACGCCCCTCGGGAGTTAGTCGTTTGCGTTATTATGAGCCTCCACGAAAGCCTTTAGTTCCCTCTGTAAACATAAAGCTACGGGTGTATTTCGGAAAAATAATTACACAGTATGAATAAATTATCTTTATTGTCGATTCGTGTTGTATTATTTTGTGCGATACGCGTGTTGACTTTTATTTTCATTTTCAATGCTATGAGATTATCACGTATCTGTTTTATCTCTCCTCGCATAAAGAGTCGCCCCCATACGTATATACAATTTTAAGTGATTGATTCGATGTTTTGAGCATGTTTTTTTCAAATTCTAAAATTGGGGGAAAAAAGGTATCCAATCAATTTTAAATTTTGCATACTAAAGACATTAAGTTAAATGGTTTTGGGACTGAGTTTCATCAAATTCGTAGACAATGTAGTTTCAAATTCTTTAAATAATTATTTGTTATTTGATGTCCTCAGAAATTTTGATATTTTACTAAAATCAAAAAAATAAAAGAGAATTTAATTAAGTAATGTTTGAAACTCGAACCTTTTATTTATTTAAATGTCTGCGTTTATCTAAAGTGTTTGCGAACTAGTTATGTCTAGACTAATTATTAATTTACAAAAAATATTAAAACAAAATATTGTTTTAGTATATTCACATTAAAGTCCTTGAACCTAAATGTAGTTTCATCAAATGGTAACAATTTAAATTCTTGCCCATAATAAATAACGAAGCTGTTTAGTCGAGAACATTAAGTTCTGTGTTAAGATGTAGCACTACGGAATCCGTACAAGGTTCCGTATACAAGGGACCGTTTCCTTATCCGAGCGGCCGACAAACTGCAGAGATGTACACTTAATTTGATTCTGTAATGTATAGGCCGTTTAGAAGATTTCTTGGTGGAGTAACGTTGTGTTGTTTCCAGATTAAAACAATTGATATTGAGAGGTTTTTTGGGGAAAAGAAGATATAATGCTGCTTATATTTGTGTTAGTCAGATACGAGTATTATGCACAAAGTATTGCGATAATTGTACATAAAGGCATTAGGGTTTAAAAAATTGAGACACAATAATGATCTACATAATTATCTGCAGCGTTATAAATCCATTTCCAGGATATTTTTGAGGTATGACTGTAGTCCTGATAATGAGCAACTTTTACAATGGAATCGAATAGCTGATTTTATATTTATTTATTTATTGGTTCCCCAACAATTATTTACACTAGTTTTATGCTAATGGTAGCATGCAAAAGTATATGCAACAGTGCAACAATCAGTTAAAGGTAAACTCCGCATGCATAAAGGAGATGTAAAAAAAAAAAAAAAAATAATCTAGTTCTAAAATAATTACTTAACAAAAAATCTGAATAATTAGAACTTATAGCAATATAACATAAAATAAGTTCCGTATGGTGCCGGACGTAAAGAATTTCACCATCCCATGTCTTCCCGTGGGTGTCGTAAGAGGCGACTAAGGGACAAACCAGAGAATGGGCAGCAGCGTTCTCTGTGCTTCTATAACAACCATACTGCGATCGCCAACCCGCTTGCCAAGCGTGGCGATTATGGCAAAACCCCCGAATGAATAGCACAAATAAAAAATGGCCCCTAGTACCCGGCAGCTTGCCTACCCTCGACTACGGTAGCGGTCGAGGCTACGGCATGGCAAGGGGTGCTAAGAATCTCCGGACGAGATCCGGCTACCCCAACAATCACCGACGACTGGACCTGGCAACGTACAACACGCGCACACTTCGGACCGACGAGAAGGTCACCGAACTCGAGGAAGAATTGAGCAGGTTGCGATGGAGTATTATAGGGTTATCTGAGGTCCGAAGAGAGGGGGAGGACTCGATAATCCTCAAATCCGGTAACCTGCTCTATTTCCGAGAGGGTGACCGGCAGTCCCAGGGTGGTGTCGGGTTTATCGTCCACAAGTCCCTTATGAACAACGTGGTGAAGATCGAGATTGTGTCGACCAGGGTGGCGTACCTTATACTCAGAATATCCTCAAGATATTCGCTGAAGGTCATACAGGTCTACGCCCCAACCTCGGCAAACCCCGACGATGAGGTAGAGACCATGTATGAGGATATCTCCAGAGCCATGCATGGTTTCAAAACTCACTTCACCGTTGTCATGGGGGACTTCAACGCGAAACTGGGCAAACGAGACGAGGATGAGCTGCAAGTGGGGCAATTTGGAGTTGGACAACGGAACCACCGGGGTCACCTACTGGCCAGTTTTATGGAGAAGGAGGGCCTCTATATGATGAACTCCTTCTTCAAAAAGCGTGAACACAGGAAGTGGACCTGGCAGAGCCCCGATGGTGCAACAAAAAATGTGATCGACTTCATCATGTCAACCAAGAAGCAAATGTTCAATGAAGTCTCTGTGATCAATTCGGTAAAAACCGGGAGCGATCACCGCATGGTTAGAGGCACATTGAACATTAATATTAAGCTTGAAAGGTCTCGACTGATGAAGTCCACGCTCCAGCCAGCGCAGATCCAGGTCCAAAACCCCGAGAGCTTGCAGCTCAAACTCCAGAATTGTTTCGAATGCCTAGGGAGCTCCGTGGATGAATACAGCAACGGGTTCGTGGAAGCTGTCCATACGGTCGGGTCTAAGTTTTTCAAGACCCGTCGTACAGATAGGAACAAAAAGCTCTCTGATCATACCCTCAAGCTTATGAAGGAGAGGCGTGAGATGATCCTGCAGTCTTCAGATGAGGCGTGCAAATACCGGCAGCTCAATAGACAGATCTCTAAATCCTTGAAAAGAGACCTCCGCCGATTCAATACCGAGCGTATTAAAGACGCGATCGAGCGAAATAAAGGCTCCAAGGTGTTTGCAAGGGATCTGGCTATTGGGCAGAGCCAACTCACGAAACTGAAGACCGACGATGGCAGGATCGTATCCGCCAAACCGGAGCTTCTAAGGGAGATCGAGACATTCTATGGGCAGTTGTACACATCGATCAGCAAGCCCGTTGCGAGTCTAGCAAACGACCCAAGAGCTAGATTGACCTGGCACTTTACCGAAGTTATCCCGGACGTCAGCCTGTACGAGATTAGGATGGCTCTGAAACAGCTCAAAAACAACAAGGCGCCGGGTGATGACAGAATTACGGCCGAACTCCTGAAGGCGGGTGGAAAACCGGTCCTTAGAGCCCTTCAGAAGCTGTTTGATTCCGTCATACTCGAGGGCAAAACGCAACAGGCATGGTGCAGTTGTGTGGTGGTACTCTTCTTCAAGAAGGGCGACAATGCCCGTTTGAAGAACTATATGCCCATCTCACTTCTTAGCCATGTCTACAAGTTGTTTTCAAGAGTCATCACGAATCGTCTCACGCGCACGTTTGACGATTTCCAGCCCCCCGAACAAGCCGGATTCCGAAAAGGCTTTAGCACGGTAGACCACATACATACGCTGCGGCAGGTTATACAGAAGACCGAAGAGTATAACCTGCCTCTATGTTTAGCGTTTGTGGACTACGAGAAAGCCTTCGATTCGATCGAGACTTGGGCTGTACTGCAGTCTCTCCAACGGTGCCAGATCGACTACCGGTACATTGAGGTGTTGTACAAAAATGCCACCATGTCAGTCCGTCTTCAGGATCAGACCTCGAAACCAATCCTTCTCCAGCGCGGCGTGAGACAGGGAGACGTCATTTCTCCGAAACTGTTCACTGCTGCGCTGGAGGATGTCTTCAAGGTTCTGGACTGGAGGGGGCTGAGCATCAACGTTAATGGCGAGTACATTACTCACCTTCGGTTTGCCGACGACATAGTGGTCATGGCTGAGACCATGGAGAGCCTCAGTAAAATGCTCGATGACCTCAGTAGAGCTTCCGAAAGAGTGGGTCTTAAAATGCACATGGACAAAACCAAGATCATGGTGAATGCCCATGTAACACCCACTCCTATCAAGGTCGGAGACTCTACACTCGAAGTTGTAGACCATTATGTCTACCTGGGACAAACGGTCCAGTTGGGTAGGTCCAATTTCGAGAAAGAGATCAACCGTCGAATTCGACTCGGCTGGGCGGCGCTCGGGAAGTTGCGTGGTATCTTCTCATCCAATTTACCGCAGTGTCTCAAGACAAAAGTCTATGACCAGTGTGTGTTGCCAGTGATCACCTATGGAACCGAGACGTGTTCACTCACAATGGGCCTTATCAGAAAGCTCAAAGTCACCCAAAGGGCAATGGAGAGGCCTATGCTCGGCATTTCCTTGCGTGATCACGTCAGAATTGATGATATCCGCAGGAGAACCAAAGTTACCGACATAGCCCGAAGAATTGCCAAACTTAAGTGGCAGTGGGCAGGGCACATTGCTCGCAGAACGGATGGCCGATGGAGCCGAAAAGTTCTGGAGTGGCGACTGCGAACCGGAAGACGATACGCTGGAAGGCCTCCCACTAGGTGGACTGATGACCTGGTTAAGGTTGCGGGAAGGCGCTGGATGCGAGACGAACGGTCCAGCAGTGGACGTTTTTCGGCTGAAATGATGATGATAAAAATAAAATAATATAATAATAATTTTAGGTACTCATTATCTATAAAAAAAACATGTTCTGATCTATTTAGGCAGATAGGTATTTATGAAAATTGGCTTTTAGTTTTCCCAAACTTTCAAAGTGTAAATCAATTTGATCACTGCTGCTATTTACAACCTTGCATAGGGGGAATTGTCGCCCAGAACCGTTATTCTCTGCGGCGGGCAGAGTGGTGTTATTGCACTGCGAGGGATTCTCGAGGGGGCACGGAAATTAAAGTTGTACAATATTTGTGGGCAGTAAATTTTTTGGTGCATTTCTTTGTAAGACATCTTTTTCTCCTTACTCACCAGCCAGCTCAGGGGTAGATATTCTGGATGAGACAATTGCAGGGATGATTTCGCATGAGGGTCGACAGAAGTAAAAGTCTTTATATTTGGTCAACTATTTTATTAATACACAGGCATCACTACTGCATCACAATTTTAAAGGTATCCCACTTACTTGTAGATGGTATATAAACTACCCTTTAAACTTAGCATCAGATGTATGATGTCACAACCAGCATCGTTCCTGTGCAGATAGTATTGAGTATTTCACCAATCAAAATATCATGGGTGTCCGGAGCCTGTTGTTAAATGCTGTGTAGCTTTTCTTAATGCATGTGGTTGACCAAGTTTATTTTATTATTGATTATGTTAATTAATCCTAAGAAGCCCTGTCGATGGGAGAAAATGCGGTATTAGCATCATACAAGCACATGTCTCACAAGCATGAAAATATAGTTCAATTCCACAAATACTCACAGCGCTTGCTGGCACATAATAGTTTTAAATTTAGGGCTGTTTCCCTGTCTCGTCCGAGTCATTTTAATTTATATTATTTTCCTTTTCACCAAGATCTGATTTTTGTTACTTATTCGGTATCCATTCGTAATGAAAAAGAAATGTCACTCTCGTCGGCCATAGACATTGAGAATTTTATTGACCCATAGAGATGTCATGTCTATATTTTCTTTAAGTAATTATGTATACTAGACATTAATAGGCTAGACATGTAGGAGATTGTGTGCTAGTTGAATTATATTAATACACACAATATCTAACAGGTTTTGTAAAGAATTTATAATAATTCCGCCCCGACCTTAACGCCATCTAGCACCAAAGTCGTGAATCTCTTACTAGCTTTCTCTCATAATTGTCATTGCTTCTAGTGCAACTCTGTCAGATGTCGCTGTAAGTCGGTACGGAAATATATTTGTTACAGTACATCTCACCCCGGTTAAAAAAATTGATTTACAATTTTTTTTGAATTTAACATATTTCCATGCATATTGTGAATCTAGCTTGCTCCCTAACAGAAATTGAGGCAGTCCAAGAAATTCTAATTCATATGAGAACTACCTACATTAAGTTTTATAAAAAAAAAACTAATGGTTTAAAAAAATAAAGTTCACAACTTATTTTTCAAGTTTCTAATTATGTACAAAATGTACTAAATATTAGAACATTAGTAATAGTCCAATAACTAGCAGATAAAACTTTGATTGTTCTCATCTAAGACTAATACGACATACTCAGTGATTGTCCCAAAACAGATAGCAATAAAAAGCATCCATATATCAAAACACAACCGCCAAGTAGTCAGTTTAAATGCTAGTTATGCCATTAACTAAGTTTATTTAAGTTAATGTTTGATTCATCAAACATTTAAGTATGTTAAATGTTTAAGAGTCAGGTTATACTCAAAAGAGATTTAACCTTTTATTATTTTTAAGTTTAGACCAATAACTGATCAAGTTAAGTTTTATAAACAACAGAAACACTGCTTTTTTAAATCGGCAAGTGTTATAAGTATCAAGTTGTTCAAATGTATATAAGTAAATGTAGACAAGTACAAAATCAAGTTAAGATTCGCAACAGAAAGTAACATTGCCTTTTAAATCAGCAAATGTTCCATTAAGTACCCATCCATTGTATAGATATAGGATAATACCTAAATCAAGTTAAGATTCGCAACGAAAAGCAAACCCGCCTTTTTAAATCAGCAAGGGTTACAGTGAGCACCTATCCATTGTATAGATGTAGGTAAATGTCTACTTTAGTTAAGTTTTATAATTCAGAATACTACTAAGTTTTTGCATCATTGTGTTTCCTTTCATCCATCCATATACATACCCAGTTATTAAATTAACGCCGACTTAGAAAAAAATCCTTATACCCTACCAGCATTCATTCATCCCTTTCTTAATTAAATATTTGCACCTCCATTATTGAATTATGTGCAAATATTTTAACACAACAATGATTTTAACTAGAGAATCTTCATATTTTTACATTAATGTATTTAAATCAATTGAGGACCATTGTTAACATGGACACTTATAGGCTTTCTGTGTACAAGAAACACTATTCACGATAGCATTGTTTGTTATAATCCGTATAGGAAACAACATAACATATCTACCATAGTGATCAGAGTATAATAAATACCACATTGTGTTACTTTTAGTTGACACAGGAAAAAAGACCTAATAAGTTTAAGTATTGTTCACATGTACAAATTTAGGTAATGCTGTGTACAAGAAACACTAGTAATTCAATCAAAGTACTGCTTGTTGCATTCCGTATAGGAAGAAATCAACATAACAATTAGAATATACTATAAAATTGTGCTTCTTCTAGTTGACACAGTAAAAACATCCTAATAAGTCACTACAAATTGTTTATTTTATTTATTTTAAGATTGGGCGCCAGTGGGATCATAATTAAATAGTTATTATAGATGTCCCACATTTTCTTTTGGCATTAATATCTTCCAAAAGAATTTAACAATTAAGTTATATTTATTTTTAGTATAAATTATTAAGTATGAAAATAATTATTAGAGAAATTCTCATTAAGTAATGTTTAAAGCGAGCTACGATACATATAATTGTAAAAGTACCTCCTGAATTTACTCTTTATTTAAATAAACAGCTCAGCAACAGGTTTCCGAACACCAGTGTACCTCATCAGATAACAACATATGTGCGGGATAATCCATCTCATTGAGGCTTCCACTATGATTCAACTACACAGGGAACGATACTGCTTGCAGACCACATCTCCAGTTGCTTTATGATCTGTTGAAATATAATAACATTTAAGTATATGAACCAATTCTTCTTTATGAAGATAGTCAAATAAAATTGCAAAATCATGCTGAACTAAAAAACACTTTTTGTTCTAAATATTCAAAACCAATTATCAGTTAAACAAAACATTCACTGGTGGAAAGGTATATAGTTTAAACAAACATTTGACTATAACCCCACTTTTAAATTTATATATAATGTTAAAGTTTTGTTTTTTTAGTTTAGTTTTAAGTAATGAACAAAACATAAATGTTGAACAAAAACAATTGTTTGTTCCATGTATATATTTAAACCTAATTAACAGTTATAATAACTATGTTAAATTAGAGTGTTTTATATTCAATTTAGCAAAACATTTATCAGTGAAACAGTTTATAGTTTTTAAATAAAACATGTGACTATAACCGCACTTTTAAATTTTATATAAAGTTAATGTTTTGTTATTTTAAGTTTTTTAAATTAGGCAATCATGAAGTTAACCTATAGTTTGGTTAAATCCTTATGTATTTAAGTTATAACTATTAGACACAAAATAAGCAATCAAGTATTACAATCAAACTACATATGACACAGTGGTCGTAGATCTATCAGATAATGTTTTCGTGTGAATTTGACATGGTAACATTTACTTGGATTTAGATGCATCTTGTTACTTTGACACCATTGCACAAGCCTTCCTAGATCGCTCTGTAGTGCAGAGGCATCGTCCTGGGATTTAACAATTTTAACAAATTTTAAATAGTCTGCGTACATTAATATAACAGAGTTATGAAAACAATTGGGAATATCGTTAATGAAGAAATTGAATAAAAAGGGCCCAGATGAGATCCCTGTGGCACGCTAGACGAGATGTATCGCAGAAGACGAGATGTATTGCTTTCGTTAATAATTCTGTGAACAGTATTAGGTTAGTAGTTGTGGATCTAGACTTCACGAAGCCATGTTGCTCCTCGCTTATGTACAGCTTTAAGTGATTCTGAATGTGGGGGCAGATCAGAGACTCAAATATTTTAGCAAAGGTGGATAAAATTGATATGGGTCTATAGTTAGAAACCATGTCGTCATTATTTGACTTGTGTATGGGAACAATCTTCGCTAGCTTCCATTCTGAAGGAAATACTCCAGAAGCCAAAGACTTATTGAAAATGAGTGACAATGGCTTAACCAACTCAGCCGCACACTCTTGTATAAAAATTGGTGGTATTCCATCTGGCCCCACGCCCTTATTGCAGTCAAGGTTTTTTAACGTCTTGCATAAATCCTCACAATCAACAACTAGATTTGATAAACATAAACTATGATTCTGAAGGTTACCCAAGTACGCATTATTATGGCAATTGCCATCATCCTGAGCAGAGCTATAAACAGAAGAGAAGTATGATGCAAAAAACTCGCATATTTCTGTTTTCTCAGATGACGTAGTAATACCATCTGTTATCGACATCCCCCGTTTAGCTTTTATATAAGTCCAAAACAACTTGGAGTTTAATGTGAGTTCGTCTTCCAACCTCTTTAAGTAGTTATTATAGCAAACAGTTGCAAGGTCATTACAGCGTTTACTAATTATTTTAAATTCAATTAAGCTTCGCATGTATTAGATAACTTGAGGCTGTTATTTGCATTATTGATTGTTCTCCAGTCGATATTACCCAAATTGAAATCGCCAATGATGCATACACATGAGTCGTTAAGTTGTTCAAAAGCCTCATTACATTTGTCCAAGAAGTCTTCCAAATAGGATATTCGCACAGGTGGTGGCAGGTATACTGCACAGAGAGCCATTTGACGAGAAGACGTAGCTGCAGGAAGATCAAGGGGAACCCAAAGGTCCTCACAATTACTTTCGAAATGAACAGCGCGTTTTTTTTTTTATTAAATATTCTACCGCGGACATGTGGCAGTCCGCGCTCTTTTTTATTGTGTATATTTTGTTTGTTATTTTTTTTTTCATAATTATTACAATTGTTGGATTCCTACGTCGGACATTATTTTAAGGCTTACTTAACTAACTTAAATTTACGTGAGTTCATCCCTCACTAAATACTATATATATATTACACACTGGCATTACAATTTTATGTTTCTATTATTCTTATCTTTATGTTATTAACTATTTTGTTTACTTATTTCTATTGATACACTGCTTATGTTATTACTATATCTATTGGTACACTTTGTGGGAAGATGCATGGCAGTGCGAGTAGACCAGCCCGGCCGACGGTTCCGGTTATAGAACCCCGTCGTTAGGACGTTAAGGTGAGTATGACTGACTCACTCCACCATGCAGCTTCACATGTATATATATAGTTTTCTTTAGACAGGGTGCTGGTTTGGGTGTTTGGGTTGGAGTTTTTGGCTGCTGACCAGGGACTTCGCTAGCGTGAGCAAGGCCTCTATGACGACTACGTCTCGATGCTGCATGGCCGTCTTAAGATTGTAGTTGACGACCGTTTTAGTCGGCGCATCCATCGCCCTCTTAGCAAGGCGGCCTGCGGCGTCATCGGCGTCGTCGGTGTAATAGACGCAACTGACTGTATGTCTGGACACCGCCACTACCGCGTGGGAGATGCTGTCGTGGACCTGAAGCCTCCTGGACTTGGTGTTGATGATGATAACGCTGTCGTAGGTCGACCCCTGAGCCTCATGTATGGTTAGCAGGCGCGACCCCTCGCCAGACCCATATCCCTGGCTCGCAAGAGAGGCTTTCTCCCCCTGCGTATGAACCAGGAACAGGGTGTTTTGGGCAGTACCCGGTATTTGCGCCCCTGTGTAACCTTTCACCTTCAGAGAGTGGACGCGCGACAGCGACGACTTGGAGGAGTATATACCGGAGTATATCTCACTCAGTGCAAACGCCACGTCCATTGGATTGCGGTGTGTGCAGAGAAACTCCTGGGTGATGCCAGCCACCAGGTCTGGACGGGTATACCTAAGCTCGAAAAGATTCTCCCTGTCCAAAAATGGAAGCTGGTTAACGTCTTCGACGAGGACAAGCTCGCTCGCTCCAGACAACTTTACTGCCATGACTATGGCCCTAAAGTGGTTCATAAGAGCCTCGTCTACCTTAAGACGGTAGCATTTGTCTTGGCTCTTGAAACCGTTTGCTAGGATTGAGGCCATAGTGAACAGCGCGTTTAGAATTGTTTTTTTTATTAACGGCTATTAATACGCCTCCACCTTTTTCACCACTATGTAGGCAAGAACTTTCTCTATCCCTTCTGTAAAACACGTATCTGTCGTCGAATAGCTCACTACTTCGCACGGAACTATTAAGCCACGTCTCCGAGAGAATGATAACGTCATAGTTATTACAACAAACATTGCGGTAAACCGTATGCGTTTTTGTTCGCATACCTCTACAGTTCTGCTAAAATATTTGCAGACTGTTGAATTTAAAAAAAGGTATTTCATAATAACGTGCATTTTTAGTTAACAAGAGAAAAAAATAACAAATAAATAAGGCTTATTAAGCTATCTCAACTTATTCAAAGAGTCCAGGTTCTTTACCAGAATATGGTCGGCTTCAGCGGTCTTCCTGACAAAAATTCTTCCATTTCTTACCCAGACAAATTTGTACCCCTTATCCTTTGCCTTAAGTATAGTGGCAGCATGGAGCGCTTTATTAGACGGAGATAAATGTTCCAGCACATATACCGGCTTTTTGTCACCAGCCATCCCAAGGTCTGCACTATTGAGTTTCTCGGTATTATTTTTCTTTTCTATATTGTAGTCGATAGTCGAAGCCAGGAGGTTGTCGCGAATTTTTGGAGAGGCCAGCTGGACAACGACAGAGCGCGGGCGGGTGTTAGTAGCTTGGAGTTTAGCTACGCGAGTACAGTGAAGAATGTCGTTGTCTCTTAACGCACATCCGACAACTGAACCCAACTGCTTAACAACAGTATAAAAATTCTCCTGTTTATTTTCGGGTAAGCATTGGATTTCAAGGTTGTTTGAACGTGTTTGTGGTTCCAAGTAATTTATGCGATGGCATAGGTCCGCCATTGAGCTTTTGTGACTATTATTTTCTGCCGATAAATTTTTCATAGCAATCTTGAATGCCTTATGTTCAGATTGAAACTCTTCAAACTCTTTAGTGTGAAAATTTAAAGAAGTTGTAAGCTCTCTAATATCATGCTTTATAGGTTCGACTTCCTTGTTGACAACGTTGAGTATGGTGATATTTATTTGCTGAAGCATGGAAGCGAATTCCGCCTTCATAACTTCTTGGACGTAGTTCCTCAGTGGTTACAGGTGTCGCCTGAGGAGGAGAGTTCAAGGCTGGTCTTTTATTTCTATTATTGCCTCTGGTTGTGGACATGTTCCAATTTGGTGTGCCCTCAGTCTTGGAGGTGTTCGTATTGCAACCTGAACATTTCCATTTACGATAAGCCTCGGAATCAGCAGGAATTCCCGGGATAGACAAGCACGGGAAATGGAATGACTTGATGCATCTTATGCAATTAATGAGGTCTTTGTTATCTACGCAATACTTATTGACAGCACAGCATCCCCAAGACCGTGATGTTGAAGCCATGCCGTTTTTATAATTATATTTAAATGCTTATTATAATGAGCCCCCAAAATATTCTCGTCCATGCAGTTGTGTATGAAAGTTGCTCTTCTGCACACCAATAAAGGCCTTCCTAGTTATGGTCCGAGTCTTGAAGCAAAAGCGCACACCAAAAAAGGCCCGCCGCAGTTGTTGTCGACGGCTTGCCACAGCGAGTTCGCGAGAAGAACGTCGTAAGCGCCGTGCAAAATGGGGCGCTTACGCGCTCTACTACGGCGCACTGTTCGATTGCGACAGACGGTAGGATGGATTCTTTTTCTATTTTTGTCTATTTAATTTAGTCCAGATTATTTACAGAACGCACTAGAACACCAAATTTTTGTTGCAAGTCTATAGTTCAAGATATGTCCATGCGAACTAGACTTTTAAAGGCACTTCCAAACACTTTTCGCACGGTTTTTTTTATTTTTTTATTGAGCAACAACAAACTGCGGTTACACGTACAACGAGCACAAGTGTAGATATACGAGTATTTATACGATAATAATTAGATTCTGCTTTGCCGCAACATGCCTAGGGTGAGGGACCAGACTAAGAGAGATACAATTCGCTGGGCAGCTTTGTGGCGAGCTGGTGGTGGCCAGTGGCGACCCCACGGACCTGATCTCCAAGAGATGTCTTGTTTCTCTTCTCTTGCTTGCCTTCATTGGCCGGTTGGAGTGAACACTGACGAGTACCAGAGCTCTCACCTCTCTCTTGCCTTAATTAGCTGGCTTCAGTGGAGATTCGCAAGAGCAAACGAGCTCGAAGGAAGGAAGTTAACCCAGTAAGGTGCTGGTAGGGATCTTGGCCGTATTTGCGGGATTGTCCTGATAGCCTTGGTATACCTCTTCACTCCTAAAGCACCTCCGGATATGTTGCCCTCTTGGCGCTACGTCACTAAAGTGCTAGCGACCTTTTATGGGAATGGGCAATTGAGTGTGCAAGTCACCCCCTGCCATTTTATAGCCGTTCAACAGTGGTCGGGCAGGGGCTGGTAGTCCTATAGTTTTGAGCAATCCATCCACTAAACCTACAAAATCCATAGCCCAATACATTTTTCTCCATAATTTGCAATAGTCGTGGGCGAACCGGGGATTGTCCTTGGGTGCACTTGCGCAGTGCTTATAGGGATAATCGTCGGTTGGTGTCACATTTTCTGATACATGCCTAACAAGGCCTCTGCGAGTTGGCTTCGGCTCCTCGTACGCCCTTCAAAAGACCGGGGCTCTAAGTTCCCGAGATACACAAAAAAAAAAAACGATACATACCATAGTAAAAGTTGTTTTTACCCACTAGTGATACATTTTCATCCTCTCCGAAATTGGCTATTGCTTTATAAATAACCGTGTGTATATGTAGCTTAACAATAAACAATTAAACTGTATAGTATTACTTCACCATTTTGTCGATAATTTAATTACAAGTAATAAAATATTCTTCTTCTTCTTTTCGTTTCAATGGCACATTTAATTAGATTCTCTGGGCCCAGTAGGTGGCCACGCTTATTGCAGCGTCAGAAGCACCGTACAAGTCTTCCAGGGTGCAAGTGAATGGACAGCCAGGACACTCCCGCAAGTGGGACATAGTCTGTACAGGGGCACCACACTTGCACCGGGTGTTGGACGAATCTATAAACCCCCATTTTGCCAAATTATATTTGCAGCGGCCTACTTGGGTACGTAGCCGATTCAATAAAATAAATAAAATATTATTAGGTATTATTATCTTGCCTTTGAACGCCATCGATGAATATACATAATCTATTAACTTCCGTAAAATTATTATAATTACGCTAATTCGACCTTTATCATAATTATTATCTTTATTCCGCATCACGCAATAACCTAATTTTATACTAATATTAGATAGTGCTTTTAGGAACTAATTATTTTTAATGTTTTGTTCGAAACGTGAGGTCATTAACGCTTCATGTTATTATACCTTTGTGATTTTTTTTTTACAGTAATGTATGGATTCCCAGTAATTGTATTACTATGTCTAAGTGGTTTATTCATGCCGTAGTATTACCTATCTACCTTAATTTTTGTTATCGATGGGAAATCTTCAAAAGGCGCCTGGACTTTTAGAGAGAAATACCTGGAAGTGTGCGATTCTTACCTCAGTTAAACTACCCCTAAACTACCCTTTTAAACGACCAATCCGGTACCCCTTCTGTGCAACCATGTTAAGGCACATCCGTGGGGAGACTGTTAAGGAGTCTCCACTGACTAGAATACCTAGCTCATTGCTCCTAGCTCCTCCTAGCTCATTGTTAAAAATAAATCAGAAAAGGCAAAATAAGTAAGTAATGAATAAGGAAAACATTTCCTGCGTATCCTAATTCCTATAAATATTATAAATGCTAAAGTTTGTGATTGTGTAAATGTGTTTGTATGTTTGTTACTGTTTCACGCAAAAACTGCAGAACAGATCTGAATGCAAATTCGCACAAAGATAGATTCAAGTAATAGCATATAGAATACTTTTTATCTCGGGAATCTATTCTCTTGGGAGAAAGTTCGACCTTCACACAGGCGAAGCCGCTGGTAGAAGCTAACATTTTCCCGGGATAAAAAGTATCCTATGTGCTATTCCTGACTATAATCCAGCCGTTTTTTTTTTAATTATTTTTTTTTTATGTTGGGTTTGCTCTTGACTCTAGTCTAGGTCAGAGGTCACAGAGACAGATTCGATGATGGACTGAGCTTAACCAGAAGAAGCCTGAGCGTTTGAGCGTGATGGACTAACAAACATACAAACACACACACTCACAATCTTTCGCCTTTATAATATTAGTATGATGTTTTTAAACATTTGGTATCGGTTGTCAAAAGTCAAACAGAGTTTCATTCCTAGATATAGAATTCAGATGAGAGTATTGTCAATCAAAATGTTAGCCCTAGAGTGGCCGTGCCTTTCTGTGTAACGTGAGTGGGCGCGTGTTGAGCATTTTGCCGTGGCAATGACCTGGAGGTAGAAAACCTTTCTTCCGCAGCCCTTTTCGCTCTGATACTTAAATTAACAATACTTGGACGATTGACCGTGACCCGTGCATAATTCAGAATACACATGTATTTTTTTGCAAGCGCTCATAGCGCGCCGTTTACTAAATCATAGCATCACAAACAACATACAATCATGCACAAGCTTTCCGTCCAAACATCATAAGTATACTTATCCGCTAAATGCCCACGGTCAAACAAATATCACGCTCACGGATGACAATGAAAATGTCGGGTCATCATAAATAACGCAGGGTGAAACTAACGGCTCGTAGGGATTACCGACTACGAGTAGTAATTACAGCCGGATTAACTAAGCTGCAATTGATTTCGCAGGATTCCAGCCAACAATCAGTGTGTTTCGACTATTTGGTTTACTAGCGATGCTATGTCATTTTGGTTTGGATTAATAGTAATGATAACATCAGCGGTTTGGGATATTTTTTAAACGACTTCAAAAAAAGGAGGAGGTTCTCAATTCGACGGAACCTTCTTTTTTTTGTATTTTCCCCGATTACTCAAAGACGCCTGGACCGATTTGAAAAATTCTTCTTTTGTTTGAAAAGGTGTACTGCCCTATTGGTGTCATGGTCATCAGATCAGGATCTGATGATGGAATCCTGGAGAAATCGAGGGAATTCATCAAATATTTTAGGCATACATATAGCGATTTTGGTATTTTCATCAACAATGCAATCATTTGCACTCAAAAAGTATAATTTAGTGAAGTGGAACTGATGATGAACAAGACTAAATATGGCCACTAGAACTCCTTAATGCTAAGTACGTCACGGGTATATGATATCTAGAATAATTAACCGACTATGATGAGCCAAATACTTATAAATAAATGGTAGGTACCTACTGATGAAAATGGTACCAACGAACTGATCTGATGATGAAGCCACTGGTAAAACCTACTTTCCGGCTTCATCATCTGATCAGTTCATGTTTGGGCGTATTGGAATCGTCATGAGATGTACTTAGGCTGTAAATAATTTTCATGGTAATTGGAGGTACCTACCATAACCAAAAACCGAATACCATACCATACCATACCGTACACCATATACTATTCCGAAGTCGGTGTCAAAGAACGGAATAAAATGGTTCCAAAGACGCCGACTTCGGATAAGATGGTTATTTTTCGCTTAATAGAGTTTTGTTTTGGAAATCAGTTTGATTTTTTTGTTAAAAGTTTTTTCATAATGTGTTTTATTTTTAAAATCCAATAAAAAATAATCTATGTTTTGTCTAAAATATAAATAAAAACCAATTGCCGCTTGTCAGTCGGACTATTCTGTGGGCTTAACGCAAGTTTTTAATCATGATCGATCGAGTTAACGTAAACGTCATTTTGTCTCATTTTTTTCTTATTTTGATCACGAAAATAAAATAAATAAAATAAAATAAAAAGTTTTTATTGTTTCTCATACAATTGTTCTACAGCACAAAATTGAGGCAACCCCGGTAAGTTATAAGGATACTTGTAATGGGGTTACCTCGCAACTTCCCGTGGGTTACTATATACAATGTTGAGACTTAATTAAAAAGGAAAAGAAAAATGAAAGTTTAGGTCCTATAATGATTACAAAATTATTGTTATTGTAGTATGTTCAAGTACGTGTAGTGTTAGTGTGTGTGTGTGTGTAAGTGTGGTGGGATGGTTGAGCAGGGTGTGTGGGAGTGAGTAAGTGTGTGTGTGTATTAATAAATGATTAACTGATGTATGTTATGGATGGGTACTGGTTCTTCTTTAGCATACGAGTATAGGTAAATAAAAGTTAAATTTCATCGTACGTTTGTAATTTTAACCATTCCGTTAGGGTATTTTTACATTCGTGCCGCAACATGGGGTAAATATTCAGTTTGAGGTTTAATTTATTATAGATATAAGTTGACTGTAAATCATCAAGATAAAATATATCATAATATCCGGAGATTATGTCAAAACTAGTTACGTTACTTTGCGGTCTGAAAATCTACGTCAAGTTAAACTATCGTTTTATGTCTCAACTCACGATTTCATCTTTAGGTCAAATAGAAAGTAAGACATTAATTTTTTTTGTCAAAACAAAGATCGAAATCGTTTAGCCCATGAAAGGCAAAATCTTTTAAGAATTTTCATTATTATTTAACGCCTAGAACAGTTTTATTTTCAGGATAAACTGAAACGTTGAAAAATATAAAGGATGTCATGCTGCCTCTTTGTAGAATCAGAGCTTTTGCTGTTCCCTATAAACAAAATTAATATTATACAGAAACATTTTCTTATTAAGTTAATCGTTTCTCTTAGTGCCAATGGGACTAGCAGCAACTCTGCTTCGAGTTTCAAACTGAGTGGATTTTATTTTGTCTCCGCTACAGTAAATCTAAAAGTAATTGCTATAGTTTTCGTAGTTTCATTACGAGATAAATAAATCGTTACAATCACTAAGAGCTGATTTTGCTAACGTCAAATAAGTTGTGACAGATATTGTACGAAAAATCGGTCCAGAATTCTAAATTATTCTTCGGACTTTCATATCTGGCGTTGGAAAAATCAGGCCTGTATCAATAAATTAAAAAAGAACCTCATATCCTTTACATTTTTAGGTAACTACCAGGATACCAGTAATTGTCCTTAGAACCTGTGCTCCTGAACTATCTCCGATCTTGACAAGTTTATTTCGACGAAGCTAACGACATATGTGACCGCCTATACGGCTTCTGCCTTGGGGATCTTCTAGCGAATGCCATTCACATTTGAAGTGAGGCCATTGAGAGGCACGGGGAAGCTCTTGCCATCTCCCTCGAGATCTCGAAGGCTTTCGATAGGGTCTTCCTTTATTCGGTCTGCACGGTGATCTGTACGATTGGATGGCAGATTTCCTGAGGGATCGGTCCATTCAAGTAGTTAACGATGGCTGTCGGGGTCCCTCAGGGGTCGGTAGATACTCTCAGCAACATTTTTCTTGTTGCACATAAACGATCTGCTGTTGCTGAGATGTACTTGTCCAGAGCATGGACTACTGGGCCTCAGATCCGGTCTCTCCGTGAGGCTATGGTGGAGCGCTTGAACCTATCCTTGAAGGCCGTCTCCGAATGGGGCGATGCCGATCTGGTCGCACCATTCGGAGACGTCCGCTAAAAGACCTTTCCCCTTTTTTTCTCCGCTAAAAAGAGCCAATTTCACCCGGCTCCTTCCTTCAGTGGTTTAACCGTGCTGGTGACGTCTAACCCTCACTTTTGTCCCATACATACATAGGCAAGGGCTCAGCGGGCTGCCAAAAATTGGCACATTGGTTAAAACCACGCCAGAGCAGCTGCTCAAGTTGTATCAAGCGCAAGTTAGATCATGCATGGAGTACTGTTGTCAACTCTGGAACGGATCTGTCTAATACCAGCTTGATGCACTTGACTCGATCGAAAAACGGGCCTAGACGCTCATCGGCAATGAGGCACTGGTCGAGTCAAAGCTCCAGAGAGCCTTAAACCTCGACGCCGATTTGCCAGCTTGACGGTTTTTGATTGGTTTCATTTCGGAGAGAGTGCTATGGAATTACAATGATCTAATTCCTACTAGCCCGTTCCATCATCGGACTACAAGCCGTACGACGATGCGCCCCCAGTACATGGTTGACATCCCACCCATACACACTAAACATTTTGGAAATACTATCATTGTGCCTACAGTTAAGGAGTGGAATTCCCTGCCGGAGTCTGTATTCCCCGATTGCTACAATCTAGGGGTCTTATAGTCAAGAGTGAATAGGCTACTTCTAAGCAAGCGTGCTTCGCCGTCGGAAACATTATCGCTTACCATCAGGTAAGATAGCGGTCAAGCGCAAGCCTATCAAAAATAATAAAACAATAAAAATAACTTCACACATGCTCGCAAATAAACCACACAACATATTTTAGAGATATCAGATTCACATTTTTCATTTCGTTTTTGTCAGTAATTTTTACCTCATTTATCTTGTTTGAGAATAACTATCTATTATTATTTTTTTCTTTATTTTAGATAAGCAGCCATTCAACACTGTCACACCTGATGGTAAACGATGATATGGTCTTCGATGGAACGCGATAGCCTGGAAATAATCTAAATACTCTAAGTATCTATCAGGAAACACAGACTCCGGAAGAGAATAATTCTGCTCCTTAATTACACGCACAATGAAAATATTCCCAAATCGTTTTGTGCGTAGTAATAAGTGGAATGTCCACCAGAAGTTTAATGGTGGCGTATCTAAGTACATCTTTTGTGAAAGGGATTTGGCGGCATAAACTGTACAAGTATACTTGTACAAATATAACAAGAACAAAATCAAACTAGAAATAGGTATGCTATAAACTACAATTATTAGCTGTACCTTATCCTTTAGAGGATACTCAGTGATATTTAATTGGACGGCGTGGATTAACGTCGCATAGGACATGTTCAATTGATATGCATGACCTGTAATATACCTAGAATGCTTACAAATCGTGAAGTCAGTTGAAATGATTTGAATAATAGTGAATGTCACCTGCAGTAACTACTTCGTAGCATTAGTCAAAATTAATTATATTATTCGATTCTCTGGTAAAATCTATTTATTAACCGACTTCAAAAAAAGGAGGAGGTTCTCAATTCGTCGGAATCTTTTTTTTTTTTTTTTTATGTATGTTCCCCGATTACTCTAAGACGCCTGGACCGATTTCAAAAATTCTGCTTTTGTTTGAAAGGGTATACTTCCTAGTTGGTCCCATAATCATCAGGTCAGGATCTGATGATGGAATCCTAGAAAAATCGAGGGAACTCCTCAAATGTTATAGGCAAACATATAGCGATTTTGGTATTTTCATCAACAATGCAATCATTTGCACTCAGAAAGTATCATTTGGTGAAGTGGAACTGATAAAGAAGACCACAGATGGCAACTGAAACTCCTTAATGCTAAGTATGTCACGGGTATAAAATATCTCGAATAGTTAACCGACTATGATTAAGCAAATACTTATAAATGAATGGTACTGATGAAAATGGTACCATTGAACTGTTCTGATGATGAAGCCGGAAGGTAGGCACTGGAACTCTGAAATAAAACAATGTATCCTAGTCGTGCTTGGGCTTATTGGAATCGTCATGAGATGTACTTTGGCCATAAATGATTATCATGTTAATTGGAGATACCTACCAAAACTAAAAAGAGAAAAATAAAAAACTTTTTAACAAAAAATCAAACCGACTTCCAGAACAAAAACTATAAACCAAAAAATAACTTTCTTTTACGAAGTCGGTGTCGAAAAACTGAAAAAAAAATGGGTACAAAAGACACCGACTTCGGAAAAGAAAGTTATTTTTTGGTTTATAGTTTTTGTTCTGGAAGTCGGTTTGATTTTTTGTTAAAAAGTTTTTTTTAGAAACTAGCATTTGCCCGCTAATTCATCCGCGTGGCATTTGGTTGATCACGCCCTGTTGAATGGTTAATAATACAAATATGTTTTCGCCCCATACTTTGAAAAAGAAGTTAGATAGTAGAGTAAGATACATTAAAAAATTCTTAACTTCATATAGGTAGAAGTATTGATTAACATTCCCAGTTCGCATTTAAAAATATATCCAATAGTTTAGTCAATATAGGTAGTTTGACTATCTAGTTTGGCTATCTATAGAATTAGAATTATCTTTAGAATTTTTATTCAAGATTTATTCGATAGTTTCAAACTGCCCGTATGCACTAGTAAAGCCAGTATTGTCTTCTCGTCGTCCCCACCCTGGATACTCGAATAACGTTGACTGTTTTTCCCTCTGGGGCAAATATAAATAGATGATCCGCATTACTAACCCGCGACCAAGGCACATACAGTTGGCCGAGAGAAAAACAACTGGGTTGGAGACCTCGACGGTTAGGTGGCCATTATTGGCGGGGCTCTTGTCAGCCCGTCCCGAGGTCATGGCTGGGTGGCCGCCCTCGCGGACGGCGTTGGCATAGTTGGTGCTTATTTTTCGCCCAACAAGAGTCTCGCCGACTTCGAGAGTTTCCTTGTCGAGTTGGGTGCCGTCGTAGGCCGACTCCACCCTCGCCCTGTGTTGTTGCTAGGGGATCTCAACGCCAAGTCTTCGGCGTGGGGATCCCCGGTAACCGATGCTAGGGGTGAGGCGCTGGAGGAGTGGGCAGTAACCACCGGCCTGGTCATCTTAAACCGGGGCTCGGTTTACACGTGCGTGCGACAGCGGGGCGGGTCAGTAGTGGACGTCTCGTTTGCTAGCCCTGCTGTCGCGAGCCGTGTCTGCGACTGGCATGTTGCCGTGGAGGTGGAGACGTTATCGGATCACTGATATATCCGTTTCGACATCTCCACCCAGACCGCCGGCGGCCGCGGTACGCCAGCCCCGCGAATGGACGGTCCACGCTGGGCGCGCAAGCGCATCGACAGGGAACTTCTCGAGGAGGCCACCATTGTCCAGGCCTGGATCCGGGAGTCGGCAACAACCGGACCCGTCGACGTCGAACAGGAGGCGCTGTGGTTCCGCGGGGCGATGACGCAAATCAGCGACGCGTCCATGCCCCGGGTCCACGCACAGTCAGCAAGGCGCCAGGTGTACTGGTGGTCCGCCGAGATCGCACAACTGCGTGTCGCGTGCATAGCGGCCAGACGCCAGTACACCCGATACCGCGCGGTGACGAAGACTCTGCGGCTGGCCATCGGCGAGGCGAAAAAGCGAGCCAGGGAGGAGATGTTGGAGACTCTAGACAGGGATCCTTGGGGGCGCCCTTATCGAGCGGTTCGAGGGAAACTCCGAGCCGCCGCGCCTCCATTTACGGAGAGTCTCCAACCCGAGCTGCTGGAGGAGGTAGTAGCAGCCCTCTTCCCGGCGAGAGCGGAGCATATCACGCCGCCGATGGCTTTGTCCACGGCCGCAGAGTCTACAGAGGAGGACGCCATCAGCGTCCCGGAGGTGACACAGGCAGAGATGGGGGCGGCTGTGATGCGGCTCCGGGCCAGGAACGTGGCTCCGGGGCCCGACGGAATCCACGGCCACGTGTTGGCCCTCGCTCTGAAGGAACTAGAGCCCTGGCTGAGAGGACTCTTCACAGCGTGCCTTGAGCGGGGCCAGTTTCCCACTCTGTGGAAATCTGGTCGTCTGGACCTGCTCAGGAAGGCGGGGCGCCCTGCGGACTCGCCTTCCGCGTACCGGCCCATAGTGCTGCTAGGCGAGGTGGGTAAGCTGTTCGAGCGGATAATCGCTGCCCGCCTCGTCATGGACAAAACCAAGGTGATGCTGAATGCCCATGTTACACCCACTCCTATCAAGTTCAGAGACTCTACACTCGAAGTTGTGGGCGACTATGTCTACCTGGGACAAACGATCCAGTTGGGTGGGGCCAACTTCGAGAAAGATGTCAATCATCGAATCCGACTCGGATGGGCAGCGTTTGGGAAGTTGCGCGGTATCTTCTCGTTCAACTTACCGCAGTGTCTCAAGACGAAAGTCTATGACCAGTGTGTGTTGCCAGTGATGACATATGTCTCTGAGACGTGGTCGCTTACAATGGGCCTCATCAGAAAGCTTACAGTCACTCAAAGGGCAATGGAGAGGGCTATGTTCGGAGTTTCCTTGCGTGATCGAATCAGAAATGTAGAGGGCCGCAAGAGAACCAGGGTTACCGACATATCCTGAAGAATTGCTAAACTTAAGTGGCAGTGGGCAGGGCACATTGCTCGCAGAACGGATGGCCGATGGGGCAGAAAGGTTCTGGAGTGGCGACCGCGAACCGGAAGACGTTGCGTTGGAAGGCCTCCCACTAGGTGGATCGATGACCTGGTGAAGATTGCTTGTTGCGAGACGCACGGGACTGGTCAAAGTGGCGACGCTTGGGGGAGGCCTATGTCCAGCAGTGGACGTCTTTCGGCTGATATGATGATTATATTCGGCTGATATGATATTGTATCCCTTAAGCTTATACGCGGCGAAATCACAAGCAAGACCTAGTTATTTAAATACAATATGAATATATTTTATCAGAACAGTACAACTACTTTCTTAATGTAACTCGGCAATCATCGCATTGCTGAATTACATTAAGAAGGTAGCCGAATGCAAATTTCCATGTTCATGTCATTTATCGTGTATAATATTTTGAATTCAGAACGAAGTACTTTATTGTTGTTTTGAATTGATTTTCTTGTGATCTTTAGAGAGCTGTAAAACTATTTTCCTTTATCAGCTTTCCTCCCAATTTTAAATTAAATTACATTAAGTTAAAAGAGTATTAACAACTCTATATACTTCCAAATTGATTGAGAGCGTCCGGTCTGCACCAAGTGCAAAGGACAACTGATATAAATCCGACGACTGGCGAAACACGAAGTTTACCGTGCTACATTAAGAAAATAGTTGTACTGTACGTATATTATGTGAAAATCTAAACCAATGTTACTGTGTAAGTTTGCAAAGTATTCACGCCACTAACTTCGATTCTAAGTACAATATTCTATAATATACTTCGATATTGATATCGACATATAATAGATATTTTACATGTATTTAATTCCACGTAAACGTGCACACCTAACCAGCACTTATATTAATTGCTATACAACTAATGAACGTTTCCATAAAAGCTTTTTAACTATTAAAAACAGACGTCTAGACTAAACTAACAGTTTATAAGGCTAGAATAAAAAATAAAGCTTATAATAATTTTCATTAGATATTTCATAAATAAATTCATGGACTTTAAACCCTGGAGGGTTGTTTTACGAATGCTTATTTGTACATCAAATGGTTTAAAATTGCAAACGAATTTGCATAGCTAGGAACAAGTTGGGACGTTGGTTAACAGGTCAGTTAACTGTCCCAAGAGTTATCAACTTGTTTTAGCACTTCAACGTTCTGTTTACTCTTTCTGGGTTACGGTACTCTAAAATGGTATTAACTGTTGCCAGTTAAGTTACTAAAATTATAGTGTAACTGCAGAATTCCGTCATAAACTATTTTGAGAGAAATTCACTGTCAAACATCCAGTAAAAATTGCTTGAAAATCGGTGGTCTTTCTCTAAGTGGAATATGGTGCGTTATTCATATAAAAACCTGCCTAAATAGAAGTTAAAAAAACACATAGCATACAATTTGTATCATAACTTTATTTACGTATCCCAGTTAAAATTTACATTAAATACAATAATAAAAATTATAAAAACCCAAAACAAAAACAACAATTTCGTGTCACTGTACATTTATATTTAAAAAGATGATGTCGTGCAAAGAATTGACGTTACCTTAAGTGAAAACACAGCCATAGATTAACGCCTATTTATTAAAACTATTAATTTTACTTTTTATGTAAAACTAACTCACCAAGAAGCTTGAAAAGTGTTTTTTGGAGGCAAAATAAACGTTCAGGTTCTGGACAGATTACAATTAAAAGGCTGATTGCAAGGTTGGGTACACATAAAAAAAACATTTGATTGATAGACGCTGACGCTGAATCATTACCATTGAAAAGGTACAAGCTTTATTTGATCCCTTTTTGCGTCGCGAATCAATAAATATGATTACTAATGTGTACCCAGCTTTAGGGCTTTGGGGGTTTCATTGAATGTTCTGTACAATTTCATACATCGGTCCCCAAATGGTCGTATGCTATTTCTATGTTTTTACTAGTTACTGATTTAACAATATTCCTGAGCCCTTGACACAACATAGAATCAAGTGACTTTTTCTTTTTCATTTTAAATAAAATGTCAAAAATCAACATATTTGTTTCACAACTTACGATAGTTTTATATTTAATTATCTATCAACTTATCAACAAATTCACTTTATACATTTTTGATGATTTTATTAACGTTTCAGAAACGTACAAAAAATAATCATTCTTCAGCGATACATAATGAATGAGGTCTATGGGTATATTAATATTTACTTTTTATTTCTTTTTAGATTTTTCTACAGTGTTCTTATTCTAGCCAACTTTAGCGACTTCTTCCTTTATGATTGTTAACTTTTTTATTGAAAGCTCGCTGTGTATTTTTCGTAAATAATGTTTCTAACATTTTCATAGATTCTATTGCATTTTAGAATTCCTTTTTAAAATATTAATTTGAACACAACACATCAGTGATCAGTTTGATTTAATTTTCTCTCCTAAAAATAAAGGCATTCCTACTTTTATTCACTTTATAAAGATTTTAACACTTATCTGTTATAGTTTTTATAAAGAGAATAGAGATCAGTCTCTTACAAAAAAGCAATGAATGTCTAGGATTTTCTTCACCATCTTTCAGTTTTGATACATTATGGGTACTAGTGGAGCTTATTGCAAAACTTATATAGGTACAATCAAGGGTCAAAAGTGCAGTATTACTTTACCAAAACCAAAGTGTTTAAAGCTTTTTTGGAGAAGAAGGTTAATCATCCATGAATATTTTAAATACTTTAGATTCTATGCTATAGATTAAATCAGTTGTGACAATTTTTCTATAAAGAACTTTGAGACACTTTAGTTCTGGTAGAGTAAGACTGTACTTTTGAACCTTGACTGTATACAAACAAAACCTGGTTTCATATGTTTTGTATACATATATACATTTTTTGTATGTTCATACAGACCGTTCCCGATATTATCTACACTTAAGACTAATATCACTAAACAATATTTCACACCGAATCTCATACGCTCGACAACCTTGATATTTCTTTATAAGTCAGTAATATTATAGTTGCTATTAACACGCCTGTATTGACTACGTTTGTACCTGAAACAATAAAGAAGCAATAATTAGTAATGTTAAACAGGTATAATAACGATAGGAATCATTCTAGGGTAGAAAGAATTCTATGCCCGTCTGTGAGATTATCAAATAATATTGGACGAGTATTTTTTGCTTTATCAAATCAATAATAATTGACAAACATAAAGTGCATCAAAGTTTACGAGCGGTAAGTCCCCACTCGTAAACTTTGATGCACTTTGTCTATGTCACTTTTGAGTAAAAAGTGTATTATAACTTGACGTCGCACGAAATTTCAAGGCACTGTATCGTCGCCTTTTGTTTACGTGACAAAGGAAAATATACGGGTCCAATATATTTTAATTAATCTATCTAAAGGTATAGTAGTTATGCAGCGGTCATATGATAGGGGATATCACACGAGTTAAAGGTCACACGAGGCAAAGCCTAGTGTGATAATAGCATCACACGAGTGTTTTAATAACTAATTATATGCCGTTGCATACACTATTTTATCTTCACTCATACCGTTGAAATAAAACAAAAGTGGAAACGGAAAAAGTATGTGGTATGGCGGGAAATTTAAATTCTCATTGCACATGAATGCTCAGCGCTCGCATCCATGGACCTTGACATTTATTTTTTTACATGAAGTCAATGCCCATATGCGCCAATAAATTAAAAAGTAAAAGAGTGCCCAAAAAAGTAAGTGTTAATATTTTTTGAACATTACGTGGTGAGTGTAGATAAAAGTATTTTTTTGTAATCATCCCGATTACAGAAACCACACATCAATTATTAAACTCATACAAATACGATGTTTTTAACCAAATATACGTATAGGTTTTTCGGCAAACCAACGAGTGAATAGTGCAGCCCCATTTGAAAATATTTTACTTAATTACATTATTTTCGCGTAAATGTTAAACGACCTAAATACAATTATATCCGTAATGTGCTTTTCGGTTTAATCCCTTGCGGTGAAAACATACATAATCTCACTTTATTCGAAAATTATTTATTGGCAAATATGGGCAAACCATAATTATGTAAATGTTATACAATCAGAAGTATGTTTAGTTCTGGTCATATTAGTGTAAAAAAAACAGAGCAGGGATCACGTCATCACAAGTTACGTGTAAGATAGAGACCGAGTTAAAACAAGTTTGAAAAAAAAACTGTCTATCATAATATATGAGTCAATAATGGTAGGGTACAGTTGGTGTAATTTCAACATTTTGGAATCAATTATTGTGATTTAGGAAATTAAAACACATTGCAGAAAAGTTGTAACAACCAACTTCATATTAACTACAAAGTTATAAAATTTATGAATCATAATATAATACCAAAAACTTTTCGCAATCATCGTTTACTTTGACGTCGAATGTACATAATTCAACCAGTCTTCTAACCACAAACTTTTGATTAAAAATGTACATAAAAGTCTAGATTCTTATTGAATCGTAAATTCTCAGAATATCTGATTTAAGCGAAACTTTCAGTACGAACTTTTTAGGAACTCCTAGCAATGTATGTTTTACTTTACGGAGAATCCTGTAAAACCAGCCAAATAATCCGCCTTCGTTAGTGTTTGACTCCTAAGTATCGATGTAGGTATTGGTATATGAGAGTCCTCTATGCTCACCAATGGGCGGATTAAAAGTGGATTATGATAGTGAATTTCGATATTAACGTGAGTATGACCATCGTCAGTCGTGGAGGCTCTAATTTACTATCAAGAGAGATTTTTTTTATGTAGGCCACATAAAAAAACTTTTATGTGGCCTACACCTGTGGGATCACTTCAAGAGTATACCCTTTCAAACAAAAATATAATTTTCAAAACCGATCCTTAATTGACGGAGTAATCGGTGAAAATATATTTAAATATATATATATATATATATATAATATATATATATAACCTACAGGTGAAAATAGAAACGCCTCTTTTTTGGAAAGTCGGTTAAAAATGAAGTTCTAACAGCGATAATAATTGAAGTGAAAATGTATGTGATTGAAATGCTATGTATGTGATTGAACCGAAATACCCGATAGAATATACGAGACCCTTGACTTCTCGATAATCGATAGAATAAACTAAATAATGATCGGATATAATTAACTTTAAAACTTTCGCGTTTCATAATTGAAAAACAATACGTTTCGACCGTGTTGCAACGACCGTGGTCCCGGGTAGACTGACTACCCGGTCCCCAGTACCCAGTCTACCCGGGACCAAGGTCTTTGCAACACGGCCGAAACGTCAGGTTAAATAGGTAAATAAACAATCGAAATTTCATCGCGTTAAATTCCCGTGATATATTGTTTTTCGATCGGATATAATGTCAATACTCAGATTCACATTTCATGTGAAAACTTTAATATCAATAATACTTTTTTTTCTGATCGGTACACTTCTTGGACACTTAAAAGAAAAATTTCGTACTCACCACTATTATTAGACACATATTTAGACAGCTGCGTGCGCGAGTGTATAGTGATGATGGTGTTCGCGTCCCGCACTACCGGGGGCTCCACCAACAGTATTGACTCGCATCGCACGCGCATTGACCCGCTGGCTGTAGTGGGAACCAGCACCCGTAGGACCCGCCAAGAGCGACGCAGACCGCCAGGCTGGTTGCCTGTCACTTTCGTCTTCTGCCAGGCTTCGGGCTATAAATAAGGTAATGATTATTCAAGGAAATGTTTAAGTGTTAGACATAACATTAGAAGATGGGTACCATAATATTAGATGGCAATCTGTGAACAGTGGACGGCAACCATAAACCCAGATGACAATCAAAATATAAGATGACTATCAGAATATGAGATAGCAATCAGAAAATAACATGGTAATCAGAACGTTAGATGGCAATTATAACATTTAAGATAGAAATCATAACATTTACACGGCAACCTATCTGATTATTGTATGACAATCACAATTAATTATAAGGTGGTAAAACATTCGATTCGATCTAGTCGTGGGTAAACGGCAGATGAAGTCCTATACGCTGGTTAGACCAAATCCGAACCTTGCTGATCGTCAAAGCCTCAGAAGCCGTGCATGTTGCTGAACATAGGAGCAGGTAGAGAAAGTTTTGAAACCGTAATGTGGTCTCGAACCCTAGCATTGGATAATCGACGCGAGGAGGAGAAGGGTAAAATATTAGCAAAAAAGGTATCGTATTGTCTTTCAATCGGACAGGAAATCAATAAGAGAAGATTATATTGTTTTATGGGTGTTTTGTGAACGAAAACTTGTAAGAAAATGAAGCTATGTCACTTATGAAAAATTCCAAAATATCTTGGACTAACACAAGAAACTCGTAGCGGTAGTTCCAAGTACCACATACAATCCTTTATGGTTACATCAGATAAGTCGCTGTAAGTCGAATGGACTTCTAATGGATTATCCTAGGGCAGTGTACAGCAGCATTATTAAACTAATGAAATAATACCCCACTGCAATCTATTCGGCTGCCATACGCCCAGTTTATAACTTAATTGAAGCGATGGATGAACCAAATTTAATTTAGTTGTGGCAAAATATCAATTTTATGGCAATGTTTATTTTAGGCTGTTTACAAAATAATGTTGTTTAACGGTAATTAGGTACTCACTATTTTTGCTTTGTTATGGTAAATATAAAAATATTTGTTATTTAATCAGTTTATCGATAAATATACAAATAAAATACTAACAGTGAAAACAGAATCAAAAGTGATCAAACAAAAATGTTAAACCATGACTTGATAAATAACGAAGAAATTTCTTTTTACAAGACTTTTCTATTCCCTGATAAACGAAACGCACAGGACCAATCAGTGTGGCGAGGTTGGGAAGAGGCCTATGTCCAGCAGTGGACGTCTTTCGGCTGAAATAATGATGATAATGATTCCCTGTTATGCCCAAATAGAGAACGATTCGATTGCAAATGTCAAATATGGGCTTGACAATCCCTATCGTTAATAAAATTCAATTTTGCCTCAGGACTCAATGCTAGTAGTTGGTAGAGCTCTTTGTGAAGGTGATTACTTCCTATCCTTATTTGAACACAGGCATCGTCGGTGTAGAATCCATGTGGTTAATTATAAATTCAATTCTGTATTATTAAATCCTGTGACTGCTGATGAGAACTGCCTCTTATTAAGCCGGTTGAAAATGCCTGGCGCAATACGAATGCAGCTAATGCAAATAATTATCCTCTAAGTTGATTTAAATAACCTAATTTGTAAATATTTTGTGAATCTGAAAACTATTGGTGTACTAAATCCTATGAACTATACGAGAAAGGATCCGATCCTACTATAATCACACTAATATTATGAAGGCGAAAGTTTGTGAGTGTGTTTGTATATTTGCTACTCTTTCCCACAAAAACCACAGAATGATTCTGGATGAAATTTGGCACAGAGGTAGAGTATAGTCTGGAATAGCACATAGGATACTTTTATCCCGGGAATATGTTTCCTCGGGATAATTTTCAACATTTACGGGGGCAAAGCCGCTGCCAGAAGCTAGAATACGAGATAAGTGTAATAGTTTGTGAGTATGGGTGACTGGTTGTTACTCTTTCATGCAAAAAATTATGAACGGACTTTGGTAAAACTTTAAAGTGATGCAGCTTGTACGTATAACAGAATAACAAATGGGCTCTTAAAGGGATAAGTGCTCATTCCATGCGGGTGGAGCAGTGGGCGGCAGCTAGAACTATCATAATACCTTTTAAACGACATAAGAATACCCTAGAGATATTCTATTTGCTAGAGCAAAAGAAACTACCCTCTTGCTTTGAATAAGTAATAACTAACTTGACACTACATTTAATAAAGTTAGTTGTAACAAAAACGAAATACGTCAAATTTCAATAAATTCAAAAGGCAAATATCAGAACAGAACATGTTTATTAAAAAGCTGTTCACTGCGTTTTGTAAAACTAAACATCCTGACATTTGAAAAAAAATACCGTAAAAGCAATTTCCATGTTTTGAATGAATGATGGGCTATGATTTGCTTTTACATAAAATATTGACTGATTTTGTTTTAAACAAAGTGTGACGTGGCTTTGCAGAGGGGATTCTGGGGTGGTCTTTTGAGAGGTCACGGGACCCCGTCTACATACTGGTGGTGATCACCGGGGTGGTTTTTGTGAGGTAAAAACCCACATTCCCTGGTATTTTCCCCAAAATTCCTGGCTCCTTTTAAAGGTGCCCCAGTAAAAAAAGGTATGAGTATTTAAATACGAAGGGTTCCGTACTACATGATACTGTTTGCAAATGGTTTGACAGCCAGCATTGCACACACACAATCTGCCTCCCTTTTCCTAACTATGTTGGGGTTGGAATCCAATCTAACCGGATGCAGGTCAGTACTTGTATTTTACATGGAGTGACTACCTATCTGACCTCCACATCCCAGTAACTGGGTAATACGATACTGGGTTCTCTTTGACAAGACTAGTGACATTGCACACACAATAATTTATTTATTTATTTATTTAACCATTTATGCACACACACTTATACAGACAAGAAGAAGGAACAGAAAAATAAGTACATAGGTGATGCTTATTTCTAATGAAATCTCTTCCAGCATACCTGCGAAAGGAAAGATGAAAAAAGAGATGTAGATAACGTGTGTAGAAGGGAAAAATAAACACATAAAACATAACGGAGCTAAATATAATACAATAGGATACGATAGGATATACTGTCATATACATACATATATATAAAATAAATATTATAACAATAACTACCTACCTACTAATATATATAAAAAAATATAATACAGAAATATATGCAACTATGATGGAATGGACAGGTAGTGTCTTTTCACTTCTCTTTTAAAAACTGTAAGAGTTTGGCAGTCCCTTATGTCAGGCGAAAGAGAGTTCCACAAACGCACGGCGTTCACAGTGAAGGAGTAAGAGTAGAAGTCAGTAGTGTGGGAAGGGATATTAAGTAGATTTTTAAGATGCTTCCTGCAAAGTGCATCGGAAGGACGGGAGTAGGAGAAGCGTTCTCGGAGGTAAAAAGGCGTCTTAGGATTGTGAAGGATGTTAAATAATAGACACAATATCCGAGAGTTCCTGCGAAGTTGAATAGGGAGCCACTTGAGTAACTTGCGAAATTCTGAAACATGATCATACTTTTTAAGGTTGAAAACAAAACGAATACATAAATTTTGCAAACGCTCCAGTTTATCTAAAAGCTCCTCGGTTGCATCCAAATAACAGGCGTCGGCGTAGTCGATGATGGGTTGAATGAGAGTTTGAGCTAGAGAAATTTTGGTATTCAAGGGCAAAAAGCTCTGGAGGCATTTCAGCGAGTGGAACGAATAGTGCACTTTGCGACTGACCTCACCGACATGGGCCGTCCACGACAAATAGGAGTCCATGATTATCCCCAGGTTTCTAGCTGACTTGGTGTATCCAATCTAAACTCCATTCAACCAGAGTGGAGACAGCAACGCAAGATCAAGCCTGTTCCGCAATTGTCTACCACCGATAACGATGGCCTGAGACTTCTTAGGGTTGATTTGCAGCCCAAAGGACCGCGACCACTCCCCAAACAATTCCAGGTCACCGTAATAATATTTACAGACTGGTAAAAAACCTTGTCACATTGTTATTTCATGCTACATAATTAATCTAAGTGGTAGTAGACACGCTTTGATTGACAATCTATTGGACACGTAATCTTGCGATAACACGCTGATTCAAACAGTAAAACACTCATAACTTTTGAATGGCTAAAGCGATTTTGAAAGCAACATCTGTCTTTTGATGAAAACACAAACACTCAGGTACACACGTTAAACTTATAATACCTCACTTTTTCCATCAGGGGTTAAAAACACAAAATAATCAAAACCGCTGTAAAAATAAACTATTTCATTTTATTTCTAGGAAACCTCTATTTCTGGCGACTATTTTGAGGCCTATACAGGTAGCCGGAAAACCGAGTGATTCTATTATCCTGTTTTATATTTCCAAGGTGCCCTCAAAAGGTTTTAAATGAAAAACCTAAAACCCCGCTACGGGAACATTGATTTTGTTAGGCACCGTTACCTTTGTTATTGAGATGAATGGGATAACATTTATCAAAAATATGTTATGTGTGAATGATTAGGTACCTAAAAACTCGATTTGTTACGTTATTACTTTGAATATATTTATGAAATATAGAACCATTTATTTTTTGAAAGCTGTGTAATATATGGGTAGGTAGATACAGTGGATAAAATATAGCTAATACACATAGAGCTGATAAATGTGAGATTAGTAACTAAGATTTCGTATGGAAAGAATAAAGAATCCAGTGAAAGAAATAAGTGGTCTTAAAGTAACACCGATGACTGAAAATTTGTGTGGAAATCGGTTGCATTTGTATGTGATGTGGAAAATGTGATGCCAATCATGGCCTGTAAGGAGCTGACGGTAGTGATTAATCAAATGACGGCAAATAAATACGTAGGAGTAGAACTCCTACTCAATTTGATGTACTTGTTAGGATGATACTTGATCAAATGTACTCCCTAAAATTAGATTAAAGGGATCTTTATTAAAAATAACAGTATTCCGTTGACAGGCCAGCGAAGACATGATAAATGGTTTACCTACATGCATTCCTTTTTATAGTATGCATGTTTGAAGGCTAGTAGCTCAGACAAAACCGTCTCGAAGATCGATTGATCTTTGATGACAAGGAACGTCTCTAATTGAGTTTATCCTATAGATAGTCCTTGGGATAACTATTTATGCCAATCGTTGCAGGAAAACTTATTAGTAACATTTGTAGAAAGTAACACTGTAAAATATTGGTTCAATCAGTGCCACGCTGTTTTTATCCGGAATTAAATAATCAAACTTAGATAGAATTTGTTTTTACGAAAAACTGAACAGAAGTCAAATCCTTATCTTTTATTTTTCCTTTTCTTGGGGGAAGTGAGGTGTTTGACTCTCCCCGCGATGACTAATAGTGGCGCGCGTGAAACACTACGCGCCACCACCTCGGGTCCACCCTCCGACTCAATCCCTAACCTTACCTTGACAACTGTTTAATCATCTACAAAACATGACCGATTCTCGTTTAAAAATATAACAATAAAAAATAAATAACCAAAAACCTTTGAAAGTGCCAGAATACGAAAAGATCCTGTCCTCATCCAACACGGTATACACAATATTATTGTTGTTGTTATTTTCTTGCAGTTTTTATCTTTGAATATATCATAAAGATAAAAACTGCAAGAAAATAACAACAACCAATATTAGTATGCTATTTTTTACTCAGAATTATGAACCAGGTTTTCAAGTTAATTGATTCATAGTTTTTTAATTAGAACCTGCGAACGACGTTGCGGTGAGTTTACGTTTAATTTTGTTCATATTTTATCATAAAAATTTAATTTGATGTTTAAAAAAAGTATATACTCACAATTTGAAAATAAAGATTCTTGCATAATATCTTAGCATAATTGGATTATTCGAAGATATTATTTCTATTTCTACTAATAATATTTATAATAGGCACATATTGAAGTTTATTTATCTCATATAATATGGAAAAAAAACAAATAGTAAAAAATCATGGTAAAACCTTATGTTGTTATAAAAATGACTAGAGAGGCGGTATGGTGTTTTCAGATTCTTTCTGGGAGGCTTTGCGTTAGTGAGATTGGCAGTACCTACTTGGAGATAAGGCCTATACGGTGTGATGGGCTGAAACATCGAGGGTCAGTAGTCATCATCATCATTTCAGCCGAAAGACGTCCACAGCTGGACATAGGCCTGTCCCAGCGTCGCCACACTGATCGGAGTATCAGTAGAAATCCGATATAATATAACCCTCAGTTCTCCCCAGATGGGAACAATTCATAACTTTCTGGTTTTCCAAGCAAAAAAAAGTAAATTGGATGAACCACAATCCAAGGATTCGAAATACGAATTCATCTACCCGAAATAACGCAAAAAAGAAATCGAACAGCCAGTATCATATATTTTCCAAAATCTAATTATAAACATTTTAAGGTTTTACTGCTGGGAATAAAGGAAGAGCATTTCGGCGAAATATACTGGCCGTTTTAAAAGGCCATTAGTGAAGATTTAAAGAGTACCTCGGCTGCTTAGAGTCGCTTAACAATGAGCCAACGTAATGGCAAACAATGCAAGTCCACTTCATACAAAGGAGGTCCGTAAAGTGGGAAGTCATAATAATATGCAAGGATAAACCACCTGCATTATTATATTATTAACAAACGTATTTAGAGTTGGCTTAAGAGGGTAATTCTGCCTTAAAGACTGTTCGTGTTGTGACTTTTACGTCTTATTTCAGGATTATAGCGCATAATTTCGTTTAGAATCCAGATGAGCTATTAATTTTCTTTTACCACAATTTAGTCAAAACATATCGAAATTAAGTCGATTGTTACAAGATCTTTGCCATATTCTTCTTATTTTTGTGTCAATTGAGTCAAAATTAATTTTTTCGGGCCTTTCCTGATTCATGAATAATACATTGTTCATTATCATCTAAAAAACTCAGTCTCCCATATTTATTTCATCCGTATTGATTCCCATACCTTTACGGCACCTGTGACCTTTATCAGATCATCCATCTGTTTGAGGTTTGAGGCTGTCCCACGGTCAACTATTAATTAAATTCAAGGATGAAATAATCTATTTTAAATAGACTATATAATAAAACCAATCTTTCAAAGACTTTGAATTCAATCAACTATGATCAATGTTAAAGAAACCCCAACATAAAAGTAATCATGAAATAGTTTTCATTCTAACTTTTCTACGAAAATCTATGAATTCATATTTGGAATTATCTTCTTTCTGCCTACGGGAATCACAAAATATAGGTTAAGAAGACTATTTACGAATCAAGAGACTTATGCTGAGAGAAATTGGAAATAGGCCGTTCGCTAAATTAAATCCGAGCATTTTATGAATGTTAACAATAGTCGGAAGGTCGTGGTTTAATCATAAATATATTTTCGGTACCATGACGACTTATATTTGTTAAACAGGGATTTATTAAGTACTAGCTTCTGCCATCGGCTTTGTCCGCGTAAAAGAAGGAAATCATCGCAAAGGAATGTTTTCTCCAAGGAAAGTACGTACTCCTGGAATAAAAAGTATCCTGAGTCCTTTTCTAAGGTACAATCTATCTTTGTACAAAAAATCGTCAAAATTGGCTCACTGGTTTATGCGTGAAAATAAATCAAAGAAACAGGAACAGGTTTCGTACTTAATAATTATTATGTATAGAGGACGCCTCGCGGTTTCACCCGCGTAGTTCCCGTTCCCGTGGGAGTACAGGGATAAAAAGTAGCCTATGTTACCCGGGGATAGAGTAGCTTTTAAACGGTGAAAGAATTTTTGAAATCGGTCCAGGACTTTTGGAGCCTATTCGGTACAAACAAACAAAAAAATCTTTCCTCTTTATAATATTGGTATAGATAAATATTAGAACCAAACAAATTAACTATCTCTTTATTTTAGCTGCTCTACTGCTCACTACTTATTTATAAAGTTGCCATATCAATCAAACTATCTCAAAATAAAGTATTCCCATGTCAATACGAAACGTTTTAATTTAATAAGCCACCTATACAAAGTTAAGAAGACATTTTATTATTCTGAACCTCTTCTTGAGGAGCATAATCCTCTCAAATTGGATGCCTAAGTGACATGACAAGGAACATACCTATTCTCTTCGGACTATACTCAGTATATTGTCAGTACAACAATAGACACGTTATGACAATGTAAAATTCATCTTGATAATATAATTATGGTCTACATAAGACGGTTACTTTCAGAACATATGAAACGTTGTCAACTTTTAATGCCCGAGTATGCATAGTACTGAGTTTATCAAGGCAGATAACTGAGCTCAAATTTAAACAAGTTGTGTATTTGGAAACATACAATAGTAGGTACATTATTGCAAAGGCCGGGCAAGAGGAAATTGCAGGTCGAATATAAGATTGAAGGCCGAACCGTAGACAGGCAATTACCATTTCCGCCGAGGCCTAAATGATGCTTTTCTCAAAAGAATGCAGTGAAGTAAAACATATTTTTTATATTACACATTTAATTTATTAAAAATTACAATAACATTGCTGGAGCGTTCTAATGTTCCAAATTCTAAAAACCCTCCTGCATTGGATTTGGTCAACATTGCTTCAGCGTAGTAATGTTCCAAATTAAAAAAAAACGCTCCTGCAATGGATTTGATTTTCTTTGTCCGTAAATTCGATACTTCGCGTGTTCTGTTTTCGAAAATAATGACAATTGTTCCATGCATGTTTGAGAAAATATACCTAATAATAATTAAGAACTGATTCATAATCAAGAATATAAAATAATACATTTTATAAGTATTAAACATAATAATTCCTTAGAGAAGCACAATGCATCTCAATCATAACAGTTCAAGCCAATGAATTTGTCTGTAAGTTCTGCAAGTGATTATAGCCATCGAAACACCATTGGCTCAGCTGACACGATTAGGGGCTTAGTTCGACGAAACTATTAATGAATCTAAAATTGCATTGCAATTGCGATCTTCCTTTATGCGTGGATTCTAGCCGTAAACCCAATCACGATCGAATTAAGCAAATTGATAGCGAAGGCAGTTGTGTACGAACTTTTTGTAGCTCCTCGTTGATGTACCAATTAATATCCGACGGTGGCAGAGAGAAATCGGACGTGCAGTTCAGGAACACTTGCTCCCCAGGTTTCAACAATTTCGGCGCTCCGATTATCACGGGATCCGCCTGTTGCATAGCTGAACACAAAATAGATTTGAATACATCGCACAATCCATCATCTAGGTGTCATAATTTTGTTACAAACTTTCACTAGTACCAAATAGAACCGCCAAGGGAAATCGAGTATCGCAAAGTTCTTTGCAATCGTAGATGGCTGCTAAACTAATTAAAAGCCTTAAATTCGAGTTACGCTATTGTTAGGCTGAGGCCATATTGATGTCGGTGGTGGGCGGTTTGTGCTGTTCAGATAATTGCACCGATAAAACTTGTGGTTTTAGAGGCGAGCGTGGTACGCCTATTAACGAAACCTTGAGCTAGACACTGTTAGTGTCATCGATGTGCCCTCAGCCTTAAACAAGTTATTTTACGTGAGTATTATGAACATAATATAACTTTAAGACATTTTTTTCTTATAATTTCGTTATTAACTTCCACAAACATAATATCTATATGAATATTTCTTTGTGTTAACAGATAATGTAGGTAGGTAGGTAGACAACTCACATTGCAAAGCTGATCAGTTCCCTTTGTATGTGGATGTGGTAGGTATTTGCAAGTGTTTGGGAGCTTGGGGACCGTCGAGTAAACTACTTAGCGACAATTAACTAGTACAGTGTGTACTTGTAAATACAATAAATCTTCTGACAAAAGGACTCAGGGGTAACAATAATGTCTTGTCTAGTAGTAACTTTTGAATTATAATCGTGACAATCTAGGAAGTCGGATATGATAGCTATAAAAATACTTAATATGTCACTGAATAATTATTTCACCAGTACGATTTTTGTGCCATTATGTAATATTGGCAATAATAGGTCCTTTATTCACGGCTGTTAAAGATAGTTATATCTGAGCCTCTCTGACGAAACGTCAATGACCTTACTCGGCTAGACTATTTATAAAAGTGAAGTACCTATATAAATTAGGCCAATAGAAAGGAGACGAGGCAATGAAAAAGAATTTCAGAGGGTTTGAAAGAAAGGTCACGGTGTAGGATTTCAAATGAAAGCTTCTTGAAGCACATAACTGAAAAATAGGATTATAGATACATTACTTTGTGTTCGTTTTCCTTTAGAGCTTTTGAGGAAAAACTGAAACCAAATTATATTTACCTGATCCGTTTATGACATGATCACGCAAGGAAATTCCGAGCATAGCCTTCTCCAGAAATAAGGATATCCGCACGAGAACCAAAGTTACCGACATAGCCCGAACAATTGCCAAACTTAAGTGGCAGTGGGCAGGGCACATTGCTCGCAAAACGGATGGCCGATGTGGCCGAAAAGCGAACGTGAACCGGGAGACGATACGTTGGAAGGCCTCCCATTAGGTGGACCAATGACGTGGTTAAGGTTGCGGGGAGGCGCTGGATGCGAGACGCTCGGGCTCGGTCAATGTGGCGACGACGCCTGGGGGAGGCCTATGTCCAGCAGTCTTTCATGTTTCGGCTCAAATGTTGATCCGTTTATAAGAACTAAAACAAAATGAAAGCTATGTATGCATATGACAGTTCCTACCGTACGGTATTATTTGTCGATTTCATTATAAGTGTACCAAAATTGCCACAGAATGTGAAAATTAGCGTTCCTGAGGTAAATTCTGTATTAGTTAGCTGAATTTCAAAGGTAGCCCATTTCATATCGTACTAATTTGAATAATCTAATGGAATTCAGAATACTAATCATAGTTAAATATGTTTGTAATTATCACGCTGGTATTTCTTAGAGTTATAGACAGAGGAAGGGGTACAGTTATTTCTTTTCTTCAGTACGTAAGTGTTTACTTAAGTATTAATAGAGCTCATTTATGATCTCTTTGATTATCCATTAAAGCGACCAATAGAATAATCTACATTTATCAAAGGCTTTTGCATTAGTACTTTCTCAAAATCCAGCCAGTAGTCTGGATTTTGATAACTCATATTGGTGGAGGGAGTATCCTGAGGAAACCTACTGCCTTGTTGCGTAATGAATTCGGTAAGGCAAATAGCAAATGGTATGAAAAATCGACCAATCACATGCGAGATGAAAGACGCGATGTGGATTTGCGTCTATGTGATTGGTCGATTTTGCATACTTTTTGCCTTGCCTAATTCATAACGCAATAATGCTGCTGGACGTTTTATAAGCCTACGTTGTCCCTGTGCAGGGTAAGGACCTTCTTTCAACATCGCCCGGTCTATTGCCAGCGCGGGCTAACTGATCAAAAGGTTCAGCTTTATCGGCCATCTCAAGGGTTCCCTTGCAAATTGATTGCAGAATAAAAGCGAATGTGTCCTTGCAGCGGTACATTTATAGGCGAGTATTGAGTCTAGATTAGTTTCTGTTTAACATCTCCTATAATGATCTAGTGAAATATTGGTTATTATTAGTGACTGGATGCATTTGCATATGCATTTGCATATTTAAACCCTTTTTACCGGTTATTGCATATTTGAACTAAAAACTAGTGATGCTGCTTATTTTCTTAAAAAATATCGACGTAGAATCAGCCATTTTTTTTTTCTTTTATTAATGTTTTGAGCGATCAAAGACAATACTTAGTAGCAAATCATTAGATACCTACGATTTTTTATTTACAATATGGATTTATAAAATAATTAGTAAAATCAAATAAAATGCACAGATTATATGTGGTTTAAAAATAAAATAACCAATAATAACTATGTCTTCATTACTTGATGTTGCATATTTTGCCAACTTTCATGCATTTTTTACGCGATTTTCATGCATATTTGAATGCATATTTCGAGCTGTTTATGTTGCATATAATCCGGTTCCTAGTTATTACACATCTGGATAACCTTTAAAAATACAGGATTGAGGGTATTGGATCCATAAAAAAAACTGATCCCAGAAACCTTTATACGGTATCAGATACTGGTTAATCATTCGTACGAGGAGATAATAAAAAAATTATATTCATACTTAACGAAGGGCGACGGAGCACATGGAAACTGTTAGAAGCAAACGAAACCCAAGAGTCAAGTGATCTCCGTCTACGACCGTCATCAGTAATCCGTGCGTACATTACCGGAGCGCATTCATGCGAACTTAAGCGTATTTTCTTAGTAATAATGGCTCATATTTCCATAATCTATTAACATCTGAGTCTTTTAACTGTCAAACTAAAATAAACCTTCACTATCATAAATGTAAGTGTCAATATCCTATGCGCGCCGACGTATCAAGTGTGAATCGCTCAAAACAAATCTAATCTCGCCAACAACAGTCATATGTTTCGTCTTCCTCGCTATCTGGAACCTTTGGCCTTCAGTCGACACCTCGCAGGTATAGGCAGCCCTCGTCGAGATAGGGGGAGGCATGACCCTGACCACGCAATAGTCTGGCTGGCATTCACCGCCTTGCACCATCACGTCTGATATGTTGAAGAGACGGATTGATGGCTGTAGATAAGAAGATTCGTGTGTTATTCATATGTTTTAATAACGTTTTTTATCATGTTTACTTATGTAGAAGGCTAGGCCTTTGGCGCAGGCCACATAGAAATGGCATTGGGCGCGGACATGGCTTGAACGGCTTCATATTCCATTAAAATTTCATACAAAATGCATGGCAATAAAGCGCAATTTGATCAAGCGCGGGCGCCGAAATAGCGCATCATAACCACGTCCAATCAACGATATACCGTGTGGCATAGATTTCGCTTTAGTATGAAATTTGAATGAAATAGGAAACCGCCCGTGCCATGTTCGCGCCCGACGCCATTTCTATGTGGCCTGCGCCTTAAATGGACTAGGACTAGACGTGTTAGCGGAAGACGTTTCCGTGACTGAATACTGGGCCATTTAAGGTATTTAACTAAAAAGAGACTGTTTGTCATCGAAACGCCAAGAAAAAGAATTAACTTAGCACAGGCACAGATAATATATTACTAACATAAAAATGCCTCATCCCATACAAAGAAACCGTGCTGACGTAACTAGTGTTTTTCGTTTTTTTAAGATGATTATTTTTATAAGTATTTCGATCGCGTTCGGTTCCGTTCCACGGTTATAGATGGTGTTAGCATTAGGCGTTTCGTGCCTTTTTTTTCTTCTTTAAATACAGTGACGATTTGTTTTATAGTGTTTTTTGCACGTTTGTACAGTATCATTGTACCAAAATGTGTTACAATACAAATTAAAAATGTCGAGGGGCATGCCTCAGAAATTTAAAACCGCGCCATCTGTTGGTCTCAATTTTAAATGATCCTTTCAAATAATCTATGAAATGTGAATTAAGAGCCTAATATTCCATAACTTTGTGGAGAGTTGATTAAAAAAGAACATACAATTTTCATGATCAATTCAGAATATGTTAATTTTACACATAATTCAATAACAAATCGGTGCATAGCGCGCCATCTAGTGGCATTTATTGGAAACAAATTTTCTTTGTTAGCGCTGGGACCCGGTTGCACAAGAATGTTCTTCTGACAAGTTCCGATCAAGCTTTCATCTAAGTCGAAGCTTCTGCAACCAAAATTACAGTGGCTTAGTGATTTAGCAGTTTATGGATCTGTTTGTACCCGACTGCCGAAGGAGGGTAATGTGTTTTTCAGTCTATGTATGTATGTTTGTTCCTGTGTGGCGTTATAGAGACCAAATGCATTGGCCGATTTTGATTATTCTCACGTCAATCGATTCGTATTAACCCTGCGAGTGTCAGAGTCTACATTAAACTTGGAAAAAAAATAGGGTGGATTTTGGGCGCCATTTTGTGGGGGAGGAAAAATTTTCTTTCTTTCCTAAACCATCGTGTGGGGTATCAAAATAAAGGGTTTTAAGAGAAGATTTCAAAAATATATAATACTTATATGTTTAAACGTACCAAATTCTAAAAAAAAAATAACTAAAATGTTAATTAAATTAATCAAAAAACTCGACTGCTTAAAAAGCGAATTAAAAAGACGTAAACAAGAAGAAAATCATGCTGTGCAGTCGGAGGATATATCTGGTTTTGGTCAGCCAGCTCGCGAATATGTATCCTCCGACTGCACAGTATGAACGCCACCCTGCGGCACACTGGCAGAGGTGTCATACCACTGCTGGTGTGCCGCAGGGTGGCGTTTTATCTCCTCTCCTCTTTATTAATGCTATCACTCAACGACTTTCTTCTTTCTATCACCTATATGCTGATGATTTCCAAATTTATACCCAAGCCCTTCTCGTAGAGTTATCTAATGCCATTGAGACAATTAATACAGACCTGGCTCGAATAGGTGACTGGAGCACTGAGTTCGGGTTGGAGATCAATCCAACGAAGACTCAGGTAACGGTTGTTGGTAGTTCCCGGAATGTCTCTAGGATCGATTGGTCGATACTTCCCCAGGTTTCATTCAATAATACTATTATTCCTATAAATCATATTGTGAAGAACTTGGCGATTTATATCGACAGCACCCTTTCCTGGACCAAACAACTGCAGGAAGTCAGTCAAAAACTGTTTGCGTTTGCGGGTTCCATGAGACGTCTTCGTAATTTTCTTCCCATCACCACTAACATTGCGATAGTACAATCTCTTCTTCTACCTATTCTAGACTATGCTGACGCCAGCTATCTTGATATCACCTAATTTTGATTCGCACAAGCTTGAGCGTATTCAAAATCTCTGTATCAGGTTCATATTTGGCTTGCGCAAGTATGATCACGTTTCCGAATTTCGTACTAAGCTCAAATGGCTTCCTATTCTCTTTCGCCGGAATGCCCATATACTTACTTTGCTTTATAATGTGCTATTTAATCCTTTTACTCCTTTTTATCTCAAAGAACGCTTTCAGTTCCTCTGTGACACCCATTCTAGGTCCTTGAGATCATCGGAAAATCTAAAATTAAGTATTCGTATGCATTCAACTTCCTGCTTTGACAAATCTTTCACGATTCAAGCAACTCGGTTGTGAAATGTATTACCTATTGAAGTGAGACGTGCTCAAACACTGCCAACGTTTAGGAAAATGGTGAAGGAGCATTACCTACCTTTCACTATAATTTTTATACTTCTCCTTTCTCTGTTATATATTTGATATGTATTAGTATATTATGTAATATTGTATGTATTTATTGTATGTTATTAAGTCTAAGTAATACTATTTTTGATATTTTGTACACTGACAGCCCGAAATTCTTCTCCTATCATTCAGTCCATCCAAAGGTTGTCTGTAAGAGATTGCCTAGTGCATAAGTCCGCCCATTGTACACTTGTATGTTTAAACGTTTGTCCTGTAAGTTTTTTGTGGTGTACAATAAAGTATTTAATAAATAATAAAATAAATAAATATGAATTTATTCTTGTTTACGTCTTTTTAGTTCGCTTTGTAAGCAGTCGGGTGTTTTCTTTTTTTTCAAAGTAATGATGCGGGTAATTCGACTACGTCTTGGTAGCTTCATGCAAAGGTTCAAATAAAATCTAATACCAGTGTGATCGTCTTGTAATTAAAATGATGTTATGAATTGAGTACACAAGACATATGACTACTTTAACTACATTTTCACGATTATACAACATAGATTAAACGCGTCGACAACAAAAAAAATACCTCATAGTTGCATATTTTGGACTATTCAAAAGCTCTTTCAATACTAAGCGTGTTCCTATTTCTATTTTCTATTTGATTGGCTTCCATTATGCCTGACAACAGATTGTATCGATAACTGGCACATCTGGGGATAACAACGCATTTCATATTGAATATAACGCGTTCGTTTTCATATCGAATGTACAATGTAACAACGGGTACCTACTTGAAACAATGAAATGGCACAAAGTACATAAGCGGCGGCGCATGGTACTCGTAATGGTCTCGGTTTGAAATGAGACTTTTGTGACCACAGTTTTAGTTGAAACCCTTTTCGACTAAAACTTATCACAAAAGTCTCTAAAGGTGATAAAATAGCTTTAGTTAGTCTACTATCGTACTGATGTTATATCGTAGTGATGTTTACGGTCCTGATTCATTTAACTGTCAATATTGCACCAACCACTAGTTGTCTTTGCACCACCCAAAGGTCGACTAGAAGAAAATGCTTAAGGTTTTAAGTCCGCCTCTGTAAGTTTGTGTGCATGGAGTATTAAATAAATAAATAAATACCAAATAAATAAATAAACAAATAAGTCTTCTTCTTCCTTCCCTTGTCCCATTATTTGGAGTCGGGTCTCCTCAATTTCCTGCGCCAAGTTGCTCTGTCTTGGGTTGTCTATTGGGCTTGTTTGAGTCCTCTTTCTTTAATGGACCACCAGGTCAATGGCGGGTGGCCTCTACCTTCTTTTTTTTCGGTCGGCGTAGAGAGATTTGCACCACATGGTCCACACTACGTCTCTTGACGTGATCATAACAGCGAAGTCGGTTTTCGGTCATTTTATCTGTAACAGATGCCACTTTGAAGCGTCCTCGTATGTGTTTATGCATCTTCTTTGTTGTCCAGCATTTAGACCCATACAATAAACCTGTACGGACTGCCGTTATGCTACATTAGTGATGCAGTAAAATAAAAACAACGGTATAAAACCATGTAGTTATTTTTTTCTGCGTAAACTAACGTCGTAACTTATTCATGTAGAACAAAACTTAATTCAAAGAGTAACTTATTTTTTGAGCAATAAAAAATGAGTTTTCCGTATCGGAACACAAACCCAGCCAAAATGGAACACGTCCAAAAAGTCTTGAAGTCACAACTTACAGGAACTTTACTAGTACTAACGTAGAAGAATATTCGCCGTATATCATTTTATATGCTGTGTAATGAGCATAATTTAAATTACATACCATAATACAGCTAATTTTAAGTCAAGTCTCTGTTTCAAGTAAAATATACGGTTGGCCATTAGCCGTGAGCGGACAGTATGCATCGCATCGTACCAGGATTTTGCATTTCCATCTTATTGTTGCTCTGGCCTCGTTTGGATGAAAATATTTTATAGTTCAAGCCCGAGCGAGCCGTCCCGCATTTAGTTTCTTTCGCTTCCTGTAATTTGCTTTCGCGATGTATTTTTTCTCCTTTTCATCTCGCTTATTCCAATTTAAAATGGAACGTGCATAAAAACCTCAGATATTATTCGACGCATTCTGCGAATACTGGACTGTGGCATTTATAGTGGTTGTAGCAAAACTCATATTCGTACAACGAGCGTGCCGGCGATGCTATTCTTGCGAAGCATGCCAGCGAATAACTACGCAACTGTCATTTTAATTATTCATTTGTAATTCTCAGTTAGGAAATATAGTAGCGTTAAAATGCTCATGCTTAAAAATGGATGCGGTCTGTTAGTGGGATATGCATAATGTACAGTGAGGTAGAAAACGCAATATTCGGTGACCTATTTAATTTTTGCCATTATTTTTGCGCATATTGCTACCATTCCAGTCATGCTCTGCCACAAAGCTGACACTATGTTTGCTTTCAGGTATAATTGCAGACAATTTACGCGTTTTAATTTTGGTCTGAAAATGTAATTTGATAGTCAAGCTCCACGAGCTCAACAAACGTTTAATATTAGCGTACTAATCTAGGAATGAAAAATAGAACAGCTTATCATCCGGCAAAAGTGAGAGTCTGGTGCAAGTAGGTCAGTAGGTGACTGTGTGGCGATAGATTAACAAACTGCTTCCTCTCGTGGCCCACTGAGGTCTTTAAGCTCAACATTTGCTGACAAACTAGTTGTGAATTCGCTTGGAGTTCTGCGTATCTTATAACAATCTTGCGGAGAAAAAGTAGAGCATGATAATGTGGAAATTAAAAAAGTATGAATCTCGGAGGGTGGAGTTCGTTTAAAATATAATTTAATCATTGTAATTTCGCACCCTTTCTTCTGTGATAGGAATTTAATAACCAATTTTGATTTTTCAACTGATAGAAAGAAACGCTAGCTTTATCTCTTCGCGACTTTTACTGCTAGAATGTGTAAGTTAAGAATACTATAAAAACAAAACTTATTAAAAACAAACAAAAATATTCATTTTAATCTAGTGGCACGTTAACCTCATTTAACACCATAATAATATTGTTATAAAAAGTGCCAGCAATTAGTGTTAAAGTACTCTCTTGAAGTACGCACTCATTCCGACACGTAAAACAAGGGTGAGCTGTATATAAAAACATAACACTTTTGTTATAACATGTACATTATATATTTAGGCTAGTCGTTTCCAAAGATTTTGTATTACATTCCTATTACGTTTACAAAAGTCTTTTTGGTAAGAAAACATATTTTTCATAATAAATATCAATGTGATTCTTCTATACAGTTTAAATGATACCAAATCTGATGAAACTTAAATACGATGTTATTTTCTTTTACTATTTATGTTTTCCTCATTTCTTTATATTATATGAAAAGAATCTACTAATGATAATAATGATCTAATTTTGTTGGAACGAGCGGAAGCAACATCAAAATAAGTAACGTAAAACATAATTTGTTACATTATATTATTTAACCTTATTCTGTGGCCCAAATTCAAGATTGTACCTACATTATTATTTAAGTATTATTAAGCCAAGGATTTCTTTTGAAACGTGTGTGTGTTTATAGACAGAAATCTCATTAAAATGGGGTTAAATTGTCCCATTTTTCTGTAAATTTCACTCCAAGTTCCAGGGTGGTATTTTAAGAAGTAAGAATGCCTCTACTAGTGTATAGTGATTACCGCGGTGGTTCTAACTTGTAGTGAGGTAAAACTCCAATACTCCCTGGTATTTTTTCGTAAAAGTACAGGCGCCTTTTGAAGGCTTCCCTCGATAAAAACCAGCAAAGTGTGAGTCAGACTCGCGCACGAAGGGTTCCGTACGCTTATCGCAAAAAACGGCAAAAAAATCACTTTTGTTGTATGGGAACCCCACTTAAATATTTATTTCATTCTGATTTTAGTACTTTTGTTACAGCGGCAACAGAAATACATCATCTGTAAAAATTTCAACTGTCTAGCTGTCACGGTTCATGAGATACAGCCTGGTGACAGACAGACAGACGGACAGGATGGAAGGTTTTAGTAAAGGGGTCCCGTTTTTACCCTATGGGTACGGAACCCTAAAAAAGGCTATCTTCAATTAGCCTTTCTGACAAAGTGTGTCACTTTGTCAGAAAGGCTCAGCGATAACTGTTGTTGAAAGTTCAAAATCTTACTTATATTACAAATGCGAAAGTTTGGATGTGTGTATGTTTGTTATTCAATCATGCCAGAAGAGCTGAATGGATCTTGATGAAATTTGGCACAGAGATAGATTATAATCAGGAATAGCACATATATTTTTATCCCGGGAATATTTTCTCTCGATCTATCCAATCTCCCTTATGATTATAAAACCTATAATAAAAAATATTGGACCTTGAATAATCGTGGTTTAGAGATTGTTGTATCAGATTTACGAGACCAATAAATAACCTAAGCGATCTGACTACTACGCACTCAGAAGTTGACTGCCTCTCTCAAAATCTAAATAGTTTTTTGCATAGAATCACAAGTCAGTAATCAGTTTTCTTTAAATACCTTAATTTTCCACATCAGAACATAGCAGGATTGATAAATAAATCTTTCTACAAAAATAAATTACCTGACAAAAGAATAATTATAGATGTTATTTGTGTAACAGAACATTTCATACAAATGGGTTATGAGGATTTATAGAACATTCCAAATTTTTATCCAGCCACTTTTTTTTCTAGAAGTACTGAGAGAGGAGGGGTGTGTAGGGTTTTTTGAATGTTGCGCTGTAGAGTTATTATCTTATAAAATTATCATTATTTGTATATATAACATTATTTGAATTCCTAAACCTAATTATGAAGTCATTTAAGAAAAATTTGAAAATATTTTGCCTAAAGTTTGTATATCTGCAAATAAAAAAAACATCGTGTATGGTAATTTTAATATTGATGTTTTGAAAAAAACAAGACTACATTGGATTTTGAGTATTTTCTTATGAAGTACAATCTAAAACTAGCGCTTTATACTACTGCAAGGTTAAGTAACATGTCACTGTGAGTTAAAATTACTTTTTTCAATACTATTATATTTCAATGGCTAATACTCATGTGTCCATTTATTACCAGAACTGCCGAGGGATCAGGACAAAACTTATAACTTTGTATTTAAATATATTTGCGCATGCTTATGATATAATTGTTTTCACCGAGACTTGGCTAACACCGACCATTTCATATAATGAATTTATTGACCAACTTTATGTCGTGTTTAGGTGCGATCGTGATCGTTTAGTTACATACGAAAAAGATGGTGGTGGTGTTCTTATAGCAGTCTCTCGAGGATTGAAGCCTTCCTGTCTGTCATTGTCTCCTCCCTTAGTTTTACCCGTGCAAATACTAATCATAATTCCTGTTTTTAATGATACCTATAATTTAATATGTGCTACATACAACCGAACACTACGAACGAAATATACATTACTTTTCTTAATTTTCTTTTAGTGTTGTTTGATGATGCTCGTGTAGACAACGCTATTTTAGTGGGTGATTTCAACATGCCACAACTAAGCTGGGTCAAAAAATCATCATTCATGGAATGCGCTACTAATAATACTTTCAATGTAATTCGTCAACTATTCAACTTTTGTTCGCAACTAAATAGTAGACAATTTCTTTTTATTTTTTATTTTTTGTAATCATTCGACCAATTGTAACAATCGTATCTTAGATTTGTTTTTCAGTAATAATCATTCTGTAAATTTCTTCTCTGATAATCCCCTCTTGCGCATTGATAATTATCATCCTGCCTTTTATTCTCATAAACCATTTGCAAACACATCACGTAAGTCGAAAAGTAAATTGTATGAACTTAATTATTATAAAGCCGACTACTGCAGGATTAATAAAGATATTAATGGTGTTGATTGGAATGGTTTATTAGATAGGTTGACGCCAGAGGAAGAAGAAAAGTTGACGTCTCTTCGTTGTACGTGAAACTTTACGAAATTATTGGATCGCATATACCCACATGTAAACAGAGTAATCGTAACTTTCCCATCTGGTTTACAAAATCACTTATTCGTTTATTTAAAAATAAAACTTATGCATGGATAAAGTGGAAGAAACGCGGGAATATATGTGATTTTGAAAAATGTTCCCTTCTTAGAGCAACTTTAAAAAAAAAGACTTTTGAATGTTATAAAATATACACGGAGTCAGTTGAAGATAACATTAATACCAATATCAAGGCCTTCTGGACATATAATACGTCTCCAACCGTAAAACCGCAAATAAAATACCTGACACAGTACATTACAACAAAATTTCACCTATGATCCTACTACAACATGTAATTTATTCTCTAGTTTCTGTCACTTGGTGTATGAGCCCTCCACATTTGATCTTGATTCATGGGAACCTCCGTCTACTAGTGATGCTTTTACTATAAGTGAAAACTTTTAATTGGCCTTAATCTAATTATAATAACGAACAATTGTTAAAATTAGCTATAAGTTTTGCGAATAAAATAAAATAAAATATAAATTTATTTAAATTTCACTTTCCTTTAGAAAGTATTCGTAAAGAATAAAAAATGCTGGATTTTACCAAAAGACCTGACCCGCGGGCTTATTACGTATAAAACAGCAATTAGCAATATTTGCGCAGATATTGTACATTCATCGCGCGATTATCGCTTTAATTCAAAAAATTGGAAGGCTTATTATTTTTGCGAAATAATTGCTCTTCAATCGCGAATCCGCATTATATATGAGCTATAGCCACACCATAATAATTTTACGAGAGCACTGCTAACAATAAAAATTCGCTAAATGAAATGTGCATTTATCGCAAGGTGATCGCGATCATTTCGTATTACGTATGGATTTTGACAGCAGAGCGACAGCGATCGGCGAGCAAATGTGGCTGTCAAATTCCGATTTCTTTTTCCCTTGTTGTTAGTCAATTGCCAATCGCTCGCTGATGGCTGAGTAGGTACAGAAGTTTTTGAGTATTTGGTGGCTTTTTTCGTGTGTTATTTTGTGGCTACTTTTATTTATTGAAATAACAAATTCCTAGTGAATATTGTAATGACAAATTGGTGTTGTTTTGTGTCTCTAATGTCGCAACTGGACTATTTGTTGAATCATTGAAACAGAAGTGATCACGGTAAAGTGGAGTATTTTTATATACTGTAGTGTTGGTTACCTCAGCAAAGCTTATATGTTTACCTACTAAATACTTACAAATACATTAGATTGTGATAATTCCGCAATAAGTATCTTCTATTATATTCTGTTTTTTATATGGCAAGCACCGATGTCGACTATTCTGCCAATGTCTAAATTAATTTGGTAAAATCAATTTTACGTTTCATAGCTCAAATGCGAGATAATGTAGTCTATTAAGTGATGTTCTAATGCATTATCGATTCGATTTCTTATAACAATCGACCATTCGAAGAAATTGTAATCAAATCTACACATTGACATTTTAGTCATCCAGTTTTTCAAATTAATTATTAAATTATGTAAATAAAATGAAAATATCCAATTTTCACTGCCATATTTACTTTACACCAATACTTTAAATCTGCGAATATTAATTTACCGGAATATTGGAGCTAACTAGTAATCAAATTGACTATTGTAACAAAACAGCCTCCATGAAGTGTTGCTCTTTCATAAGCAGGTTAATTCATGAAATGATACATTTTATAAATCATCAGACAGATAAAATAGCTTCTGTTAAAAGTGACAGTCAAAAAAAAAAACTTGACTTAAAGGCCTCAGTAGCCAGGTCACTAAATTGATCGCGCAATAATTGTACAATTATTGCTACTTGCTGTTCCTTACGTAATAAGCCCGTTGGACGGTATACCTGCGATATTTTATAATATTTAACAAATGTATATCATGTGGAAACTTACCTGACGTGTGGAAACGCGCAAATATGTACCAATACACAAAAGTGGTTCTAAAAATGACGTGGAGACGTATCGTCCAATCTCAATATTATCAGCATTCTCTAAGCTATTTAAAAGGCTTGTTCATTTTGAGATTTAGCAATTTATTCGTGGTGTTCTAATAAAAGAGCAGCATGGTTTTGTCAAAATAGGTCTTGCATAAGTTATCTCTTAATATTTACATCACAACTTTTAGAAAATATGAACAATAGGCAACAAACGGACGTAGTATACACTGATTTTCAGAAGGCGTTTGACAAAGTTGATCACAGACTGCTACTTAATAAAATCGCATTGAATGGTATCAAAGGGACCTCCTGCGTTGGTTTGTTTCTTATGTAAATAATAGGACACAGAAGGTGGTGATTGATGGCTTCGAGTCCAGCTGTATCCAAGTCACACCCGGAGTCCCACAAGGTTCAATTCTAGGACCTCTAATATTTATTCTATTTATTAATGACATTAAAGATTGTTTCCAGAATTCAAAATTTCTCTTATACGCGGATGATTTAAAAGTTTATAAAAATTGCAATTTGACTTTCAACAGGATCTTGATCGTTTTTCTAACTTTTGTTCTTCTAACAAACTTCACCTTAGCCTGCTCAAATGTCATATTATAACAATACTAAAAAGAAAAATGTTATTAATTTTAATTATCGACTTGCTAATAGTATTATCAACAAAATTACTTGTCTTCGTGATCTTGGTGTGCAGTTGGACTTAAGACTTCACATGGATAGTCATGCTGACCGTATCGTTAATAACGCATACCAGATGTATGGCTTTGTGATGAGAGCATCTAGAGAGTTCCGTCGACACTCCACGTTCTTGCACTTGTACAAATCCATAGTTAGACCACAATTAGACTATGCAGTACCTATCTGGAGTCCCTATTATGAAAAGTATCGTGAAATTATAGAATTAATTCAACGTAAGTACCTTCGAGCCATGGAGTATAGGTGTTTTCGAAAAAAAGCGTCATATCGATTCCCAAAAAATATTGTCATTGACTGTAATGTAAGGACATTACAGTCAATGCGCACGCTCCTTGAGACAATGACCCTATACAGTGGTTGCCGAAACAAATTTAACTGCCCCGACTTGGTGAACAGTTTGTGTTACCTGGTTCCTCGAACAGTGCAGGGCGCACCAGGCAAAACAAAATTTTTTTGGTGATTAGTCTTGCAAATCTAATGCTGGCACTCACTGCTACGCCGTTTAGTCGATACATACAATACGCTATTTTGTGCAGTTGACATATTTTTTGTAAGCAGATATACCTTTAGAACTAATATAATCAACATTTGACGGATCAACAGTAGCTTCTAATGTTTCTACATATCTTGACTACAATAACGTTTTCTAATCAGTTTGTCTTATTGTAAGTAGTAATCTGAGGAAAATTTAGTGGGTAGTATATTTATTAAGTCATATGTTTTAGACAATTTGTATATTTTCAGTATGCTACTGTATGTTTTCCCTATAAAAATAAATAAATAAAAAAAAAGTAGTAACACTTGTATTGACAACTTTGCGCATAACTACAGAAAAAACTGCAAAGTTGATGTTAAAGATCTGGTCCTTTCACAGCCTCAAATACTTAAAGTAGCTATTAACAAAACTTGTACATTACAATATTGGAAAACTAAAAAGAAGTACACAAGCTTGAATAATTTAAAAACTTTTAAAATGCATCTTAGCTCTCTATCATTTATACAAGTTTTTGATTCTATGGACGCAAACAAAGCTTTTGAAAATTTCATGGATGATTTCTCTCTTTTACAGATGTACATTATGTTTTCCGAAAAAAATATATCCATAAAACAAATAAGGACATGAAATGTATATCTCGAGGAATACAAATATGTAGTAAGAAATGAAGACAGTTACTTTGAGAAAATAAATTAAATTCGGGTTCAGTGAAAAAAGAACTCTACAAAACTTTATAGAAAAATAATCAAGCTAACACAAAAGGCACAAAATAATCATCATATAAATAACGCCCAAAATAAATTGAAAGCTGCCGGGCAGATAATAAATAAAACCAAATTGTATTCGCCACAGGAGGCTATCATGTGCATTAATAGAGATAATTTGTCGTTAAAACACCCCGCAGATATTGCAAAAAATTTAATAATTATATATTAATGGCATTGAAAATTATTTAGAAACTGACATCACGTTGAATAAAATTAATTTTAATTATCAGTCTTTAAATTCCTTGTTTATGCAACCTGTTACAATTGACGACATAATAAGAATAATTTCCATCCTAAAAAACAAATACTTTTGGATACGATGGCGTTTCTACTAAACTCATAAAATTCACTAAAGACATAATTGCACCTCCATTAGTGCATATATTACTAGTTGCTTCTGTTCTGTAGTATGATATTATTTTCTGAAGGCAGTCTACCGATAAGGAACTAGTATTTAGAATGCAAAAGAGATGTACCTATAAGGTCAATGTTAGTGCTGTCATCCTTATTTTAAATCATTATAAATATTAACTTTTCCGTCCTTATATATTTTTCAAACAGCTTTTTTTGTAAAAAACAATCTAAAATTATTTAAAAATCTCAGAAGTCAGAAGAAATCCAATACGGACTCAATATTTAAACTTAGGTGTGTCATGTGAAATGTAAAACCGTACCTAATATAATGAAAAATATGACTGTAATAAAATTTAAAAGGGCGCTAAATTAAATATTAATTGAGAAATGTTATAACAAAATTGACGACTTCCTTAATGATGAATCGTTGAATGTTTGGCTTATTTTATTATTGTTATAGCTGCTACCAAGTATTCTGATTGACGTTCTTATTATTTTGTTTTGATTTCATTGTGATAATTTTTACTAGCGTAACCAGTCCGACATTTATACATAACATTTATAAAACAAATATTCTGTTGTTCTATGGTTGGTAATGTCATAATTATTGTAATAGTTGTATGTTTTTTTTAGTTACTTGTATGTTTTTGTGTTGCAAATTTAAGGGAACACAACGGCACGTAGCCGTGTAGCCAATAGCTGAAATAAGCCCCTGGCCCAATTTCCCGTCTAGCGAAGCGAGAAGTAATTTAAATACCCCATAATGATTGTACCATTTCTTTTGCGGCGTGACTGTTGAGTGTCACGGGAAAACTCGCGGTCGGGTGCGACACAAATTAGGGATTTTCCTCTTATTTCGATATTTTTAGCGGTATGGCGTCCGAAATTTGCGAAAAATTCTCTGTATTTATAAGTAATTAATTTGAAGATTTTTTTTGCGGATGGGTGAGAGCTTTCAAAACAACTATTTGAGCACATCACGTATAAGTGGTTGGTCCGCATTCAATTTAAATAGTTTCAGGAATTTAGGTTTGTGCATGCAGTGAAAATAGATTTTTGAAGCTGTAAAATGTTCGTTTCATCGTCGGTTCATTTAATCGTATTTTCAAACGAACAATACCTGTTTTTAACAACCAAGAAGACTATTAAGGTGCTTATACAGGCTGGAAAATCCCTTTGCCCTAAACAAAATTAGCTCGAAATTTATTAGATTAAAATGTCAAGGGGAAACATTGCCCTTCAACAGAAAACAAACATTTACTTTACAACAACTTTGAGATAATTTAAGCTCCGTAATCGCAAAGTTTGAGCTCTATTTCAAAGCCTTAAAACTTTTCTAGCCGACTAAACAAATGTCAGGGGAATTTAAGTACTTCTTTTTGCCCATAGAAATATTTTTAGCTCCCATTTTTGTTCAAAAACTTTGGACGACACGCGTGTCAAAGTACCTCCGTACTAAAATATTTTCTTTGTAAAAGCTGTCAAAAGTTACAAACACCTGTCGGGGGTGACATTACCATCGCATTACATTCGCATAAATGATACACGTTAACTCGTTTGTTCCCTTTATGACGTGCACATTTACCCACGCGCCAAAATTAGGCCAAACTCCAGTGTCCCCTGCGGCAAATATGGCCGTTTTATTATTATATTTATTCCACTTTAACAAGAAGTTGATAAAAATCTATCGTGTGAGCTCGTTGACAAGCCGCCAGGCTGGAGGCGCGCCAGAGCATACAACGATGCAGTTTTTTATCCACGCACCAAATTTCCTACGCGGAGTATACTTCGTTTTAATTTACCCATTTTGGCACGTAACGGCGGAACTGCCTTTTCACTCTCATAATTAAATTTACAATAGTTGGTGAGGGATGTAGAATTAGCTACTTGGACGATTGACCGTGACCCGTGCATAATTCAGAATATACTTGTATTTTTTTTTGCAGAGCCCCCATAGCGCGCCGTTAACTAAATCATAGCATCACAAGCAACATATAATACAATCATGTTAAGCTTTCCGTCCAAACATCATAAGTAAACTTATCCCCTAAATGCCCACGGTCAAACAAATGTCACGCTCACGGATGACAATGAAAATGTCGGGTCATCATAAATAACGCAGGGTGAAACTAACGGCTCGTCGGGATTACGGACTACGAGTAGTAATTACAGCCGGATTAACTAAGCTGCAATTGATTTCGCAGGATTTCAGCCAACAATCAGTGTGTTTCGACTATTTGGTTTACTAGCGATGCTATGTCATTTTGGTTTGGATTAATAGTAATGATAACATCAGCGGTTTGGGATTTTTTTTAAACGACTTCAAAAAAAGGAGGAGGTTCTCAATTCGACGGAACCTTCTGTTTTTTGTATGTTCCCCGATTACTCAAAGACGCCTGGACCGATTTGGAAAATTCTTCTTTTGTTTGAATACTGCCCTATTGGTCCCATGGTCATCAGATCAGGATCTGATGATGGAATCAAGGAGATATCGAGGGAATTCATCAAATATTTTAGGCATACATATAGTGATTTTGGTATTTTCATCAACAATGCAATCATTTGCACCCAAAAAGTATAATTTGGTGAAGTGGAACTGATGATGAACAATACTAAATATGGCCACTAGAACTCCTTAATGCTAAGTACGTCACAGGTTTAACATATCTAGAATAATTAACCGACTATGATGAAGCAAATACTTATAAATAAATGGTAGGTACCTACGATGAAAATGGTACCAACGAACTGATCTGATGATGAAGCCACTGGTAAAACCTACCTTCCGGCTTCATCATCAGATCAATTCATGTTTGGGCGTATTGGAATCGTCATGAGATGTACTTTGGCTGTAAATAATTTTCATGGTAATTGGAGGTACCTACCATAACGAAAACCGAATACCATTCCATACCAAACCATACCGTATACCATACACTATTCCGAAGTCGGTGTCAATAAACGGAAAAAATTGGTTCCAAAGACACCGACTTCGGAATATAAAGTTATTTTTAGCTTTATAGAGTTTTGTTTTGGAAGTCAGTTTGATTGTTTTGTTAATAGTTTTTAATCATAATGTGCTTTATTTTTAAAATCCAATAAAAATAATCTATGTTTTATCTAAAAATATAAATAAAAACCAATTGCTGCTTGTCAGTCGGACTATTCTGTGGGCTTAACGCAAGTTTTTACTCATGCTAGATCGAGTTAACGTAAACGTCATTTTGTCTCTTCTTACGAATTTTGATCACCAAACTATTATTATAATATCCGGAGATTATGTCAAAACTAGTTAGGTTCTAAAGAAAAGGTTAAATCTACGTCAAGTTAAACTATCGTTTTATGTCTCAACTCAAGATTTCATCTTTAGGTCAAATAGAAAGTAAGACATTTTATTTTTTATCAAAAGAAAGATCGAAATCGTTTAGCCCATAAAACGCTAAATCTTTTAAGAATTTTCATTATTATTTAACGTCTAGAACAGTTTTATTTTCAGGATAAACTGAAACGTTGAAAAATATAAAGGATGTTAAGATGCCTCTTTGTAGAATCAGAGCCTTTGGCGTTTCCTTATAAACAAAATTAATATTATACAGAAACTTTTTTTTATTAAGTTAATCGTTTCTGTTAGTGCCAATGGGACTAGCAGCAACTCTGATTCGAGTTTCAAACTGAATGGACCGTTTTATTTTGTCTCCGCTACAGTGAATCTAAAAGTAATTGCTATAGTTTTCTTAGTTTGATTACGAGATAAATAAATCGTTACAATCACTAAGAGCTGATTTTGCAAAATCAAATAAGTTGTGACAGATTTTGTACGATAAATCGGACTAGAATTCTAAATTATTCTTCGGACTTTCATATCTGGCGTTGGAAAAATTAGGCCTGTAGCATGTAATTAAAAAAAAACCTCATATCCTTTAAATATTTAGGTAACTACCAGGATACCAGCAATTGTCCTTAGAACCTGTGCGCCTGAACTATCTCCGATCTTGACAAGTTTATTTCGACGAGGCTAACGACTTATGTGACCGCCAATATGGCTTCTGCCGAAATTGATCTACTGGCGATCTTCTAGCGTATGCCATTCACATTTGGAGTGAAGCCATTGAGAGGCACGGAGAAGATCTTGCCATCTCCCTCGAGATCGCGAAGGCTTTCGATAGGTCTTCCTTTATTCGGTCTGCCCGGTGATCTATACGATTAGATGGCAGACTTCCTGAGGGATGGGTCCATTCAAGGAGTTACCGATGGCTGCCGGGGTCCCTCAGGGGTCGGTAGATACTCTCAGCAACATTTTTCTTGTTGCACATAAACGATCTGCTAAAACCTTTGGGTATGTCGACGACAACACTGTTGCTGAGATGTACTTGTTCAGCGCATGGGCTACTAGGCCTCAGATCCGGTCTCTCCATGAGGCTATGGTGGAGCGCTTGAACCTATCCTTGAAGGCCGTCTCCGAATGGGGCGATGCCGATCTGGTCGCCCCATTCGGAGACGTCCGCTAAAAGAGCTTTATTTTTTTCTAAAAGAGCCAATTTCACTCGGCTCCTTCCTTCCGTGGTTTAACGTCGACCCTCACTTTTGGCAAATACATTGAGGCAAAGGCTCAGCGGGCTGCCAAAAATTGGCACATTGGTTAAAACCACGCCAGAGCAGCTGCTCAAGTTGTATCAAGCGCAAGTTAGATCATGCATGGAGTACTGTTGTCTACTCTGGAACGGATCAGCCAAATACCAGCTTGATGCACTTGAGTCGATCGAAAAACGGGCCTAGACGCTCATCGGCAATGAGGCACTGGTCGAGTCAAAGCTCCAGAGAGCCTTAAACATTGACGCCGATTTGCCAGCTTGTCGGTTTTAGATTGGTTTAATTTCGGGGAGAGTGCTATGGAATTACAATGATCTAAGTCCTACTAGCCCGTTCCGAAATCGGACTACAAGATGTACGACGATGTGCCCTCGGTAAATGGTTGACATCCCACCCATACGCACTAAACGTTTTGGAAATACTATCATTGTGCCTACAGCTAAGGAGTGGAATACCCTGCCTGAGTCTGTGTTCCCCGATTGCTACAATCTAGGGGTCTTACAGTCAAGAGTGAATAGGCTACATCTAGGCTTCTTCTTCTTCTACGGCAAGCGTGCTTCGCCGTCGGCAACATTGTCGCTTACCATCAAGTAAGATAGCGGTCAAGCGCGAGCCTATCAAAAATAATAAAACAATAAATATAACTTCACACATGCTCGCAAATAAACCACACAACATATTTAAGAGATAACAGATTCACATTTTTCATTTCGTTTTTGTCAGTAATTTTTACCTCATTTTCCTTGTTTCAGAATAACTATCTATTATTTTTTTTTTTTCTTTATCGCAGATAAGCATCCATTCAACACTGTCACACCTGATGGTAAACAATGATCTGGTCGTCGATGGAACGCGGTAGCCTAGAAATAATCTAAATACTCTAAGTATCTATCAAGAAACACAGACTCCGGAAGGGAATAATTCTGCTCCTCAATTACACGCACAAGGAAAATATTCCCAAATCGTTTTGTGCGTAGTTGTAAGTGGAATGTCCACCAGAAGGTTAATGGTGGCGTATCTAAGAACATCTTTTGTGAAAGGGATTTGGCGGCATAATATGTACAATTATACTTGTACAAATATAACAAGAACAAAATCAAACTAGAAATAGGTATGCTATAAACTACAATTATTAGCTGTACCTTTTCCTTTAGAGGATACTCAGTGATATTTAATTGGACGGCGTGGATTAACGTCGCATGGGACATGTTCAATTGCTATGCATGACCTGTGATATACCTAGAATGCTTACAAATCGTGAAGTCAGTTGAAATGATTTGAATAATAGTGAATGTCACCTGCAGTAACTACTTCGTAGCATTAGTCAAAATTAAGTATATTATTCGATTCTCTGGTTAAATCTATTTATTAGACACTAGCAGTTGCCCGCTAATTCGTCCGCGTGGCATTTGGTTGATCACGCCCTGTAGAATGGTTAATAATACAAATAAGTTTTCGCCCCGTACTTTGAAAAACAAGTTAGATAGTAGAGTAAGATACACTAAAAAATGTTCAACTTCATATAGGTAGAAGTATTGATTAATATTCCCAGTCCGCATTTAAAAATATATCCAATAGTTTAGTCAATATAGGTAGTTTGACTATCTAGTTTGGCTATCTATAGAATTAGAATTATCTTTAGAATTTTTATTCAAGATTTATTCGATAGTTTCAAAGTGCCCGTATGCACTAGTATTGCCAGTATTGTCTTCTCGTCGTCCCCACCCTGGATACTCAAATAACGTTGACTGTTTTTCCCTCTGGGGCAAATATAAATAGATGATCCGCATTACTAACCCGCGACCAAGGCACATACAGTTGGCCGAGGGAAAAACGATTAAACCTAAGGTCGACACCAGCGGCCTTTAGGGTCTGCTTTTGACTCTTATTTATGGTCATCGAGAAGTAAGCGGCTACTGGAAATATATGCGCATAAACTATAAGAGGAAGTTGATGGGGATGAGAGATGTGCGTTGCATAAAAATAGTTTCAACTAAGCCACACCTATTGAGAATTTCGGCTTCGATAATGTTTCTCTGAGCTGCAGTTTCCTTAAGTCGGGTTCCATTGCACAGCTTGGGTGGAGTAAGATTTTAAGTTAGATTTCGTGTGAAGAAAGTCTAGTTAGTAACAGGGACCGAAACCGGTATGAATAATACCGGTATGTTTCGGTTAGTTACAGGTATTTTAAAAGGTTACCTTAATTTTTAAATATTAAAAACAACCTTTATTAATACCGGTTACCGAAATAAAAATTACCTCTATCTTACACGTGCCGTCCGTCGGCATTAGTCAAAATATTAAAGGGCGCGCATCGCCTGTGTGTGTCAAAGAGTCGAGTCTAACTGCGCGCGCCGGCGAACGCCGACCAATCACGGCTCTGGCTGGCACGGCGACGTGTCTCTCAGTTTGCTAGCGAAGCGAGTGTGGTTTGTGTTGGATAGTTTTGTTGGCTTGGTAAATTATAGATAAAACATATTATTAATATACTTAGAAATGGGCAGAAAGCAAAAAAAAATGTGTCACACACCGTTTAGTCGATACATAAAATAAGCTATTTTGTGCAATTGTCATATTATTTGTAAGCAAATATACCTTTAGAACTAACATAATCTAAATATTTATGGATGAACAGTAGCTTCTAATGTTTCTACATGCCCTGACTATAATAACTTTTGCTAATCAGTTTGTTTTACTTGTGTAAATAGTAATCTGTGGAAAATGTAGTAGGTAATAATAATGTAATGTATATTTGTTAAATCATATGTTTAAGACACTTTGTATATTTTTAGTATACTACTGTTAGTTTTCCCTACAAAAATAAATAAATACAAATTTCGCGTTTAGCGTTCTGATTGGTTGGTACCGCTGAGAAACTACCAATCTGAACGCTGTATTTGCATAAACTGAGTTTAGTTGAACGAATCGCGCGCGTAGATTTGGCATTCTTCACTGTATCGTTCGCAGCGCTGTGTCTTGTTTTTTTTTTATTTTGTCTGTGGCTGTGGCTAACGTTTAATTAAATTTTATTAAATTGTTTTAATTTATGCTTTCGGGCAAATGAAGGTAGTCAAACAGAACACAGAGCGTGGCCAGATCTTAAAATTGATCATTTTATGAAGATGTTCGGCCATTTCATGAAATGGAACATCGAACGCTCATGATGTGGTTAGACGCACGACTACTTCATGATGTGGCTAAATATTTGTGATCTTAATTAATTTTCCGGTCTTGATAGGACTGGGTGTATTATGGGCATTCAACATCACCTTGGTTTTGTCCATGTTCATCCTAAGACCCACTATTTTGGAAGCTCTACTGAGGTCATCGAGCATTGTACTAAGGTCCTCCATGGTCTCAGCCATAACTACTAAATCGTCGGCAAAGCGAAGGTGTGTGATGTACTCACCATTGACGTTGATGCCTAGCCCTCTCAAGTCCAGACTTGTCCTTGAGGACAACCTGCAGTGCAGCGGTGAATATTTTCGGAGATATGACATCTCCCTGTCTAACACCTCGCTGCAGAAGGACGGGTTTCGAGGTCAAACACTTCGATGTACTTTCGAAGGCTTTCTCGTAGTCCACAAACGCTAAACATAGAGGCAGGTTGTACTCTTCGGCCCTAAGTATTACCTGCCGCAGCGTATGTATGTGGTCTACGGTGCTGAAGCCTTTACGGCATCCAGCTGGTTCGGGAGGCTGGAAATCGTCAAATTTGCGCTTGAGACGATTCGTGATGGATCTTGAAAACAGCTTGTAGACATGACTAAGAAGTGAGATGTGCCTAAAGTTTTTCAGTAGGGCATTGTCGTCCTTCTTGAAGAAGAGTACCATCACACCCCAGCACCATACCTGTGGCGTTTTTCGCCCAAGTATGAAGGAATCAAACAGTTTCTGAAGGGCCTACTACTGGTTCTCCACTCGCCTTCAGGAGTTCGGCCGTAATTCCGTCATCACCCGGTGCCTTGTTGTTCTTAAGCTGTTTCGGAGCAATCCTTATCTCATATAGGCTGACGTCCGTAAGGTCTTTGGATAGTATCGGGTCAATCTAGCTCTAGGGTCATTTGCTAGATTTGCGACGGGTTTACTGGTTGACGTGTACAACTGCCCATAGAATCTCTCGATCTTCCTCAGAAGCTCCGGTTTGGCGGATACGATACTGCAATCATCGGTCTTCAGTTTCGTAAGCTGGCGCTGCCCAATTGCCCAGTAGACAGATCTCTTGCATAGACCTTGTAGCCCTTATGCCGCTCAATCGCGTCTTTAATACTTTCGGCATGAAAGCGGTGGAGGTAGTTTTTCAAGGACTTTGAGATCCGTCTATTTAGCTGCCGGTATTTCAACGCATCGTCTGAAGTCTGCAAGATCATCTCACGCCTCTCTTTCATGAGATTAAGAGTAGTATCAGAGAGCATTTTGTTCCTATCTGTACGGCAGGCCTAGAAAACTTAGACCCGACCGCATGGACAGCTTCCACAAACCTATCGCCGTATTCGTCCACGGAGCTCCCTAGGCACTTGATACGATTCTGGTGTTCGAGCTGAAAGGTGTCGGGGTTTTGGATCTGGATCTGTGCTGGACGGAGCGTAGACTTCATCAGTCGAGACCTTTCAAGCTTGATATTAATGTTCAATGTGCCTCTTACCATGCGGTGATCGCGACCGGTTTTCACCGATTTGATATTTTTCTGGTTGACATGATGAAGAAGATCAGAAATCATTTAGTACTTTTTTATTTAGTTTTGTCAAGCTTTGGCACCTAATGCCCAAATATTAAAACGCTACTCAATTTTAAGTTAAGTCTCTTGCTGTCTCTATCACTCTAAGTCAAAGTGACTGTATCACCACGAGACTTAAGCCCTATTTATAAGATGCAAGTTTATTGCCTGTAGCAATAAACTTCGTATAAATAGGGCTTCAGCGGCATCTCGACATCAAGTGGCGTTTGAATATTTGGCCAGAAGTCCTGTAATAATAAACATATTATGACTAATTAGCACAAAGGTCTCGCCATCTTGTCATCTTCCATACTTTGTACTGAGTTTGGCACGTTTCCGTTATCTTTCATTTGTTTTGATGAATTATCAGAAGATAAATCTGGGGCAGAGGCATTTGAATTTAATTGGAGTAGATGCATCTGGATCCAACGTAGTAGATATCTGCGTCAGTGGTTTATTTGAATTTTCCGTATTCTTTCATTCATCAGCAGAATGAACTGGTTCCTCGAACAGTGCAGGGCGCACCAGGCAAAACAAAATTTTTTTGGTGATTAGTCTTGCAAATCTAATGCTGGCACTCACTGCTACGCCGTTTAGTCGATACATACAATACGCTATTTTGTGCAGTTGACATATTTTTTGTAAGCAGATATACCTTTAGAACTAATATAATCAACATTTGACGGATCAACAGTAGCTTCTAATGTTTCTACATATCTTGACTACAATAACGTTTTCTAATCAGTTTGTCTTATTGTAAGTAGTAATCTGAGGAAAATTTAGTGGGTAGTATATTTATTAAGTCATATGTTTTAGACAATTTGTATATTTTCAGTATGCTACTGTATGTTTTCCCTATAAAAATAAATAAATAAAAAAAAAGTAGTAACACTTGTATTGACAACTTTGCGCATAACTACAGAAAAAACTGCAAAGTTGATGTTAAAGATCTGGTCCTTTCACAGCCTCAAATACTTAAAGTAGCTATTAACAAAACTTGTACATTACAATATTGGAAAACTAAAAAGAAGTACACAAGCTTGAATAATTTAAAAACTTTTAAAATGCATCTTAGCTCTCTATCATTTATACAAGTTTTTGATTCTATGGACGCAAACAAAGCTTTTGAAAATTTCATGGATGATTTCTCTCTTTTACAGATGTACATTATGTTTTCCGAAAAAAATATATCCATAAAACAAATAAGGACATGAAATGTATATCTCGAGGAATACAAATATGTAGTAAGAAATGAAGACAGTTACTTTGAGAAAATAAATTAAATTCGGGTTCAGTGAAAAAAGAACTCTACAAAACTTTATAGAAAAATAATCAAGCTAACACAAAAGGCACAAAATAATCATCATATAAATAACGCCCAAAATAAATTGAAAGCTGCCGGGCAGATAATAAATAAAACCAAATTGTATTCGCCACAGGAGGCTATCATGTGCATTAATAGAGATAATTTGTCGTTAAAACACCCCGCAGATATTGCAAAAAATTTAATAATTATATATTAATGGCATTGAAAATTATTTAGAAACTGACATCACGTTGAATAAAATTAATTTTAATTATCAGTCTTTAAATTCCTTGTTTATGCAACCTGTTACAATTGACGACATAATAAGAATAATTTCCATCCTAAAAAACAAATACTTTTGGATACGATGGCGTTTCTACTAAACTCATAAAATTCACTAAAGACATAATTGCACCTCCATTAGTGCATATATTACTAGTTGCTTCTGTTCTGTAGTATGATATTATTTTCTGAAGGCAGTCTACCGATAAGGAACTAGTATTTAGAATGCAAAAGAGATGTACCTATAAGGTCAATGTTAGTGCTGTCATCCTTATTTTAAATCATTATAAATATTAACTTTTCCGTCCTTATATATTTTTCAAACAGCTTTTTTTGTAAAAAACAATCTAAAATTATTTAAAAATCTCAGAAGTCAGAAGAAATCCAATACGGACTCAATATTTAAACTTAGGTGTGTCATGTGAAATGTAAAACCGTACCTAATATAATGAAAAATATGACTGTAATAAAATTTAAAAGGGCGCTAAATTAAATATTAATTGAGAAATGTTATAACAAAATTGACGACTTCCTTAATGATGAATCGTTGAATGTTTGGCTTATTTTATTATTGTTATAGCTGCTACCAAGTATTCTGATTGACGTTCTTATTATTTTGTTTTGATTTCATTGTGATAATTTTTACTAGCGTAACCAGTCCGACATTTATACATAACATTTATAAAACAAATATTCTGTTGTTCTATGGTTGGTAATGTCATAATTATTGTAATAGTTGTATGTTTTTTTTAGTTACTTGTATGTTTTTGTGTTGCAAATTTAAGGGAACACAACGGCACGTAGCCGTGTAGCCAATAGCTGAAATAAGCCCCTGGCCCAATTTCCCGTCTAGCGAAGCGAGAAGTAATTTAAATACCCCATAATGATTGTACCATTTCTTTTGCGGCGTGACTGTTGAGTGTCACGGGAAAACTCGCGGTCGGGTGCGACACAAATTAGGGATTTTCCTCTTATTTCGATATTTTTAGCGGTATGGCGTCCGAAATTTGCGAAAAATTCTCTGTATTTATAAGTAATTCATTTGAAGATTTTTTTTGCGGATGGGTGAGAGCTTTCAAAACAACTATTTGAGCACATCACGTATAAGTGGTTGGTCCGCATTCAATTTAAATAGTTTCAGGAATTTAGGTTTGTGCATGCAGTGAAAATAGATTTTTGAAGCTGTAAAATGTTCGTTTCATCGTCGGTTCATTTAATCGTATTTTCAAACGAACAATACCTGTTTTTAACAACCAAGAAGACTATTAAGGTGCTTATACAGGCTGGAAAATCCCTTTGCCCTAAACAAAATTAGCTCGAAATTTATTAGATTAAAATGTCAAGGGGAAACATTGCCCTTCAACAGAAAACAAACATTTACTTTACAACAACTTTGAGATAATTTAAGCTCCGTAATCGCAAAGTTTGAGCTCTATTTCAAAGCCTTAAAACTTTTCTAGCCGACTAAACAAATGTCAGGGGAATTTAAGTACTTCTTTTTGCCCATAGAAATATTTTTAGCTCCCATTTTTGTTCAAAAACTTTGGACGACACGCGTGTCAAAGTACCTCCGTACTAAAATATTTTCTTTGTAAAAGCTGTCAAAAGTTACAAACACCTGTCGGGGGTGACATTACCATCGCATTACATTCGCATAAATGATACACGTTAACTCGTTTGTTCCCTTTATGACGTGCACATTTACCCACGCGCCAAAATTAGGCCAAACTCCAGTGTCCCCTGCGGCAAATATGGCCGTTTTATTATTATATTTATTCCACTTTAACAAGAAGTTGATAAAAATCTATCGTGTGAGCTCGTTGACAAGCCGCCAGGCTGGAGGCGCGCCAGAGCATACAACGATGCAGTTTTTTATCCACGCACCAAATTTCCTACGCGGAGTATACTTCGTTTTAATTTACCCATTTTGGCACGTAACGGCGGAACTGCCTTTTCACTCTCATAATTAAATTTACAATAGTTGGTGAGGGATGTAGAATTAGCTACTTGGACGATTGACCGTGACCCGTGCATAATTCAGAATATACTTGTATTTTTTTTTGCAGAGCCCCCATAGCGCGCCGTTAACTAAATCATAGCATCACAAGCAACATATAATACAATCATGTTAAGCTTTCCGTCCAAACATCATAAGTAAACTTATCCCCTAAATGCCCACGGTCAAACAAATGTCACGCTCACGGATGACAATGAAAATGTCGGGTCATCATAAATAACGCAGGGTGAAACTAACGGCTCGTCGGGATTACGGACTACGAGTAGTAATTACAGCCGGATTAACTAAGCTGCAATTGATTTCGCAGGATTTCAGCCAACAATCAGTGTGTTTCGACTATTTGGTTTACTAGCGATGCTATGTCATTTTGGTTTGGATTAATAGTAATGATAACATCAGCGGTTTGGGATTTTTTTTAAACGACTTCAAAAAAAGGAGGAGGTTCTCAATTCGACGGAACCTTCTGTTTTTTGTATGTTCCCCGATTACTCAAAGACGCCTGGACCGATTTGGAAAATTCTTCTTTTGTTTGAATACTGCCCTATTGGTCCCATGGTCATCAGATCAGGATCTGATGATGGAATCAAGGAGATATCGAGGGAATTCATCAAATATTTTAGGCATACATATAGTGATTTTGGTATTTTCATCAACAATGCAATCATTTGCACCCAAAAAGTATAATTTGGTGAAGTGGAACTGATGATGAACAATACTAAATATGGCCACTAGAACTCCTTAATGCTAAGTACGTCACAGGTTTAACATATCTAGAATAATTAACCGACTATGATGAAGCAAATACTTATAAATAAATGGTAGGTACCTACGATGAAAATGGTACCAACGAACTGATCTGATGATGAAGCCACTGGTAAAACCTACCTTCCGGCTTCATCATCAGATCAATTCATGTTTGGGCGTATTGGAATCGTCATGAGATGTACTTTGGCTGTAAATAATTTTCATGGTAATTGGAGGTACCTACCATAACGAAAACCGAATACCATTCCATACCAAACCATACCGTATACCATACACTATTCCGAAGTCGGTGTCAATAAACGGAAAAAATTGGTTCCAAAGACACCGACTTCGGAATATAAAGTTATTTTTAGCTTTATAGAGTTTTGTTTTGGAAGTCAGTTTGATTGTTTTGTTAATAGTTTTTAATCATAATGTGCTTTATTTTTAAAATCCAATAAAAATAATCTATGTTTTATCTAAAAATATAAATAAAAACCAATTGCTGCTTGTCAGTCGGACTATTCTGTGGGCTTAACGCAAGTTTTTACTCATGCTAGATCGAGTTAACGTAAACGTCATTTTGTCTCTTCTTACGAATTTTGATCACCAAACTATTATTATAATATCCGGAGATTATGTCAAAACTAGTTAGGTTCTAAAGAAAAGGTTAAATCTACGTCAAGTTAAACTATCGTTTTATGTCTCAACTCAAGATTTCATCTTTAGGTCAAATAGAAAGTAAGACATTTTATTTTTTATCAAAAGAAAGATCGAAATCGTTTAGCCCATAAAACGCTAAATCTTTTAAGAATTTTCATTATTATTTAACGTCTAGAACAGTTTTATTTTCAGGATAAACTGAAACGTTGAAAAATATAAAGGATGTTAAGATGCCTCTTTGTAGAATCAGAGCCTTTGGCGTTTCCTTATAAACAAAATTAATATTATACAGAAACTTTTTTTTATTAAGTTAATCGTTTCTGTTAGTGCCAATGGGACTAGCAGCAACTCTGATTCGAGTTTCAAACTGAATGGACCGTTTTATTTTGTCTCCGCTACAGTGAATCTAAAAGTAATTGCTATAGTTTTCTTAGTTTGATTACGAGATAAATAAATCGTTACAATCACTAAGAGCTGATTTTGCAAAATCAAATAAGTTGTGACAGATTTTGTACGATAAATCGGACTAGAATTCTAAATTATTCTTCGGACTTTCATATCTGGCGTTGGAAAAATTAGGCCTGTAGCATGTAATTAAAAAAAAACCTCATATCCTTTAAATATTTAGGTAACTACCAGGATACCAGCAATTGTCCTTAGAACCTGTGCGCCTGAACTATCTCCGATCTTGACAAGTTTATTTCGACGAGGCTAACGACTTATGTGACCGCCAATATGGCTTCTGCCGAAATTGATCTACTGGCGATCTTCTAGCGTATGCCATTCACATTTGGAGTGAAGCCATTGAGAGGCACGGAGAAGATCTTGCCATCTCCCTCGAGATCGCGAAGGCTTTCGATAGGTCTTCCTTTATTCGGTCTGCCCGGTGATCTATACGATTAGATGGCAGACTTCCTGAGGGATGGGTCCATTCAAGGAGTTACCGATGGCTGCCGGGGTCCCTCAGGGGTCGGTAGATACTCTCAGCAACATTTTTCTTGTTGCACATAAACGATCTGCTAAAACCTTTGGGTATGTCGACGACAACACTGTTGCTGAGATGTACTTGTTCAGCGCATGGGCTACTAGGCCTCAGATCCGGTCTCTCCATGAGGCTATGGTGGAGCGCTTGAACCTATCCTTGAAGGCCGTCTCCGAATGGGGCGATGCCGATCTGGTCGCCCCATTCGGAGACGTCCGCTAAAAGAGCTTTATTTTTTTCTAAAAGAGCCAATTTCACTCGGCTCCTTCCTTCCGTGGTTTAACGTCGACCCTCACTTTTGGCAAATACATTGAGGCAAAGGCTCAGCGGGCTGCCAAAAATTGGCACATTGGTTAAAACCACGCCAGAGCAGCTGCTCAAGTTGTATCAAGCGCAAGTTAGATCATGCATGGAGTACTGTTGTCTACTCTGGAACGGATCAGCCAAATACCAGCTTGATGCACTTGAGTCGATCGAAAAACGGGCCTAGACGCTCATCGGCAATGAGGCACTGGTCGAGTCAAAGCTCCAGAGAGCCTTAAACATTGACGCCGATTTGCCAGCTTGTCGGTTTTAGATTGGTTTAATTTCGGGGAGAGTGCTATGGAATTACAATGATCTAAGTCCTACTAGCCCGTTCCGAAATCGGACTACAAGATGTACGACGATGTGCCCTCGGTAAATGGTTGACATCCCACCCATACGCACTAAACGTTTTGGAAATACTATCATTGTGCCTACAGCTAAGGAGTGGAATACCCTGCCTGAGTCTGTGTTCCCCGATTGCTACAATCTAGGGGTCTTACAGTCAAGAGTGAATAGGCTACATCTAGGCTTCTTCTTCTTCTACGGCAAGCGTGCTTCGCCGTCGGCAACATTGTCGCTTACCATCAAGTAAGATAGCGGTCAAGCGCGAGCCTATCAAAAATAATAAAACAATAAATATAACTTCACACATGCTCGCAAATAAACCACACAACATATTTAAGAGATAACAGATTCACATTTTTCATTTCGTTTTTGTCAGTAATTTTTACCTCATTTTCCTTGTTTCAGAATAACTATCTATTATTTTTTTTTTTTCTTTATCGCAGGTAAGCATCCATTCAACACTGTCACACCTGATGGTAAACAATGATCTGGTCGTCGATGGAACGCGGTAGCCTAGAAATAATCTAAATACTCTAAGTATCTATCAAGAAACACAGACTCCGGAAGGGAATAATTCTGCTCCTCAATTACACGCACAAGGAAAATATTCCCAAATCGTTTTGTGCGTAGTTGTAAGTGGAATGTCCACCAGAAGGTTAATGGTGGCGTATCTAAGAACATCTTTTGTGAAAGGGATTTGGCGGCATAATATGTACAATTATACTTGTACAAATATAACAAGAACAAAATCAAACTAGAAATAGGTATGCTATAAACTACAATTATTAGCTGTACCTTTTCCTTTAGAGGATACTCAGTGATATTTAATTGGACGGCGTGGATTAACGTCGCATGGGACATGTTCAATTGCTATGCATGACCTGTGATATACCTAGAATGCTTACAAATCGTGAAGTCAGTTGAAATGATTTGAATAATAGTGAATGTCACCTGCAGTAACTACTTCGTAGCATTAGTCAAAATTAAGTATATTATTCGATTCTCTGGTTAAATCTATTTATTAGACACTAGCAGTTGCCCGCTAATTCGTCCGCGTGGCATTTGGTTGATCACGCCCTGTAGAATGGTTAATAATACAAATAAGTTTTCGCCCCGTACTTTGAAAAACAAGTTAGATAGTAGAGTAAGATACACTAAAAAATGTTCAACTTCATATAGGTAGAAGTATTGATTAATATTCCCAGTCCGCATTTAAAAATATATCCAATAGTTTAGTCAATATAGGTAGTTTGACTATCTAGTTTGGCTATCTATAGAATTAGAATTATCTTTAGAATTTTTATTCAAGATTTATTCGATAGTTTCAAAGTGCCCGTATGCACTAGTATTGCCAGTATTGTCTTCTCGTCGTCCCCACCCTGGATACTCAAATAACGTTGACTGTTTTTCCCTCTGGGGCAAATATAAATAGATGATCCGCATTACTAACCCGCGACCAAGGCACATACAGTTGGCCGAGGGAAAAACGATTAAACCTAAGGTCGACACCAGCGGCCTTTAGGGTCTGCTTTTGACTCTTATTTATGGTCATCGAGAAGTAAGCGGCTACTGGAAATATATGCGCATAAACTATAAGAGGAAGTTGATGGGGATGAGAGATGTGCGTTGCATAAAAATAGTTTCAACTAAGCCACACCTATTGAGAATTTCGGCTTCGATAATGTTTCTCTGAGCTGCAGTTTCCTTAAGTCGGGTTCCATTGCACAGCTTGGGTGGAGTAAGATTTTAAGTTAGATTTCGTGTGAAGAAAGTCTAGTTAGTAACAGGGACCGAAACCGGTATGAATAATACCGGTATGTTTCGGTTAGTTACAGGTATTTTAAAAGGTTACCTTAATTTTTAAATATTAAAAACAACCTTTATTAATACCGGTTACCGAAATAAAAATTACCTCTATTCTTACACGTGCCGTCCGTCGGCATTAGTCAAAATATTAAAGGGCGCGCATCGCCTGTGTGTGTCAAAGAGTCGAGTCTAACTGCGCGCGCCGGCGAACGCCGACCAACACGGCTCTGGCTGGCACGGCGACGTGTCTCTCAGTTTGCTAGCGAAGCGAGTGTGGTTTGTGTTGGATAGTTTTGTTGGCTTGGTAAATTATAGATAAAACATATTATTAATATACTTAGAAATGGGCAGAAAGCAAAAAAAAATGTGTCACACACCGTTTAGTCGATACATAAAATAAGCTATTTTGTGCAATTGTCATATTATTTGTAAGCAAATATACCTTTAGAACTAACATAATCTAAATATTTATGGATGAACAGTAGCTTCTAATGTTTCTACATGCCCTGACTATAATAACTTTTGCTAATCAGTTTGTTTTACTTGTGTAAATAGTAATCTGTGGAAAATGTAGTAGGTAATAATAATGTAATGTATATTTGTTAAATCATATGTTTAAGACACTTTGTATATTTTTAGTATACTACTGTTAGTTTTCCCTACAAAAATAAATAAATACAAATTTCGCGTTTAGCGTTCTGATTGGTTGGTACCGCTGAGAAACTACCAATCTGAACGCTGTATTTGCATAAACTGAGTTTAGTTGAACGAATCGCGCGCGTAGATTTGGCATTCTTCACTGTATCGTTCGCAGCGCTGTGTCTTGTTTTTTTTTTATTTTGTCTGTGGCTGTGGCTAACGTTTAATTAAATTTTATTAAATTGTTTTAATTTATGCTTTCGGGCAAATGAAGGTAGTCAAACAGAACACAGAGCGTGGCCAGATCTTAAAATTGATCATTTTATGAAGATGTTCGGCCATTTCATGAAATGGAACATCGAACGCTCATGATGTGGTTAGACGCACGACTACTTCATGATGTGGCTAAATATTTGTGATCTTAATTAATTTTCCGGTCTTGATAGGACTGGGTGTATTATGGGCATTCAACATCACCTTGGTTTTGTCCATGTTCATCCTAAGACCCACTATTTTGGAAGCTCTACTGAGGTCATCGAGCATTGTACTAAGGTCCTCCATGGTCTCAGCCATAACTACTAAATCGTCGGCAAAGCGAAGGTGTGTGATGTACTCACCATTGACGTTGATGCCTAGCCCTCTCAAGTCCAGACTTGTCCTTGAGGACAACCTGCAGTGCAGCGGTGAATATTTTCGGAGATATGACATCTCCCTGTCTAACACCTCGCTGCAGAAGGACGGGTTTCGAGGTCAAACACTTCGATGTACTTTCGAAGGCTTTCTCGTAGTCCACAAACGCTAAACATAGAGGCAGGTTGTACTCTTCGGCCCTAAGTATTACCTGCCGCAGCGTATGTATGTGGTCTACGGTGCTGAAGCCTTTACGGCATCCAGCTGGTTCGGGAGGCTGGAAATCGTCAAATTTGCGCTTGAGACGATTCGTGATGGATCTTGAAAACAGCTTGTAGACATGACTAAGAAGTGAGATGTGCCTAAAGTTTTTCAGTAGGGCATTGTCGTCCTTCTTGAAGAAGAGTACCATCACACCCCAGCACCATACCTGTGGCGTTTTTCGCCCAAGTATGAAGGAATCAAACAGTTTCTGAAGGGCCTACTACTGGTTCTCCACTCGCCTTCAGGAGTTCGGCCGTAATTCCGTCATCACCCGGTGCCTTGTTGTTCTTAAGCTGTTTCGGAGCAATCCTTATCTCATATAGGCTGACGTCCGTAAGGTCTTTGGATAGTATCGGGTCAATCTAGCTCTAGGGTCATTTGCTAGATTTGCGACGGGTTTACTGGTTGACGTGTACAACTGCCCATAGAATCTCTCGATCTTCCTCAGAAGCTCCGGTTTGGCGGATACGATACTGCAATCATCGGTCTTCAGTTTCGTAAGCTGGCGCTGCCCAATTGCCCAGTAGACAGATCTCTTGCATAGACCTTGTAGCCCTTATGCCGCTCAATCGCGTCTTTAATACTTTCGGCATGAAAGCGGTGGAGGTAGTTTTTCAAGGACTTTGAGATCCGTCTATTTAGCTGCCGGTATTTCAACGCATCGTCTGAAGTCTGCAAGATCATCTCACGCCTCTCTTTCATGAGATTAAGAGTAGTATCAGAGAGCATTTTGTTCCTATCTGTACGGCAGGCCTAGAAAACTTAGACCCGACCGCATGGACAGCTTCCACAAACCTATCGCCGTATTCGTCCACGGAGCTCCCTAGGCACTTGATACGATTCTGGTGTTCGAGCTGAAAGGTGTCGGGGTTTTGGATCTGGATCTGTGCTGGACGGAGCGTAGACTTCATCAGTCGAGACCTTTCAAGCTTGATATTAATGTTCAATGTGCCTCTTACCATGCGGTGATCGCGACCGGTTTTCACCGATTTGATATTTTTCTGGTTGACATGATGAAGAAGATCAGAAATCATTTAGTACTTTTTTATTTAGTTTTGTCAAGCTTTGGCACCTAATGCCCAAATATTAAAACGCTACTCAATTTTAAGTTAAGTCTCTTGCTGTCTCTATCACTCTAAGTCAAAGTGACTGTATCACCACGAGACTTAAGCCCTATTTATAAGATGCAAGTTTATTGCCTGTAGCAATAAACTTCGTATAAATAGGGCTTCAGCGGCATCTCGACATCAAGTGGCGTTTGAATATTTGGCCAGAAGTCCTGTAATAATAAACATATTATGACTAATTAGCACAAAGGTCTCGCCATCTTGTCATCTTCCATACTTTGTACTGAGTTTGGCACGTTTCCGTTATCTTTCATTTGTTTTGATGAATTATCAGAAGATAAATCTGGGGCAGAGGCATTTGAATTTAATTGGAGTAGATGCATCTGGATCCAACGTAGTAGATATCTGCGTCAGTGGTTTATTTGAATTTTCCGTATTCTTTCATTCATCAGCAGAATGGATAACAAAATAACATCAGTTTTCGTATAACCGAAGTCACACTTTTTTTTTGTTGGCGTTTTTTGGCAATACTATCCTCGTAGTTCAGACTGTTCACTATAACTTTTCCCTTGCCTTCACGTTGGCACCAAGGCTTGCCAAGCTTAAACAGATTATAGCAGGTGCTTTTGTCGACAGTAGCAGTTGCTTCTGTCAACAGCTGCGGTTGCCTCTGTCGACAGTTGAAGTTCGCTTAGTCGACACAAAGTGCTGCTCGTCAGTTTGACGCCTTAGTTTCAATATTTAAACTATTTATATTAATATTAACAGTGATACCAATCGCTTCACGGGACAAGTGATAATGGACGCACTGTATGTATTCACAAAAAACCGTAACCTAACCCGTTTGGTTGGGGTGCCATGTGCTCCGTGAAATGCAACATAACACTTAATAGTGCTCACACGTCCAGATTTGGTCCGGCCGGACTGACTCCGCCCACAAATCCGTCCTCGCTTACACACGCTCGAACCTGGCTCGGCGGACCGACCGGACGGCACAGGGTTGCCAACTTAGTGATATTGCGTCCAAACTTAGGGTAATAATTTCCATGTTGGGTTTTTAGGGACATAAATAATATTTCATGCATTCCTAACGAAACCGATTGTCACTTGTAATGCCGCAAATTTTGCTGTTTTTGAAGACACGATTCATTCTAAAACGAGATAGTGGATCATTTGAACATTTACCCCATTTCAGAAAGTTGTTTATTGTGATGTATGACCTCAAGAATTCCGAAAACTCAAACGAAATGCCAAGTCGGAACTTAAACGATTTAATAACTATATAAATATTTAAAGTTCTAATAAAAAGTAATTAAATAAAAGTATATTTTATTTACTCTAGTAAAACGAGATACAAATTTTTTACTATATAATCTTTACAGTCAGGATTTTGGGTAATCCAGACCACGAACATCGGCAACACTGATGACTAGTCGTAGTTGGTACGGCCAAACAAGCCGACAACCCTACACACGTCCGGATTTGGTCCGGAGCAGACCATATCCGACGGGAAAACAAGCGGACCGAGACGGACTCAATTAATAATAATAATGTCCGGCGGACCACTCTACACACGCTAGGATATGGTCCGGCCGGACTAACTCCGCCCACAAATCCGTGGTCCGGCCGGACCAAATCCGAACGTGTGTAAGCACTATAAAATATGATTTAAAAAAAAACACGTCGCCTGTCACCCCGACCAAATGGGTTAGGTAAGAAGTGTAACCACCCGCGGGTGCGCCGAGCGAGTGTTACTTCCAAATTGGTCGCTTTCCATAACAATTATCATATTTGGAAATCCAATAAAAGTCTATCGACTTTTTTGCGTGGTCTCCCTACTTTGTTTGATTTGGTTTACCGCCGCCATGATGCACAACAAAAACAAAGCGACATCAACCTACTGGCGGGTAATCTAACTATGTATTTTATTTTACGATAAATGAAAGTTTTTGAACTGTCGAAATGAAACAGATTATGATTGATCGTGTATTACGCAATTAGGGTGCCTATGCTGACCACATCATGATACAATCATTTCATGAAATGTTCGAACACTTCATGATAATGTTTTAATACAAAAAGTGTAGGTACCCTGCTAGCGCGCTCAAACAAATTTCAAGCATAAAGATAAGCGCTTTGTTTACGAGGAAGTGCTGCCCACTATTAGAAAAACGGGCGTGTACGTTTCTCCGCAAGTTAAATAAACATACCACCGAGTTGATTTCTATGATGAGAGAAAAAGATAACCTCCATTTACCAATTTACAATGTAATATTATCTGACTATCTTAACCTTTGTCCATTTCCTCTTTTACTTTAACTCAAATACGCCGCAAAAAGGCGTACTAAATTAACGTAAACAGGACTTGCGTACAGACGCACACACACGTACTACAGCACGCACAACGATCTCCCTGGTAATGTATCTACTAATGCCAACAAATTGTCGGCATTGCGATATTCTGTTTCTTTCTAATCAAGGTTCTTTTTAGGTAACCGGTATTAAAACGGTAACCTGTTTCTTCTTCTTGGGTTACCCAGATAGCGGTTACCTAAATCGTAGAGGTTACCAAAATTCATCGATACCGGTACCGTAATTTATAAGGGTTTTCGGTCCCTGGTTAGTAATAGTTAGTAGAGTCGTCCGCCTGTTTAAGGACACTGTTACAACTTCGTCCCCAACCACTTCTGGTTTGTTAACTGCAGTGGCTTGATTGTTTCTAAGGCATTCATACTACCAAGAATTTTCTTGACCCGTTATATTTGAAAGGTCTTTGAATGCTGAACTTATGAGTTCGTCGTCGGAGGAAACGATTTTGCAAAGTGTATCGAGAAGAGTCCCCTGACCGTGTTCCTCCTCCAACCTCTAACGTAAACGATAACGTAAAATTGTTTATCCCTCAATATTATTATCGTGATAATATATAGCCTATAGGTTTACCAGATCTATAGATAACGTTTTGCCTTATTTGTGTCTTCTTTTTTCAGGACTGCGCTAAACTAGAATTGAGAACACACCTAATGCGACATTGCTTATTCCCCAAGGCAAATAGCTTGATAATTTATAGCCTATATGTTACTCTGATCTTTAAGGAATGTAAATGCAAAGTAGTGTAAAATGTAGTTTTGGCGCCAATTTAATGCATTGCAGCAGACAAAGAGAGTGCCTAGGGATCTTCGTGGACGAATACAGCGATGGGTTCGTGGAAGCTGTCCATACGGTTGGGTCCATACAGTTTTTCAAGACCCGCCGTACAGATAGGAACAAAAAGCTTTCTGATCCTACTCTCAAGCTCATGAAGGAGAGGCGTGATATGATCCTGCAGTCTTCAGACGATGCGCTGAAATACCGGCAGCTAAATAGACGGATCTCAAAGTCCTTGAAAAGCGACCTCCGCCGCTTTAATACAGAGCGTATTAAAGACGCAATTGAGCGGAACAAGGGTTCCAAGGTCTTTGCAAAAGATCTGTCTATTGGGCAGAGCCAGCTCGCGAAACTGAAGACCGATGATGGCAGGATCGTATTCGCCAAACCGGAGCTACTGAGGGAGATCGAAAAATTTTATGGGCAGTTGTACACGTCAACTAGTAAACCCGTCGCGAATCTAGCGAATGACCCTAGAGCTAGATTGAACCGAGGCTATACCGAAGACATTCCGGACGTCAGCCTGTATAAGATTAGGATGGCTCTGATACAGCTTAAGGAATTACGGAATTACGGCCGAACTCCTGAAGGCGGGTGGAAAACCAGTACTTAAGGCCCTTCAGAAGCTGTTTGATTCCGTCATAATCGAGGGGAGGACGCCACAGGCATGGTGCAGGGGTGTGGTGGTACTCTTCTCCAAGAAGGTTGACAATACCTTACTGAAGAACTACAGGCCCATCTCACTTCTTAGCCATGTCTACAAGCTGTTTTCAAGAGTCATCACGAATCGTCTCGCTCGCAGGTTTGACGATTTTCAGCCTCCCGAACAAGCCGGATTCCGTAAAGGCTTCAGCACCGTAGACCACAAACATACGCTGCAGCAGGTTATACAGAAGACTGAAGAGTACAACCTGCCTCTCTGTTTAGCGTTTGTGGACTACGAGAAAGCCTTCGATTCGATCGAGACTTGGGCTGTGCTGCAGTCTCTCCAACGGTGCCAAATCGACTACCGTTACATCGAGGTATTGAAGTGATTATACAAAAACGCCACCATGTCAGTTCGACTTCAGGATCAGACCTCGGAACCCGTAAATTTGCAGCAAGGTGTGAGACAGGGGGACGTCATATCTCCGAAGTTGTTTACCGCTGCACTGGAGGACGTCTTCAAGGTTCTGGACTGGAGCGGGCTAGGCATCAACGTCAATGGCGAGTACATCTCTCATCTTCGGTTTGTCGATGTTATAGTGGTTAAAGCTGAGACCATGGAGGACCTCAGTACAATGCACTATGACCTCAGTAGAGCTTTTGAAAGAGTGGGTCTAAGGATGAACATGGACAAAACCAAGGTGATGCTGAATGCCCATGTTACACCCACTCCTATCAAGGTCAGAGACTCTACCCTCGAAGTTGTGGGCGACTATGTCTACCTGGGACAAACGATCCAGTTGGGTGGGGCCAACTTCGAGAAAGAGGTCAATCATCGAATCCGACTCGGATTTGATGATTGACCGTTTGGGAAGTTGCGCGGTATCTTCTCGTTCAACTTACCACAGTGTCTCAAGACGAAAGTCTATGACCAGTGTGTGTTGCCAGTGATGACATATGGCTCTGAGACGTGGTCGCTTACAATGGGCCTCATCAGAAAGCTTACAGTCACTCAAAGGGCAATGGAGAGGGCTATGTTCGGAGTTTCCTTGCGTGATCGAAACAGAAATGTAGAGATCCGCAAGAGAACCAGGGTTACCGACATATCCTGAAGAATTGCCAAACTTAAGTGGCAGTGGGCAGGGCACATTGCTCGCAGAACGGATGGCCGATTGGGCAGAAAGGTTCTGGAGTGGCGACCGCGAACCGGAAGACGTTGCGTTGGAAGGCCTCCCACTAGGTGGATCGATGACATGGTGAAGGTTGCTTGTTGCGAGACGCACGGGACCGGTAAAAGTGGCGACGCTTGAGAGAGGCCTATGTCCAGCAGTGGACGTCTTTCGGCTGATATGATGATTAGACATAGAGATACAAATTAAAAAAGAAAAATGCTTTAGTATCCTTCATATACTCCGTAACTTTAACTTTTTATCAAAAATATTCAATGTAAAGTTATGATGTCTCTACGATTTTATTATATGTATAGATGTAGAAGAGAGAATCGAAAATATCTAGTACCTAAAATAAAATAGAAATAAAATGCCTAGCAGGTACATAAAAATCCCTTAAGCTTATACGCGGCGAAATCACAAGCAAGATCTAGTGATTTAAATACAATATGAATATATTTTATCAGACCAGTACAACTACTTTCTTAATGTAACTCGGCAATCATCGCATTGCCGAATTACATTAAGAAGGTAGCCGAATGCAAATTTCCATGTTCATGTCATTTATCGTGTATAATATTTTGAATTCAGAACTAAGTACTTTATTGTTGTTTTGAATTGATTTCCTTGTGATCTTTAGAGATTTGTAAAACTATTTCCCTTTATCAGCTTTCCTCCCAATTTTAAATTAATATACATTAATTTAAAATAGTATTAACAACTCTATATACTTCCAAATTGATTGAGAGCGTCCGGTCTGCACCAAGTGCAAAGGACAACTGATAGAAATCCGACGACTGACGAAACACGAAATTTACCGTGCTATATTAAGAAAATAGTTGTACTGTACGTATATTAAGTAAAAATCTAAACCAATGTTACTGTGTAAGTTTGCTAAGTTTTCACGCCACTAACTTCGATTCTAAGTAGCACCTCCGCGAGACTCCGTACGACATATCAATGAGGTTTCAAGACTTAGAGCTATCGTCTTAGGACTTAAGTATGTATTTGAACGATCGTATTTTATTTTAGAATAAGCTGTCTACCGTTCGTTTTGTATATTCATCATTTATATAACAAACGTTCATCCAAACTTCTGTTCCATTTTTACCAAACTAGCTAACAAAGATTTTTTGTAACTAGGAGAGTATCAAAATCTCGTTCTATTCGTATGAAGCTCTCTAGCAAATTTTTGCAAGGTTTTAGACCGAAGTGTTTAGGCTGCGCGTTGTTTGGCATTGTCGCATTTATCGTTTATAGGGTTCCGTACCCGAAGGGTCCAAACGGAGTCCTATTGCTGTCACTCATGTGTCCGTCTGTCATCTGTCACACATTTTGTTCCGAAGATTTTTTTAAATTCTGATTGACCTATGAACATGAATTTTTGATAAGGTTTATTATTACGTATATTTTACTAAAAAAAACCAATAAATTTTCCCTTACGGCTCCGAATCTTGTACAATTCGCTCGGTGGATCGAAGAAAGATTGAGGCTTCCGAGATGTGGTGCTGGAAGAGACTATTGCGCATATCATGGATAGCAAAATGCATAAATAAGTCCATTCTCGACCAGTTGAACATCAAAACTAGACTCTCCACGATCTGCTACCAAAGTGTCCTAAATTACTTTGGCCACATCGCCCGAAGACAGTCAGATAACATGGAAAACTGGTTGTTGTAGGAAAAGTGTAAGGGAAAAGGCCACGCGGACGTTCACCCACTCGGTGGTCAGACCAGATCAGGGCCATTACGGGATTCAGGGTGACCAATGCCTTAAGAAGAGCCGAAGACATAGCAGCTCGTCAAAACTCTTCGACTCCGTGAAAACTTTCCAAGACGGGCACGACCAGTAATGAAGACAACGAATAAGAAAAAGGCCAATATATTGACAAACTTGTCCTAAATGTGTGAAGTCCGACACGCACTTGCCCGGTTTTTGAACTCAGAAAGAAAATGAAACAGTTATAAGAAATACAGTTTCAAAATAAAGTGTTATTATTTTATTCAAATAATTATCGGTGCTTAGTTACGTCCAGACATGATTCAATTACAATTCCTAATAGATATTTTACGTGTATTTAATTCCACGTAAACGTGCATACCTAACCAGCACTTATATTAATTGCTATACAACTAATGAACGTTTCCATAAAAGCTTTTTAATTATTAAAAACAGACGTCTAGACTAAAATAACAGTTTATAAGGCTAGAATAAAAAATAAAGCTTATAATAATTTTCATTAGATATTTCATAAATAAATTCATGGACTTTAAACCCTTTACGAATACTTATTTGTACATCAAATGGTTTAAAATTGCAAACGAATTTGCATAGCTAGGAAAAAGTTGGGACGTTGGTTAACAGGTCAGTTAACTGTCCCAAGAGTTATCAACTTGTTTTAGCACTTCAACGTTCTGTTTACTCTTTCTGGGTTACGGTACTCTAAAATGGTATTGTTGCCAGTTAAGTTACTAAAATTATAGTGTAACTGCAGAATTCCGTCATAAACTATTTTGAGGGAAATTTACTGTCAAACATCCAGTAAAAGTTGCTTGAAAATCGGTGGTCTTTCTCTAAGTGGAATATGATGCGTTATTCATATAAAAACCTGCCCAAATAGAAGATTAAAAAAAACACATAGCATACAATTTTGTATCATAACTTTATTTACGTATCCCAGTTAAAATTTACATTAAATACAATAATAAAAATTATAAAAACCCAAAACAAAAACAACAATTTCGTGTCACTGTACATTTATATTTAAAAAGATGATGTCGTGCAAAGAATTGACGATACCTTAAGTGAACACACAGCCATAGATTAACGCCTATTTATTAAAACTATTAATTTTACTTTTTATGTAAAACTAACTCACCAAAAAGCTTGAAAAGTGTTTTTGGAGGCAAAAGAAACGTTAAGGTTCTGGACAGATTACAATTAACGAGGCTGATTGCAAGGGTGGGTACACATCAAAAAAACATTTGATTGATAGACGCTGACGCTGAATCATTACCATCATTACCAAAAGGCTTCAAGCTTTATTTGATCCCTTTTTGCGTCGCGAATCAATAAATATGATTACTAATGTGTACCCAGCTTTAGGGCTTTGGGGGTTTCATTGAATGTTCTGTACAATTTCATACATCGGACCCCAAATGGTCGTATACTATTTCTATGTTTTTACTAGTTACTGATTTAACAATATTCCTGAGCCCTTGACACAACATAGAATCAAGTGACTTTTCATTTTTCATTTTAAATAAAATGTCAAAAATCAACATATTTGTTTCACAACTTACGACAGTTTTATCACACGAGTTAAGGTCACACAATGCAAACCATAGTGTGACATTAGTATCACACGAGTGCTTTAATACCTAATTATGTGCCGTTTCATACACTATTTTATCTTCACTCATACTGTTGAAATAAAACAAAAGTGGAAACGGAAAAAGTATGTGGTATGGCGGGCAATTTAAATTCTCCTTGCGCATGAATTGTTTTTTTAAACGCAAACATTTATTTTTAACCGACTTCCCAAAAAGGAGGAGGTTATCAATTCGACTGTATTTTTCTTTTTTTTTATGTGTGTTACCTCAGAACTTGTTACTGGATGAACAGATTCTGATGATTCTCTTTTTATTTAAAAGCTGGTGCTTGTCATGTGGTGCCGTTTTATTTTCATCAAGATCTGATGAAGAACTTCGGAGATATACATCAGAAGTCTTCAATAAATGACGGCAAATCAATCGGGATAGCTGCAATCGCATTTTTGTTTATTTTCTACACCATTTCAAAACATAACATCACACTAGTACCATTGGTATACTCTTATTCCACCAGTTTTGTTTAAATTTCATGTTATTGGGTTAATCTATTCTGGCGTCACTTTGGGCATTATTGGAACCTAGCCTATATAACGAGTCCTCTATGTACCACAACTAAAAAGTGAAAAATAAAAAAGCTTTTTACAAAAACAACAACCGACTTCCAAATAAAAACACTACAAAGTGAATAATAACTTCAATTTCGGAAGTCGGTGTCAAAAAACGAAGAAACGAAAACAAGAACACTGACTTCCGAAATTGAAGTTATTTTTCAGTTTGTAGTGTTTTTATTTGGAAGTCGGTTGTTTTTTTTGTAAAAGTTTTATTTTCAAAAAATTAAAGTGCCCATACGCGCCAATAAATTAAAAAGTAAAAGAGTGCCCAAAAAAGTAAGTGTTAATATTTTTTGAATTTATATTTTGAACATTACGTGGTGAGTGTAGATAAAAGTATTTTTTTGTAATCATCCCGATTACAGAAACCACACATCAAGTATTAAACGCAAACAAATACGATGTTTTTAACCAAATATACGTATAGGTTTTTCAGCAAACCAACGAGTGAATAGTTAAGCCCCAGCTAAAAATAATTTACTTAATTACATTATTTTCGCGTAAATGTTAAACGACCTAAATATAATAATATCCGTAATGTGCTTTTCGGTTTAATCCCTTGCGGTGAAAACATACATAATCTCACTTTATAATACACTAGAGGACGCCTCGCGGTTTCACCCGCGTAGTTCCCGTGGGAATATAGGGATAAAAAGTAGCCTATTTCACCCGGGGATAGAGTAGCTTCCCAATAGTGAAAGATTTTTTGAAATCGGTCCAGTAGTTTTGGAGCCTATTCGGTACAAACAAACAAACAAACAAAAAATCTTTTCTCTTTATAATATTGGTATAGAAAAACGAAAATCATTTATTGGCAAATATGGCAAACCATAATTATGTAAATGTAATCGACATTTTCCCGATGTCTACCACTTGGTGGGCCACCACTGGGGGACAGCGGCAAGACTTTTAAAAATTATTCTCGTTGTCCACCACAGGAGGACAGTGACACGGATTTTTAAAATATTCTCGTTGTCCTCCACTGGAGTCAGTGACATGGATTTTTAAACATTCCCTATTCATTTCTCATAATTTCTAGAAATTGGCCCATAGATTTTGGACTTCCAATTGGGTTTCCTGAATAAACTGATCGCTGTAAACGTACTTTTTTGCGTTTTTTTAGACTTTTAGTTTTGAGTTATTTGCATTTTCGTCAAAAAAAAGGAAAAAACAAACTATATGAAACAGAATTGTGACATTGACACCCAGCGGTGGCCATAGGGAATGTTTAAAAATCCGTTTTACCGACCCCAGTGGAGGACATCGAGAATAATTCAAAAATCAGTGTCGCTGTCCCCCAGTGGTGGCCAACCAAATGGTGGGCATCGGGCATAATTATGTAAATGTTATACAGTTACATGAGTAAATGTTATAAGTTATAGTTCTGGTCATATTAGTGTAAAAAAATTAAAAATTAGAGCAGAAATCACGTCATCAAAGACAAGTTACGAGTAAGATATAGATCGAGTTAAAACAAATTTAAAAACAATATTTAAAAATCTGTACCAGTCTACCATAATATATGAGGCAATGTTGGTAGGGTTCAGTTGGTGTAATTTCAACATTTTGAAATCAATTATTGTGATTTAGGAAATAAAAACACACTGCAGAAAAGTTGTAAGAACTAACTTCATATTAACTACAAAGTTATAAAATTTATGAATCATACTATAATAGCAAAAACTTTTCGCAATCATCGTTTTCTTTGACGTCGACTGTACATAATTCAACCAGTCATCTAACCAAACTTTTGATTAAAAATGTACATAAAAGACTAGATTCTTTTTGAATCGTAAATTCTCAAAAATCTGATTTAAGCGAAACTTTTAGTCTATTAAACGAACTTTTTAGGAACTTCTAGCCATGTGAATTTTACTTTACGCAGAATCCTATAAACCAGCCAAATAATCCGCCTACATTTATGTTTTACCCGTTAGGTTTACCCGGATTTCCAATAATTATATTTATTAATAGAATCATGTAAATGGTACAGTACAGTCAAACGGGGTGAAATCGGACCGCAGGGGTGAATAGAAACAAAACTTTGAAGCGAATTTTCACATTATTAAATAATTGTTTATAGCATTTTAGTAGGTACACCAATATATTAAATAATTATTTAAAAATAACGATGCTTTGTTTGAAACCATTAAAGTGGTATCACAATTAAATTTCTAATCAAATTTTTGTTCCCATTCACACCTACATTCCTATTCACCCCGTTTGATGGTAGGTACTAAATAGATTTAAAAAATAATAGAGTTCATATTTTTAACTAGAGTAAGGGCTCTTTCAATTTAGACGTTTCGTGTTGGACTGCTGCGGAGTTAATTTTGCCATACAATTTATACACCAAGAGTGTAGTGCGGCGCCAGTGCCGCACATGCACGATAGCAGGTCGAATATGTGTGTGCATAAATTGAATGGCAATGCGCAGTACGACACCCGCACCACGGCTGCGCTGCAGCTGTCCCAGCCCTGAGTATTGAAGTTGGGATTAGTACAAGAAAAGAGAGGCCTCTATGCTCAGCAGTGTGAGAATTCGAAGTGATGTGCATGTTGACAATGAGCATCGATTTTCTGTCAAGAGGGCCTAGATATAAAACTTTTTAACAAAAACATTAAACCGACTTCCGAAACAACACACTACAAAGCGGAAAACTAACTTTCTTTCGGAAGTCGGTGTCTTTAATAATAATAATAATATAATAGGTATAAGGTAGGTATATTTTGCGTTGACACCGACTGCCGAAAAGAAAGTTATTTATTGCTTTGTGTTTTGTTTTGGAAGTCGGTTTATTTTTTTTTGTTAAAAAGATTTTATTTTTCCCTTTTTAGTTTTGGTACCTTATATTACCATGAAAATCATTGATACCCAAAAGGCTTCTCATAACAATTGTTGCAAGCCTGATCACGACTGGGAACACGTTTTTTTTTACGGAGTTCCGGTGCCTACCTTCCGGCTTCACCAACCAGATCAGTTCAATGGTACCATTTTCATTAGAACCATTTATTTAAATTTACTTCATCACAGTTCTTGCACTATTCGAAATATCTTATACCTACTCAAAACATACTTCTCATTGAGAAGTTCCAAAAGCCATCTGTAGTCTTCCTCATCAATTCCACTTCACCAAACGATACTTTATGAAAGCAAAAAAAAAACGCTAAATGTATTCCCATAAAATTTGAGAATTTCGCTCGATTACCAAGGGATCCCCTCATCAGATCCTGTCTTTAAGACGACCCTTAATTGACGGAATAATCGATAAAATTATATTTAAAAAAATGTATATATAATCTACAGGCGTACATAGAACCTCCTCCTTTTTGGAAAGTCGTTTAAAAATGACGTTCTAACAGCGTTAATCATTATCCAAAAGTCCAAAAGATATGTGATTGAACTGCACTACTGAATTTTCACGTAGTATATTATACGAGACCCTCGACTTCTCGACAATCGATAGAATGATCTTAATTATAATGATCGGATAGAATCCCAAATAGCTCTACTACATTCACGGGATTCACATTACATGTAAAAACTTTAATATCAATAATACTTTTTTTTCTAATCGGTACACTTCTTGGACACTTAAAAGAAAAATTTCGTACTCACCACTATTATTAGACACATATTTAGACAGCTGCGTGCGCGAGTGTATAGTGATGATGGTGTTCGCGTCCCGCACTACCGGGGGCTCCACGAACAGTATTGACTCGCATCGCACGCGCAACGACCCGCTTGCTGTGGTGGGAACCCGCACCCGTAGGACCCGCCAAGAGCGACGCAGACCGCCAGGCTGGTTGCCTGTCACTTCAGTCTTCTGCCAGGCTTCGGGCTGTAAATAAGATAATGGTTATTCAAGGAAATGTTTAAGTATTAGACATTACATTAGAAGATGGGTACCATAATATTAGATGGCAATCTGTGAACAGTGGATGGCAACCATAAACCCAGATGACAATCAAAATATAAGATGACTATCAGAATATGAGATAGCAATCAGTAAATAACATGGTAATCAGAACGTTACGATGGCAATTATAACATTTAAGATAGAAATCATTACATTTGCACGGTAACCTATCTGATTATTGTATGACAATCACAATTAATTATAAGGTGGTAAAACATTCGATTCGATCTAGTCGTGGGTAAACGGCAGATGAAGTCCTATACGCTGGTTAGACCAAATCCGAACCTCGCTGAACGTCAAAGCCTCAGAAGCCGTGCATGTTGCTGAAAATAGGAGCAGGTAGAGAAAGTTTTGAAACCGTAATGTGGTCTCGAACCCTAGCAGGATAATCGACGCGAGGAGGAGAAGGGTAAAATATTAGCAAAAAAAGGTATCGTATTGTCTTTCAATCGGACAGGAAATCAATAAGAGAAGATTATATTGTTTCATGGGTGTTTTGTGAACGAAAACTTGTAAGAAAATGAAGCTATGTCACTTATGAAAAATTCCAAAATATCTTGGACTACCACCAGAACCTCGTAGCGGTAGTTCCAAGTACCACATACAATCCTTTATGGTTACATCAGATAAGTCGCTTTAAATCGATTGGACCTCTAATGGATTATCCTAGAGCAGTGGACAGCAGCATTATTAAACTAATGAAATAATACCCCACTGCAATCTATTCGGCTGCCATACGCCCAGATTATAACTTAATTGAAGCGATGGATGAACTAAATTTAATTTAGTTGTGGCAAAATATCAATTTTATGGCAACGGTTATTATAGCCTGTTTACAAAATAAGGTTGTTTAACGGTAATTAGGTGCCTATAATTTTTGCTTTGTTTTTGTAAATATAAAATGCATAAAAATATTTGTTATGTCATCAGTTTATCGATAAATATACAAACATAATACTAATAGTGAAAACATAATTAAAAGTGAACGAATAAAAAAAAATTGACAATAACTTAATAGATGATGAAGATATTTAATAATTTAATAAAATAATTAAATATCTTATTATTCCTAGGACCAATCAGTGTGGCGACGCTTGAGAGAGGCCTATGTCCAGCAGTGGACGTCTTTCGGCTGAAATGACGATGATTCCTGTTATGCCGAAATAGAGAACGTTTCGGTAGCACATGTACTTGACAAAAGCTCTCGTTAATCGAATTAAATTTTGCCTCAGGATTCAATGCTAGTAGTTGGTAGAGCTCTTTGTGAAGGAGATTACTTCCTATCCTTATTTGAACACAGGAAACGTAGGTGTAGAATCCATGCGGTTAATTATAAATTCTATTCTGTCTTAATATATCCTGTGACTGCTGATGAGAACTGGCTCTTATTGAGCAGGGTGAGAATGCCGGGTGCAATACGAATGCAGCTGATGCAAATAATTATCGTGGGGAATTCCTCTAAGTTGATTTAAATAACCTAATTTGTAAATATTTTGTGAATCTGAAAACTATTGGTGTACTGAATCCTATGTACGAAATGAGAAAGGATCCGATCCTACTATAATAACACTAATATTATAAAGGCGAAAGTTTGTGAGTGTGTTTATATATTTGCTACTCTTTCACACAAAAACTACAGAACTGTTCTGGATGAAATTTGGAACAGAGGTAGAGTATAGTCTGAAATAGCATATAGGAAACTTTTTATCCCGAGAATATGTTCCCTTGGGATATTTTCGACATTCACGAGGGCAAAGCCGCTGACAGAAGCTAGTATATGAGATAAGTGTGATAGAGTCTGGATGACTGGTTGTTACTATTTCATGTAAAAGATTATGAACGCACTTTGATGAAACTTTATAGTGATGTAGCTTATACGTATATCAGAATAACACATGGGCTCTAAAAGGGAGAAGTACTCATTCCACGTGGGTGGAGCAGTGGGCGGCAGCTAGAACTATCGTAATACCTTTTAAACGACATAAGAATACCCTGCCTGCTAAATATATTTTTTTTTAAACATTACACAATGCTCGAGCAATATTTCTGGGGAGCTTGATGCACCATTATTTTGCTAGAGCAAAAGAAACTACCCTCTTACTTTGAATAAGTAATAACTAACTTGAAACTACATTTAAAAAATTTGATTGTAAAAATAACGAAATACGTAAAATTTCAATAAATTCAAAAGGCGAATATCAGAACAGAAAATGCTTATTAAAAGCTGTTCACTGTGTTTTGTAAAATTAAACAATTGTGACATTTGAAAAAAACACCGTAAAAGCAATTTCCATGTATTGAATGAATGATGAGCTATGATTTGCTTTTACATAAAATATAGACTGATTTTGTTTTTACCAAAGTGTGACGTAGCTTTGCACAGAGGGGGTTCCGGGGTGGTCTTTTGAGAGGTCACGGGACCCCTTCTACGTGCTGATGGTGATCACCGGGTTGGTTTTAGTGAGCTAAAAATCCCACAGTCCCTGGTCTTTTCCACAAAATTCTAGGCTCCTTTTGAAGGTGCCCCAGTTAAAAAAGGCATGAGTATTTAAATACGAAGGGTTCCGTACTTCATGATACTGTTTGCAAATGGTTTGACAGCCAGCATTGCACACATACAATCTGTCTCCATTTTCCTAACTATGTTGGGGTTGGAATCCAATCCAACCGGATGCAGGTCAGTACTTGTATTTTACATGGAGTGACTACCTATCTGACCTCGACAACCTAGTATCTGGGTAATACGATACTGGGTTCTCTTTGGCAAGACTAGTGACATTGCACACACAATAATATTTGCAGACAAGTAAAAAACCTTGTCACATTGTTATTTCATGCTACATAATTAATCTAAGTAATAGTAGACACGCTTCGATTAGCAATCTAATGGACACGAAATCTTGCGATAACACGCTGATTCAAACAGTAAAACGCCCATAACTTTTGAATGACTAAAGCGATTTTGAAAGCTACATCTTTCTGTTGATGAAAACACAAACACACAGGTACACACGTTAAACTTATAATACCTCACTTTTTCCATCAGGGGTTAAAAACACAAAATAATCAAAACCGCTGTAAAAATAAACTAATTAATTTTATTTCTAGGAAACTTCTATCTCTGGCGACTATTTTGAAGCCTATACAGTTAGCCGGAAAACCGATTGATTATATTATCCTGTTTTATATTTCAAACGTGGAGACCTAAAAAGGTTTTAAATGAAAATCCTAAAACCCCGCTACGGGAACATTGTTTTTGTTAGGCACCGTTACATTTGTTATTGAGATGAATGGGATAACATTTATCAAAAATATGTTATGTGTGAATGATTAGGTACCTAAAAACTAGATTTGTTACGTTATTACTTTGAATATATTTATGAAATATAGAACCATTTATTTTTTGAAAGCTGTGTAATATATGGGTAGGTAGTTACAATGGATAAAATATAGCTGATACACATAGAGCTGATATATGTGAGATCAGTAACTAAGAATCAGTAGGAAAGAATAAAGAATCCAGTGAATGAAATAAGTGGTCTTAAAGTAAGACCGATGACTGAAAATTTGTGTGGAAATCGGTTGAATTTATATGTGATGTGGAAAATGTGATGCCAATCATGGCCTGTAAGGAGCTGACGGTAGTGATTAATCAAATGACGGCAAATAAATACGTAGGAGTAGAACTCCTACTCAATTTGATGTACTTGTTAGGATGATACTTGATCAAATGTACTCCCTAAAATTAGATTAAAGGGAACTTTATAGAAAATAACAGTATTCCGTTGACAGGCCAGTGAAGACATGATAAATGGTTTACCTACATGCATTCCCTTTTATTGTGTATATGTTTGAAGGTTAGTAGCTCAGACAAAACCGTCTCGAAGATCGATTGATCTTTGATGACAAGGAACGTCTCTAATTGGGTTTATCCTATAGATAGTCCTTGGGATAACTATGTATGCCAATCGTTGCAGGAAAACTTATTAGTAACATTTGTAGAAAGTAACACTGTTAAATATTGGTTCAATCAGTGCCACGCTGTTTTTATCCGGAATTAAATAATCAAACTTATAGAATTTGTTTTTACGAAAATCTGGACAGAAGTCAAACCCTTTTATTTATTTTTTCCTTTTCTTGGGGGAAGTGAGGTGTTTGACTCACCCCGCGACGTCTAAGAGTGGCGCGCGTGAAACACTACGCGCCACCACCTCGTTTCCATCCTCCGCCTCAATCCCTAACCTAACCTTGACAACTGTTTCATCATCTCCAAAACAACAATACAATAAAAAAAAAATAACCAAAAACCTTTTTAAGTGCCAGAATACGAAAAGATCCTGTCCTCATCCAACACGGTATACACAATATTATTATCTATCAAAGATAAAAACTGCAAGAAAATAACAACCAACAATATTAGTATGCTATATTTTACTCAGAATAATGAACCAGGTTTTCAAGTTAATTGATTCATAGCTTTTTAATTAGAACCTGCGAACGACGTTGCTTCATATTTTATGATAAATTCGTATTAAAATTTAACTTGATGTTAAAAAAAGTATATACTCACAATTTGAAAATAAAGATTCTTGCAACATAATAATAATAATAATTAAATAAAATAATATGTGGCTCGACTTGACAGACGGTTGCCAAAAATTTTTCTCTTCGTAATTTCTTACAATATATTTAATTTTAACTACCTAAATTCTAAAAAACAAAATTAAATTAAGAAAAAAAAAAACTAAACAATAATATAATGAAAGCTGACCGAATTAACCGAAATAAAATGACCGAATTACAACAAGAAACGAGAAAAATGGAATAGACGTCATGTTGACGCGAGCTGCAGCACGCAATGCACGCCCACCACCTCCGGCCTCGTCGCCCAGCTCCGCCTCGCCGCCGCCGGAACCCAGCCCCACCGTGAGTGCTGTGACATCGGCCGCGGCAGTTGCGTCGAGCTCGAGCGACGAGTATTTCTCGCCGCCAACGACACCACCACCTGCGCGTCGTCGGGGAGGACGCCGGCCGCCGGACCGTTTAGGACCTCGAGGCCTACCCGTCTCTGATAGGGTCCCAGCACCCGGCGGAAGTGTGCAGCGCATGAGATGGACACCATCCATCAATGAAAATGTCATGCGAGCATACTTTGGGGCTACAGAGGGAGGAAACAACCTGACCGCGTACCGTGTCCGGATGCTCTCTTTGTTTCAGGTGCTTGAGCCAGCCGTCAACGTTTCGGCCCAACGACTTTCGGATCAGGTGCGGGTCATCAAGCGTAATCGTATGTTGGATGATACTGTACTTGATCGCCTCCGAACGGAAATGGGTAACCGTGTCACTGCCCCATCGTCGCAGGCTGTGGTACCACCACAGTCAAACCATATTGCCATCAATGCTGACGTGGAGAGTAGTGACAGGGTTACAAACGTAAGTACCCAGTGCAATGAGGAATTGAGGAGTGCTTTGGAGTGTGCTATTCGGGATTATCGCTACATGCCACCCGAACTTAGGCCACGATTACCTCGTTTGCCCATGCATAACAAAAATAGGGCGCTGGTGGCTGTTCTGGATTCGCAGTTGTCAAACTATTTTGATGACTGCGAAGACCTCACTGATACACATTCGATTATGTACTGCGCGGCTGTAGTGGCATGTCGTGTAGCTCATGTCAAATTTGCAGATGACAGAGCTACACGACCAAAACCAGCCGTACCGGCTTGGCAGTGCAGGATCGAACGTCGTATTGGTGGGGCCAGAGCACTCATCGGCAAACTAATTTGTTTCAGGGAGGGCAATAGTCGCCCAAGAGTGATGCGCTTTATGAGACGGGCGTTTTCGGGGACTGATGTCAGCCCCCGAGACTATATATCCCATGTCACAGAGCGCATCGACTTCCTGAAGCAAAAAGTGTATGCATGGGCAAACCGTATTCGTAGGTACAGGCGGAGAGTGGAGCGATACACCCAGAATCTCACATTCCAAAGTAATGAAAGGTGGGTTTATCGGGCTTGGGAGCGACCCGACCAAGGTGTGACTGATACGCACCTGCCGGATGATGACGCTATGTGTTCATTCTGGCGCAGCATCTGGTCGGTGCCTGTCAGTCACACCGAAGGTGAATGGACTCGGGAGGTCGAACGAGCGTGTGATCCAATACAAGAAATGGGGGCTATCACGATCAGCCCCCAAGATGTAGCCCGTGCAGTCCGTCCGTTGCCGAACTGGAAATCTCCAGGACCGGACGGACTGCACAACTTTTGGATCAAGTGGCTACAAAGGTCGCACGCTCGTTTGGCATCTCAGTACCAGGCAACCTTAGAGTCTGGTTCGCTACCCAAGTTCCTTACAACAGGAATAACCCACCTGCTCCACAAGTCTGGTAGCACCGCGGTACCCAAAAATTATAGACCAATTACATGTTTACCAACGGTCTATAACCTTATAGACCGTTGGTAAGAACCTTCTTACATCCATTTTAAGAGTAAAAATTAATAAACACGTTGACAATAACTCCATCATGTCGGTCTCTCAGAATGGATGTAGGAACGGGTCCCGCGGTACTAAGGAGCTACTCCTTATTGATATGGCCATTAGCCAACAGGTTCGGCGTTCCCGAAAGGATCTGTCGACATGTTGGATAGATTATAAGAAGGCCTATGACTCGGTGCCGCATACATGGCTCATGAGGGTGCTAGAATTGTATAAAATAGATACAACTCTACGCACCTTCCTGATGTCGTGTATGAGGCAATGGAGCACAGTCCTTCGCTATCCAGGATGTCGAAATATCCAGAGGAATAGTGAACCTGTAAGGATCGAGCGAGGTATATTCCAGGGCGATAGTTTGAGTCCACTTTGGTTTTGCCTTGCCTTGAATCCTCTAAGCATGATGCTGGAGAATTCAGGGCTAGGCTATCGGTATCCCAACAATCTTCAGCTGATGGAGCTTCTAAAGGTAACTGAAACTTTTAGTAGCGCCATCAGGATGGAGTTTGGTGTGGACAAATGTGCGGTCATGCATGTAAAGCGAGGGGAGATTGTAGAATCCGTAGGAATTCAACTTGCGGATTCCATAAACCTGAGATCCCTCTCTCCAAACGAAACCTATAAGTATTTGGGTATGTCGGAAGCGTTAGGTATCAGTACTATAGAAATGAAGCAATCGTTGAGGGAACGCTTCTTTGGCCGCCTGAAGAAGGTATTAAATAGCCTTCTTTCGGGCGGAAACAAGGTGCGCGCCTTCAACGGTTGGGTCATGCCGGTGCTGATGTACTCTTTCGGCATACTCAAATGGACTCAAACGGAACTTGACGCCCTGGATAGGCGGGTCCGTACACTGCTGACTACATATCGAATGCATCACCCACGATCGTCAGTCATGAGATTGTATATCCCGCGGAAGTGTGGAGGCCGAGGCTTTTTAAATGCCAAAAACCTCCACAACCGCGAGATATGCAATCTCAGAGAATATTTTCTAAACACCGACGTGGGTATTCATCGAAATGTAGTAGCAGTGGACAAGGGACTCACCCTGCTCTCCTTGGCGAATGAGAACTGGCGCAAGCCTGTAGTGCTTGACACTAACGAATGCAAGGAGGTATGGCAGAGTAAGGAGCTTCACGGACGCTTTTTCCGTGCCCTACATGGGTCCGATGTAGATCAATCAGCGTCCGTAGCCTGGCTGCGATTCGGTGACCTCTTTGGAGAAACCGAAGGTTTCGTCTGTGCAGTTATGGACGAAGTTATCATGACGAATAACTACCGGAGATTTATTGTAAAGGATGGCACGGTTGACATCTGTCGGGCATGTCACCGTCCGGGTGAATCGATCCGCCACATTATCTCTGGTTGTTCTCGTCTAGCTAACGAAGAGTACTTGCATAGGCACAACCTTGTAGCCGGGATTATCCATCAGCAACTTGCTCTGAAATACACTCTTGTGGCGTCGGAAGTGCCGTACTACAGGTATGTGCCCGACCCAGTTCTCGAGAATGGCAATATCACATTGTACTGGGATCGGTCCATCATCACTGACAGGACTATTATCGCTAATAAGCCTGATATAGTGGTGGTGGACCGAATCGAGAGGCGTGCAATGATTGTTGACATAGCTGTCCCGCATGACGGGAACCTCGTGAAAGCCGAGAGAGATAAGCAAATCAAGTATCTTGACTTGGCTCGCGAGGTTGTCGACATGTGGGATGTGGACTCAGCGATCATTGTACCGATAGTCGTGTCAGCCCATGGCTTAATAGCCACGAGCCTCGACCAACACCTTAGGAGGCTCTCGTTAGGCGGCTGGGTCAAGGGCCTGATCCAGAAAGCAGTACTGCTGGACACGGCTCGTATTGTTAGGAGGTTCCTCTCTCTGGAGCCCTGACCGCCGGGTAGCTTGGACCCTGTTCCCGATACCGGTGGGCCTCTATTTTTTATATTTTTAAATGTTTTTCTTTTTTGTGTGTGTTTTGTAAAAATATTTAAAAATGTAATAAATAAGAAAAAAGTTAAATAAAATACATAATTATTAATTGGATTATTCGAAGATATTATTTCTATTTCTACTAATAATATTTATAATAGGTACATATTGAAGTTTACTTATCTATACCAATATTATAAAGAGGAAAGATTTTTTTGTTTGTTTGTTTGTTTGTACCGAATAGGCTCCAAAACTACTAGACCGATTTCAAAAATTATTTCACCGTTGGGAAGCTACTCTATCCCCGGGTGACATAGGCTACTTTTTATCCCTGTATTCCTACGGGAACGGGAACTACGCGGGTGAAACCGCGAGGCGTCCTCTAGTCCCATATAATATGGAAAAAAACAAATAGTAAAAAATTATGGTAAAACCTTATGTTGTTATGAAAAATGACTAGAGAGGCGGCATGGTGTTTTCAGATTCTTTCTGGGAGGCTTTGCGTTAGTGAGATTGGCAGTACCTACTTGGAGATAAGACCTATACGGTGTGACGGGCTGAAACATCGAGGGTCAGTAGTCATCATCATCATTTTAGCCGAAAAACGTCCACTGCTGGACATAGGCCTCCCCCAAGCGTCGCCACACTGATCGGAGTATCAGTAGAAGTCCGATATAATATAACCCTCAGTTCTCCCTAGATGGGAAGAGTTCATAACTTTCTGGTTTTCCAAGCAAAAAAAAAGTAAATTGGATGAACCACAATCCAAAGATTCAAAATTCGAATTCATCTGCCCGAATTAACGCAAAAAAGGAATCGAACAGCCAGTATCATATATTTTCCAAAATCTAATTATAAACAATTTAAGGTTTTACTGCTGGGAATAAAGGAAGAGCATTTCGGCGAAATATACTGGCCGTTTTAAAAGGCCATTAGTGAAGATTTAAAGAGTACCTCGGCTGCTTAGAGTCGCTTAACAATGAGCCAACGTAATGGCAAACAATGCAAGTCCACTTCATACAAAGGAGGTCCGTAAAGTGGGAAGTCATAATAATATGCAAGGATTAACCACCTGCATTATTATATTATTAACAAACGTATTTGGAGTTGGCTTAAGAGGGATAATTCTAGCTTAAAGACTGTTTTTGTGGTGACTTTTAAGTCTTGTTTCAGGATTATATTGCTATAATTTCGTTCAGAATCCAGATGAGTTATTAATTTTCTTTTACCAAAATTTATTCAAAACATATCGAAATTAAGTCAATTGTTACAAGATCTTTCCCATATTCTTCTTAATTTGTGTCAATTGAATCGTTATTAAAATTTTCGGGCCATACCTGATTCTGAATAATTTATTATTCATGATCATCTACAAAACTCAGTCTCCCATATTTATTTCAACCGTATTGATTCCCATACCTTTACGGCACCTGTAACCTTTATCAGATCGTCCATCTGTTTGAGGTTTGAGGCTGTCACTCGCTCTACTACCAATTAAAATCAGGGATAAAGTAATATTTTTTTTTAAATAAGACTTTGAATTCAATCAACTTTGATCATAACTGAAGAAACCCCAACATAAAAGTAATCATGAAATAGTTTTCATTCTAACTTTTCTTCGAAAATCTATGAATTCATATTTGGAATTATCTTCTTTCTACCTACGGGAATCTCAAGATATAGGTTGAGAAGACTATTTACGAATCAAGAGACTTTTGCTGAGAGACATTGGAAATAGGCCGTTCGCTAAATTAAATCCGAGCATTTTATGAATGTTAATAATAGTCGGAAGGTCGTGGTTTAATCATAAATATATTTTCAATACCATGACGACTTATTTTTGTTAAATAGGGATTTATTAAGAACTAGCTTCTGCCATCGGCTTTGTCCGCGTAAAAGAAGGAAATCATCGCAAAGGAATGTTCTCTTCAAGCAAAGTACGTACTCCTGGAATAAAAAAGTATCCTATGTCCTTTTCTAAGGTACAATCTATCTCTGTACAAAAATTCGTCAAAATTGGCTCAGTGGTTTATGCGTGAAAATAAATCAAACAAACAGGTAGACAGAGTTACTTTGGTACTTAATAATTATTATGTATAAATATTAGAACCAAACAAATTAAGTATCTCTTTATTTAACCTGCTCTACTGCTCACTACTTATTTAAAAAGTTGCCATATCAATGAAACTATCTCAAAATAAAGTATTCCCATCTCAATACGAAACGTTTTTAAGTTATAAGCCACCTATACAAAGTTAAGAGGACATTTTATTATTCTGAACCTCTTCTTGAGGAGCATAATCCTCTCAAATTGGATGCCTGTGTGACATGACAAGGAACATACCTATTCTCTTCGGACTATACACAGTATATTGGCAGTACAACAATAGACACGCTATGACAATGTAAAATTCATCTTGATAATATAATTATGTTCTACATAAGGAGGCTACTTTCAGAACATATGAAACGTTGTCAACTTGTAATGCCTGAGTATGCAAAGTACTGAGTTTATCAAGGCAGATAACTGAGCTCAAATTTAAACAAGTTATGTATTTGGAAACATACAATAGTAGGTACATTATTGCAAAGGCCGGGCAATAGGAAATTGCAGGTCGAGTATGAGAATGAAGGCCGAGCCATAGGCGAGGACTTCACTAATACGAGACAGGCAATTGCCATTTCCGTCGAGGCCTAAATGATGCTTTTCTCAAAAGAATGCAGTGAAATAACACATATTTTTTATATTACACTTTTTTTTTTTTTTAAGTTACAACAACATTGCTGGAGCGTTGCAATGTTCAAATTCAAAAAACGCTCCTGCAATGGATTTGATCAACATTGCTTCAGCGTTGTAATGTTCCAAATTCAAAAAACGCTCCTGCAATGGATTTGATTTTCTTTGTCCGTAAATTCGATACTTCGCGTGTTCTGTTTTAGAAAATAATGACAATTGTTCCATGCATGTTTGAGAAAATATACCTAATAATAATTAAGAACTAATAATAATTAATAAATTACAATAATAAATTTTTCAACACACTTGCTCATAAAGTGGCTCTAATGTCACCGCAATTAGGCACATAATGACACCTGTTATCAAACTGTGACTTTTTCATTACTATTATTCACAAGTGAGATAAAGAGTTTTGTTTTTAATTAATTGGTTGAGTTGCTTTGTTCTTAAAAAAACTTCGATACAAAAAAGATCGTGCTCAATAGTACAAATGCAACACATTTCATGCAACTTCGTATTTAAATAGATAATTTCAACTTGTACGTGTTTATTAAATTAAACTTTCACTTAAATATAACTTTTGTTTTTGTCTGTAAAAAAGGAAACTTGAAATTCCCCATTTTGTACGTGGCTAAAACGCTATCTATCCGCGAAAAGCCAAAAAAAATATTAATCTCATTATTTTTAGTCTATGGCCGATCGCCATTGTTAGATGCGCGCGCATATGAAAATTGATTAATTTTGCCCGCCATTGTGAAAAAAAATTAACAACTCGTTTTCACTGTTGGAAATGATTTTTTTGTATTATTTTCTTCACAAGTGTGTTGAAAAACGTCGTATGATACACGTGTGTATTGATGATTACCGTCCTCGGCTCTCTTAAGACCCTCACCTAACGGCTTGGGTTTCAATGGCGCCTCAGCGGTAATCACCAACATTACACACTTGTACCATAATGTACTATTATAAGTATTAGACATAATTATTCCTTAGAGAAGCACAATGCATCTCAATCATAACAGTTAAAGACAATGAATTTGTCTGTAAGTTCTGCAAGTGATTATAGCCATCGAAACACCATTGGCTCAGCTGACACGATTAGGGGCTTAGTTCGACGAAACTATTAATGAATCTAAAATTGCATTGCAATTGCGATCTTCCTTTATGAGTGGATTCTAGCCGTAAACCCAATCATGATCGAATTAAGCAAATTGATAGCGAATGCAGTTGTGTACGAACCTTTTGTAGCTCCTCGTCGATGTACCAATTAATATCCGACGGTGGCAGAGAGAAATCGGACGTGCAGTTCAGGAACACTTGCTCCCCAGTTTCAACAATTTCGGCGCTCCGATTATCACGGGATCCGCCTGTGGCATAGCTGAACGCAAAATAGATTTGAATAAATCGCACAATCCATCATCTAGGTGTCATAATTTTGTAACAAACTTTCACTAACCAAATAGAACCGCCAAGGGAAATCGAGTATCGCAAAGTCCTTTGCAATCGTAGATGGCTGCTGAACTAATTAAAAGCCTTAAATTCGAGTTACGCTATTGTTAGGCTGAGGCCATATTGATGTCGGTGGTGGGCGGTTTATGCTGTTCAGATAATTGCACCGATAAAACTTGTGGTTTTAGAGGCGAGCGTGATACGGCTATTAACAAAACCTTGAGCTAGACGCTGTTAATGTCATCGATGTGCTCTCAGCCTTAAACGAGTTATTTTACGTGAGTATTATGAACATAATATAACTTTAAGACATTTTTATTTCTTATAATTTCGTGATTAACTTCCAAAAACATAATATCTATACGAATATTTCTTTGTGTTAAGAGATAATGTAGGTAGACAACTCACATTGCAAAGCTAATCAGTTCCCTTTGTATGTGGATGTGCTAGGTATTTGCAAGTGTGTGGGAGCTTGGGGACCGTCGAGTAAGTTACTTAGCGACAATGAACTAGTACAGTGTGTACTTGTAAATAAAATAAATCTTCTGAAAAAAGGACTCAGGTGTAACAAGTATGTCTTGTCTAGTAGTGATTTTAGAATTATAATCGTGACAATCTAGGAAGTCGGATATGATAGCTATAAAAATACTTAATATGTCACTGAATAATTATTTCACCTGTACGATTTTTGTGCCATTATGTAATATTGGCAATAATAGGTCCTTTATTCACGTTAATGGCTGTCAAAGATAGTTATATCTGAGCCTTTCTGACGACACGTTAATGACCTTACTCGGCCAGCCTATTTATAAAAGTGAAGTACCTATATAAATTAGGACAATAGAAAGTAGACGAGGAAATGAAAAACGATTTCAGAGGGTTTGAAAGAACGGTCACGGTGTAGGATTTCAAATGAAAGCTTCTTGAAGCACATAACTGAAAAATAGGATTATAGATACATTACTTTGTGTTCGTTTTCCTTTAGAGCTTTTGAGGAAAAACTGAATCCCAAATTATATTTACCTGATCCGTTTATGACATGATCACGCAAGGAAACTCCGAGCATAGCCCTCTCCAGAAATGAGGATATCCGCACGAGAACCAAAGTTACCGATATAGCCCGAAGAATTGCCAAACTTAAGTGGCAGTGGGCAGGGCACATTGCTCGCAGAATGGATGGCCGATGTGGCCGAAAAGTTCAGGAATAGCGAACGTGAACCGGGAGACGATACGTTGGAAGGCCTCCAACGAAGGCGTTGGTGGACTGATGACCTGGTTAAGGTTGCGGGGAGGCTCTGGATGCGAGACGCACAGGCTCGATCAATGTGGCGACGACGCCTGGGGGAGGCCTATGTCCAGCAGAGGACGTCTTTCGGCTCAAATGATGATCCGTTTATAAGAACTAGAACAAAATGAAAGCTATGTATGCATATGACAGTTCCTACCGTACGGTAGTATTTGTCGATTCCATTATAAGTGTACTAAAATTTCCACAGAATGTGAAAATTAGCGTTCATGAGGTAAATTCTGTATTAGTTAGCTGAATTTCAAAGGTAGCCCATTTCATATCGTATTAATTTGAATCGATTATCGTATTCATGGAATTCAGAATAAGATTCATAGTTAAATATGTTTGTAATTGTCGCGCTGGTATTTCTTAGAGTGATCGACAGAGATAGGGGTGCAGTCATTTCCTTTCTTCAGTAAATGTTTATAGAAATAGAGCTAATTTATTTTCTCTTTAAATCTCCATTGAAGCGACCAATAGAATAATCTACATTGATCAAAGGCTTTTCCGCTAGTACTTTCTCAAAAGCCAGCCTGTAGTCTGCATTTTAATAACTCCGATATTGGTGGAGGGAGTATCCTGAGGAAACCTACAGCCTTCTTGCGTAATGAATTCGGTAAGGCAAATAGCAAATGGTATGAAAAATCGACCAATCAAATGCGATATGAAAGACGCGATGTGGATTTGCGTCTATGTGATTGGTCGATTTTGCATACTCTTTGTCTTGCCTAATTCATAACGCAATAATGCTGCTGGACGTTTTGTAAGCCTACGTTGTCCCTGTGCAGGGTAAGGACCTTCTTTCAACATCGCCCGGTCTATTGCGAGCGCGGGCTAACTGATCAAAAGGTTCAGCTTTATCGGCCATCTTAAGGGTTCCCTTGCAAATTGATTGCAGAATAAAAGCGAATGTGTCCTTGCAGCGGTACATTTATAGGCGAGTATTGAGTCTAGATTAGTGCCTGTTTAACATCTCCTATAAAGATCTAGTGAAATATTGGTTATTATTAGTGACTGGATGCATTTGCATATTTATACCCTTTTTACCAGTTATTGCATATTTGAACTAAAAACTAGTGATGCTGCTTATTTTCGTAAAAAAATATCGACGTAGAATCAACCATTCTTTTTTCTTTTATTAATGTTTTGAGCGATCAAAGACAATACTTAGTATCTAGTAGCAAATCATTAGATACCTACGATTTTTTTATTTACATTTTGGATTTATAAAATAATTAGTAAAATCAAATAAAATGCACAGATTATATGTGGTTTAAAAATAAAATAAACAATAATAACTATGTCTTCATTGCTTGATGTTGCATATTTTGCCAACTTTCATGCATATTTTACGCGATTTTCATGCATATTTGAATATATATTTCGAGCTGTTTATGTTGCATATAATCCGGTTCCTAGTTATTACACATCTGGATAACCTTTAAAAATACAGGATTGAGGTTATTAGACCCATAAAAAAATCTGATCCCAAATACCTTTATACCGTATCAGATACTGGTTAATCTTTCGTACGAGGAGATAATAAAATAATGAGGTTATTCCGTGACCGTCTCGTTGATTCTACGCTAATGCCTCTTGGGTGCTTTCGTAAGAAAATATTTTAGGAGATATTTTGCTAACGGTAATATTTTGGCCTTGGGTGGTCCATAATAAGTATATTTTTATGTTAGAGGGATAGTAAATAGTTACGAGTGTGTTTTTTTTAAATACATGTCTAAAATCATCATCTTCCTGCCCTTACCCTATGTTACTTGGGGTCAGCACAACACGGTTTCTTTTTTCATGCCGTCCTGTCCCCTGTCACGCTATCACTGACTCTTTTTTTCTTTCATATGAATCTTCACACAGTCTCAGATCTTTTCTTTGATCTTCTGCTCTCTCTCCATCCATCCACATATTTTGTATTCATAACTCTTATAGTAACATGCGTTTTATCCCTCCTCATCATCTGACCATATCAGGAAAAAAGGTTTCCTATAACTTCTATGTCACTGGCGCAACTTTCAAACTTCCTCTAATATACTCATTTCTCACTTTATTCGTTCTCTTCACCCCGCACATCCATCTTAAAATTCTCATCTCTGCTACATACAATCGTTTTGATGCTATAAAAGGTATGAAACAAGATAATACTCATATTCTTATACTTTGATTTTTAATTTCGTAGACTAAACTGACAGCTGCCAATGACCTAATTTTTTTTTATATGTTGCAAGCGCGGAGCATAGTGTTGTAGGTAAGGCTCAATCATAAGTGATTCATCGAATCGATGTGACATGACTCCTCAATTTAAATTCACTAATTGGTGTAAATAAATGTTTTATGAATATAAACGTAATATATTTAAATATAACAGTAATCATACACATAGTGCATAAAATTTTATTGCGTTAATATGAAATCAACAATAAAATAAATGCGATTGATAAAATGAAGTCTGACAAAGATGAGTAGAAAATAAATAAAAGTAACTGGTTTCTAAACATTTTTTTTTGACAAGAAATAGTTTCATTTTCGATCTATTTCGATTTTCGATTAACTTTCGATCACTCAGGGTAGTTAGTATACGACACTTATTTTATGTAACGATTAGGTGACAACACCCCATATGTCAGTTTAGTCTACGAAGCCAAAAAAATAATAAAAACATAGATACGTATAGATGATAGCCGTGGACCACCACCACCTTACCATAAATATTCCTTACTATTGCTCTAATGTATTATTGTGTAAACAACCCGCAGCTATAACAAAACAGTTTACTTTTCTAGCATTACAAAGCATGTATTCCCGAGGAAAAGTGTACCGATGGTAAGCCCACATTTCACCAGTTATGTATAAGTCATGTAAGTAATTGGGTTCAAGCTTATTGCCATTAATCAGTCACAAATCTAGTCTCCAGGCTGCTTCTAGGAAATTCCAGATTGACAAATCCAATAACACTTTTCCCAATCCAAGAATTAGACCAAGGACACTTGCTTTTTATTTTACCTTTTCCCCAAAATCGAGCTCTTCTTTAACCACTTTCTCTTATTTCTCACAGTAGTGTTTCGCTATAAAGTCTCGTCTCACAAACTCACATTGTATAAAGCACCATTTACAATTTCAGTTCCTCTCAAGCAAACTCCACTAGCTCAGTTCAGTTCTCTAGCTAGAATCAGAACAGAAAAAACCACGGTATAGAAAACAAACGCCCCGTTACTCTCACAATGAAAACTTGCTTTTGTTTTAAATCTTCTGTATTCTATTTTTAAAAACAATAAACCAGTGTAAATAAATCGTTCATCATAATTAGCATAGGACCGTATAATATTTTTATTTGACAGTTAAATGGATGGAACTTGAATTATTGGGTGTTAAAATTATTATTTTTATAGTTCTCTCTCGTCATAACAACGGAAACCCATGTACATAAATATTTATACATAAATTTTGTATTTATGTTTTTATAGTAGAAAGTGTTATAGCCAATAAAAAATCTGTGTTTCTAAAATAAGGAGACAAATAATTAAAAGTACAAAACTCGAGGCTGGTTTTTTTTTGTTAGGTACTGATTTCCAATTATTTTTACCCCACTACGGCAAAGCAAAAGGGAGGGTTATGTGTGTATGTTCATCAGTTCCTTCGTAACGTCTAAACTACTTTTCATAATTTGACAAATGAGGTGTCCTTGGAAGCGTCTTGTTTTTCCGCTGGTCGTGACGTCATATAGCGTATACTATGTGATGTCACGTTAAATTGTATATGGCGCCCTCTCTCAAGGGGCACGAAGTAAAGAGCAAAAGAAGATGATCATCTCCATCATGTGTGGTATTGTCGAACAGGGATAATAAAATGAAGTGAGAGTTCCATTCATCATATTTTGTCGAGCGTATCGTTTACGAGATATATCCCGTCAAAGTCATGAAAACCATCAGCGCGCAAGCAGGGCTCACAACATCGAGCCTACGCAGTTGTCGGACTCGGACAGCAGACACAGACCACCAGCGAAGCATCCGTGAGTTCATCATAGAAATATATATATATTTATGAGTATCCGTACAGGCATAGTTTTTTAAGAAATAAAACACCATATCACTAGCATATATTATATAAAACTAAAATTGTAATCATCCCGTCCCCTCACAAACAACATGTCCTCCAAAACCACAGCCCCCAAAACGACCACGGAGGCCGCAAGGGCCCTCAGATCACTCCGTGAGAAGGTCCTTAAAAACACAGGTAAGTCAGTAGTCTCGGAACAGTTGGCGCGTCCATCACAAAAGCCGCGGGCGGCTAAGGCGGCGTCGGAGTCGGATGTGACAAGCAGGACACCGCCTCTGCCGTTGGCGCCTGAGACTCACACTCCGAAAGATAGCCCCAGGGTCTCAGAGATCGTCATCAACTGGGAGCAGTGTGGCATATCCCCCCCCCCCCGCCAGATCATCTCGGACGAGGAAAGCTCGGTGGCCTCTACAGTGAGCCAGGCCGACCGTCCACAGAGTGGACGGCAAAGCCTCCTCTAAAGGACACCGGGAAGGGGCACAGGTGTGGAGATGGACTTGGCCACGAGAGAGGCAAACGAACTTCTCCAGAAGGGAAAGGACGCCTTGGAAGCCGCCGGAAAAATGAAACGCGAGTGTAAGGTCACAGCCCATGAGTGCCTGCAGGGCCTTTACGAGGTGTCACTTTCATTGGCGGACTCCCGAGCACGCCACAAGTACAATCTCGAGAAGGAGCGCTCTCGACACGCACAAGAGCTTGTGCGTGTCGAGAGAGCTCACAATCGGGAACTTGCGGCTGTGAATAAGAAGCTCACCCTGATGCGGGCTGACTTCTCGGAAACGAAAAAAGAGGCGAAAGGGATCCGGGAATGGCTCGGTCACGAGACTCTTGACGCCTTAAACGGCATAAAGGAGTTGAAAGGCGAGGTCGCAATGGCGAGCCTGAAAAACATAAAGGAGCACGAGAGGACAAGGCAAGAAAGTGCGAGGACCCCAGGGGATCCCAAGTGGGACCCTATGGGGGCCGGCCTATCACGCCTCGACACAAATATCACCAGCATCTCCAACCAGCTGGACGTCCTCCGGAGAACTCTTGAAAGGCTCAAAGAGGACCTCAACCGGCCAAGTGACACAGAGACGGACCGGAGTAGCCGCGAGACAGGCCTACTTACGACCGCGGCTTTCGAGGAGGAGATGGCGAATTTAACCGCAAAGCTGCAGACCATCGCCAACAGGCCTGTAGCCTCACCCCCACCACCACACACACCCATAAACATATCCGAACACCTCAAACCTATATCGGATAGGCTGGAGCTTGTCTCGGAGGACCTCCGCGTACTGCGCGACAAAGAGCCGCAAATCCAGGCGCCCCCAGCGCTGAATCTGGAAACGGAGCTCGCAGTCGGGGAGGTAAAGAAGACGCTCCAAACTATACAGAAAGGGGTGGTGGACCTGGGCAAAGCGGATAAACCGCAAACACAACAACAGGGCCCCAAAACCTTTGCCCAGGTCGCCAGTACACCAAAGCCCCCCATACCACCCACACAACCCAACCACACCCTGATCGTCTCGTCGACGAACCCCCGGCACACTGGGGATAACGTGATCGAGAGGATCAGGACCGCTCTGGACCTTAAGTCAACCGGAGCCCGGGTCGACACCGTACGGAAGGCGCGCAACCAGAAAGTGGTCTTAAGGTGCGCCAGTAAGATGGACTTGAAGAAGATTAAAGACCAGGTCCAGTCGAACTCAGAGCTCAAGGTCCAGGAGCCGAAACCGCAAAATCCCTTAGTCTGCATCAAGTGTGTGCTGTCCAGCTACAGCGACGGGGAGATCGTAGATCTCCTTAAAGCGCAGAACCAACACCTTCTGCAAAACGTCGCTGTGTCAAGTCATCCAGTGCAGCCTCAACCGCAAAAAGCCAGTTAAGACAGCGATTGTTGTTTTCGGTGACAACCTGGAGGTTATCCAAGACCCCCAGCTTGTGACCGAGAACGTTGCTGCTGTCTTGCTAAAGGCGGGTCAGCTCAGCTTTGGAGTACTGTCGGTCTATTTTGAGGGTGACCAGGACATCGAACCTTACCTATCCGAAACACAATACAAGACACACAAATTGAACACAAACAACATCGTGGTGGGAGGAGACGTGAACGCCTGGAGCCATTGGTGGGGAAGTGTTTCCGAAAACCATCGCGGGGCGGCGTACAGTTCTTTCCTCAATGAGCGGGATCTCCACATCCTAAATACGGGCCAAACACCAACGTTCGAGACATACAGAAATGACAGGTGGTGCACAAGCATCGTTGACGTGACAGCTTGCAGTTCGTCGCTACTAGGTAAGGTCGAGGAGTGCCAAGTAGAAAGAAGTCTAACAACTTCAGACCACAACGCTATAACCTTCTCGATGCGCCTAGAAAAGGCCCTGGAACCCTTACGGCCGATTTCGACACGCATCTACAACACCAAGAAGGCCAAGTGGTCCGACTTCAACACCCACTTCAAGACTAGCCTAGCAGACAGTGACATCACCCAAGTCAGAGTCTCGAACGCATCGAACCCAGAAGATCTGGAGACAATCATTTCAAACTATACTCAGAACATTCACCGCTCATGCGAGGAAGCGATTCCAAAACTCGGGTCGCCCAAACACAACGCCAAACCCCCATGGTGGAGTCCTTCTCTAGACCGTCTCAAAAAAGACGCCATGACGAAGAAGAGAAGGATCCGGAACGCAGCCGCAAGCCGGAGACACTTCACCATCCAAGAGAACGTGCTGGCCAAACATACTTACACGACAGCAGCAACGGAAGCAGCCACAGACAACTGGAAGGTGTTCTGCACAAAGCAGGACCGAGAGAGCATGTGGGACGGTATCTACAGGGTAATAAGGAAGACAGCCAGAAGAAAGGAAGACGCACTCCTGAGAAACAACGCAGGCGAGACGCTCAGTCCAGAGAAATCTGCGGATCTTCTGGCAAAAACCTTCTACCCCGACGACTCAACGGATGCCGAACAACCCTACCACACTGCATTAAGGAGGCTAGCGGAGGAGAAAAACCCCCAAGGTCTGTCTGCAGACGATCCGCCCTTCACGACCGCGGAGCTGGAAATGGTTCTCCAGAACCAAAATCCGAAAAAAGCCCCCAGTCCCGACGGATTAACAGCAGACATCTGCATAGCGGCAATAAACTGCGATAGGGAGGTGTTCTTAGCGATAGCAAAGAAGTGTCTGTCGCTGTCACACTTCCCGAAGCAGTGGAAGGTCGCTCATGTGTGCATTCTCCGCAAGCCAGGAAAGGACGACTACACCAGCCCTAAGTCGTACAGGCCTATAGGTCTGCTCTCGGTCCTAGGAAAAATCGTCGAGAAACTACTAGTGGGCCGACTACAGTGGCACTTCCTCCCAACACTACACACAAACCAATACGGCTTCATGCCACAGCGCGGGACTGAGGACGCCCTCTATGCTCTAGTGGGCCACTTACGAGCCAAAATCAAAGCCAAAATAATCGTGCTTTTGATATCACTGGACATAGAGGGAGCCTTTGACAACGCGTGGTGGCCCACACTCAAGAAGCAGATGGTAGCCAAGAGTTGTCCAGCTAATATCTACACTCTCGTCGCCTCATACCTGGAAGACCGAAACGTCAGGGTCAACTACGCCAGAGCGACTAGCGAGAAGGGAACCACGAAAGGATGCGTCCAGGGTTCAATTGCCTGACCGACGTTTTGGAACCATATCCTAGATCCACTCCTACACAAAATGGCTAGTATGGGGGTATACTGCCAAGCCTTCGCGGACGACGTTGTCCTGGTTTTCTCTGACTTCACAGCCGGTCCCCTGCAGCAATCAGCCAACAGCACGTTAGCCAAAGTATCGGAATGGGGCGTCCAAAATAAGCTACGTTTCGCCGCGCACAAGACTAATGCGATGGTGTTAACGAGGAAGCGAAAGTACGACGTTCCGGTACTTCATATGTCGGGCACGCGGCTAAACCTGGTTGAGGAAGTGAAACTGTTGGGTCTCACGATAGACTCCAAACTCACCTTCAATGCGCACGTGTCTGCGACCTGTAGAAAGGCCGCAGACATCTATAAGCAGTTGGCATGTGCGGCGAGGGTGACTTGGGGTCTGAACAGAGAAATAATCAGGACAATATACGTGTCGGTGATAGAGCCCATCGTGATGTATGCAGCGAGTGCGTGGGCCCCCGCAGCTGAGAAACTGATGACAAGGAAAAAGTTTGACTCACTGCAGAGGGGCTTCGCGCAGAAAATCTGCAAAGCATACCGCACGGTGTCTCTGACATCGGCACTTATCCTGTCAGGCCAACTCCCCCTAGACCTCCGGGTAATCGAGGCGGCAACCCTTTTCCAGATCAAAAAGGGACATTCCCAATAGTTTATACCACTGGGCCGCGTGCTGGAGTGCAACGTGCACCACTCCAAAAACCCCCACCCGGCGCAACTCACAACAACCGAGTATGAATGCCTAGAGAATTTGACTCCCGAAACCCTGGCAACCCACCAAGTAATCGGCCCCCAAATATACACCGATGGCAGCAAGATAGAGGGGAAAGTCGGAGCTGCCCTAACTTGGTGGGAAAACGGGACGGAGTCAAGGTTCAGCACCTTTGGCTTGGAGCCTCACAACACAGTCTTCCAATCGGAAATGTACGCTCTCTTCAGAGCTGTCAGGATGGCAAGAGAATCCAAGGCGGCCTCCGTAAGCATCTTAAGTGACTCGAGATCGTCACTTGACCTGCTGAGGAGACCGTCTGTCACTCACCACCTGGCACTCCAAATCAAGAGAAGCGTCCGTGAAATCAGAGAGGAGGGCAGAGAAGTGAGGCTCTTTTGGCTCAAGGCCCATGTGGGAACTGCCGGGAATGAGAGGGCGGATGAGCTGGCCAAGGAGGCAGCCCTAACAAAACTCACATCAGAATACAGCAAGGTCCCCGTTTCGTTCGTGAGGAAGAAGATTCGGGAGGAGACTATAAGGAAGTGGCAAGCGCGGTACGAGTCTTCGAGTACAGGATCGGTCACGAAAGCGTTCTTTCCAGACGTCCTAGCGGCGAAAAGGACACTCAGAGACGCAGTGCTTACACCGGTCCACGTACAAGTCCTTACAGGACACGGCGGATTCTCAGCGTATCTCCACCGCTTCCATCTCAAAGATAGTCCCTCGTGCGTCTGTGACCCGAGTTGTGAAGAGACAGTCTGGCATCTGCTGTTCGAATGCCCAAGGTTCAGCCAAGACAGAATGGAGCTCGAGGTAAAATTCGAAACCCAGCTTAGCCAGTCCACACTCCACACCATCATGGGGAGACCGGCTACTAGGATTCCATTCTTGGCATTCGCGAGCAAAGTCGCCACAATCGCAGCAAAGGCCAACAAAACGGACGTAATCTTGCGAAGTCGACCACACAATCGAACACAACATACCACAACCACACAAACAACAACCACAACTACACAAACAACAACAAGTACACCATTGACTGATACACAAATTACACACACACAATCTAACCAACGGCCATTACCAACGGTAGCAGCAGCGGTAGCAGCAACAGCCAGCCTACAACCAGCCCCTAGCATGACTACCACACAATTCCTGGCAAGCGGAGAAGACGGAGTCCCTGGCATCAGACTGCGAGGCGTCGCTCTGTTCATGAACAGGGAACAGGAGAAGTTAGGCATAGGCTTCTGCATAGGCTCAAGTCAAGCTGCGGCCCGAATAGACCTTTCACCGGGCCTTGCCGCCCTGATTAACGGAAGCACCACCAAAACGAGCATAACAGGCAGCAAGTATGCTGCACTACCTCAAATGGAAGTGGCCACTCACCGATGCCGTCTAATGCGATTTAAAGGGAAAACAATCGCATTACTCGAGTGGGGGGAAGGTTACTCCATTTGCTCAGGCAAGCTAAATTGCTTCAGAAGATTAGGGAGGCAGGAGACTACACGTCAGCCACGGCCCGAACCATAAGTGTGGACGCAATGGTGGTGGGAGGAGAGAGAGGAGACGTCGCAGACCGCTTTGGCTGTTTAAAGGCCTCAGAACATCATGAGGTTGTTGTCTACGAGGACAGAGGGGAAACCCTGAGTTTCCTCAAAGCCCCCAGACAACCAATAGCCAGCGCAATGAGCCCCAAACACAAGCAAGCCCCACCACTCAAAGCGGATCGGAGAGGGCCCAGCAGAAGGCAACAGCCGAAAAAGCCGCAAAGGTGCAGTGTAACACCATAAACCCGGGCGACCGGGCCCGATCGAGGAGTCGCCTGAAAGCGTTTGGCACTTTCCTCAGTGCACTGCTCCCAAGCACCAGCTACGCATCACCATCTCACAAGCAGGAGACAGCACTGGAGAGGTTCTTCAAAAAAACACCAAAGGAACCAACCCAGCAAAAGCCTAAGCCAACACGAGCCGACAAAGGGCAAGTCAGCCCGCCGACCCTCGCAGTAAAGTCGGGTACCACGGACCACGTAAAGAGCGCGTTCCTCGAGTACGTAGCAATCGTAAAAGCGACCAGAGAGGTCAATCTTACGACATGCAGGAAGATCCTGCAGACCTTCCAGAGAGACACAGAGGGTCTGTTAAGGGTACTGCTCGAGGAAGCAGGGGCAGCGGTGTATGACAACGTCACATCCCAAGTCATCAAAGGGGAAATGACGGGGTCATATATGGCAGCCTACAGCGCGAGGAGTGGCTTTGTGGCCCTGGACAAGTAGGAGACGGAGCGCTCAGGCAAACTCAAGTTCAGTGTGCCAAATGACGACCCGATAGTGGTTACCACCAAATGTACCAAAATCATGCAGGACGATAAGATCCTGGAAATGGCACACTCCATTTCGGGGACCTCCGGTATCCCGGCATCACAGGAAAGTTGGGCGGTACCCAATATCAGATGGATTAACGGAGTTCCGGGTTGCGGTAAGACAACCTAGCTGGTAAAGCACTTCGAAGAGGACAGGGACGTGATAGCAACCACGACAACAAAAGCTGCCAAAGATCTTAGAGAAAAGCTTGCGCGCCGCTTAGGAAACCGAGCAAAGACCAAAGTGCGCACTATGGCCTCAATCCTAGCAAACGGTTTCAAGAGCCAAGACAAATGCTGCCGTCTTACGGTAGACGAGGCTCTTATGAACCACTTTGGGGCCATAGTCATGGCAGTAAAGTTGTCTGGAGCGAGCGAGCTTGTCCTCGTCGGAGACGTTAACCAGCCTCCATTTTTGGACAGGGAGAATCTTTTCGAGCTTAGGTATACCCGTCCAGACCTGGTGGCTGGCATCACCCAGGAGTTTCTCTGCACACACCACAATCCAATGGACGTGGCGTTTGCACTGAGTGAGATATACCCCGGTATATACTCCTCCAAGTCGTCGCTGTCGCGGGTCCACTCCCTGAAGGTGAAAGGTTACACAGGGGCGCAAATACCGGGTTCTGCCCAAAACACCCTGTTCCTGGTTCATACGCAGGGGGAGAAAGCCTCTCTTGCGAGCCAGGGATATGGGTCCGGCGAGGGGTCGCGCCTGCTAACCATACATGAGGCTCAGGGGTCGACCTACGACAGCGTTATCATCATCAACACCAAGTCCAGGAGGCTTCAGGTCCACGACAGCATCTCCCACGCGGCAGTGGCGGTGTCCAGACATACAGTCAGTTGCGTCTATTACACCGACGACGCCGATGACGCCGCAGGCCGCCTTGCTAAGAGGGCGATGGATGCGCCGACTAAAACGGTTTTCAACTACAATCTTAAGACGGCCATGCAGCATCGAGACGTAGTCGTCATAGAGGCCTTGCTCACGCTAGCGAAGTCCCTGGTCAGCAGCCAAAACACCACCTAACAAGTCCCATCCAAAAACTCCAACCCAAACCATCACCCTGTCTAAAGAAAACTATATATATACATGTGAAGCTGCATGGTGGAGCGAGTCAGTCATACTCACCTTAACGTCCTAACGACGGGGTTCTATAACCGGAACCGTCGACCGGGGCTGGTCTACTCGCACTGCCATGCATCTTCCCACAAAGTGTACCAATAGATATAGTAATAACATAAGCAGTGTATCAAAGAAATAAGTAAACAAAATAGTTAATAACATAAAGATAAGAATAATAGAAACATAAAATTGTAATGCCAGTGTGTAATATATATATAGTATTTAGTGAGGGATGAACTCACGTAAATTTAAGTTAGTTAAGTAAGCCTTAAAATAATGTCCGACGTAGGAATCCAACAATTGTAATAATTATGAAAAAAAAAATAACAAACAAAATATACACAATAAAAAAGAGCGCGGACTGCCACTTGTCCGCGGTAGAATATTTAATAAAAAAAAATAAAAAGTCATGAAAACTAACTTTTTACACAACTACGGCGTCGCAGAGTGTTTGTTGATCGGTATGTAAGTAAGGATTATTTGTTACTTCAGGCTCTGCAAAACCCCAAAATACTTTAAATAAAAAATCAGTTCAAAAACTAAAATTCGACTACGGAAAACACGTTCTAAATTGTATGAAACAAGAAAATATTCTCATCTATAATATTTGTAGTGGTGTTCAGAGGATAACCGCTGTCGTATGCTACTTTGCAGAATGTATTGTTTTGATATTGTAGGTGGCATACGACCACGGTTATCCTCTGAACACCAATAAGAATATTTCAGATGCGAATATTTTCTTGTTTCATACTTTTTAGAGTGTGATTTTTTCTATCAGGGTTTATCAAAATATTACCTTCTAAATAACATTGCACAAACTACAATATTATGAACATATCTTTACATTTTAATGAGTATGTAAATAAATAAATAACCGTTTCAAAAAACTGTTCCATTCTCCATTTCCCTTGGACTTGTAGGTATGTTAAACATAACTTTCATAAAAAATATAGTATCTAACATAATATAAAGGGTATAACAGAAACAATGCAAATATATAATCAGCTGTTCAGTTAATTTGTCAGGTTAAATGTATGCGACAGTTGATTTTTGTCGCGATTTTTGGGTTGATCCCATACTAAGAGTTAATCATAGATATTGAAGATTACAATGACCCGTTTTCAGGTTTTGCGTTGTTTTTATAACACCTTGTATAGAAAGGTTTCAAATCACATTCTTAGGCAGACAACGCACCAAAGTGTCCGAAGACGTCACTCGTCCTAATTAGCATACCGTAGGCACTCTAGACACGTTTGATTGACTATCGCAGTCTGTAGCCGCAGTATCGGGTTACAGACTACAGAGCTTTCTCCGCAGCATGGATACCTAATGCGTTGTTTGCCTAAAGAAGGTCATATAACATGCTAGCTTGTGCCTGTTCTGAGACCCTGCACAAGGAATACTGATCGTGTTACCTTCGATTTCTGAAATTCTGGCCGAGTCTATGATCAGTAACTGTGCTTTCAAACTTGTTAATGTTAGTTGCTGTGGCTACTATGCCAATCAAATAATTTGACTTCAGGTTGCAGTGCATTAGCAGGGTTTCAAAAACCAGAGGTAATAAATTAAGGACGTCTATATCAAAAAAATACACAAATTAATATTGTGTCTGTAAGAGTCAGTTCAGCTACACATTGCAAGTAAGTATGACTAATAGCCCTAAAACCAAATGGGTATTACCTTTAAACTGTCTAAAGTATGATTCATACTTAACGAAGGGCGACGGAGCACATGGAAACTTTTAGAAGCAAACGAAACCCAAGAGTCAAGTGATCTCCGTCTACGACCGTCATCAGTAATCCGTGCGTACATTACCGGAGCGCATTCACGCGAACTTAAGCGGATTCTGTCAGTCAATAATTATGGCTCATATTTGCATAATCTATAAACATCTGAGTCTTTTAACTGTCAAGCTAAAATAAACCTTCACTATCATCAATGTAAGTGTCAATATCCTATGCGCTCCGACGTATGCCGTCAAGTGTGAATCGCTCAAAACAAATCTAATCTCAGCAACAACAGTCATATGTTTCGTCTTCCTCGCTATCTGGAACCTTTGGCCTTCAGTCGACACCTCGCAGGTGTAGATTCCGTATTATTATATTACTCTTTGAGGTGTAGGCAGCCCTCGTCGAGATAGTGGGAGGCATGACCCTGACCACGCAGTAGTCTGGCTGGCATTCACCGCCTTGAACCATCACGTCTGATATGTTGAAGAGACGGATTGATGACTGTGGATAAGGAGATTCGTGTGTTATTCATGTTTTAATAATGTTTTTTTCCATGTTTACTTATGTAGAAGGCTAGGCCTTTGGCTCAGGCCACATAGAAAAGGCGTTGGGCGTGGACATGGCACGGACGGCTTCATATTCCATTGAAATTTCATACAAAATGCATGGCAATAAAGCGCAATTAGATAAGGCGCGGGCGCCGGAATAGCGCGTCATAACCACGTCGGATCAAAGATATACCATGTGGCATAAATTGCGCTTCATTTCCATGCATTTAGTACGAAATTTGAATGGAATAGGAAACCGCCCGAACCATGTTCGCGCCCGACGCCATTTCTATGTGGCCTGCGCCTTAAATGGACTAGGACTAGACGCGTCAGCGGAAGGCGTTGCCGTGGCTGAATACTGGGCCATTTAAGGTATTTAACTAAAAGACACTGTTTGTCATCGAAACGCCAAGAAAAAGCTATTGCATAGCATTTTTTATCGCGAATTGTATAGAGTTGCAAAACCACAATATTTTAATTTTATCATACTCCTAAAAATTTATTAATAATAAAATAAATCTTTTTCTATGTATATCCAGCCGTTGGCGTCCGAATCTGAAATAAGTAAAATAAAAGTCAGCAGACCAAAAATTTGCTTTTATTTAGTTTTAGTTTTGAAAATGTATGCCGTAAGTAATTTCTCTTTCGAAGTAATACTCAAATTTGACAAAAATTGCTATACTTGCATATTAAAATATATCAAAATGTAAAAAAAACTTCTATTTATATATATATATTATTTTATAACTTATAATGAACAAATAAAATTATGTAGGTTTTACAACTCTATGTATGTCGTTCTTTTATCAAACATATTTTACAACGCCATCTAGCGGTGAGAGGAGTCCGTGTTCCCGTCGAGCCTGTCGCGACACCCAAGTCAAAGTATCACCGCTGTGCCGGTCGGAGTGGGGGGTGTTAGGTTATTTTCGTTACGGAATTTCTGGATTCGGTTTCCACGCTCAAGGCCCACGATAGAAGCATGCAATAGCTTAAAATAATTAACTTGGCACAGATAACATAATACTAACATAAAAATGCCTCATCCCATACAAAGAAACCGTGCTGACGTAACTAGTGTTTTTCGTTTTTTTAAGATGATTATTTTTATAAGTACTTCGATCGCGTTCGGTTCCGTTCCACGGTTATAGATGGTGTTAGCATTAGGCGTTTCGTGACATTTTTTTTTCTTTAAATACAGTGACGATTTGTTTTATAGTGTTTTTTGCACGTTTGTACAGTATCATTGTACCAAAATGTGTTACAATACAAATTAAAAATATCGAGGGGCATGCCTCAGAAATTTAAAAACGCGCCATCTATTGGTCTCAATTTTAAATGGTCAGTTCAAATAATCTATGAAATGTGAATTAAGAGCCCAATATTCTATAACTTTGTGGAGAGTTGATTAAAAAAGGACATACGTTTTTTTATGATCAATTCAGAATATGTTAATTTTACACATAATTCAATAACAAATCCGTGCATAGCGCGCCATCTAATGACATTTATTGGAACCAAATTTTCTTTGTTAGCGCTGGGACCTCGTTGCACAAGAATGTTCTTCTGACAAGTTCCGATCAAGCTTTCATCTAAGTCGAAGCTTCTGCAACCAAAATTACAGCGGCTTAGTGCGATAGGTCCTTTAGCAGTTTATGGATCTGTTTGTACCCGACTGCCGAAGGAGGGTAATATGTTTTTCAGTCTATGTATGTATGTTTGTTTCTGTGTGGCGTTACAGAGACCAAAAGCATTGGCCGATTTTGATTATTCTTACGTCAATCGATTCGTATTAACCCTGCGAGTGTCACAGTCTACATTAAACTTGGAAAAAAAGGGTGGATTTTGGGCGCCATTTTGTGGGGGAGGAAGTATTTTCTTTCTTTCCTAACCCATCGTGTGGGGTATCAAAATAAAGGGTTTTAAGAAAAGATTTAAAAAATATATAATACTTATATGTTTAAATGTACCAAATTCTAAAAAAAATAATAACTAAAAGGTTAATTAAATAAATCAAAAAACTCGACTGCTTAAAAAGCGAACTAAAAAGACGTAAACAAGAAGAAATTCATGCTGTGCAGTCGAAGGATACATCTGGTTTTGGTCAGCCAGCTCGCGAATAGGCAGAGGTGTCATACCTCTGCCGGTGTGCCGCAGGGTGGCGTTTTATCTCCTCTTCTCTTTATTAATGCTATCACTCAACGAATTTCTTCTTTCTATCACCTATATGCTGATGATCTCCAAATTTATACCCAAGCCCTTCTTGTAGAGTAATCTAATGCCATTGAGACAATTAATACAGACCTGGCTCGAATAGATGACTGGAGCACTGAGTTCGGGTTGAAGATCAATCCAACGAAGACTCAGGTAAAGGTTGTTGGTAGTTCCCGGAATGTCTCTAGGATCGTTTGGTCGATACTTCCCCAGGTTTCATTCAATAATACTATTATTCCTATAAATCATATTGTGAAGAACTTGGCGATTTATATCGACAGCACCCTTTCCTGGACCAAATAACTGCAGGAAGTCATTCAAAAACTGTTTGCGTCTGCGGATTCCCTGAGACGTCTTCGTAATTTTCTTCCCATCACCACTAAAATTGCGATTGTACAATCTCTTCTTCTACCTATTCTAGACTATGCTGACGCCAGCTATCTTGATCTCACCCAAGACCAATTGGACAAGCTTGAGCGAATTCAAAATCTCTGTATCAGGTTCATGTTTGGCTTGCGCAAGTATGATCACGTTTCCGAATTTTGACTAAGCTCAAATGGCTTTCTATTCTCCTTCGCCGGAATGCCCATATACTTTCTTTGCTTTATAATGTGCTATTTAATTCTTTTACTCCTTTTTCCAAAGAACGCTTTCAGTTCCTCTGTGACACCCATTCTAGGTCCTTGAGATCATCGGAAAATCTAAAATTAAGTATTCGTATGCATTCCACTTCCTGCTTTGACAAATCTTTCATAATTCAAGCAACTCGGTTGTGGAAAGTATTACCTATTGATGTGAGACGTGCTCAAACACTGCCAACGTTTAGGAAAATGGTGAAGGAGCATTACCTTTCACTATAATTTTTATTCTTCTCCTTTCTCTGTTATATATTTGATATGTAATAGTATATTATGTAATATTGTATGTATGTATTGTATGTTATTATGTCTAAGTAATATTATTTTTGATATTTTGTACACTGACAGCCCTACATTCTTCTCCTATCATTCAGTCCATCCAAAGGTTGTCTGTAAGAGATTGCCTAGTGCATTTGTATATTTAAACGTTTGTCCTGTATGTTTTTTGTGGTGTACAATAAAGTATTTAATAAATAATAAAATAAATAAATATGAATTTATTCTTGTTTACGTCTTTTAAGTTCGCTTTGTAAGCAGTCGGGTGTTTTGTTTTTTTTTTTCAAAGTAATGATGCGGATAATTCGACTAAGTCGTTGTTAAGACGTTGTATCTAAATACAACTCAAGTTCAAATAAAATCTGATACCAGTGTCATCGTCTTGTATTTTTTTTTTTTTTAATAACGTTGCCCCACACTAGGAATTTCTTCCCGTATCGTGGGTGCGTTTACAAACATATAAACTCACATACACAAACACCCAGAGCCGGAACAACCATCTGTAGATCATACAAATATTTGTTCCGTTCGGGAATCGAACCCGCGACACGCAGCACAGCAGTCAATCGCTCAACCACTGCGCCAACCGTGCGCCGAATCGAATTAAAATGATGTTATGAATTAAGTACACAAGACATATGGCTACTTTAACTACATTTTCACGATTATACAACATAGACTACGCGCGTCGACAACAAAAAAAAATACCTAATAGTTGCATATTTTGGACTATTCAAAAGCTCTTTTAAAACTAAGCGTGTTCCTATTCCTATTTTCTATTTGATTGGCTTCCATTATGCCCGAAAACAGATTGTATCGATAACTGGCACATCTGGGGATAACAACGCATTTCATATTGAATATAACGCGTTCGTTTTCATATCGAATGTACAATGTAACAACGGGTACCTACTTGAAACAATGAAATGGCTCAAAGTACATATAGACCGATAGCGCTAGGCTATTTTGATGTCATAAGTTTAAAAAAATCTAAAGTTGCTTATTTCTTGCCTGTGGATACATTCGTACCTATGAAGCTTATTATTGCGTTTTGTGACACATCTGTTACTTGCATTTTCAGTAATTCGATGATTTGTGGTTTATTATTCTTATTCAAATCAAAACTGGCAAAATTAATTTAAAGTTTAGAATAATTATGGTGTCATATCTAGGATAGTCTGCGGAGTGTACAAACCCAATTTGTGTCATATTCGTCCAGTGCAAACCGACTTAGGGTCAATATGTAAAAATAATGCTAAAAAAAAATTACAGTTAATAAAATAACTATTTCCTTTCTCAGATCACTAGCATAAGCCTATTAAATAAATTTGTGCCAAATTAGAGCATGCAATTTTAAGATTTTTAATTATTTTGGTTTGCTAAGCTACAAACGCTTCAAAAAAATATTACAATCATTAGAGTTCACATATTCAATATCATAAATGCATGAAAAATCGACATTGTAAATTTGTGTCATTTTCATGCACGATAAGTAAATAAAGTACCACGATAAGTAGTATAATAAAGTAAGTAAGTAAGTAGTAATAAATGAAAAAAACACAAAAACAATGGTTGCAATCGAAGCTGGCGGACGCGGCTAGGCGGCATTTGTATTCGTACCTACCACAGTACCTACGCACACACGTTCGTTCGATACGATTTCTTCTTAGATGCGAAGGGTTCATAAATAAATAGCATACCTATCATATTGAGTATTGATTGACTCTCTCTCTCTTATCTCCGCTACGTAATGAACAAATGTGTAACCTATAGAGATAAAAATAATGACTTGCGATGTTGTACAAAGCGTGCGTCTGCGATCTCAACGAATGCCAATAGTTAATGCTTAGAAGACGGTCAATGTGGTCAGTATTATTTTAGATTGACGCTTCGATTCGCTTCGAATTTGAACCTGAAAGCGGTAGGTAAGTAGGTATGCCGATACCTACATAAATCTACTCCTTTTTCGTTATACTTCTCGATAGCCCGCGCCCCGCTTCGAGTAGGTAGGTACTAGGTATTGTACAGTCAGCAAAACAAAATACACGCGACGTAAAAAAAATATTATATAGTATATGTATAGTATTTTTTGTTGTGTGGTGAGTGATTTTATTTCAGCACAGTCCTTTTTTCCGTCATCCCATACAATGCTCGATTCTATGAGTTTTGATGATCCCCTTTCTTTAACAATCACTGTATTAACGTCCAGTATTAGACCACATATCATCATTCAATATGAATAACATTGTAACTTTAGTCACATATTGGTACAACTTTATGTCATACTAGAGGACGCCTCGCGGTTTCACCCGCGTAGTGCCCGTTCCCGTGGGAATACAGGGATAAAAAGTAGCCTATGTCACCCGGGGATAGAGTAGCTTCACAACGGTGAAAGAATTTTTGAAATCGGTCCAGTAGTTTTGGAGCCTATTCGGTACAAACGAACAAACAAACAAAAAAAACTTTCCTCTTTATAATATTGGTATAGATGAAATCAGCAAGAAAAGACCTTTCTTTCTGCCCTTTAACCGTATTTCTATGACTATAAGAACTACATTTGCGAAATAGAATAATGTCGCAAGCGTTTTTAGTTTTTCTTATGTGTAACTTTTATGTTGTACAATAAAGTATGTTCTATTGCATTGTAATTAAAAATGAACAATGTTTCTACTGAAGTATACTTGTAGATCAAGTTCCAATACACAAAAGTTTTGGTAGCTAGGTAGGGTTTCTTTGTGTTAAAGTCATTTTAAATTGATATACGTACAGTGTAATAAGTACATTATAAATTATGGACTATTTATATTTTAATCCTATTGTAATTTTAAGTTACAATGTTTTCCTTCTTAAATCTAAACACTTATTTTAAATGTTAAAATTTTAAAGAAAGATGCAGTGTTGACATCGAGAATATGTATCAGCATAAATGGTCTTGGAGAAAAACTAAGAGTAGGTATGTAATAAAATGTTTTTAGAATCATTCAATTTTAAAGATATTTAGTTAAGGATAATATAACAAAAACATATGAAGAAGTAATTATAAACGAAAGGCGTGGTAAGCATTGGGATAGGTTAGGATAGATGGACCCCCTTTTTCGAACTTAGACTCACATTTGGTTCACTGTGCGTGTAGACCTCCTCTCTGTTAGAGGGAATGGGCCGTAATCCACCACGCGGGCCCAGTGTCCGCAATGGGCCCGCGTGGTTGATGGATGTTAAATGTCTTAGTTTTAAAGGTTCCGTACCTAAAGGGTACCCTATTTGAAGACTCCGCGCTCCATCTGTCTGTCTGTCTGTCACCAGGCTGTATCTCATGAACCGTGATATCTAGTCAGTTGAAATTTTCACATATGATGTATTTATGTTGCCGCTATAACAACAAATACTAATAATTGAATAAAATAAATATTTAGGTGGGGGCTCCCATACAACAAACGTGATTTTTTAATCCCTGAAATGCAACTGATAAAAAACCGATAAGCTGGCAACTCGGCAGCGATGTTCAAGGTTTTTGAGCTTTGACTCGACCAGTGCCTCATTGCCTATGAGCTTCTTGGCCCGTTTTTTGATCAACTTAATTGCATCAAGCTGGTATTTGGTAGATCCGTCCCAAAAATGAGAACAGTACTACTAAATCATCGAACTTGCGCTTGATACAACTTAAGCAACTATTTTGGTGTGAAGAACCGACTCCCCCACTTTTTGGCAGCCAGCTGAGCCTTTTCCTCAACGTATGGACGAAAATTGAGGATCATGTTAAACGTAACACCAAGAAGCTCAAAGTGGTCCATTATCGGCCCTTTTACACCTCGGAAGGAAGGAGCCGAGTAGAATTGGCTCATTTTAATTTAGAAAAGACACGCCTGGGTTTTAGCAGCATAGAACCTGACCAAATTGGCATCGCCCGATTTGGAGACTGCCTTCAAGGATAAGTTCAAACGCTCCACCATAGCACGGACAAGGATGGACAAGTACCTCTCAGCAACAGTGCTGTTATCTGCATACCGAAGTTTTTGGCAGATCATTTATGTGCAGCAAAAATAATGTTGCTGAGAGTAACAACCCTTCAGGGACCCCGGCATTGGACAATTGGTACGACGAGCAGCCATCGATAACCATTCGAATGTACCGATCCCTCAAGAAATCTGCAATCCAATCACACATAGCATCACCAGGCAGACCGAATGAAGGAAGCTTACTAATAAGGCTTCCGTGCCAGACCTTATCGAAAGCTTTCGAGTTGTCTAGAGAGACGGCAAGCGCCTCCTCCTGCTCCCGATGGCCTTACTCCAAATGTGAATGGCATTCGCTAGAAGATCCCCTGTAAAACGATTGGCAATCACTTAGGATGTCAATAGCTACTTGGTAAGCCAGGAGCTTAATATTAAGCACACGTCCTTTTGATGGATGCGAATGTTCGAAATATGTCTCACATCCGCCAGGAGAAAGAAGGGGCCGCTCATCACCAGAACGCAGTCGCGAAGAGCCAAATAAGTTCGCCTTCTCCTCAACGAAGCGGGCCAGCGTCCTGCCGGGTTTTAGCAGTGGTGGTAGTGAGGGATGGCAGAAGTTCGACTCAACCGACTTACCCAGGGACCAAAACGCTTTACTACCTGCTGGGTAAGAAGCAAGTTATGTCCCTATTTGGCCAATGTGGTCGAACCGAGCATTTTGCAACACCTTCTTGCAGGACTTGGCAGTGCTGTTGAAGGCCTTTTTTCTGACATACGTGACTTGCATTGCGCGTTCGAGCGTCGACCCATGCCAGGTACACCCCATGTTTAAGCGCGTCTGCGTGATCACAATCGGTGCCAAACCTTGGCTGGCCTTTGCTAGACATTGGTAAGTCAGAGAACGGAATGTAGTACTCCAATCTCTGACGCAACACATCCGTCATGGTGTCCGCGCATGATGAGGGGTCAGCCGAAGAAAATAAAGTAGGCAGCCAAGGATAGCATGTAAAGAAAGATCGCATCACATACCAATCTGCTGACTTGTACTGACAAACCCGCCGGGTGCCTCTTGGGTGGACATAGACGGATGTCTTTAAAATACAGTGGTCGGAGCTCGGAACTATCCAAGGTGAGGTTGTCGACACAGAGAATGGATCTGGAACTGATGTCAGCAGAAGGTCCAAGCAATTGGCCGTATGCGAATCAACATCCCCCGTTGCCGTTGTCCCCTGAAGCAGCTGGCTAATAAGCGCTTAGGAAAGCTAATGCATCTCCCCTCCAGCATGATCACTTCACTGTCCACACCTCGTTAAATACCAGGCTGCACGATGCTCTCTGCGACGCCAAAGATAGAAGCAGATGGCGCAAATTGGTGAAGGAGAAGTTGTTTCCACGAATCACGACCCTCAGTAAAGAGGAACACGATACGAGGAGGAGGAATTATTAATAAACCGAGTTTTAATAGCTCTTCCATAGTACTTAACATATATTTTTATCCAAATGTAATATTGACAAACATTGTAATGGTTGCTTACAATAATATTTATCACAGATGTTTATTGTCGGTATAATTCATAATCATGCAATAAGATTGAATATCATTCACCGAAAAAAACTTTCAAATGCTTTCATGACCCCATTGTAACGGCAGTTACAATGCGTTTCACATTAAAAATGCTTAAAATATTTACATTGTTACATTGCAAAAATCATACTTGCAGTGGTTTAATCAAAACTGAAAGATCAGTTTAAATAAAACAACAAGACACTTTAAATGTACAGAACAACTTATGCCTGCAGCTGCAAATAAATAATAAACTTTGCAAAAAAAAAAACTGTGTTGATTGAAAACCATGCCATATTCAAATCAAATCAAATCAAATTGTTTATTTGCTTAATACATGTATCAAACAGATGTTACAAATAGATATAAAATACACTGTATCATTACCTAATAAGGTGTGCAAATATTTATATTAGCGATAATCTATTTAAATATTTATTAAAATAACATTACAAAAATAATCACACTCAAAAAATAAAACAATCAAAAATAAAATAAATTCAAAATACCAAAAATGTCAAAATAAAAATAAAATAAAAGATTGTCAGATGAATTAAATTACATGTCATAAACCTATCAATCAAATAAATTAAAACGATGTCAAATGAATGCATGTCACATTATTTTTAATGTCATATAATTCAATATCAATAAATTACTTTTACTATACCTCTCTATCTATATGTTTATCCTGTAAGTAGTCCTTGACACAATAATAACATTTATGCACTAGGAATGTGTGCAGCTTCGACTTTAATTGATGTATAGGTAACTCTTTGACATTGTCAGGCAATTTGTTGTAAATCAATGATGACATAACAAAAATACTTTTATTGATTAGTGCTGTTTTCCCATAGGGTATTTCAACATCTAATCTTTTTTTATCACGTAATTGTCTATAATAGCTTTTAAAAGCAGTCCTATTATAATGAGGGTTTGATTTCACAAACACATTTAGTTTATATATGTATAACGAAGGCATTGTCAGAATTTTCAAGCTTTTAAAATAGGGTTGACAGGTGGTAGTTTTGTCTACATTACACATTGCTCTAATGCATTTCTTTTGAGCTTTATATACAGATTCCTTATCGACTGAGTTGCCCCAAGATATAATACCGTATCTTAGAACAGGTGCCACAAGTCCATGATAAGCAGCTAATAAGTTACAATGATAGTTAAATTGAGTTACAATGTTATTTATATTGGGTGTCGATATAACACATTTATTATATTCAACCTCCATTTTAGTTTTCACAGTTTCATAACTAGCTTTTAAGACCTACTTGTGCAAAAAACTTAACTCAGAGTTAGTTGCTCACTCGGTTAAATTGACAGTTTGTTATACAAAATTGTCAAATAACCTAGTGTTAGCACTTAATTCTGAGTTAAGTTTTTCGTGCAATTAGGCCTTACTTAATCAAATACATCATAAATAACGCACGCACTTGTTTGTTGCAACTTGCAAAGACCGAAGGTAAACAAATAAACGCGCAGCGCGTCTGGTTGGCCAGCACCCGCCGCCCGCGCCCGCGCTTTTCTTTGCGCTCGCACTTCGTGCGAAGAAGTCTAGTATTCTTTTTTAAATAATAATATTTCGTGGATAAAAATGACACAAATTATGAATAGTGTTTTGTTACATCATAATAACCAAAATAACGTAAACTCTAATAACTTGCATTTTCTTTTGTGGATTTTACAGGGTGTTGTAATAAAAAAATAAAATATCCATAAAAGTCGTGGATGAATTCGACACAAAATCTTTTAAACAACAGATATCAGTACTCTAAAACGCGTAACACCTATTTAAACTGTTGTAATATTCTTTTAGAGCTAGTTTAGCGACGTTTTAGGTACTGGTATTATCGTGGACAGAGATGACGCAAACTGCCTATGTACATCAGTTACTACTTCGTTAATATCATGAAAGTAAAATGTTTATCTCTAATTTTCTCTTCGTCCAATACTGGTCGAAAATACAAATACCTAAATTTATATCTATGCAAATACCTAGGATGACACAAACTTTTGTATTAGGTTGGGGAAATGGTCCAGAAACAATATGCGAAACACAAACAACTTTAATATTTTTGAAACCTCAAAACCTAGCGATATCGGTCTAATAAGCGGCGGCGCATGGTACTCGTAATGGTCTCGGTTTGAAATGAGACTTTTGTGATCACAGTTTTAGTCGAAACCCTTTTCGACTAAAACTTATCACAAAAGTCTCTAAAGGTGATAAAATAGCTTTAGTTAGTCTACTATCGTACTGATTTTATAAATGCTTCGACCGGTCCTGATTAATTTAACTGTCAATATTGCACCAACCACTAGTTGTCTCTGCATCACCCAAAGGTCGACTAGAAGAAAATGCTTAAGGTTTTAAGTCCGCCTCTGTAAGTTTGTGTGCATAGAGTATTAAATAAATAAATAAATGAATGAATAAATACCAAATAAATAAATAAACAAATAAGTCTTCTTCTTCCTTCCATTGTCCCATTATTTGGAGTCGGGTCTCCTCAATTTCCTGAGCCAAGTTGTTCTGTCTTGGGTTGTCTTTTGGGCTTGTTTGAGGCCTCTTTCTTTAATGGACCACCAGGTCAATGGCGGGTGGCCTCTACCTTCTTTTATTTTTCGGTCGGTGTAGAGAGATTTGCACCACATGGTCCACACTACGTCTCTTGACATGCTCATACCAGCGAAGGCGGTTTTCGGTAATTATATCTATAACAGGTGCCACTTTGAAGCTTCAAATTCAAATTCAAATCTTTTATTTGCAGAATATGGGTAGGTACACAGGTGTTAAAATTTAAAAAAAATATATATCGCCATAATCAGGCTCACGCCATGCAAATTTAAAAAGCATATTAATAAATTACAAATTAATTAATTATACACAGTATCAAGTAAATAAGGCAATAAATTACAGCGGAAAATGTATGTGTTCCTCGTATGTATGTGTTCATGCGTCTTCTTTGTTGTCCAGCATTTGGACCCATACAATAAACCTGGACGGACTGCCGTTATGCTACATTAGTGATACAGTAAAATAAACACAACGTTATAAAACCATGTAGTTATTTTTCTACGTAAACTAACGTCGTTACTTATTCAAGAAGAACAAAACTTAATTCAAAATGTAACTTATTTTTTGAGCAATAAAAAATGAGTTTGCCGTATCGGAACGCAAACCCGGCCAAAATGGAACACGTCCAAAAAGTCTTGAAGTCACAACTTACAGGAACTTTACTAGTAATAACTTAGTAGAATATTCGCCGTATATAATTTTATATGCTGTGTAATGAGCATAATTTAAATTACATACCATAATACAGCTAATTTTAAGTCAAGCCTCAGTTTCAAGTTACATATACGGTTGGCCATTAGCCGTGAGCGGACAGTATGCATCGCATCGTACCAGGATTTTGCATTTCCATCTTATTGTTGTTCTGGCCTCGTTTGGATGCAAATATTTTATAGTTCAAGCCCAAGCGAGCCGTCCCGCATTTTAGTTTCTTTTGCTTCCTGTAATTTGCTTTCGCGATGTTTTTTTTCTCCTTTTCATCTCGCTTATTCCAATTTAAAATGGAACGTGCATAAAAACCTCAGATATTATTCATCGCATTTTGCGAATACTGGACTGTGGCATTTATAGTGGTTGTAGCAAAACTCATAATCGTACAACGAGCGTGCCGGCGATGCTATTCTTGCGAAGCATGCCAGCGAATAACTACGCAACTGTCATTTTAATTATTCATTTGTAATTCTCAGTTAGGAAATATAGTAGCGTTAAAATGCTCATGCTTAAAAATGGATGCGGTCTGTTAAGTGGGATATGCATAATGTACAGTGAGGTAGAAAACGCAATATTCGGTGAACTATTTAATTTTTGCCATTATTTTTGCGCATATTGCTACCATTCCAGTCATGCTCTGCCACAAAGCTGACACTATGTTTGCTTTCAGGTATAATTGCAGACAATTTACGCGTTTTAATTTTGGTCTGGAAATGTAATTTGATATTCAAGCTCCACGAGCTCAACAAACGTTTAATATTAGCGTACTAATCTAGGAATGAAAAATAGAACAGCTTATCATCCGGCACAAGTGAGAGTCTGGTGCAAGTAGGTCAGTAGGTGACTGTGTGGCGATAGATTAACAAACTGCCTCCTCTCATGGCCCACTGAGGTCTTTAAGCTCAACATTTGCTGACAAACTAGTTGTGAATTCGCTTGGAGTTCTGCGTATCTTAAAACAATCTTGCGGAGAAAAAGTAGAGCATGATAATGTGGAAATTAAAAAAGTATGAATCTCGGAGGGTGGAGTTCGTTTAAAATATAATTTAATCATTGTAATTTCGCACCCTTTCTTCTGTGATAGGAATTTAATAACCAATTTTGATTTTTCAACTGATAGGAAGAAACGCTAGCTTTACCTCTTCGCGACGTTTACTGCTAGAATGTGTAAGTTAAGAATACTATAAAAACAAAACTTATTAAAAACAAACAAAAATATTAATTTTAATCTAGTGACACGTTAACCTCATTTAACGACATAATAATATTGTTTTAAAAAGTGCCAGCAATTAGTGTTAAAGTACTCTCTTGAAGTACGCACTCATTCCGACACGTAAAACAAGGGTGAGCTGTAAATAAAAACATAACACTTTTGTTATAACATGTACATTATATATTTAGGCTAGTCGTTTCCAAAGATTTTGTATTACATTCCTATTACGTTTACAAAAGTCTTTTTGGTAAGAAAACATATTTTTCTCAAAAATGGTATGTAATGTTGGCATAACATCTCTAAAAAGTATCCAGAAAGTGAATTCTACCGGAGACTTATTCACAACTGTCCAGTAAGAAGCGGGCTTTTAAATTTGGAAACTCCTACTGTCCAGTAAGTAAGTATGTAATTTACTTACTGGACAGTAGTAGGGATGGGTCTGATATATCAAACGTAACTTATATCGGATATGTTTTAGATATCATATCCTATCGATATCTATATCAAAATATATTAATATATATTACAAAAACTGTATCTAATAAAAACCTTACTAGCGTGCGAGAACGAATAAGTCAAAAATTAAAACCGTAACAATGCAAACACGTAAGAACTACGAACAAAACGCAAACTTTACAAACGATAGGAACCATATTATGCACTACCTCTCTTTCTAAGTATTATTTCGCGTTCGTTGTTAGTAGCTCATCTAAATAACATGTTAACTTTTGCAAACTGTACTACTGACATCGATATCTGAAAACCGTTATCGATATCGATATGAAGCTGACAATGACAGTGTCATTGCACGCATTGCGGTAAAAACTACAAAAATCCGCAGAGCCTGCTAAGCCTTAGTGTTCATTTGTTTTTTCATTAAACAGCTTTCTATTTGCAAGCCAGTTCGAAATTTAAATAAAACCTTTGATAAGTTACCTCCTTTGTTGCCATGTTTCGGTGAAAAAGATCGTTCCATTTTTAAATTACACGACAGATATGATTTTACTATGTAATTTATTTAGCTGCTACACATGACGGATATTTATTTTCATACAACTTTTGCCGGCCACTGCCCTCATGTATTTGGCCTGTACTGCAATTTCGATTTATCTCGAAGAAGGTTATCAAAATAATGCTCAAATTTCCAATCATGTTTGAGAAAATATAAATAAATGCCCCCGGTAGAACGATCACAATATCTATCAGAAATTGCCCTATTATGTATGTAACCTAAAATATTAATTAAACGAATTTGTTGTTAAACTTTCTTTCATTTTTGAGAAAAGCATTATACAAGGCTCAACCAGTAAGAAAGCCATCCTGGCCTCGTATATAACCGGACCTCACCTGTGGTTCGGTCCGGTTAACTCATACTTGGCCAGGAAGGCTTACTTACTGGATTCTGCAGTAATGTACTATTTCATAATAAATATCAATGTGATTCTTCTATACAGTTTACATGATACCAAATCTGATGAAACTTAAATACGATGTTATTTTCTTTTACTATTTATGTTTTCCTCATTTCTTTATATTATATGAAAAGAATCTACTAATGATAATAATGATCTAATTTTGTTGGAACGAGCGGAAGCAACATCAAAATAAGCAACGTAAAACATAATTTGTTACATTATATTATTTAATATTCTGTGGCCCAAATTCACGATTGTACCTACATTATTATTTAAGTATTATTAAGTCAAGGATTTCTTTTGAAACGTGTGTGTGTTTATAGACAGAAATCTCATTAAAATGGGGTTAAATTGTCCCATTTTTCTGTAAATTTCACACCAAGTTCCAGGGTGGTCTTTTAAGAAGTAAGAGTGCCTCTACTAGTGTATAGTGATACCCGCGGTGGTTGTAACTTATAGCGAGGTAAAACTCCAACCTTCTCTGGTTTTTTTTTCTCAAAAGTACAGGCGCCTTTTGAAGGCTTTAACCAGCAAAGTGCGAGTCTGAATCGCGCACGAAGGGTTCCTTACCATTATCGCAAAAAACGGCAAAAAAACCACTTTTGTTGTATGGGAACCCAACTTAAATATTTATTTCATTCTGATTTTAGTATTTTTGTTAAAGCAGCAACAGAAATACATCATCTTTAAAAATTTCAACTGTCTAGCTATCACGGTTCATGAGATACAGCCTGATGACAGACAGACAGACGGACAGGATGGAAGGTTTTAGTAATGGGGTCCCGTTTTTACCCTATGGGTACGGAACCCTAAAAAAGGCTATCTTCAATTAGCCTTTCTGACAAAGTGACACATCAGCGACAACTGTTGTTGAAAGTTCGAAATCTTACTTGTATTACAAATGCGAAAGTTTGGATGTGTATATGTTTGTTATTCAATCATGCCAGAAGAGCTGAATGGATTTTGATGAAATTTAGCACAGAGATAGATTATAATCAGGAATAGCACATATATTTTTATCGCGGGAATATTTTCTCTCGGCATAATTTAAATAGTCACACGGGCGGGCGAAGCCGCTATATTTGTTAGACTCTAATCTTAATCTCCCTTATGATTATAAAACCTATAATAAAAAATATGGGACCTTGAATAATCGTGGTTTAGAGATTGTTGTATCAGATTTACGAGACCAATAAATAACCTAAGCGATCTGACTACTACGCACTCAGAAGTTGACTGCCTCTCTCAAAATCTAAATAGTTTTTTGTATAGAATCACAAGTCAGTAATCATTTTTCTTTAAATACCTTAATTTTCCACATCAGAACATTGCAGGATTGATAAATAAATCTTTCTACAAAAATAAATTACCTGACAGAGGAATCATTATAGATGTTATTTGTGTAACAGAACATTTCATACAAATGGGTTATGAGGATTTATAGAACATTCCAAATTTTTATCCAGCCACTTTTTTTTCTAGAAGTACTGAGAGAGGAGAGGTGTGTAGGTTTTTTTGAATGATGCGCTGTAGAGTAATTATCTTATAATATTATCATTATTTGTATATATTACATTATTTGAATTCCTAAACCTAATTATGAAGTCATTTATGAAAAATTTGATAATATTTTGACTAAAGTTTGTATATCTGCAAATAAAAAAAACATCGTGTATGGTAATTTTAATATTGATGTTTTGAAAAAAACAAGACTACATTGGATTTTGAGTATTTTCTTATGAAGTACAATCTAAAACTAGCGCTTTATACTACTGCAAGGTTAAGTAACATGTCACTGTGAGTTAAAATTACTTTTTTCAATACTATTATATTTCAATGGCTAATACTCATGTGTCCATTTATTACCAGAACTGCCGAGGGATCAGGACAAAACTTATAACTTTGTATTTAAATATATTAGCGCATGCTTATGATATAATTGTTTTCACCGAGACTTGGCTAACACCGACCATTTCATATAATGAATTTATTGACCAACTTTATGTCGTGTTTAGGTGCGATCGTGATCGTTTAGTTACATACGAAAAAGATGGTGGTGGTGTTCTTATAGCAGTCTCTCGAGGATTGAAGCCTTCCTGTCTGTCATTGTCTCCTCCCTTAGTTTTACCCGTGCAAATACTAATCATAATTCCTGTTTGTAATGATACCTATAATTTAATATGTGCTACATACAACCGAACACTACGAACGAAATATACATTACTTTTCTTAATTTTCTTTTAGTGTTGTTTGATGATGCTCGTGTAGACAACGCTATTTTAGTGGGTGATTTCAACATGCCACAACTAAGCTGGGTCAAAAAATCATCATTCATGGAATGCGCTACTAATAATACTTCCAATGTAATTCGTCAACTATTCAACTTTTGTTCGCAACTAAATAGTAGACAATTTTTTTTTTTTTTGTTATTTATTGTAATCATTTGACCAATTGTAACAATCGTATCTTAGATTTGTTTTTCAGTAATAATCATTCTGTAACTTTCTTCTCTGATAATCCCCTCTTGCGCATTGATAATTATCATCCTGCCTTTTATACTCATAAACCATTTGCAAACACATCACGTAAGTCGAAAAGTAAATTGTATAAACTTAATTATTATAAAGCCGACTACTGCAGGATTAATAAAGATATTAATGGTGTTGATTGAGAATGGTTTATTAGATAGGTTGACGCCAGAGGAAGAAGAAAAGTTGACGTCTCTTCGTTGTACGTGAAACTTTACGAAATTATTGGATCGCATATACCCACATGTAAACAGAGTAATCGTAACTTTCCCATCTGGTTTACAAAATCACTTATTCGTTTATTTAAAAATAAAACTTATGCATGGATAAAGTGGAAGAAACGCGGGAATATATGTGATTTTGAAAAATATTCCCTTCTTAGAGCAAGTTTTAAAAAAGAGGCTTATGAATGTTATAAAATATACACGGAGTCAGTTGAAGATAACATTAATACCAATATCAAGGCCTTCTGGACATATAATACGTCTCCAACCGTAAAACCGCAAATAAAATACCTGACACAGTACATTACAACAAAATTTCACCTATGATCCTACTACAACATGTAATTTATTCTCTAGTTTCTTTCACTCGGTGTATGAGCCCTCCACATTTGATCTTGATTCATGGGAACCTCCGTCTACTAGTGATGCTTTTACTATAAGTGAAAACTTTTAATTGGCCTTAATCTAATTATAATAAGGAACAATTGTTAAAATTTGCTATTAGTTTTGCGAATAAAATAAAATATAAATTTATTCAAATTTCACTTTCCTTTAGAAAGTATTCGTAAAGAATAAAAAATGCTGGATTTTACCAAAAGACCTGACCCGCGGGCTTATTACGTATAAAACAGCAATTAGCAATATTTGCGCAGATATTGTACATTCATCGCGCGATTATCGCTTTACTTCAAAAAATTGGAAGGCTTATTATTTTTGCGAAGTAATTGCTCTTCAATCGCGAATCCGCATTATATATGAGCTATAGCCACACCATAATAATTTTACGAGAGCACTGCTAACAATAAAAAATCGCTAAATGAAATGTGCATTTATCGCAATGTGATCGCGATCATTTCGTATTACGTATGGTTTTTGACAGCAGAGCGACAGCGATCGGCGAGCAAATGTGGCTGTCAAATTGCGATTTCTTTTTCCCTTGTTGTTAGTCAATTGCCAATCGCTCGCTGATGGCTGAGTAGGTACAGAAGTTTTTGAGTATTTGGTGGCTTTTTTCGTGTGTTATTTTGTGGCTACTTTTATTTATTGAAATAACAAATTCCTAGTGAATATTGTAATGACAAATTGGTGTTGTTTTGTGTCTCTAATGTCGCAACTGGACTATTTGTTGAATCATTGAAACAGAAGTGATCACGGTAAAGTGGAGTATTTTTATATACTGTAGTGTTGGTTACCTCAGCCAAGCTTATATGTTTACCTACTAAATACTGACAAATACATTAGATTGTGATAATTCCGCAATAAGTATCTTCTATTATATTCTGTTTTTTATATGGCAAGCACCGATGTCGACTATTCTGCCAATGTCTAAATTAATTTGGTAAAATCAATTTTACGTTTCATAGCTCAAATGCGAGATAATGTAGTCTATTAAGTGATGTTCTAATGCATTATCGATTCGATTTCTTATAACAATCGACAATTCGAAGAAATTGTAATCAAATCTACACATTGACATTTTAGTCATCCAGTTTTTCAAATTAATTATTAAATTATGTAAATAAAATGAAAATATCCAATTTTCACTGCCATATTTACTTTACACCAATACTTTAAATCTGCGAATATTAATTTACCGGAATATTGGAGCTAACTAGTAATCAAATTGACTATTGTAACAAAACAGCCTCCATGAAGTGTTGCTCTTTCATAAGCTGGTTAATTCATCAAATGATACATTTTATAAATCATCAGACAGATAAAATAGCTTCTGTTAAAAGTGATTGTCAAAAAAAAAAAAACTTGACTTAAAGGCCTCAGTAGCCAGGTCACTAAATTGATCGCGCAATAATTTTCCAATTATTGCTACTTGCTGTTCCTTACGTAATAAGCCCGTCGGACGGTATACCTGCGATATTTTATAATATTTAACAAATGTATATCATGTGGAAACTTACCTGACGTGTGGAAACGCGCAAATATGTACCAATACACAAAAGTGGTTCTAAAAATGACGTGGAGACGTATCGTCCAATCTCAATATTATCAGCATTCTCTAAGCTATTTAAAAGGCTTGTTCATTTTGAGATTTAGCAATTTATTCGTGGTGTTCTAATAAAAGAGCAGCATGGTTTTGTCAAAATAGGTCTTGCATAAGTTATCTCTTAATATTTACATCACAACTTTTAGAAAATATTAACAATAGGCAACAAACGGACGTAGTATACACTGATTTTCAGAAGGCGTTTGACAAAGTTGATCACAGACTGCTACTTAATAAAATCGCATTGAATGGTATCAAAGGGACCTCCTGCGTTGGTTTGTTTCTTATGTAACTAATAGGACACAGAAGGTGGTGATTGATGGCTTCAAGTCCAGCTGTATCCAAGTCACACCCGGAGTCCCACAAGGTTCAATTCTAGGACCTCTAATATTTATTCTATTTATTAGTGGCATTAAAGATTGTTTCCAGAATTCAAAATTTCTCTTATACGCGGATGATTTAAAAGTTTATAAAAATTGCAATTTGACTTTCAACAGGATCTTGATCGTTTTTCTAACTATTGTTCTTCTAACAAACTTCACCTTAGCCTGCTCAAATGTCATATTATAACAATACTAAAAAGAAAAATGTTATTAATTTTAATTATCGACTTGCTAATAGTATCAACAAAATTACATGTCTTCGTGATCTTGGTGTGCAGTTGGACTTAAGACTTCACATGGATAGTCATGCTGACCGTATCGTTAATAACGCATACCAGATGTATGGCTTTGTGATGAGAGCATCTAGAGAGTTCCGTCAACACTCCACGTTCTTGCACTTGTACAAATCCATAGTTAGACCACAATTAGAATATGCAGTACCTATCTGGAGTCCCTATTATGAAAAGTATCGTGAAATTATAGAATTAATTCAACGTAAGTACCTTCGAGCCATGGAGTATAGGTGTTTTCGAAAAAAAGCGTCATATCGATTCTCAATAAATATTGTCATTGACTGTAATGTAAGGACATTACAGTCAATGCGCACGCTCCTTGAGACAATGACCCTATACAGTGTTTGCCGAAACAAATTTATCTGCCCCGACTTGGTGAACAGTATGTGTTACCTGGTTCCTCGAACAGTGCAGGGCGCACCAGGCAAAAAAAGTCTTGCAAATCTAATGCTGGCACTCACTGCTACGCCGTTTAGTCGATACATATAATACGCTATTTTGTGCAGTTGACATATTTTTTGTAAGCAGATATACCTTTAGAACTAATATAATCAACATTTGACGGATCAACAGTAGCTTCTAATGTTTCTACATATCTTGACTACAATAACTTTTTCTAATCAGTTTGTCTTATTGTAAGTAGTAATCTGAGGAAAATTTAGTGGGTAGTATATTTATTAAGTCATATGTTTTAGACAATTTGTATATTTTCAGTATGCTACTGTATGTTTTCCCTATAAAAAAATAAAAATAAAAAAAAGTAGTAACACTTGTATTGACAACTTTGCGCATAACTACAGAAAAAACTGCAAAGTTGATGTTAAAGATCTGGTCCTTTCACAGCCTCAAATACTTAAAGTAGCTATTAACAAAACTTGTAAATTACAGTATTGGAAAACTAAAAAGAAGTACACAAGCTTGAATAATTTAAAAACTTTTAAAATGCATCTAAGCTCTCTATCATTTATACAAGTTTTTGATTCTATGGACGCAAACAAAGCTTTTGAAAATTTCATGGATGATTTCTCTCTTTTACAAATGTACATTATGTTTTCCGGAAAAAATATAACCATAAAACAAATAAGGACATGAAATGTATATCTCGAGGAATACAAATATGCAGTAAGAAATGAAGACAGTTACTTTGAGAAAATAAATTAAATTCGGGTTCAGTGAAAAAATAACTCTACAAAACTTTATAGTTAAATAATCAAGCTAACACAAAAGGCACAAAATAATCATTATATAAATAACGCCCAAAATAAATTGAAAGCTGCCGGCAGATAATAAATAAAACCAAATTGTATTCGCCACAGGAGGCTATCATGTGCATTAATAGAGATAATTTGTCGTTAAAACACCCCGCAGATATTGCAAAAAAATTAATAATTATATATTAATGGCATTGAAAATTATTTAAAAACTGACATCAAGCTGAATAAAATAAATTTTAATTATCAGTCATTAAATTCCTTGTTTATGCAACCTGTTACAATTGACGACATAAAAATAATAATTTCCACCCTAAAAAACAAATACTTTTGGATACGATGGCGTTTCTACTAAACTCATAAAATTCACTAAATACATAATAGCACCTCCATTAGTGCATATATTACTAGTTGCTTCTGTTCTGTAGTATGATATTATTATCTGAAGGCAGTCTACCGATAAGGAACTAGTATTTAGAATGCAAAAGAGATGTACCTATAAGGTCAATGTTAGTGCTGTCATCCCTATTTTAAATCATTATAAATAGTAACTTTTCCGTCCTTATATATTTTTCAAACAGCTTTGTTTGTAAAAAACAATCTTAAATTATTTAAAAATCTCAGAAGTCAGAAGAAATCCAATACGGACTCAATATTTAAACTTAGGTGTGTCATGTGAAATGTAAAACCGTAACTAATATAATGAAAAATATGACTGTAATAAAATTTAAAAGGGCGCTAAATTAAATATTAATTAAGAAATGTTATTACAAAATTGACGACTTCCTTAATGATGAATCGTTGACTGTTTGGCTTATTTTATTATTGTTATAGCTGCTACCAAGTATCCTGATTGACGTTCTTATTATTTTGTTTTGATTTCATTGTGATAATTTTTACTAGCGTAACCAGTCCGACATTTATACATAACATTTATGAAACAAATATTCTGTTGTTTTATGGTTGGTAATGTCATAATTATTGTAATAGTTTTATGTTTTTTTTTTAATTACTTGTACATACAAAACGCAGTAAAAACATTTTTGTGTTGCAAATTTAAGGGAACACAACGGCACGTAGCCGTGTAGCCAATAGCTGAAATAAGCCCCTGGCCCAATTTCCCGTCTAGCGAAGCGAAAAGTAATTTAAATACCCATAATGATTGTACCATTTCTTTTGCGGCGTGACTGTTGAGTGTCACGGGAAAACTCGCGGTCGGGTGCGACACAAATTAGGGATTTTCCTCTTATTTCGATATTTTTAGCGGTATGGCGTCCGAAATTTGCGAAAAATTCTCTGTATTTATTAACCCCCGACGGAAAAATAGGGGTGTTATTAGTTTGAGGTGTGTATCTGTGTCTCTGTGTATCTGTGTATCTGTGTGTATGTCTGTGGCATCATAGCGCCTCAACGGATGACCCGATTTTGATTTAGTTTCGAGAGTGTTCTTAGCTATGTTTAAAAAAAACGGTTCAGCCGTTCAAAAGTTATGGGCGTTTTACTGTTTGAATAGGGATATTTTCGCAAGATAAATGTGTCGGGGGTTTTTTAAATTTTGAATTTTTACTTGTAAGTAATTCATTTGAAGATTTGTATTGCGGTTGGGTGAGAGCTTTCAAAACAACTGTTTGAGTACATCACGTTTAAGTGGTTGGTCTGCATTCAATTTAAATAGTTTCAGGAATTTAGGTTTGTGCATGCAGTGCAAATAGATTTTTGAAGCTGCAAAATGTCCGTTTCATCGTCGGTTCATTTAATCGTATTTTCAAACGAACAATACCTGTTTTTACAACAACCAAGAAGACTATTAAGGTGCTTATACAGGCTGGAATATCCCTTTGCCCTAAACAAAATTAGCTCGGTTTAGATTAAAATGTCAAGGGGAAATGAACGAAATAAAATAATTTATTATTATTATTATTATTATTATTATTACATTGCCCTTCAACAAAAAACAAACATTTACTTTACAACAACTTTGAGATAATTTAAGCTCCGTAATCGCAAAGTTTGAGCTCTATTTCAAAGCCTTAAAACTTTTCTAGCCGGCTAAACAAATGTCAGGGGAATTCAAGTACTTCTCTTTGCCCATAGAAATATTTTTAGCTCCCATTTTTGTTCAAAAACTTTGGACAACAAGCGTGTAAAAGCTGTCAAAAGTTACAAACACCTGTCGGGGGTGACATAAGCATCGCATTACATTCGCATAAATGTTACACATTAACTCGTTTGTTCCCTTTATGACGTGCACATTTACCCACGCGCCAAAATTAGGCCAAATTCCAGTGTCCCCTGCGGCAAATATGTTGATAAAAATCTATCGTGTGGGCTCGTTGACAAGCCGCCAGGCTGGAGACGCGCCAGAGCATAAAACGATGCAGTTTTTTATCCACGCACCAAATTTCCTACGCGGAGTATACTTCGTTTTAATTTACCCATTTTGGCACGTTCCGGCGGAACTGCGGATCATTTGTATTAGGAATACGGATAATATGATCTGAGAGGCGACGACTAAATTACTCGACGCCCCTCGGGAGTTAGTCGTTTGCGTTATTATGAGCCTCCACGAAAGCCTTTAGTTCCTTCTGTAAACATAAAGCTACGGGTGTATTTCGGAAAAATAATTACACAGTATGAATAAATTATCTTTATTGTCGATTCGTTTTGTATTATTTTGTGCGATACGCGTGTTGACTTTTATTTTCATTTTCAATGCTATGAGATTATCACGTATCTGTTTTATCTCTCCTCGCATAAAGAGTCGCCCCCATACGTATATACAATTTTAAGTGATTGATTCGATGTTTTGAGCATGTTTTTTTCAAATTCTAAAATTGGGGGAAAAAAGGTATCCAATCAATTTTAAATTTTGCATACTAAAGACATTAAGTTAAATGGTTTTGGGACTGAGTTTCATCAAATTCGTAGACAATGTAGTTTCAAATTCTTTAAATAATTATTTGTTATTTGATTCCTCAGAAATTTTGATATTATACTAAAATCAAAAAAATAAAAGAGAATTTAATTAAGTAATGTTTGAAACTCGAACCTTTTATTTATTTAAATGTCTGCGTTTATCTAAAGTGTTTGCGAACTAGTTATGTCTAGACTAATTATTAATTTACAAAAAATATTAAAACAAAATATTGTTTTAGTATATTCACATTAAAGTCCTTGAACCTAAATGTAGTTTCATCAAATGGTAACAATTTAAATTCTTGCCCATAATAAATAACGAAGCTGTTTAGTCGAGAACATTAAGTTCTGTGTTAAGATGTAGCACTACGGAATCCGTACAAGGTTCCGTATACAAGGGACCGTTTCCTTATCCGAGCGGCCGACAAACTGCAGAGATGTACACTTAATTTGATTCTGTAATGTATAGGCCGTTTAGAAGATTTCTTGGTGGAGTAACGTTGTGTTGTTTCCAGATTAAAACAATTGATATTGAGAGGTTTTTTGGGGAAAAGAAGATATAATGCTGCTTATATTTGTGTTAGTCAGATACGAGTATTATGCACAAAGTATTGCGATAATTGTACATAAAGGCATTAGGGTTTAAAAAATTGAGACACAATAATGATCTACATAATTATCTGCAGCGTTATAAATCCATTTCCAGGATATTTTTGAGGTATGACTGTAGTCCTGATAATGAGCAACTTTTACAATGGAATCGAATAGCTGATTTTATATTTATTTATTTATTGGTTCCCCAACAATTATTTACACTAGTTTTATGCTAATGGTAGCATGCAAAAGTATATGCAACAGTGCAACAATCAGTTAAAGGTAAACTCCGCATGCATAAAGGAGATGTAAAAAAAAAAAAAAAAAAACTAGTTCTAAAATAATTACTTAACAAAAAATCTGAATAATTAGAACTTATAGCAATATAACATAAAATAAGTTCCGTATGGTGCCGGACGTAAAGAATTTCACCATCCCATGTCTTCCCGTGGGTGTCGTAAGAGGCGACTAAGGGACAAACCAGAGAATGGGCAGCAGCGTTCTCTGTGCTTCTATAACAACCATACTGCGATCGCCAACCCGCTTGCCAAGCGTGGCGATTATGGCAAAACCCCCGAATGAATAGCACAAATAAAAAATGGCCCCTAGTACCCGGCAGCTTGCCTACCCTCGACTACGGTAGCGGTCGAGGCTACGGCATGGCAAGGGGTGCTAAGAATCTCCGGACGAGATCCGGCTACCCCAACAATCACCGACGACTGGACCTGGCAACGTACAACACGCGCACACTTCGGACCGACGAGAAGGTCACCGAACTCGAGGAAGAATTGAGCAGGTTGCGATGGAGTATTATAGGGTTATCTGAGGTCCGAAGAGAGGGGGAGGACTCGATAATCCTCAAATCCGGTAACCTGCTCTATTTCCGAGAGGGTGACCGGCAGTCCCAGGGTGGTGTCGGGTTTATCGTCCACAAGTCCCTTATGAACAACGTGGTGAAGATCGAGATTGTGTCGACCAGGGTGGCGTACCTTATACTCAGAATATCCTCAAGATATTCGCTGAAGGTCATACAGGTCTACGCCCCAACCTCGGCAAACCCCGACGATGAGGTAGAGACCATGTATGAGGATATCTCCAGAGCCATGCATGGTTTCAAAACTCACTTCACCGTTGTCATGGGGGACTTCAACGCGAAACTGGGCAAACGAGACGAGGATGAGCTGCAAGTGGGGCAATTTGGAGTTGGACAACGGAACCACCGGGGTCACCTACTGGCCAGTTTTATGGAGAAGGAGGGCCTCTATATGATGAACTCCTTCTTCAAAAAGCGTGAACACAGGAAGTGGACCTGGCAGAGCCCCGATGGTGCAACAAAAAATGTGATCGACTTCATCATGTCAACCAAGAAGCAAATGTTCAATGAAGTCTCTGTGATCAATTCGGTAAAAACCGGGAGCGATCACCGCATGGTTAGAGGCACATTGAACATTAATATTAAGCTTGAAAGGTCTCGACTGATGAAGTCCACGCTCCAGCCAGCGCAGATCCAGGTCCAAAACCCCGAGAGCTTTCAGCTCAAACTCCAGAATTGTTTCGAATGCCTAGGGAGCTCCGTGGATGAATACAGCAACGGGTTCGTGGAAGCTGTCCATACGGTCGGGTGTAAGTTTTTCAAGACCCGTCGTACAGATAGAAACAAAAAGCTCTCTGATCATACCCTCAAGCTTATGAAGGAGAGGCGTGAGATGATCCTGCAGTCTTCAGATGAGGCGTGCAAATACCGGCAGCTCAATAGACAGATCTCTAAATCCTTGAAAAGAGACCTCCGCCGATTCAATACCGAGCGTATTAAAGACGCGATCGAGCGAAATAAAGGCTCCAAGGTGTTTGCAAGGGATCTGGCTATTGGGCAGAGCCAACTCACGAAACTGAAGACCGACGATGGCAGGATCGTATCCGCCAAACCGGAGCTTCTAAGGGAGATCGAGACATTCTATGGGCAGTTGTACACATCGATCAGCAAGCCCGTTGCGAGTCTAGCAAACGACCCAAGAGCTAGATTGACCTGGCACTTTACCGAAGTTATCCCGGACGTCAGCCTGTACGAGATTAGGATGGCTCTGAAACAGCTCAAAAACAACAAGGCGCCGGGTGATGACAGAATTACGGCCGAACTCCTGAAGGCGGGTGGAAAACCGGTCCTTAGAGCCCTTCAGAAGCTGTTTGATTCCGTCATACTCGAGGGCAAAACGCAACAGGCATGGTGCAGTTGTGTGGTGGTACTCTTCTTCAAGAAGGGCGACAATGCCCGTTTGAAGAACTATATGCCCATCTCACTTCTTAGCCATGTCTACAAGTTGTTTTCAAGAGTCATCACGAATCGTCTCACGCGCACGTTTGACGATTTCCAGCCCCCCGAACAAGCCGGATTCCGAAAAGGCTTTAGCACGGTAGACCACATACATACGCTGCGGCAGGTTATACAGAAGACCGAAGAGTATAACCTGCCTCTATGTTTAGCGTTTGTGGACTACGAGAAAGCCTTCGATTCGATCGAGACTTGGGCTGTACTGCAGTCTGTCCAACGGTGCCAGATCGACTACCGGTACATTGAGGTGTTGTACAAAAATGCCACCATGTCAGTCCGTCTTCAGGATCAGACCTCGAAACCAATCCTTCTCCAGCGCGGCGTGAGACAGGGAGACGTCATTTCTCCGAAACTGTTCACTGCTGCGCTGGAGGATGTCTTCAAGGTTCTGGACTGGAGGGGGCTGAGCATCAACGTTAATGGCGAGTACATTACTCACCTTCGGTTTGCCGACGACATAGTGGTCATGGCTGAGACCATGGAGAGCCTCAGTAAAATGCTCGATGACCTCAGTAGAGCTTCCGAAAGAGTGGGTCTTAAAATGCACATGGACAAAACCAAGATCATGGTGAATGCCCATGTAACACCCACTCCTATCAAGGTCGGAGACTCTACACTCGAAGTTGTAGACCATTATGTCTACCTGGGACAAACGGTCCAGTTGGGTAGGTCCAATTTCGAGAAAGAGATCAACCGTCGAATCCGACTCGGCTGGGCGGCGCTCGGGAAGTTGCGTGGTATCTTCTCATCCAATTTACCGCAGTGTCTCAAGACAAAAGTCTATGACCAGTGTGTGTTGCCAGTGATCACCTATGGAACCGAGACGTGTTCGCTCACAATGGGCCTTATCAGAAAGCTCAAAGTCACCCAAAGGGCAATGGAGAGGCCTATGCTCGGCATTTCCTTGCGTGATCACGTCAGAATTGATGATATCCGCAGGAGAACCAAAGTTACCGACATAGCCCGAAGAATTGCCAAACTTAAGTGGCAGTGGGCAGGGCACATTGCTCGCAGAACGGATGGCCGATGGAGCCGAAAAGTTCTGGAGTGGCGACTGCGAACCGGAAGACGATACGCTGGAAGGCCTCCCACTAGGTGGACTGATGACCTGGTTAAGGTTGCGGGAAGGCGCTGGATGCGAGACGAACGGTCCAGCAGTGGACGTTTTTCGGCTGAAATGATGATGATAAAAATAAAATAATATAATAATAATTTTAGGTACTCATTATCTATAAAAAAACATGTTCTGATCTATTTAGGCAGATAGGTATTTATGAAAATTGGCTTTTAGTTTTCCCAAACTTTCAAAGTGTAAATCAATTTGATCACTGCTGCTATTTACAACCTTGCATAGGGGGAATTGTCGCCCAGAACCGTTATTCTCTGCGGCGGGCAGAGTGGTGTTATTGCACTGCGAGGGATTCTCGAGGGGGCACGGAAATTAAAGTTGTACAATATTTGTGGGCAGTAAATTTTTTGGTGCATTACTTTGTAAGACATCTTTCTCTCCTTACTCACCAGCCAGCTCAGGGGTAGATATTCTGGATGAGACAATTGCAGGGATGATTTCGCATGAGGGTCGACAGAAGTAAAAGTCTTTATATTTGGTCAACTATTTTATTAATACACAGGCATCACTACTGCATCACAATTTTAAAGGTATCCCACTTACTTGTAGATGGTATATAAACTACCCTTTAAACTTAGCATCAGATGTATGATGTCACAACCAGCATCGTTCCTGTGCAGATAGTATTGAGTATTTCACCAATCAAAATATCATGGGTGTCCGGAGCCTGTTGTTAAATGCTGTGTAGCTTTTCTTAATGCATGTGGTTGACCAAGTTTATTTTATTATTGATTATGTTAATTAATCCTAAGAAGCCCTGTCGATGGGAGAAAATGCGGTATTAGCATCATACAAGCACATGTCTCACAAGCATGAAAATATAGTTCAATTCCACAAATACTCACAGCGCTTGCTGGCACATAATAGTTTTAAATTTAGGGCTGTTTCCCTGTCTCGTCCGAGTCATTTTAATTTATATTATTTTCCTTTTCACCAAGATCTGATTTTTGTTACTTATTCGGTATCCATTCGTAATGAAAAAGAAATGTCACTCTCGTCGGCCATAGACATTGAGAATTTTATTGACCCATAGAGATGTCATGTCTATATTTTCTTTAAGTAATTATGTATACTAGACATTAATAGGCTAGACATGTAGGAGATTGTGTGCTAGTTGAATTATATTAATACACACAATATCTAACAGGTTTTGTAAAGAATTTATAATAATTCCGCCCCGACCTTAACGCCATCTAGCACCAAAGTCGTGAATCTCTTACTAGCTTTCTCTCATAATTGTCATTGCTTCTAGTGCAACTCTGTCAGATGTCGCTGTAAGTCGGTACGGAAATATATTTGTTACAGTACATCTCACCCCGGTTAAAAAAATTGATTTACAATTTTTTTTGAATTTAACATATTTCCATGCATATTGTGAATCTAGCTTGCTCCCTAACAGAAATTGAGGCAGTCCAAGAAATTCTAATTCATATGAGAACTACCTACATTAAGTTTTATAAAAAAAAAACTAATGGTTTAAAAAAATAAAGTTCACAACTTATTTTTCAAGTTTCTAATTATGTACAAAATGTACTAAATATTAGAACATTAGTAATAGTCCAATAACTAGCAGATAAAACTTTGATTGTTCTCATCTAAGACTAATACGACATACTCAGTGATTGTCCCAAAACAGATAGCAATAAAAAGCATCCATATATCAAAACACAACCGCCAAGTAGTCAGTTTAAATGCTAGTTATGCCATTAACTAAGTTTATTTAAGTTAATGTTTGATTCATCAAACATTTAAGTATGTTAAATGTTTAAGAGTCAGGTTATACTCAAAAGAGATTTAACCTTTTATTATTTTTAAGTTTAGACCAATAACTGATCAAGTTAAGTTTTATAAACAACAGAAACACTGCTTTTTAAATCGGCAAGTGTTATAAGTATCAAGTTGTTCAAATGTATATAAGTAAATGTAGACAAGTACAAAATCAAGTTAAGATTCGCAACAGAAAGTAACATTGCCTTTTAAATCAGCAAATGTTCCATTAAGTACCCATCCATTGTATAGATATAGGATAATACCTAAATCAAGTTAAGATTCGCAACGAAAAGCAAACCCGCCTTTTTAAATCAGCAAGGGTTACAGTGAGCACCTATCCATTGTATAGATGTAGGTAAATGTCTACTTTAGTTAAGTTTTATAATTCAGAATACTACTAAGTTTTTGCATCATTGTGTTTCCTTTCATCCATCCATATACATACCCAGTTATTAAATTAACGCCGACTTAGAAAAAAATCCTTATACCCTACCAGCATTCATTCATCCCTTTCTTAATTAAATATTTGCACCTCCATTATTGAATTATGTGCAAATATTTTAACACAACAATGATTTTAACTAGAGAATCTTCATATTTTTACATTAATGTATTTAAATCAATTGAGGACCATTGTTAACATGGACACTTATAGGCTTTCTGTGTACAAGAAACACTATTCACGATAGCATTGTTTGTTATAATCCGTATAAGAAACAACATAACATATCTACCATAGTGATCAGAGTATAATAAATACCACATTGTGTTACTTTTAGTTGACACAGGAAAAAAGACCTAATAAGTTTAAGTATTGTTCACATGTACAAATTTAGGTAATGCTGTGTACAAGAAACACTAGTAATTCAATCAAAGTACTGCTTGTTGCATTCCGTATAGGAAGAAATCAACATAACAATTAGAATATACTATAAAATTGTGCTTCTTCTAGTTGACACAGTAAAAACATCCTAATAAGTCACTACAAATTGTTTATTTTATTTATTTTAAGATTGGGCGCCAGTGGGATCATAATTAAATAGTTATTATAGATGTCCCACATTTTCTTTTGGCATTAATATCTTCCAAAAGAATTTAACAATTAAGTTATATTTATTTTTAGTATAAATTATTAAGTATGAAAATAATTATTAGAGAAATTCTCATTAAGTAATGTTTAAAGCGAGCTACGATACATATAATTGTAAAAGTACCTCCTGAATTTACTCTTTATTTAAATAAACAGCTCAGCAACAGGTTTCCGAACACCAGTGTACCTCATCAGATAACAACATATGTGCGGGATAATCCATCTCATTGAGGCTTCCACTATGATTCAACTACACAGGGAACGATACTGCTTGCAGACCACATCTCCAGTTGCTTTATGATCTGTTGAAATATAATAACATTTAAGTATATGAACCAATTCTTCTTTATGAAGATAGTCAAATAAAATTGCAAAAGCATGCTGAACAAAAAAACACTTTTTGTTCTAAATATTCAAAACCAATTATCAGTTAAACAAAACATTCACTGGTGGAAAGGTATATAGTTTAAACAAACATGTGACTATAACCCCACTTTTAAATTTATATATAATGTTAAAGTTTTGTTTTTTTAGTTTAGTTTTAAGTAATGAACAAAACATAAATGTTGAACAAAAACAATTGTTTGTTCCATGTATATATTTAAACCTAATTAACAGTTATAATAACTATGTTAAATTAGAGTGTTTTATATTCAATTTAGCAAAACATTTATCAGTGAAACAGTTTATAGTTTTTAAATAAAACATGTGACTATAACCGCACTTTTAAATTTTATATAAAGTTAATGTTTTGTTATTTTAAGTTTTTTAAATTAGGCAATCATGAAGTTAACCTATAGTTTGGTTAAATCCTTATGTATTTAAGTTATAACTATTAGACACAAAATAAGTAATCAAGTATTACAATCAAACTACATATGACACAGTGGTCGTAGATCTATCAGATAATGTTTTCGTGTGAATTTGACATGGTAACATTTACTTGGATTTAGATGCATCTTGTTACTTTGACACCATTGCACAAGCCTTCCTAGATCGCTCTGTAGTGCAGAGGCATCGTCCTGGGATTTAACAATTTTAACAAATTTTAAATCGTCTGCGTACATTAATATAACAGAGTTATGAAAACAATTGGGAATATCGTTAATGAAGAAATTAAATAAAAAGGGCCCCAGATGAGATCCCTGTGGCACGCTAGACGAGATGTATCGCAGAAGACGAGATGTATTGCTTTCGTTAATAATTCTGTGAACAGTATTAGGTTAGTAGTTGTGGATCTAGACTTCACGAAGCCATGTTGCTCCTCGCTTATGTACAGCTTTAAGTGATTCTGAATGTGGGGGCAGATCAGAGACTCAAATATTTTAGCAAAGGTGGATAAAATTGATATGGGTCTATAGTTAGAAACTATGTCGTCATTATTTGACTTGTGTATGGGAACAATCTTCGCTAACTTCCATTCTGAAGGAAATACTCCAGAAGCCAAAGACTTATTGAAAATGAGTGACAATGGCTTAACCAACTCAGCCGCACACTCTTGTATAAAAATTGGTGGTATTCCATCTGGCCCCACGCCCTTATTGCAGTCAAGGTTTTTTAACGTTTTGCATAAATCCTCACAATCAACAACTAGATTTGATAAACATAAACTATGATTCTGAAGGTTACCCAAGTACGCATTATTATGGCAATTGCCATCATCCTGAGCAGAGCTATAAACAGAAGAGAAGTATGATGCAAAAAACTCGCATATTTCTGTTTTGTCAGATGACGTAGTAATACCATCTGTTATCGACATCCCCCGTTTAGCTTTTATATAAGTCCAAAACAACTTGGAGTTTAATGTGAGTTCGTCTTCCAACCTCTTTAAGTAGTTATTATAGCAAACAGTTGCAAGGTCATTACAGCGTTTACTAATTATTTTAAATTCAATTAAGCTTCGCATGTATTAGATAACTTGAGGCTGTTATTTGCATTATTGATTGTTCTCCAGTCGATATTACCCAAATTGAAATCGCCAATGATGCATACACATGAGTCGTTAAGTTGTTCAAAAGCCTCATTACATTTGTCCAAGAAGTCTTCCAAATAGGATATTCGCACAGGTGGTGGCAGGTATACTGCACAGAGAGCCATTCGACGAGAAGACGTAGCTGCAGGAAGATCAAGGGGAACCCAAAGGTCCTCACAATTACTTTCGAAATGAACAGCGCGTTTTTTTTTTTTATTAAATATTCTACCGCGGACATGTGGCAGTCCGCGCTCTTTTTTATTGTGTATATTTTGTTTGTTATTTTTTTTTTCATAATTATTACAATTGTTGGATTCCTACGTCGGACATTATTTTAAGGCTTACTTAACTAACTTAATTTTACGTGAGTTCATCCCTCACTAAATACTATATATATATTACACACTGGCATTACAATTTTATGTTTCTATTATTCTTATCTTTATGTTATTAACTATTTTGTTTACTTATTTCTATTGATACACTGCTTATGTTATTACTATATCTATTGGTACACTTTGTGGGAAGATGATGGCAGTGCGAGTAGACCAGCCCGGCCGACGGTTCCGGTTATAGAACCCCGTCGTTAGGACGTTAAGGTGAGTATGACTGACTCACTCCACCATGCAGCTTCACATGTATATATATAGTTTTCTTTAGACAGGGTGCTGGTTTGGGTGTTTGGGTTGGAGTTTTTGGCTGCTGACCAGGGACTTCGCTAGCGTGAGCAAGGCCTCTATGACGACTACGTCTCGATGCTGCATGGCCGTCTTAAGATTGTAGTTGACGACCGTTTTAGTCGGCGCATCCATCGCCCTCTTAGCAAGGCGGCCTGCGGCGTCATCGGCGTCGTCGGTGTAATAGACGCAACTGACTGTATGTCTGGACACCGCCACTAACGCGTGGGAGATGCTGTCGTGGACCTGAAGCCTCCTGGACTTGGTGTTGATGATGATAACGCTGTCGTAGGTCGACCCCTGAGCCTCATGTATGGTTAGCAGGCGCGACCCCTCGCCAGACCCATATCCCTGGCTCGCAAGAGAGGCTTTCTCCCCCTGCGTATGAACCAGGAACAGGGTGTTTTGGGCAGTACCCGGTATTTGCGCCCCTGTGTAACCTTTCACCTTCAGAGAGTGGACGCGCGACAGCGACGACTTGGAGGAGTATATACCGGAGTATATCTCACTCAGTGCAAACGCCACGTCCATTGGATTGCGGTGTGTGCAGAGAAACTCCTGGGTGATGCCAGCCACCAGGTCTGGACGGGTATACCTAAGCTCGAAAAGATTCTCCCTGTCCAAAAATGGAAGCTGGTTAACGTCTCCGACGAGGACAAGCTCGCTCGCTCCAGACAACTTTACTGCCATGACTATGGCCCCAAAGTGGTTCATAAGAGCCTCGTCTACCTTAAGACGGTAGCATTTGTCTTGGCTCTTGAAACCGTTTGCTAGGATTGAGGCCATAGTGAACAGCGCGTTTAGAATTGTTTTTTTTATTAACGGCTATTAATACGCCTCCACCTTTTTCACCACTATGTAGGCAAGAACTTTCTCTATCCCTTCTGTAAAACACGTATCTGTCGTCGAATAGCTCACTACTTCGCACGGAACTATTAAGCCACGTCTCCGAGAGAATGATAACGTCATAGTTATTACAACAAACATTGCGGTAAACCGTATGCGTTTTTGTTCGCATACCTCTACAGTTCTGATAAAATATTTGCAGACTGTTGAATTTAAAAAAAGGTATTTCATAATAACGTGCATTTTTAGTTAACAAGAGAAAAAAATAACAAATAAATAAGGCTTATTAAGCTATCTCAACTTATTCAAAGAGTCCAGGTTCTTTACCAGAATATGGTCGGCTTCAGCGGTCTTCCTGACAAAAATTCTTCCATTTCTTACCCAGACAAATTTGTACCCCTTATCCTTTGCCTTAAGTATAGTGGCAGCATGGAGCGCTTTATTAGACGGAGATAAATGTTCCAGCACATATACCGGCTTTTTGTCACCAGCCATCCCAAGGTCTGCACTATTGAGTTTCTCGGTATTATTTTTCTTTTCTATATTGTAGTCGATAGTCGAAGCCAGGAGGTTGTCGCGAATTTTTGGAGAGGCCAGCTGGACAACGACAGAGCGCGGGCGGGTGTTAGTAGCTTGGAGTTTAGCTACGCGAGTACAGTGAAGAATGTCGTTGTCTCTTAACGCACATTCGTCCATTTATTTGCTGAAGCATGGAAGCGAATTCCGCCTTCATAACTTCTTGGACGTAGTTCCTCAGTGGTTACAGGTGTCGCCTGAGGAGGAGAGTTCAAGGCTGGTCTTTTATTTCTATTATTGCCTCTGGTTGTGGACATGTTCCAATTTGGTGTGCCCTCAGTCTTGGAGGTGTTCGTATTGCAACCTGAACATTTCTATTTACGATAAGCCTCGGAGTCAGCAGGTCCCGGGATAGACAAGCACGGGAAATGGAATGACTTGTTGCATCTTATGCAATTAATGAGGTCTTTGTTATCTACGCAATACTTATTGACAGCACAGCATCCCCAAGACCGTGATGTTGAAGCCATGCCGTTTTTATAATTATATTTAAATGCTTATTATAATGAGCCCCCAAAATATTCTCGTCCATGCAGTTGTGTATGAAAGTTGCTCTTCTGCACACCAATAAAGGCCTTCCTAGTTATGGTCCGAGTCTTGAAGCAAAAGCGCACACCAAAAAAGGCCCGCCGCAGTTGTTGTCGACGGCTTGCCACAGCGAGTTCGCGAGAAGAACGTCGTAAGCGCCGTGCAAAATGGGGCGCTTACGCGCTCTACTACGGCGCACTGTTCGATTGCGACAGACGGTAGGACGGATTCTTTTTCTATTTTTGTCTATTTAATTTAGTCCAGATTATTTACAGAACGCACTAGAACACCAAATTTTTGTTGCAAGTCTATAGTTCAAGATATGTCCATGCGAACTAGACTTTTAAAGGCACTTCCAGACACTTTTCGCACGGTTTTTTTATTTTTTTATTGAGCAACAACAAACTGCGGTTACACGTACAACGAGCACAAGTGTAGATATACGATAATAATTAGATTCTGCTTTGCCGCAACATGCCTAGGGTGAGGGACCAGACTAAGAGAGATACAATTCGCTGGGCAGCTTTGTGGCGAGCTGGTGGTGGCCAGTGGCGACCCCACGGACCTGATCTCCAAGAGATGTCTTGTTTCTCTTCTCTTGCTTGTCTTCATTGGCCGGTTGGAGTGAACACTGACGAGTACCAGAGCTCTCACCTCTCTCTTGCCTTAATTAGCTGGCTTCAGTGGAGATTCGCAAGAGCAAACGTGCTCGAAGGAAGGAAGTTAACCCAGTAAGGTGCTGGTAGGGATCTTGGCCGTATTTGCGGGATTGTCCTGATAGCCTTGGGATACCTCTTCACTCCTAAAGCACCTCCGGATATGTTGCCCTCTTGGCGCTACGTCACTAAAGTGCTAGCGACCTTTTATGGGAATGGGCAATTGAGTGTGCAAGTCACCCCCTGCCATTTTATAGCCGTTCAACAGTGGTCGGGCAGGGGCTGGTGGTCCTATAGTTTTGAGCAATCCATCCACTAAACCTACAAAATCCATAGCCCAATACATTTTTCTCCATAATTTGCAATAGTCGTGGGCGAACCGGGGATTGTCCTTGGGTGCACTTGCGCAGTGCTTATAGGGATAATCGTCGGTTGGTGTCACATTTTCTGATACATGCCTAACAAGGCCTCTGCGAGTTGGCTTCGGCTCCTCGTACGCCCTTCAAAAGACCGGGCTCTAAGTTCCCGAGATACACAAAAAAAAAACGATACATACCATAGTAAAAGTTGTTTTTACCCACTAGTGATACATTTTCATCCTCTCCGAAATTGGCTATTGCTTTATAAATAACCGTGTGTATATGTAGCTTAACAATAAACAATTAAACTGTATAGTATTACTTCACCATTTTGTCGATAATTTAATTACAAGTAATAAAATATTCTTCTTCTTCTTTTCGTTTCGATGGCACATTTAATTAGATTCTCTGGGCCCAGTAGGTGGCCACGCTTATTGCAGCGTCAGAAGCACCGTACAAGTCTTCCAGGGTGCAAGTGAATGGACAGCCAGGACACTCCCGCAAGTGGGACATAGTCTGTACAGGGGCACCACACTTGCGTTGTCCACACCCGGGTGTTGGACGAATCTATAATCCCCCATTTTGCCAAATTATATTTGCAGCAGCCTACTTGGGTACGGAGCCGATTCAATAAAATAAATAAAATATTATTAGGTATTATTATCTTGCCTTTGAACGCCATCGATGAATATACATAATCTATTAACTTCCGTAAAATTATTATAATTACGCTAATTCGACCTTTATCATAATTATTATCTTTATTCCGCATCACGCAATAACCTAATTTTATACTAATATTAGATAGTGCTTTTAGGAACTAATTATTTCTAATGTTTTGTTCGAAACGTGAGGTCATTAACGCTTCATGTTATTATACCTTTGTGAATATTTTTTTAGAGTAATGTATGGATTCCCAGTAATTGTATTACTATGTCTAAATGGTTTATTCATGCCGTAGTATTACCTATCTACCTTAATTTTTGTTATCGATGGGAAACCTTCAAAAGGCGCCTGGACTTTTAGAGAGAAAGACCTGGAAGTGTGCGATTCTTACCTCAGTTAAACTACCCCTAAACTACCCTTTTAAAAGACCAATCCGGTACCCCTTCTGTGCAACGCATGTTAAGGCACATCCGTGGGGAGACTGTTAAGGAGTCTCCACTGACTAGAATACCTAGCTCATTGCTCCTAGCTCCTCCTAGCTCATTGTTAAAAATAAATCAGAAAAGGCAAAATAAGTAAGTAATGAAAAAGGAAAACATTTCCTGCGTATCCTAATTCCTATAAATATTATAAAGGCTAAAGTTTGTGATTGTGTAAATGTGTTTGTATGTTTGTTACTGTTTCACGCAAAAACTGCAGAACAGATCTGAATGCAACTTCGCACAAAGATAGATTCAAGTAATAGCACATAGAATACTTTTTATCTCGGGAATCTATTCTCTTGGGAGAAAGTTCGACCTTCACACAGGCGAAGCCGCTGGTAGAAGCTAACATTTTCCCGGGATAAAAAGTATCCTATGTGCTATTCCTGACTATAATCCAGCCGTTTTTTTTTTAATTTTTTTTTTTATTTATGTTGGGTTTGCTCTTGACTCTAGTCTAGGTCAGAGGTCACAGAGACAGAGTCGATGATGGACTGAGCTTAACCAGAAGAAGCCTGAGCGTTTGAGCGTGATGGACTAACAAACATACAAACACACACACTCACAATCTTTCGCCTTTATAATATTAGTATGATGTTTTTAAACATTTGGTATCGGTTGTCAAAAGTCAAACAGAGTTTCATTCCTAGATATAGAATTCAGATGAGAGTATTGTCAATCAAAATGTTAGCCCTAGAGTGGCCGTGCCTTTCTGTGTAACGTGAGTGGGCGCATGTGGAGCATTTTGCCGTGGCAACGACCTGGAGGTAGAAAACCTTTCTTCCGCAGCCCTTTTCGCTCTGATACTTAAATTTACAATACTTGGACGATTGACCGTGACCCGTGCATAATTCAGAATACACATGTATTTTTTTGCAAGCGCTCATAGCGCGCCGTTTACTAAATCATAGCATCACAAACAACATACAATCATGATAAGCTTTCCGTCCAAACATCATAAGTATACTTATCCGCTAAATGCCCACGGTCAAACAAATATCACGCTCACGGATGACAATGAAAATGTCGGGTCATCATAAATAACGCAGGGTGAAACTAACGGCTCGTAGGGATTACCGACTACGAGTAGTAATTACAGCCGGATTAACTAAGCTGCAATTGATTTCGCAGGATTCCAGCCAACAATCAGTGTGTTTCGACTATTTGGTTTACTAGCGATGCTATGTCATTTTGGTTTGGATTAATAGTAATAATATCATCAGCGGTTTGGGATATTTTTTAAACGACTTAAAAAAAAGAGGAGGTTCTCAATTCGACGGAACCTTCTTTTTTTTGTATGTTCCCCGATTACTCATAGACGCCTGGACCGATTTGAAAAATTCTTCTTTTGTTTGAAAAGGTGTACTGCCCTATTGGTGTCATGGTCATCAGATCAGGATCTGATGATGGAATCCTGGAGAAATCGAGGGAATTCATCAAATATTTTAGGCATACATATAGCGATTTTGGTATTTTCATCAACAATGCAATTATTTGCACTCAAAAAGTATAATTTAGTGAAGTGGAACTGATGATGAACAAGACTAAATATGGCCACTAGAACTCCTTAATGCTAAGTACGTCACGGGTATAAGATATCTAGAATAATTAACCGACTATGATGAGCCAAATACTTATAAATAAATGGTAGGTACCTACTGATGAAAATGGTACCAACGAACTGATCTGATGATGAAGCCACTGGTAAAACCTACTTTCCGGCTTCATCATCTGATCAGTTCATGTTTGGGCGTATTGGAATCGTCATGAGATGTACTTTGGCTGTAAATAATTTTCATGGTAATTGGAGGTACCTACCATAACCAAAAACCGAATACCATACCATACCATACCGTACACCATATACTATTCCGAAGTCGGTGTCAAAGAACGGAATAAAATGGTTCCAAAGACGCCGACTTCGGATAAGATGGTTATTTTTCGCTTAATAGAGTTTTGTTTTGGAAGTCAGTTTGATTTTTTTGTTAAAAGTTTTTTCATAATGTGTTTTATTTTTTAAATCCAATAAAAAATAATCTATGTTTTATCTAAAATATAAATAAAAACCAATTGCCGCTTGTCAGTCGGACTATTCTGTGGGCTTAACGCAAGTTTTTAATCATGCTCGATCGAGTTAACGTAAACGTCATTTTGTCTCATTTTTTTCTTATTTTGATCACAAAAATATTAATATAATATCCGGAGATTATGTCAAAACTAGTTACGTTACTTTGCGGTCTAAAAATCTACGTCAAGTTAAACTATCGTTTTATGTCTCAACTCACGATTTCATCTTTAGGTCAAATAGAAAGTAAGACATTAAATTTTTTTGTCAAAACAAAGACCGAAATCGTTTAGCCCATGAAAGGAAAAATCTTTTAAGAATTTTCATTATTATTTAACGCCTAGAACAGTTTTATTTTCAGGATAAACTGAAACGTTGAAAAATATAAAGGATGTCATGCTGCCTCTTTGTAGAATCAGAGCTTTTGCTGTTCCCTATAAACAAAATTAATATTATACAGAAACATTTTCTTATTAAGTTAATCGTTTCTCTTAGTGCCAATGGGACTAGCAGCAACTCTGCTTCGAGTTTCAAACTGAGTGGATTTTATTTTGTCTCCGCTACAGTAAATCTAAAAGTAATTGCTATAGTTTTCGTAGTTTCATTACGAGATAAATAAATCGTTACAATCACTAAGAGCTGATTTTGCTAACGTCAAATAAGTTGTGACAGATATTGTACGAAAAATCGGTCTAGAATTCTAAATTATTCTTCGGACTTTCATATCTGGCGTTGGAAAAATCAGGCCTGTATCAATAAATTAAAAAAGAACCTCATATCCTTTACATTTTTAGGTAACTACCAGGATACCAGTAATTGTCCTTAGAACCTGTGCTCCTGAACTATCTCCGATCTTGACAAGTTTATTTCGACGAAGCTAACGACATATGTGACCGCCTACACGGCTTCTGCCTTGGGGATCTTCTAGCGAATGCCATTCACATTTGGAGTGAGGCCATTGAGAGGCACGGGGAAGCTCTTGCCATCTCCCTCGAGATCTCGAAGGCTTTCGATAGGGTCTTCCTTTATTCGGTCTGCACGGTGATCTGTACGATTGGATGGCAGATTTCCTGAGGGATCGGTCCATTCAAGTAGTTAACGATGGCTGTCGGGGTCCCTCAGGGGTCGGTAGATACTCTCAGCAACATTTTTCTTGTTGCACATAAACGATCTGCTAAAACCTTTGGGTATGTCGACGATAACACTGTTGCTGAGATGTACTTGTCCAGAGCATGGACTACTGGGCCTCAGATCCGGTCTCTCCGTGAGGCTATGGTGGAGCGCTTGAACCTATCCTTGAAGACCGTCTCCGAATGGGACGATGCCGATCTGGTCGCACCATTCGGAGACGTCCGCTAAAAGACCTTTCCCCTTTTTTTCTCCGCTAAAAAGAGCCAATTTCACCCGGCTCCTTCCTTCAGTGGTTTAACCGTGCTGGTGACGTCTAACCCTCACTTTTGGCCCATACATACATAGGCAAGGGCTCAGCGGGCTGCCAAAAATTGGCACATTGGTTAAAACCACACCAGAGCAGCTGCTCAAGTTGTATCAAGCGCAAGTTAGATCATGCATGGAGTACTGTTGTCAACTCTGGAACGGATCTGCCTAATACCAGCTTGATGCACTTGACTCGATCGAAAAACGGGCCTAGACGCTCATCGGCAATGAGGCACTGGTCGAGTCAAAGCTCCAGAGAGCCTTAAACCTCGACGCCGATTTGCCAGCTTGTCGGTTTTTGATTGGTTTCATTTCGGAGAGAGTGCTATGGAATTACAATGATCTAATTCCTACTAGCCCGTTCCATCATCGGACTACAAGCCGTACGACGATGCGCCCCCAGTACATGGTTGACATCCCACCCATACACACTAAACGTTTTGGAAATACTATCATTGTGCATATCACAGTTAAGGAGTGGAATTCCCTGCCGGAGTCTGTATTCCCCGATTGCTACAATCTAGGGGTCTTAAAGTCAAGAGTGAATAGGCTACTTCTAGGCAAGCGTGCTTCGCCGTCGGAAACATTATCGCTTACCATCAGGTAAGATAGCGGTCAAGCGCAAGCCTATCAAAAATAATAAAACAATAAAAATAACTTCACACATGCTCGCAAATAAACCACACAACATATTTTAGAGATATCAGATTCACATTTTTCATTTCGTTTTTGTCAGTAATTTTTACCTCATTTATCTTGTTTGAGAATAACTATCTATTATTATTTTTTTCTTTATTTTAGATAAGCAGCCATTCAACACTGTCACACCTGATGGTAAACGATGATATGGTCTTCGATGGAACGCGATAGCCTGGAAATAATCTAAATACTCTAAGTATCTATCATGAAACACAGACTCCGGAAGAGAATAATTCTGCTCCTTAATTACACGCACAATGAAAATATTCCCAAATCGTTTTGTGCGTAGTAATAAGTGGAATGTCCACCAGAAGGTTAATGGTGGCGTATCTAAGTACATCTTTTGTGAAAGGGATTTGGCGGCATAAACTGTACAAGTATACTTGTACAAATATAACAAGAACAAAATCAAACTAGAAATAGGTATGCTATAAACTACAATTATTAGCTGTACCTTATCCTTTAGAGGATACTCAGTGATATTTAATTGGACGGCGTGGATTAACGTCGCATAGGACATGTTCAATTGATATGCATGACCTGTAATATACCTAGAATGCTTACAAATCGTGAAGTCAGTTGAAATAATTTGAATAATAGTGAATGTCACCTGCAGTAACTACTTCGTAGCATTAGTCAAAATTAATTATATTATTCGATTCTCTGGTTAAATCTATTTATTAGAAACTAGCATTTGCCCGCTAATTCATCCGCGTGGCATTTGGTTGATCACGCCCTGTAGAATGGTTAATAATACAAATAAGTTTTCGCCCCATACTTTGAAAAAGAAGTTAGATAGTAGAGCAAGATACATTAAAAAATGTTCAACTTCATATAGGTAGAAGTATTGATTAACATTCCCAGTCCGCATTTAAAAATATATCCAATAGTTTAGTCAATATAGGTAGTTTGACTATCTAGTTTGGCTATCTATAGAATTAGAATTATCTTTAGAATTTTTATTCAAGATTTATTCGATAGTTTCAAACTGCCTGTATGCACTAGTAATGCCAGTATTGTCTTCTCGTCGTCCCCACCCTGGATACTCGAATAACGTTGACTGTTTTTCCCTCTGGGGCAAATATAAATAGATGATCCGCATTACTAACCCGCGACCAAGGCACATACAGTTGGCCGAGGGAAAAACAACTGGGTTGGAGACCTCGACGGTTTGGTGGCCATTATTGGCGGGGCTCTTGTCAGCCCGTCCCGAGGTCATGGCTGGGTGGCCGCCCTCGCGGACGGCGTTGGCATAGTTGGTGCTTATTTTTCGCCCAACAAGAGTCTCGCCGACTTCGAGAGTTTCCTTGTCGAGTTGGGTGCCGTCGTAGGCCGACTCCACCCTCGCCCTGTGCTGTTGCTAGGGGATCTCAACGCCAAGTCTTCGGCGTGGGGATCCCCGGTAACCGATGCTAGGGGTGAGGCGCTGGAGGAGTGGGCAGTAACCACCGGCCTGGTCATCTTAAACCGGGGCTCGGTTTACACGTGCGTGCGACAGTGGGGCGGGTCAGTAGTGGACGTCTCGTTCGCTAGCCCTGCTGTCGCGAGCCGTGTCTGCGACTGGCATGTTGCCGTGGAGGTGGAGACGTTATCGGATCACCGATATATCCGTTTCGACATCTCCACCCAGACCGCCGGCGGCCGCGGTACGCCAGCCCCGCGAATGGACGGTCCACGCTGGGCGCGCAAGCGCATCGACAGGGAACTTCTCGAGGAGGCCACCATTGTCCAGGCCTGGATCCGGGAGTCGGCAACAACCGGACCCGTCGAAGTCGAACAGGAGGCGCTGTGGTTCCGCGGGGCGATGACGCAAATCAGCGACGCGTCCATGCCCCGGGTCCACGCACAGTCAGCAAGGCGCCAGGTGTACTGGTGGTCCGCCGAGATCGCACAACTGCGTGTCGCGTGCATAGCGGCCAGACGCCAGTACACCCGATACCGAAGGAGACGTCGTCGGGTCCCTGACGAAGAAGCCGCGCTGTATGAGGTGTACCGCGCGGTGACGAAGACTCTGCGGCTGGCCATCGGCGAGGCGAAAAAGCGAGCCAGGGAGGAGATGTTGGAGACTCTAGACAAGGATCCTTGGGGGCGCCCTTATCGAGCGGTTCGAGGGAAACTCCGAGCCGCCGCGCCTCCACTTACGGAGAGTCTCCAACCCGAGCTGCTGGAGGAGGTAGTAGCAGCCCTCTTCCCGGCGAGAGCGGAGCATATCACGCCGCCGATGGCTTTGTCCACGGCCGCAGAGTCTACAGAGGAGGACGCCATCAGCGTCCCGGAGGTGACACAGGCAGAGATGGGGGCGGCTGTGATGCGGCTCCGGGCCAGGAACGTGGCTCCGGGGTCCGACGGAATCCACGGCCACGTGTTGGCCCTCGCTCTGAAGGAACTAGAGCCCTGGCTGAGAGGACTCTTCACAGCGTGCCTTGAGCGGGGCCAGTTTCCCACTCTGTGGAAATCTGGTCGTCTGGACCTGCTCAGGAAGGCGGGGCGCCCTGCGGACTCGCCTTCCGCGTACCGGCCCATAGTGCTGCTAGGCGAGGTGGGTAAGCTGTTCGAGCGGATAATCGCTGCCCGCCTCGTCATGGACAAAACCAAGGTGATGCTGAATGCCCATGTTACACCCACTCCTATCAAGTTCAGAGACTCTACACTCGAAGTTGTGGGCGACTATGTCTACCTGGGACAAACGATCCAGTTGGGTGGGGCCAACTTCGAGAAAGATGTCAATCATCGAATCCGACTCGGATAACCAAAAAAAATGTAGGGTTCCACTGTACACCCAGGGCTTTTGTAGTTCCATCGTTTGTAAAGTGCATTGTGGTGAAGTACTCATGCGTTTTGTCTTCTACCGCACTCAGCTCCTGATGTTTCTCTTTACATTCCGCCCAAAGCTGATCTAACCGCTCAAGCCTTTGCTGAATGTACTCGGGGGTCTTCCTGCTCGCTGAATCCTTCTTGAAGTTGGTATGGACCCTCTTCATCTCCTCCAGGATCTCAGCCTGACGCGCGATTAAACCCTCCATTGTTAACGAAGTAAGCAAAAAATGAACGATCTTACTTGAAACTCAGGAACTCTCCCTCTACGCTGATGTAACGCGTCGCTCTGGAACCTGGATCGCTGCGACTGCTTCTGCACGGCAACACACGACCAAGACATCCGGCTCGAAGGACCAAAAAAATAATGTTGGGAAGTTGCGCGGTATCTTCTCGTTCAAAGCGTCTCGTCACGAAAGTCTATGACCAGTGTGTGTTGCCAGTGATGACATATGTCTCTGAGACGTGGTCGCTTACAATGGGCCTCATCAGAAAGCTTACAGTCACTCAAAGGGCAATGGAGAGGGCTATGTTCGGAGTTTCCTTGCGTGATCGAATCAGAAATGTAGAGAGCCGCAAGAGAACCAGGGTTACCGACATATCCTGAAGAATTGCTAAACTTAAGTGGCAGTGGGCAGGGCACATTGCTCGCAGAACGGATGGCCGATGGGGCAGAAAGGTTCTGGAGTGGCGACCGCGAACCGGAAGACGTTGCGTTGGAAGGCCTCCCACTAGGTGGATCGATGACCTGGTGAAGATTGCTTGTTGCGAGACGCACGGGACTGGTCAAAGTGGCGACGCTTGGGGGAGGCCTATGTCCAGCAGTGGACGTCTTTCGGCTGATATGATGATTAGACAAGGAAATACAAATTAAAAAAGAAAATGCTTTAGTATCCTTCATATACATATAAAAAATGTTTATTTTTTATTATTCCTATATATAAAAAGTAAAAGTTACGGAACTTTTACTTTTTATCAAAAATATTCAATGTAAAGTTGTCGTTGTTTTATTAGATGTCTCTACGATTTTATTATATGTATAGATGTAGAAGAGAGAATCGAAAATATCTAGTTCCTAGAATAAAATAGAAATAAAATGCCCAGCAGGTACACAAAAATCCCTTAAGCTTATACGCGGCGAAATCACAAGCAAGACCTAGTTATTTAAATACAATATGAATATATTTTATCAGAACAGTACAACTACTTTCTTAATGTAACTCGGCAATCATCGCATTGCCGAATTACATTAAGAAGGTAGCCGAATGCAAATTTCCATGTTCATGTCATTTATCGTGTATAATATTTTGAATTCAGAACGAAGTACTTTATTGTTGTTTTGAATTGATTTTCTTGTGATCTTTAGAGAGCTGTAAAACTATTTTCCTTTATCAGCTTTCCTCCCAATTTTAAATTAAATTACATTAAGTTAAAAGAGTATTAACAACTCTATATACTTCCAAATTGATTGAGAGCGTCCGGTCTGCACCAAGTGCAAAGGACAACTGATATAAATCCGACGACTGGCGAAACACGAAGTTTACCGTGCTACATTAAGAAAATAGTTGTACTGTACGTATATTATGTGAAAATCTAAACCAATGTTACTGTGTAAGTTTGCAAAGTATTCACGCCACTAACTTCGATTCTAAGTACAATATCAATATCGACATATAATAGATATTTTACATGTATTTAATTCCACGCAAAACGTGCATACCTAACCAGCACTTATATTAATTGCTATACAACTAATGAACGTTTCCATAAAAGCTTTTTAACTATTAAAAACAGACGTCTAGACTAAACTAACAGTTTATAAGGCTAGAATAAAAAATAAAGCTTATAATAATTTTCATTAGATATTTCATAAATAAATTCATGGACTTTAAACCCGGGAGGGTTGTTTTACGAATGCTTATTTGTACATCAAATGGTTTAAAATTGCAAACGAATTTGCATAGCTAGGAACAAGTTGGGACGTTGGTTAACAGGTCAGTTAACTGTCCCAAGAGTTATCAACTTGTTTTAGCACTTCAACGTTCTGTTTACTCTTTCTGGGTTACGGTACTCTAAAATGGTATTAACTGTTGCCAGTTAAGGTACTAAAATTATAGTGTAACTGCAGAATTCCGTCATAAACTATTTTGAGGGAAATTCACTGTCAAACATCCAGTAAAAATTGCTTGAAAATCGGTGGTCTTTCTCTAAGTGGAATTTGGTGCGTTATTCATATAAAAACCTTCCTAAATAGAAGTTAAAAAAAACACATAGCAAACAATTTGTATCATAACTTTATTTACGTATCCCAGTTAAAATTTACATTAAATACAATAATAAAAATTATAAAAACCCAAAACAAAAACAACAATTTCGTGTCACTGTACATTTATATTTAAAAAGATGATGTCGTGCAAAGAATTGACGTTACCTTAAGTGAAAACACAGCCATAGATTAACGCCTATTTATTAAAACTATTAATTTTACTTTTTTATGTAAAACTAACTCACCAAGAAGCTTGAAAAGTGTTTTTTGGAGGTAAAAGAAACGTTCAGGTTCTGGACAGATTACAATTAAAAGGCTGATTGCTAGGTTGGGTACACATAACAAAACATTTGATTGATAGACGCTGACGCTGAATCATTACCATTGAAAAGGCTTCAAGCTTTATTTGATCCCTTTTTGCGTCGCGAATCAATAAATATGATTACTAATGTGTACCCAGCTTTAGGGCTTTGGGGGTTTCATTGAATGTTCTGTACAATTTCATACATCGGTCCCCAAATGGTCGTATGCTATTTCTATGTTTTTACTAGTTACTGATTTAACAATATTCCTGAGCCCTTGACACAACATAGAATCAAGTGACTTTTTCTTTTTCATTTTAAATAAAATGTCAAAAATCAACATATTTGTTTCACAACTTACGATAGTTTTATATTTAATTATCTATCAACTTATCAACAAATTCACTTTATACATTTTTGATGATTTTATTAACGTTTCAGAAACGTACAAAAAATAATCATTCTTCAGCGATACATAATGAATGAGGTCTATGGGTATATTAATATTTACTTTTTATTTCTTTTTAGATTTTTCTACAGTGTTCTTATTCTAGCCAACTTTAGCGACTTCTTCCTTTATGATTGTTAACTTTTTTATTGAAAGCTCGCTGTGTATTTTTCGTAAATAATGTTTCTAACATTTTTATAGATTCTATTGCATTTTAGAATTCCTTTTTAAAATATTAATTTGAACACAACACATCAGTGATCAGTTTGATTTAATTTTCTCTCCTAAAAATAAAGGCATTCCTACTTTTATTCACTTTATAAAGATTTTAACACTTATCTGTTATAGTTTTTATAAAGAGAATAGAGATCAGTCTCTTACAAAAAAGCAATGAATGTCTAGGATTTTCTTCACCATCTTTCAGTTTTGATACATTATGGGTACTAGTGGAGCTTATTGCAAAACTTATATAGGTACAATCAAGGGTCAAAAGTGCAGTATTACTTTACCAAAACCAAAGTGTTTAAAGCTTTTTTGGAGAAGAAGGTTAATCATCCATGAATATTTTAAATACTTTAGATTCTATGCTATAGATTAAATCAGTTGTGACAATTTTTCTATAAAGAACTTTGAGACACTTTAGTTCTGGTAGAGTAAGACTGTACTTTTGAACCTTGACTGTATACAAACAAAACCTGGTTTCATATGTTTTGTATATATAGTTACATTTTTTGTATGTTCATACAGACCGTTCCCGATATTATCTACACTTAAGACTAATATCACTAAACAATATTTCACACCGAATCTCATAAGCTCGACAACCTTGATATTTCTTTATAAGTCAGTAATATTATAGTTGCTATTAACACGCCTGTATTGACTACGTTTGTACCTGAAACAATGAAGAAGCAATAATTAGTAATGTTAAACAGGTATAATAACGATAGGAATCATTCTAGGGTAGAAAGAATTCTATGCCCGTCTGTGAGATTATCAAATAATATTGAAAGAGTATTTTTTGCTTTATCAAATCAATAATAATTGACAAACATAAAGTGCATCAAAGTTTACGAGCGGTAAGTCCCCACTCGTAAACTTTGATGCACTTTGTCTATGTCACTTTTGAGTAAAAAGTGTATTATAACTTGACGTCGCACGAAATTTCAAGGCACTGTATCGTCGCCTTTTGTTTACGTGACAAAGGAAAATATACGGGTCCAATATATTTTAATTAATCTATCTAAAGGTATAGTAGTTATGCAGCGGTCATATGATAGGGGATATCACACGAGTTAAGGTCACACGAGGCAAAGCCTAGTGTGATAATAGCATCACACGAGTGTTTTAATAACTAATTATATGCCGTTGCATACACTATTTTATCTTCACTCATACCGTTGAAATAAAACAAAAGTGGAAACGGAAAAAGTATGTGGTATGGCGGGAAATTTAAATTCTCATTGCACATGAATGCTCAGCGCTCGCATCCATGGACCTTGACATTTATTTTTTTACATGAAGTCAATGCCCATATGCGCCAATAAATTAAAAAGTAAAAGAGTGCCCAAAAAAGTAAGTGTTAATATTTTTTGAACATTACGTGGTGAGTGTAGATAAAAGTATTTTTTTGTAATCATCCCGATTACAGAAACCACACATCAATTATTAAACTCATACAAATACGATGTTTTTAACCAAATATACGTATAGGTTTTTCGGCAAACCAACGAGTGAATAGTGCAGCCCTATTTGAAAATATTTTACTTAATTACATTATTTTCGCGTAAATGTTAAACGACCTAAATACAATTATATCCGTAATGTGCTTTTCGGTTTAATCCCTTGCGGTGAAAACATACATAATCTCACTTTATTGTTATACAAAAACGAAAATTATTTATTGGCAAATATGGGCAAACCATAATTATGTAAATGTTATACAATCAGAAGTATGTTTAGTTCTGGTCATATTAGTGTAAAAAAAACAGAGCAGGGATCACGTCATCACAAGTTACGTGTAAGATAGAGATCGAGTTAAAACAAGTTTGAAAAAAAAACTGTCTATCATAATATATGAGTCAATAATGGTAGGGTACAGTTGGTGTAATTTCAACATTTTGGAATCAATTATTGTGATTTAGGAAATTAAAACACATTGCAGAAAAGTTGTAACAACCAACTTCATATTAACTACAAAGTTATAAAATTTATGAATCATAATATAATAGCAAAAACTTTTCGCAATCATCGTTTACTTTGACGTCGAATGTACATAATTCAACCAGTCTTCTAACCACAAACTTTTGATTAAAAATGTACATAAAAGTCTAGATTCTTATTGAATCGTAAATTCTCAGAATATCTGATTTAAGCGAAACTTTCAGTCTATTATACGAACTTTTTAGGAACTCCTAGCAATGTATGTTTTACTTTACGGAGAATCCTGTAAAACCAGCCAAATAATCCGCCTTCGTTAGTGTTTGACTCCTAAGTATCGATGTAGGTATTGGTATATGAGAGTCCTCTATGCTCACCAATGGGCGGATTAAAAGTGGATTATGATAGTGAATTTCGATATTAACGTGAGTATGACCATCGTCAGTCGTGGAGGCTCTAATTTACTATCAAGAGAGATTTTTTTTATGTAGGCCACATAAAAAAACTTTTATGTGGCCTACACCTGTGGGATCACTTCAAGAGTATACCCTTTCAAACAAAAATATAATTTTCAAAACCGATCCTTAATTGACGGAGTAATCGGTGAAAATATATTTAAATATATATATATATATATATAATATATATATATAACCTACAGGTGAAAATAGAAACGCCTCTTTTTTGGAAAGTCGGTTAAAAATGAAGTTCTAACAGCGATAATAATTGAAGTGAAAATGTATGTGATTGAAATGCTATGTATGTGATTGAACCGAAATACCCGATAGAATATACGAGACCCTTGACTTCTCGATAATCGATAGAATAAACTAAATAATGATCGGATATAATTAACTTTAAAACTTTCGCGTTTCATAATTGAAAAACAATACGTTTCGACCGTGTTGCAACGACCGTGGTCCCGGGTAGACTGACTACCCGGTCCCCAGTACCCAGTCTACCCGGGACCAAGGTCTTTGCAACACGGCCGAAACGTCAGGTTAAATAGGTAAATAAACAATCGAAATTTCATCGCGTTAAATTCCCGTGATATATTGTTTTTCGATCGGATATAATGTCAATACTCAGATTCACATTTCATGTGAAAACTTTAATATCAATAATACTTTTTTTTCTGATCGGTACACTTCTTGGACACTTAAAAGAAAAATTTCGTACTCACCACTATTATTAGACACATATTTAGACAGCTGCGTGCGCGAGTGTATAGTGATGATGGTGTTCGCGTCCCGCACTACCGGGGGCTCCACCAACAGTATTGACTCGCATCGCACGCGCATTGACCCGCTGGCTGTAGTGGGAACCAGCACCCGTAGGACCCGCCAAGAGCGACGCAGACCGCCAGGCTGGTTGCCTGTCACTTTCGTCTTCTGCCAGGCTTCGGGCTATAAATAAGGTAATGATTATTCAAGGAAATGTTTAAGTGTTAGACATAACATTAGAAGATGGGTACCATAATATTAGGTGGCAATCTGTGAACAGTGGACGGCAACCATAAACCCAGATGACAATCAAAATATAAGATGACTATCAGAATATGAGATAGCAATCAGAAAATAACATGGTAATCAGAACGTTAGATGGCAATTATAACATTTAAGATAGAAATCATAACATTTACACGGCAACCTATCTGATTATTGTATGACAATCACAATTAATTATAAGGTGGTAAAACATTCGATTCGATCTAGTCGTGGGTAAACGGCAGATGAAGTCCTATACGCTGGTTAGACCAAATCCGAACCTCGCTGATCGTCAAAGCCTCAGAAGCCGTGCATGTTGCTGAACATAGGAGCAGGTAGAGAAAGTTTTGAAACCGTAATGTGGTCTCGAACCCTAGCATTGGATAATCGACGCGAGGAGGAGAAGGGTAAAATATTAGCAAAAAAAGGTATCGTATTGTCTTTCAATCGGACAGGAAATCAATAAGAGAAGATTATATTGTTTTATGGGTGTTTTGTGAACGAAAACTTGTAAAAAAATGAAGCTATGTCACTTATGAAAAATTCCAAAATATCTTGGACTAACACAAGAAACTCGTAGCGGTAGTTCCAAGTACCACATACAATCCTTTATGGTTACATCAGATAAGTCGCTTTAAGTCGAATGGACTTCTAATGGATTATCCTAGGGCAGTGTACAGCAGCATTATTAAACTAATGAAATAATACCCCACTGCAATCTATTCGGCTGCCATACGCCCAGTTTATAACTTAATTGAAGCGATGGATGAACCAAATTTAATTTAGTTGTGGCAAAATATCAATTTTATGGCAATGTTTATTTTAGGCTGTTTACAAAATAATGTTGTTTAACGGTAATTAGGTACTCACTATTTTTGCTTTGTTATGGTAAATATAAAAATATTTGTTATTTAATCAGTTTATCGATAAATATACAAATAAAATACTAATAGTGAAAACAGAATCAAAAGTGATCAAACAAAAATTTTAAACCATGACTTGATAAATAACGAAGAAATTTATTTTTACAAGACTTTTCTATTCCCTGATAAACGAAACGCACAGGACCAATCAGTGTGGCGAGGTTGGGAAGAGGCCTATGTCCAGCAGTTGACGTCTTTCGGCTGAAATAATGATGATAATGATTCCCTGTTATGCCCAAATAGAGAACGATTCGATTGCAAATGTCAAATATGGGCTTGACAATCCCTATCGTTAATAAAATTCAATTTTGCCTCAGGACTCAATGCTAGTAGTTGGTAGAGCTCTTTGTGAAGGTGATTACTTCCTATCCTTATTTGAACACAGGCATCGTCGGTGTAGAATCCATGTGGTTAATTATAAATTCAATTCTGTATTATTAAATCCTGTGACTGCTGATGAGAACTGCCTCTTATTAAGCCGGTTGAAAATGCCTGGCGCAATACGAATGCAGCTAATGCAAATAATTATCCTCTAAGTTGATTTAAATAACCTAATTTGTAAATATTTTGTGAATCTGAAAACTATTGGTGTACTAAATCCTATGAACTATACGAGAAAGGATCCGATCCTACTATAATCACACTAATATTATGAAGGCGAAAGTTTGTGAGTGTGTTTGTATATTTGCTACTCTTTCCCACAAAAACCACAGAATGATTCTGGATGAAATTTGGCACAGAGGTAGAGTATAGTCTGGAATAGCACATAGGATACTTTTATCCCGGGAATATGTTTCCTCGGGATAATTTTCAACATTTACGGGGGCAAAGCCGCTGCCAGAAGCTAGAATACGAGATAAGTGTAATAGTTTGTGAGTATGGATGTCTGGTTGTTACTCTTTCATGCAAAAAATTATGAACGGACTTTGGTAAAACTTTAAAGTGATGCAGCTTGTACGTATAACAGAATAACAAATGGGCTCTTAAAGGGATAAGTGCTCATTCCATGCGGGTGGAGCAGTGGGCGGCAGCTAGAACTATCATAATACCTTTTAAACGACATAAGAATACCCTAGAGATATTCTATTTGCTAGAGCAAAAGAAACTACCCTCTTGCTTTGAATAAGTAATAACTAACTTGACACTACATTTAATAAAGTTAGTTGTAACAAAAACGAAATACGTCAAATTTCAATAAATTCAAAAGGCAAATATCAGAACAGAACATGTTTATTAAAAAGCTGTTCACTGCGTTTTGTAAAACTAAACATCCTGACATTTGAAAAAAAAATACCGTAAAAGCAATTTCCATGTATTGAATGAATGATGGGCTATGATTTGCTTTTACATAAAATATTGACTGATTTTGTTTTAAACAAAGTGTGACGTGGCTTTGCAGAGGGGATTCCGGGGTGGTCTTTTGAGAGGTCACGGGACCCCGTCTACATGCTGGTGGTGATCACCGGGGTGGTTTTAGTGAGGTAAAAACCCACATTCCCTGATATTTTCCCCAAAATTCCTGGCTCCTTTTAAAGGTGCCCCAGTAAAAAAAGGTATGAGTATTTAAATACGAAGGGTTCCGTACTACATGATACTGTTTGCAAATGGTTTGACAGCCAGCATTGCACACACACAATCTGCCTCCCTTTTCCTAACTATGTTGGGGTTGGAATCCAATCTAACCGGATGCAGGTCAGTACTTGTATTTTACATGGAGTGACTACCTATCTGACCTCCACATCCCAGTAACTGGGTAATACGATACTGGGTTCTCTTTGACAAGACTAGTGACATTGCACACACAATAATTTATTTATTTATTTATTTAACCATTTATGCACACACACTTATACAGACAAGAAGAAGGAACAGAAAAATAAGTACATAGGTGATGCTTATTTCTAATGAAATCTCTTCCAGCATACCTGCGAAAGGAAAGATGAAAAAAGAGATGTAGATAACGTGTGTAGAAGGGAAAAATAAACACATAAAACATAACGGAGCTAAATATAATACAATAGGATACGATAGGATATACTGTCATATACATACATATATATAAAATAAATATTATAACAATAACTACCTACCTACTAATATATATAAAAAAATATAATACAGAAATATATGCAACTATGATGGAATGGACAGGTAGTGTCTTTTCACTTCTCTTTTAAAAACTGTAAGAGTTTGGCAGTCCCTTATGTCAGGCGGAAGAGAGTTCCACAAACGCACGGCGTTCACAGTGAAGGAGTAAGAGTAGAAGTCAGTAGTGTGGGAAGGGATATTAAGTAGATTTTTAAGATGCTTCCTGCAAAGTGCATCGGGAAGGACGGGAGTAGGAGAAGCGTTCTCGGAGGTAAAAAGGCGTCTTAGGATTGTGAAGGATGTTAAATAATAGACACAATATCCGAGAGTTCCTGCGAAGTTGAATAGGGAGCCACTTGAGTAACTTGTGAAATTCTGAAACATGATCATACTTTTTAAGGTTGAAAACAAAACGAATACATAAATTTTGCAAACGCTCCAGTTTATTTAAAAGCTCCTCGGTTGCATCCAAATAACAGGCGTCGGCGTAGTCGATGATGGGTTGAATGAGAGTTTGAGCTAGAGAAATTTTGGTATTCAAGGGCAAAAAGCTCTGGAGGCATTTCAGCGAGTGGAACGAATAGTGCACTTTGCGACTGACCTCACCGACATGGGCCGTCCACGACAAATAGGAGTCCATGATTATCCCAGGTTTCTAGCTGACTTGGTGTATCCAATCTAAACTCCATTCAACCAGAGTGGAGACAGCAACGCAAGATCAAGCCTGTTCCGCAATTGTCTACCACCGATAACGATGGCCTGAGACTTCTTAGGGTTGATTTGCAGCCCAAAGGACCGCGACCACTACCCAAACAATTCCAGGTCACCGTAATAATATTTACAGACTGGTAAAAAACCTTGTCACATTGTTATTTCATGCTACATAATTAATCTAAGTGGTAGTAGACACGCTTTGATTGACAATCTATTGGACACGTAATCTTGCGATAACACGCTGATTCAAACAGTAAAACACTCATAACTTTTGAATGGCTAAAGCGATTTTGAAAGCAACATCTGTCTTTTGATGAAAACACAAACACTCAGGTACACACGTTAAACTTATAATACCTCACTTTTTCCATCAGGGGTTAAAAAACACAAAATAATCAAAACCGCTGTAAAAATAAACTATTTCATTTTATTTCTAGGAAACCTCTATTTCTGGCGACTATTTTGAGGCCTATACAGGTAGCCGGAAAACCGAGTGATTCTATTATCCTGTTTTATATTTCCAAGGTGCCCTCAAAAGGTTTTAAATGAAAAACCTAAAACCCCGCTACGGGAACATTGATTTTGTTAGGCACCGTTACCTTTGTTATTGAGATGAATGGGATAACATTTATCAAAAATATGTTATGTGTGAATGATTAGGTACCTAAAAACTCGATTTGTTACGTTATTACTTTGAATATATTTATGAAATATAGAACCATTTATTTTTTGAAAGCTGTGTAATATATGGGTAGGTAGATACAGTGGATAAAATATAGCTAATACACATAGAGCTGATAAATGTGAGATTAGTAACTAAGATTTCGTATGGAAAGAATAAAGAATCCAGTGAAAGAAATAAGTGGTCTTAAAGTAACACCGATGACTGAAAATTTGTGTGGAAATCGGTTGCATTTGTATGTGATGTGGAAAATGTGATGCCAATCATGGCCTGTAAGGAGCTGACGGTAGTGATTAATCAAATGACGGCAAATAAATACGTAGGAGTAGAACTCCTACTCAATTTGATGTACTTGTTAGGATGATACTTGATCAAATGTACTCCCTAAAATTAGATTAAAGGGATCTTTATTAAAAATAACAGTATTCCGTTGACAGGCCAGCGAAGACATGATAAATGGTTTACCTACATGCATTCCTTTTTATAGTATGCATGTTTGAAGGCTAGTAGCTCAGACAAAACCGTCTCGAAGATCGATTGATCTTTGATGACAAGGAACGTCTCTAATTGAGTTTATCCTATAGATAGTCCTTGGGATAACTATTTATGCCAATCGTTGCAGGAAAACTTATTAGTAACATTTGTAGAAAGTAACACTGTAAAATATTGGTTCAATCAGTGCCACGCTGTTTTTATCCGGAATTAAATAATCAAACTTAGATAGAATTTGTTTTTACGAAAAACTGAACAGAAGTCAAATCCTTATCTTTTATTTTTCCTTTTCTTGGGGGAAGTGAGGTGTTTGACTCTCCCCGCGATGACTAATAGTGGCGCGCGTGAAACACTAGGCGCCACCACCTCGGGTCCACCCTCCGCCTCAATCCCTAACCTTACCTTGACAACTGTTTAATCATCTACAAAACATGACCGATTCTCGTTTAAAAATATAACAATAAAAAATAAATAACCAAAAACCTTTTAAAGTGCCAGAATACGAAAAGATCCTGTCCTCATCCAACACGGTATACACAATATTATTGTTGTTGTTATTTTCTTGCAGTTTTTATCTTTGAATATATCATAAAGATAAAAACTGCAAGAAAATAACAACAACCAATATTAGTATGCTATTTTTTACTCAGAATTATGAACCAGGTTTTCAAGTTAATTGATTCATAGTTTTTTAATTAGAACCTGCGAACGACGTTGCGGTGAGTTTACGTTTAATTTTGTTCATATTTTATCATAAAAATTTAATTTGATGTTTAAAAAAAGTATATACTCACAATTTGAAAATAAAGATTCTTGCATAATATCTTCGCATAATTGGATTATTCGAAGATATTATTTCTATTTCTACTAATAATATTTATAATAGGAACATATTGAAGTTTATTTATCCCATATAATATGGAAAAAAAACAAATAGTAAAAAATCATGGTAAAACCTTATGTTGTTATAAAAATGACTAGAGAGGCGGTATGGTGTTTTCAGATTCTTTCTGGGAGGCTTTGCGTTAGTGAGATTGGCAGTACCTACTTGGAGATAAGGCCTATACGGTGTGATGGGCTGAAACATCGAGGGTCAGTAGTCATCATCATCATTTCAGCCGAAAGACGTCCACAGCTGGACATAGGCCTGTCCCAGCGTCGCCACACTGATCGGAGTATCAGTAGAAATCCGATATAATATAACCCTCAGTTCTCCCCAGATGGGAACAATTCATAACTTTCTGGTTTTCCAAGCAAAAAAAGTAAATTGGATGAACCACAATCCAAGGATTCGAAATACGAATTCATCTACCCGAAATAACGCAAAAAAGAAATCGAACAGCCAGTATCATATATTTTCCAAAATCTAATTATAAACATTTTAAGGTTTTACTGCTGGGAATAAAGGAAGAGCATTTCGGCGAAATATACTGGCCGTTTTAAAAGGCCATTAGTGAAGATTTAAAGAGTACCTCGGCTGCTTAGAGTCGCTTAACAATGAGCCAACGTAATGGCAAACAATGCAAGTCCACTTCATACAAAGGAGGTCCGTAAAGTGGGAAGTCATAATAATATGCAAGGATAAACCACCTGCATTATTATATTATTAACAAACGTATTTAGAGTTGGCTTAAGAGGGTAATTCTGCCTTAAAGACTGTTCGTGTTGTGACTTTTACGTCTTATTTCAGGATTATAGCGCATAATTTCGTTTAGAATCCAGATGAGCTATTAATTTTCTTTTACCACAATTTAGTCAAAACATATCGAAATTAAGTCGATTGTTACAAGATCTTTGCCATATTCTTCTTATTTTTGTGTCAATTGAGTCAAAATTATTTTTTTCGGGCCTTTCCTGTTTCATGAATAATACATTGTTCATTATCATCTAAAAAACTCAGTCTTCCATATTTATTTCATCCGTATTGATTCCCATACCTTTACGGCACCTGTGACCTTTGTCAGATCATCCATCTGTTTGAGGTTTGAGGCTGTCCCACGGTCTACTATTAATTAAATTCAAGGATAAAATAATCTATTTTAAATAGACTATATAATAAAACCAATCTTTCAAAGACTTTGAATTCAATCAACTATGATCAATGTTGAAGAAACCCCAACATAAAAGTAATCATGAAATAGTTTTCATTCTAACTTTTCTACGAAAATCTATGAATTCATATTTGGAATTATCTTCTTTCTGCCTACGGGAATCACAAAATATAGGTTAGGAAGACTATTTACGAAACAAGAGACTTATGCTGAGAGAAATTGGAAATAGGCCGTTCGCTAAATTAAATCCGAGCATTTTATGAATGTTAACAATAGTCGGAAGGTCGTGGTTTAATCATAAATATATTTTCGGTATCATGACGACTTATATTTGTTAAACAGGGATTTATTACGTACTAGCTTCTGCCATCGGCTTTGTCCGCGTAAAAGAAGGAAATCATCGCAAAGGAATGTTCTCTTTAAGGAAAGTACGTACTCCTGGAATGAAAAGTATCCTAAGTCCTTTTCTAAGGTACAATCTATCTTTGTACAAAAAATCGTCAAAATTGGCTCACTGGTTTATGCGTGAAAATAAATCAAAAAAACAGGTACAGGTTTCGTACTTAATAATTATTATTTATAGAGGACGCCTTGCGGTTTCACCCGCGTAGTTCCCGTTCCCGTGGGAGTACAGGGATAAAAAGTAGCCTATGTCACCCGGGGATAGAGTAGCTTCCCAACGGTGAAATAATTTTTGAAATCGGTCCAGTACTTTTGGAGCCTATTCGGTACAAACAAACAAAAAAACTTTCCTCTTTATAATATTGGTATAGATAAATATTAGAACCAAACAAATTAACTATCTCTTTATTTTAGCTGCTCTACTGCTCACTACTTATTTAAAAAGTTGCCATATCAATCAAACTATCTCAAAATAAAGTATTCCCATGTCAATACGAAACGTTTTAATTTAATAAGCCACCTATACAAAGTTAAGAGGACATTTTATTATTCTGAACCTCTTCTTGAGGAGCATAATCCTCTCAAATTGGATGCCTGTGTGACATGACAAGGAACATACCTATTCTCTTCGGACTATACTCAGTATATTGTCAGTACAACAATAGACACGCTATGACAATGTAAAATTCATCTTGATAATATAATTATGGTCTACATAAGACGGTTACTTTCAGAACATATGAAACGTTGTCAACTTGTAGTGCCTGAGTATGCATAGTACTGAGTTTATCAAGGCAGATAACTGAGCTCAAACTTAAACAAGTTGTGTATTTGGAAACATACAGTAGTAGGTACATTATTGCAAAGGCCGGGCAAGAGGAAATTGCAGGTCGAGTATAAGATTGAAGGCCGAACCGTAGGCAAGGACTTCACTAATACGAGACAGGCAATAGCCATTTCCGCCGAGGCCTAAATGATGCTTTTCTCAAAAGAATGCAGTGAAATAAAACATATTTTTTATATTACACATTTAATTTATTAAAAATTACGATAACATTGCTAGAGCGTTGTAATGTTTCAAATTCAAAAAACGCTCCTGCATTGGATTTGGTCAACATTGCTTCAGCGTTGTAATGTTCCAAATTAAAAAAAACGCTCCTGCAATGGATTTGATTTTTTTTGTCCGTAACTTCGATACTTCGCGTGTTCTGTTTTCGAAAATAATGACAATTGTTCCATGCATGTTTGAGAAAATATACCTAATAATAATTAAGAACTGATTGCTAAAATTCATAATCAAGAATATCAAATAATAAATTTTATAAGTATTGAACATAATAATTCCTTAGAGAAGCACAATGCATCTCAATCATAACAGTTCAAGCCAATGAATTTGTCTGTAAGTTCTGCAAGTATAGCCATCGAAACACCATTGGCTCAGCTGACACGATTAGGGGCTTAGTTCGACGAAACTATTAATGAATCTAAAATTGCATTGCAATTGCGATCTTCCTTTATGAGTGGATTCTAGCCGTAAACCCAATCACGATCGAATTAAGCAAATTGATAGCGAAGGCAGTTGTGTACGAACCTTTTGTAGCTCCTCGTCGATGTACCAATTAATATCCGACGGTGGCAGAGAGAAATCGGACGTGCAGTTCAGGAACACTTGCTCCCCAGGTTTCAACAATTTCGGCGCTCCGATTATCACGGGATCCGCCTGTGGCATAGCTGAACACAAAATAGATTTGAATACAACGCACAATCCATCATCTAGGTGTCATAATTTTGTTACAAACTTTCACTAACCAAATAGAACCGCCAAGGGAAATCGAGTATCTCAAAGTCCTTTGCAATAGTAGATGGCTGCTGAACTAATTAAAAGCCTTAAATTCGAGTTACGCTATTGTTAGGCTGAGGCCATATTGATGTCGGTGGTGGGCGGTTTGTGCTGTTCAGATAATTGCACCGATAAAACTTGTGGTTTTAGAGGCGAGCGTGGTACGGCTATTAACGAAACCTTGAGCTAGACGCTGTTAATGTCATCGGTGTGCCCTCAGCCTTAAACGAGTTATTTTACGTGAGTATTATGAACATAATATAACTTTAAGACATTTTTTTTCTTATGATTTCGTTATTAACTTCCAAAAACATAATATCTATACGAATATTTATTTATGTTAAGAGATAATGTAGGTAGATTGGTAGACAACTCACATTGCAAAGCTAATCAGTTCCCTTTGTATGTGGATGTGCTAGGTATTTGCAAGTGTGTGGGAGGTTGGGGACCGTCGAGTAAGCTACTTAGCGACAATGAACTACTACAGTGTGTACTTGTAAATAAAATAAATCTTCTGACAAAAGGACTCAGGGGTAACAAGTATGTCTTGTCTAGTAGTGACTTTAGAATTATAATCGTGACAATATAGGAAGTCGGATATGATAGCTATAAAAATACTTAATATGTCACTGAATAATTATATCACCAGTACGATTTTTGAGCCATTATGTTATATTGGCAATAATAGGTCCTTTATTCACGTTAATGGCTGTTAAACATAGTTATATCTGAGCCTCTCTGACGACACGTCAATGACCTTACTCGGCCAGCCTATTTATAAAAGACAAGTACCTATATAAATTAGGACAATAGAAAGTAGACGAGGAAATGAAAAACAATTTCAGAGGGTTTGAAAGAACGGTCACGGTGTAGGATTTCAAATGAAAGCTTCTTGAAGCACATAACTGAAAATTGGATTATAGATACATTACTTTGTGTTCGTTTTCCTTTAGAGCTTTTGAGGAAAAACTGAATCCCAAATTATATTTACCTGATCCGTTTATTACATGATCACGCAAGGAAATTCCGAGCATAGCCCTCTCCAGAAATAAGGATATCCGCACGAGAACCAAAGTTACCGACATAGCCCGAAGAATTGCCAAACTTAAGTGGCAATGGGCAGGGCACATTGCTCGCAGAACGGATGGCCGATGTGGCCGAAAAGTTCTGGAATACCGAACCGGGAGACGATACGTTGGAAGGCCTTCCACTAGGTGGACCGATGACCTGGTTAAGGTTGCGGGGAGGCGCTGGATGCGAGACGCACGGGCTCGGTCAATGTGGCGACGACGCCTGGGGGAGGCCTATGTCCAGCAGTCTTTCGTCTTTCGGCTCAAATGATGATCCATTTATAAGAACTAGAACACAATGAAAGCTATGTATGCATATGACAGTTCCTACCGTACGGTAGTATTTGTCGATTCCATTATAAGTGTACTAAAATTTCCACAGAATGTGAAAATCGGCGTTCCTGAGGTAAATTCTGTATTAGTTAGCTGAATTTCAAAGGTAGCCCATTTCACATCGTATTAATTTGAATAATCTAATGGAATTCAGAATACTAATCATAGTTAAATATGTTTGTAATTATCACGCTGGTATTTCTTAGAGTTATAGACAGAGGAAGGGGTACAGTTATTTCTTTTCTTCAGTACGTACTCGTAAGTGTTTACTTAAGTATTAATAGAGCCCATTTATGATCTCTTTGATTACCATTAAAGCGACCAATAGAATAATCTACATTTATCAAAGGCTTTTGCACTAGTACTTTCTCAAAAGCCAGCCTGTAGTCTGCATTTTGATAACTCCGATATTGGTGGAGAGAGTATCCTGAGGAAACCTGCTGCCTTGTTGCGTAATGAATTCGGTAAGGCAAATAGCAAATGGTATGAAAAATCGACCAATCAAATGCGAGATGAAAGACGCGATGTGGATTTGCTTCTATGTGATTGGTCGATTTTGCATACTCTTTGTCTTGCCTAATTCATAACGCAATAATGCTGCTGGACGTTTTATAAGCCTACGTTGTCCCTGTTCAGGGTAAGGACCTTCTTTCAACATCGCCCGGTCTATTGCGAGCGCGGGCTAACTGATCAAAAGGTTCAGCTTTATCGGCCATCTCAAGGGTTCCCTTGCAAATTGATTGCAGAATAAAAGCGAATGTGTCCTTGCAGCGGTACATTTATAGGCGAGTTTTGAGTCTAGATTAGTGCCTGTTTAACATCTCCTATAATGATCTAGTGAAATATTGGTTATTCTTAGTGACTGGATGCATTTGCATATGCATTTGCATATTTAAACCCTTTTTACCGGTTATTGCATATTTGAACTAAAAACTAGTGATGCTGCTTATTTTCGTAAAAAATATCGACGTAGAATCAGCCATTTTTTTTTCTTTTATTAATGTTTTGAGCGATCAAAGTCAATACTTAGTAGCAAATCATTAGATACCTACGATTTTTTTATGTCTTCATTACTTGATGTTGCATATTTTGCCAACTTTCATGCATATTTTACGCGATTTTCATGCATATATGAATGCATATTTCGAGCTGTTTATGTTGCATATAATCCGGTTCCTAGTTATTACACATCTGGATAACCTTTAAAATACAGGATTGAGGTTATTAGATCCATAAAAAAAACTGATCCCAGAAACCTTTATACGGTATCAGATACTGGTTAATCATTCGTACGAAGAGATAATAAAAAAAAATATTCATACTTAACGAAGGGCGACGGAGCACATGGAAACTTTTAGCAGCAAACGAAACCCAAGAGTCAAGTGATCTCCGTCTACGACCGTCATCAGTAATCCGTGCGTACATTACCGGAGCGCATTCATGCGAATTTAAGCGTATTCTCTTAGTAATTATGGCTCATATTTCCATAATCTATTAACATCTGAGTCTTTTAACTGTCAAGCTAAAATAAACCTTCACTAAGATAAATGTAAGTGTCAATATCCTATGCGCTCCGACGTATGCCGTCAAGTGTGAATCGCTCAAATCAAATCTAATCTCGCCAACAACAGTCATATGTTTCGTCTTCCTTGCTATCTGGAACCTTTGGCCTTCAGTCGACACCTCGCAGGTATAGGCAGCCCTCGTCGAGATAGGGGGAGGCATGACACTGACGACGCAGTAGTCTGGCTGGCATTCACCGCCTTGCACCATCACGTCTGATATGTTGAAGAGACGGATTGATGGCTGTAGATAAGGAGATTCGTGTGTTATTCATATGTTTTAATAACGATTTTTTATCATGTTTACTTATGTAGAAGGCTAGGCCTTTGGCGCAGGCCACATAGAAATGGCATTGGCTTGACATGGCTTGGACGGCTTCATATTCCATTAAAATTTCATACAAAATGCATGGCAATAAAGCGCAATTTGATCAGGCGCGGGCGCTGAAAAAGCGCGTCATAACCACGTCCAATCAACGATATACCGTGTGGCATAAATTTCGCTTTGGTATGAAATTTGAATGGAATAGGAAACCGCCCGTGCCATGTTCGCGCCCGACGCCATTTCTATGTGGCCTGCGCCTTAAATGGACTAGGACTAGACGCGTCAGCGGAAGACGTTGCCGTGACTGAATACTGGGCCATTTAAGGTATTTAACTAAAAAGAGACTGTTTGTCATCGAAACGCCAAGAAAAAGAATTAACTTAGCACAGGCACAGATAATATATTACTAACATAAAAATGCCTCATCCCATACAAAGAAACCGTGCTGACGTAACTAGTGTTTTTCGTTTTTTTAAGATGATTATTTTTATAAGTATTTCGATCGCGTTCGGTTCCGTTCCACGGTTATAGATGGTGTTAGCATTAGGCGTTTCGTGCCTTTTTTTTCTTCTTTAAATACAGTGACGATTTGTTTTATAGTGTTTTTTGCACGTTTGTACAGTATCATTGTACCAAAATGTGTTACAATACAAATTAAAAATGTCGAGGGGCATGCCTCAGAAATTTAAAACCGCGCCATCTGTTGGTCTCAATTTTAAATGATCCTTTCAAATAATCTATGAAATGTGAATTAAGAGCCTAATATTCCATAACTTTGTGGAGAGTTGATTAAAAAAGAACATACAATTTTCATGATCAATTCAGAATATGTTAATTTTACACATAATTCAATAACAAATCGGTGCATAGCGCGCCATCTAGTGACATATATTGGAAACAAATTTTCTTTGTTAGCGCTGGGACCCGGTTGCACAAGAATGTTCTTCTGACAAGTTCCGATCAAGCTTTCATCTAAGTCGAAGCTTCTGCAACCAAAATTACAGCGGCTTAGTGATTTAGCAGTTTATGGATCTGTTTGTACCCGACTGCCGAAGGAGGGTAATGTGTTTTTCAGTCTATGTATGTATGTTTGTTCCTGTGTGGCGTTATAGAGACCAAATGCATTGGCCGATTTTGATTATTCTCACGTCAATCGATTCGTATTAACCCTGCGAGTGTCAGAGTCTACATTAAACTTGGAAAAAAAATAGGGTGGATTTTGGGCGCCATTTTGTGGGGGAGGAAATATTTTCTTTATTTCCTAAACCATCGTGTGGGGTATCAAAATAAAGGGTTTTAAGAGAAGATTTCAAAAATATATAATACTTATATGTTTAAACGTACCAAATTCAAAAAAAAAAATAACTAAAATGTTAATTAAATAAATCAAAAAGCTCGACTGCTTACAAAGCGAATTAAAAAGACGTAAACAAGAAGAAAATCATGCTGTGCAGTCGGAGGATACATCTGGTTTTGGTCAGCCAGCTCGCGAATATGTATCCTCCGACTGCACAGTATGAACGCCGCCCTGCGGCACACCGGCAGAGGTGTCATACCACTGCCGGTGTGCCACAGGGTGGCGTTTTATCTCCTCTCCTCTTTATTAATGCTATCACTCAACGACTTTCTTCTTTCTATCACCTATATGCTGATGATTTCCAAATTTATACCCAGGCCCCTCTCGTAGAGTTATCTAATGCCATTGAGACAATTAATACAGACCTGGCTCGAATAGGTGACTGGAGCACTGAGTTCGGGTTGAAGATCAATCCAACGAAGACTCAGGTAACGGTTGTTGGTAGTTCCCGGAATGTCTCTAGGATCGTTTGGTCGATACTTCCCCAGGTTTCATTCAATAATACTATTATTCCTATAAATCATATTGTGAAGAACTTGGCGATTTATATCGACAGCACCCTTTCCTGGACCAAACAACTGCAGGAAGTCAGTAAAAACTGTTTGCGTCTGCGGGTTCCATGAGACGTCTTCGTAATTTTCTTCCCATCACCACTAACATTGCGATAGTACAATCTCTTCTTCTACCTATTCTAGACTATGCTGACGCCAGCTATATCAAGATTATCACCCAATTTTGATTCGCACAAGCTTGAGCGAATTCAAAATCTCTGCATCAGGTTCATATTTGGCTTGCGCAAGTATGATCACGTTTCCAAATTTCGTACTAAGCTCAAATGGCTTCCTGTTCTCCTTCGCCGGAATGCCCATATACTTTATTTGCTTTATAATGTGCTATTTAATCCTTTTACTCCTTTTTATCTCAAAGAACGCTTTCAGTTCCTCTGTGACACCCATTCTAGGTCCTTGAGATCATCGGAAAATCTAAAATTAAGTATTCGTATGCATTCAACTTCCTGCTTTGACAAATCTTGCACGATTCAAGCAACTCGGTTGTGAAATGTATTACCTATTGAAGTGAGACGTGCTCAAACACTGCCAACGTTTAGGAAAATGGTGAACGAGCATTACCTTTCACTATAATTTTTATACTTCTCCTTTCTCTGTTATATATTTGATATGTATTAGTATATTATGTAATATTGTATGTATGTATTGTATGTTATTAAGTCTAAGTAATACTATTTTTGATATTTTGTACACTGACAGCCCTAAATTCTTCTCCTATCATTCAATCCATCCAAAGGTTGTTTGTAAGAGATTGCCTAGTGCCATAAGACCACCCATTGTACACTTGTATGTTTAAACGTTTGTCCTGTATGTTTTTTGTGGTGTACAATAAAGTATTTAATAAATAATAAAATAAATAAATATGAATTTATTCTTGTTTACGTCTTTTTAGTTCGCTTTGTAAGCAGTCGGGTGTTTTCTTTTTTTTCAAAGTAATGATGCGGGTAATTCGACTACGTCTTGGTAGCTTCAGCAAAGGTTAGATACAACTCAAGTTCAAATAAAATCTAATACCAGTGTGATCGTCTTGTTATTAAAATGATGTTATGAATTGAGTACACAAGACATATGGCTACTTTAACTACATTTTCACGATTATACAACATAGATTACAGGCGTCGACAACAAAAAAAATACCTAATAGTTGCATATTTTGGACTATTCAAAAGCTCTTTCAATACTAAGCGTGTTCCTATTCCTATTTTCTATTTGATTGGCTTCCATTATGCCCGAAAACAGATTGTATCGATAACTGGCACATCTGGGGATAACAACGCATTTCATATTGAATATACAATGTAACAACGGGTACCTACTTGAAACAATGAAATGGCACAAAGTACATAAGCGGCGGCGCATGGTACTCATAATGGTCTCGGTTTGAAATGAGACTTTTGTGATCACAGTTTTAGTCGAAACCCTTTTCGACTAAAACTTATCACAAAAGTCTCTAAAGGTGATAAAATAGCTTTAGTTAGTCTACTATCGTACTAATGTTATATCGTAGTGATGTTGACGGTCCTGATTCATTTAACTGTCAATATTGCACCAACCACTAGTTGTCTTTGCACCACCCAAAGGTCGACTAGAAGAAAATGCTTAAGGTTTTAAGTCCGCCTCTGTAAGTTTGTGTGCATGGAGTATTAAATAAATAAATAAATACCAAATAAATAAATAAACAAATAAGTCTTCTTCTTCCTTCCCTTGTCCCATTATTTGGAGTCGGGTCTCCTCAATTTCCTGCGCCAAGTTGCTCTGTCTTGGGTTGTCTATTGGGCTTGTTTGAGGCCTCTTTCTTTAATGGACCACCATGTCAATGGCGGCTGGCCTCAACCTTCTTTTTTTTCGGTCGGCGTAGAGAGATGTGCACCTCATGGTCCACACTACGTCTCTTGACGTGATCATACCAGCGAAGTCGGTTTTCGGTCATTTTATCTGTAACAGGTGCCACTTTGAAGCTTCCTCGTTTGTGTTTATGCATCTTCTTTGTTGTCCATCATTTAGACCCATACAATAAACCTGGGCGGACTGCCGTTATGCTACATTAGTGATGCAGTAAAATAAAAACAACGCTATAAAACCATGTAGTTATTTTATTATACGTAAACTAACGTCGTTACATATTCATGAAGAACAAAACTTAATTCAAAGAGTAACTTATTTTTTGAGCAATAAAAAATGAGTTTGCCGTATCGGAACACAAACCCGGCCAAAATGGAACACGTCCAAAAAGTCTTGAAGTCACAACTTACAGGAACTTTACTAGTACTAACGTAGTAGAATATTCGCCGTATACAATTTTATATGCTGTGTAATGAGCATAATTTAAATAACATACCATGATACAGCAAATTTTAAATCAAGTCTCAGTTTCAAGTAAAATATACGGTTGGCCATTAGCCGTGAGCGGACAGTATGCATCGCATCGTACCAGGATTTTGCATTTTCATCTTATTGTTGCTCTGGCCTCGTTTGGATGCAAATATTTTATAGTTCAAGCCCGAGCGAGCCGTACGCATTTTAGTTTCTTTCGCTTCCTGTAATTTGCTTTCGCGATGTTTTTTTTCTCCTTTTCATCTCGCTTATTCCAATTTAAAATGGAACGTGCATAAAAACCTCAGATATTATTCGACGCATTTTGCGAATACTGGACTGTGGCATTTATAGTGGTTGTAGCAAAACTCATAATCGTACAACGAGCGTGCCGGCGATGCTATTCTTGCGAAGCATGCCAGCGAATAACTACGCAACTGTCATTTTAATTATTCATTTGTAATTCTCAGTTAGGAAATATAGTAGCGTTAAAATGCTCATGCTTAAAAATGGATGCGGTCTGTTAGTGGGATATGCATTATGTACATACCCCTATTTGTCTACTGAGTTTTCTTATAGTGGCCTCCTTCACCAACCTTACGTTATGGAAAGCGGCACACTATACCAGGCAACCCCTTACGAGGTGTCTGGGACCATCTTCGGTAGGTCACGCCTCCGAGAGCACTCGCCCCTGGTACTCAAGAGAAAATGTGAGTTGCACCGTGATTACTCACTACCATTTGTCCAGAATGGTACCAGAGCAATAAAGCCGCTCACCACACGCACCCCAGCACGCCAGCACTAGTGCAAGCACCAGCACCAGCGCAGTTGGTGCTAGCGGATTCAATCCCCGTTAAGGACGCCAGAGAAGCTGGCTCCCATTTCTCCAGAATGGTCCCGGAGCTGTAAGCACGCTCACCTCTCGAATACAAATCATCGCATCTACCCAATGCCTACAGCTGGGTTGCCGGAAAACTAATCCAACGGGTAGTCCTCTTCTTTCTATCCAGGAAAGTGCCGGAGATGCAGCTCGCTCACAGGAGCTCACTTGCTTGAGGGTTACTCACGAACCCCGCGTCTGACCACCAGGTGGCCCTTTGCCTTGGGCCGGTAACTTCAGACACTTGTTGCGCGCGAGGAATGACGCTCGGCCCGAGGCGGCCTCGAGGCCGAGCAGACAACATGCCACTCCTCTGCAACCACCACATAGACCACCGCGAGTCCAACCTCAATGTCAGGTACCACCTTTGCGCTTGCAATGGTGGAGGGCCTACCTGACCCAGCGTACCCTGATCCAAACAGCCGGACCCGTAGTTCCAGCTGCGAAAGCCCCATCTATTCGGGTCGTACAGATAGGGACATTATGTACAGTGAGGTAGAAAACGCAATATTCGGTGACCTATTTAATTTTTGCCATTATTTTTGCGCATATTGCTACCATTCCAGTCATGCTCTGCCACAAAGCTGACACTATGTTTGCTTTCAGGTATAATTGCAGACAATTTACGCGTTTTAATTTTGGTCTGAAAATGTAATTTGATAGTCAAGCTCCACGAGCTCAACAAACGTTTAATATTAGCGTACTAATCTAGGAATGAAAAATAGAACAGCTTATCATCCGGCAAAAGTGAGAGTCTGGTGCAAGTAGGTCAGTAGGTGACTGTGTGGCGATAGATTAACAAACTGCCTCCTCTCGTGGCCCACTGAGGTCTTTAAGCTCAAAATTTGCTGACAAACTAGTTGTGAATTCGCTTGGAGTTCTGCTTATCTTAAAACAATCTTGCGGAGAAAAAGTAGAGCATGATAATGTGGAAATTAAAAAAGTATGAAACTCGGAGGGTGGAGTTCGTTTAAAAAATAATTTAATCATTGTAATTTCGCACCCTTTCTTCTGAGATAGGAATTAAATAACTGAGTGTGATTTTTCAACTGATAGAAAGAAACGCTAGCTTTATCTCTTCGCGACTTTTACTGCTAGAACGTGTAAGTTAAGAATACTATAAAAACAAAACTTATTAAAAACAAATAAACATATTCATAATACTCTAGTGGCACGTTAACCTCATTTAACACCATAATAATATTGTTATAAAAAGTGCCAGCAATTAGTGTTAAAGTACTCTCTTGAAGTACGCACTCATTCCGACACGTAAAACAAGGGTGAGCTGTAAATAAAAACATAACACTTTTGCTATAACATGTACATTATATATTTAGGCTAGTCGTTTCCAAAGGTTTTGTATTACATTCCTATTACGTTTACAAAAGTCTTTTTGGTAAGAAAACATATTTTTCATAATAAATATCAATGTGATTCTTCTATACAGTTTACATGATACCAAATCTGATGAAACTTAAATACGATATTATTTTCTTTTACTATTTATGTTTTTCTCATTTATTTATATTATATGAAAAGAATCTACTAATGATAATAATGATCTAATTTTGTTGGAACGAGCGGAAGCAATATCAAAATAAGCAACGTAAAACATAATTTGTTACATTATATTATTTAACCTTATTCTGTGGCCCAAATTCACGATTGTACCTACATTATTATTTTAGTAATATTTAGTCAAGGATTTCTCTTGAAACGTGGGTGTGTTTATAGACAGAAATCTCATTAAAATAGGGTTAAATTGTCCCATTTTTCTGTAAATTTCACACCAAGTTCCAGGGTGGTATTTTATGAAGTAAGAGTGCCTCTACTAGTGTATAGTGATAACCGCGGTGGTTGTAACTTGTAGTGAGGTAAAACTCCAACACTCCGTGGTCGTTTTCTCAAAAGTATAGGCGCCTCTTGAAGGCTTCCTTCGGTAAAAACCAGCAAAGTGCGAGTCAGATTCGCGCACGAAGGGTTCCTTATCATTATCGCAAAAAACGGCAAAAAAAAAACACTTTTGTTGTATGGGAACCCCACTTATAATATTTATTTCATTCCGATTTTAGTATTTTTGTTATAGCGGCAACAGAAATACATCATCTGTAAAAATTTCAACTGTCTAGCTGTCACGGTTCATGAGATACAGCCTGGTGACAGACAGACAGACGGACAGGACGGAAGGTTTAAGTAATAGGGTCCTGTTTTTACCCTATGGGTACGGAACCCTAAAAAAGGCTATCTTGAATTAGCCTTTCTGACAAAGTGACATATCAGCGATAACTGTTGTTGAAAGTTCAAAATCTTACTAATATTATAAATGCGAAAGTTTGGATGTGTGTATGTTTGTTACTCAATCATGCCAGAAGAGCTGAATGGATCTGGATGAAATTTGGCACAGAGATAGATTATAATCAGGAATAGCACATATATTTTTATCCCGGGAATATTTTCTCTCGGGATAATTTCGACAATCACACGGGCGGGCGAATCCGCTATATTGACACTCGTGAGACACTTAGTGTGTTGTCCACTGTGTAACTTGTACTTCTACCCAGACTCTTTACTTGGGACTGTACTATTAGCAATTTGTGTTTATGTGTTAATGAATAAATAAATAAATATTTGTTAGAATCTAATCTTAATCTCCCTTATGATTATAAAACCTATAATAAAAAATATGGGACCTTGAATAATCGTGGTTTAGAGATTGTTGTATCAGATTTACGAGACCTTATATTTAACCTAAGCGATCTGACTACTACGCACTCAGAAAATGACTGCCTCTCTCAAAATCAAAATGGTTTTTGTACAGAATCACAAGTCTATACTCAGTTTTCTTTAAATACCTTATTATTCTAAATCAGAACATAGCAGTACTGACAAATAAATCAGATACTCTGACTGTTAAGCTAGTTGAATTATCTGACAAAGGAACCATTATAGATGTTATTTGTGTAACAGAACATTTCATACAAATGGGTTATGAGGATTTATTGCACATTCCAAATTTTGTCCAGTCGCTTTTTTTTCTAGAAGTACTAAGAGAGGAGGCGTGTGTATTTTTGTTAGGGCAGGATTACGAAATATCCAACATAGTGAAACAATCATTTGCAGGGATTTTTGAATGTTGCGCTGTAGAGTTATTATCTTATAAAATTATCATTATTTGTATATATAGAATTCCTACACCTAATTATGAAGTCTTTTATGTAAAATTTGATAATATTTTGACTAAAGTTTGTATAACGTCAAAAAAAAAATTATCATATGTGGTAATTTTAATATTGATGTTTTGAAAAGAAAACAAGACTATGTAGTCTTGTTTTCTTTACTTTTTTGAGTATTTTCTGATGAAGTTACCTAAAACCAGCGCTTTATACTCCTACAAAGTTAAATAGTAACACTTGTATTGAAAACTTTGCGCATAACTACAAAAAATACTGCAAAGTTGATGTTAAAGATCTGGTCCTTTCACAGCCTCTAAAAAAACTTGTAAATTACAGTATTGGAAAACTAAAAAGAAGTGCATAAGCTTGAATAATTTAAACACTTTTAAAATGCATCTTAGCTCTCTATCATTTATACAAGTTTTTGATTCTATGGACGCAAACAAAGCTTTTGACAATTTCATGGACGATTTTTCTCTTTTACATTATGTTTTCCGGAAAAAATATAATCATAAAACAAATAACGACATGAAATGGATATCTCGAGGAATACAAATATACAGTAAGAAACGAAGACAGTTACTTTGAGAATATAGATTAAATTCTGACTCAGTGAAAACAAACTATAAAAACTTTATAGAAAATTTATCAATCTAACACAAAAAACACAAAATATTCATTATATAAATAACGCCCAAAATAAATTGAAAGCTACCTGGCAAATAATAAATACAACTAAATTGTGTTTGGCACAGGAGCCTATTATGTGCATTAATAGAGATAATTTGTCGTTAACAAACCCCGCAGACATCGTAAACGAATTTAATAATTATTTTATTTAGACATTGAAAATAATTTAAAAACTGACATCACGTTGAATAATATTAATTTTAATAAACAGTCATTAAATTCCTTGTTTATGCAACCTGTTACAATTGACGACATAATAATAATAATAATTTCCACCCTAAAAAACAAATACTTTTGGATACGATGGCGTTTCTACTAAACTCATAAAATTCACTAAAGACATAATAATGCTTCTGTTCTGTGGTATGATATTATTTTCTGGAGGCAGTCTACCGATAAGGAACTAGTATTTAGAATGCAAAAGAGATGTACCTATAAGGTCAATGTTATTGCTTTCATCCCTATTTTAAATCATTATAAATATTTACTTTTCCGTCCTTATATATTTTTCAAACAGATTTGTTTGTAAAAAAACAATCTAAAAAAAAATAAAAATCTGTCGGAAGTCAGAGGAAATCCAATACGGATTCAATAATTAAACTAGGTGTGTCATGTGAGTCCTCACCGGACACTGCTGTTTTGGGAGGTTCCTGTTCAGGATAAGGCGGGAGGAAACGCCTGGGTGTCACCATTGTGAGGGTCGCCCGGAGGACACGGTATAACATACGGTGGAGGTTTGCCCCGCTTGGGCGGAGCAACGCCGTGTCCTCGTGGAGGCGATCGGCGGTGGCGACCTCTCGCGTCCGGCCCTGGCTCAGGCCATGGTACGGAGCGAGAGAGCATGGGAAGCTGTCACCTTCTTCTGCGAAGCAGTAATGCTCGCGAATAATGAGGCAGAACGCGTGAGGGAGACGCAACGGAGACGCCCTCACGCCGCAAGCCACCGCAGGAGACGCCCTGGGCGTCGGGAGTCGCAAGCCGATTCCCGGCCACCGTGGGCGCGGGCTTGCGGACGGCGAGTAATGGGTAGCCCGCCGTCCGATAAGGACCAGGCCCAAGTCGACGGCGCGTAGTGTTCCACGCGCGCCTCAAAGAGATGTCAGCAATAACTGACGGGGTCCGCTAGGGCCGATGCCTGTCTGGGTCGCGGATAAATTTGAAAAGAGTTACCGCGGCCCTGGCTCAAGCAAATGAAGGAACACGGGTGGGTTTTAGTCAGTAAAAGTCTGACACACCCTCCTGCTTCACCCAGAGCGGGAGAAGTCATTGGATGATTTCCCATCCATAAAAAAGTGTGTCATGTGAAATGTAAAACCGCGCTAATGCAGATAAGTTTTGATATTGACCCACGAATTTTTATAAAGTACCTAATGTTATAAAAAATATGACTAATATAATTTAAAAGGGCGCTAAATTAAATATTAATTGAGAAATGTTATTACAAAATTGACGACTTCCTTAATGATGAATCGTTGAATGTTTGGCTTATTTTATTATTGTTATAGCTGCTACCAAGTATCCTGATTGACGTTCTTATTATTTTGTTTTGATTTCATTGTGATAATTTTTACCAGCGTAACCAGACCGACATTTATACATAACATTCATAAAACAAATATTCTGTTGTTGTTGTATGGTTGGTAATGTCATAATTATTGTAATAGTTGTATGTTTTTTTTTTAGTTACTTGTATTTTTTTGTGTTGCAAATTTAAGGGAACACAACGGCACGTAGCCGTGTAGCCAATAGCTGAAATAAGCCCCTGGCCCAATTTCCCGTCTAGCGAAGCGAAAAGTAATTTAAATACCCCATAATGATTGTACCATTTCTTTTGCGGCGTGACTGTTGAGTGTAACGGGAAAACTCGCGGTCGGGTGCGACACAAATCAGGGATTTTCCTCTTATTTCGATATTTTTAGCGGTATGGCGTCCGAAATTTGCGAAAAATTCTCTGTATTTATAAGTAATTCATTTGAAGATTTTTTTTGCGGATGGGTGAGAGCTTTTAAAACAAATGTTTGAGCACATCATGTTTAAGTGGTTGGTCCGCATTCAATTTAAATAGTTTCAGGAATTTAGGTTTGTGCATGCAGTGCAAATAGATTTTTGAAGCTGTAAAATGTCCGTTTCATCGTCAGTTCATTTAATCGTATTTTCAAACGAACAATACCTGTTTTTACAACAACCAAGAAGACTATTAAGGTGCTTATACAGGCTAGAATAATTAGCTTGGTGTCTATTAAAATGTTAAGGGGAAACATTGCCCTTCAACAAAAAACAAACATTTACTTTACAACAACATTGAGATAATTTAAGCTCCATAATCGCAAAGTTTGAGCTCTATTTCCAAGTCTTAAAACTTATCTAGCCGACTATAAAACAAATGACAGGGGACCTCAACTACTTCTCTTTGCCCATAGTAATATTTCCATTTTTGTTCGAAAACTTTGGACGACACGCGTGTCATAGTACCTCCGTACTAAAATATTTTCTTTGTAAAAGCTGTCAAAAGTTACAAATACCTGTCGGGGGTGACATTAGCATCGCATTAGATTCGCATAAATGTTACACGTTAACTCGTTTGTTCCCTTTATGACGTGCACATTTACCCACGCGCCAAAATTAGGCCAAATGCCAGTGTCCCCTGTGGCAAATATGGCCGTTTTATTTCGCCACTTTAACAAGATGTTGAAAAAATCTATCGTGTGGGCTCGTTGACAAGCCGCCAGGCTGGAGGAGCGCCAGAGCATACAACGATGCAGTTTTTTATCCACGCACCAAATTTCCTACGCGGAGTATACTTCGTTTTAATTTACCCATTTTGGCACGTCCTGGCGGAACTGCGGATCATTTGTATTAGGAATACGGATAATATGATCTGAGAGGCGACGACTAAATTACTCGACGCCCCTCGAGAGTTAGTCGTTTGCGTTATTATGAGCCTCCACGAAAGCCTTTAGTTCCCTCTGTAAACATAAAGCTACGGGTGTATTTCGGAAAAATAATTACACAGTATGAAAATGTAAATTATGTTTATTGCCGATTCGTGTTGTATTATTTTGTGCGATACGCGTTTTGACTTTTATTTTTATTTGCAATGCTGTGAGATTATTACGTATCTGTTTTATCTCTCCTCGCATAAAGAGTCACCCCGATACGTTTATACAATTTTAAGTGATTGATTCGATGTTTTGAGCATATTTTTTCAAATTCTAAAATTGGGGGAAAAAAGGTATCAACACAATTTTTACATTTTGCATACGACTTTAAGTTAAACGGTTTTGGGACTGAATTTAATCAAATTCGTAGATAATGTAGTTTCAAATTCTTTGAATAATTATTTATTATTTGATGTTCTCAGAAATTTTGATATTTTACTAAAAACAAATAAATAAAAGAGAATTTAATTAAGTAATGTTTGAAACTCGAACCTTTTATTTATTTAAATGTCTGCGTTTATCTAAAGTTTTTACGAACTAGTTATGTCTAGACTAATTATTAATTTACAAAAAATATTAAAACAAAATATTGTTTTAGTATATCCTTGAACCTAAATGTAGTTTCATCAAATGGTAACAATTTAAATTCTTGCCCATAATAAATAACGAAGCTGTTTAGTCGAGAACATTAAGTTCTGTGTTAAGATGAAGCACTACGGAATCCGTACAAGGTTCCGTACACAAGGGACCGTTTCCTTATCCGAGCGGCCGACAAACTGCAGAGATGTACACTTAATTTGATTCTGTAATGTATAGGCCGTTTAGAAGATTTCTTGGCGGAGTAACGTTGTGTTGTTTCCAGATTAAAACAATTGATGTTGAGAGGTTTTTTGGGAAAAAGAAGATATCATGCTGCTTATATTTGTGTTAGTCAGATACGAGTATTATGTACAAAGTATTGCGATAATTGTACATAAAGGCATTAGGGTTTAAAAAATTGAGACACAATAATGATCGACATAATTATCTGCATTGTTATAAATCCATTTCCAGGATATTTTTGAGGTATGACTGTAGTCCTGATAATGAGCAACTTTTACAATGGAATCGAATAGCTTATTTTATATTTATTTATTTATTGATTCACCAACAATTATTTAGACTAGTTTTATGCTAATGGTAGCATGCAAAAGTATATGCAACAGTGCAACAATCACTTAAAGGTAAACTCCGCATGCATAAAGGAGTTGTACAAAAAATAATAAAATTAATCTAGTTATATAATAATTACTTAGCTAAAAATCTGAATAATTAAAACTTATAGCAATATAACATAAAATAATATAATAATAATTTTAGGTACTCATTATCTATAAAAACACATGTTCTGATCTATTTAGGCAGATAGGTACTTATGAAAATTGGCTTTTAGTTTTCCCAAACTTTCAAAGTGTAAATCAATTTGATCACTGCAGCTATTTACAACCTTGCATAACCTTACATAGGGGGAATTGTCGCCCAGAACCGTTCTTCTCTGCGCCGGCAGAGTGGTGTTATTGCACTGCGAGGGATTCTCGAGGGGGCACGGAAATTAAAGTTGTTCAATATTTGTGGGTAGTCAATTTTATGGTGCATTACTTTGCACACAAACAATGCGTCAATAAAGCGTCGGCGATTGTCCAGCGAAACCATTTTAAATTGTTTGAGTCTGTTACTGTACGAACGCACTTTTTTAGTTATTCCGCTAGAAAACGCCAGGTGCCATAGAAAACGTTTTTGAACCCGTTCTAGACGCAGTGAGTGTGTGGCATAGTGAGGTCGCCAGATTACGCTACAATATTCTAATACACTTCGAACTAAGCAATTGTAAAGCGTAATTTTAGTTTTACAACACCTAAACTGTTTGGAGTTTCTTATAACAAAGCCTAGCATTTTAGAGGATTTTTTTACAATATTGTCTATATGTGAAATAAAAGTTAACTTCGGATCGAACGTTACACCGAGATCCCTTATTGTTTCCAGTTCCGCAAGTTTTACTCCCTCGATATAATATTCTTGATCTATCAGATAATGTTTTCGTGTGAATTTGACATGGTAACATTTACTTGGATTTAGATGCATCTTGTTACTTTGACACCATTGCACCAGCCTTCCTAGATCGCTCTGTAGTGCAGAGGCATCGTCCTGGGATTTAACAATTTTAACAAATTTTAAATCGTCTGTGTACATAAATATAACAGAGTTATGAAAACAATTGGGAATATCGTTAATGAAGAAATTAAATAAAGCGGGCCCCAGATGAGATCCCTGTGGCACGCCAGACGAGATGTATCGCAGAATAGACTGAAAACCGTTGCTGACCACATAGAAAGATCTATCCACGAGATACGAACTCAACCATGAGAGCAACGGTCCGGTGATGCCGTATGCTCGTAATTTGCTAATCAATATTCCATGTGAAACCTTATCGAAAGCTTTACTGAAGTCTGTGTATATTACATTAGCCTGGAAACCTGAGTCTATAACTTTCGTTAATAATTCAGTGAACAGTATTAGGTTAGTAGTTGTGGATCTAGACTTCACGAAGCCATGTTGCTCCTCGCTTATGTACAGCTTTAAGTGATTCTGAATGTGGGGGCAGATTAGATACTCAAATATTTTAGCTAAGGTGGATAAAATTGATATGGCTCTATAGTTAGAAACCATGTCGTCATTATTTGACTTGTGTATGGGAACAACCTTCGCTACCTTCCATTCTGAAGGAAATACTCCAGAAGCCAAAGACTTATTGAAAATGAGTGACAATGGCTTAACCAACTCAGCCGCACACTCTTGTATAAAAATTGGTGGTATTCCATCTGGTCCCGCGCCCTTATTGCAGTCAAGGTTTTTTAACGTCTTGTATAAATCCTCACAATCAACAACTTGATTTGATGAACATAAACTATGATTCTGAAGGTTACCCAATTACGCTTATTATGGCAATTGCCATCATCCTGAGCAGAGCTATAAACAGAAGAGAAGTATGATGCAAAAAACTCGCATATTTCTGTTTTGTCTGATGACGTAGTAATACCATCTGTTATCGACATATAACATACGCTAGACCCCCCCGTTTAGCTTTTATATAAGTCCAAAACAACTTGGGGTTTAATGTGAGTTCGTCTTCCAACCTCTTTAAGTAGTTATTATAGCAAACAGTTGCAAGGTCATTATAGCGTTTACTAATTATTTTAAATTCAATTTTATCTAAAGGGTTCTTGTAAACATTGTAACGTTTTCTTATCTTATTTTTTGAATTTAACATTTTAATAAGATTTCGGTTAAACCATGGTGGGTATTTTCTATTATTAGGTAATTTAGTAGAAATAAACTTTTTTATAGCCGTATTAATAATTTCGTAAAATACCTGCACCCTCCGGTTAACGTCATGCAGTCCCTCAAATAATTCCTCCCAGTTGAGTTATTTTAGGTATTTACGAATCGGTATGTAATTTGATTTACGAAAGTTAGGCATTCCTTTGACAACATTATATGGAAGTTTGGCTTATTTATTTAAAGAGATGATAATATCTAGGGGTGGCTGGTATTGATCAATATTACATAATGTACCAATACTCTGGCTTACGTTACACGGTGGATGATTACACAATACAAGATCAAGTATCCGACCTGATGTATTATTTATGTTGTTATACTGATTGAGCCTGTTGACGTGTGTAAAATCCAACAAAGCTTAGCATGTATTAGATAACTTGAGGCTGTTATTTGCATTATTGATTGTTCTCCAGTCGATATTACCCATATTGAAATCGCCAATGATGCATACACATGAGTCGTTAGGTTGTTCAAAAGCCGCACAGGTGGTGGCAGGTATACTGCACAGAGAGCCATTCGACGAGAAGACGTAGCTACAGGAAGATCAAGGGTAACCCAAAGGTCCTCACAATTACTTTCGAAATGAACAGCGCGTTTACAATTGTTTTTTTTGTTAACGGCTATTAATACGCCTCCACCTTCTTTACCACTATGTAGGCAAGAACTTTCTCTATCCCTTCTGTAAACCACGTATCTGTCGTCGAATAGCTCACTACTTCGCACGGAACTATTAAGCCACGTCTCCGAGAGAATGATAACGTCATAGTTATTACAACAAACATTGCGGTAAACCGTATGCGTTTTTGTTCGCATACCTCTACAGTTCTGATAAAATATTAGCAGACTGTTGAATTTTAAAAAAGGTATTTCATAATAACGTGCATTTTTAGTTAACAAGAGAAAAAAATAACAAATAAATAAGGCTTATTAAGCTATCTCAACTTATTCAAAGAGTCCAGGTTCTTTACCAGAATATGGTCGGCTTCAGCGGTCTTCCTGACAAAAATTCTTCCATTTCTTACCCAGACAAATTTGTACCCCTTATCCTTTGCCTTAATTTTAGTGGCAGCATGGAGCGCTTTATTAGACGAGGATAGATGTTCCAGCACATATAACGGCTTTTTGTCACCAGCCATCCCAAGGTCTGCACTATTGAGTTTCTCGGTATTATTTTTCTTTTCTTTATTGTAGACGATAGTCGAGGCCAGGAGGTTGTCGCGAATTCTTGGAGAGGCCAGCTGGACAACGACAGAGCGCGGGCGGGTGTTAGTAGCTTGGAGTTTAGCTACGCGAGTACAGTGAAGAATGTCGTTGTCTCTTAACGCACATCCGACAACTGAACCCAACTGCTTAACAACAGTATAAAGATTCTCCTGTTTATTTTCGGGTAAGCATTGGATTTCAAGGTTGTTTGAACGTTTTTGTTGTTCCAAGTAATTTATGCGGTGGCATAGGTCCGCCATTGAGCTTTTGTGACAATTATTTTCTTCCGATAAATTTTTCATAGCAATGTTTAATGCCTTATGTTCAGATTGAAACTCTTCAAACTCTTTAGTGTGAAAATTTAAAGAAGTTGTAAGCTCTCTAATATCATGCTTTATAGGTTCGACTTCCTTGTTGACGACGTTGAGTACGGTGATATTTATTTGCTGAAGCATGGAAGCGAATTCCGCCTTCATAACCTCTTGGACAATGGCACGTACTTCCTCAGTGGTTACAGGTGTCGCCTGAGGAGGAGAGTTCAAGGCTGGTCTTTTATTTCTATTATTGCCTCTGGTTGCGGACATGTTCCGATTTCGTGTGCCCTCAGTCTTGGAGGTGTTCGTATTGCAACCTGAACATTTCCATTTACGATAAGCCTCGGAATCAGCAGGAATTCCCGGGATAGACAAGCACGGGAAATGGAATGACTTGTTGCAGCTTATGCAATTAATGAGGTATTTGTTATCTACGCAATACTTATTGACAGCACAGCATCCCCAAGACCGTGATGTTGAAGCCATGCCGTTTTTATAATTATATTTAAATGCTTATTATAATGAGCCCCCAAAATATTCTCGTCCATGCAGTTGTGTATGAAAGTTGCTCTTCTGCACACCAATAAAGGCCTTCCTAGTTATGGTCCGAGTCTTGAAGCAAAAGCGCACACCAAAAAAGGCCCGCCGCAGTTGTTGTCGACGGCTTGCCACAGCGAGTTCGCGAGAAGAACGCCGTAAGCGCCGTGCAAAATGGGGCGCTTACGCGCTCTACTACGGCGCACTGTTCGATTGCGACTGACGGTAGGACGGATTCTTTTTCTATTTTTGTCTATTTAATTTAGTCCAGATTATTTACAGAACGCACTAGAACACCAAATTTTTGTTGCAAGTCTATAGTTCAAGATATGTCCATGCGAACTAGACTTTTAAAGGCACTTCCGAACACTTTTCGCACGGTTTTATTTTTATTTTTTTATTGAACAACAACAAACTGCGGTTACACATACAACGAGCACAAGTGTAGATATATTTATACGATAATAATTAGATTCTGCTTTGCCGCAACATGCCTGGGGTGAGGGACCAGACTAAGAAAGATACAATTCGCTTGGCAGCTTTGTGGCGAGCTGGTGGTGGCCAGTGGCGACCCCACGGACCTGATCTCCAGAGAGATGTCTTGTTTCTCTTCTCTGGCTTGCCTTCATTGGCCGGTTGGAGTGAACACTGACGGGGATCAGAGCTCTCACCTCTCTCTTGCCTTAATTAGCTGGCTTCAGTGGAGATTCGCAAGAGCAAACGTGCTCGAAGGAAGGAAGTTAACCCAGTAAGGTACTGGTAGGGTTCTTGGCCTTATTTACGGGATTGTCCTGATAGCCGTGGTATACCTCTCCACTCCTCAAGCACCTCCGGATATGTTGCCCCCTTGGCGCTACGTCACTGAAGTGCTAGCGACCCTTTATGGGGATGGGCAATTGAGTGTGCAAGTCACCCCCTGCCATTTTATAGCCGTTCAACAGTGGTCGGGCAGGGGCTGGTAGTCCTATAGTTTTGAGCAATCCATCCACTAAACCTACAAAATCCATAGCCCAATACATTTTTCTCCATAATTTGCAATAGTCCTGGGCGAACCGGGGATTGTCCTTGGGTGCACTTGCGCAGTGCTTATAGGGATAATCGTCGGTTGGTGTCACATTTTCTGATACATGCCTAACAAGGCCTCTGCGAGTTGGCTTCGGCTCCTCGTACGCTCTTCAAAAGACCGGGGCTCTAAGTTCCGGAGATACACAAAAAAAAAAAAAAAAAAAACTATACATACCATAGTAAAAGTTGTTTTTACCCATTAGTGATACATTTTCATCCTCTCCGAAATTGGCTATTGCTTTATAAATAACCGTGTGTATATTTCGATGGCACATTTAATTAGACTGTCTGGGCCCAGTAGGTGGCCACGCTTATTGCAGCGTCAGAAGCACCGTACAAGTCTTCCAGGGTGCAAGTGAATGGACAGCCAGGACACTCCAGCAAGTGGGACATAGTCTGTACAGGGGCACCACACTTGCACCGGGTGTTGGACGAATCTATAATCCCCCATTTTACCAAATTATATTTGCAGCGGCCTACTTGGGTACGTAGCCGATTCAATAAAATAAATAAAATATTATTAGGTATTATTATCTTGCCTTTGAACGCCATCGATGAATATACATAATCTATTAACTTCCGTAGAATTATTATAATTACGCTAATTCGACCTTTATCATAATTATTATCTTTATTCCGCATCACGCAATAACCTAATTTTATACTAATATTAGATAGTGCTTTTAGGAACTAATTATTTCTAATGTTTTGTTCGAAACGTGAGGTCATTAAAGCTTCATGTTATTATACCTTTGTGAATATTTTTTTACAGTAATGTATGGATTCCCAGTAATTGTATTACTATGTCTAAATGGTTTATTCATGCCGTAGTATTACCTATCTACCTTAATTTTTTGTTATTGATGGGAAACCTTCAAAAGGCGCCTGGACTTTTAGAGAGAAAGACCTGGAAGTGTGCGATTCTTACCTCAGGTAAACTACCCCTAAACTACCCTTTTAAAAGACCAATCCGGTACCCCTTCTGTGCAACGCATGTTAAGGCACATCCGTGGGGAGACTGTTAAGGAGTCTCCACTGACTAGAATACATAGCTCATTGCTCCTAGCTCCTAGCTCCTCCTAGCTCATTGTTAAAAATAAATCAGAAAAGGCAAAATAAGTAAGTAATGAATAAGGAAAACATTTCCTGCGTATCCTAATTCCTATAAATATTATAAAGGCTAAAGTTTGTGATTGTGTAAATGTGTTTGTATGTTTGTTACTGTTGCACGCAAAAACTACAGAACAGATCTGAATGCAACTTCGCACAAAGATAGATTCAAGTCTGGAATAGCACATAGAATACTTTTTATCTCGGGAATCTATTCTCTTGGGAGAAAGTTCGACCTTCACACAGGCGAAGCCGCTGGTAGAAGCTAACATTTTCCCGGGATAAAAAGTATCCTATGTGCTATTCCTGACTATAATCCAGCCGTTTTTTTTTTAATTTTTTTTTTATTTATGTTGGGTTTGCTCTTGACTCTAGTCTAGGTCAGAGGTCACAGAGACAGAGTCGATGATGGACTGAGCTTAACCAGAAGAAGCCTGAGCGTTTGAGCGTGATGGACTAACAAACATACAAACACACACACTCACAATCTTTCGCCTTTATAATATTAGTATGATGTTTTTAAACATTTGGTATCGGTTGTCAAAAGTCAAACAGAGTTTCATTCCTAGATATAGAATTCAGATGAGAGTATTGTCAACCAAAATGTTAGCCCTAGAGTGGTCGTGCCTTTCTGTGTAACGTTAGTGGGCGCGTGTGGAGCATTTTGCCGTGGCAACGACCTGGAGGTAGAAAACCTTTCTTCCGCAGCCCTTTTCGCTCTGATACTTAAATTTACAATACTTGGACGATTGACCGTGACCCGTGCATAATTCAGAATACACATGTATTTTTTTGCAAGCGCTCATAGCGCGCCGTTTACTAAATCATAGCATCACAAACAACATACAATCATGATAAGCTTTCCGTCCAAACATCATAAGTATACTTATCCGCTAAATGCCCACGGTCAAACAAATATCACGCTCACGGATGACAATGAAAATGTCGGGTCATCATAAATAACGCAGGGTGAAACTAACGGCTCGTAGGGATTACCGACTACGAGTAGTAATTACAGCCGGATTAACTAAGCTGCAATTGATTTCGCAGGATTCCAGCCAACAATCAGTGTGTTTCGACTATTTGGTTTACTAGCGATGCTATGTCATTTTGGTTTGGATTAATAGTAATAATATCATCAGCGGTTTGGGATATTTTTTAAACGACTTAAAAAAAAAGAGGAGGTTCTCAATTCGACGGAACCTTCTTTTTTTTGTATGTTCCCCGATTACTCATAGACGCCTGGACCGATTTGAAAAATTCTTCTTTTGTTTGAAAAGGTGTACTGCCCTATTGGTGTCATGGTCATCAGATCAGGATCTGATGATGGAATCCTGGAGAAATCGAGGGAATTCATCAAATATTTTAGGCATACATATAGCGATTTTGGTATTTTCATCAACAATGCAATTATTTGCACTCAAAAAGTATAATTTAGTGAAGTGGAACTGATGATGAACAAGACTAAATATGGCCACTAGAACTCCTTAATGCTAAGTACGTCACGGGTATAAGATATCTAGAATAATTAACCGACTATGATGAGCCAAATACTTATAAATAAATGGTAGGTACCTACTGATGAAAATGGTACCAACGAACTGATCTGATGATGAAGCCACTGGTAAAACCTACTTTCCGGCTTCATCATCTGATCAGTTCATGTTTGGGCGTATTGGAATCGTCATGAGATGTACTTTGGCTGTAAATAATTTTCATGGTAATTGGAGGTACCTACCATAACCAAAAACCGAATACCATACCATACCATACCGTACACCATATACTATTCCGAAGTCGGTGTCAAAGAACGGAATAAAATGGTTCCAAAGACGCCGACTTCGGATAAGATGGTTATTTTTCGCTTAATAGAGTTTTGTTTTGGAAGTCAGTTTGATTTTTTTGTTAAAAGTTTTTTCATAATGTGTTTTATTTTTTAAATCCAATAAAAAATAATCTATGTTTTATCTAAAATATAAATAAAAACCAATTGCCGCTTGTCAGTCGGACTATTCTGTGGGCTTAACGCAAGTTTTTAATCATGCTCGATCGAGTTAACGTAAACGTCATTTTGTCTCATTTTTTTCTTATTTTGATCACAAAAATATTAATATAATATCCGGAGATTATGTCAAAACTAGTTACGTTACTTTGCGGTCTAAAAATCTACGTCAAGTTAAACTATCGTTTTATGTCTCAACTCACGATTTCATCTTTAGGTCAAATAGAAAGTAAGACATTAAATTTTTTTGTCAAAACAAAGACCGAAATCGTTTAGCCCATGAAAGGAAAAATCTTTTAAGAATTTTCATTATTATTTAACGCCTAGAACAGTTTTATTTTCAGGATAAACTGAAACGTTGAAAAATATAAAGGATGTCATGCTGCCTCTTTGTAGAATCAGAGCTTTTGCTGTTCCCTATAAACAAAATTAATATTATACAGAAACATTTTCTTATTAAGTTAATCGTTTCTCTTAGTGCCAATGGGACTAGCAGCAACTCTGCTTCGAGTTTCAAACTGAGTGGATTTTATTTTGTCTCCGCTACAGTAAATCTAAAAGTAATTGCTATAGTTTTCGTAGTTTCATTACGAGATAAATAAATCGTTACAATCACTAAGAGCTGATTTTGCTAACGTCAAATAAGTTGTGACAGATATTGTACGAAAAATCGGTCTAGAATTCTAAATTATTCTTCGGACTTTCATATCTGGCGTTGGAAAAATCAGGCCTGTATCAATAAATTAAAAAAGAACCTCATATCCTTTACATTTTTAGGTAACTACCAGGATACCAGTAATTGTCCTTAGAACCTGTGCTCCTGAACTATCTCCGATCTTGACAAGTTTATTTCGACGAAGCTAACGACATATGTGACCGCCTACACGGCTTCTGCCTTGGGGATCTTCTAGCGAATGCCATTCACATTTGGAGTGAGGCCATTGAGAGGCACGGGGAAGCTCTTGCCATCTCCCTCGAGATCTCGAAGGCTTTCGATAGGGTCTTCCTTTATTCGGTCTGCACGGTGATCTGTACGATTGGATGGCAGATTTCCTGAGGGATCGGTCCATTCAAGTAGTTAACGATGGCTGTCGGGGTCCCTCAGGGGTCGGTAGATACTCTCAGCAACATTTTTCTTGTTGCACATAAACGATCTGCTAAAACCTTTGGGTATGTCGACGATAACACTGTTGCTGAGATGTACTTGTCCAGAGCATGGACTACTGGGCCTCAGATCCGGTCTCTCCGTGAGGCTATGGTGGAGCGCTTGAACCTATCCTTGAAGACCGTCTCCGAATGGGACGATGCCGATCTGGTCGCACCATTCGGAGACGTCCGCTAAAAGACCTTTCCCCTTTTTTTCTCCGCTAAAAAGAGCCAATTTCACCCGGCTCCTTCCTTCAGTGGTTTAACCGTGCTGGTGACGTCTAACCCTCACTTTTGGCCCATACATACATAGGCAAGGGCTCAGCGGGCTGCCAAAAATTGGCACATTGGTTAAAACCACACCAGAGCAGCTGCTCAAGTTGTATCAAGCGCAAGTTAGATCATGCATGGAGTACTGTTGTCAACTCTGGAACGGATCTGCCTAATACCAGCTTGATGCACTTGACTCGATCGAAAAACGGGCCTAGACGCTCATCGGCAATGAGGCACTGGTCGAGTCAAAGCTCCAGAGAGCCTTAAACCTCGACGCCGATTTGCCAGCTTGTCGGTTTTTGATTGGTTTCATTTCGGAGAGAGTGCTATGGAATTACAATGATCTAATTCCTACTAGCCCGTTCCATCATCGGACTACAAGCCGTACGACGATGCGCCCCCAGTACATGGTTGACATCCCACCCATACACACTAAACGTTTTGGAAATACTATCATTGTGCATATCACAGTTAAGGAGTGGAATTCCCTGCCGGAGTCTGTATTCCCCGATTGCTACAATCTAGGGGTCTTAAAGTCAAGAGTGAATAGGCTACTTCTAGGCAAGCGTGCTTCGCCGTCGGAAACATTATCGCTTACCATCAGGTAAGATAGCGGTCAAGCGCAAGCCTATCAAAAATAATAAAACAATAAAAATAACTTCACACATGCTCGCAAATAAACCACACAACATATTTTAGAGATATCAGATTCACATTTTTCATTTCGTTTTTGTCAGTAATTTTTACCTCATTTATCTTGTTTGAGAATAACTATCTATTATTATTTTTTTCTTTATTTTAGATAAGCAGCCATTCAACACTGTCACACCTGATGGTAAACGATGATATGGTCTTCGATGGAACGCGATAGCCTGGAAATAATCTAAATACTCTAAGTATCTATCATGAAACACAGACTCCGGAAGAGAATAATTCTGCTCCTTAATTACACGCACAATGAAAATATTCCCAAATCGTTTTGTGCGTAGTAATAAGTGGAATGTCCACCAGAAGGTTAATGGTGGCGTATCTAAGTACATCTTTTGTGAAAGGGATTTGGCGGCATAAACTGTACAAGTATACTTGTACAAATATAACAAGAACAAAATCAAACTAGAAATAGGTATGCTATAAACTACAATTATTAGCTGTACCTTATCCTTTAGAGGATACTCAGTGATATTTAATTGGACGGCGTGGATTAACGTCGCATAGGACATGTTCAATTGATATGCATGACCTGTAATATACCTAGAATGCTTACAAATCGTGAAGTCAGTTGAAATAATTTGAATAATAGTGAATGTCACCTGCAGTAACTACTTCGTAGCATTAGTCAAAATTAATTATATTATTCGATTCTCTGGTTAAATCTATTTATTAGAAACTAGCATTTGCCCGCTAATTCATCCGCGTGGCATTTGGTTGATCACGCCCTGTAGAATGGTTAATAATACAAATAAGTTTTCGCCCCATACTTTGAAAAAGAAGTTAGATAGTAGAGCAAGATACATTAAAAAATGTTCAACTTCATATAGGTAGAAGTATTGATTAACATTCCCAGTCCGCATTTAAAAATATATCCAATAGTTTAGTCAATATAGGTAGTTTGACTATCTAGTTTGGCTATCTATAGAATTAGAATCATCTTTAGAATTTTTATTCAAGATTTATTCGATTGTTTCAAAGTGTCCGTATGCACTAGTATTGCCAGTATTGTCTTCTCGTCGTCCCCACTCTGGATACTCAAATAACGTTGACTGTTTTTCCCTCTGGGGCAAATATAAATAGATGATCCGCATTACTAACCCGCGACCAAGGCACATACAGTTGGCCGAGGGAAAAACGATTAAACCTAAGGTCGACACCAGCGGCCTTTAGGGTCTGCTTTTGACTCTTATTTATGGTCATCGAGAAGTAAGCGGCTACTGGAAATATATGCGCATAAACTATAAGAGGAAGTTGATGGGGATGAGAGATGTGCGTTGCATAAAAATAGTTTCAACTAAGCCACACCTATCGAGAATTTCGGCTTCGATAATGTTTCTCTGAGCTGCAGTTTCCTTAAGTCGGGTTCCATTGCACAGCTTGGGTGGAGTAAGATTTTAAGTTCGATTTCGTGTGAAGAAAGTCTAGTTAGTAATAGTTAGTAGAGTCGTCCGCCTGTTTAAGGACACTGTTACAACTTCGTCCCCAACCACTTCTGGTTTGTTAACTGCAGTGGCTTGATTGTTTCTAAGGCATTCATACTACCAAGAATTTTCTTGACCCGTTATATTTGAAAGGTCTTTGAATGCTGAACTTATGAGTTCGTCGTCGGAGGAAACGATTTTGCAAAGTGTATCGAGAAGAGTCCCCTGACCGTGTTCCTCCTCCAACCTCTAACGTAAACGATAACGTAAAATTGTTTATCCCTCAATATTATTATCGTGATAATATATAGCCTATAGGTTTGCCAGATCTATAGATAACGTTTTGCCTTATTTGTGTCTTCTTTTTTCAGGACTGCGCTAAACTAGAATTGAGAACACACCTAATGCGACATTGCTTATTCCCCAAGGCAAAAAGCTTGATAATTTATAGCCTATATGTTACTCTGATCTTTAAGGAATGTACATGCAAAGTAGTGTAAAATGTAGTTTTGGCGCCAATTGAATGCATTGCAGCAGACAAAGAGAGTGCCTAGGGATCTTCGTGGACGAATACAGCGATGGGTTCGTGGAAGCTGTCCATACGGTTGGGTCCATACAGTTTTTCAAGACCCGCCGTACAGATAGGAACAAAAGCTTTCTGATCCTACTCTCAAGCTCATGAAGGAGAGGCGTGAGATGATCCTGCAGTCTTCAGACGATGCGCTGAAATACCGGCAGCTAAATAGACGGATCTCAAAGTCCTTGAAAAGCGACCTCCGCCGCTTTAATACCGAGCGTATTAAAGACGCGATTGAGCGGAACAAGGGTTCCAAGGTCTTTGCAAAAGATCTGTCTATTGGGCAGAGCCAGCTCGCGAAACTGAAGACCGATGATGGCAGGATCGTATCCGCCAAACCGGAGCTTCTGAGGGAGATAGAAAAATTCTATGGGCAGTTGTACACGTCAACTAGTAAACCCGTCGCGAATCTAGCGAATTACCCTAGAGCTAGATTGAACCGAGGCTATACCGAAGACATTCCGGACGTCAGCCTGTATAAGATTAGGATGGCTCTGAAACAGCTTCAGGAATTACGGAATTACGGCCGAACTCCTGAAGGCGGGTTGAAAACCAGTACTTAAGGCCCTTCAGAAGCTGTTTGATTTCGTCATAATCGAGGGGAGGACGCCACAGGCATGGTGCAGGGGTGTGGTGGTACTCTTCTCCAAGAAGGTTGACAATGCCTTACTGAAGAACTACAGGCCCATCTCACTTCTTAGCCATGTCTACAAGCTGTTTTCAAGAGTCATCGCGAATCGTCTCGCTCGCAGGTTTGACGATTTTCAGCCTCCCGAACAAGCCGGATTCCGTAAAGGCTTCAGCACCGTAGACTACAAACATACGCTGCAGCAGGTTATACAGAAGACTGAAGAGTACAACCTGCCTCTCTGTTTAGCGTTTGTGGACTACGAGAAAGCCTTCGATTCGATCGAGACTTTGGCTGTGCTGCAGTCTCTCCAACGGTGCCAAATCCACTACCGGTACATCGAGGTATTGAAGTGATTATACAAAAACGCCACCATGTCAGTTCGACTTCAGGATCAGACCTCGGAACCCGTAAATTTGCAGCGAGGTGTGAGACAGGGGGACGTCATATCTCCGAAGTTGTTTACCGCTGCACTGGAGGACGTCTTCAAGGTTCTGGACTGGAGTGGGCTAGACATCAACGTCAATGGCGAGTACATCTCTCATCTTCAGTTTGTCGATGTTATAGTGGTTAAAGCTGAGACCATGGAGGACCTCAGTATAATGCTCGATGACCTCAGTAGAGCTTTTGAAAGAGTGGGTCTAAGGATGAACATGGACAAAACCAAGGTGATGCTGAATGCCCATGTTACACCCACTCCTATCAAGGTCAGAGACTCTACCCTCGAAGTTGTCGGCGACTATGTCTACCTGGGACAAACGATCCAGTTAGGTGGGGCCAACTTCGAGAAAGAGGTCAATCATCGAATCCGACTCGGATTTGATGATTGACCGTTTGGGAAGTTGCGCGGTATCTTCTCGTTCAACTTACCACAGTGTCTCAAGACGAAAGTCTATGACCAGTGTGTGTTGCCAGTGATGACATATGGCTCTGAGACGTGGTCGCTTACAATGGGCCTCATCAGAAAGCTTACTGTCACTCAAAGGGCAATGGAGAGGGCTATGTTCAGAGTTTCCTTGCGTGATCGAAACAGAAATGTAGAGATCCGCAAGAGAACCAGGGTTACCGACATATCCTGAAGAATTGCCAAACTTAAGTGGCAGTGGGCAGGGCACATTGCTCGCAGAACGGATGGCCGATTGGGCAGAAAGGTTCTGGAGTGGCGACCGCGAACCGAAAGACGTTGCGTTGGAAGGCCTCCCACTAGGTGGATCGATGACCTGGTGAAGGTTGCTTGTTGCGAGACGCACGGGACCGGTAAAAGTGGCGACGCTTGAGAGAGGCCTATGTCCAGCAGTGGACGTCTTTCTGCTGATATGATGATTAGACATAGAGATACAAATTAAAAAAGAAAAATGCTTTAGTATCCTTCATATACTCCGTAACTTTTACTTTTTATCAAAAATATTCAATGTAAAGTTTTGATGTCTCTACGATTTTATTATATGTATAGATGTAGAAGAGAGAATCGAAAATATCTAGTACCTAGAATAAAATAGAAATAAAATGCCTAGCAGGTACATAAAAATCCCTTAAGCTTATACGCGGCGAAATCACAAGCAAGACCTAGTGATTTAAATACAATATGAATATATTTTATCAGAACAGTACAACTACTTTCTTAATGTAACTCGGCAATCATCGCATTGCCGAATTACATTAAGAAGGTAGCCGAATGCAAATTTCCATGTTCATGTCATTTATCGTGTATAATATTTTGAATTCAGAACTAAGTACTTTATTGTTGTTTTGAATTGATTTCCTTGTGATCTTTAGAGATCTGTAAAACTATTTTCCTTTATCAGCTTTCCTCCCAATTTTAAATTAATATACATTAATTTAAAATAGTATTAACAACTCTATATACTTCCAAATTGATTGAGAGCGTCCGGTCTGCACCAAGTGCAAAGGACAACTGATAGAAATCCGACGACTGACGAAACACGAAGTTTACCGTGCTATATTAAGAAAATAGTTGTACTGTACGTATATTATGTGAAAATCTAAACCAATGTTACTGTGTAAGTTTGCTAAGTTTTCACGCCACTAACTTCGATTCTAAGTAGCACCTCCGCGAGACTCCGTACGACATATCAATGAGGTTTCAAGACTTAGAGCTATCGTCTTAGGACTTAAGTATGTATTTGAACGATCGTATTTTAAGCTGTCTACCGTTCGTTTTGTATATTCATCATTTATATAACAAACGTTCATCCAAACTTCTGTTCCATTTTTACCAAACTAGCTAACAAAGATTTTTTGTAACTAGGAGAGTATCAAAATCTCGTTCTATTCGTTTGAAGCTCTCTAGCAAATTTATGCAAGGTTTTAGACCGAAGTGTTTAGGCTGCGCGTTGTCTGGCATTGTCGCATTTATCGTTTATAGGGTTCCGTACCCGGTCCAAACGGAGTCCTATTGCTGTCACTCATGTGTCCGTCTGTCATCTGTCACACATTTTGTTCCGAAGATTTTTTTAACTTCTGATTGACCTATGAACATGAATTTTTTGATAAGGTTTATTATTACGTATATTTTACTAAAAAAAAACAATAAATTTTCCCTTACGGCTTCTAATCTTGTACAATTCGCTCGGTGGATCGAAGAAAGATTGAGGCTTCCGAGATGTGGTGCTGGAAGAGAATATTGCGCATATCATGGATAGCAAAATGCATAAATAAGTCCATTCTCGACCAGTAGAATATCAAAACTAGACTCTCCACGATCTGCTACCAAAGTGTCCTAAATTACTTTGGCCACATCGCCCGAAGACAGTCAGATAACATGGAAAACTGGTTGTTGTAGGAAAAGTGTATGGGAAAAGGCCACACGGACGTTCACCCACTCGGTGGTCAGACCAGATCAGGGCCATTACGGGATTCAGGGTGACCAATGCCTTAAGAAGAGCCGAAGACAGAGCAACTCGTCAATGACTCCGTGAAAACTTTCCAAGACGGGCACGACCAGTAATGAAGACAACGAATAAGAAGAAGGCCAATATATTGACAAACTTGTCCTAAATGTGTGAAGTCCGACACGCACTTGCCCGGTTTTTGAACTCAGAAAGAAAATGAAACAGTTATAAGAAATACAGTTTCAAAATAAAGTGTTATTATTTTATTCAAATTATTATCGGTGCTTAGTTACGTCCAGACATGATTCAGTTACAATTCCTAATAGATATTTTACGTGTATTTAATTCCACGTAAACGTGCATACCTAACCAGCACTTATATTAATTGCTATACAACTAATGAACATTTCCATAAAAGCTTTTTAATTATTAAAAACAGACGTCTAGACTAAAATAACAGTTTATAAGGCTAGAATAAAAAATAAAGCTTATAATAATTTTCATTAGATATTTCATAAATAAATTCATGGACTTTATACCCTTTACGAATACTTATTTGTACATCAAATGGTTTAAAATTGCAAACGAATTTGCATAGCTAGGAACAATTTGGGACGTTGGTTAACAGGTCAGTTAACTGTCCCAAGAGTTATCAACTTGTTTTAGCACTTCAACGTTCTGTTTACTCTTTCTGGGTTACGGTACTCTAAAATGGTATTGTTGCCAGTTAAGTTACTAAAATTATAGTGTAACTGCAGAATTCCGTCATAAACTATTTTGAGGGAAATTTACTGTCAAACATCCAGTAAAAGTTGCTTGAAAATCGGTGGTCTTTCTCTAAGTGGAATATGATGCGTTATTCATATAAAAACCTGCCCAAATAGAAGATTAAAAAAAAACACATAGCATACAATTTTGTATCATAACTTTATTTACGTATCCCAGTTAAAATTTACATTAAATACAATAATAAAAATTATAAAATCCCAAAACAAAAACAACAATTTCGTGTCACTGTACATTTATATTTAAAAAGATGATGTCGTGCAAAGAATTGACGTTACCTTAAGTGAAAACACAGCCATAGATTAACGCCTATTTATTAAAACTATTAATTTTACTTTTTTATGTAAAACTAACTCACCAAAAAGCTTGAAAAGTGTTTCTGGAGGCAAAAGAAACGTTAAGGTTCTGGACAGATTACAATTAACGAGGCTGATTGCAAGGGGTGGGTACACATCAAAAAAACATTTGATTGATAGACGCTGACGCTGAATCATTACCAAAAGGCTTCAAGCTTTATTTGATCCCTTTTTGCGTCGCGAATCAATAAATATGATTACTAATGTGTACCCAGCTTTAGGGCTTTGGGGGTTTCATTGAATGTTCTGTACAATTTCATACATCGGACCCCAAATGGTCGTATACTATTTCTATGTTTTTACTAGTTACTGATTTAACAATATTCCTGAGCCCTTGACACAACATAGAATCAAGTGACGTTTCATTTTTCATTTTAAATAAAATGTCAAAAATCAACATATTTGTTTCACAACTTACGATAGTTTTATATTTAATTATCTATCAACTTATCAACAAATTCACTTTATAAATTTTTGATGATTTTACTAACGTTTTAGAAACGTACAAAAAATAATCATTCTTCAGCGATACATCATGAATGAGGTCTATGGGTATATTATTATTTACTTTTTATTTCTGTTTGGATTTTTCTACAGTGTTCTTATTCTAGCCAACTTTACCGACTTCTTCCTTTATGATTGTTAACTTTTTATTGAAAGCTCGCTTTATATTTTTCGTAAATAATAATTCTAAAGTTTTTATAGATTCTATGGCATTTTAGAATTACTTTTTAAAATAATAATTTGAACACAACACATCAGTGATCAGTTTGATTTAATTGTCTCTCCTAAAAATAAAGGCATTCCTACTTTTATTCACTTTATAAAGATTTTAACACATATCTATTGTAAATTTTTATAAAGAGAATAGAGATCAGTCTCTTACAAAAAATCAATGAATTTCTAGGATTTTATTCATCATCTTTCAGTTTTGATACATTATGGGTACTAGTGGAGCTTATTGCAAAACTTATATAGGTACAATCAAGGGTCAAAAGTGCAGTAGTACTTTACCGAAACCAATGTGTTTAAAGCTTTTTGGAGAAGAAGGTTAATCATCCATGAATAGTTTAAATACTTTAGATTCTATGCTATAGATTAAATCAGTTGTGAAAATTCTTCTATAAAGAACTTTGAGACACTTTAATTCTGGTACAGTAAGACTGTACTTTTGAACCTTGACTGTACAAACAAAACCTGGTTTCATATGTTTTGTATACATAGTTACATTTTTTGTATGTTCATACAGGCCGTTCCCGATATTATCTACACTTAAGACTAATATCACCAAACAATATTTCACACCAAATCTCATAAGCTCGACAACCTTGATATTTCTTTATAAGTCAGTAATATTATAGTTGCTATTAACACGCCTGTATTGACTACGTTTGTACCTGAAACAATGAAGAAGCAATAATTAGTAATGTTAAACACGTACAATAACGATAGGAATCATCCTAGGGAAGAAATAATTCTATTTGGCCCTTCTGTGAGATATATAGTAGTATTTTTTGCTTTCTATCAAATCAATAAAAAATTACAAAGATAAAATGCATCAATGTTTACGAGTGGTAAGTCCCCACTCTTAAACTTTGATGCATTATATCTTTGTCACTTTTGAGTAAAAAGTCTTTTAAAACTTGACGTTGCACGAACTTTCAAGTTATTTTTTGTTTACGTGACAAAGGTAAAAATACGTGTCTAATATATTTTAATTAATCTACCTAACGTGCATAATAGTAGTTTATGCAGCGGTCATATGATAGGGGTTATCACACGAGTTAAGGTCACACAAGGCAAACCATAGTGTGACAATAGTATCACACGAGTGCTTTAATACCTAATTATGTGCCGTTGCATACACTATTTTATCTTCACTCATACCGTTGAAATAAAACAAAAGTGGAAACGGAAAAAGTATGTGGTATGGCGGGCAATTTAAATTCTCATTGCGCATGAATTGTTTTTTTAAACGCAAACATTTATTTTAACCGACTTCCCAAAAAGGAGGAGGTTATCAATTCGACTGTATTTTTTTTTATTTTCATTTGTATTACCTCAGAACTTGTTACTGGATGAACAGATTCTGATGATTCTCTTTTTATTTAAAAGCTGGTGCTTGTCATGTGGTCCCGTTTTATTTTCATCAAGATCTGATGAAGAACTTCGGAAATATACATTAGAAGTCTTCAATAAATGACGGCAAATCAATCGGGATAGCTGCAATCGCATTTCTGTTTATTTTTTACACCATTTCAAAACATAACATCACACTAGTACCATTGGTATACTCTTATTCCACCAGTTTTGTTTAAATTTCATGTTATTGGGTTAATCTATTCTGGCGTCACTTTGGGCATTATTGGAACCTAGCCTATATAATGGGTCCTCTATGTACCACAACTAAAAAGTGAAAAATAAAAAAGCTTTTTACAAAAACAACAACCGACTTCCAAATAAAAACACTACAAAGTGAATAATAACTTCAATTTCGGAAGTCGGTGTCAAAAAACGAAGAAACGAAAACAAGAACACTGACTTCCGAAATTGAAGTTATTTTTCAGTTTGTAGTGTTTTTATTTGGAAGTCGGTTGTTTTTTTTGTAAAAGTTTTATTTTCAAAAAATTAAAGTGCCCATACGCGCCAATAAATTAAAAAGTAAAAGAGTGCCCAAAAAAGTAAGTGTTAATATTTTTTGAATTTATATTTTGAACATTACGTGGTGAGTGTAGATAAAAGTATTTTTTTGTAATCATCCCGATTACAGAAACCACACATCAAGTATTAAACGCAAACAAATACGATGTTTTTAACCAAATATACGTATAGGTTTTTCAGCAAACCAACGAGTGAATAGTTAAGCCCCAGCTAAAAATAATTTACTTAATTACATTATTTTCGCGTAAATGTTAAACGACCTAAATACAATAATATCCGTAATGTGCTTTTCGGTTTAATCCCTTGCGGTGAAAACATACATAATCTCACTTTATAATACACTAGAGGACGCCTCGCGGTTTCACCCACGTAGTTCCCGTGGGAATATAGGGATAAAAAGTAGCCTATTTCACCCGGGGATAGAGTAGCTTCCCAATAGTGAAAGATTTTTTGAAATCGGTCCAGTAGTTTTGGAGCCTATTCGGTACAAACAAACAAACAAACAAAAAATCTTTTCTCTTTATAATATTGGTATAGAAAAACGAAAATCATTTATTGGCAAATATGGCAAACCATAATTATGTAAATGTAATCGACATTTTCCCGATGTCTACCACTTGGTGGGCCACCACTGGGGGACAGCGGCAAGACTTTTAAAAATTATTCTCGTTGTCCACCACAGGAGGACAGTGACACGGATTTTTAAAATATTCTCGTTGTCCTCCACTGGAGTCAGTGACATGGATTTTTAAACATTCCCTATTCATTTCTCATAATTTCTAGAAATTGGCCCATAGATTTTGGACTTCCAATTGGGTTTCCTGAATAAACTGATCGCTGTAAACGTACTTTTTTGCGTTTTTTTAGACTTTTAGTTTTGAGTTATTTGCATTTTCGTCAAAAAAAAGGAAAAAACAAACTATATGAAACAGAATTGTGACATTGACACCCAGCGGTGGCCATAGGGAATGTTTAAAAATCCGTTTTACCGACCCCAGTGGAGGACATCGAGAATAATTCAAAAATCAGTGTCGCTGTCCCCCAGTGGTGGCCAACCAAATGGTGGGCATCGGGCATAATTATGTAAATGTTATACAGTTACATGAGTAAATGTTATAAGTTATAGTTCTGGTCATATTAGTGTAAAAAAATTAAAAATTAGAGCAGAAATCACGTCATCAAAGACAAGTTACGAGTAAGATATAGATCGAGTTAAAACAAATTTAAAAACAATATTTAAAAATCTGTACCAGTCTACCATAATATATGAGGCAATGTTGGTAGGGTTCAGTTGGTGTAATTTCAACATTTTGAAATCAATTATTGTGATTTAGGAAATAAAAACACACTGCAGAAAAGTTGTAAGAACTAACTTCATATTAACTACAAAGTTATAAAATTTATGAATCATACTATAATAGCAAAAACTTTTCGCAATCATCGTTTTCTTTGACGTCGACTGTACATAATTCAACCAGTCATCTAACCAAACTTTTGATTAAAAATGTACATAAAAGACTAGATTCTTTTTGAATCGTAAATTCTCAAAAATCTGATTTAAGCGAAACTTTTAGTCTATTAAACGAACTTTTTAGGAACTTCTAGCCATGTGAATTTTACTTTACGCAGAATCCTATAAACCAGCCAAATAATCCGCCTACATTTATGTTTTACCCGTTAGGTTTACCCGGATTTCCAATAATTATATTTATTAATAGAATCATGTAAATGGTACAGTACAGTCAAACGGGGTGAAATCGGACCGCAGGGGTGAATAGAAACAAAACTTTGAAGCGAATTTTCACATTATTAAATAATTGTTTATAGCATTTTAGTAGGTACACCAATATATTAAATAATTATTTAAAAATAACGATGCTTTGTTTGAAACCATTAAAGTGGTATCACAATTAAATTTCTAATCAAATTTTTGTTCCCATTCACACCTACATTCCTATTCACCCCGTTTGATGGTAGGTACTAAATAGATTTAAAAAATAATAGAGTTCATATTTTTAACTAGAGTAAGGGCTCTTTCAATTTAGACGTTTCGTGTTGGACTGCTGCGGAGTTAATTTTGCCATACAATTTATACACCAAGAGTGTAGTGCGGCGCCAGTGCCGCACATGCACGATAGCAGGTCGAATATGTGTGTGCATAAATTGAATGGCAATGCGCAGTACGACACCCGCACCACGGCTGCGCTGCAGCTGTCCCAGCCCTGAGTATTGAAGTTGGGATTAGTACAAGAAAAGAGAGGCCTCTATGCTCAGCAGTGTGAGAATTCGAAGTGATGTGCATGTTGACAATGAGCATCGATTTTCTGTCAAGAGGGCCTAGATATAAAACTTTTTAACAAAAACATTAAACCGACTTCCGAAACAACACACTACAAAGCGGAAAACTAACTTTCTTTCGGAAGTCGGTGTCTTTAATAATAATAATAATATAATAGGTATAAGGTAGGTATATTTTGCGTTGACACCGACTGCCGAAAAGAAAGTTATTTATTGCTTTGTGTTTTGTTTTGGAAGTCGGTTTATTTTTTTTTGTTAAAAAGATTTTATTTTTCCCTTTTTAGTTTTGGTACCTTATATTACCATGAAAATCATTGATAGCCAAAAGGCTTCTCATAACAATTGTTGCAAGCCTGATCACGACTGGGAACACGTTTTTTTTTACGGAGTTCCGGTGCCTACCTTCCGGCTTCACCAACCAGATCAGTTCAATGGTACCATTTTCATTAGAACCATTTATTTAAATTTACTTCATCACAGTTCTTGCACTATTCGAAATATCTTATACCTACTCAAAACATACTTCTCATTGAGAAGTTCCAAAAGCCATCTGTAGTCTTCCTCATCAATTCCACTTCACCAAACGATACTTTATGAAAGCAAAAAAAAAACGCTAAATGTATTCCCATAAAATTTGAGAATTTCGCTCGATTACCAAGGGATCCCCTCATCAGATCCTGTCTTTAAGACGACCCTTAATTGACGGAATAATCGATAAAATTATATTTAAAAAAATGTATATATAATCTACAGGCGTACATAGAACCTCCTCCTTTTTGGAAAGTCGTTTAAAAATGACGTTCTAACAGCGTTAATCATTATCCAAAAGTCCAAAAGATATGTGATTGAACTGCACTACTGAATTTTCACGTAGTATATTATACGAGACCCTCGACTTCTCGACAATCGATAGAATGATCTTAATTATAATGATCGGATAGAATCCCAAATAGCTCTACTACATTCACGGGATTCACATTACATGTAAAAACTTTAATATCAATAATACTTTTTTTTCTAATCGGTACACTTCTTGGACACTTAAAAGAAAAATTTCGTACTCACCACTATTATTAGACACATATTTAGACAGCTGCGTGCGCGAGTGTATAGTGATGATGGTGTTCGCGTCCCGCACTACCGGGGGCTCCACCAACAGTATTGAATCGCATCGCACGCGCAACGACCCGCTTGCTGTGGTGGGAACCCGCACCCGTAGGACCCGCCAAGAGCGACGCAGACCGCCAGGCTGGTTGCCTGTCACTTCAGTCTTCTGCCAGGCTTCGGGCTGTAAATAAGATAATGGTTATTCAAGGAAATGTTTAAGTATTAGACATAACATTAGAAGAACCCATCTTCTAATGTTATGTTCTCACCATAATATTAGATGGCAATCTGTGAACAGTGGACGGCAACCATAAACCCAGATGACAATCAAAATATAAGATGACTATCAGAATATGAGATAGCAATCAGAAAATAACATGGTAATCAGAACGTTAGATGGCAATTATAACATTTAAGATAGAAATCATAACATTTACACGGCAACCTATCTGATTATTGTATGACAATCACAATTAATTATAAGGTGGTAAAACATTCGATTCGATCCAGTCGAGGGTAAACGGCAGATAAAGTCCTATACGCTGGTTAGACCAAATCCGAACCTCGCTGAACGTCAAAGCCTCAGAAGCCGTGCATGTTGCTGAAAATAGGAGCAGGTAGAGAAAGTTTTGAAACCGTAATGTGGTCTTGAACCCTAGCATTGGATAATCGACGCGAGGAGGAGAAGGGTAAAATATTAGCAAAAAAAGGTATCGCATTGTCTTTCAATCGGATAGGAAATCAATAAGAGAAGATTATATTGTTTCATGGGTGTTTTGTGAACGAAAACTTGTAAGAAAATGAAGCCATGTCACTTATGAAAAATTCCAAAATATCTTGGACTACCACCAGAAACTCGTAGCGGTAGTTCCAAGTACCACATACAATCCTTTATGGTTACATCAGATAAGTCGCTTTAAGTCGATTGGACCTCTAATGGATTATCCTAGAGCAGTGGACAGCAGCATTATTAAACTAATGAAATAATACCCCACTGCAATCTATTCGGCTGCCATACGCCCAGATTATAACTTAATTGAAGCGATGGATGAACTAAATTTAATTTAGTTGTGGCAAAATATCAATTTTATGGCAACGTTTATTTTAGCCTGTTTACAAAATAAGGTTGTTTAACGGTAATTAGGTGCCTATAATTTCTGCTTTGTTTTTGTTAATATAAAATGCATAAAAATATTTGTTATTTCATCAGTTTATCGATAAATATACAAACAAACTAATAGTGAAAACAGAATTAAAAGTGATCGAATAAAAAAAAATTGACAATAACTTAATAGATGAAGAAGATATTTTTTTTTTTTTTTTTTTAATTAGATATTTATTTATTTATTAAAACTTTATGTGCAAGTACAAAGGCGGACTTAATGCCTTAGGCATTTTCTACCAGCCGACCTTAGGGTGGTGCAGAGATAAAATAAGGCAGGTGCAACTAAATTAAGGGATAAATTGAGAAAAAAAACATATATAAAAAATACATACAAACAAAAACAATAAAAACAATGCTATAGAGAAACCGAAAATATCTTATTATTCCTAGGACCAATCAGTGTGGCGACGCTTGAGAGAGGCCTATGTCCAGCAGTGGACGTCTTTCGGCTGAAATGACGATGATACCTGTTATGCCGAAATAGAGAACGTTTCGGTAGCACATGTACTTGACAAAAGCTCTCGTTAATCGAATTAAATTTTGCCTCAGGATTCAATGCTAGTAGTTGGTAGAGCTCTTTGTGAAGGAGATTACTTCCTATCCTTATTTGAACACAGGAAACGTAGGTGTAGAATCCATGCGGTTAATTATAAATTCTATTCTGTCTTAATATATCCTGTGACTGCTGATGAGAACTGGCTCTTATTGAGCAGGGTGAGAATGCCGGGTGCAATACGAATGCAGCTGATGCAAATAATTATCGTGGGGAATTCCTCTAAGTTGATTTAAATAACCTAATTTGTAAATATTTTGTGAATCTGAAAACTATTGGTGTACTAAATCCTATGTACGAAATGAGAAAGGATCCGATCCTACTATAATAACACTAATATTATAAAGGCGAAAGTTTGTGAGTGTGTTTATATATTTGCTACTCTTTCACACAAAAACTACAGAACTGTTCTGGATGAAACTTGGCACAGAGGTAGAGTATAGTCTGGAATAGCTTGTTGGATATTTTTTATCCTGAGAATATGTTCCCTTGGGATATTTTCGACATTCACGAGGGCAAAGCCGCTGACAGAAGCTAGTATACGACATAAGTGTGATAGTTTGTGAGTCGGGATGACTGGTTGTTACTCTTTCATGTAAAAGATTATGAACGCACTTTGATGAAAATTTGTAGTGATGTAGCTTATACGTATATCAGAATAACACATGGGCTCTAAAAGGGAGAAGTACTCATTTGCGTCAGTGGAGCGACAGCTAGTACTATAATAATACCTTTTAAATGTCATAAGAATACCCTGTCTGCTAATTATAATTTTAGAAAACTACACAATACTCGAGCAATATTTCTGGGGAGCTTGATGAACCATTTTCCTAGAGGAAAAGAAACTACCCTCTTACTTTGAATAAGTAATAACTAACTTGAAACTACATTTAAAAAATTTGATTGTAACAATAACGAAATACGTAAAATTTCAATAAATTCAAAAGGTGAATATCAGAACAAAACATGTTTATTAAAAGCTGTTCACTGTGTTTTGTAAAACTAAACAATTGTCATATTTGAAAAAAACACCGTAAAAGCAATTTTGTTTTTACCAAAGTGTGACGTGGCTTTGCACAGAGGGGGTTCTGGTCTTTTGAGAGGTCACGGGACCCCTTGTACGTGCTGATGGTGATCATCGGGGTGGTTTTAGTGAAGTAAAAATCCCACAGCCCCTGGTCTTTTCCACAAAATTCCAGGCTCCCTTTGAAGGTGCCCCAGTAAAAAAAAAGGTATGAGTATTTAAATACGAAGGGTTCCGTACTACATGATACAGTTTGCAAATGGTTTGACAGCCAGCATTGCACACATACAATCTGCCTCCCTTTTCCTAACTATGTGGGGGTTGGAATCCAATCTAACCGGATGCAGGTCAGTACTTGTATTTTACAGGAGTGACTGCCTATCTGACCTCCACAACCCAGTAACTGGGTAATACGATACTGGGTTCTCTTTGGCAAGACTAGTGACATTGCACACACAATAATATTTGCAGACAAGTAAAAAACCTTGTCACATTGTTATTTCATGCTACATAATTAATCTAAGTAATAATAATAATACGGCATACTCAAATGGACTCAAACGGAACTTGACGCCCTGGATAGGCGGGTCCGTACACTGCTGACTGCATATCGAATGCATCAACCACGATCGTCAGTCATGAGATTGTATATCCCGCGGAAGTGTGGAGGCCGAGGCTTTTTAAATGCCAAAAACCTCCACAACCGCGAGATATGCAATCTCAGAGAATATTTTCTAAACACCGACGTGGGTATTCATCGAGATGTAGTAGCAGTGGACAAGGGACTCACCCCGCTCTCCTTGGCGAATGAGAACTGGCGCAAGCCTGTAGTGCTAACGACCGCAGGGAGGTATGGCAGAGTAAGGAGCTTCACGGACGCTTTTTTCGGGCCCTACATGGGTCCGATGTAGACCAATCAGCGTCCGTAGCCTGGCTGCGATTCGGTGACCTCTTTGGGGAAACCGAAGGTTTCGTCTGTGCAATTATGGACGAAGTTATCATGACGAATAACTACCGGAGATTTATTGTGAAGGATGGCACGGTTGACATCTGTCGGGCATGTCACCGTCCGGGTGAATCGATCCGCCACATTATCTCTGGTTGTTCTCGTCTAGCTAACGAAGAGTACTTGCATAGGCACAACCTTGTAGCCAGGATTATCCATCAGCAACTTGCTCTGAAATACACTCTTGTGGCGTCGGAGGTGCCATACTACAGGTATGTGCCCGACCCAGTTCTCGAGAATGGCAATATCACATTGGACTGGGATCGGTCCATCATCACTGACAGGACTATTATCGCTAATAAGCCTGATATAGTGGTGGTGGACCGAATCGAGAGGCGTGCAATGATTGTTGACATAACTGTCCCGCATGACGGGAACCTCGTGAAAGCCGAGAAAGATAAGCAAATCAAGTATCTTGACTTGGCTCGCGAGGTTGTCGACATGTGGGATGTGGATACAGCGATCATTGTACCGATAGTCGTGTCAGCCCATGGCTTAATAGCCACGAGCCTCGACCAACACCTTAGGAGGCTCTCGTTAGGCGGCTGGGTCAAGGGCCTGATCAAGAAAGCAGTACTGCTGGACACGGCTCGTATTGTTAGGAGGTTCCTCTCTCTGGAGCCCTGACCGCCGGTAGCTTGGACCCTGTTCCCGATACCGGTGGGCCTCTATTTTTTATATTTTTAAATGTTTTTCTTTTTTGTGTGTATTAAAAATATTAAAAAATGTAAGCAATAAGAAATAAGTTATAATAATAATAAAGGAATAGTAATAATAATAGTAAAAGATGGCACGGTTGACATCTGTCGGGCATGTCACCGTCCGGGTGAATCGATCCGCCACATTATCTCTGGTTGTTCTCGTCTAGCTAACGAAGAGTACTTGCATAGGCACAACCTTGTAGCCAGGATTATCCATCAGCAACTTGCTCTGAAATACACTCTTGTGGCATCGGAGGTGCCGTACTACAGGTATGTGCCCGACCCAGTTCTCGAGAATGGCAATATCACATTGGACTGGGATCGGTCCATCATCACTGACAGGACTATTATCGCTAATAAGCCTGATATAGTGGTGGTGGACCGAATCGAGAGGCGTGCAATGATTGTTGACATAACTGTCCCGCATGACGGGAACCTCGTGAAAGCCGAGAAAGATAAGCAAATCAAGTATCTTGACTTGGCTCGCGAAGTTGTCGACATGTGGGATGTGGACTCAGCGATCATTGTACCGATAGTCGTGTCAGCCCATGGCTTAATAGCCACGAGCCTCTACCAACACCTTAGGAGGCTCTCGTTAGGCGGCTGGGTCAAGGGCCTGATCCAGAAAGCAGTACTGCTGGACACGGCTCGTATTGTTAGGAGGTTCCTCTCTCTGGAGCCCTGACCGCCGGTAGCTTGGACCCTGTTCCCGATACCGGTGGGCCTCTATTTTTTATATTTTTAAATGTTTTCTTTTTGTGTGTGTTTTGTAAAAATATTTAAAAATGTAATAAATAAGATAAAAGTTAAATAAAAGACATAATAATAACTGTACAGTAAAACGCCCATAACTTTTGAATGACTAAAGCGATTTCGAAAGCTACATCTTTCTGTTGATGAAAACACAAACACACAGGTACACACGTTAAACTTATTATACCTCAATTTTTCCATGGGGGGTTAAAAACACAAAATAATCAAAACCGCTGTAAAAATAAACTAATTAATTTTATTTCGAGGAAACCTCTTTCTCTGGCGACTATTTTGAAGCCTATACAGGTAGCCGGAAAACCGAGTGATTATATTATCCTGTTTTATATTTCCAACGTGGAGCCCTAAAAAGGTTTTAAATAAAAAACCTTAAACCCCGCTACGGGAACATTGATTTTGTTAGGCACCGTTACATTTGTTATTGAGATGAATGGGATAATATTTACCAAAAATATGTTATGTGTGAATGATTAGGTACCTAAAAACTCGATTTGTTACGTTATTACTTTGAATATATTTATGAAATATAGAACCATTTATTTTTTTAAATCTGTGTAATATATGGGTAGGTAGATACAGTGGATAAAATATAGCTGATACACATAGAGCTGATATATGTGAGATCAGTAACTAAGATTTCGTATGGAAAGAATAAAGAATCCAGTGAATGAACTAAGTGGTCTTAAAGTAACACCGATGACTGAAAATTTGTATGGAAATCGGTTGCATTTGTATGTGATGTGGAAAATGTAATGCCAATCATGGCCTGTAAGGAGCTGACGGTAGTGATTAATCAAATGACGGCAAATAAATACGTAGGAGTAGAACTCCTACTCCATTTTATGTACTTGTTAGGATGATACTTGATAAAATGTACTCCCTAAAATTAGATTAAAGGGAACTTTATAGAAATTAACAGTATTCCGTTGACAGGCCAGTGAAGACATGATAAATGGTTTACCTACATGCATTCCCTTTTATTGTGTGTATGTTTGAAGGCTAGTAGCTCAGACAAAACCGTCTCGAAGATCGATTGATCTTTGATGACAAGGAACGTCTCTAATTGGGTTTATCCTATAGATAGTCCTTGGGATAACTATTTATGCCAATCGTTGCAGGAAAATTTATTAGTAACATTTTTAGAAAGTAACACTGTAAAATATTGGTTCAATCAGTGCCATGCTGTTTTTATCCGGAATTAAATAATCAAACTTAGATAAAATTTGTTTTTACGAAAAATTGTACAGAAGTCAAACCCTTTTTTTTCTTTTTCCTTTTCTTGAGGGAAATGAGGTATTTGACTCACCCCGCGACGTCTAAGATTGGCGCGCGTGAAACACTACGCGCCACCACCTCGGGTCCACCCTCCGCCTCAATCCCTAACCTAACCTTGACAACTGTTTAATCATCTACAAAACATGACCGATTCTCGTTTAAAAATATAACAATAAAAAAAAAAATAACCAAAAACTTTTTAAGTGCCAGAATACGAAAAGATCCTGTCCTCATCCAACACGGTATACACAATATTATTATCTATCAAAGATAAAAACTGCAAGAAAATAACAACCACCAATATTAGTATGCTATTTTTTACTCAGAATAATGAACCAGGTTTTCAAGTTAATTGATTCATAGCTTTTTAATTAGAACCTGCGAACGACGTTGCGGTGAGTTTACGTTTAATTTTGTTCATATTTTATGATAAAAATTTAATTTGATGTTAAAAAAAGTATTTACTCACAATTTGAAAATAAAGATTCTTGCAACATATCTTCGCATAATTGGATTATTCGAAGATATTATTTCTATTTCTACTAGTAATAATTATAATAGGTACATATTGAAGTTTACTTATCCCATATAATATGGAAAAAACAAATAGTAAAAAATCATGGTAAAACCTCATGTTCTTATGAAAAATTACTAGAGAGGCGGCATGGTGTTTTCAGATTCTTTGTGGGAGGCTTTGCGTTAGTGAGATTGGCAGTACCTACTTGGATATAAGGCCTATACGGTGTGACGGGCTGAAACATCCAGGGTAGTTGTCATAATAATCATTTCAGCCGAAAGACGTCCACAGCTGGTCATGGGCCTCTCCCAGCGTCGCCACACTGATCGGAGTATCAGTAGAAATCCGATATAATATAACCCTCAGTTCTCCCCAGATGGGAAGAATTCATAACTTTCTGGTTTTCCAAGCATAAAAAAGGAAATTGGATGAACCACAATCCAACGATTCGAAATACGAATTCATCTACCCGAAATAACGCAAAAAAGAAATCGAACAGCCAGTATCATATATTTTCCAAAATCTAATTATAAACATTTTAAGGTTTTACTGCTGGGAATAAAGGAAGAGCATTTCGGCCAAATATACTGGCCTTTTTAAAAGGCCATTAGTGAAGATTTAAAGAGTACCTCGGCTGCTTAGAGTCGCTTAACAATGAGCCAACGTAATGGCAAACAATGCAAGTCCACTTCATACAAAGGAGGTCCGTAAAGTGGGAAGTCATAATAATATGCAAGGATAAACCACCTGCATTATTATATTATTAACAAACGTATTTGGAGTTGGCTTAAGAGGGATAATTCTAGCTTAAAGACTGTTTTTGTGGTGACTTTTAAGCCTTTATCAGATCGTCCATCTGTTTGAGGTTCGAGGCTGTCCTACGGTCTACTACTAATTAAAATCAGGGATAAAATAATCTATTTTAAATAGACTATATAATAAAACCAATCTTTCAAAGACTTTGAATTCAATCAACATTGATCATAATTGAAGAAACCCCAACATAAAAGTAATCATGAAATAGTTTTCATTCTAACTTTTCTTCGAAAATCTATGAATTCATATTTGGAATTATCTTCTTTCTGCCTACGGGAATCTCAAAATATAGGTTGAGAAGACTATTTACGAATCAAGAGACTTTTGCTGAGAGAAATTGGAAATAGGCCGTTCGCTAAATTAAATCCGAGCATTTTATGAATGTTAACAATAGTCGGAAGGTCGTGGTTTAATCATAAATATATTTTCGGTACCATGACGACTTATATTTGTTAAACAGGGATTTATTAAGTACTAGCTTCTGCCATCAGCTTTGTCCGCGTAAAAGAAGGAAATCATCGCAAAGGAATGTTTTCTTCAAGGAAAGTACGTACTCCTGGAATAAAAAGTATCCTAAGTCCTTTTCTAAGGTACAATCTATCTTTGTACAAAAAATGATCAAAATTGGCTCACTGGTTTATGCGTGAAAATAAATCAAAAAAACAGGTACAGGTTTCGTACTTAATAATTATTATGTATAAATATTAGAACCAAACAAATTCACTATCTCTTTATTTTAGCTGCTCTACTGCTCACTACTTATTTAAAAAGTTGCCATATCAATCAAACTATCTCAAAATAAAGTATTCCCATGTCAATACGAAACGTTTTTAAATTAATAAGCCACCTATACAAAGTTAAGAGGACATTTTATTATTCTGAACCTCTTCTTGAGGAGTATAATCCTCTCAAATTGGATGCCTGTGTGACATGACAAGAAACATACCTATTCTCTTCGGACTATACTCAGTATATTGTCAGTACAACAATAGACACGCTACGACAATGTAAAATTCATCTTGATAATAGAAATATGTTCTTCATAAGACGGCTACTTTCAGAACATATGAAACGTTGTCAACTTGTAATGCCTGAGTATGCAAAGTACTGAGTTTAGCAAGGCAGATAACTGAGCTCAAATTTAAACAAATTATGTTTTTGGAAACATACAATAGTAGGTACATTATTGCAAAGGCCGGGCAAAAGGAAATTGCAGGTCGAGTATGAGAATGAAGGCCGAACCGTAGGCGAGGACTTCACTAATACGAGACAGGCAATTGCCGTTTCCGCCGAGGCCTAAATGATGGTTTTCTCAAAAGAATGCAGTGAAATAACACATATTTTTTTATATTACCCATTTAATTTATTAAAAGTTACAACAACATTGCTAGAGCGTTGTAATGTTCTAAATTCAAAAAACGCTCCTGCAATGGATTTTATCAACATTGCTTCAGCGTTGTAATGTTCCAAATTCAAAAAACGCTCCTGCAATGGATTTGATTTTCTTTGTCCGTAAATTCGATACCTCGCGTGTTCTGTTTTCGAATCTAATGACAATTGTTCCATGCATGTTTGAGAAAATATACCTAATAATAATTAAGAACTGATTGCTAAAATCCATGATCAAGAATATCTAATAATTAATTTTATAAGTATGAAACATAATTATTCCTTAGAGAAGCACAATGCATCTCAATCATAAGAGTTCAAGCCAATGAATTTGTATGTAAGTTCTGCAAGTGATTATAGCCATCGAAACACCATTGGCTCAGCTGACACGATTAGGGGCTTAGTTCGACGAAACTATTAATGAATCTAAAATTGCATTGCAATTGCGATCTTCCTTTATGCGTGGATTCTAGCCGTAAACCCAATCACGATCGAATTAAGCAAATTGATAGCGAAGGCAGTTGTGTACGAACTTTTTGTAGCTGTAGCGTCGGATATTAATTGGTACATCAACGAGGTGATGTACCAATTAATATCCGACGGTGGCAGAGAGAAATCGGACGTGCATTTCAGGAACACTTGCTCCCCAGGTTTCAACAATTTCGGCGCTCCGATTATCACGGGATCCGCCTGTTGCATAGCTGAACACAAAATAGATTTGAATACATCGCACAATCCATCATCTAGGTGTCATAATTTTGTTACAAACTTTCACTAGTACCAAATAGAACCGCCAAGGGAAATCGAGTATCGCAAAGTTCTTTGCAATCGTAGATGGCTGCTAAACTAATTAAAAGCCTTAAATTCGAGTTACGCTATTGTTAGGCTGAGGCCATATTGATGTCGGTGGTGGGAGGTTTGTGCTGTTCAGATAATTGCACCGATAAAACTTGTGGTTTTAGAGGCGAGCGTGGTACGCCTATTAACGAAACCTTGAGCTAGACACTGTTAGTGTCATCGATGTGCCCTCAGCCTTAAACAAGTTATTTTACGTGAGTATTATGAACATAATATAACTTTAAGACATTTTTTTCTTATAATTTCGTTATTAACTTCCACAAACATAATATCTATATGAATATTTCTTTGTGTTAACAGATAATGTAGGTAGGTAGGTAGACAACTCACATTGCAAAGCTGATCAGTTCCCTTTGTATGTGGATGTGGTAGGTATTTGCAAGTGTTTGGGAGCTTGAGGACCGTCGAGTAAACTACTTAGCGACAATTAACTAGTACAGTGTGTACTTGTAAATACAATAAATCTTCTGACAAAAGGACTCAGGGGTAACAATAATGTCTTGTCTAGTAGTAACTTTAGAATTATAATCGTGACAATCTAGGAAGTCGGATATGATAGCTATAAAAATACTTAATATGTCACTGAATAATTATTTCACCAGTACGATTTTTGTGCCATTATGTAATATTGGCAATAATAGGTCCTTTATTCACGGCTGTTAAAGATAGTTATATCTGAGCCTCTCTGACGAAACGTCAATGACCTTACTCGGCTAGACTATTTATAAAAGTGAAGTACCTATATAAATTAGGCCAATAGAAAGGAGACGAGGAAATGAAAAAGAATTTCAGAGGGTTTGAAAGAAAGGTCACGGTGTAGGATTTCAAATGAAAGCTTCATGAAGCACATAACTGAAAAATAGGATTATAGATACATTACTTTGTGTTCGTTTTCCTTTAGAGCTTTTGAGGAAAAACTGAAACCAAATTATATTTACCTGATCCGTTTATGACATGATCACGCAAGGAAATTCCGAGCATAGCCTTCTCCAGAAATAAGGATATCCGCACGAGAACCAAAGTTACCGACATAGCCCGAACAATTGCCAAACTTAAGTGGCAGTGGGCAGGGCACATTGCTCGCAAAACGGATGGCCGATGTGGCCGAAAAGCGAACGTGAACCGGGAGACGATACGTTGGAAGGCCTCCCATTAGGTGGACCAATGACGTGGTTAAGGTTGCGGGGAGGCGCTGGATGCGAGACGCTCGGGCTCGGTCAATGTGGCGACGACGCCTGGGGGAGGCCTATGTCCAGCAGTCTTTCATGTTTCGGCTCAAATGTTGATCCGTTTATAAGAACTAAAACAAAATGAAAGCTATGTATGCATATGACAGTTCCTACCGTACGGTATTATTTGTCGATTTCATTATAAGTGTACCAAAATTGCCACAGAATGTGAAAATTAGCGTTCCTGAGGTAAATTCTGTATTAGTTAGCTGAATTTCAAAGGTAGCCCATTTCATATCGTACTAATTTGAATAATCTAATGGAATTCAGAATACTAATCATAGTTAAATATGTTTGTAATTATCACGCTGGTATTTCTTAGAGTTATAGACAGAGGAAGGGGTACAGTTATTTCTTTTCTTCAGTACGTAAGTGTTTACTTAAGTATTAATAGAGCTCATTTATGATCTCTTTGATTATCCATTAAAGCGACCAATAGAATAATCTACATTTATCAAAGGCTTTTGCAGTAGTACTTTCTCAAAAGCCAGCCAGTAGTCTGCATTTTGATAACTCCGATATTGGTGGAGGGAGTATCCTGAGGAAACCTACAGCCTTGTTGCGTAATGAATTCGGTAACGCAAATAGCAAATGGTATGCAAAATCGACCAATTACATGCGAGATGAAAGACGCGATGTGGATTTGCGTCTATGTGATTGGTCGATTTTGCATACTTTTTGCCTTGCCTAATTCATAATGCAATAATGCTGCTGGACGTTTTATAAGCCTACGTTGTCCCTGTGCAGGGTAAGGACCTTCTTTCAACATCGCCCGGTCTATTGCGAGCGCGGGCTAACTGATCAAAAGGTTCAGCTTTATCGGCCATCTCAAGGGTTCCCTTGCAAATTGATTGCAGAATAAAAGCGAATGTGTCCTTGCAGCGGTACATTTGTAGGCGAGTATTGAGTCTAGATTAATGCCTGTTTAACATCTCCTATAATGATCTAGTGAAATAATGGTTATTATTAGAGACCGGATGCATTTGCATGTTTGCATATGCATTTGCATATTTAAGCCCTTTTTACCGGTTATTGGTATTGGTTATTTGAACTAAAAACTAGTGATGCTGCTTATTTTCGTACAAATATCGACGTAGAATCAACCATTACTTTCTTTTATTTTTTCTTATATTAATGTTTTGAGTGATCAAAGACAATACTTAGTAGCAAATCTTTAGATAGGTACCTACGATTTTTTTATTTACAATATGGATTTATAAAATAAATAGTAAAATCAAATAAAATGCACAGATTATATGTGGTTTAAAAATAAAATAAACAATAATAACTATGTCTTCATTGCTTGATGTTGCATATTTTGCCAACTTTCATGCATATTTTACGCGATTTTCATGCATATTTGAATATATATTTCGAGCTGTTTATGTTGCATATAATCCGGTTCCTAGTTATTACACATCTGGATAACCTTTAAAAATACAGGATTGAGGTTATTAGACCCATAAAAAAATCTGATCCCAAATACCTTTATACCGTATCAGATACTGGTTAATCTTTCGTACGAGGAGATAATAAAATAATGAGGTTATTCCGTGACCGTCTCATTGATTCTACGCTAATGCCTCTTGGGTGCTTTCGTAAGAAAATATTTTAGGAGATATTTTGCTAACGGTAATATTTTGGCCTTGGGTGGTCCATAATAAGTATATTTTTATGTTAGAGGGATAGTAGATAGTTACGAGTGTGTTTTTTTTTAAATACATGTCTAAAATCATCATCTTCCTGCCCTTACCCTATGTTACTTGGGGTCAGCACAACACGGTTTCTTTTTTCATGCCGTCCTGTCCCCTGTCACGCTATCACTGACTCTTTTTTTCTTTCATATGAATCTTCACACGGTCTCAGATCTTTTCTTTGATCTTCTGCTCTCTCTCCATCCATCCACATATTTTGTATTCATAACTCTTTTAGTAACATGCGTTTTAGCCCTCCTCATCATCTGACCATATCAGGAAAAAAGGTTTCCTATAACTTCTATGTCACTGGCGCAACTTTCAAACTTCCTCTAATATACTCATTTCTCACTTTATTCGTTCTCTTCACCCCGCACATCCATTTTAAAATTCTCATCTCTGCTACATACAATCGTTTTGATGCTATAAAAGGTATGAAACAAGATAATACTCGTATTCTTATACTGTGATTTTTAATTTCGTAGACTAAACTGACAGCTGCCAATGACCTTATTTTTTTTTAAATGTTGCAAGCGCGGAGCATAGTGTTGTAGGTAAGGCTCAATCATAAGTGATTCATCGAATCGATGTGACATGACTCCTCAATTTAAATTCACTAATTGGTGTAAATAAATGTTTTATGAATATAAACGTAATATATTTAAATATAACAGTAATCATACACATAGTGCATACAATTTTATTGCGTTAATATGAAATCAACAATAAAATAAATGCGACTGATAAAATGAAGTCTGACAAAGATGAGTAGAAAATAAATAAAAGTAACTGGTTTCTAAACATTTTTTTTTGCCAAGAAATAGTTTCATTTTCGATCTATTTCGATTTTCGATTAACTTTCGATCACTCAGGGTAGTTAGTATACGACACTTATTTTATGTAACGATTAGGTGACAACACCCCATATGTCAGTTTAGTCTACGAAGCCAAAAAAATAATAAAAACATAGATACGTATAGATGATAGCCGTGGACCACCACCACCTTACCATAAATATTCCTTACTATTGCTCTAATGTATTATTGTGTAAACAACCCGCAGCTATAACAAAACAGTATACTTTTCTAACATTACAAAGCATGTATTCCCGAGGAAAAGTGTACCGATGGTACGAGTAAGCCCACATTTCACCAGTTATGTATAAGTCATGTAAGTAATTGGGTTCAAGCTTATTGCCATTAACCAGTCACAAATCTAGTCTCCAGGCTGCTTCTAGGAAATTCCAGATTGACAAATCCAATAACACTTTTCCCAATCCAAGAATTAGACCAAGGACACTTGCTTTTTATTTTACCTTTTCCCCAAAATCGAGCTCTTCTTTAACCACTTTCTCTTATTTCTCACAGTAGTGTTTCGCTATAAAGTCTCGTCTCACAAACTCACATTGTATAAAGCACCATTTACAATTTCAGTTCCTCTCAAGCAAACTCCACTAGCTCAGTTCAGTTCTCTAGCTAGAATCAGAACAGAAAAAACCACGGTATAGAAAACAAACGCCCCGTTACTCTCACAATGAAAACTTGCTTTTGTTTTAAATCTTCTGTATTCTATTTTTAAAAACAACAAACCAGTGTAAATAAATCGTTTATCATAATTAGCATAGGACCGTATAATATTTTTATTTGACAGTTAAATGGATGGAACTTGAATTATTGGGTGTTAAAATTATTATTTTTATAGTTCTCTCTCGTCATAACAACGGAAACCCATGTACATAAATATTTATACATAAATTTTGTATTTATGTTTTTATAGTAGAAAGTGTTATAGCCAATAAAAAAGTGTTTCTAAAATAAGGAGACAAATAATTAAAAGTACAAAACTCGAGGCTGGTTTTTTTTTGTTAGGTACTGATTTCCAATTATTTTTACCCCACTACGGCAAAGCAAAAGGGAGGGTTATGTGTGTATGTTCATCAGTTCCTTCGTAACGTCTAAACTACTTTTCATAATTTGACAAATGAGGTGTCGTTGGAAGCGTCTTGTTTTTCCGCTGGTCGTGACGTCATATAGCGTATACTATGTGATGTCACGTTAAATTGTATATGGCGCCCTCTCTCAAGGGGCACGAAGTAAAGAGCAAAAGAAGATGATCATCTCCATCATGTGTGGTATTGTCGAACAGGGATAATAAAATGAAGTGAGAGTTCCATTCATCATATTTTCTCGAGCGTATCGTTTACGAGATATATCCCGTCAAAGTCATGAAAACCATCAGCGCGCAAGCAGGGCTCACAACATCGAGCCTACGCAGTTGTCGGACTCTTCATCGGACAGCAGACACAGACCACCAGCGAAGCATCCGTGAGTTCATCATAGAAAAATATATATATTTATGAGTATCCGTACAGGCATTGTTTTTAAGAAATAAAACACCATATCACTAGCATATATTATATAAAACTAAAATTGTAATCATCCCGTCCCCTCACAAACAACATGTCCACCAAAACCACAGCCCCCAAAACGACCACGGAGGCCGCAAGGGCCCTCAGATCACTCCGTGAGAAGGTCCTTAAAAACACAGCTAAGTCAGTAGTCTCGGAACAGTTGGCGCGTCCATCACAAAAGCCGCGGGCGGCTAAGGCGGCGTCGGAGTCGGATGTGACAAGCAGGACACCGCCTCTGCCGTTGGCGCCTGAGACTCACACTCCGAAAGATAGCCCCAGGGTCTCAGAGATCGTCATCAACTGGGAGCAGTGTGGCATATCCCCCCCCCCCCGCCAGATCATCTCGGACGAGGAAAGCTCGGTGGCCTCCACAGTGAGCCAGGCCGACCGTCCACAGAGTGGACGGCAAAGCCTCCTCTATAGGACACCGGGAAGGGGCACAGGTGTGGAGATGGACTTGGCCACGAGAGAGGCAAACGAACTTCTCCAGAAGGGAAAGGACGCCTTGGAAGCCGCCGGAAAAATGAAACTCGAGTGTAAGGTCACAGCCCATGAGTGCCTGCAGGGCCTTTATGAGGTGACTTTCATTGGCGGACTCCCGAGCACGCCACAAGTACAATCTCGAGAAGGAGCGCTCTCGACACGCACAAGAGCTTGTGCGTGTCGAGAGAGCTCACAATCGGGAACTTGCGGCTGTGAATAAGGAGCTCACCCTGATGCGGGCTGACGTCTCGGAAACAAAAAAAAGAGGCGAAAGGGATCCGGGAATGGCTCGGTCACGAGACTCTTGACGCCTTAAACGGCATAAAGGAGTTGAAAGGCGAGGTGGCAATGGCGAGCCTGAAAAACATAAAGGAGCACGAGAGGACAAGGCAAGAAAGTGCGAGGACCCCAGGGGATCCCAAGTGGGACCCTATGGGGGCCGGCCTATCACGCCTCGACACAAATATCACCAGCATCTCCAACCAGCTGGACGTCCTCCGGAGAACTCTTGAAAGGCTCAAAGAGGACCTCAACCGGCCAAGTGACACAGAGACGGACCGGAGTAGCCGCGAGACAGGCCTACTCACGACCGCGGCTTTCGAGGAGGAGATGGCGAATTTAACCGCAAAGCTGCAGACCATCGCCAACAGGCCTGTAGCCTCACCCCCACCACCACACACACCCATAAACATATCCGAACACCTCAAACCTATATCGGATAGGCTGGAGCTTGTCTTGGAGGACCTCCGCGTACTGCGCGACAAAGAGCCGCAAATCCAGGCGCCCCCAGCGCTGAATCTGGAAACGAAGCTCGCAGTCGGGGAGGTAAAGAAGACGCTCCAAACTATACAGAAAGGGGTGGCGGACCTGGGCAAAGCGGATAAACCGCAAACACAACAACAGGGCCCCAAAACCTTTGCCCAGGTCGCCAGTACACCAAAGCCCCCCATACCACCCACACAACCCAACCACACCCTGATCGTCTCGTCGACGAATCCCCGGCACACTGGGGATAACGTGATCGAGAGGATCAGGACCGCTCTGGACCTTAAGTCAACCGGAGCCCGGGTCGACACCGTACGGAAGGCGCGCAACCAGAAAGTGGTCTTAAGGTGCGCCAGTAAGATGGACTTGAAGAAGATTAAAGACCAGGTCCAGTCGAACTCAGAGCTCAAGGTCCAGGAGCCGAAACCGCAAAATCCCTTAGTCTGCATCAAGGGTGTGCTGTCCAGCTACAGCGACGGGAAGATCGTAGATCTCCTTAAAGCGCAGAACCAACACCTTCTGCAAAACGTCGCTGTGGAGGGGCGGACCATCAAGATGCGCTACAGGAAGCGCGCAAGAAACCCCCACGAGTGCCACCCCGTTCTGGAGCTCTCCCCGGAGCTCTGGAAATCCTACACTTCTGTCCAAAAAGTCCATGTGGGCATCAAGCGTTGCTCGATTGAGGACCAGTCCCCACTAGTTCAGTGCACAAAGTGCCTTGCATATGTACACAATAAGTCCATATGCAGGGCTGCACAAGAAGTCTGCGGCTACTGCAGTAGACCGCACAATATCAGGGACTGCCTCACTCGAGCGGACGGCAAACAGCCCACATGTGCAAACTGCAAGGTAGCACACGGGACTGGCAGCAACCTGGCACACACAGCTTTCAGCGAAGACTGCCAGGAACGCCAAAAGTGGGACGGCATAGCCAGATCGCGCGTATCCTATTGCTATGGGCAACAAAAGCACACCAACAAACCAACCAGTCACCCCCGAAATCATCTCAAGACCGACAACAAGATTGCGGTTCATCCAAGCAAATCTTCACCGCTCCAAGCTGGCCACAGAAGAACTCCACATGGCGGCCCAGGCAAGGGGAATTTCAGTAGCACTTGTTCAAGAGCCCTACGTAGGAAGAACAGGTGTGATGAAACAAAAACCCGGCACACAAGTCATCCAGTGCAGCCTCAACCGCAAAAAGCCAGTTAAGGCAGCGATTGTTGTTTTCGGTGACAACCTGGAGGTTATCCAAGACCCCCAGCTTGTGACCGAGAACGTTGCTGCTGTCTTGCTAAAGGCGGGTCAGCTCAACTTTGGAGTACTGTCGGTCTATTTTGAGGGTGACCAGGACATCGAACCTTACCTATCCGAAACACAATACAAGACACACAAATTGAACACAAACAACATCGTGGTGGGAGGAGACGTGAACGCCTGGAGCCATTGGTGGGGAAGTGTTTCCGAAAACCATCGCGGGGCGGCGTACAGTTCTTTCCTCAATGAGCGGGATCTCCACATCCTAAATACGGGCCAAACACCAACGTTCGAGATATACAGAAATGACAGGTGGTGCACAAGCATCGTTGACGTGACAGCTTGCAGTTCGTCGCTACTAGGTAAGGTCGAGGAGTGGCAGGTAGAAAGAAGTCTAACAACTTCAGACCACAACGCTATAACCTTCTCGATGCGCCTAGAAAAGGCCCTGGAACCCTTACGGCCGATTTCGACGCGCATCTACAACACCAAGAAGGCCAAGTGGTCCGACTTCAACACCCACTTCAAGACTAGCCTAGCAGACAGTGACATCACCCAAGTCAGAGTCTCGAACGCATCGAACCCAGAAGATCTGGAGACAATCATTTCAAACTATACTCAGAACATCCACCGCTCATGCGAGGAAGCGATTCCAAAACTCAGGTCGCCCAAACACAACGCCAAACCCCCATGGTGGAGTCCTTCTCTAGACCGTCTCAAAAAAGATGCCATGACGAAGAAGAGAAGGATCCGGAACACAGCCGCAAGCCGGAGACACTTCACCATCCAAGAGTACGTGCTGGCCAAACAAACTTACACGACAGCAGCAACGGAAGCAGCTACAGACAACTGGAAGGAGTTCTGCACGAAGCAGGACCGAGAGAGCATGTGGGACGGTATCTACAGGGTAATAAGGAAGACAGCCAGAAGAAAGGAAGACGCACTCCTGAGAAATAACGCAGGCGAGACGCTCAGTCCAGAGCAATCTGCGGATCTTCTGGCAAAAACCTTCTACCCTGACGACTCAACGGATGCCGAACAACCCTACCACACTGCGTTAAGGAGGCTAGCGGAGGAGAAAAACCCCCAAGGTCTGTCTGCAGACGATCCGCCCTTCACGACCGCGGAGCTCGAAATGGTTTCCAGAACCAAAATACGAAAAAAGCCCCCGGTCCCGACGGATTAACAGCAGACATCTGCTTAGCGGCAATAAACTGCGATAGGGAGGTGTTCTTAGCGATAGTAAACAAGTGTCTGTCGCTGTCACACTTCCCGAAGCAGTGGAAGGTCGCTCATGTGTGCATTCTCCGCAAGCCAGGAAAGGACGACTACACCAGCCCTAAGTCGTACAGGCCTATAGTTCTGCTCTCGGTCCTAGGAAAAATCGTCGAGAAACTACTAGTGGGCCGATTACAGTGGCACTTCCTCCCAACACTACACACAAACCAATACGGCTTCATGCCACAGCGCGGGACTGAGGACGCCCTCTATGCTCTAGTGGGCCACTTACGAGCCGAAAACAAAGCCAAAAAGATCGTGCTTTTGATATCACTGGACATAGAGCCTTTGACAACGCGTGGTGGCCCGCACTCAAGAAGCAGATGTTAGCCAAGAGTTGTCCAGCTAATATCTACACTCTCGTCGCCTCATACCTGGAAGACCGAAACGTCAGGGTCAACTACGCCAGAGCGACTAGCGAGAAGGGAACCACGAAAGGATGCGTCCAGGGTTCAATTGCCGGACCGACGTTTTGGAACCTTATCCTAGATCCACTCCTACACAAAATGGCTAGTATGGGGGTATACTGCCAAGCCTTCGCGGACGACGTTGTCCTGGTTTTCTCTGACTTCACAGCCGGTCCCCTGCAGCAATCAGCCAACAGCACGTTAGCCAAAGTATCGGAACGGGGCGTCCAAAATAAGCTACGTTTCGCCGCGCACAAGACTAATGCGATGGTGTTAACGAGGAAGCGAAAGTACGACGTTCCGGTACTTCATATGTCGGGCACGCGGCTAAACCTGGTTGAGCAAGTGAAACTGTTGGGTCTCACGATAGACTCCAAACTCACCTTCAATGCGCACGTGTCTGCGACCTGTAGAAAGGCCGCAGACATCTATAAGCAGTTGGCATGTGCGGCGAGGGTGACTTGGGGTCTGAACAGAGAAATAATCAGGACAATATACGTGTCGGTGATAGAGCCCATCGTGATGTATGCAGCGAGTGCGTGGGCCCCCGCAGCTGAGAAACTGATGACAAGGAAAAAGTTTGACTCACTGCAGAGGGGCTTCGCGCAGAAAATCTGCAAAGCATACCGCACGGTGTCTCTGACATCGGCACTTATCCTGTCAGGCCAACTCCCCCTAGACCTCCGGGTAATCGAGGCGGCAACCCTTTTCAAGATCAAAAAGGGACATTCCCAAGAGTTTATACCGCTGGGCCGCGTGCTGGAGTGCAACGTGCACCACTCCAAAAACCCCCACCCGGCGCAACTCACAACAACCGAGTATGAATGCCTAGAGAATTTGACTCCCGAAACCCTGGCAACCCACCAAGTAATCGGCCCCCAAATATACACCGATGGCAGCAAGATAGAGAGCAACGTCGGAGCTGCCCTAACTTGGTGGGAAAACGGGACGGAGTCAAGGTTCAGCACCTTTGGCTTGGAGCCTCACAACACAGTCTTCCAATCGGAAATGTACGCTCTCTTCAGAGCTGTCAGGTTGGCAAGAGAATCCAAGGCGGCCTTCGTAAGCATCTTAAGTGACTCGAGATCGTCACTTGACCTGCTGAGGAGACCGTCTGTCACTCACCACCTGGCACTCCAAATCAAGAGAAGCGTCCGTGAAATCAGAGAGGAGGGCAGAGAAGTGAGGCTCTTTTGGCTCAAGGCCCATGTGGGAACTGCCGGGAATGAGAGGGCGGATGACTGATGGCCAAGGAGGCAGCCCTAACAAAACTCACATCAGAATACAGCAAGGTCCCCGTTTCGTTCGTGAGGAAGAAGATTCGGGAGGGGACTATAAAGAAGTGGCAAGCGCGGTACGAGTCTTCGAGTACAGGATCGGTCACGAAAGCGTTCTTTCCAGACATCCTAGCGGCGAAAAGGACACTCAGAGACGCAGTGCTCACACCGGTCCACGTACAAGTCCTTACAGGACACGGCGGATTGTCAGCGTATCTCCACCGCTTCCATCTCAAAGATAGTCCCTCGTGCGTCTGTGACCCGAGTTGTGAAGAGACAGTCTGGCATCTGCTGTTCGAATGCCCAAGGTTCAGCCAAGACAGAATGGAGCTCGAGGTAAAATTCGAAACCCAGCTTAGCCAGTCCACACTCCACACCATCATGGGGAGACCGGCTACTAGGATTCCATTCTTGGCATTCGCGAGCAAAGTCGCCACAATCGCAGCAAAGGCCAACAAAACGGACGTAACCTTGCGAAGTCGACCACACAATCGAACACAAACAACCACAACCACACAAACAACAACCACAACTACACAAACAACAACAAGTACACCACTGACTGATACACAAATTACACACACACAATCTAACCAACGGCCATTACCAACGGTAGCAGCAGCGGTAGCAGCAACAGCCAGCCTACAACTAGCCCCTAGCATGACTACCACACAATTCCTGGCAAGCGGAGAAGACGGAGTCCCTGGCATCAGACTGCGAGGCGTCGCTCTGTTCATGAACAGGGAACAGGAGAAGTTAGGCATAGGCTTCTGCATAGGCTCAAGTCAAGCTGCGGCCCGAATAGACCTTTCACCGGGCCTTGCCGCCCTGATTAACGGAAGCACCACCAAAACGAGCATAACAGGCAGCAAGTATGCTGCACTACCTCAAATGGAAGTGGCCACTCACCGATGCCCTCTAATGCGATTTAAAGGGAAAACAATCGCATTACTCGAGTGGGGAGAGGTTACTCCATTTGCTCAGGCCAGCTCATTGCTTCAGAAGATTAGGGAGGCAGGAGACTACACGTCAGCCACGGCCCGAACCATAAGTGTGGACGCAATGGTGGTGGGAGGAGAGAGAGGAGACGTCGCAGACCGCTTTGGCTGTTTAAAGGCCCCAGAACATCATGAGGTTGTTGTCTACGAGGACAGAGGGGAAACCCTGAGTTTCCTCAAAGCCCCCAGACAACCAATAGCCAGCGCAATGAGCCCCAAAACAAGCCCCACCACTCAAAGCGGATCGGAGAGGGCCCAGCAGAAGGCAGCAGCCGAAAAAGCCGCAAAGGTGCAGTGTAACACCATAAACCCGGACGACCGGGCCCGATCGAGGAGTCGCCTGAAAGCGTTTGGCACTTTCCTCAGTGCACTGCTCCCAAGCACCAGCTACGCATCACCATCTTACAAGCAGGAGAAAGCACTGGAGAGGTTCTTTAGAAAAACACCAAAGGAACCAACCCAGCAAAAGCCTAAGCCAACACGAGCCGACAAAGGGCAAGTCAGCCCGCCGACCCTCGCAGTAAAGTCGGGTACCACGGACCACGTAAAGAGCGCGTTCCTCGAGTACGTAGCAATCGTAAAAGCGACCAGAGAGGTCAATCTTACGACATGCAGGAAGATCCTGCAGACCTTCCAGAGAGACACAGAGGGTCTGTTAAGGGTACTGCTCGAGGAAGCAGGGGCAGCGGTGTATGACAACATCACATCCCAAGTCATCAAAGGGGAAATGACGGGGTCATATATGGCAGCCTACAGCGCGAGGAGTGGCTTTGTGGCCCTGGACAAGGAGGAGACGGAGCGCTCAGGCAAACTCAAGTTCAGTGTGCCAAATGACGACCCGATAGTGGTTACCACCAAATGTACCAAAATCATGCCGGACGATAAGATCCTGGAAATGGCACACTCCATTTCGGGGACCTCCGGTATCCCGGCATCACAGAAAAGTTGGGCGGTACCCAATATCAGGTGGATTAACGGAGTTCCGGGTTGCGGTAAGACAACCTGGCTGGTAAAGCACTTCGAAGAGGACAGGCACGTGATAGCAACCACGACAACAGAAGCTGCCAAAGATCTTAGAGAAAAGCTTGCGCGCCGCTTAGGAAACCGAGCAAAGACCAAAGTGCGCACTATGGCCTCAATCCTAGCAAACGGTTTCAAGAGCCAAGACAAATGCTACCGTCTTACGGTAGACGAGGCTCTTATGAACCACTTCGGGGCCATAGTCATGGCAGTAAAGTTGTCTGGAGCGAGCGAGCTTGTCCTCGTCGGAGACGTTAACCAGCTTCCATTTTTGGACAGGGAGAATCTTTTCGAGCTTAGGTATACCCGTCCAGACCTGGTGGCTGGCATCACCCAGGAGTTTCTCTGCACACACCGCAATCCAATGGACGTGGCGTTTGCACTGAGTGAGATATACTCCTCCAAGTCGTCGCTGTCGCGGGTCCACTCCCTGAAGGTGAAAGGTTACACAGGGGCGCAAATACCGGGTACTGCCCAAAACACCCTGTTCCTGGTTCATACGCAGGGGGAGAAAGCCTCTCTTGCGAGCCAGGGATATGGGTCCGGCGAGGGGTCGCGCCTGCTAACCATGCAGGCGCGACCAAGGCTCAGGGGTCGACCTACGACAGCGTTATCATCATCAACACCAAGTCCAGGAGGCTTCAGGTCCACGACAGCATCTCCCACGCGGTAGTGGCGGTGTCCAGACATACAGTCAGTTGCGTCTATTACACCGACGACGCCGATGACGCCGCAGGCCGCCTTGCTAAGAGGGCGATGGATGCGCCGACTAAAACGGTCGTCAACTACAATCTTAAGACGGTCATGCAGCATCGAGACGTAGTCGTCATAGAGGCCTTGCTCACGCTAGCGAAGTCCCTGGTCAGCAGCCAAAACACCACCTAACAAGTCCCATCCAAAAACTCCAACCCAAACACCCAAACCATCACCCTGTCTAAAGAAAACTATATACATATATACATGTGAAGCTGCATGGTGGAGCGAGTCAGTCATACTCACCTTAACGTCCTAACGACGGGGTACTATAACCGGAACCGTCGGCCGGGGCTGGTCTACTCGCACTGCCATGCATCTTCCCACAAAGTGTACCAATAGAAATAAGTAAACAAAATAGTTAATAACATAAAGATAAGAATAATAGAAACATAAAATTGTAATGCCAGTGTGTAATATATATATAGTATTTAGTGAGGGATGAACTCACGTAAATTTAAGTTAGTTAAGTAAGCCTTAAAATAATGTCCGAAGTAGGAATCCAACAATTGTAATAATTATGAAAAAAAAAATAACAAACAAAATATACACAATAAAAAAGAGCGCGGACTGCCACATGTCCGCGGTAGAATATTTAATAAAAAAAAAAAAAAAAGTCATGAAAACAAACTTTTTACACAACTACGGCGTCGCAGACTGTTTGTTGATCGGTATGTAAGTAAGGATTATTTGTTACTTCAGGCTCTGCAAAACCCCAAAATACTTTAAATAAAAAAACAGTTCAAAAACTAAAATTCGACTACGGAAAACACGTTCTAAATAGTATGAAACAAGAAAATATTCTCATCTATAATATTTGTAGTGGTGTTCAGAGGATAACCGCTGTCGTATGCTACTTTGCAGAATGTATTGTTTTGATATTGTAGGTGGCATACGACCACGGCTATCCTCTGAACACCAATAAGAACATTTCAGATGCGAATATTTTCTTGTTTCATACTTTTTAGAGTGTGATTTTTTCTATCAGGGTTTATCAAAATATTACCTTCTAAATAACATTGCACAAACTACAATATTATGAACATATCTTTACATTTTAATGAGTATGTAAATAAATAAATAACCGTTTCAAAAAACTGTTCCATTCTCCATTTCCCTTGGACTTGTAGGTATGTTAAACATAACTTTCATAAAAAAAAATAGTATCTAACATAATATAAAGGGTATAACAGAAACAATGCAAATATATAATCAGCTGTTCAGTTCATTTGTCAGGTTAAATGTATGCGACAGTTGATTTTTGTCGCGATTTTTGGGTTGATCCCATACTAAGAGTTATTCATAGATATTGAAGATTACAATGACCCGTTTTCAGGTTTTGCGTTGTTTTTATAACACCTTGTATAGAAAGGTTTCAAATAACATTCTTAGGCAGACAACGCACCAAAGTGTCCGATGACGTCACTCGTCCTAATTAGCATACCGTAGGCACTCTAGGCACGTTTGATTGACTATCGCAGTCTGTAGCCGCAGTATCGGGTTACAGACTACAGAGCTTTCTCCGCAGCCTGGATACCTAATGCGTTGTTTGCCTAAAGAAGGTCATATAACATGCTAGCTTGTGCCTGTTCTGAGAGCCTGCACAAGGAATACTGATCGTGTTACCTTCGATTTCTGAAATTCTGGCCGAGTCTATGATCAGTAACTGTGCTGTCAAACCTGTTAATGTTAGTTGCTGTGACTACTATGCCAATCAAATAATTTGACTTCAGGTTGCAGTGCATTAGCAGGGTTTCAAAAACCAGAGGTAACAAATTAAGGGCGTCTATATCATAAAATACATAAATTAATGTTGTGTCTGTAAGAGTCAGTTCAGCTACACATTGCAAGTAAGTATGACTAATAGCCCTAAAACCAAATGGGTATTACCTTTAAACTGTCTAAAGTATGATTCATACTTAACGAAGGGCGACGGAGCACATGGAAACTTTTAGAAGCAAACGAAACCCAAGAGTCAAGTGATCTCCGTCTACGACCGTCATCAGTAATCCGTGCGTACATTACCGGAGCGCATTCACGCGAACTTAAGCGGATTCTGTCAGTCAATAATTATGGCTCATATTTGCATAATCTATAAACATCTGAGTCTTTTAACTGTCAAGCTAAAATAAACCTTCACTATCATAAATGTAAGTGTCAATATCCTATGCGCTCCGACGTATGCCGTCAAGTGTGAATCGCTCAAAACAAATCTAATCTCAGCAACAACAGTCATATGTTTCGTCTTCCTCGCTATCTGGAACCTTTGGCCTTCAGTCGACACCTCGCAGGTGTAGATTCCGTATTATTATATTACTCTTTGAGGTGTAGGCAGCCCTCGTCGAGATAGTGGGAGGCATGACCCTGACCACGCAGTAGTCTGGCTGGCATTCACCGCCTTGAACCATCACGTCTGATATGTTGAAGAGACGGATTGATGACTGTGGATAAGGAGATTCGTGTGTTATTCATATGTTTTAATAATGTTTTTTGCATGTACACTTCATTCCTCATCATTCAATCCTTGTATCTTCTTAATGGACTAGGACTAGACGCGTCAGCGAAAGGCTTTGCCGTGACTGAATACTGGGCCATTCAAGGTATTTAACTAAAAAGAGTCTGTTTGTCATCGAAACGGTTAGAAAAATAATTAACTTAGCACAGGCACAGATAATATAATACTAGCATACGGATGCCTCATCGCATACAAAGAAACCGTGGCGACGAAGTAACTAGCGATTTTCGTCTGATTAAGATGATTATTTTTATAAGTACTTCAATCGCATTCGGTTCCGTTCCACTTTCGTTCCGATAGTGTTAGCAGGGACTTGCAAGTAAAAGCGTTGTCTCGGTTCGTGACAATTTTTTTTCTTTAAATACAGCAACGATTTGTTTTATAGTATTTTTGGCACGTTTTTACAGTATCACTGTACTAAAATGTGTTACAATACAAATTTAGTCAAGTTGTATGCCTCAGAAATTTAAAACCGTGCCATCTCTTGGTCTCAATTTTAAATGATCCGTTAAAATAATCTTTGAAATGTGAATTAAGAGCCCAATATTCCATATTTTTTGGAGAGTTGTTTAAAAAAGAACACAATAATTATGATCAATACAAGAATATATTAATTTTACACACAAATCAATAACAAATCGATGCATATCGCACTATCTAGTGACATTTATTGGAACCACATTTTCTTTGTTAAAGCTGGGACTCCGTGGCACAAGAATGTTCTCCTGACAAGTTACGATCAAGCTATCATCTAAGTCGAAGCTTCTGCAACCAAAATTACAGCGGCATAGTGCGAGAGGTCCTTTAGCAATTTATCGATCTGTTTTTTCAAAGTAATGATGCGGATAACTCGACTGCGTCTTTGTGTTATAGCTTCATGCAAAGGTTTGACACAACTCAAGTTCAAATAAAAACTAATACCAGTGTGATCGTCTTGTAATTAAAATGACATTAAGAATTAAGCGCACAAGACATATGGCTACTTTAAGAACATTTTCGCGATTATACAACATAGATTATACGCATCGACAACAAAAATATTACCTAATAGTTGCCTATTTTGGACTATTCAAAAGCTCTTTCAATACTAAGCGTGTTCCTATTCCTCTTTTCTATTCGATAGGCTTCCATTATTCCCGAAAACAGATTGTATTGATAACTGGCACATCTGGTGATAACAACGCATTTCATATTGAATATAACGCGTTCTTTTTCATATCTAATGTACAATGTTACAATGGGTACTCGAAACAATGTATTGGTGTCGATTTCAAATGAGACTCCCGTGCTCAGTTATAGTTGAAAAGGAGGTGTTTAAATATCTTTAGTTATCCTACTATCTTACTGATGTTATAAATGATTCAAATTGACCTGGTTCGTTTAACTGTCAATATTGCACCTACCACTAGTTGTCTCTGCATCACCCAAAGGTCGACTAGAGGAAAATGCCTAAGTCCACCTCTGTAAGTTTGTGTGCATGAAATATTAAATAAATGAATTAGTAAATAAATAAATGAATGAATAAATAAATAAATAATAAATAAATAAACAAATAAATCTTCTTCTTCCTTCCCTTGTCCCATTATTTTGGGTCACATCTCCTCACTTTCCTGCGCCAAGTTGTTCTGTCTTGGGTTGTCTTTTCGGGCAATTGGGCTTGTTTGAGGTCTCTTTCTTTAGAGGACCACCTGGTCAATGGCGGGCGGCCTCTACCTCCTTTTTTGTTTTGGTAGGCGTAGAGCGAATTGCACCACATGGTCCACACTACGTCTCTTGACGTGCTCACACCAGCGAAGGCGGTTTTCGGTTATTTTATATTTAGGGGCCCGAGTCACCCACGTCCGTACGAATGTACCCTTTTTTTGATTCCCTACACGTGGTCCCCGGGCGGTGCAAATCAGGTTCTGGTGGGAGGCTTCGGCCGAAGGCTTGTGACCACCCACCGGGCAAAGACGTACCGCCAAACGGCCTAGCCGTGTTCCGGTTCGATGCTCGGTGTAGCCAACTAGAGGAGTTGGGTTGAGATAGCTGTTCCACTGCAGGTTGACCAGCCTGACGCGCGCTGTTAGGGATGTATCGGGAGACTAGTCGCGGAAGGTAGCGGGATCCGAGGCACGGTGCGCCGCTGGCCGACCGCAGGTAGTTGGGGACCCATGTAGTGTGCCAGCCACACACGAAAGGCTGCCCCGCCAACTGTCGAAAAATCCCGGAATGCACCATCGTGTTGGTTGGCGACCAGATGGGGAGGGCCCGATGGACATTATTGCGTCCCCGCAGTCTCCGGCTAGTACCCCAATGATGCTGTCCTTTCAGTGCGTGTCTGAAGGTTAGCAGCGTGGAACCTCGTCTCACTTCCAACTCCTCTCCTCCGTTCACTCTTATAAAATATTAATGATGACAAGGAAAAGGAATAATAGTTTTAAACAGCGGCTGCGCCCCCTCCCCCACAAAGTGCACCTCACCAACATTAGGGGTCTGCACTCATATCTCTCTGCAGTCCACTACCACCTGGAGACTGAGAAGCCAACGCTGTTTTTCCTTACGGAGACGCAGATAGCCAGTCCGTCAGACGTGTCGTAACTGTCTTACCCAGGGTTCACCCTGGAGCACAATTTTAGACCACGAGCGGGCGTATGTATGTACGCCCGTGACGATATTTGCTGTCGGCGTCTCCGTAACCTTGAGGACTCAAGATTCACAACGCTCTGGGTTCTGGTGGACACAGGTCTGGATAAAATTATATACGCCTGTGTCTACGTACGTACGTACATAAGTGAATTCACAACTAGTTTGTCAGCAAATGTTAAGCTTAAAGACCTCAGTGGGCCATGAGAGGAGGCAGTTTGTTAATCTATCGCCACACAGTCACCTACTGACCTACTTGCACCAGACTCTCACTTGTGCCGGATGATAAGCTGTTCTATTTTTCATTCCTAGATTAGCACGCTAATATTAAACGTTTGTTGAGCTCGTGGAGCTTGACTATCAAACTACTTTTTCAGACCAAAATTAAAACGCGTAAATTGTCTGCAATTATACCTGAAAGCAAACATAGTGTCAGCTTTGTGGCGGAGGATGACTGGAACGGTAGCAATATGCGCAAAAATTATGGCAAACGAAAAAATTGAATAGGTCACCGAATATTACGTTTTCTACATAACTGTACATAATGCATATCCCACTAACAGACCGCATCCATTTTTAAGCATGAGCTTTATAACGCTACTATATTTCCTAACTGAGAATTACAAATGAATAATTAAAATGACAGTTGCGTGGTTGTTGACGGCTCGCTCGGGCTTGAACTTTAAAATATTTGCATCTAAACGAGGCCAGAGAAACAATAAGATGGAAATGCAAAACCGTGGTACGATGCGATGCATACTGTCCGCTCACGGCTAATAACCAACCGTATATTTTACTTGAAACTAAGACTTGACTTAAAATTAGCTGTATATGTAATTTAAATTATGCTCATTACCTACACAGCATATAAAATTATATAAGGCGAATATTCTTCTACGTTAGTACTAGTAAAGTTCCTGTACGTTGACAGGAACTTTACTAGTACTAACGTAGAAGAATATTCAAGACTTCAAGACTTTTTGGACGTGTTCCATTTTGGCCGGGATTGTGTTCCGATAAGGCAAACTCAGTTTTGTTTTTCATGAATAAATAACGACGTTAGTTTACGTAGAAAAAAAATAACTATAAAGTTTTATAACGTTGTTTTTATTTTACTGGATCACTAATGCAGCATAACGGCAGTCTGTCCAGGGTTATTGTATGAGTACAAATGCTGGACAACAAAGAAGACGCATGAACAAAAGATCCATATCAACAAAATGAAGATGCATTATATGGGCGGAAGGTTAGACTCAGCATGACAGAGTGCGAAATGAACACATACGTGGAAGCTTCAAAGTGGATACAGTTTTCAGAAGTAGTTTAAATCTAATATAGGCTCGCGCTTGACCACTATCTCACCAGATAGTAAGCGATGATGTGGTCGACGGTGGAGCACGCTTGCCTAGAAGTAACCTATTCACTCTTGACTTAAAGACCCCTAGATTGTAGCTATCGGGAAACACAGACTCCGGCAGGGAATTCCACTCATTAGCTGTACGCATAATAAAAGTATTCTCAAAACGTTTAGTGCATATGGGTGGGATGTCCACCATGTAACGATGACGCATCGCCGTACGTCTGGTAGTCCGATGAAGGAACGGGCTGGGTGGAATTAAATCATGCAATTCCATCGCACACTCCCCGAGATGTAACCGATAAAAAACCGACAAGCTGGCAACTCGGCGACGATGTTCAAGGCTCTTGAGCTTTGAGTTAACCAGTGCCTCATCGCTGATGAGCCTCTTGGCCCGCTTTGCGATCGACTCTAGTGCATCAAGCTGGTATTTGGCAGATCCGTCCCAGAGATGAGAACAGTACTCCATGCATGATCGAACTTGCGCTTGATACAAGCTGAGCAGCTGTTCTGGCGTGAAATACCTTCTCACTTTTGCAAGGATCCCCAGCATTTGGGCAGCCAGCTGAGCCTTTTTCAATGTATGGGCCAAAATTGAGAGTCGATGTCAACGTAACGCCAAGAACCTCAAGATGGTCAGCTATTGGCACGGTCACATCTCGGAAAGTTGGAGCCGGGTGAAATTGACTGTTTTTTGCGGAAAAAATACACGCCTTGGTTTTAGCAGCATTAAACCTGACCAGATTGGAATCGCCCCATTCGGAGACTGCCTGCAAGGACAGGTTTAAGCGCTCCACCATGGCCTCCCGGAGAAACTGGATCTGAGGCTCGGTAGCACGAGCGTTGGACAAGTATCTCTCAGTAACAGTGCTGTCGTCTGCATACCCAAAGGTGCCGGGTTTTAGCCGATCGTTAATGTGTAGCAAGAATAAAGTTGCCGAGAGTACCGACCCCTGAGGAACCCCGGCATTAATATCAAAGTAGTCCGACGAGCAGCCATCGATAACCACTCGAATGGACCGATCCGATAAGAACAAGTGCTGGTATTCCGTCAGGGCCGCTAGCCTTGTTCAAGTCAAGGTTTCGCAGCACCCTACGGACGTCCTTTTGATGGATACGAATGTCCGACATACTCGTCTCGCATCCATCAGGAGGAGAAGGGGGCCGCGCGTCACCAGGATTCAGACGTGAAGATTCCGCAAAATGAGAGGCAAATAAATTTGCCTTCTCCTCAGCGGAGTGGGCCAGTGACCCGTCGGGTTTCAGCAGTGGTGGCAGTGAGGGACGGCAGAAGTTCGACTCGACTGACTTAGCCAGAGACCAAAACGCTTTACTACCTGTTGGGTAAGAAGCAAATTTGGTCCCTATTCGGCCAATGTGATCGAACCGAGCCCTTCGCAACACCATCTTGCAGGACTTGGCAGCCCTGTTGAAGGCCTTCTTCTTCTGACCCACGTCACTCGCCTTACGCGATCGAGCGTCGACCCAAGCCAGGTACGCCCCATGTTTAAGCGCGTCGGCGCGCTTACATTCGGCGCCAAACCATGGCCGGTCTTCGCTAGACATTGATACATCAGAGAACGGAATGTAGTACTCCATTCCCCGACGCAACACATCCGTCACGGAATCCGCGCACGACGATGGATGGATGAGTGGAAAAAAGCAAGTAGGCTGCCAAGAATAGCATGCGAAGAAAGATCGCATGACATCCCAATCTGCCGACCTGTACCGCCAAACCCGCCGGGTGCCCCTTGGGCTGGGATCGGGCGGGCAATAGACGGACACAGACTTTACCAGACAGTGGTCGGAATTACCCGGTATTGCTATTTTTATTCTGTTGTCAGCAGAAGGACCAAGCAATTCGCCGTGTGCGAATCAACATCCGGTACGTACGGATGTATTAGATTTAAACTACTTCTGAAAACTGTATCCACTTTGAAGCTTCCACGTATGTGTTCATTTCGCACTCTGTCAAGCTGAGTCTAACCTTCCGCCCATATAATGCATCTTCATTTTGTTGATATGGATCTTTTGTTCATGCGTCTTCTTTGTTGTCCAGCATTTGTACTCATACAATAACCCTGGACAGACTGCCGTTATGCTGCATTAGTGATCCAGTAAAATAAAAACAACGTTATAAAACTTTATAGTTATTTTTTTTCTACGTAAACTAACGTCGTTATTTATTCATGAAAAACAAAACTGAGTTTGCCTTATCGGAACACAAACCCGGCCAAAATGGAACACGTCCAAAAAGTCTTGAAGTCTTGAATATTCTTCTACGTTAGTACTAGTAAAGTTCCTGTACGTTGACAGGAACTTTACTAGTACTAACGTAATATTTAAATTACATATACAGCTAATTTTAAGTCAAGCCTTAGTTACAAGTCAAATATAGGTTTGGTTATTAGCCGTGAGCGGACAGTATGCATCGCATCGTACCACGGTTTTGCATTTCCATCTTATTGTTTCTCTGGCCTCGTTTGGATGCAAATATTTTAAAGTTCAAGCCCGAGCGAGCCGTCAACAACCACGCAACTGTCATTTTAATTATTCATTTGTAATTCTCAGTTAGGAAATATAGTAGCGTTAAAAAGCTCATGCTTAAAAATGGATGCGGTCTGTTAGTGGGATATGCATTATGTACAGTTATGTAGAAAACGTAATATTCGGTGACCTATTAAATTTTTTCGTTTGCCATAATATTTGCGCATATTGCTACCGTTCCAGTCATCCTCCGCCACAAAGCTGACACTATGTTTGCTTTCAGGTATAATTGCAGACAATTTACGCGTTTTAATTTTGGTCTGAAAAAGTAGTTTGATAGTCAAGCTCCACGAGCTCAACAAACGTGTTGTGAATTCACTTGGAGTTCTGCTTGTCTTAAAACAATCTTGCGAAGAAAAAAGTGGAGCATGATAATGTGGAAATTAAAAAAAGTATGAAACTCGGAGGGTGGAGTTCGTTTAAAATATAATTTTCTCAAACATTCTTGGAAATTTGATCATTATATTGACAACCTTCTTCGAGATAAATCGCAAATGCTGTATTGGCCATAAACATGCGCGCAGCGGCGGGTAAAAGTTGTATGAAAATCTATATCTGTCGTGAAAAAAATCTATATTGCATCGAGCACAAAGTAATTTATTACTGCACCGAGTGCCTGATTTAGAGCCCGAGCGTCAGCGAGGGCTCTAATCTAACAGGCACGAGGGCAATATAAATTACTTAAGGCGAGGTGCATAATCTGCTTTTCTTTCAACTATTACCTATAGGAATAGTAGATAAAAGAAGCTTATATCAAACAGTTAAAATAGAAGTTTAATTATTGAAATTAAAAGATTTTCTATAACACTGTCGGCTTCATTTAGAATGTTTTCCGGAGTTAATGTGTCGCTAGATGATTCCATTTTAATTCGGAGCCGAAGCACTCAAAATCAGATAGTATCACACTTTATCGTTTCCAAAAATATTGTCAAGCAAAATTAACAAAGTTCGCCCCAAATCACTTTTTTAAATTTCTTTCATTTTTAAATCAGAGTGAGCAGCAATCATTTTTTAAATTTGGAACAAGTAGGATAGAAACGAATAATACGTACGTAAAAAAAAAGTATTGGTATCGGCTGGCTGAAAAGAGCTAATCCATTGAGATTGGCACCTTTTGGTGCGATAAAAAAATAAACTGTGCAATAATGAAATTTCATAAATTTTTATTGCTCTAGAGCATTAAAGACTCGCTTTGTACTGAGTTTTTAGTGTGATTGTGATGAAATTAAAGCATAGTTGGAAGAAAACTCATATCTGTCGTGTAATTTAAAAATGGAACGATCTTTTTCTCCGAAACATGGCTACCAAGGAGGTAATTTATCAAAGGTTTTATTTAAATTTCGAACTGGCTTGCATATAGAAAGCTGTTTATTGAAAAAAAAAAACAAATGAACACTTCACGCACTGCCATTTTTATTTGTGCGGATTTTTGTAGTATTATTCCCGCGTGATTTTTTTACCGCAATGCTTGCGGCTTCATACAAATCCATAGGCGGCAGAATGGGCGGAAAAAACCGCGCGAATAAAAATCGCAGTGCGTGCTAAGCCTAACGCGGGTATAGTTATTGTTGTTCGTTTTTCATCATTGATTTTAAAAGTAATTGTATTTGACAAAATGAGTTCTAGGTACAACTTAGTTTTAATTTCCGCGCATTATTTGAGAAAACCACTATACAAGCCTTGGCCACAACTAGGCATTGATGGACTTACGTATGTGTGCCTCGGCTTCGCCTCGGCCCACATTTACACGTTCTTCCATCAATGCCTCTTTTGCTGGCCGCTGCAGTAATGTACTATTACTCATTGTGATTTCGCACCCTTTCTTCTGAGATAGGTATTTAATTACCAAGTGTTATTTTTCAACAGATAGAAAGAATAAAGCTAGCGTCTTTATCTCTTCGCGACTTTTACTGTCAGAATGTGTAAATAGTCAAAAAAACTATAAAAACAAAAGTTATTAAAAACTAACAAAAATATTCATAACATTCCAGTGGCACGTTAACCTCATTTAACACCATAATAATATTGTTTTAAAAAGTGCATTCTTGAAGTAAGCTCTCATTCCGACACAGAAAACAAGGGTGAGCTGTAAATAAAAACATAACACTTTTGTTATAACATGTACATTATATATTTAGGCTAGACATTTCCAAAGGTTTTGTATTACATTCCTATTACGTTTACAAAAGTCTTTTTGGTAAGAAAACAATTATTTTTCATAAGAAATATCAATGTGATTCTTCTATACAGTTTACATAATACCAAATCTGATGAAACTTAAATACGATGTTATTTTCTTTTACTATTTATGTTTTCCTCATTTCTTTATATTATATGAAAATAATCTACTAATGATAATAATGATCTAATTTTGTTGGAACGAGCGGAAGCAATATCAAAATAAGCAACGTAAAACATAATTTGTTACATTATATTATTTAACCTTATTCTGTGGCCCAACTTCACGATTGTACCTACATTATTATTTTAGTAATATTTAGTCAAGGATTTCTCTTGAAACGTGGGTGTGTTTATAGACAGAAATCTCATTAAAATAGGGTTAAATTGTCCCATTTTTCTGTAAATTCCACACCAAGTTCCAGGGTGGTCTTTTAAGAAGTAAGAGTGCCTCTACTAGTGTATAGTGATAACCGCGGTGGTTGTAACTTGTAGTGAGCTAAAACTCCAACACTCCGTGGTCGTTTTTCTCAAAAGTATAGGCGCCTCTTGAAGGCTTCCTTCGGTAAAAACCAGCAAAGTGCGAGTCAGACTCGCGCACGAAGGGTTCCTTATCATTATCGCAAAAAACGGCAAAAAAAAAACACTTTTGTTGTATGGGAACCCCACTTAAATATTTATTTCATTCCGATTTTAGTATTTTTGTTATAGCGGCAACAGAAATACATCATCTGTAAAAATTTCAACTGTCTAGCTGTCACGGTTCATGAGATACAGCCTGGTGACAGACAGACAGACGGACAGGACGGAAGGTTTAAGTAATAGGGTCCTGTTTTTACCCTATGGGTACGGAACCCTAAAAAAGGCTATCTTGAATTAGCCTTTCTGACAAAGTGACATATCAGCGATAACTGTTGTTGAAAGTTCAAAATCTTACTAATATTATAAATGCGAAAGTTTGGATGTGTGTATGTTTGTTACTCAATCATGCCAGAAGAGCTGAATGGATCTGGATGAAATTTGGCACAGAGATAGATTATAATCAGGAATAGCACATATATTTTTATCCCGGGAATATTTTCTCTCGGAATAATTTTACAATCACACGGGCGGGCGAATCCGCTATATTGACACTCGTGAGACACTTAGTGTGTTGTCCACTGTGTAACTTGTACTTCTACCCAGACTCGTTACTTGGGACTGTACTATTAGCAATTTGTGTTTATGTGTTAATGAATAAATAAATAAATATTTGTTAGAATCTAATCTTAATCTCCCTTATGATTATAAAACCTATAATAAAAAATATGGGACCTTGAATAATCGTGGTTTAGAGATTGTTGTATCAGATTTACGAGACCTTATATTTAACCTAAGCGATCTGACTACTACGCACTCAGAAAATGACTGCCTCCCTCAAAATCAAAATGGTTTTTGTACAGAATCACAAGTCTATTCTCAGTTTTCTTTAAATACCTTATTATTCTAAATCAGAACATAGCAGTACTGATAAATAAATCAGATACTCTGACTGTTAAGCTAGTTGAATTATCTGACAAAGGAACCATTATAGATGTTATTTGTGTAACAGAACATTTCATACAAATGGGTTATGAGGATTTATTGCACATTCCAAATTTTGTCCAGTCGCTTTTTTTTCTAGAAGTACTAAGAGAGGAGGCGTGTGTATTTTTGTTAGGGCAGGATTACGAAATATCCAACATAGTGAAACAATCATTTGCAGGGATTTTTGAATGTTGCGCTGTAGAGTTATTATCTTATAAAATTATCATTATTTGTATATATAGAATTCCTACACCTAATTATGAAGTCTTTTATGTAAAATTTGATAATATTTTGACTAAAGTTTGTATAACGTCAAAAAAAAAAATTATCATATGTGGTAATTTTAATATTGATGTTTTGAAAAGAAAACAAGACTATGTAGTCTTGTTTTCTTTACTTTTTTGAGTATTTTCTGATGAAGTTACCTAAAACTAGTGTTTTATACTCCTACAAAGTTAAATAGTAACACTTGTATTGAAAACTTTGCGCATAACTACAAAAAAAACTGCAAAGTTGATGTTAAAGATCTGGTCCTTTCACAGCCTCTAAAAAAACTTGTAAATTACGATATTGGAAAACTAAAAAGAAGTGCATAAGCTTGAATAATTTAAACACTTTTAAAATGCATCTTAGCTCTCTATCATTTATACAAGTTTTTGATTCTATGGACGCAAACAAAGCTTTTGACAATTTCATGGACGATTTTTCTCTTTTACATTATGTTTTCCGGAAAAAATATAATCATAAAACAAATAACGACATGAAATGGATATCTCGAGGAATACAAATATACAGTAAGAAACGAAGACAGTTACTTTGAGAATATAGATTAAATTCTGACTCAGTGAAAACAAACTATAAAAACTTTATAGAAAATTTATCAATCTAACACAAAAAACACAAAATAATCATTATATAAATAACGCCCAAAATAAATTGAAAGCTACCTGGCAAATAATAAATACAACTAAATTGTGTTTGCCACAGGAGCCTATTATGTGCTTTAATAGAGATAATTTGTCGTTAACACACCCCGCAGACATCGTAAACGAATTTAATAATTATTTTATTTAGACATTGAAAATAATTTAAAAACTGACATCACGTTGAATAATATTAATTTTAATAAACAGTCATTAAATTCCTTGTTTATGCAACCTGTTACAATTGACGACATAATAATAATAATAATTTCCACCCTAAAAAACAAATACTTTTGGATACGATGGCGTTTCTACTAAACTCATAAAATTCACTAAAGACATAATAATGCTTCTGTTCTGTGGTATGATATTATTTTCTGGAGGCAGTCTACCGATAAGGAACTAGTATTTAGAATGCAAAAGAGATGTACCTATAAGGTCAATGTTATTGCTTTCATCCCTATTTTAAATCATTATAAATATTTACTTTTCCGTCCTTATATATTTTTCAAACAGATTTGTTTGTAAAAAACAATCTAAAAAAAAATAAAAATCTGTCGGAAGTCAGAGGAAATCCAATACGGATTCAATAATTAAACTAGGTGTGTCATGTGAGTCCTCACCGGACACTGCTGTTTTGGGAGGTTCATGTTCAGGATAAGGCGGGAGGAAACGCCTGGGTGTCACCATTGTGAGGGTCGCCCGGAGGACACGGTAGAACATACGGTGGAGGTTTGCCCCGCTTGGGCGGAGCAACGCCGTGTCCTCGTGGAGGCGATCGGCGGTGGCGACCTCTCGCGTCCGGCCCTGGTTCAGGCCATGGTACGGAGCGAGAGAGCATGGGAAGCTGTCACCTTCTTCTGCGAAGCAGTAATGCTCGCGAAGGATGAGGCAGAACGCGTGAGGGAGACGCAACGGAGACGCCCTCACGCCGCAAGCCACCGCAGGAGACGCCCTGGGCGTCGGGAGTCGCAAGCCGATTCCCGGCCACCGTGGGCGCGGGCTTGCGGACGGCGAGTAATGGGTAGCCCGCCGTCCGATAAGGACCAGGCCCAAGTCGACGGCGCGTAGTGTTCCACGCGCGCCTCAAAGAGATGTCAGCAATTACTGACGGGGTCCGCTAGGGCCGATGCCTGTCTGGGTCGCGGATAAATTTGAAAAGAGTTACCGCGGCCCTGGCTCAAGCAAATGAAGGAACACGGGTGGGTTTTAGTCAGTAAAAGTCTGACACACCCTCCTGCTTCACCCAGAGCGGGAGAAGTCATTGGATGATTTCCCATCCATAAAAAAAGTGTGTCATGTGAAATGTAAAACCGCGCTAATGCAGATAAGTTTTGATATTGACCCACGAATTTTTATAAAGTACCTAATGTTATAAAAAATATGACTAATATAATTTAAAAGGGCGCTAAATTAAATATTAATTGAGAAATGTTATTACAAAATTGACGACTTCCTTAATGATGAATCGTTGACTGTTTGGCTTATTTTATTATTGTTATAGCTGCTACCAAGTATCCTGATTGACGTTCTTATTATTTTGTTTTGATTTCATTGTGATAATTTTTACCAGCGTAACCAGACCGACATTTATACATAACATTCATAAAACAAATATTCTGTTGTTGTTGTATGGTTGGTAATGTCATAATTATTGTAATAGTTGTATGTTTTTTTTTTAGTTACTTGTATTTTTTTGTGTTGCAAATTTAAGGGAACACAACGGCACGTAGCCGTGTAGCCAATAGCTGAAATAAGCCCCTGGCCCAATTTCCCGTCTAGCGAAGCGAAAAGTAATTTAAATACCCCATAATGATTGTACCATTTCTTTTGCGGCGTGACTGTTGAGTGTCACGGGAAAACTCGCGGTCGGGTGCGACACAAATTAGGGATTTTCCTCTTATTTCGATATTTTTAGCGGTATGGCGTCCGAAATTTACGAAAAATTCTCTGTATTTATAAGTAATTCATTTGAAATTTTTTTTTGCGGATGGGTGAGAGCTTTCAAAACAACTGTTTGAGCACATCATGTTTAAGTGGTTGGTCCGCATTAAATTTGAATAGTTTCAGGAATTTAGGTTTGTGCATGCAGTGCAAATAGATTTTTGAAGCTGTAAAATGTCCGTTTCATCGTCGGTTCATTTAATCGTATTTTCAAATGAACAATACCTGTTTTTACAACAACCAAGAAGACTATTAATGTGCTTATACAGGCTAGAATAATTAGCTTGGTGTATATTAAAATGTCAAGGGGAAACATTGCCCTTCAACAAAAAACAAACATTTACTTTACAACAACATTGAGATAATTTAAGCTCCGTAATCGCAAAGTTTGAGCTCTATTTCCAAGTCTTAAAACTTATCTAGCCGACTATAAAACAAATGACAGGGGACCTCAACTGCTTCTCTTTGCCCATAGTAATATTTCCATTTTTGTTCGAAAACTTTGGACGACACGCGTGTCATAGTACCTCCGTACTAAAATATTTTCTTTGTAAAAGCTGTCAAAAGTTACAAACACCTGTCGGGGATGACATTATCATCGCATTACATCCGCATAAATGTTACACGTTAACTCGTTTGTTCCCTTTATGACGTGCACATTTACCCACGCGCCAAAATTAGGCCAAATGCCAGTGTCCCCTGTGGCAAATATGGCCGTTTTATTTCGCCACTTTAACAAGATGTTGATAAAAATCTATCGTGTGGGCTCGGTGACAAGCCGCCAGGCTGGAGGAGCGCCAGAGCATACAACGATGCAGTTTTTTATCCACGCACCAAATTTCCTACGCGGAGCATACTTCGTTTTAATTTACCCATTTTGGCACGTCCCGGCGGAACTGCGGATCATTTGTATTAGGAATACGGATAATATGATCTGAGAGGCGACGACTAAATTACTCGACGCCCCTCGAGAGTTAGTCGTTTGCGTTATTATGAGCCTCCACGAAAGCCTTTAGTTCCCTCTGTAAACATAAAGCTACGCGTGTATTTCGGAAAAATAATTACACAGTATGAATAAATTATCTTTATTGCCGATTCGTGTTGTATTATTTTGTGCGATACGCGTTTTGACTTTTATTTTTATTTGCAATGCTGTGAGATTATCACGTATCTGTTTTATCTCTCCTCGCATAAAGAGTCACCCCGATACGTTTATACAATTTTAAGTGATTGATTCGATGTTTTGAGCATATTTTTTCAAATTCTAAAATTGGGGGAAAAAAGGTATCAACACAATTATTACATTTTGCATACGACTTTATGTTAAACGGTTTTGGGACTGAATTTAATCAAATTCGTAGATAATGTAGTTTCAAATTCTTTGAATAATTATTTGTTATTTGATGTTCTCAGAAATTTTGATATTTTACTAAAAACAAATAAATAAAAGAGAATTTAATTATGTAATGTTAGAAACTCGAACCTTTTATTTATTTAAATGTCTGCGTTTATCTAAAGTTTTTGCAAACTAGTTATGTCTAGACTAATTATTAATTTACAAAAAATATTAAAACAAAATATTGTTTTAGTATATTCACATTAAAGTCCTTGAACCTAAATGTAGTTTCATGAAATGGTAACAATTTAAATTCTTGCCCATAATAAATAACGAAGCTGTTTAGTCGAGAACATTAAGTTCTGTGTTAAGATCAAGCACTACGGAATCCGTACAAGGTTCCGTACACAAGGGACCGTTTCCTTATCCGAGCGGCCGACAAACTGCAGAGATGTACACTTAATTTGATTCTGTAATGTATAGGCCGTTTAAAAGATTTCTTGGCGGAGTAACGTTGTGTTGTTTCCAGATTAAAACAATTGATGTTGAGAGGTTTTTTGTGAAAAAGAAGATATCATGCTGCTTATATTTGTGTTAGTCAGATACGAGTATTATGCACAAAGTATTGCGATAATTGTACATAAAGGCATTAGGGTTTAAAAAATTGAGACACAATAATGATCGACATAATTATCTGCATTGTTATAAATCCGTTTCCAGGATATTTTTGAGGTATGACTGTAGTCCTGATAATGAGCAACTTTTACAATGGAATCGAATAGCTGATTTTATATTTATTTATTTATTGGTTCACCAACAATTATTTAGACTAGTTTTATGCTAATGGTAGCATGCAAAAGTATATGCAACAGTGCAACAATCACTTAAAGGTAAACTCCGCATGCATAAAGGAGTTGTACAAAAAATAATAAAATTAATCTAGTTTTTAAATAATTACTTAACTAAAAATCTGAATAATTAAAACTTATAGCAATATAACATAAAATAATATAATAATAATTTTAGGCACTCATTATCTATAAAAACACATGTTCTGATCTATTTAGGCAGATAGGTACTTATGAAAATTGGCTTTTAGTTTTCCCAAACTTTCAAAGTGTAAATCAATTTGATCACTACAGCTATTTACAACCTTGCATAACCTTACATAGGGGGAATTGTCGCCCAGAACCGTTCTTCTCTGCGCCGGGCAGAGTGGTGTTATTGCACTGCGAGGGATTCTCGAGGGGGCACAGAAATTAAAGTTGTACAATATTTGTGGGCAGTCAATTTTATGGTGCATTACTTTGCACACAAACAATGCGTCAATAAAGCGTCGGCGATTGTCCAGCGAAACCATTTTAAAGTGTTTGAGTCTGTTACTGTACGAACGCACTTTTTTAGTTATTCCGCTAGAAAACGCCAGGTGCCATAGAAAACGTTTTTGAACCCGTTCTAGACGCAGTGAGTGTGTGGCATAGTGAGGTCGCCAGATTACGCTACAATATTCTAATACACTTCGAACTAAGCAATTGTAAAGCGTAATTTTAGTTTTACAACACCTAAACTGTTTGGAGTTTCTTATAACAAAGCCTAGCATTTTAGAGGATTTTTTTACAATATTGTCTATATGTGAAATAAAAGTTAACTTCGGATCGAACGTTACACCGAGATCTCTTATTGTTTCCAGTTTCGCAAGTTTTACTCCCTCGATATAATATTCTTGATCTATCAGATAATGTTTTCGTGTGAATTTGACATGGTAACATTTACTTGGATTTAGATGCATCTTGGTACTTTGACACCATTGCACAAGCCTTCCTAGATCGCTCTGTAGTGCAGAGGCATCGTCCTGGGATTTAACAATTTTAACAAATTTTAAATCGTCTGCGTACATAAATATAACAGAGTTATGAAAACAATTGGGAATATCGTTAATGAAGAAATTAAATAAAACGGGCCCCAGATGAGATCCCTGTGGCACGCCAGACGCTGATGTTTCGCAGAAAAGACTGAAAACCGTTGATGACCACATAGAAAGATCTATCCACGAGATACGAACTCAACCATGAGAGCAACGGTCCGGTGATGCCGTATGCTCGTAATTAGCTAATCAATATTCCATGTGAAACCTTATCGAAAGCTTTACTGAAGTCTGTGTATATTACATTAGCCTGGAAACCTGAGTCTATAGCTTTCGTTAATAATTCAGTGAACAGTATTAGTTTAGTAGTTGTGGATCTAGACTTCACGAAGCCATGTTGCTCCTCGCTTATGTACAGCTTTAAGTGATTCTGAATGTGGGGGCAGATTAGATACTCAAATATTTTAGCAAAGGTGGATAAAATTGATATGGCTCTATAGTTAGAAACCATGTCGTCATTATTTGACTTGTGTATGGGAACAACCTTCGCTACCTTCCATTCTGAAGGAAATACTCCAGAATCCACGACTTATTGAAAATGAGTGACAATGGCTTAACCAACTCAGCCGCACACTCTTGTATAAAAATTGGTGGTATTCCATCTGGTCCCGCGCCCTTATTGCAGTCAAGGTTTTTTAACGTCTTGTATAAATCCTCACAATCAACAACTAGATTTGATAAACATAAACTATGATTCTGAAGGTTACCCAATTACGCTTATTATGGCAATTGCCATCATCCTGAGCACAGCTATAAACAGAAGAGAAGTATGATGCAAAAAACTCGCATATTTCTGTTTTGTCTGATGACATAGTAATACCATCTGTTATCGACATAGGGTATACGCTAGACCCCCCGTTTAGCTTTTATATAAGTCCAAAAGAACTTGGGGTTTAATGTGAGTTCGTCTTCCAACCTCTTTAAGTAGTTATTATAGCAAACAGTTGCAGGTCATTACAGCGTTTACTAATTATTTTAAATTCAATTTTATCTAAAGGTTTCTTGTAAACATTGTAACGTTTTCTTATCTTATTTTTTGAATTTAACATTTTAATAAGATTTCGGTTAAACCATGGTGGGTATTTTCTATTAATAGGTAATTTAGTAGAAATAAACTTTTTTATAGCCGTATTAATAATTTCGTAAAATACCTGCACCCTCCGGTTAACGTCATGCAGTCCCTCAAATAATTCCTCCCAGTTGAGTTATTTTAGGTATTTACGAATCGGTATGTAATTTGATTTACGAAAGTTAGGCATTCCTTTGACAACATTATATGGAAGTTTGGCTTATTTATTTAAAGAGATGATAATATCTAGGGGTGGCTGGTATTGATCAATATTACACAATGTACCAATACTCTGGCTTACGTTACACGGTGGATGATTACACAATACAAGATCAAGTATCCGACCTGATGTATTATTTATGTTGTTATACTGATTGAGCCTGTTGACGTGTGTAAAATCCAACAAAGCTTAGCATGTATTAGATAACTTGAGGCTGTTATTTGCATTATTGATTGTTCTCCAGTCGATATTACCCAAATTGAAATCGCCAATGATGCATACACATGAGTCGTTAAGTTGTTCAAAAGCCGCACAGGTGGTGGCAGGTATACTGCACAGAGAGCCATTCGACGAGAAGATGTAGCTACAGGAAGATCAAGGGTAACCCAATGGTCCTCACAATTACTTTCGAAATGAACAGCGCGTTTACAATTGATTTTTTTGTTAACGGCTATTAATACGCCTCCACCTTCTTTACCACTATGTAGGCAAGAACTTTCTCTATCCCTTCTGTAAACCACGTATCTGTCGTCGAATAGCTCATTACTTCGCACGGAACTATTAAGCCACGTCTCCGAGAGAATGATAACGTCATAGTTATTACAACAAACATTGCGGTAAACCGTATGCGTTTTTGTTCGCATACCTCTACAGTTCTGATAAAATATTAGCAGACTGTTGAATTTTAAAAAAGGTATTTCATAATAACGTGCATTTTTAGTTAACAAGAGAAAAAAATAACAAATAAATAAGGCTTATTAAGCTATCTCAACTTATTCAAAGAGTCCAGGTTCTTTACCAGAATATGGTCGGCTTCAGCGGTCTTCCTGACAAAAATTATTTCATTTCTTACCCAGACAAATTTGTACCCCTTATCCTTTGCCTTAAGTCTAGCGGCAGCATGGAGCGCTTTATTAGACGGAGATAAATGTTCCAGCACATATACCGGCTTTTTGTCACCAGTCATCCCAAGGTCTGCACTATTGAGTTTCTCGGTATTATTTTTCTTTTCTTTATTGTAGTCGATAGTCGAGGCCAGGAGGTTGTCGCAAATTCTTGGAGAGGCCAGCTGGACAACGACAGAGCGCGGGCGGGTGTTAGTAGCTTGGAGTTTAGCTACGCGAGTACAGTGAAGAATGTCGTTGTCTCTTAACGCACATCCGACATCTGAACCCAACTGCTTAACAACAGTATAAAGATTCTCCTGTTTATTTTCGGGTAAGCATTCAAAATCAAAATCAATTTTTTTATTTCACATAGGCCTACATGGGCACTTATAAAACGTCGACAAAATGTGCACGGTTCGGGTTGGTCGTTTCCTATGGAGAAGAACAGTCAAGAAACTCCATGGTTACTCTTTTAAAAATGGTTTGGTTTTACAATATTTCCATGTTACAGCATTAGTACTTAGATATGGGGGGACAACGTAGGCCCGAATTATGACAATAAGTCGTAAGAAACTAAAAAAAAAAAAAGAAAAGATTATATAAAAAAGTTAACAAATGTTAACTAGCATCTAGAAGGCCTACAATGTTCACACATTCACAAAACAATCGGTAAAAGAATCTATACAAAGGTAAAAATAATAAAAATAAGTATAACAAGACTAAATTTAACATGTTGCACAAATTTTGTTATCAGTGCTGTAACTATTCTTAGCAAAGGGCTTTAAAGATGATTGAAAACCATTGTAAAATGTCTAATTAAAAGAAGGAAAGAAAAAATGAGATTGAGAATAGTTAGAGACATCCACATATTTGTGCCGTTTACAAGTTACCAGGGAAGCTGCATGCGCAGAAGGAGCTAAGGCCAAATGTTTTTATCTTCAACGTAGTCCTTGATTTTATAATATGCTTTTTTAACAAGGATACGTTTGATGTAGTTTTTGAACCTTCCATCGGTCAGTTCTATAACTGACTTTGGCAACTTGTTATAAAAGCGTATACTGTTTATAAGAAAAGACTTGCTAGTTTTTGTTAATCTGAATTTGGGTATTACAATTTCGTGCTTACTGCGTGTATTTAAATTATGGAAGTCGCTTCTAGTTTTGAAAAGCCCCCGATTTTTACGGACATACAAAATACATTCCAAAATATAAAGTGAAGGTAGAGTCGGTATATCGATCTCTTTAAATTTTTCTCTGAGGGACTCGCGAGGACCCATTTTATAGATTGCGCGGATTGCCCTCTTTTGTAGGATGAAAATTGAGTCAACGTCTGCTGCTGATCCCCACAGCAGAATGCCATAAGACATAATACTGTGGAAATAAGCATAGTATACTAACCTAGCTGTAGCTACATCGGTTAGCTGCCTTATTTTCCTTACTGCATATGCAGCCGAACTTAACCTACCCGAAAGAGTTCTAATGTGCGCGCCCCACTGCAATTTTGAATCGATAGTAATCCCTAAGAATACAGTTTCCGTTATAACTTCAAGATTTTTGCCGTCAAGATTTAAGTTTATGTCATGTTGTGGTACATTTAGTAAAAAGAACTTTAGACATTTTGTTTTTTTCGCATTCAGTAAAAGATTGTTAGCTGCGAACCATTTTGAGAGAACAATTTATGACATCCGTATCTTGCCTATCTATTTAAAAAAATTGGATTTCAAGGTTGTTTGAACGTGTTTGTTGTTCCAAGTAATTTATGCGGTGGCATAGGTCCGCCATTGAGCTTTTGTGACTATTATTTTCTGGCGATAATTTTTTCATAGCAATGTTTAATGCCTTATGTTCAGATTGAAACTATTCAAACTCTTTAGTGTGAAAATTTAAAGAAGTTGTAAGCTCTCTAATATCATGCTTTATAGGTTCGACTTCCTTGTTGACGACGTTGAGTATGGCGATATTTATTTGCTGAAGCATGGAAGCGAATTCCGCCTTCATAACCTCTTGGATAATGGCACGTACTTCCTCAGTGGTTACAGGTGTCGCCTGAGGAGGAGAGTTCAAGGCTGGTCTTTTATTTCTATTATTGCCTCTGGTTGCGGACATGTTCCGATTTGGTGTGCCCTCAGTCTTGGAGGTGTTCGTATTGCAACCTGAACATTTCCATTTACGATAAGCCTCGGAATCAGCAGGAATTCCCGGGATAGACAAGCACGGGAAATGGAATGACTTGTTGCAGCTTATGCAATTAATGAGGTCTTTGTTATCTACGCAATACTTATTGACAGCACAGCATCCCCAAGACCGTGATGTTGAAGCCATGCCGTTTTTATAATTATATTTAAATGCTTATTATAATGAGCCCCCAAAATATTCTCGTCCATGCAGTTGTGTATGAAAGTTGCTCTTCTGCACACCAATAAAGGCCTTCCTAGTTATGGTCCGAGTCTTGAAGCAAAAGCGCACACCAAAAAAGGCCCGCCGCAGTTGTTGTCGACGGCTTGCCACAGCGAGTTCGCGAGAAGAACGCCGTAAGCGCCGTGCAAAATGGGGCGCTTACGCGCTCTACTACGGCGCACTGTTCGATTGCGACTGACGGTAGGACGGATTCTTTTTCTATTTTTGTCTATTTATTTTAGTCCAGATTATTTACAGAACGCACTAGAACACCAAATTTTTGTTGCAAGTCTATAGTTCAAGATATGTCCATGCGAACTAGACTTTTAAAGGCACTTCCAAACACTTTTCGCACGGTTTTTTTTTTATTTTTTTATTGAACAACAACAAACTGCGGTTACACGTACAACGAGCACAAGTGTAGATATATTTATACGATAATAATTAGATTTTGCTTAGCCGCAACATGACTAGGGTGAGGGACCAGACTAAGAAAGATACAATTCGCTGGGCAGCTTTGTGGCGAGCTGGTGGTGGCCAGTGGCGACCCCACGGACCTGATCTCCAGAGAGATGTCTTGTTTCTCTTCTCTGGCTTGCCTTCATTGGCCGGTTGGAGTGAACACTGACGAGGACTAGAGCTCTCACCTATCTCTTGCCTTAATTAGCTGGCTTCAGTGGAGATTCGCAAGAGCAAACGTGCTCGAAGGAAGGAAGTTAACCCAGTAAGGTGCTGGTAGAGTTCTTGGCCTTATTTGCGGGATTGTCCTGATAGCCGTGGTATACCTCTCCACTCCTCAAGCACCTCCGGATATGTTGCCCCCTTGGCGCTACGTCACTAAAGTGCTAGCGACCTTTTATGGGGATGGGCAATTGAGTGTGCAAGTCACCCCCTGCCATTTTATAGCCGTTCAACAGTGGTCGGGCAGGGGCTGGTAGTCCTATAGTTTTGAGCAATCCATCCACTAAACCTACAAAATCCATAGCCCAATACATTTTTCTCCATAATTTGCAATAGTCCTGGGCGAACCGGGGATTGTCCTTGGGTGCACTTGCGCAGTGCTTATAGGGATAATCGTCGGTTGGTGTCACATTTTCTGATACATGCCTAACAAGGCCTCTGCGAGTTGGCTTCGGCTCCTCGTACGCCCTTCAAAAGACCGGGGCTCTAAGTTCCGGAGATACACAAAAAAAAAAAAAAAACTATACATACCATAGTAAAAGTTGTTTTTACCCACTAGTGATACATTTTCATCCTCTCCGAAATTGGCTATTGCTTTATAAATAACCGTGTGTATATGTAGCTTAATAATAAACAATTAAGCTGTATAGTATTACTTCACCATTTTGTCGATAATTTAATTACAAGTAATAAAATATTCTTCTTCTTCTTTTCGTTTCGATGGCACATTTAATTAGACTGTCTGGGCCCAGTAGGTGGCCACGCTTATTGCAGCGTCAGAAGCACCGTACAAGTCTTCCAGGGTGCAAGTGAATGGACAGCCAGGACACTCCAGCAAGTGGGACATAGTCTGTACAGGGGCACCACACTTGCACCGGGTGTTGGACGAATCTATAATCCACCATTTTACCAAATTATATTTGCAGCGGCCTACTTGGGTACGTAGCCGATTCAATAAAATAAATAAAATATTATTAGGTATTATTATCTTGCCTTTGAACGCCATCGATGAATATACATAATCTATTAACTTCCGTAGAATTATTATAATTACGCTAATTCGACCTTTATCATAATTATTATCTTTATTCCGCATCACGCAATAACCTAATTTTATACTAATATTAGATAGTGCTTTTAGGAACTAATTATTTCTAATGTTTTGTTCGAAACGTGAGGTCATTAAAGCTTCATGTTATTATACCTATGTGAATATTTTTTTACAGTAATGTATGGATTCCCAGTAATTGTATTACTATGTCTAAATGGTTTATTCATGCCGTAGTATTACCTATCTACCTTAATTTTTTGTTATAGATGGGAAACCTTCAAAAGGCGCCTGGACTTTTAGAGAGAAAGACCTGGAAGTGTGCGATTCTTACCTCAGGTAAACTACCCCTAAACTACCCTTTTAAAAGACCAATCCGGTACCCCTTCTGTGCAACGCATGTTAAGGCACATCCGTGGGGAGACTGTTAAGGAGTCTCCACTGACTAGAATACATAGCTCATTGCTCCTAGCTCCTAGCTCCTCCGAGCTCATTGTTAAAAATAAATCAGAAAAGGTAAAATAAGTAAGTAATGAATAAGGAAAACATTTCCTGCGTATCCTAATTCCTATAAATATTATAAAGGCTAAAGTTTGTGATTGTGTAAATGTGTTTGTATGTTTGTTACTGTTGCACGCAAAAACTACAGAACAGATCTGAATGCAACTTCGCACAAAGATAGATTCAAGTCTGGAATAGCACATAGAATACTTTTTATCTCGGGAATCTATTCTCTTGGGAGAAAGTTCGACCTTCACACAGGCGAAGCCGCTGGTAGAAGCTAACATTTTCCCGGGATAAAAAGTATCCTATGTGCTATGCCTGACTATAATCCAGCCGTTTTTTTTAAATTATATTTTTTTATTTTGGGTTTGCTCTTGACTCTAGTCTAGGTCAGAGGTGACAGAGACAGAGTCGATGATGGACTGAGCTTAACCAGAAGAAGCCTGAGCGTTTGAGCGTGAAGGACTAACAAACATACAAACACACACACTCACAATCTTTCGCCTTTATAATATTAGTATGATGTTTTTAAACATTTGGTATCGGTTGTCAAAAGTCAAACAGAGTTTCATTCCTAGATATAGAATTCAGATGAGAGTATTGTCAACCAAAATGTTAGCCCTAGAGTGGTCGTGCCTTTCTGTGTAACGTTAGTGGGCGCGTGTGGAGCATTTTGCCGTGGCAACGACCTGGAGGTAGAAAACCTTTCTTCCGCAGCCCTTTTCGCTCTGATACTTAAATTAACAATACTTGGACGATTGACCGTGACCCGTGCATAATTCAGAATACACATGTATTTTTTTGCAAGCGCTCATAGCGCGCCGTTTACTAAATCATAGCATCACAAACAACATACAATCATGCACAAGCTTTCCGTCCAAACATCATAAGTATACTTATCCGCTAAATGCCCACGGTCAAACAAATATCACGCTCACGGATGACAATGAAAATGTCGGGTCATCATAAATAACGCAGGGTGAAACTAACGGCTCGTAGGGATTACCGACTACGAGTAGTAATTACAGCCGGATTAACTAAGCTGCAATTGATTTCGCAGGATTCCAGCCAACAATCAGTGTGTTTCGACTATTTGGTTTACTAGCGATGCTATGTCATTTTGGTTTGGATTAATAGTAATGATAACATCAGCGGTTTGGGATATTTTTTAAACGACTTCAAAAAAAGGAGGAGGTTCTCAATTCGACGGAACCTTCTTTTTTTTGTATGTTCCCCGATTACTCAAAGACGCCTGGACCGATTTAAAAAATTCTTCTTTTGTTTGAAAAGGTGTACTGCCCTATTGGTGTCATGGTCATCAGATCAGGATCTGATGATGGAATCCTGGAGAAATTGAGGGAATTCATCAAATATTTTAGGCATACATATAGCGATTTTGGTATTTTCATCAACAATGCAATCATTTGCACTCAAAAAGTATAATTTAGTGAAGTGGAACTGATGATGAACAAGACTAAATATGGCCACTAGAACTCCTTAATGCTAAGTACGTCACGGGTATAAGATATCTAGAATAATTAACCGACTATGATGAGCCAAATACTTATAAATAAATGGTAGGTACCTACTGATGAAAATGGTACCAACGAACTGATCTGATGATGAAGCCACTGGTAAAACCTACTTTCCGGCTTCATCATCTGATCAGTTCATGTTTGGGCGTATTGGAATCGTCATGAGATGTACTTTGGCTGTAAATAATTTTCATGGTAATTGGAGGTACCTACCATAACCAAAAACCGAATACCATACCATACCATACCGTACACCATATACTATTCCGAAGTCGGTGTCAAAGAACGGAATAAAATGGTTCCAAAGACGCCGACTTCGGATAAGATGGTTATTTTTCGCTTAATAGAGTTTTGTTTTGGAAGTCAGTTTGATTTTTTTGTTAAAAGTTTTTTCATAAAGTGTTTTATTTTTAAAATCCAATAAAAAATAATCTATGTTTTATCTAAAATATAAATAAAAACCAATTGCCGCTTGTCAGTCGGACTATTCTGTGGGCTTAACGCAAGTTTTTAATCATGCTCGATCGAGTTAACGTAAACGTCATTTTGTCTCATTTTTTTCTTATTTTGATCACGAAAATATTAATATAATATCCGGAGATTATGTCAAAACTAGTTACGTTACTTTGCGGTCTAAAAGTCTACGTCAAGTTAAACTATCGTTTTATGTCTCAACTCACGATTTCATCTTTAGGTCAAATAGAAAGTAAGACATTAATTTTTTTTGTCAAAACAAAGACCGAAATCGTTTAGCCCATGAAAGGCAAAATCTTTTAAGAATTTTCATTATTATTTAACGCCTAGAACAGTTTTATTTTCAGGATAAACTGAAACGTTGAAAAATATAAAGGATGTCATGCTGCCTCTTTGTAGAATCAGAGCTTTTGCTGTTCCCTATAATCAAAATTAATATTATACAGAAACATTTTCTTATTAAGTTAATCGTTTCTCTTAGTGCCAATGGGACTAGCAGCAACTCTGCTTCGAGTTTCAAACTGAGTAGATTTTATTTTGTCTCCGCTACAGTAAATCTAAAAGTAATTGCTATAGTTTTCGTAGTTTCATTACGAGATAAATAAATCGTTACAATCACTAAGAGCTGATTTGGCTAACGTCAAATAAGTTGTGACAGATATTGTACGAAAAATCGGTCTAGAATTCTAAATTATTCTTCGGACTTTCATATCTGGCGTTGGAAAAATCAGGCCTGTATCAATAAATTAAAAAAGAACCTCATATCCTTTACAATTTTAGGTAACTACCAGGATACCAGTAATTGTCCTTAGAACCTGTGCTCCTGAACTATCTCCGATCTTGACAAGTTTATTTCGACGAAGCTAATGACATATGTGACCGCCTATACGGCTTCTGCCTTGGGGATCTTCTAGCGAATGCCATTCACATTTGGAGTGAGGCCATTGAGAGGCACGGGGAAGCTCTTGCCATCTCCCTCGAGATCTCGAAGGCTTTCGATAGGGTCTTCCTTTATTCGGTCTGCACGGTGATCTGTACGATTGGATGGCAGATTTCCTGAGGGATCGGTCCATTCAAGTAGTTAACGATGGCTGTCGGGGTCCCTCAGGGGTCGGTAGATACTCTCAGCAACATTTTTCTTGTTGCACATAAACGATCTGCTAAAACCTTTGGGTATGTCGACGATAACACTGTTGCTGAGATGTACTTGTCCAGAGCATGGACTACTGGGCCTCAGATCCGGTCTCTCCGTGAGGCTATGGTGGAGCGCTTGAACCTATCCTTGAAAGCCGTCTCCGAATGGGGCGATGCCGATCTGGTCGCACCATTCGGAGACGTCCGCTAAAAGAACTTTCCCCTTTTTTTCTCCGCTAAAAAGAGCCAATTTCACCCGGCTCCTTCCTTCAGTGGTTTAACCGTGCTGGTTACGTCTAACCCTCACTTTTGGCCCATACATACATAGGCAAGGGCTCAGCGGGCTGCCAAAAATTGGCACATTGGTTAAAACCACGCCAGAGCAGCTGCTCAAGTTGTATCAAGCGCAAGTTAGATCATGCATGGAGTATACTGTTGTCAACTCTGGAACGGATCTGCCTAATACCAGCTTGATGCACTTGACTCGATCGAAAAACGGGCCTAGACGCTCATCGGCAATGAGGCACTGGTCGAGTCAAAGCTCCAGAGAGCCTTAAACCTCGACGCCGATTTGCCAGCTTGTCGGTTTTTGATTGGTTTCATTTCGGAGAGAGTGCTATGGAATTACAATGATCTAATTCCTACTAGCCCGTTCCATCATCGGACTACAAGCCGTACGACGATGCGCCCCCAGTACATGGTTGACATCCCACCCATACACACTAAACATTTTGGAAATACTATCATTGTGCCAACAGTTAAGGAGTGGAATTCCCTGCCGGAGTCTGTATTCCCCGATTGCTACAATCTAGGGGTCTTTAAGTCAAGAGTAGGCTAGTTGACAAGAGTAGTAGAATAGGCTACTTCTAGGCAAGCGTGCTTCGCCGTCGGAAACATTATCGCTTACCATCAGGTAAGATAGCGGTCAAGCGCAAGCCTATCAAAAATAATAAAACAATAAAAATAACTTCACACATGCTCGCAAATAAACCACACAACATATTTTAGAGATATCAGATTCACATTTTTCATTTCGTTTTTGTCAGTAATTTTTACCTCATTTATCTTGTTTGAGAATAACTATCTATTATTTTTTTTTCTTTATTTTAGATAAGCAGCCATTCAACACTGTCACACCTGATGGTAAACGATGATATGGTCTTCGATGGAACGCGATAGCCTGGAAATAATCTAAATACTCTAAGTATCTATCAGGAAACACAGACTCCGGAAGAGAATAATTCTGCTCCTTAATTACACGCACAATGAAAATATTCCCAAATCGTTTTGTGCGTAGTAATAAGTGGAATGTCCACCAGAAGGTTAATGGTGGCGTATCTAAGTACATCTTTTGTGAAAGGGATTTGGCGGCATAAACTGTACAAGTATACTTGTACAAATATAACAAGAACAAAATCAAACTCGAAATAGGTATGCTATAAACTACAATTATTAGCTGTACCTTATCCTTTAGAGGATACTCAGTGATATTTAATTGGACGGCGTGGATTAACGTCGCATAGGACATGTTCAATTGATATGCATGACCTGTAATATACCTAGAATGCTTACAAATCGTGAAGTCAGTTGAAATGATTTGAATAATAGTGAATGTCACCTGCAGTAACTACTTCGTAGCATTAGTCAAAATTAATTATATTATTCGATTCTCTGGTTAAATCTATTTATTAGAAACTAGCATTTGCCCGCTAATTCATCCGCGTGGCATTTGGTTGATCACGCCCTGTTGAATGGTTAATAATACAAATATGTTTTCGCCCCATACTTTGAAAAAGAAGTTAGATAGTAGAGTAAGATACATTAAAAAATGTTCAACTTCATATAGGTAGAAGTATTGATTAACATTCCCAGTCCGCATTTAAAAATATATCCAATAGTTTAGTCAATATAGGTAGTTTGACTATCTAGTTTGGCTATCTATAGAATTAGAATTATCTTTAGAATTTTTATTCAAGATTTATTCGATAGTTTCAAACTGCCCGTATGCACTAGTAATGCCAGTATTGTCTTCTCGTCGTCCCCACCCTGGATACTCGAATAACGTTGACTGTTTTTCCCTCTGGGGCAAATATAAATAGATGATCCGCATTACTAACCCGCGACCAAGGCACATACAGTTGGCCGAGGGAAAAACAACTGGGTTGGAGACCTCGACGGTTTGGTGGCCATTATTGGCGGAGCTCTTGTCAGCCCGTCCCGAGGTCATGGCTGGGTGGCCGCCCTCGCGGACGGCGTTGGCATAGTTGGTGCTTATTTTTCGCCCAACAAGAGTCTCGCCGACTTCGAGAGTTTCCTTGTCGAGTTGGGTGCCGTCGTAGGCCGACTCCACCCTCGCCCTGTGCTGTTGCTGGGGGATCTCAACGCCAAGTCTTCGGCGTGGGGATCCCCGGTAACCGACGCTAGGGGTGAGGCGCTGGAGGAGTGGGCAGTAACCACCGGCCTGGTCATCTTAAACCGGGGCTCGGTTTACACGTGCGTGCGACAGCGGGGCGGGTCAGTAGTGGACGTCTCGTTCGCTAGCCCTGCTGTCGCGAGCCGTGTCTGCGACTGGCATGTTGCCGTGGAGGTGGAGACGTTATCGGATCACCGATATATCCGTTTCGACATCTCCACCCAGACCGCCGGCGGCCGCGGTACGCCAGCCCCGCGAATGGACGGTCCACGCTGGGCGCGCAGGCGCATCGACAGGGAACTTCTCGAGGAGGCCACCATTGTCCAGGCCTGGACAACCGGACCCGTCGACGTCGAACAGGAGGCGCTGTGGTTCCGCGGGGCGATGACGCAAATCAGCGACGCGTCCATGCCCCGGGTCCACGCACAGTCAGCAAGGCGCCAGGTGTACTGGTGGTTCGCCGAGATCGCACAACTGCGTGTCGCGTGCATAGCGGCCAGACGCCAGTACACCCGATACCGAAGGAGACGTCGTCGGGTCCCTGACGAAGAAGCCGCGCTGTATGAGGTGTACCGCGCGGTGACGAAGACTCTGCGGCTGGCCATCGGCGAGGCGAAAAAGCGAGCCAGGGAGGAGATGTTGGAGACTCTAGACAGGGATCCTTGGGGGCGCCCTTATCGAGCGGTTCGAGGGAAACTCCGAGCCGCCGCGCCTCCACTTACGGAGAGTCTCCAACCCGAGCTGCTGGAGGAGGTAGTAGCAGCCCTCTTCCCGGCGAGAGCGGAGCATATCACGCCGCCGATGGCTTTGTCCACGGCCGCAGAGTCTACAGAGGAGGACGCCATCAGCGTCCCGGAGGTGACACAGGCAGAGATGGGGGCGGCTGTGATGCGGCTCCGGGCCAGGAACGTGGCTCCGGGGCCCGACGGAATCCACGGCCACGTGTTGGCCCTCTCTCTGAAGGAACTAGAGCCCTGGCTGAGAGGACTCTTCACAGCGTGCCTTGAGCGGGGCCAGTTTCCCACTCTGTGGAAATCTGGTCGTCTGGACCTGCTCAGGAAGGCGGGGCGCCCTGCGGACTCGCCTTCCGCGTACCGGCCCATAGTGCTGCTAGGCGAGGTGGGTAAGCTGTTCGAGCGGATAATCGCTGCCCGCCTCGTCATGGACAAAACCAAGGTGATGCTGAATGCCCATGTTACACTCCTATCAAGTTCAGAGACTCTACACTCGAAGTTGTGTGCGACTATGTCTACCTGGGACAAACGATCCAGTTGGGTGGGGCCAACTTCGAGAAAGATGTCAATCATCGAATCCGACTCGGATGGGCAGCGTTTGGGAAGTTGCGCGGTATCTTCTCGTTCAACTTACCGCAGTGTCTCAAGACGAAAGTCTATGACCAGTGTGTGTTGCCAGTGATGACATATGTCTCTGAGACGTGGTCGCTTACAATGGGCCTCATCAGAATGCTTACAGTCACTCAAAGGGCAATGGAGAGGGCTATGTTCGGAGTTTCCTTGCGTGATCGAATCAGAAATGTAGAGAGCCGCAAGAGAACCAGGGTTACCGACATATCCTGAAGAATTGCTAAACTTAAGTGGCAGTGGGCAGGGCACATTGCTCGCAGAACGGATGGCCGATGGGGCAGAAAGGTTCTGGAGTGGCGACCGCGAACCGGAACACGTTGCGTTGGAAGGCCTCCCACTAGGTGGATCGATGACCTGGTGAAGATTGCTTGTTGCGAGACGCACGGGACTGGTCAAAGTGGCGACGCTTGGGGGAGGCCTATGTCCAGCAGTAGACGTCTTTCGGCTGATATGATGATTAGACAAAGAAATACAAATTAAAAAAGAAAATGCTTTAGTATCCTTCATATACATATAAAAAAATGTTTATTTTTTATTATTCCTATATATAAAAAGTAAAAGTTACGGAACTTTTACTTTTTATCAAAAATATTCAATGTAAAGTTGTCGTTGTTTTATTAGATGTCTCTACGATTTTATTATATGTATAGATGTAGAAGAGAGAATCGAAAATATCTAGTTCCTAGAATAAAATAGAAATAAAATGCCCAGCAGGTACACAAAAATCCCTTAAGCTTATACGCGGCGAAATCACAAGCAAGACCTAGTTATCTAAATACAATATGAATATATTTTATCAGAACAGTACAACTACTTTCTTAATGTAACTCGGCAATCATCGCATTGCCGAATTACATTAAGAAGGTAGCCGACTGCAAATTTCCATGTTCATGTCATTTATCGTGTATAATATTTTGAATTCAGAACGAAGTACTTTATTGTTGTTTTGAATTGATTTTCTTGTGATCTTTAGAGAGCTGTAAAACTATTTTCCTTTATCAGCTTTCCTCCCAATTTTAAATTAAATTACATTAAGTTAAAAGAGTATTAACAACTCTATATACTTCCAAATTGATTGAGAGCGTCCGGTCTGCACCAAGTGCAAAGGACAACTGATATAAATCCGACGACTGACGAAACACGAAGTTTACCGTGCTACATTAAGAAAATAGTTGTACTGTACGTATATTATGTGAAAATCTAAACCAATGTTACTGTGTAAGTTTGCAAAGTATTCACGCCACTAACTTCGATTCTAAGTACAATATCAATATCGACATATAATAGATATTTTACATGTATTTAATTCCACGTAAACGTGCATACCTAACCAGCACTTATATTAATTGCTATACAACTAATGAACGTTTCCATAAAAGCTTTTTAACTATTAAAAACAGACGTCTAGACTAAACTAACAGTTTATAAGGCTAGAATAAAAAATAAAGCTTATAATAATTTTCATTAGATATTTCATAAATAAATTCATGGACTTTAAACCCGGGAGGGTTGTTTTACGAATGCTTATTTGTACATCAAATGGTTTAAAATTGCAAACGAATTTGCATAGCTAGGAACAAGTTGGGACGTTGGTTAACAGGTCAGTTAACTGTCCCAAGAGTTATCAACTTGTTTTAGCACTTCAACGTTCTGTTTACTCTTTCTGGGTTACGGTACTCTAAAATGGTATTAACTGTTGCCAGTTAAGGTACTAAAATTATAGTGTAACTGCAGAATTCCGTCATAAACTATTTTGAGGGAAATTCACTGTCAAACATCCAGTAAAAATTGCTTGAAAATCGGTGGTCTTTCTCTAAGTGGAATATGGTGCGTTATTCATATAAAAACCTGCCTAAATAGAAGTTAAAAAAAACACATAGCATACAATTTGTATCATAACTTTATTTACGTATCCCAGTTAAAATTTACATTAAATACAATAATAAAAATTATAAAAACCCAAAACAAAAACAACAATTTCGTGTCACTGTACATTTATATTTAAAAAGATGATGTCGTGCAAAGAATTGACGTTACCTTAAGTGAAAACACAGCCATAGATTAACGCCTATTTATTAAAACTATTAATTTTACTTTTTTATGTAAAACTAACTCACCAAGAAGCTTGAAAAGTGTTTTTTGGAGGCAAAAGAAACGTTCAGGTTCTGGACAGATTACAATTAAAAGGCTGATTGCAAGGTTGGGTACACATAAAAAAAACATTTGATTGATAGACGCTGACGCTGAATCATTACCATTGAAAAGGCTTCAAGCTTTATTTGATCCCTTTTTGCGTCGCGAATCAATAAATATGATTACTAATGTGTACCCAGCTTTAGGGCTTTGGGGGTTTCATTGAATGTTCTGTACAATTTCATACATCGGTCCCCAAATGGTCGTATGCTATTTCTATGTTTTTACTAGTTACTGATTTAACAATATTCCTGAGCCCTTGACACAACATAGAATCAAGTGACTTTTTCTTTTTCATTTTAAATAAAATGTCAAAAATCAACATATTTGTTTCACAACTTACGATAGTTTTATATTTAATTATCTATCAACTTATCAACAAATTCACTTTATACATTTTTGATGATTTTATTAACGTTTCAGAAACGTACAAAAAATAATCATTCTTCAGCGATACATAATGAATGAGGTCTATGGGTATATTAATATTTACTTTATATTTCTTTTTAGATTTTTCTACAGTGTTCTTATTCTAGCCAACTTTAGCGACTTCTTCCTTTATGATTGTTAACTTTTTATTGAAAGCTCGCTGTGTATTTTTCGTAAATAATGTTTCTAACGTTTTTATTTATTCTATTGCATTTTAGAATTCCTTTTTAAAATATTAATTTGAACACAACACATCAGTGATCAGTTTGATTTAATTTTCTCTCCTAAAAATAAAGGCATTCCTACTTTTATTCACTTTATAAAGATTTTAACACATATCTGTTATAGTTTTTATAAAGAGAATAGAGATCAGTCTCTTACAAAAAAGCAATGAATGTCTAGGATTTTCTTCACCATCTTTCAGTTTTGATACATTATGGGTACTAGTGGAGCTTATTGCAAAACTTATATAGGTACAATCAAGGGTCAAAAGTGCAGTATTACTTTACCAAAACCAAAGTGTTTAAAGCTTTTTTGGAGAAGAATGTTAATCATCCATGAATATTTTAAATACTTTAGATTCTATGCTATAGATTAAATCAGTTGTGACAATTCTTCTATAAAGAACTTTGAGACACTTTAGTTCTGGTAGAGTAAGACTGTACTTTTGAACCTTGACTGTATACAAACAAAACCTGGTTTCATATGTTTTGTATACATAGTTACATTTTTTGTATGTTCATACAGACCGTTCCCGATATTATCTACACTTAAGACTAATATCACTAAACAATATTTCACACCGAATCTCATAAGCTTGACAACCTTGATATTTCTTTATAGGTCAGTAATATTATAGTTGCTATTAACACGCCTGTATTGACTTCGTTTGTACCTGAAACAATGAAGAAGCAATAATTAGTAATGTTCAACAGGTATAATAACGATAGGAATCATTCTAGGGTAGAAAGAATTCTATGCCCGTCTGTGAGATTATCAAATAATATTGGACGAGTATTTTTTGCTTTATCAAATCAATAATAATTGACAAACATAAAGTGCATCAAAGTTTACGAGCGGTAAGTCCCCACTCGTAAACTTTGATGCACTTTGTCTATGTCACTTTTGAGTAAAAAGTGTATTATAACTTGACGTCGCACGAAATTTCAAGGCACTGTATCGTCGCCTTTTGTTTACGTGACAAAGGAAAATATACGGGTCCAATATATTTTAATTAATCTATCTAAAGGTATAGTAGTTATGCAGCGGTCATATGATAGGGGATATCACACGAGTTAAGGTCACACGAGGCAAAGCCTAGTGTGATAATAGCATCACACGAGTGTTTTAATAACTAATTATATGCCGTTGCATACACTATTTTATCTTCACTCATACCGTTGAAATAAAACAAAAGTGGAAACGGAAAAAGTATGTGGTATGGCGGGAAATTTAAATTCTCATTGCACATGAATGCTCAGCGCTCGCATCCATGGACCTTGACATTTATTTTTTTACATGAAGTCAATGCCCATATGCGCCAATAAATTAAAAAGTAAAAGAGTGCCCAAAAAAATAAGTGTTAATATTTTTTGGTAAGTGTAGATAAAAGTATTTTTTTGTAATCATCCCGATTACAGAAACCACACATCAATTATTAAACTCATACAAATACGATGTTTTAAACCAAATATACGTATAGGTTTTTCGGCAAACCAACGAGTGAATAGTGCAGCCCCATTTGAAAATATTTTACTTAATTACATTATTTTCGCGTAAATGTTAAACGACCTAAATACAATTATATCCGTAATGTGCTTTTCGGTTTAATCCCTTGCGGTGAAAACATACATAATCTCACTTTATTGTTATACAAAAACGAAAATTATTTATTGGCAAATATGGGCAAACCATAATTATGTAAATGTTATACAATCAGAAGTATGTTTAGTTCTGGTCATATTAGTGTAAAAAAAACAGAGCAGGGATCACGTCATCACAAGTTACGTGTAAGATAGAGATCGAGATAAAACAAGTTTGAAAAAAAAACTGTCTATCATAATATATGAGTCAATAATGGTAGGGTACAGTTGGTGTAATTTCAACATTTTGGAATCAATTATTGTGATTTAGGAAATTAAAACACATTGCAGAAAAGTTGTAACAACCAACTTCATATTAACTACAAAGTTATAAAATTTATGAATCATAATATAATAGCAAAAACGTTTCGCAATCATCGTTTACTTTGACGTCGAATGTACATAATTCAACCAGTCTTCTAACCACAAACTTTTGATTAAAAATGTACATAAAAGTCTAGATTCTTATTGAATCGTAAATTCTCAGAATATCTGATTTAAGCGAAACTTTCAGTACGAACTTTTTAGGAACTCCTAGCAATGTATGTTTTACTTTACGGAGAATCCTGTAAACCAGCCAAATAATCCGCCTTCGTTAGTGTTTGACTCCTAAGTATCGATGTAGGTATTGGTATATGAGAGTCCTCTATGCTCACCAATGGGCGGATTAAAAGTGGATTATGATGGTGAATTTCGATATTAACGTGAGTATGATCATCGTCAGTCGTGGAGGCTCTAATTTACTATCAAGAGAGATTTTTTTTATGTAGGCCACATAAAAAAACTTTTTATGTGGCCTACACCTGTGGGATCACTTCAAGAGTATACCCTTTCAAACAAAAATATAATTTTCAAAACCGATCCTTAATTGACGGAGTAATCGGTGAAAATATATTTAAATATATATATATATAACCTACAGGTGAAAATAGAAACGCCTCTTTTTTGGAAAGTCGGTTAAAAATGAAGTTCTAACAGCGATAATAATTGAAGTGAAAATGTATGTGATTGAAATGCTATGTATGTGATTGAACCGAAATACCCGATAGAATATACGAGACCCTTGACTTCTCGATAATCGATAGAATGAACTAAATAATAATGATCGGATATAATTAACTTTAAAACTTTCGCGTTTCATAATTGAAAAACAATACGTTTCGACCGTGTTGCAACGACCGTGGTCCCGGGTAGACTGACTACCCGGTCCCCAGTACCCAGTCTATCCGGGACCACGGTCTTTGCAACACGGCCGAAACGTCAGGTTAAATAGGTAAATAAACAATCGAAATTTCATCGCGTTAAATTCCCGTGATATATTGTTTTTCGATCGGATATAATGTCAATACTCAGATTCACATTTCATGTGAAAACTTTAATATCAATAATACTTTTTTTTCTGATCGGTACACTTCTTGGACACTTAAATGAAAAATTTCGTACTCACCACTATTATTAGACACATATTTAGACAGCTGCGTGCGCGAGTGTATAGTGATGATGGTGTTCGCGTCCCGCACTACCGCTCCACCAACAGTATTGACTCGCATCGCACGCGCATTGACCCGCTGGCTGTAGTGGGAACCAGCACCCGTAGGACCCGCCAAGAGCGACGCAGACCGCCAGGCTGGTTGCCTGTCACTTCCGTCTTCTGCCAGGCTTCGGGCTATAAATAAGGTAATGATTATTCAAGGAAATGTTTAAGTGTTAGACATAACATTAGAAGATGGGTACCATAATATTAGATGGCAATCTGTGAACAGTGGACGGCAACCATAAACCCAGATGACAATCAAAATATAAGATGACTATCAGAATATGAGATAGCAATCAGAAAATAACATGGTAATCAGAACGTTAGATGGCAATTATAACATTTAAGATAGAAATCATAACATTTACACGGCAACCTATCTGATTATTGTATGACAATCACAATTAATTATAAGGTGGTAAAACATTCGATTCTATCTAGTCGTGGGTAAACGGCAGATGAAGTCCTATACGCTGGTTAGACCAAATCCGAACCTCGCTGATCGTCAAAACCTCAGAAGCCGTGCATGTTGCTGAACATAGGAGCAGGTAGAGAAAGTTTTGAAACCGTAATGTGGTCTCGAACCCTAGCATTGGATAATCGACGCGAGGAGGAGAAGGGTAAAATATTAGCAAAAAAAGGTATCGTATTGTCTTTCAATCGGACAGGAAATCAATAAGAGAAGATTATATTGTTTTATGGGTGTTTTGTGAACGAAAACTTGTAAGAAAATGAAGCTATGTCACTTATGAAAAATTCCAAAATATCTTGGACTACCACCAGAAACTCGTAGCGGTAGTTCCAAGTACCACATACAAACCTTTATGGTTACATCAGATAAGTCGCTTTAAGTCGATTGGACCTCTAATGTATTATCCTAGGGCAGTGTACAGCAGCATTATTAAACTAATGAAATAATACCCCACTGCAATCTATTCGGCTGCCATACGCCCAGATTATAACTTAATTGGAGCGATGGATGAACCAAATTTAATTTAGTTGTGGCAAAATATCAATTTTATGGCAATGTTTATTTTAGGCTGTTTACAAAATAATGTTGTTTAACGGTAATTAGGTACTTACTATTTTTGCTTTGTTATGGTAAATATAAAAATATTTGTTATTTAACCAGTTTATCGATAAATATACAAATAAAATACTAATAGTGAAAACAGAATCAAAAGTGATCAAACAAAAATTTTAAACCATGACTTGATAAATAACGAAGAAATTTCTTTTTACAAGACTTTTCTATTCCCTGATAAACGAAACGCACAGGACCAATCAGTGTGGCGAGGTTGGGAAGAGGCCTATGTCCAGCAGTGGACGTCTTTCGGCTGAAATAATGATGATAATGATTCCCTGTTATGCCCAAATAGACAACGATTCGATTGCAAATGTCAAATATGGGCTTGACAATCCCTATCGTTAATAAAATTCAATTTTGCCTCAGGACTCAATGCTAGTAGTTGGTAGAGCTCTTTGTGAAGGTGATTACTTCCTATCCTTATTTGAACACAGGCATCGTCGGTGTAGAATCCATGTGGTTAATTATAAATTCAATTCTGTATTATTAAATCCTGTGACTGCTGATGAGAACTGCCTCTTATTAAGCCGGTTGAAAATGCCTGGCGCAATACGAATGCAGCTAATGCAAATAATTATCCTCTAAGTTGATTTAAATAACCTAATTTGTAAATATTTTGTGAATCTGAAAACTATTGGTGTACTAAATCCTATGAACTATACGAGAAAGGATCCGATCCTACTATAATCACACTAATATTATGAAGGTGAAAGTTTGTGAGTGTGTTTGTATATTTGCTACTCTTTCCCACAAAAACCACAGAATGATTCTGGATGAAATTTGGCACAGAGGTAGAGTATAGTCTGGAATAGCACATAGGATACTTTTATCCCGGGAATATGTTTCCTCGGGATAATTTTCAACATTTACGGGGGCAAAGCCGCTGCCAGAAGCTAGAATACGAGATAAGTGTAATAGTTTGTGAGTATGGATGACTGGTTGTTACTCTTTCATGCAAAAAATTATGAACGGACTTTGGTAAAACTTTAAAGTGATGCAGCTTGTACGTATAACAGAATAACAAATGGGCTCTTAAAGGGATAAGTGCTCATTCCATGCGGGTGGAGCAGTGGGCGGCAGCTAGAACTATCATAATACCTTTTAAACGACATAAGAATACCCTAGAGATATTCTATTTGCTAGAGCAAAAGAAACTACCCTCTTGCTTTGAATAAGTAATAACTAACTTGACACTACATTTAATAAAGTTAGTTGTAACAAAAACGAAATACGTCAAATTTCAATAAATTCAAAAGGCAAATATCAGAACAGAACATGTTTATTAAAAAGCTGTTCACTGCGTTTTGTAAAACTAAACATCCTGACATTTGAAAAAAAATACCGTAAAAGCAATTTCCATGTATTGAATGAATGATGGGCTATGATTTGCTTTTACATAAAATATTGACTGATTTTGTTTTAACCAAAGTGTGACGTGGCTTTGCAGAGGGGATTCCGGGGTGGTCTTTTGAGAGGTCACGGGTGAGGTAAAAACCCACATTCCCTGGTATTTTCCCCAAAATTCCTGGCTCCTTTTAAAGGTGCCCCAGTAAAAAAAGGTATGAGTATTTAAATACGAAGGGTTCCGTACTACATGATACTGTTTGCAAATGGTTTGACAGCCAGCATTGCACACACACAATCTGCCTCCCTTTTCCTAACTATGTTGGGGTTGGAATCTAACCGGATGCAGGTCAGTACTTGTATTTTACATGGAGTGACTACCTATCTGACCTCCACATCCCAGTAACTGGGTAATACGATACTGGGTTCTCTTTGACAAGACTAGTGACATTGCACACATAATAATTTATTTATTTATTTATTTAACCATTTATGCACACACACTTATACAGACTAGAAGAAGGAACAGAAAAATAAGTACATAGGTGATGCTTATTTCTAATGAAATTTCTTCCAGCATACCTGCGAAAGGAAAGATGAAAAAAGAGATGTAGATAACGTGTGTAGAAGGGAAAAATAAACACATAAAACATAACGGAGCTAAATATAATACAATAGGATACGATAGGATATACTGTCATATACATACATATATATAAAATAAATATTATAACAATAACTACCTATCTACTAATATATATAAAAAAATATAATACAGAAATATATGCAACTATGATGGAATGGACAGGTAGTGTCTTTTCACTTCTCTTTTAAAAACTGTAAGAGTTTGGCAGTCCCTTATGTCAGGCGGAAGAGAGTTCCGCAAACGCACGGCGTTCACAGTGAAGGAGTAAGAGTAGAAGTCAGTAGTGTGGGAAGGGATATTAAGTAGATTTTTAAGATGCTTCCTGCAAAGTGCATCGGAAGGACGGGAGTAGGAGAAGCGTTCTCGGAGGTAAGAAGGCGTCTTAGGATTGTGAAGGATGTTAAATAATAGACACAATATCAGAGAGTTCCTGCGAAGTCGAATAGGGAGCCACTTGAGTAACTTGCGAAATTCTGAAACATGATCATACTTTTTAAGGTTGAAAACAAAACGAATACATAAATTTTGCAAACGCTCCAGTTTATCTAAAAGCTCCTCGGTTGCATCCAAATAACAGGCGTCGGCGTAGTCGATGATGGGTTGAATGAGAGTTTGAGCTAGAGAAATTTTGGTATTCAAGGGCAAAAAGCTCTGGAGGCATTTCAGCGAGTGGAACGAATAGTGCACTTTGCGACTGACCTCACCGACATGGGCCGTCCACGACAAATAGGAGTCCATGATTATCCCCAGGTTTCTAGCTGACTTGGTGTATCCAATCTAAACTCCATTCAACCAGAGTGGAGACAGCAACGCAAGATCAAGCCTGTTCCGCAATTGTCTACCACCGATAACGATGGCCTGAGACTTCTTAGGGTTGATTTGCAGCCCAAAGGACCGCGACCACTCCCCAAACAATTCCAGGTCACCGTAATAATATTTACAGACTGGTAAAAAACCTTGTCACATTGTTATTTCATGCTACATAATTAATCTAAGTGGTAGTAGACACGCTTTGATTGACAATCTATTGGACACGTAATCTTGCGATAACACGCTGATTCAAACAGTAAAACACTCATAACTTTTGAATGGCTAAAGCGATTTTGAAAGCAACATCTGTCTTTTGATGAAAACACAAACACTCAGGTACACACGTTAAACTTATAATACCTCACTTTTTCCATCAGGGGTTAAAAACACAAAATAATCAAAACCGCTGTAAAAATAAACTATTTCATTTTATTTCTAGGAAACCTCTATTTCTGGCGACTATTTTGAGGCCTATACAGGTAGCCGGAAAACCGAGTGATTCTATTATCCTGTTTTATATTTCCAAGGTGCCCTCAAAAGGTTTTAAATGAAAAACCTAAAACCCCGCTACGGGAACATTGATTTTGTTAGGCACCGTTACCTTTGTTATTGAGATGAATGGGATAACATTTATCAAAAATATGTTATGTGTGAATGATTAGGTACCTAAAAACTCGATTTGTTACGTTATTACTTTGAATATATTTATGAAATATAGAACCATTTATTTTTTGAAAGCTGTGTAATATATGGGTAGGTAGATACAGTGGATAAAATATAGCTAATACACATAGAGCTGATAAATGTGAGATTAGTAACTAAGATTTCGTATGGAAAGAATAAAGAATCCAGTGAAAGAAATAAGTGGTCTTAAAGTAACACCGATGACTAAAAATTTGTGTGGAAATCGGTTGCATTTGTATGTGATGTGGAAAATGTGATGCCAATCATGGCCTGTAAGGAGCTGACGGTAGTGATTAATCAAATGACGGCAAATAAATACGTAGGAGTAGAACTCCTACTCAATTTGATGTACTTGTTAGGATGATACTTGATCAAATGTACTCCCTAAAATTAGATTAAAGGGAACTTTATAGAAATTAACAGTATTCCGTTGACAGGCCAGCGAAGACATGATAAATGGTTTACCTACATGCATTCCTTTTTATAGTATGCATGTTTGAAGGCTAGTAGCTCAGACAAAACCGTCTCGAAGATCGATTGATCTTTGATGACAAGGAACGTCTCTAATTGGGTTTATCCTATAGATAGTCCTTGGGATAACTATTTATGCCAATCGTTGCAGGAAAATTTATTAGTAACATTTGTAGAAAGTAACACTGTAAAATATTGGTTCAATCAGTGCCACGCAGTTTTTAGCCGGAATTAAATAATCAAACTTAGATATAATTTGTTTTTACGAAAAACTGAACAGAAGTCAAACCCTTTTCTTTTCTTTTTCCTTTTATTGGGGGAAGTGAGGTGTTTGACTCTCCCCGTCTAAGAGTGGCGTGCGTGAAACACACTACGCGCCACCACCTCGGGTCCACCCGCCGCCTCAATCCCTAACCTAACCTTGACAACTGTTTAATCATCTACAAAACATGACCGATTCTCGTTTAAAAATATAACAATAACAAAATAAATAACTAAAAACCTTTTAAAGTGCCAGAATACGAAAAGATCCTGTCCTCATCCAACACGGTATACACAATATTATTGTTGTTGTTATTTTCTTGCAGTTTTTATCTTTGATAGATTCAAAGATAAAAACTGCAAGAAAATAACAACAACCAATATTAGTATGCTATTTTTACTCAGAATTATGAACAAGGTTTTCAAGTTAATTGATTCATAGCTTTTTAATTAGAACCTGCGAACGACGTTGCGGTGAGTTTACGTTTAATTTTGTTCATATTTTATGATAAAAATTTAATTTGATGTTTAAAAAAAAGTATATACTCACAATTTGAATATAAAGATTGTTACGGGTTCATCATGTATGAATAAAACTAGGCAATTTGATCAACCTTTACATATATTTATTTACTTACTAGAACTAAATTAAGGGGTACCCAACCTTACAATCTAACTAGACTTAAAGTAAACCTAATCTAATTTGGACGCCAGGAGAGTTATGGTTTTTGGTGAACTCTGCTAACACCTTTGCCTGCTAGCTGTTACTCAGGGTTTTTGTTCTTACGAAATAGCTCGCTCAATCAATATCCAACTTAAAGGGCGTAGCGTGAGGCTATAACAATGATAACAAAATACTGTAAAGTACCTAATTATGATCATAAATACAAACAAAAGCTGCTCCCATTAAAGCTAAAACTTACCCCTATTTGGATGACACTTATGTATGCACAATCACTGTGACTTTATTTATTTATATATTTCTACTATGTCGGTAACCGAACCGAACCGAAGAGTACAACCTGCCTCTCTGTTTAGCGTTTGTGGACTACGAGAAAGCCTTCGATTCGATCGAGACTTGGGCTGTACTGCAGTCTCTTCAACGCTGCCAAATTGACTACCGGTACAACGAGGTGTTGAAGTGTTTATACAAAAACGCCACCATGTCAGTTCGACTTCAGGATCAGACCTCGGAATCCATACATTTGCAGCGAGGTGTGAGACAGGGAGACGTCATTTCTCCGAAGCTGTTCATCGCTGCACTGGAGGACGTCTTCAAGGTTCTGGACTGGAGAGGGCTAGGCATCAACGTCAATGGCGAGTACATCAGTCACCTTCGGTTTGCCGACGATATAGTGGTTATGGCTGAGACCATGGAGGACCTCAGTATAATGCTCGATGACCTCAGTAGAGCTTCCAAAAGAGTGGATCTTAGGATGAACATGGACAAAACCAAAGTGATGATGAATGCCCATGTTACACCCACTCCTATTAAGGCCGGAGACATACACACGAAGTTGTGGGCGACTATATCTATCTGGGACAAACGATCCAGTTGGGTAGGGCCAACTTCGAGAAAGAGGTCAACCGTCGAATCCTACTCGGCTGGGCAGCGTTCGGGAAGTTGCGCGGTATCTTCTCGTCTAACTTACCACAGTGTCTCAAGACGAAAGTCTATGACCAGTGTGTGTTGCCAGTGATGACTTATGGCTCTGAGACGTGGTCGCTTACAATGGGCCTCATCAGAAAGCTTACAGTCACCCAAAGGGCAATGGAGAGGGCTATGCTCGGAGTTTCCTTGCGTGATTGAATCAGAAATGTAGAGATCCGCAAGAGAACCAGGGTTACCGACGTAGCCCGGAGAATTACCAAACTTAAGTGGCAGTGGGCAGGGCACATTGCTCGCAGAACGGATGGCCGATGGGGCAGAAAGGTTCTGGAGTGGCAACCGCGAACCGGAAGACGTTGCGTTGGAAGGCCTCCCACCAGGTGGACCGACGACCTGGTGAAGGTTGCAGGGATACGTTGGTTGCGAGACGCACGGGACCGGTCAAAGTGGCGACGCTTGGGGGAGGCCTATGTCCAGCAGTGGACGTCTTTCGGCTGATATGATGATGATGATGATGATGTCGGTAGATAATAGCTCACAATGACCTTATGGCATAAGAACACAGGTCCGTCTTATACAAAAGAAATGTCGCAAATGGCCTAACCCACATGAGAATAATGTAATATTTTGGAAATCGAGAAAACACAAAAAAAACTCGCGCGACCCAGAATCGAACTCAAGACTCCGCGACTGATGCAACGGTGCTAACCATTCTGCTACAGTGCTACTTGTAGAAACCGACGAAAATAGAGACTAAATGATTCACGCAAGCTTGCCAAATACCGAATTTAAATCAAATGAACATGACAAGATTCTTGCAAAATATCTTCGCATAATTGGATTATTCAAAGATATTATTTCTATTTCTACTAATAATATTTATAATAGGAACATATTGAAGTTTACTTATCCCATATAATATGGAAAAAAAAACAAATAGTAAAAAATCAAGGTAAAACCTTATGTTGTTATAAAAATGACTAGAGAGGCGGTATGGTGTTTTCAGATTCTTTCTGGGAGGCTTTGCGTTAGTGAGATTGGCAGTACCTACTTGGAGATAAGGCCTATACGGTGTGACGGGCTAAAACATCGAGGGTCAGTAGTCATCATGATCATTTCAGCCGAAAGACGTCCACAGCTGGACATAGGCCTCTCCCAGCGTCGCCACACTGATCGGAGTATCAGTAGAAATCCGATATAATATAACCCTCACTTCTCCCCAGATGGGACGAATTCATAACTTTCTGGTTTTCCAAGCAAAAAAAAGTAAATTGGATGAACCACAATCCAAGGATTCGAAATACGAATTCATCTACCCGAAATAACGCAAAAAAGAAATCGAACAGCCAGTATCATATATTTTCCAAAATCTAATTATAAACATTTTAAGGTTTTACTGCTGGGAATAAAGGAAGAGCATTTCGGCGAAATATACTGGCCGTTTTAAAAGGCCAATAGTGAAGATTTAAAGAGTACCTCGGCTGCTTAGAGTCGCTTAACAATGAGCCAACGTAATGGCAAACAATGCAAGTCCACTTCATACAAAGGAGGTCCGTAAAGTGGGAAGTCATAATAATATGCAAGGATAAACCACCTGCATTATTATATTATTAACAAACGTATTTGGAGTTGGCTTAAGAGGGATAATTCTGCCTTAAAGACTGTTCGTGTTGTGACTTCTACGTCTTATTTCAGGATTATAGCGCATAATTTCGTTTAGAATCCAGATGAGCTATTAATTTTCTTTTACCACAATTTAGTCAAAACATATCGAAATTAAGTCGATTGTTACAAGATCTTTTCCATATTCTTCTTATTTTTGTGTCAATTGAGTCAAAATTAAATTTTTCGGGCCTTTCCTGATTCATGAATCAAATTTATCAAAGTTATCAAATTTTTCAATTATTCATTATCATCTAAAAAACTCAGTCTCCCATATTTATTTCATCCGTATTGATTCCCATACCTTTACGGCACCTGTGACCTTTATCAGATCGTCCATCTGTTTGAGGTTTGAGGCTGTCCCACGGTCTACTACTAATTAAAATTAAGGATAAAATAATCTATTTTAAATAGACTATATAATAAAACCAATCTTTCAAATACTTTGAATTCAATCAACTTTGATCATAATTGAAGAAACCCCAACATAAAAGTAATCATGAAATAGTTTTCATTCTAACTTTTCTACGAAAATCTATGAATTCATATTTGGAATTATCTTCTTTCTGCCTACGGGAATCACAAAATATAGGTTAAGAAGACTATTTACGAATCAAGAGACTTTTGCTGAGAGAAATTGGAAATAGGCCGTTCGCTAAATTAAATCCGAGCATTTTATGAATGTTAACAATAGTCGGAAGGTCGTGGTTAATCATAAATATATTTTCGGTACCATGACGACTTATATTTGTTAAACAAGGATTTATTAAGTACTAGCTTCTGCCATCGGCTTTGTCCGCGTATAAAAAGGAAATCATCGCAAAGGAATGTTCTCTTTAAGGAAAGTACGTACTCCTGGAATAAAAAGTATCCTAAGTCCTTTTCTAAGGTATAATCTATCTTTGTACAAAAAATCGTCAAAAAGTATATTGTCAGTACAACAATAGACACGCTACGACAATGTAAAATTCATCTTGATAATAGAAATATGTTCTTCATAAGACGGCTACTTTCAGAACATATGAAACGTTGTCAACTTGTAATGCCTGAGTATGCAAAGTACTGAGTTTAGCAAGGCAGATAACTGAGCTCAAATTTAAACAAATTATGTTTTTGGAAACATACAATAGTAGGTACATTATTGCAAAGGCCGGGCAAAAGGAAATTGCAGGTCGAGTATGAGAATGAAGGCCGAACCGTAGGCGAGGACTTCACTAATACGAGACAGGCAATTGCCGTTTCCGCCGAGGCCTAAATGATGGTTTTCTCAAAAGAATGCAGTGAAATAACACATATTTTTTTATATTACACATTTAATTTATTAAAAGTTACAACAACATTGCTAGAGCGTTGTAATGTTCTAAATTCAAAAAACGCTCCTGCAATGGATTTTATCAACATTGCTTCAGCGTTATAATGTTCCAAATTCAAAAAACGCTCCTGCAATGGATTTGATTTTCTTTGTCCGTAAATTCGATACCTCGCGTGTTCTGTTTTCGAATCTAATGACAATTGTTCCATGCATGTTTGAGAAAATATACCTAATAATAATTAAGAACTGATTGCTAAAATCCATGATCAAGAATATCCAATAATTAATTTTATAAGTATGAAACATAATTATTCCTTAGAGAAGCACAATGCATCTCAATCATAAGAGTTCAAGCCAATGAATTTGTATGTAAGTTCTGCAAGTGATTATAGCCATCGAAACACCATTGGCTCAGCTGACACGATTAGGGGCTTAGTTCGACGAAACTATTAATGAATCTAAAATTGCATTGCAATTGCGATCTTCCTTTATGCGTGGATTCTAGCCGTTAACCCAATCCCGTTCGAATTAAGCAAATTGATAGCAAAGGCAGTTGTGTACGAACCTTTTGTAGCTCCTCGTCGATGTACCAATTAATATCCGACGGTGGCAGAGAGAAATCGGACGTGCAGTTCAGGAACACTTGCTCCCCAGGTTTCAACAATTTCGGCGCTCCGATTATCACGGGATCCGCCTGTTGCATAGCTGAACACAAAATAGATTTGAATACATCGCACAATCCATCATCTAGGTGTCATAATTTTGTTACAAACTTTCACTAGTACCAAATAGAACCGCCAAGGGAAATCGAGTATCGCAAAGTCCTTTGCAATCGTAGATGGCTGCTAAACTAATTAAAAGCCTTAAATTCGAGTTACGCTATTGTTAGCCTGAGGCCATATTGATGTCGGTGGTGGGCGGTTTGTGCTGTTCAGATAATTGCACCGATAAAACTTGTGGTTTTAGAGGCGAGCGTGGTACGGCTATTAACGAAACCTTGAGCTAGACCCTGTTAATGTCATCGATGTGCCCTCAGCCTTAAACAAGTTATTTTACGTGAGTATTATGAACATAATATAACTTTAAGACATTTTTTTCTTATAATTTCGTTATTAACTTCCAAAAACATAATATCTATATGAATATTTCTTTGTGTTAACAGATAATGTAGGTAGGTAGGTAGACAACTCACATTGCAAAGCTGATCAGTTCCCTTTGTATGTGGATGTGCTAGGTATTTGCAAGTGTGTGGGAGCTTGGGGACCGTCGAGTAAGCTACTTAGCGACAATGAACTAGTACAGTGTGTACTTGTAAATAAAATAAATCTTCTGACAAAAGGACTCAGGGGTAACAAGTTTGTCTCTTCTAGTAGTGACTTTAGAATTATAATCGTGACAATATAGGAAGTCGGATATGATAGCTATAAAAATACTTAATATGTCACTGAATAATTATATCACCAGTACGATTTTTGAGCCAGTATGTAATATTGGCAATAATAGGTCCTTTATTCACGTTAATGGCTGTTAAACATAGTTATATCTGAGCCTCTCTGACGACACGTCAATGACCTTACTCGGCCAGCCTATTTATAAAAGACAAGTACCTATATAAATTAGGACAATAGAAAGTAGACGAGGAAATGAAAAACAATTTCAGAGGGTTTGAAAGAACGGTCACGGTGTAGGATTTCAAATGAAAGCTTCTTGAAGCACATAACTGAAAATTGGATTATAGATACATTACTTTGTGTTCGTTTTCCTTTAGAGCTTTTGAGGAAAAACTGAATCCCAAATTATATTTACCTGATCCGTTTATTACATGATCACGCAAGGAAACTCCGAGCATAGCCCTCTCCAGAAATAAGGATATCCGCACGAGAACCAAAGTTACCGACATAGCCCGAAGAATTGCCAAACTTAAGTGGCAGTGGGCAGGGCACATTGCTCGCAGAACGGATGGCCGATGTGGCCGAAAAGTTCTGGAATACCGAACCGGGAGACGATACGTTGGAAGGCCTTCCACTAGGTGGACCGATGACCTGGTTAAGGTTGCGGGGAGGCGCTGGATGCGAGACGCACGGGCTCGGTCAATGTGGCGACGACGCCTGGGGGAGGCCTATGTCCAGCAGTCTTTCGTCTTTCGGCTCAAATGATGATCCATTTATAAGAACTAGAACACAATGAAAGCTATGTATGCATATGACAGTTCCTACCGTACGGTAGTATTTGTCGATTCCATTATAAGTGTACCAAAATTTCCACAGAATGTGAAAATTAGCGTTCCTGAGGTAAATTCTGTATTAGTTAGCTGAATTTCAAAGGTAGCCCATTTCATATCGTACTAATTTGAATAATCTAATGGAATTCAGAATACTAATCATAGTTAAATATGTTTGTAATTATCACGCTGGTATTTCTTAGAGTGATAGACAGAGGATGGGGTACAGTTATTTCTTTTCTTCTGTCACGTAAGTACTTAAGTATTAATAGAGCTCATTTATGATCTCTTTGATTATCCACTAAAGCGACCAATAGAATAATCTACATTTACGAGTATCAAAGGCTTTTGCACTAGTACTTTCTCAAAAGCCAGCCAGTAGTCTGGATTTTGATAACTCCGATATTGGTGGAGGGAGTATCCTGAGGAAACCTACTGCCTTGTTGCGTAATGAATTCGGTAAGGCAAATAGCAAATGGTATAAAAAATCGACCAATCACATACGAGATGAAAGACGCGATGTGGATTTGCGTCTATGTGATTGGTCGATTTTGCATACTTTTTGCCTTGCCTAATTCATAACGCAATAATGCTGCTGGACGTTTTATAAGCCTTATAAGCCTACGTTGTCCCTGTGCAGGGTAAGGACCTTCTTTCAACATCGCCCGGTCTATTGCGAGCGCGGGCTAACTGATCAAAAGGTTCAGCTTTATCGGCCATCTCAAGGGTTCCCTTGCAAATTGATTGCATAATAAAAGTGAATGTGTCCTTGCAGCGGTACATTTATAGGCGAGTATTGAGTCTAGATTAATGCCTGTTTAACATCTCCTATAATAATCTAGTGAAATAATGAGTAGGTTGAAATTGGGGTTTCTGGATCAGATGAGATCCAGAAACACCCAATTTCAACCATCATTCATTACATTCGAATAGTACACCCAATTTTAGCCATCATTCATTACATTCAAATAGTACACCCAATTTTAGCCATCATTCATTACATTCAAATAGTACACCCAATTTTAGCCATCATTCATTACATTCAAATAGTACACCCAATTTTAGCCATCATTCATTACATTCAAATAGTAAGCCCCAATTTCAAACATCATTCATTACATTCGAATAGTACACCCCAATTTTAAACAACATTCATTACATTCGAATAGTACACCCAATTTCAACCATCATTCATTAAATTCAAATGATTGCATATTTATTATAATAGTAACAAGCAGGTGCCTATTGCACATTTAGATACGACACAGCAGAACATTTTGAATGTGGAATGCGCTCACATGTTGCCCCATCACTGCCTTTTATAGCGTAGTAGCTATTTGTGCTAAACTGTTCTATTAGTAATTATTTTATATTTTATGAGGTAGAAATAAAATGAACTATACTTTTTTAATATTATTTTATTTTAAATAAAACATTTTAATTATGACATTGTACATAGTTGATTGTCGACACCTATTACCATGTACCTACACTTAGACACTTACACATATTTTGCATAACAAACAGTACTTAATTTTATTCAATCTATGCTTTGGGGTTGATGTCATCCTGAATTCTGGCTATTAATTCTCTCGTACTGGAATAGATATCATCAAATAATATGGATTTTACAACATGTTGAACACACACATCAGCTTCACAATTACACATCGGCTGTTCGGACTTTGTGAAACTGTCAGTATCGTAAATTTCAATCTTGATTATTTTTGTCCCGCGACTGACAGGTTTCTTTATATATTGAAAAAACGTCTGATCTGTTTTTGGTCTCTTATGAGCAAGACCCAACGTTTTCTTTCTAGGTGTTTGTTGAGCTGCCGGTTGATTCATAGGTACAAAATTGAAAAGGTCTTCCGAGTCCTGGAAAAAATAATTAAATATTATAGTTGAAACAAAGCGTTATGTGGAAATAAATACTTATTAGTGTACCAGATAACATAACATCACACCTTGTTTCCCTGAAGGATTTTGCAGAGGTGTTTGTTAATATTTTGTTTGTTGGATAAAATAATGTTAACGAAAATATTATTAACACTTACCGACATTATGTGAAGTTCTGCCTAGTCAGGACAACAGAACCTATATACCCTAACGGAGGGTCAGGACTCAGGTGCAGAAATTAAATGATCTATGTTAAGATTTTTTTCCATTTATATAGGTATCATTTAATTTTTATCAATAGAGTTCAAAATCGTACGTTTTTGCTAGATGTTGATATTTCGGACAAAAAAGGTATGGTGTAATTGAAACCCCAAGACATCTCGGCGCCAAACATTTTATTGTTTACCGTAAATTTTACTGGCAAAATAAATACTACTGTATGTTTGTTCACTGTTAATTTTTCATACATTTTATTGAGAAGATTCGGCAGGCAAAATCATCGTATTTAAGTAGTATGTCAATGATGATGACTTTGCAAAGTAAGTTGTAATTCTCTATATGGAGATGGATCAAAACAAAATAGCAAATCGACATACTATTGTTACACCTGGTTTTGTCTAGGTACTTTAATTATGTCGTTATCCAAACTTATACTTTTTAAGTTACTAGCTAAAGAAAGCAAAGTTAACTAAAGAAAGGTAGTAGCAGTAGTAAAGTAACGTAGGTTCGTAGGTATATCTGAATGTTGGATTTGAACACAAGATTTACTGAATCGATGTGATATGGTTTATAGGTCAAAAGTATTAAAATTAATTACTGGTAGATATTCGCAGACATGTGACATCACCCAATCCATATTGATAAACACACCACCGTCTTTTTCTTGACACAATCGGGTAAAAATTATTATATTAAGCTGAACTAGTTGTAATCATAAAAAGGTTCGTACAGAAGGTCGGCTCCAAACAAAAAGCGATAATGCACATCCACATAGACAAATACACCCGATGATCTCTGATCAAGTCGGTTGATCCGCGAACGTTAGTCATATTGACCAATGGCAAAACGCGAGCTAGTTTCAGCGCTTCACGCCTATGGGTGCGCACATTATCGTTCACTATAGGGAGTTAGCCTTCTGTACTTATTTTTTTGTATTGGATCAGCATAATATTACAATATTGAAGACTACTGACACAGCATTTTGACAACATGTGCCCTTTTCCATATTTGGGATAATATGACGTCGATTTATCACTATTTAAGAGTCTAGCAGCTGTAGTTCAACCGCAAAACACTTCTTCAAGAGCTAGCGGTATCATCGATATACGAGCACATCAACATTATCAGTACCTACAAGCTTTAGCAGATCCTCTATAAGATGTAAGTACTTTGTTTTACATAAGTTTGTTTATCTGTGTACGTACAGTAATTTTATAATTCAATCATTCTAATATTCAATCATACTACTATTCAATCGATCTTATATTCAATCATACTACTATTCAATCATTCTAATATTCAATAATTCTAATATTCAATCATACTACTATTCAATAATTCTAATATTCAATCATTATAATACACAATCATACTACTATTCAATCAATCTAATATTTAATCATACTACTATTTGGTAATTCTAATATTTTATCATTCGACAAATCAATATAATAAATCAATCTTAATAGATAAAGCAATAAAGTGATATATCAATTATTACCTTAACTAATAAAAATATCTCTATTTTCAGGTCCAAGCAAATGGCTGACCAGATGTTCCCGTCTTCAGATGAGTCGGTAGTTGACGCTCCAGTCAAGACCAGCAAAAAGAAGCGAAAGATTGCAGATAAGGCATCGGGCAGCCAGCCTAACACTAGTAAGAAGACATGTAACTCGAAAGCTACGGTACGAGATCTCTTCGGGACGGATAGCGATGATGACGAACTGGATCGCAGCGCCGGTAAAAAAACTGCACCTATCTACTCCTACGCGACACGTAGATTAGCCAATGGTTTCTCACGTCAGATTGATGAAGAGAAAACTGGAAGTTATTATGTTGAATTAAAAATTTATAATAGTGAGGAAATAGAGCGGATACCGCCAGTCAACCGATGGCGGCACTCCGTAATAACTATTAAAAATAAAACCAATTCGGGCACTGAGCCCTGGAAGCATTTAAATGCATTTATAAAGGAGACGAGGAAAGAATTTAAAAATCGTACACCCACTTTTATAAGTTCATACCAGTAGAAGTGGTTTTTGTAAAACTTTATAATCGTATTTAATCTAATAACTTGCTATTAATCACTGTATAATCTTTAAACTATATCTATTAATTAGCCTAAGACACATGTGTATTTGAAATGTAGTAATGTTTAATTAAATATATATTTTATACTATGCATGTATTTATTTTTTTCAGTTGAATCTCCCTCTACTGGTTCACCATCAAGTTATATTTACTGTGATAAATGTAAAATTGAGATACCAAAACATGAATACAGATATCATAAACGAACTAATATCCATAAATCAAATTGTTTGATAAAGTCTAAGTTTGAACATATTGATATAATAGCTACAGCATTTAAAAACAGAATAATGACTTATCGCTTAAACCCATCTATAGAAGACGAGTACCTTCTATCGGAGGCGTTCTTGGATGGTAAGCGAGACGATATTTATAAACTAATTGAGTTATCATTATTAAAACATAAATGTATTAAAGTTAATTTTGAGCTGTTTTCTTACTTTGTTTTACCTCATTCAGGTGAGCAACAGCTGAAATCATTTAATACAAAATACGAAGTTATTTATAAAAGTACTAATTTGGATGAGATTTACTTAAATTTAAGAGAGACTTTTAAGATGAAATTAACTGAATTTGAACACTGCGAATCTGGATGGTCATTCACGTCATTAAGTCATTTAGAAATAAATATAAATAAGTATTCTCCAATGAGAGGTGGTTCTTACATAGAACTACCATCTGTTATTAAAAATACAAAGAGCTGCGTAAACATTAATAATAACGATGACTATTGTTTTTTATGGAGCATCTTAGCAGCATTATTTCCAGCTAAAAATAATGTCTGTAGACCAAGCTCATATCCAGATTTTAGCACGATATTTAATATGAAAGGGGTGTCATTCCCACCAGCCGTTAAAGACATCAGGTTATTTGAAAAGAATAACAGTGATTTAAGTATTAATATTTATGGATTGGGTGATCATTACACTGTAACCGGCCCTCTTTATATGACAAATTGTAAGAAAGATAAACATATTAATTTATTGTATTTCGAGAAAAATAACCGAGCTCATTATTGTTTGATAAAAGACCTTTTGCGCTTAGTGAGACGTCAAGTTTCCCACCATAAAGGTCGAATGTATTTATGTGAGACATGTTTACAATTTTTTACTAGTGAAATAAAATTCCAATCTCATGCCTGTTCTAAAATTTTAACATTATTACCAGATAAAAACAGCACGTTACAGTTTAAACATTTTGAGAGACAACAAAAAATCAACTTTGTTATATACGCTGATTTTGAAAGTTTATTAAGCAATTTTAATGAAGAAAACACTAACAAAAATACTATAAAAAATAAATTGCACCAGCCTTCATGTTTTGCTTATTACGTGTGTTGTTCACATGACAGTAGCTTGAATAAATTTGTTACTTATCAAGGAGCAGACTGTGTACAAGTGTTTGTAAAGAAATTAATTGAAGAAACCAAGTCAATACATGAGATTTTGATGACTGAAAATGTTATGAAACCAATGACTCCAGAACAAATGAATAATTACCGTAATGCAAGTACATGTCATATCTGTAAAAATTTATTATTTGATGACAAAGTGCGCGATCATGATCATATTACATCAGAATATAGAGGTGCAGCTCATTCGCACTGTAATTTAATTTATAAAGTCTGTCAATTCATACCTGTCATATTTCATAATTTATCTGGCTATGATTCCCATATTTTATCAAGGAACTGTCAAAATATGATGGCGAAATAAAAATAATACCAAAAACAAAAGAAAAATATTTATCCATTACAAAAATAATTAATACTGGATGTAATAAACCTTTGCAAATTAAATTCATAGATTCATTCCAGTTCCTTAGCACAAGTCTTGATAATCTAAGTAAAAGTTTAACAGACACAGATTTTTTCAATTTAAGATTACATTTTCCTGACGACACAAAATTTGAATTAATACGAAGGAAAGGTATTTACCCATATGAATATATTGATTCATGGCTTAAATATAATGAGACACAACTCCCTCCAAAACATTGTTTTTACAACAGTTTGCTAATGAGGCATATAACTGATAACGAGTATGAACATGCGCAAACCGTTTGGAATTACTTTAATATTACTAGTCTTGGTGAATATACTGATTTATATGTTAAGTGCGATGTATTATTATTATGTGACATATTTGAAAATTTTCGAAAAATATGTCTTCAGCATTATAATCTCGATCCTGCATACTATGTTAGTTCACCTGGTTTAAGTTGGGACGCTATGCTCCTTTACACAGGTGTTCAACTAGAGTTGATTCATGATTTAGATATTTATAAGATGATAGAAAAGGGAATACGTGGTGGATTAGCACAGTGCTCTCACCGATATGCTAAAGCCAATAACATTTACCTCCCTCATTATAATGATTCTAAGCCGTCAACATATTTAGTATATCTTGACTGTAACAATCTTTATGGATATGCAATGACAAAAAAATTACCCATATCAGATTTTAAATTCATGACAAGTTCCGAAATAGTCAATTTTTGTTTATTTGATGTACCTGACGATGCTGAGTATGGTTACATTTTAGAAGTTGACATCATGTATCCAGATAATTTACATAATTTACATAGTGATCTGCCTTTCGCTCCAGAAAAGTTTACCCCCATAGGAGGGAGGAATAAAAAGTTAATTGCGAACTTATATGACAAATACAACTATGTTATACATTATATACATTTAAAAGAATGTCTTAGAAATGGACTTATTTTAAAAAAAAATCATCGTATAGTTCAATTTAAACAAGAAAACTTTTTGAAAAAGTATATCGATTTAAATACTCAACTGCGTCAATCAGCTATGACATCATTTGAAAGAGATTTCTTTAAACTTTTAAATAATTCAATATTCGGAAAAACTATTGAAAATAAACGAAAACAGGTTGATGTTAAATTGGTAACTAAGTGGAATGATAGTAAGAATAGAACAAATAAAACAGTAGGTGCAGAGAAACTAATTACAAAACCAAACTTACGAAGTATATGTGTTTTAGTGAAGATTTTCTTGCAGTTCAACTGAATCATGAAAAAATTGTTTTAGATAGACCTATATATATTGGTTTTGCTGTACTGGAATATGCTAAGCAACATATGTATAATTTCCATTATGAATTTATTAAAAAAAAGTATGGTGAAAATGCCAAACTGTGTTATACCGATACTGACAGTTTATTATATTTAATACATACACAAAACTTTTATAAAGATTTGAATGATAATATATTGAAATTTGATACTAGTAATTTTGACTTTAATAATCCTTATTGTTTACCAAAGTTAAATAATAAAATTCCCGGCTTGTTTAAAGATGAATTAGGTGGTGATGTAATAACCGAATTTACTGGCTTAAGAGCAAAACTTTATTGTATTAAATCATTAAAAACACAGATCAACAAAGCTAAAGGAGTATCTAGGCCCATTACCAAAAGTTTGAAAATATCCAACTATAAGAAAGTTTTATTTAAAAATATTACTTTAAAATGTAAGATGAATATGATAAAGTCAAGCAAACATGTACTGTATTCACAGGTAGTAAATAAAGTAATTTTAAATAGAATAGACGATAAAAGAATCGTTCAACCAAATCAAATAAACACTTTACCTTGGGGTCATTGTGATTGCATATGTTAGAACTTTTGTGTTATACAATGTATACTGCTATGATTTATTTATTTTACACAGTTGTACGTTAAGTTAGTTGTATTTTGTAATTATAGAAACAAATTATAATGTAAGTACAAGATTTACCTAATAAACTATATATTTTACTCATAATAATTGACTTTTCATTTATTTTCTTATGTAAGTACATAAATAAATCATATGTACCGTAACAATTATCATTTTGTAATTGTAGCATACATGATGTTGGAAACAACTACCTATTAGAATTAAAAATTATTGATTTAAAAGAAGATACGCTTTCTTTGAGTGCTTTTTTCTAATAATATTGTGGGCTTAAACTGTGGGAATTTAGGATTTCATATAAACTACTTTATTAGGTGATTAAAAACACAGTATGTATAATAAATTGTAACTTTATTGAACTTCACATTTAATTAATCATTATCTTATAATTACACTACACTTAAAGTCTGTTTGTAGCTGAACTTAATTTTTTAACAATTTTACCGACGAGATATTCTGTTTCATCCATAATTTCATCGTAATTGTCCTTGACCTGATACTGAACATTCACGCAAGCATTGTCAGTATGGTCAACACTATTGTCACTTAAATCATGAATAGATATTTTAATTAAATGGTGTGTTTTTCCTGGCTCCTTGCGAATAACAAAAGATGAAGAAGATGTATCTAATAGTTTGGATAAGGTAATTTTAGAATTTAATTTCGGCTTCTTGTTTTTTCCTTTTGTTGATCTTTCTTGAGTGTCCTTGACTTTATCCTGGAGATTTTCCTGGAACTGAGTTTGTTCGACACTGTCCCCAGTTAGTTCTTTTGTTAAATAGAATGAATTAATAACATCATCCATAATATCAAGATCTTCCATTTTCTGAAATAAAACATAATGTTACAATTAGATTAATAATAAATAAGTATCATTAGACTCGAAAAAATATTAATTATTTAGTTACTTACGATTATTAATAACAAGGTTAATTAATAAGAATAAGAGCTTGTTGATCTGCTCAGTTGATGACATCAAGTCGTATATTCCTCATTCAAGTCCACTTTATATAACATAGATCGAACCCATCTCAACTTTCAATGCATACCTATGATAGTCCTTATATTTAATTGTATAAATGCGTATGTCAGACAGAAATTAAATTAATAGACACAATGAAGTTGACCAAACAACCCACATCATTAAACGTTAATAATATAAATCTTGATGACTCTGCTCCTCAGATAAGACATAGCGTTCTATTACCTAATTCAATTCGCTGTATAATATGTGGTCCATCAAATTGTGGTAAAACTAATGCAATGATCAGTTTGTTATTGCATGAAAATGGGCTCAAATTTAAGAATCTTTACTTGTATTCGAAGACAAATTTTCAACCAAAATATCGCTTTTTACGAGAAGTCGTAATGAGAGTGCCTCAGATTAAGTTTTTTGAATTCAATGATGGGAAAGATGTCATAGCTCCGAGTGAGGCTTTAACCAATTCTGTTTTTATTTTTGATGACGTTGCATGTGAAAATCAAATAAACATTCGTAATTATTTTTCTATGGGTAGACATAAGCAAATCGATTGCTTTTATTTATCTCAAACTTACTCGAAAATCCCGAAACAGTTGCTACGTGACAATGCAAATTTTCTTATAATATTTAAACAAGATGATGTGAACTTAAAGCATATTTACCAAGAACATATTAGTTCTGATATATCATGGAATCAGTTCATAAATATTTGTAAAACGGTTTGGAGTGAGCCATTTAATTTTGTTAGTATTAATAAAGACTCATCATTAAACAATGGAAGATATAGAAAAAATTTCGATCATTTTATTCACTTTGAATGAAGTTATAAATTAATTTCATACATCAAATTAAATTAGTATTAGAGTGTCCTTAGTCGAATACAGTATTATTTAAGAAATACTTAATAATATGGAAAAAAATATTAAAATGGAGTTATTGAAGTCTGTCGACTCAATAAAAAGCAAATTAAAACAACTGAAAAATCAGGAACATGAAATTAGCTTATCGTTTGATAAAATGCTTAAACCTGTTTCGGAGCCCCTTAAAACCCTAGTGAAGTCTAAAATATTTCTTGAAAATATAAAAAATAACGAAAATAAAACATACGAATATTCTGAAGCAATCGAGTCGGATGAAAATAGCACAAGCTCTTCTGCTATGTGTGACGATTTTTATGATGCTGAATTAAAGTCTTCAAGCTCTCCTGAAAATGAAGTGAAAGATAACTTAGAAATTTCACTAGAACGCGATGATATTTATGATATTCATGATGGTTTAAATATACCATTTGGGATAAGAAACCAAAACAAAACTTTAATGATGGGTAATTCAGTAGTAACAATTTCAAAAATTGATAGTTTGAATAATGATAACATATTATTGATTAAAATCGGAGACAAATCTTACAATTTAACACCTGGCCTAAAAGAACTCTTACTTCGGAGAAAACCTAATTTAAAGTCAATATCGAGCACAGATAAACTTGTCTATAAGGACATATTACATCATACAAATGCTCATAAGAGAGATTTTAACCCTAAGGGTCAAATAAGAGGTGACAAAGGAATTAAGTATCGTGAAATAATCAAACCATTGTTTTCCAATACATCCAACTATAAAATTCAGACAAAACTTGGAGGCAGCTTGCCAAAGCTTAAAAAATATAACAAGGACACTGACTTGGTTTATTGGGACGATCCCAACGAATTGGTTGAGAGATTGAAATTATTAGTAGCTTCAAGAGATGCTGGTAATACAAATCACGATAATGAAATTTTATCAATAATTGAAGAATTAAAAGAAGCCAACATAATTAAGGAATAAATACTATTACTAAAAAGATTTTGATTCAGTATCACATAGTCATTCGTGATGAACATAGGTAAATTTTATAATTATCTATATACCTTCAGTAGGTATATGAATGACACAAAAATGTGTTGTTACTTCAGCGTAGTTAAAATAAAAGTGAAAAATCTTTGCATTGTTAGTACGTAATAATTTTGAGCTCTAGAATAATTAATTTTTGAAGAATCTGAATTATAGATAGAAAATTAATAAAAAGAAAAGGAGATACAGAAAATTTCTGAAGATGAGCAAGGCTGATGTGGTAAATGAAATTCATAAAAATGTAAGGGTGAATTTTACGCGACGGAATGTTATTATGAAAGATATAGATGATCTATGGCAAGCAGACTTAATTGATATGCAATCAATTTCAAGAGAAAATAAAAAATTTAGGTATATTCTTGCAGTTATCGATACATTTTCGAAATACGCTTGGGCGCTTCCTTTGAAAACTAAAAACAAAGACATTGTATGTAATACCTTCAAGATTTTGTTGGATAAGGAACGTTGGCCTAAAAATTTGCAAATTGATAATGGAACAGAATTTTATAACAATAAATTTCAGAAACTAATGAAATCTTATCATATTAATCATTATTCAACCTTCTCAACAAAAAAGGCATCGATAGTTGAGAGATTTATCAGAACATTGAAATCTAAATTATATAAAGAATTTAGTTTAATAGGCAACTATAATTGGATAGATAACACCCTCAAAAATGTTATTTATAAATACAATCACACCTACCATAAAACGATTGATGAAATCCCTGCAAACGTAGACCATAATAATAAAAAACGTATATTAGAAAGATACATGCGGTTGATAAACAAAGTTAGACAAAAAAGAAGTAAGTTTCAAGTGGGTGATTATGTACGTATCAGTAAGTACAAAGGAATATTTGAAAAAGGATATACTCCCAACTGGTCTACAGAAATATTTAAAATTCGAAAAATACAAAACACAACTCCTATCACCTACTTAATTGATGATACCATCAGAGGTCAACCTATTTTAGGAGCATTTTATGAACAAGAACTTCAGAAAACGAAACATCCTGATGTATATCTAGTCGAAAAAGTTCTAAGAAGGAAAGAAAATATGGTTTTAGTAAAATGGTTAGGTTTACCTTCTACTGAAAACAGCTGGATTAATAAGTCTAATATATTAAAATAAATACTAAAAGGAATATTATTTAATATTTCAAAGTAACAGCTAATAACCATCACGTATTTATTAAGAGTTATATCCATGTTTCTTCAGTCTTATGATGTGTATTGGGGAGAGAAGTCTTCTCAATTGGCTTCTAAATCATTTACCATTTGAATTACACTTACCAGGATACAATTATTGCGGTCCTGGTACAAAATTAATTAAAAGGCTTACACGTGGAGATAAAGGTGTTAATAAATTGGACGAATATTGCAAAGAACACGACATTGCCTATCACAAATCATCAAACTTAGACGATCGATATAAAGCAGATATCGTTCTATTAAAAATGGCGAAAAAGCGAGCAGTTGCCTCTGATGCCAGTGTAGGTGAAAAAATTGCAGCACATTTAGTGAGCAAAGCTATGTTATCAAAAATTAAAACTGGTGCTGGTCTAAAAAATAGTAAATGTAATAAAAAATCTTCAAATAAAATTACGTCTGGAAATGGTGTTAAAAATAAATTAAAAAATATTATTACTAAAACGAAAAAACACATGCGAAGATTGAAACCAAAATGCAAGAAAATGGCGATAGAATTAGCTATGGCTGCTGCTAGAGAATTAGCTGATGATTCATCTATAAAACTGCCGCGGATTATACCTATACCAAAAACCGGTGGTGTGTTACCGTTGATACCTATTTTCGCAGGATTATCAGCTGCGGGAGCCTTAGCAGGCGGTGCTGCTGGTATAGCAAAAACTATAAATGAATTCAAGATGGCTAAAGAACGTTTTAGTGAACTGAAGAGACATAATGAAAAAATGGAATCACTTTGTATTGGCAAGGGACTATATCTTAAACCTCATAAGAACGGGCTCGGGATTTTCGTTTCAAAAGAAAAAAAACTAATATATCGGCTACCTAAACGAGTCTTAACTAACATTGATATTCTGAAGTATGGAAATAATATTCCCTATTTTAGAGGTGTCTTTATGAGAGATGAGCTCCCTAAGCAACCTTTTAAAAAAGAATGTGGAGTTATCAATTTAGATAGTTCTAAAAGTTCAGGTTCTCATTGGGTAGCCTATGCAAAATACAATGATTACATTGAGTATTTTGATAGTTATGGAAATCTTAAACCGCCAAAGGAATTTATAAAATACATAGGTTCTAAAGTTCACTATAATTATGATAATATACAACGTGATCACCCTTACAATTGCGGGCACTTAAGTTTAAATTTTTTAAAGAATTTCTGGTGTAATCAAGGAATAAAATAAGAAGTATCTTCTAAAAGTGTTCAGTATACAAGCATGTCTGTAGCTGTTACCATCTCTGGAAATAAATCAGAATTGGAAACATTCTTTCATCCACCTCTGAATTTATCTGGTCAATATGAGTGCTTACTATACTTTTCAGTATTAAATTCAATACCAAATGTACACAATAATAACAACATTCACCCTTTGATCAGAATCGAATGCGATCTTGTACATGGTTCGTACTGTAACGGGTTACCAAGTCATATTATTCATGAATTTGTATCTAATACTGCTACAGATCATCAAATCATAGAAATACCACAAAACGTTATTTACTTTCCAGTGAACAAAAACAATATTACATCTATATCTGTTAGGATAGTTGATCAATTTGGTTACTGTATTAAATTTAAAGAAGAACATAATATTCAACTACGCCTTCATATAAAAAAACAAAATGATATTATATTATTATAAAAACCCTGCGGTTAACAAAAAACGTCCTATTTCTTCTAAAACCACTAAGGTGCAAAGACGTAAGAAAAAAGTTATTAATTTGACTAAAACAAATCAAGATTTTCTTAAAGCCTTAGGTTTCAAAATATGAATATTCTACAGATTAATGAGTTACCACACTTCGATACTTCGATTGAAAGTTATGAAGTCCATTCTTACAATCCCTACAATAACAGCTTCAGAGAAAACGATGAAATCAGAATTCCCATACACCAACAAGACATATACGTGTTACCATCAGCCAGTTCAATTTACGTCGAGGGCCAAGCAAAATTCTTCGACAAAGATGGAAAACCAATTAAGAAAAATATTACATTCAGTAAAAACCCTATTATGTTTTTGTTTCAAGATATCAGATACGAAATAAATGGTATTGAAGTAGATCGCATTAAAAATTCTGGAATAACATCGACAATAAAATCATACGTTTCAATGAATGATGGAGAAAATAAAGTTGCTGCCTTGTGGGGGTGGAACATAGATGGATTTAAAAATGATGGTAATTTTAGTGCTATTGTACCTCTCAATAAGATTTTAGGATTTGCGGAGGATTACAATAAAATTGTGATAAATTGTAAACATGAACTTATTTTGAATAGAAGTAACTCTAACTTAAACAGCATCATAGCGACTGATGATGTTATGCATTTTCAAATAGATATGCAAAGATTACAATGGCGTGTACCGCATATAAAAGTATCAGACCGTGAACGACTGACACTTCTAAAACACTTGGAAAGAGATAAACCTATTCAGATAGCATTTCGAAATTGGGATTTATATGAGTATCCTTTGCTCCCTAAAACTACTAAACATTCTTGGTCAGTTAAGACTGCATCCCAATTAGAGAAACCTCGATATGTAATTTTTTGCTTGCAAACCAACAGAAAAAATAATAAAGCTAAAGACTGTTCCCTGTTTGATCACTGTGGGGTTACCAACGTAACACTATTTTTGAATTCACAATATTATCCTTACGAACCTCTAAACTTAAATTTCGCCGAGAGCAAATACAATGTATTATATGAAATGTATGTGAAATTTCGTCAGTCGTATTACAACTGTCCTGCAGACCCCTTGCTTGATTTGACCGGTTTCAAGGAGAAGGCCCCTCTCTTTATCATAGACTGTTCAAGACAAAACGATAGTTTGAAAACAGGTCCCGTAGATGTGCGGTTGGAGATTGAATGTTCAGCACCAATACCAGATAACACAACTGGATATTGTTTAATTATTAACGATCGACTTGTGGAATATAAACCTTTGAGTAACATAGTGCGCAGGTTATCATGACTGCCATTGTAGATGTTCAAGGTTTTAAAACAGAAACAAATGAATTTATCATTAAAGAATTTGCTGTATTAAGTAATCAAAAAATTCAGGTGTTTTTAATTAAGCCACCATTTCCATTTTACGATTTGACAAAACCAGAAAAACAGCAAGTCAGTTGGATTGAACGTAATAGAAGGATATTTTGGAGTGAAGGATTTGTGTCTTACTCAAATCATCAGAATTTGATTGTAGATATTTTAAGAGATAAAAGTGTTTACACCAAAGGTTTAGAAAAAGTGTTGTGGTTAAAAAATATTTCGAATAATAATAATATAAATAATTTAGAAGATGAAGGTTGCCCTAATTTATTAATCTTGTATAACAAATATCAAAATTATCATGATTTGTATAGTTGTATTTATCATGATACGATATGTGCTTTAAAAAATGTAATATGTTTAAATAAATGGTGTATGGATAATAAAAAATTTAAATAAATATTTTCTTGTTTAATTTTTCACAATTGGGTAATATTTATCAGTTTCCTATTCAATCAATCCCTCCAATGTGATTTGTTATAAGTTGCTGACATCAGCTTTGCGATGTCATTATACATTTATAATTATCTAAAACAAGAGCTAGGAAGTGAGTAAACAGAACATGTCTCAAAATAATTACAACCCTCGATATGACATGTATAATGCATATAAAATGCGTGAATTTTCATTTAGTTATTATTGGGCAACAGCTGATTCAAGGAGAAGATTGGTAACGGAAATGGCTGATGCTGGATTTTTTTATTGTGGAGATGGTGTAAATGATAAAGTAGCTTGTTTCTCATGTGGAGGTGTTATAGAAGATTGGGAGATTTATGATGATCCTTGGATGCAACATACTATACAATTTCCTCAATGTTTTTATTTGAACGCTGTGAAAGGAACAGAATATATAATTAAATACTCATGTCTCCATCACAGCATTAAACTCATGGCATTGTAGTGTGATGGTTCGATCTTAATTGTAATAATTAAGTAACAAAAAACGCAAATATTTGCAAATATTTCAGGAGGAATAATAAATTGATATAAATAACATCATGCTTCGTTCAAGAAAATTTGATTTAGAAGGCATTTCGAAACTTATTTTTAAAAATGCTAGTGGAGAGATTATATTTACTCAAGACATAATTGATCAGAAAAAAATGAATACTAGTTTATCAAAACATCAAGATAATACGAACAGGACAAGGCAAGATTCAGTAAAATCCGCCTTCGAAAATACACAATATCTCACTCTCGAGAGTGATCACGATGAGTTCCTAAAATTTGTTCGAGTTGGTAACATACAGCCTGGACCTAAAAAACCGGCTATAAGTGCATCAAATCCTCAAGTTGACAGTACATTAGTAACAAGAAATATTGTGCGTGATGTAGTGTTTCCTGATTTAGAAGACATTCTTTGCTACCAGATTCTGCCAGAAGACGAAATACCTTCTATTTGAACATACTTACTACCATGCCTGCTATTTTAGAATAATATTAAATATTATACACATTGTAAATACATATTAGGTGTGATCAATTGTTTTCACATGAGTGTTGAAAAGAAACTATGTAAAAAGTCATAATTAAAATGCTAATTTAAAATAAAATAATTCTAGAAAAGAATAGTTCATTTATTTCTACCTTATAAAATATGAAGTACTCGCCTAATAGAACAGTTAAGCACAATTAGCCACTACGCTATAAAAGGCAGCGGTGGGGGCAACATATGAGTGCATTCCATATTTAAAATGTAATGAATGATGGTTGAAATTGGGTGTACTATTCGAATGTACTGAATGATGGTTGAAATTGGGTGTACTATTCGAATGTACTGAATGATGGTTGAAATTGGGTGTACTATTCGAATGTACTGAATGATGGTTGAAATTGGGTGTACTATTCGAATGTAATGAATGATGGCTAAAATTGGGTGTACTATTCGAATGTACTGAATGATGGTTGAAATTGGGTGTACTATTCGAATGTAATGAATGATGGCTAAAATTGGGTGTACTATTCGAATGTAATGAATGATGGTTGAAATTGGGTGTTTCTGGATCTCATCTGATCCAGAAACCCCAATTTCAACCTACTACATATTAGAGACCGGATGCATTTGCATGTTTGCATATGCATTTGCATATTACCGGCTGCCCTTTTTACCGGTTATTGGTATTGGTTATTTGAACTAAAAACTAGTGATGCTGCTTATTTTCGTACAAATATCGACGTAGAATAAACCATTACTTTCTTTTTTTTTTTTATATTAATGTTTTGAGCGATCAAAGACAATACTTAGTAGCAAATCTTTAGATACCTACGATTTTTTTATTTACAATATGGATTTATAAAATAAATAGTAAAATCAAATAAAATGCACAGATTATATGTGGTTTAAAAATAAAATAACCAATAATAACTATGTCTTCATTACTTGATGTTGCATATTTTGCCAACTTTCATGCATATTTTACGCGATTTTCATGCATATTTGAATGCATATTTCGAGCTGTTTATGTTGCATCTAATCCGGTTCCTAGTTATTACACATCTGGATAACCTATAAAAATACAGGATTAAGGTTATTGGATCCATAAAAAAATCTGATCCCAGAAACCTTTATACGGTATCAGATACTGGTTAATCATTCGTACGAGGAGATAATAAAAAAATTATATTCATACTTAACGAAGGGCGACGGAGCACATGGAAACTGTTAGAAGCAAACGAAACCCAAGAGTGAAGTGATCTCCGTCTACGACCGTCATCAGTAATCCGTGCGTACATTACCGGAGCGCATTCATGCGAACTTAAGCGTATTTTCTCAGTAATTATGGCTCATATTTCCATAATCTATTAACATCTGAGTCTTTTAACTGTCAAACTTAAATAAACCTTCACTATCATAAATGTAAGTGTCAATATCCTATGCGCTCCGACGTATGCCTTCAAGTGTGAATCGCTCAAAACAAATCTAATCTCGCCAACAACAGTCATATGTTTCGTCTTCCTCGCTATCTGGAACCTTTGGCATTCAGTCGACACCTCGCAGGTGTAGGCAGCCCTCATCGAGATAGGGGGAGGCATGACCCTGACCACGCAATAGTCTGGCTGGCATTCACCGCCTTGCACCATCACGTCTGATATGTTGAAGAGACGGATTGATGGCTGTAGATAAGAAGATTCGTGTGTTATTCATATGTTTTAATAACGTTTTTTATCATGTTTACTTATGTAGAAGGCTAGGCCTTTGGCGCAGGCCACATAGAAATAGCATTGGGCGCGGACATGGCTTGGACGGCTTCATATTCCATTAAAATTTCATACAAAATGCATGGCAATAAAGCGCAATTTGATCAGGCGCGGGCGCCGAAATAGCGCATCATAACCACGTCCAATCAACGATATACCGTGTGGCATAGATTTCGCTTTAGTATGAAATTTGAATGGAATAGGAAACCGCCTGTGCCATGTTCGCGCCCGACGCCATTTCTATGTGGCCTGCGCCTTAAATGGACTAGGACTAGACGCGTCAGCGGAAGACGTTGCCGTGACTGAATACTGGGCCATTTAAGGTATTTAACTTAAAACAGACTGTTTGTTAAGAAAAAGAATTAACTTAGCACAGGCACAGATAATATATTACTAACATAAAAATGCCTCATCCCATACAAAGAAACCGTGCTGACGTAACTAGTGTTTTTCGTTTTTTTAAGATGATTATTTTTATAAGTATTTCGATCGCGTTCGGTTCCGTTCCACGGTTATAGATGGTGTTAGCATTAGGCGTTTCGTGCCTTTTTTGTCTTCTTTAAATACAGTGACGATTTGTTTTATAGTGTTTTTGCACGTTTGTACAGTATCATTGTACCAAAATGTGTTACAATACAAATTAAAAATGTCGAGGGGCATGCCTCAGAAATTTAAAACCGCGCCATCTGTTGGTCTCAATTTTAAATGATCCTTTCAAATAATCTATGAAATGTGAATTAAGAGCCTAATATTCCATAACTTTGTGGAGAGTTGATTAAAAAAGAACATACAATTTTCATGATCAATTCAGAATATGTTAATTTTACACATAATTCAATAACAAATCGGTGCATAGCGCGCCATCTAGTGACATTTATTGGAAACATATTTTCTTTGTTAGCGCTGGGACCCGGTTGCACAAGAATGTTCTTCTGACAAGTTCCGATCAAGCTTTCATCTAAGTCGAAGCTTCTGCAACCAAAATTACAGCGGCTTAGTGATTTAGCAGTTTATGGATCTGTTTGTACCCGACTGCCGAAGGAGGGTAATGTGTTTTTCAGTCTATGTATGTATGTTTGTTCCTGTGTGGCGTTATAGAGACCAAATGCATTGGCCGATTTTGATTATTCTCACGTCAATCGATTCGTATTAACCCTGCGAGTGTCAGAGTCTACATTAAACTTGGAAAAAAAATAGGGTGGATTTTGGGCGCCATTTTGTGGGGGAGGAAATATTTTCTTTCTTTCCTAAACCATCGTGTGGGGTATCAAAATGAAGGGTTTTAAGAGAAGATTTCAAAAATATATAATACTTATATGTTTAAACGTACCAAATTCAAAAAAAAAAATAACTAAAATGTTAATTAAATAAATCAAAAAACTCGACTGCTTACAAAGCGAATTAAAAAGACGTAAACAAGAAGAAAATCATGCTGTGCAGTCGGAGGATACATCTAGTTTTGGTCAGCCAGCTCGCGAATATGTATCCTCCGACTGCACAGTATGAACGCCGCCCTGCGGCACACCGGCAGAGGTGTCATACCACTGCCGGTGTGGCGCAGGGTGGCGTTTTATCTCCTCTCCTCTTTATTAATGCTATCACTCAACGACTTTCTTCTTTCTATCACCTATATGCTGATGATTTCCAAATTTATACCCAAGCCCCTCTCGTAGAGTTATCTAATGCCATTGAGACAATTAATACAGACCTGGCTCGAATAGGTGACTGGAGCACTGAGTTCGGGTTGGAGATCAATCCAACGAAGACTCAGGTAACGGTTGTTGGTAGTTCCCGGAATGTCTTTAGGATCGATTGGTCGATACTTCCCCAGGTTTCATTCAATAATACTATTATTCCTATAAATCATATTGTGAAGAACTTGGCGATTTATATCGACAGCACCCTTTCCTGGACCAAACAACTGCAGGAAGTCAGTCAAAAACCGTTTGCGTCTGCGGGTTCCATGAGACGTCTTCGTAATTTTCTTCCCATCACCACTAACATTGCGATAGGTCAATCTCTTCTTCTACCTATTCTAGACTATGCTGACGCCAGCTATCTTGATATCACCCAATTTTGATTCGCACAAGCTTGAGCGAATTCAAAATCTCTGTATCAGGTTCATATTTGGCTTGCGCAAGTATGATCACGTTTCCGAATTTCGTACTAAGCTCAAATGGCTTCCTATTCTCCTTCGCCGGAATGCCCATATACTTTCTTTGCTTTATAATGTGCTATTTAATCCTTTTACTCATTTTTATCTCAAAGAACGCTTTCAGTTCCTCTGTGACACCCATTCTAGGTCCTTGAGATCATCGGAAAATCTAAAATTAAGTATTCGTATGCATTCAACTTCCTGCTTTGACAAATCTTGCACGATTCAAGCAACTCGGTTGTGAAATGTATTACCTATTGAAGTGAGACGTGCTCAAACACTGCCAACGTTTAGGAAAATGGTGAAGGAGCATTACCTACCTTTCACTATAATTTTTATACTTCTCCTTTCTCTGTTATATATTTGATATGTATTAGTATATTATGTAATATTGTATGTATGTATTGTATGTTATTAAGTCTAAGTAATACTATTTTTGATATTTTGTACACTGACAGCCCTAAATTCTTCTCCTATCATTCAATCCATCCAAAGGTTGTCTGTAAGAGATTGCCTAGTGCCATAAGACCGCCCATTGTACACTTGTATGTTTAAACGTTTGTCCTGTATGTTTTTTGTGGTGTACAATAAAGTATTTAATAAATAATAAAATAAATAAATATGAATTTATTCTTGTTTACGTCTTTTTAGTTCGCTTTGTAAGCAGTCGGGTGTTTTCTTTTTTTTCAAAGTAATGATGCGGGTAATTCGACTACGTCTTGGTAGCTTCAGCAAAGGTTAGATACAACTCAAGTTCAAATTAAATCTAATACCAGTGTGATCGTCTTGTAATTAAAATGATGTTATGAATTGAGTACACAAGACATATGGCTACTTTAACTACATTTTCACGATTATACAACATAGATTACAGGCGTCGACAACAAAAAAAATACCTAATAGTTGCATATTTTGGACTATTCAAAAGCTCTTTCAATACTAAGCGTGTTCCTATTCCTATTTTCTATTTTATTGGCTTCCATTATGCCCGAAAACAGATTGTATCGATAACTGGCACATCTGGGGATAACAACGCATTTCATATTGAATATACAATGTAACAACGGGTACCTACTTGAAACAATGAAATGGCACAAAGTACATAAGCGGCGGCGCATGGTACTCGCAATGGTCTCGGTTTGAAATGAGACTTTTGTGATCACAGTTTTAGTCGAAACCCTTTTCGACTAAAACTTATCACAAAATTCTCTAAAGGTGATAAAATAGCTTTAGTTAGTCTACTATCGTACTAATGTTATATCGTAGTGATGTTTACGGTCTTGATTCATTTAACTGTCAATATTGCACCAACCACTAGTTGTCTTTGCACCACCCAAAGGTCGACTAGAAGAAAATGCTTAAGGTTTTAAGTCCGCCTCTGTAAGTTTGTGTGCATGGAGTATTAAATAAATAAATAAATACCAAATAATAATAAATAAACAAATAAGTCTTCTTCTTCCTTCCCTTGTCCCATTATTTGGAGTCGGGTCTCCTCAATTTCCTGCGCCAAGTTGCTCTGTCTTGGGTTGTCTATTGGGCTTGTTTGAGGCCTCTTTCTTTAATGGACCACCATGTCAATGGCGGGTGGCCTCTACCTTCATTTTTCGGTCGGCGTAGAGAGATGTGCACCACATGGTCCACACTACGTCTCTTGACGTGATCATACCAGCGAAGTCGGTTTTCGGTCATTTTATCTGTAACAGGTGCCACTTTGAAGCTTCCTCGTATGTGTTTATGCATCTTCTTTGTTGTCCATCATTTAGACCCATACAATAAACCTGGACGGACTGCCGTTATGCTACATTAGTGATGCAGTAAAATAAAAACAACGCTATAAAACCATGTAGTTATTTTATTATACGTAAACTAACGTCGTTACATATTCATGAAGAACAAAACTTCATTCAAAGAGTAACTTATTTTTTGAGCAATAAAAAATGAGTTTGCCGTATCGGAACACAAACCCGGCCAAAATGGAACACGTCCAAAAAGTCTTGAAGTCACAACTTACAGGAACTTTACTAGTACTAACGTAGTAGAATATTCGCCGTATACAATTTTATATGCTGTGTAATGAGCATAATTTAAATAACATACCATGATACAGCAAATTTTAAATCAAGTCTCAGTTTCAAGTAAAATATACGGTTGGCCATTAGCCGTGAGCGGACAGTATGCATCGCATCGTACCAGGATTTTGCATTTCCATCTTATTGTTGCTCTGGCCTCGTTTGGATGCAAATATTTTATAGTTCAAGCCCGAGCGAGCCGTCCGCATTTTAGTTTCTTTCGCTTCCTGTAATTTGCTTTCGCGATGTTTTTTCTCTCCTTTTCATCTCGCTTATTCCAATTTAAAATGGAACGTGCATAAAAACCTCAGATATTATTCGACGCATTTTGCGAATACTGGACTGTGGCATTTATAGTGGTTGTAGCAAAACTCATAATCGTACAACGAGCGTGCCGGCGATGCTATTCTTGCGAAGCATGCCAGCGAATAACTACGCAACTGTCATTTTAATTATTCATTTGTAATTCTCAGTTAGGAAATATAGTAGCGTTAAAATGCTCATGCTTAAAAATGGATGCGGTCTGTTAGTGGGATATGCATTATGTACAGTGAGGTAGAAAACGCAATATTCGGTGACCTATTTAATTTTTGCCATTATTTTTGCGCATATTGCTACCATTCCAGTCATGCTCTGCCACAAAGCTGACACTATGTTTGCTTTCAGGTATAATTGCAGACAATTTACGCGTTTTAATTTTGGTCTGAAAATGTAATTTGATAGTCAAGCTCCACGAGCTCAACAATCGTTTAATATTAGCGTACTAATCTAGGAATGAAAAATAGAACAGCTTATCATCCGGCACAAGTGAGAGTCTGGTGCAAGTAGGTCAGTAGGTGACTGTGTGGCGATAGATTAACAAACTGCCTCCCCTCATGGCCCACTGAGGTCTTTAAGCTCAATATTTGCTGACAAACTAGTTGTGAATTCGCTTGGAGTTCTGCGTATCTTTAAACAATCTTGCGGAGAAAAAGTAGAGCATGATAATGTGGAAATTAAAAAAGTATGAATCTCGGAGGGTGGAGTTCGTTTAAAATATAATTTAATCATTGTAATTTCGCACCCTTTCTTCTGTGATAGGAATTTAATAACCAATTTTGATTTTTCAACTGATAGAAAGAAACGCTAGCTTTATCTCTTCGCGACGTTTACTGCTAGAATGTGTAAGTTAAGAATACTATAAAAACAAAACTTATTAAAAACAAACAAAAATATTCATTTTAAAATCATTCTCTGTTGGCAACACTGTTAACTGACAGTTCTCTTGTTTACATTCTGCGATACATATTTTGAAGGAGTGCTATAAATCACTAGAAAGGCGATATATTGTTGTTCAATGTGCTAATCAACTGTTCAAGAACTCAACCTATTGTTATCTTCGCGGAGAACGCCCAGCTTTAAGAGAAATAATAGCCGCAAGTACTGCATTTTATACCCCCTTAATTAATTAGTGACAAAAAAAAATACTACCCAACAAAACAGTAATTTTCTGTTGTCAACATCAATTGACAGCTGTCATTGGTACAGTTGACATTGAATTTTGACACCTGCCAGTGAAAAGTTGCCAGCTACACTTGGAGCTCCTACATATTGAGGAAAATAAATTATTTCCAACTCGGCAGTGGCGCACCGTGAATTATCTTGGCAATAAAAACAGCAAGTCGTCGTCATTACATATCCACACATTGCTCTGCCCCTCTCATTGCAACTGATCACCGCACAATACCAAAATGTCACACCGCACGCCCCCACAAACTCAATCAAGCCATACTGAGACTGAAACAGACCTAAGCACTGCTGCGCAAGAAAGCGATAATTCCTACGTAAACAAAAAAAGGAACAAGAAACGCCCTTGTATCGACGGCCCCCGTTCACCTGACGATAAAGTGCTGGAGAATAACTTGCAGCAGGATTTTAAGAAAGAAATAATGGACATGTTAAATAACTGGAAGGTAGAATTTGATTCCAAGTTGAATGATATGTTTAACAAGCAAATTATCCTTATAGCTCAGGTCTCCACTGACTTATCAGAACTGAAGATGCAATACTCCAGCATACAAAAAGCCTTGGAAGAGACAGATAGATCCATGACATTCATCAGTCAACAGTACGAAGATATCAAGTCGGTGGTGGAACGCTTGGAAAACGAACGTTCAACTCAACGAAAATGTATCGAAAGCGTTGAAAACAAAGTACATGACCTTCACTTGAAATCCCGATCCTCTAGTATCGAAATAAGAAATATCCCACAGGGTGAAAACGAAACATGTGCGGACCTTTCCAACATTGTCTGCAAAATTGGACACGCCATTGGATCAACGACGTCCGCATTGGATCTCCATGACATATACTGCATACCCGGCAAGCCTGACACGATCCGACCGATAGTTGTTGAGTTTCACTCAGTGCAAATTAAGCAGAAGACGATCGCCGCCTTACGGACGTTTAATACCAGTAAAGCAACCTCAGAAGACAAACTGAATACAGAAACTATTGGTGTCCCCGGTAAGCGACAGGCAGTTTACGTCAGCGATCACCTGCCTGCGAGCACAAGGAAACTCTTCTACCTCAGCAAGGAATTTGCAAAGAACAACGGCTACAAGTTCTGTTGGTCCTCAAATGGGAACATATTTATACGCAAAGTACAGGGCGAAAAGCAAATACTTATTTCTTCAGAGCAATCATTATTGGATTTACGCAGTACTAAGTGACTATTTTTGTTACACATGACACCAATTGTTTATCTAACTTCCACATACTCCGGTCATGTAAACTGTTTTATTTTAGTGAATACTACCAACAAAAGTGAATAGAAAACTAGTTATATAATTGTAAAAACAACAACTCACCTTCACACACACTACACAATCCTACAAACATACAATCACCCTAACATTCATGCGCCTCATATAACCCTCCCAGTGTACTTCCGTAGCCACCTTTATACAACGTTCAATGACCGTTTTGAGATATCTACGCCCCCTAATGGCTAACTTCGACAGTATAAATAACATAAACAACGACCTTGACTCATGTAATTTCGATAACTCGTACACCTGTTCCCCACAAGAATGCAGAAAATACGGTGGCAACTCAAATCGAGAAATTAAAATTCTACACATAAATATTAGAAGCATAAACAAAAACTTCGACCAACTTTGTATGTTGATATCTTTGACAAATGTTGAGTTCGACATCATCGTCCTTACCGAGTGCTGGCTTAGTAAGGTTACAAATCTGCCTGTCTTAGATGGCTATCTCTCACACTACACCAGGAACACAATAAATCAAAATGATGGTATAGTTATTTTCACAAGTACAAAACTAAATTTCTCAATTCGCGAACCAGTTTTTAAAGACGCCAATTGTCTTGTATGCCGAATAGGAAAAGTCTTAGAAATAGTCGCTATATATCGCTCTCCCTCACTCAAGACTCGAAATCACTTCGATAACTTCATCAATAGTCTAAATGATGTCTATACCGGACTAAGAACCAGTAATGCCATCCTCATTGGTGATATAAACATCGACATTAGTACCGAGAGCAGAGACTCAAGCTCAGAGGAATATCTAACCTTCCATGCAACCCACGGATTCGTTCCAACCCATATATTTCCTACTAGAACCAAAGCATGCCTTGACCACATCCTAAAAAAATCAAAATTGACCTCTACAACCTTAGTATTAGAGTCACACATAACCGACCACATGCCTGTCGTAATATTCATAGACAATATACACCCGAAATGTCCACATAATATGACAAAACCTCGCATTGACTACCCATCAATTAAATCGGAACTAGAAAGTACAGATTTTATACATATCTTAGGAATGATAAACGCTAATGATGCAACAAAAAACTTAATATCAACCATCTCTTCAATCATAAACAAACATACGCAAATGGTTACCGTGTCTAAAAACATAAAATTCTGAAACCGTGGGTCACACCGGGTCTACTGCGTTGCATTAAAAACCGTGATAGGTTACACATTAAGGCAAAAAAAGCCCCAGACAACATGACGCTCAAAGTAACATACTCTCGCTACAGAAATTTTCTTAACCAACTCCTCCGAAAACTGAGAATAGCCCATCAAAGAATAGAATTAGAAAAAGCTGGCAATGACCCTAAAGCCTTATGGAAAATTATAAAAGAAATAACAAATACAAAGAAAATAAAAACCAGTCCACTAGAACTACTCAAAATTTCTAACAACCCTAAAGCTTCTGTCAACCAAGTCTGCAACTATTTCACGGAGGTCGAAAAAAATCTGGCAGATGTGATACTCCAAACACAAACTTCGCCTACTGATAATGCCCCCCTGCAACCATCTATCCCCGGCACCCCACCCTGCCTACCCAACTCTCTCGTTATAATGGAGGTAGACGAGGCTGATGTCGAATCTGCCATATTACAGCTAAGGCCTGACTGTTCCACCGGTTGGGACGGTATTCCGTCTTCCATTCTCAGAGACTGCCGACACGTATTGATTCCTGCTATCACTCACATTTGTAATCGAGCCATTATAACTGGTGTTTTTCCTGACGATTTGAAAAAAGCAGTAGTCCACCCTATATATAAGTGTGGGGATAGAGACTGCGTCAGTAACTAACGGCCAATATCAGTTCTATCAGCGATGTCTAAGATCCTGGAAAGAGTACTGTACAAATCGTTTACAAATTTCCTAAATCGCTTTGAAATCATTGCAGATAACCAGTACGGTTTTAGGACTGGAGTTTCTACCGATGACGCCGTCTTGGATTTGACGGGTGCGGTAGTAAAGAATCTAGACGAAAGAAATAGATGCCTATGCATATTCCTAGATTTATCTAAAGCATTTGACGCAGTTTCTGTTCCTATTCTCCTAGCTAAATTGGAAAGAGTGGGAGTGAGAGGCTTATCCCTCAATATATTCAAAGACTATCTCACTCAGCGGAAACAACGTGTCAAAATGGAGGACCACCTTAGTGATGAATACAAAATCTCATTTGGAGTCCCTCAAGGGAGCATCTTGGGTCCTCCCCTATTTCAAGTCTACGTAAATGACCTCTGCACAATGAATCTCCCAAATACAAGGATTTTCACATACGCAGACGACACCGCAGTCTTCGTATGGGGACCAAACTGGCAATCAGTCAAGGAAAGAGCCGAATATTCTCTTTCTAGGATAATGACCTGGCTGAGACAAAATTTACTGACACTTAACCTAAGTAAGACCAATTTCCTACCTTTCGCTATTAGGCCGACCACTAAACCCCCGCCTGATTACTCCATAAAGGCACACACCTGCGATAACCAGCAAGGCTGTAATTGTCAGGTTGTCTCTCGGGTGAGCACTTTTAAATACCTGGGAGTGCAGATTGATAGTGGACTGAGATGGGAAAAGCAGATTGACACTGTTATATCTAGGACCAGGCGTTTAATTTTTGTTTTCAAAAACTTAAGGGAATCTGCAACACCAGCAAAATTAAAACTGGTCTACTTGGCCCTATGTCAGTCCATTATACAATACTGCATAACCGTATGGGGGGGTGCTGCCAAGACGTATCTGCTCGGACTAGAAAGAGCACAGAGAGCAGTACTTAAGGTCATAAACAAAAAGCCGTACAGATATCCTACATCACAACTTTTTGCTGAATGTGGGGTCCTTACAGTGCGGCAATTCTACGTGATCAAAGCCATCCAAAGAACACAACGAAGTTTGCCTCTCCCAGACCCAAACAAACGTCGCAAGAAATCCGTCTCCCCTGCAGTCTCTTGTAGAACCTCATTTGCTAGACGTCAGTTTAACACCTTAAGCTGCAAGTTGTATAACACTGCAAATAGTGAACTAAACTTAGCTGGACTGACCCGACTCGAGACCAAAAAGAAATTGTTACACTGGCTCCAAACACAGGACTATCAGGAGACAGAAGGGTTATTTACTTTCACGACATAACTACAACTTCAACTGTCATGGCTCATAATACACGAGAAAAGGGTGCGAACCCAACTTCACTCACCCACACTACACACATTACACTCAACTCATCTCAACTCTAAACTACACTCACAAAAACTACAACCAGGTATGTTTATTGTTTTCTCTATCCTCTTGAATTTTATTTGTTTTAATGTTGATTCTTTAGTTAATCTTAATCTTCATTTGATTTATTATTTTATCCTTAATTTGATTTTGGCCTGATTTTAATCTGACTTTAGTTTGATTACGAGCTGATATAAATTGTAGTTTGATTTTAATTTGATATATCTTAGATGTTAATTTGATTATGGTTCATTTTAATTTAATTCAATTGATTTAATTGATTTTTATTTTAATTGATTTTTATTTTATTTGATTTTGAAATTTGATTTTTATTTGATTGTAACTTGATTTTACTTGATTTAATTTGGTTTTAGTTTTATACTAATTTTCATTGATTCTGTTAAATTTAATTTAATTTGTTTTAGCTATTTATCTTGCTCCCAAAATACAGGCTTAGGCCTAGTTTGGGAGTTAGCATTATCATGTTACGTGTTACCTTTGTGTCAAATAAACATTTTTTTTATTTTTTTTTTATCTAGTGACACGTTAACCTCATTTAACACCATAATAATATTGTTTTAAAAAGTGCCAGCAATTAGTGTTAAAATACACTCTAAGATCTCGAAGTACGCACTCATTCCGACACGGAAAACAAGGGTGAGCTGTAAATAAAAACATAACACTTTTGTTATAACATGTACATTATATATTTAGGCTAGTCCTTTCCAAAGGTTTTGTATTACATTCCTATTACGTTTACAAAAGTCTTTTTGGTAAGAAAACATATTTTTCATAAGAAATATCAATGTGATTCTTCTATACAGTTTACATGATACCAAATCTGATGAAACTTAAATACGATGTTATTTTCTTTTACTATTTATGTTTTCCTCATTTCTTTATATTATATGAAAAGAATCTACTAATGATAATAATGATCTAATTTTGTTGGAACGAGCGGAAGTAATATCAAAATAAGCAACGTAAAACATAATTTGTTACATTATATTATTTAACCTTATTCTGTGGCCCAAATTCACGATTGTACCTACATTCTTATTTAAGTAATATTAAGTCAAGGATTTCTCTTGGTACGTGGGTGTGTTTATAGACAGAAATCTCATTAAAATATGGTTAAATTGTCCCATTTTTCTGTAAATTTCACTCCAAGTTCCAGGGTTGTCTTTTAAGAAGTAAGAGTGCCTCTACTAGGGTATACTCGTAGTGATTACCGTGGCGGTTGTAACTTGTAGTGAGGTAATACTCCAACACTCTCTGGTTTTTTTTCCCAAAAGTACAGGCGCCTTTTGAAGGCTTCCTTCGGTAAAAACCAGCAAAGTGCGAGTCAGACTCGCGCACGAAGGGTTCCTTTCCTTATCGCAAAAAACGGCAAAAAAATCACTTTTGTTGTATGGGATCCCTACTTAAATATTTATTCTATTCTGTTTTTTTGTATGTTTGTTATAGCGGCAACAGAAATAGATCATCAAAATTTCAACTTTCATCTATCACGGTTCATGAGATACAACCTGGTGACAGACAGACAGACAGACGGAAAGTTGAGTCTTAGTAATTATAGGGACACCTTATTTACCCTTTGGGTTCGCAACCCAAAAAAAGGTCATCTCGAATTAGTCTTTCTGACAAAGTGACACTTGTTGTTGAAAGTTCAAAATCTTACTAATATTATAAATGCGAAAGTTTGGACGTGTGTATATTTGTTACTCAATCATGCCAGAACGGCTGAACGGATCTGGATGAAATTCGGCACTGAGAGATTATAGTCAGGAATAGGACATAATTTTTTTCCCGGGAATATGTTCCCTCGGGATAATTTCGACAATCACGCGAGCGAAGCCGATGGCAGAAGCTAGTAATGTATGAGATTGACAACGTGACGTTTCACTAGTGCTTGTCAGTCCCATACATTTTGGTATTTTCAACAACCTTTATCGCTTATTGAACGTCACTGTGACTTGTGCCTAGAGCCTCAGAACAAGTAACTAGTTTTTTTTATTGTTTTTATCCCGACGCACTATTTCCAAACCCCTGCAACTCCTGAAAGCCAGGATCCATTATAGATGTTATTTGTGTAACAGAACATTTCATACAAATGGGCTATGAAGATTTATTGCACATGCCAAGTTTTTGTTCAGCAGCTTTTTTTTCTAGAAATACTAAGAGAAAGGTGTGTATTTTTAAAACGCAGGATTGTAATTTAAAAATATATCTAAAATAGTGAAACAATCAGTTGCAGGGATCTATTAAATTTATTTTATGTTAATAAATAAGACTACATTAGAATTTGAGTATTTTCTTATGAAGTTCTAAAACTAGCGCTACAAGGTTAAGTAGTAACACTTGTATTGGTAACTTTGCGCACTACTACAGTTAAAAGTGCAAAGCTGAAGATAAAGATCAGGTCCTTTCAGATCATACGTCTGAAATACTTAAAGTAGCTATTAACAAAACTTATAAATTACATTATTGGAAAACTAAAAAGCAGTACATAAGCTTGAATAATTTAAAACTCTTAAAACGCATCTTAGCTCTATATAATTTATACAAGTTTTTGATACTATGGACGCAAACAAAGCTTTTGACAATTTCATGGACGATTTCTCTATTTTATAGGTGTACATTACGTTTTCCGGTAAAAAAATATAAACATCAAAACAAATAAGGAATCGAAATGGATATCTCGAGGAACAAAAATATGCAGTAAGAAACAAAGACAGTTACTTTGGGAATATAGATTAAATTCTGATTCAGTGAAAACAAACTATAAAAACTATACAAAACTTTATAGAAAATTTATCAAGCTAACACAAAAAGCACAAAATAATCATTATATAAATAACGCCCAAAATAAATTGAAAGCTACCTGGCAAATAATAAATACAACCAATTGTGTTTGCCACAGGAGCCTATCATGTGCATTAATAGAGATAATTTGTCGTTAATAATCAGACATTAAATTCCTTGTTTATGCAACCTGTTACAATTGACGACATAATAAAAATAATTTCCACCCTAACAAACGAATACTGTTGGATACGATGGCGTTTCTACTAAACTATGAGTTTAGTAGAAACAGTATTCACTAAAGACATAATAGCACCTTCATTAGTGCATATATTACTGGTTGCTTCTGTTCTGCGGTATGTTATTATTTCTGGGGGCAGTCTGCAAAAGAGATGTACCTATAAGGTCAATGTTATTGCTGTCATCCCTATTTTAAATCATTATGAATATTAAGTTTTCCGTCCTTATATATTTTTCAAACAGCTTTATTTGTAAAAAAAAACAATCTAAAATTATTTAAAAATCTGTCAGAAGTCAAAAGAAATCCAATACGGACTCAATATTTAAAGATGTGTCAAGTGAAATGTAAAACCGTATCTAATATAATAAAAAAATTTGACTGTAATAAAATTTAAAAGGGCGATAAATTAAATATTAATTGAGAAATGTTATTACAAAATTGACGACTTCCTTAATGATGAATTGTTGACTGTTTGGCTTATTTTATTATTGTTATAGCTGCTACCAAGTATCCTGATTGACGTACTTATTTTTTTTTTTTACTTCATTGTGATAATTTTTACTAGCGTAATCAGTCCGACATTTATACATAACATTTATAATAAAAACATCTGTTGTTGTTCTGTGGTTGGTCATGTCACAATTATTGTAAAAGTAGTACTTGTATGTTTTGTGTTGTAAATTTGAGGGAACACAACGGCACGCAGCCTTGTAGCCAATAGCTGAAATAAGCCGCAGGCCCAATTTCCCGTCTAGCGAAGCGAAAAGTAATTTAAATACCCCGTAATGATTGTTCCATTTCTTTTGCGGCGTGACTGTTGAGTGTCACGGGAAAACTCGCAGTCGGGTGCGACGCAAATTAGGGATTTTCCTCTTATTTCGATATTTTTTGCGGTATGGCGTCCGAAATTTTCGGAAAATACTCTGTATTTTTTAAGAAATTCATTTGAATAACATTTTTAGGGATGAGTGAGAGCTTTCAAAACAACTGTTTGAGCACTTCATGTTTTAGTGGTTGGTCCGCATTCAATTTAAATAGTTTTAGGAGTTTAGGTTTGTGCATGCAGTGCAAATAGAATTTTAAAGCTGTAAAATGTCCGTTTCATCGTCGGTTCATATACTCGTATTTTCAAACGAACAATACCTGTTTTTTCAACAACCAAGTAGACTATTAAGGTGCTTATACAGGCTGGAATATCCCATTGCCCTAAACAAAATTAGCTTGGTTTAGATTAAAATGTCAAGGGGAAACATTGCCCTTCAACAAAAAACAAACATTTAGTTTACAACAACTTTGAGATCATTAAAGCTCCGTAATCGCAAAGTTTGAGCTCTATTTCAAAGTCTTAAAACTTTTCTAGCCGACTAAACAAATGTCAGAGGAATTCAACTACTTCTCTTTGCCCATAGAAATATTTTTAGCTCCCATTTTTGTTCGAAAACTTTGGACGACAAGCGTGTCAAAGTACCTCCGTACTAAAATATTTTCTTTGTAGAAGCTGTCAAAAGTTACAAACACCTGTCGGGGGTGACATTAGCATCGCATTACATTCGCATAAATGTTACACGTTAACTCGTTTGTTCCCTTTATGACGAGCACATTTACCCACGCGCCAAAATTAGGCCAAATTCCAGTGTCCCCTGCGGCAAATATGGCCGTTTTATTTCGTCACTGTTGATAAAAATCTATCGTGTGGGCTCGTTGACAAGCCGCCAGGCTGGAGGCGCGCCAGAGCATACAACGATGCAGTTTTTTATCCACGCACCAAATTTCCTACGCGGAGTATACTTCGTTTTAATTTACCCATTTTGGCACGTAACGGCGGAACTGCGGATCATTTGTATTAGGAATACGGATAATATGATCTGAGAGGCGACGACTAAATTACTCGACGCCCCTCGAGAGTTAGTCGTTTGCGTTATTATGAGCCTCCACGAAAGCCTTTAGTTCCCTATGTAAACATAAAGCTACGGGTGTATTTCGGAAAAATAAATACACAGTATGAATTAATTATCTTTATTGTCGATTCGTGCTGTATTATTTTGTGCGATACGCGTTTTGACTTTTATTTTTATTTGCAATGCTGGGAGATTATCACGTATCTGTTTTATCTCTCCTCGCATAAAGAGTCGCCCCGATACGTATATACAATTTTAAGTGATTGATTCGATGTTTTGAGCATGTTTTTTTCAAATTCTGGAATTGGGGCAAAAAAGGTATGAAATCAATTTTACGTTTTGCATTCTAAAGACTTTAAGTTAAATGGTTTTGGGACTGAATTAAATCAAATTCGTAGACATTCTTTGAATAATTATTTGTTATTTGATGTCCTCAGTAATTTTGATATTTTAAATCAAATAAATAAAAGAGAATTTAATTAAGTAATGTATCGTGTTGGTTCGTTGACAAGCCGCCAGGCTGGAGGCGCGCCAGAGCATACAACGATGCAGTTTTTTATTCACGCACCAAATTTCCTACGCGGGGTATACTTCGTTTTAATTTACCCATTTTGGCACCTAACGGCGGAACTGCGGATCATTTGTATTAGGAATACGGATAATATGATCTGAGAGGCGACGACTAAATTACTCGACGCCCCTCGAGAGTTAGTCGTTAGCGTTGTTATGAGCCTCCACGAAAGCCTTAAGTTCCCTCTGTAAACATAAAGCTACGGGTGTATTTCGGAAAAATAATTACACAGTATGAATAAATTATCTTTGAAACTGAAGACCGACGATGGCAGGATCGTATCCGCCAAACCGGAGCTTCTCAGGGAGATCGAGACATTCTATGGGCAGTTGTACACATCGATTAGCAAGCCCGTTGCGAGTCTAGCAAACGACCCAAGAGCTAGATTGACCCGACATTATACCTAAGATATCCCGGACATCAGCCTATACGAGATTAGGATGGCTCTGAAACAGCTCAAAAACAATAAGGCCGGGTGATGACGGAATTACGGCCGAACTCCTGAAGGCGGGTGGAAAACCGGTCTTTAGAGCCCTTCAGAAGCTGTTTGATTCCGTCATACTCGAGGGCAAAACGCCACAGGCATGGTGCAGGGGTGTAGTGGTACTCTTCTTCAAGAAGGGTGACAATGCCCGGTTGAAGAACTATAGGCCCATCTCACTTCTTAGCCATGTCTACAAGTTGTTTTCAAGAGTCATCATGAATCGTCTCGCACGCAGGTTTGACGATTTCCAGCCCCCCGAACAAGCCAGATTCCGAAAAGGCTTTAGCACCGTAGACCACATACAGCAGGTTATACAGAAGACCGAAGAGTATAACCATCCTCTCTGTTTAGCGTTTGTGGACTACGAGAAAACCTTCGATTCGATAGAGACTTGGGCTGTACTGCAGTCTCTCCAACGGTGCCAGATCGACTACCGGTACATTGAGGTGTTGAAGTGTTTGTACAAAAACGCCACCATGTCAGTCCGTCTTCAGGATCAGACCTCGAAACCAACCCTTCTCCAGCGCGGCGTGAGACAAGGAGACGTCATTTCTCCGAAACTTTTCACTGCTGCGCTGGAGTATGTCTTCATGGTTCTGGACTGGAGGGGGCTGGGCATCAACGTTAATGGCGAGTACATTACTCACCTTCGGTTTGCCGACGACATAGTGGTCATGGCTGAGACCATGGAGAGTCTCAGTAAAATGCTCGATGACCTCAGTAGAGCTTCCGAAAGAGTGGGTCTTAAAATGAACATGGACAAAACCAAGATCATGGTGAATGCCCATGTAACACCCACTCCTATCAAGGTCGGAGATTCTACTCTCGAAGTTGTAGACGATTATGTCTACCTGGGACAAACGGTCCAGTTGGGTAGGTCCAATTTCGAGAAAGAGGTCAACCGTCGAATCCGACTCGGCTGGGCGGCGTTCGGGAAGTTGCGTGGTATCTTCTCGTCCAATTTACCGCAGTGTCTCAAGACAAAAGTCTATGATCAGTGTGTGTTGCCAGTGATTACCTATGGGACCGAGACGTGGTCGCTCACAATGGGCCTTATCAGAAAGCTCAAAGTCACTCAAAGGGCAATGGAGAGGGCTATGCTCGGAATATCCTTGCGTGATCACGTCAGAAATGATGATATCCGCAGGAGAACCAAAGTTACTAACATAGCCCGAAGAATTGCTAAACTTAAGTGGCAGTGGGCAGGATACATTGCTCGCAGAACGGTTGTCCGATGGGGCCGAAAAGTTCTGGAATGGCGATCGCGAATCGGAAGACGATAAGTTGGAAGGCCTCCCACTAGGTGGACTGATGACCTGGTTAAGGTTGCGGGTAGACGCTGGATGCGAGACGCACGGGATCGGTCAATGTGGCGACGCCTGGGGGAGGCGTATGTCCAGTAGTGGACGTCTTTCGGCTGAAATGATTGTCGATTCGTGTTGTATTATTTTGTGCGATACGCGTTTTGACTTTTATTTTTATGTGCAATGCTGGGAGATTATCACGTATCTGTTTTATCTCTCCTCGCATAAAGAGTCGCCCCAATACGAATATACAATTTTAAGTGATTGATTCGATGTTTTGAGCATGTTTTTTTCGAATTCTAAAATTGGGGTACACAGGAATCAAATCAATTTTACATTTTTCATACTAAAGACTTTAAGTTAAATGGTTTTGGAAACTGAATTTTATCAAATTCGTAGACAATGTAGTTTCAAATTCTTAGAGTAATTATTTGTTATTTGATGTCCTCAGAAATTTTGATATTTTACTAAAATCAAATCTAATAAATAAAAGAGAATTTTATTAAGTAATGTTTGATACTCGAACCTTTTATTTATTTAAATGTCTGCGTTTACCTAAAGTTTTTGCAAACTAAATCTAGTTTCATCAAATGGTAACGATTTAAATTCTTGCCCATAATAAATAACGAAGCTGATTAGTCGAGAACATTCAGTTCTGTGTTAAGATGAAGCACTACGGAATCCGTACAAGGTTCCGTACACAAGGGACCGTTTCCTTATCCGAGCGGCCGACAAACTGCAGAGATGTACACTTAATTTGATTCTGTAATGTATAGGCCGTTTAGAAGATTTCTTGGCGGAGTAACGTTGTGTTGTTTCCAGATTAAAACAATTGATGTTGAGAGGTTTTTCGGGGAAAAGAAGATATCATGCTGTTTTTATTTGTGTTAGTCAGATACGAGTATTATGCACAAAGTATTGCGATAATTGTACATAAAGGCATTGGGGTTTCAAAAAATTGTGACACAATAATGATCTACATAATTATCTGCAGCGTTCTAAATCTATTTCCAGGATATTTTTGAGATATGACTGTAGTCCTGATAATGAGCAACTTTTACAATGGAATCGAATAGCTGATTTTATATATTTATACGATAATAATTAGATTCTGCTTTTCCGCAACATGCCTAGAGTGAGGGACCAGACTAAGAGAGATACAATTCGCTGGGCAGCTTTGTGGCGAGCTGGTGGTAGCCAGTGGTGACCCCACGGACCTGATCTCCAGAGATAAGTCTTGTTTCTCTTCTCTGGCTTGCCTTCATTGGCCGTTTGGAGTGAAAACTGACGGGGATCAGAGCTCTCACCTCTCTCTTGCTTTAATTAGCTGGCTTGAGTAGATTCGCAAGAGCAAACGTGCTCGAAGGAAGGAAATTAACCCAGTAAGGTGCTGGTAGGGATCTTGGCCGTAAGTGCGGGATTGTCCTGATAGCCGTGGTATACCTCTCCACTCCTCAAGCACCTCCGGATATGTTGCCCCCTTGGCGCTATGTCACTAAAGTGCTAGCGACCCTTTATGGGGGCCCATTAATTGAGTGTGCAAGTCACCCCCTGCCATTTTATAGCCGTTCAACAGTGGTCGGGCAGAGGCTGGTAGTCCTCCTACAGTTTTGAGCAATCCATCCACTAAACCTACAAAATCCATAGCCCAATACATTTTCTCCATAATTTGCAATAGTTCTGGACGAACCGGGGATTGCCCTTGGGTGCACTTGCCCAGTGCTTATAGGGATAATCGTCGGTTGGTGTCACATTTTCTGATACATGCCTCTGCGAGTTGGCTTCGGCTCCTCGTACGCCCTTCAAAAGACCGGGGCCCTAAGTTCCCGAGATACACAAAAAAAAAATACTATACATACCATAGTAAAAGTTGTTTTTACCCACTAGTGATACATTTTCATCCTCTCCGAAATTGGCTATTGCTTTAAAAATAACCGTGTGTATATGTAGCTTAATAATAAACAATTAAGCTGTATAGTATTACTTCACTTCATAATTTAATTACAAGTAATAACATATTATAAGGTATTATTATCTTGCCTTTGAACGCCTTCGACGATTATACATAATCTATTAATTCTACATTATTATAATTACGCTAATTCGACCTTTATCATAATTATTATCTTTATTCCGCATCACACAGTAACCTAATTTTATACAAATATTAGATAGTGCTTTTAGGAACTAATTATTGCTAATGTTTTGTTCGAAACGTGAGGTCATTAACGCTTCATGTTATTATACCTTTGTGAATTGTTTTTACAGTAATTTATGGATTCCCAGTAATTGTATTACTATGTCTAAATGGTTTATTCATGCCCTAGTATTACCTATCTACCTTAATTTTTTGTAATCGATGGGAAACCTTCAAAAGGCGCCTGGACTTTTAGAGAGAAAGACCTGGGAGTGTGCGATTCTTACCTCAGTTAAACTACCCGTAAACTACCCTTTTAAAATACCAGTCCGGTACCCCTTCTGTGCAACGTAAGTTTAGTCCGTGGAGAGACTGTTAAGGAGTCTTCCCTGACTAGAATACCTAGCTAGTTATTGTCAAAAATAAACCAGAAAAGGCAAAATAAGTAAGTAATGAATAAGGAAAACTAAACATTTCATGCGTGTTGGAATCGTCATGAGATGTACTTTGGCTGTAAATAATTTTATTGGTAATTAGAGGTACCTACCATAACGAAAACCGAATACCATACCATACCATACCAAACCATACCGTATACCATATACTATTCTGAAGTCGGTGTCAATAAACGAAAAAAATTCGTTCCAAAGACACTGACTTCGGAAAATAAAGTTATTTTTCGCTTTATAGAGTTTTGTTTTGGAAGTCAGTTTGATTGTTTTGTTAATAGTTTTTAATCATAATGTGCTTTATTTTTAAAATCCAATAAAAAATAATCTATGTTTTATCTAAAAATATAAATAAAAACCAATTGCTGCTTGTCAGTCGGACTATTCTGTGGGCTTAACGCAAGTTTTTACTCATGCTCGATCGCGTTAACGTAAACGTCATTTTGTCTCTTTTTTCTTATTTTGATCACGAAAATATTATTATAATATCCGGAGATTATATCAAAACTAGTTAGGTTCTAAATTAAAGGTTAAATCTACGTCAAGTTAAACTATCGTTTTATGTCTCGACTCAAGATTTCATCTTTAGGTCAAATAGAAAGTAAGACATTCTATTTTTTATCAAAAGAAATATCGAAATCGCCCATGAAACGCTAAATCTTTTAAGAATTTTTATTATTATTTAACGTCTAGAACAGTTTTATTTTCAGGATAAACTGAAACGTTGAAAAATATAAAGGATGTCAAGCTTCCTCTTTGTAGAATCAGAGCTTTGGCTGTTCCCTAAAAACAAAATTAATATTATACAGAAACTTTTTCTTATTAAGTTAATCGTTTCTGTTAGCGCCAATGGGACTAGTAGAAACTCTGCTTCGAGTTTCAAACTGAGTGGACCGTTTTATTTAGTATCCGCTACAGTGAATCTAAAAGTAATTGCTATAGTTTTCGTAGTTTGATTAGGAGATAAATAAATCGTTACAATCACTAAGAGCTGATTTTGCTAATGTCAAATAAGTTGTGACAGATTTTGTACGAAAAATCGGTCTAGAATTCTAAATTATTCTTCGGACTTTCATATCTGGCGTTGGAAAAATCAGGCCTGTAGCAATTAATTTAAAAAAAACCTCATATCCTTTACATTTTTAGATAACTACCAGGATACCAGCAATTGTCCTTAGAACCTGTGCGCCTGAACTGTCTCCGATCTTGACAAGTTTATTTCGACGAAGCTAACGACATATGTGACCGCCAATATGGCTTCAGCCGAAATTGATCTACTGGGGATCTTCTAGCGTATGCCATTCACATTTGGAGTGAGGCCATTGAGAGGCACGGGGAAGCTTATCTCCCTCGAGATCTCGAAGGCTTTCGATAGAGTCTTCCTTTATTCGATCTGCCGAGTGATCTGTACGATTAGATGGCAGACTTCCTGAGGGATCGGTCCATTCAAGTAGTTAACGATGGCTGTCAAGGTCCCTCAGGGGTCGGTAGATACTCTCAGCAACATTTTCTTGTTGCACATAAACGATCTGCTAAAACCTTTGGGTATGTCGACGACAACACTGTTGCTGAGATGGACTTGTCCAGAGTATGGGCTACTCCTCCTCAGACCTGGTCTCTCCGTGTGGCTATGGTGGAGCGCTTGAACCTATCCTTGAAGGCCGTCTCCAAATGGGGCGATGCCGATCTGGTCGCCCCATTCGGAGACGTCCGCTAAAAGAGCTTTCTCTTTTGCTCCGCTAAAAAGAGCCAATTTCACCCGGCTCCTTCCTTCCGTGGTTTAACCGTGCTGGTGAGGTCGAGCCTCACTTTTGGCCCATACATTGAGGCAAAGGCTCAGCGGGCTGCCAAATTGACACATTGGTTAAAACCGCGCAAGCGCAAGTTAGATCATGCATGGAGTACTGTTGAATGTACTAATGAACTCTGGAAAGAATCTGCCAAATACCAGCTTGATGCACTTGAGTCGATCGAAAAACGGGCCTAGACGCTCATCGGCAATGTGGCACTGGTCGAGTCAAAGCTCCAGAGAGCCTTAAACATCGACGCCAATTTGCCAGCTTGTCGGTTTTAGATTGATTTCATTTCGGAGAGAGTGCTATGGAATTACAATGATCTAATTCCTACTAGCCCGTTCCATCATCGGACTACAAGACGTACGACGATGTGCCCTCGGTACATGGTAGACATCCCACCCATACGCACTAAACGTTTTGGAAATACTATAATTGTGCCTACAGCTAAGGAGTGGAATTCCCTGCCGGAGTCTGTGTTCCCCGATTGCTACAATCTAGGGGTCTTAAAGTCAAGAGTGAATAGGCTAATACTTCTAAGCAAGCGTGCTTCGCTGTCGGCAACATTATCGTTTACCATCAGGTAAGATAGCGGTCAAGCGCGAGCCTATCAAAAATAATAAAACAATAAAAATACCTTCACACATGCTCCCTAATAAACCACACAACATATTTTAGAGATATCAGATTCACATTTTTCATTTCGTTTTTGTCAGTAATTTTTACCTCATTTTCCTTGTTTCAGAATAACTATCTATTATTATTATTATTTTTATCGCGGATAAGCAGCCATTCAACACTGTCACACCTGATGGTAAACGATGATCTGGTCTTCGATGGAACGCGATAGCCTAGAAATATAAGAATATAAATACTCTCAGACACAGACTCCGGATGGGAATAATTTTGCTCCTCAATTACACACACAATAAAAATATTCCCAAATCGTTTTGTGCGTAGTTATAAGTGGAATGTCCACCAGAAGGGTAATGGTGGCGTATCTAAGTACATCTTTTGTAGAACGGATTTGGCGGCATAAACTGTACAATTATACTTGTTATAGACTAGTCACGGATCAAATAATACAAGAACAAAATCAAACTATAAATAGGTATGCTATAAACTACAATTATAAGCTGTACCTTATCCTTTAGAGAATACTCAGTGATACCTAATAAGACGGCGTGGACTAACGTCGCATGGGACATGTTCAATTGCTATGCATGACTTGTAATATACCTAGAATGCTTACAAATCATTTGAAATTATTTGAATAATAGTGAATGTCACCTGCAGTACCTACTTCGTAGCATTAGTCAAAATTAAGTATTTTATTCGATTCTCTCGATAAATTTATTTATTAGATACTAGCAGTTGCCCGCTAATTCATCCACGTGGCATTCGGTTGATCACGCTCTGTTGAATGGGTAATAATACAAATATGTTTTCGCCGATCACAGACGGATAAGTTTACGTTAGCTATATGTACTTTGAAAAATAATTTAAATAGTAGAGTAAGATAACTTAAAAAAATTTCAACTTCATGTAGGTACGAATATCGAATAACATTCCCAGTCCGCATTTAAAAATATATCCAATAGTTTAGTCAATATAGGTAGTTTGACTATCTAAGCATAGTTTTTAGAATATTTATTCAAGATTTATTCGATAGTTTCAAACTGCCCGTATGCACTAGTATTGCCAGTATTGTCTTATCGTCGTCCCCACCCAGGATACTCGAATAACGATATTGACTGTTTTTCCCTCTGGGGCAAATATAAATAGATGATCCGCATTACTAAAACTTTTTTTTTTTTTTTCCTTGTTGGAAAATCCTCATTGGATGTCCTCTGCCTGGGGCGGCGGAGGGGACTGTCAGACTCTTACTGACTAAAAACCACCACGGTGTTCCGTCTCACACCTACACCGGGGATCGCGGGAACTACGATACTTCAGCAACCCCCGGCTAGTGCCGGCCCACCTATGCGGGCCACGACCTCGGGTTGGGGGGGAGTGAGGTGTTGGACTCCCCCCGCGACGTCTTAGAGGGGCGCGCGTAGAACACTACGCGCCACCACCTCGGGTCCTGATATCTGGGGGGCCACGGACGTCCCCGAGTCCGTCGCCCCTGGACCCATTTAGAGGGGCTGGAAGAGGGCGTTGTCCGCCCTCCGCCGACGCCCGGCGCGTCTGCTGCGGATTGGGTTAGCGGATGAAATCTCCCTCTCCCTCTCAGCAGCCTCCATCTGCGAGACGATTGTTTCGTAGAAGGATACCACCGCGTCCCAGGACTCCTCGCTGTCGACCATAGAATCGATTACGGCCAGCAGTCCATTCCCTCCACTCCATTCCTAGGCCGGGAGTCGGCCGAAGAGCAGCCAGACTGACGAGGGGGTAAAGAGCCCCCGGCAACCTTGGCCCTCCTTCGCCTCTTCTGCTGCGCGGGTGCGCCACAGGCCTTTCCGCCCGCTCTGTGCCCAGCAGGCCTCCCTGCAGCTGTACAGAGGCTGCAGTTTGGCGCCGCGGAGCACTGGGCCGCCTTGTGGCCGGGCTGACCCCAGCGATAGCACTGCTCGCTGCGGTCTGTTTCGGCGGTGCATCGTGCCCTGACATGCCCAATGTCTTGGCAACGATAGCACCGCAATGCCCTAGATTGCAGCAGCTTCACCCGTGCTGAAACCCACCCCACAAGCAGGCGCCCACCATTAGCGACCTTGTTCGCCGCCACCACCGGGCACCGCACCCAAATCTTGCCGAGCCCGGTTGCGTCGGCGCGAATCTCACCCGTCCGCACGTCCTCGGATGGACATTCGCCGGCTCGGGCGATGGCCGCTGCGACCTCAGCTGGGGTCGTCGAGTCGTCCAGACCGTCGACACGTAGCTCAGCTGTCTTATCGGCCTGGACACTCGGACGTCCTCCGGGTTGAGGACCTCCCGCAGCTTGGCGGCCAAAATGGCCGCTTAGCGTGGGACTCTGACCCTAGGCGGTCCTGCTGCCTTATTTGGTGCCGGTTTCGATGCTCCGATGGGCGCCTGTGGCGCTGTCTTCTTCTTTCGACGGCGGCCCTTCTTGACCACCGTCGTCTAGTTCTCCGTGGGGGGTGAATCCGAGGTCGCAGCCACTGTCTGCGAGGTGGGCGTGGACCTATCCTCCGCGAGCTTGCCAGCCTCCTGCCCGACTCTTCTTGGCTCAACCGTTGCGGCCGCCGGGCCCGGTTTTGTGGGCGCCTCTTTTCTCCGCTTGTCCCCAGCGAGTGGTGGGCGGAGGGTTTCGGCCGGGAGTCTCGCCTCTATGCCCTCCAATCGGGCACCCACCATTTGACCGCACTGCATCATGCAGATGCGCACGATCTTCTCAATATCTGCATCTGCAAGTGCTGGGCCCGATGATGAGGCCTTAGATGGAGCCGACGATGGTGCCAGCGGTGGGTTCGTGACAACAGTGGTTGTCTTCTGGGCGGCAAACTGCCGCTTGAGGTCCTCCAACTCGGATCGAAGACGGCTGTTCTCCTCCCACAACTTCGCCGTCTCCTCCGTAGTTGTGCGGCTACTGAGGACCTCAACCACCTCCTGGATGCTGTCCAACGCGTCCTTCAAGGCACGCGTGAACGTGCCCTTAAGGTTGCCCGATTTAGTGGCAACCTTCAGGACGACATCCAGGCCGTCCGATACTTGCTGACTGAGCGCCACCGCCGATGCATCCGCCGACCGAGCAGAGCGCCGCTCTCGGGCCTGTCGGGCCAACTCACTAACCTTTTCTACCGCGACAGCCCGTTGCTGAGCCCGCTTTGCGGCTTTCACCTCCGCCTTGTTTGCCTCCAGCAGGGACGTGGTGGAGCCACCACTCTGGTCCACACTCATGTGCCCGGGGTCACTATGCACGCACTCTGCAGGGGCAGGCGTGACGGCCCGAGGCACAAAGCGACCCCACACGTCGCGTTCCGTCACCCGAGCGGTAGCACCACCCGCCACCGCGCGACCCCACCCTCTCCTCTCCGTTGACACTTTCAGGGCCGACAGGTTCTCCTCACTCGAGGAGAGAACCAACGACCCCGAGTCTTTGCTGCGCGGTCGCTTCCTCCAACCTTTGGAGCTGCCACCGCGTGAGTTCTGGTCGGACATATTGTCTGCGGGACCTGAGCCTCCTCGGCTCTTGTTGCCGTCGGTGACGGAGTGGATCTTGGTCGTCGTGTAAGGTAATCATCGTCGTTTTCCGTTTAGCATGCGTGTGGTCGTCATTGTTGTCCGAAGACATTGAAGGAAGACAGTTGTTGCCCACCACAGAATACGGAGGGCAGTCCGCCGAAGCGGGGTGGGACTGCTCGGGGGAGGCTGGATCGACCCAACGCGAATGTACACGTACATCCGTGGTGGGGACACCCGGACTGCCAGGCACTTCTTCTCATGCAACCGAGCGGGTGGGCAGGTTGCGGATAGCCCAACCCCGGCTGCGGGATCTACTGATGGCGGCTACAGCTGCAGTTGGTGATTCCTGTGGTCGGGGCATCTGATAAAAAGATCCCGGACAAGAGAAGTTCCCGAAAGCCAAACCCCAGGCCTAGGGTAACCCTTACACCACTTTCCTATGTGCCCACTACCCAAACAAGCCATCCCTTCCTATCCACACACATCCCATCGTTCCTTAAATCCCTAGGTCAACTCCCAGGCCTAGGGTGACCCCCCTAGAGACCCACACCTCTATCCACCAAATTCCTTCCCTCCTATCCCCTTCATCCCGTCGGTCCCCAAGGAAGGGTAACCTTGGTCCCAAAAAAGCCCACCCCCCTACGACATGAACATGCAGAATGACGAATTAAGTACCCAGGTGGGTCCCGGCCAAGCCGGGGAATCCCACACCACTTCGGTGGTTAGCTCCCATCGTATTATGGGGGGAGCATCAAACTGCATAGTTGACCAACTTATGCCGCGCTTTACGGCGCGGCCGGCTGCTGACTTAGCGCCCACAACACAGGCTGCGACAAACGCGCCCATAAACCCGACCTCGGCTGCGTCCAACGTGCCCACAGACTCGACCCCGACTTTGATACCCGCTACATGGTGTATGCCTCCCACGAACCCCTGGCAACAGAGCGTCGTGCGGAGCAGCACAAATTACCCAGACGATGACCCAGACCAGCACGGACAGACAGACAAGGGGAAGGATGCTGGAACTGGCAGTTCCACAACTCTCCTGGCTGTAGTGGATGGAGTACGCCCGCTGAGTAAGCGCGAAAAAATCCAGGCCCGCGAGAGAAAAGTAGGCGACCGAAAGCGCAATACCCGCGACGGCGCAAGCCAGAGCGAAGCGCGATCGGACGCTGAAGGGGTGGCACGCGACCAGCTGCAAGTACGCGTAGGGGCAACCCAGCGCGAAAAGCAGCCGGACGCGGCGCCACGCGACCAACCGCAAGTACGCGTAGGGGAAACCCAGCGCGAAAAGCGGCCGGACGCGGGGCCACGCGACCAGTCGCAAGTACGCGTAGGGGCAACCCAGCGCGAAAAGCGGCCGGACCCGGGGCCACGCGACCAGCCGCAAGTACGCGTAGGGGAAACCCAGCGCGAAAAGCGACCGGACGCGGACATAAGCGAGCAGAGGCAGGTACGCGAAGGGGCAACCCAGAGCGAAATGCCTTCGCACGCGACAGTATCTGCCAGAACCGCAAACCAACCTCAAGACACTAAAAGAACTAACGACGGACCTAAACCCAGACACACCAGGAGCAAGCGCGCTGGAGCTTCACGAAAAGTGAACAAGACTGTGCCAAGCTCCCCAATCCCACAGCCTGGACCAAGTGGGACAGCGCCATTGAAGAGGGTGCGCCCCGACGACACTGCCTCGCCAGGTACACTTCAGGGGGACGCCAAACGGGTGAAAACTCACTCCGCTCAGGGGGGGCAGAGAACCTACGCGCGGGCCACGAAGGATATTCCTGCACGGCTGGCGGTAGCAATCTGCCTTCCCCACCCCGGCAGAGAACTGACCAGACAAGAGGCTGAGCACATTAAAACCGCACTGGAGGACAGACTGTTGGACACGGACTCGACGACACCACTCCCGGCCTTCCGAGGATACCCACGGGTAGCGGAAGGCACGGTGCAGTTGTGGTGCGAAGACGAAAATGCTCTGACTTGGCTGACCCAGAATGTTCCCCACATCAAACTTCCCGACAACGACCTTACACTGACGGTAATGAAACAGACCGACGTGCCCACCCGTGTCCGAGCCTCGCTCTTCGTCCCTCGCTACAGAGGTGACGTGGGCAGGCTCCATGGTATTCTGATCCGTCAGAATACCTGGTATGACATCAGCAGGTGGTCACTGTACAGGGCGACAACCGTCGGTGGCGACCGCCACGGTACTTACCTGACCCTGGGGTTGCCACCGGAGGAAGCCGAAAAGGTCCTGGGGCAGGAGCGACGGATATCGTACCTTTTAGGGTCGATATACGTGCGCTTCTGGCCCACGACCCGACCCTCTGACACCCAGACTGACAGCACAGATGGAAAACCATCAGAACAGACGACGGAACCGACAACGACTGTGACAAGCGACACGGACATTGTCCAGCTCGAGGAGGAGATGGCCCGAGCGGCAATGGCCGATGACGTCGACATCTTACCGCCCGCATCACCTGGCTGGAACGAGCAGCTCCTTGCCTCGTCCCCAGGCGACCGACACGACGACAACTACAGAGAGGTAGAGACGGAGGGACTATCTGATGGCTCCAACTCCGACTAACCCTACCACACCTCCATCCCCACCCCTCAATATCATCCAAACTAACCTCCAACATAGCCAGACTGCCACGGCTAGCTTACGCAGGGCACTGGAGGTAAAGCACCGAACCATCGCATCGATCCAAGAGCCGTGGATCAGGAACAACAGAATATGTGGCCTCGGTAACATCGGAGGTAAGATAATTCTCGACACACATGGCTCAGATAAGCCAAGAACCTGCATCTACATACCCAACGAAATTCCCTTCACGTCACTGACCCAATTTTGTTCCAGAGACCTGACAGCTGTCAGGCTCCAGACCGAAGGTAGCGTCCCGGATGTTGTACTGGCCTCGGCATACATGCCAGGTGAGGACACAGACTGCCCACCAAAGGAGTTGGCTGACCTGGTGCAGCACTGCGAGCGCGCCGGTTTGGACCTGATCATCTGCACCGACTCAAACGCCCACCATCCACTCTGGGGCAGCGACACACCGAACTCCAGAGGAGAGGTACTATCCACCTTTTTATTCTCCACTAATCTTAACATTGTTAACCGCGGCTCAGAACCCACTTGGGTCACGGTCCGCGGGCAAACGATTATAGACCTAACACTCGCTACAGAAAACGCGACAAACCTTATCACAAACTGGCACGTATCGGACGAGCCTTCTTGCTCAGACCACAGAAGAATCCGTTTTACACTAACTACAAACACTAAAAAACCCGCACCGAGGCGAAACCCAAGGCGTACCAATGTGCCCGGGTATAAAAACCTTCTGGCCTCACTTCTAGCTAGGCATCAAGCACTGGTAACCATAAGGGACCAAGCACAATTAGAATACACCGTAACAAAATTATCCGAATATCTAACCGAAGCTTACCATGCATGCTGTAAATCAAGAGCGCCACAAAGCAGGAATGAGAGGAACCCCTGGTGGAACGCGGAACTTGGTAAACTCAGAGAAACGCTGCGTAAGCAATTTAACAGAGCAAAAAACACAAGACTCCCGGATGACTGGGAGATATATAAAGAGACCCAATATGTATACAAAAAACAGATTAGAACCGCCAGGAGATCGGCGTGGCAGAAATTCTGTGAATCACTTGAGACAAATAATGAAGCCGCCAGGGTACGGAAGATACTATCAACCGATCAGGACCGAACCCTCGGCACGCTGAAAAAACCCGACAATTCATACACACAAACTGATCACGAGACCGGCAAGGTCCTCCTCGAAACTCACTTCCCAGACTGTCAAATCCTGGAGGACAGGACGTGGGAAACTGATACCGAATGGACTCCAACGGAACAAGACTGGTCAAGAGCCCACAATATAGTAACAGTAGACCGGATAAAATGGGCTATCAACACCTTTCAACCTTTCAAGTCGGCGGGGCTGGATGGCATCTTCCCGGCCCTGCTGCAGTGGGGGGTTGATTATCTAACACCATGGCTGTTGGAGATCTATCGGGCCAGCATAGCACTTAGATACATACCTCTTGCATGGCGTGAGGTGAAAGTCATCTTCATACCCAAACCTGGCAAAACTGATTACACACAACCCAAGGCGTATAGACCTATAAGCCTTACATCTTTCTTACTGAAAACCCTCGAAAGACTCTGCGATAGGCACATCCGTGATGGGCCTCTCCGGGTAAAACCACTTCACAAACAACAGCATGCGTACTCCACAGGCAAATCAACAGAATCCGCGTTGCACAACGTGGTTTCTAAAATTGAATGCGCAGTGGACCATAAATGCTCAGCACTGGCTGCCTTCATTGATATCGAGGGCGCTTTTGATAAGACCACGTTCAACAGCATAAACACGGCCCTCGACAGACATAGCATAGACCCGACCCTAGGAGGCTGGATCACCAACATGCTCAAACTGCGAGCGGTTCAAGTCACGGTTAACAACACCACAAGAGCCATCGTCGCGAAGGGCTGTCCACAGGGGGGCGTCCTTTCGCCACTCCTGTGGATCCTAGTAGCAGACAGCCTCATCAAAACACTTAACGACAAAGGTTATTTCACTGTTGGATACGTAGATGATATAACAATAATAATAAACGGGACCCACGAAAACACTCTATGCAATCTCATGCGTCAAGCCCTAAAACTAGTAGAAGAATGGTGCAGCGAACACCAACTCTCAGTGAACCCCACAAAAACGGAACTAATCCTCTTCACGAAAAAGAGGAAACCGATGACAATGCAACTACCAAAATTCTTCGGAACAACCCTAAGCCTTTCAACCGAAACCAAGTACCTGGGAATTTATTTGGACAAACAATTGAATTGGGCGAAACACATGAACTATATCACGACAAAAGCCAGTATATCCCTGTGGCAGTGCAAGAGACTGCTGGGCAGGAACTGGGGGATCAGCCCCATGGTCACCCACTGGCTATACACCACAGTCATCCGACCAATCATTACATACGGCTCGCTGGTCTGGTGGCCCAGGACAGACCTCAGTACAGCCCAAAGAGATCTCGAAAAACTGCAGCGGTTTGCTTGTATTGCAATAACTAGCAGCATGAGAACTACACCCACGGCCGCCCTACAGGCAATGCTGGGGCTGCCACCTCTGCATCTTATTGTGCGGGAGGAGGCAGCCCTGGCCGCTTTTAGACTCCATCTATCAGGTACCCTAAATAAAGACTCAAGAATTAAGCACACACGCATAAAAGAGGAAGCGATCAAGCGAAAACCTATGTTAGCGTCACCATGCGACAAAGCCCCAAAAATACACCACTTTCATAGGCACTACAACATAATACTTACTGAAGAACGATGTAACTACTCAGGTCCGAAAGAGATGAGAGTATACACTGACGGATCGAAGACGGACTCCGGTACCGGAGTCGGAGTCTTCTCACACGACCTAAATATAAATATATCCAGACCGCTAGGAGGGTTCAACACCGTCTACCAGGCGGAATGTGTGGGCATCATATTGGCGGTCCACGCCCTAGAAGCCAGGAGGGTTACGGACACTCACATACGTATACTCTCCGACAGTGCCTCAGTCCTCCAATCTTTACGGAGGAAATATATTACATCGAAATTAGTACTAGAATGTCACAACGCACTGGAACAATTAACCGTATCTAGTCGCAACGCTGTGACACTGCAATGGATAAAGGGCCACAGCGGATCGTTGGGCAACGACGCGGCTGACGAGCTTGCGAGACGCGGCTCCAGCACGGCGGTCCATGGACCCGAACCTGTTGTACCCATCCCCTTCAACCAAATACGCAGGTGGCTACAGGAATTCACCCAGGCACAGGCGGAAAACTGGTGGACCTCGGCACCAGGCTGTAGGCAGTCCAAAGAAGCTCTGCCATCTTTGGACAGTAGGCTTACCAGACGTTTGCTACGCCTGGACAGGAATGGCCTGCGCCTGGTGACGGGGACCATCACGGGACACTGCTCACTTAACAAACACTTCCACACAATAGGCATAACGGACAGTCCTCTATGCAGGGCATGCATGGAGACTGAGGAAACCGTTACGCATGTTCTCTTTGAATGCACAGGGGTCACCCAGATTAGAACTCTAACCCTCGGGTCGCCCAGATCTTACACATAAGTTCTAAGAAAACCAGGAGCCCTAATTGGCTTCTGGAGGGAGGTGGGCTGGATGGAATAATCTACCCAACGGCCGCCATGGCCCACGCACAATGGTCCACTTGAAGGACTAAGTGCGGAAACCAGACCTAATAACATAGAACATAGAACATAGCGGGGTGGGACTCCCCGACCGCTGAGCAGTCGGGACCCACCTGGGGACGTTTTTCGCAAGTGTCTTTATTAATTTTGTTGTTTTTTCTTTTAAAGGGTGTGGTCCCTTTTTTTCCTTCCTTCCCACTCTACGCCCACTCGTCCTACCCTCTGTAAGCAGAGGGGGAAGTAGGCGTTAGAAGCCACTAGGCTCATCCAAGAGATGGACCTGCTGACCCATCTCTAGCCCGGTTCCCTTCACAAACCATCCAGGATGATCTGTGATTGGAACCGTGACCCTTCCTCTTGTGTTGAAATTAGCCGCCCACCCCAACTGTCCACCCAACGTGGGTGGGCAGTTGGAGCCGACGTTGCCCAGGGTGCGCCACGTGGAGGCTTTCAATTTGCACCCTCGACCAAGGCACATACCTACAGTTGGCCGAAGGAAAAACAATTAGATCTTAGGTCGGCACCAGCGGCCTTTTGTCTCTTATTTATGGTCATCGCGAAGTAAGCGGCTACTGGAAATATATGCGCATAAACTAAAAGAAGAAGTTGTTGGGGATGAGAGGTGTGCGTTGCATAAAACTAGTTTCAACTGACCCACACCTATTGAGAATTTCGGCTTCGATAATGTTTCTCTGAACTGCAATTTCCTTAAGTCGGGTTCCATTGCACAGCTTGGGTGGAGTAAGATTTTAAGTTAGATTTTGTGTGAAGGAAGCCGACCCACTCTAAGTGAGTTTAAAAACATAAATTCAACTGGGCAATTATTAGCGTCGCGTCGGCTTGTTTAGCTAAGGACACTGTTTCAACTTCAACCCCAACTACTCCAGCTATTTTTATTCATTCACTGCAGCGGCTTGATCGTTTCATCGAGCTAGTACTTATAGCGCGTTCACACAACCAATAATTTTCTTAATCCGTTATATTTGAAAGGTCTCAACTTATAAGTTCATCGCCGAAGGAAACCATTCTGCAAAGTGTATCGGCAAGAGTCACCTGACCGTGTTCCTCCTCCAACCTCTAACGTAAACAATAATATAAAACTGTTTATCCCTCAATATTATTATCGTGATAATATATAGCCTATAGGTTTACCAGACCTATAGATAATGCATTGCCTTATTTTTTGTCTTCTGTTTTCAGGACTGCGCTAAACTATAGTTGAGAACACACTTAATGCAACATTGCTTATCCCCCAAGGCAAATAGCTTGATAATTTATAGCCTATATGTTACTCTGATCTCTAAGGATCTCTGTATATGCAAAATTTGAACAGAATCTGTTCAATAGTTTTGACGCCAATTGAATGCATTGCAGCAGACAGACAAAAAAATAATTTTAGTATCCTTCATTTACCCCGTAGCTTTTACTTTTTCTCTAAAATATTCAATGTATAGTTTTGAAGTCTCTACGATTTAATTATATGTATAGATATATAGAAGAGAGAATTGAAACGTGAATTGATTGTACCTAGAATAAAATACAAATAAAATGCCTAGTAGGTACAAAAAAAAATACCTTAAGCTTACATGCGGCAAAATCTCAAGCAAGACCTAGTGATTTAAATACATTATGAATATATTTTATCAGAACAGTACAACTACTTTCTTAATGTAACTCGGCAATCATCGCATTGCCGAATTACATTAAGAAGGTAGCTGAATGCTAATTTCCATGTCAATCAATTATTAGTTTTACCGTGTATAGTAATTTGAATTCAGAACTAAGTACTTTATTGTTGTTTTGTTTTAATTACCGTGTGATCTATATAGAGCTTTTTCTTATTTTTTACTTTACCAGCTTTCCTTCCGAGTTTAAAATGAATTACATTAAGTTAAAAGAGTATTAACAACTCTATATACTAGGGCATCTGATAGAAATCCGATAACTGATGAAACACGAAGTTTGCCGAGAGACATTGTTGACACTGTACGCCTATTATATGAAAATTTAAACCAATATTACTGAGTAAGTTTTCCAAGTTTTCACGCCACTAACTTAGATTCTAAGTAGTACCTCCGCGAGACTACGACATATCAATGAGGTATCAAGGCTTTTTCATCGACAGAGCTGAACTAATAGCGCGCACGAGGTAAGTTGTAGATCCAGAGTTCGTCAGTGAGTTTTGTACCTGGGCTCCATAATCAGCGCTCAGAGGGGCTGCAGTAGGGAAATTCGGAGACGTCGGGCAAAACTGCTATGAGCATGATGTCGATGATATGGCAAGAAAATCTCCAATAACACCAAGAAGAGACTCGTTAGAACCCTGATATTCGCAATTTTCCTTTACGGCTCCGAATCTTGGACAATTCGCTGGGTGGATCGAAGAATGATTGAGGTTTCCGAGATGTGGTGCTGGAGGAGAATGTTGCGCATATCATAGATAGCAAAATGCACAAATAAATTCATTCTCGACCAGTTGAACATCAAAACCAGACTCTCCACGATCTGCTACCAAAGTGCTAGTCAAAATTACTTTGGTTACATCTCCCGAAGACAGTCAGATAACATGGAAAACTGGTTGTTGTAGGAAAAGTGGATGGGAAAAGGCCACGCTGACGCTCACCCACTCGGTGGTCAGACCAGATCAGGGCCATTACGGGACTCACGGTGACCACTGCCCTGAGAAGAGCCGAAGACAGAGTGGGTTAGAAGCAGCTCGTCAATGACTCCGTGAAAACTTTCCAAGACGGGCGCAACCTTCAGTAATGAAGACAACGAATAAGAAGAAGACCAATTTAATGATAAACTGGTCCTAAATTTGCGACACCCGCACACGCGAAGTCCGACACGCTCTTGCCCAGTTTTTGAACTCAGAAATTAAATGAAACAGTTATAAGAAATACAGTTTCAAAATAAAGTGTTATTATTTTATTCAAATTATTAATTGCTATACAACTAATATACGTTTCCATAAAAGCTTTTTAATTATTAAAAACAGACGTCTAGATCAAAATTCCAGTTTATACGGTTTAGAATAAAAAATAAAGTTTATGATAAATTTCATTAGATATTTCATACATAATTTCATGGACTTTAAACCCGGGAGGGGTTGTTTTACGAATACTTATTTATACATCAAATGGTTTAAAATTACAAACCAATTTACACAGCTAGGAACAAGTTGGGATGTTGGTGAACAGGTCAGTTAACTGTCCCAAGAGTTATCAACTTGTTTTAGCACTTCAACATGCTGTTTACTCTTTCTGGGTTACGGTACTCTAAAATGGTATTAACTGTTGCCAGTTAAATCCGTCATAAACTATTTTGAGGGATATTTACTGTCAAACATCCAGTAAAAGTTGCTTGGAAAATCGGTATTCATATAAAAAACCTGCCTAAATAGAAGATTAAAAAAAACACGTAGCATACAATTTGTATCATAACTTTATTTACGTATCCCAGTTAAAATTTACATTAAATACAATAATAAAAATTATAAAAACCCAAAACAAAAACAACAATTTCGTGTCACTGTACATTTATATTTAAAAAGATGATGTCGTGCAAAGAATTGACGTTACCTTAAGTGAAAACACAGCCATAGATTAACGACTATTTATTAAAACTATTAATTTTACTTTTTATGTAAAACTAACTCACCAAGAAGCTAGAAAAGTGTTTTTTGCAGGCAAAAGAAACGTCAAGGTTCTGGACATATTACAATTAACGAGGCTGATTGCAAGGGGTGGGTACACATCAAAAAATTATTTGATTGATACACGCTGACGCTGAATCATTACTATTGAAAAGGCTTCAAGCTTTATTAGACCCCTTTTTGCGTCGCGAATCAATATGATAACTAATGTGTACCCAGCTTCAGGGCTTTGGGATTTAATTAAATATTCTTTACAATTTTATACATCGGATCCCAAATGGTCGTGTAATATTTCTATGTTTTACTAGTTACTGCTTTATCAATATTCCTGAGCCCTTGACACAACATATAATCATGTGACTTTTCCTTTATCATCTATACTAATATTATAAAGCTGAAGAGTTTGTTTGTTTGTTTGTTTGTTTGTTTGTTTGAACGCGCTAATCTCAGGAACTACTGGTTGGAATTGAAAAATTCTTTTTGTGTTGGGTAGTCCATTTATCGAGGAAGGTTATAGGCTATATAACATCACGCTACGACCAATAGGAGCGGAGCATCAATGAAAAATGTTCCAAAAACAGGGAAAATTTATTCTTTTTGAGACGCAACGTATTTAGAGTAGGTGGGCTAGCTTGGTAGGTAGCCAGTTGACGGGAGCGAAGCCGCGTGGGACAGCTAGTTTTAAATAAAATGTCGAAAATCAACATATTTGTTTCACAACTTATGATAATTTTATATTTAATTATCTATCATCTTATCAACAAATTCACTTTATACATTTTTGATGATTTTATTAACGTTTCAGAAACGTACAAAAAATAATCATTCTTCCGCGATACATCATTAATGAGGTCTATGGGTATATTATTATTTACTTTTTATTTCTTTTTAGATTTTTCTACAGTGTTCTTATTCTAGCCAACTTTAGCGACTTCTTCCTTTATGACTGTTAACTTTTTATTGAAAGCTCGCTGTGTATTTTTCGTAAATAATATTTCTAACGTTTTTATAGATTCTATTGCATTTTAGAATTCCTTTTTAACCCCCGACGGAAAAAGAGGTGTGTTATAAGTTTAAGGTGTGTTGCTGTGTATCTGTGTGTCTGTGTATCTGTGTGTCTGTCTGTGGCATCATAGCGCCTCAACGGATGAACCGATTTTGATTTAGTTTTTTTTTGTTTGAAAGGTGATTGTATTGAGAGTGTTCTTAACTATGTTTGAATAAAATCGGTTCAGCCGTACAAAAGTTATGCGCGTTTTACTGTTTTTGCAAGATAAATGTGTCGGGGGTTGATTAAATTTTGAAATTTTACTTGTTAAAATATTAATTTGAACACAACACATCAGTGATCAGTTTGATTTAATTTTCTCTCCTAAAAATAAAGGCATTCCTACTTTTATTCACTTTATAAAGATTTTAGCATATATCTGTTATAATTTTTATAAAGTGAATAGAGATCAGTCTCTTACAAAAAAGCAATGAATTTCTAGGATTTTCTTAACCATCTTTCAGTTTTGGTACATTATGGGTACTAGTGGAGCTTATTGCAAAACTTATATAGGGATAATCAAGGGTCAAAAGTGCAGTAGTACTTTATCGAAACCAAAATTTTAAACCTTTTTTGGAGAAGAAGGTTAATCATCCATGAATAGTTTAAATACTTTAGATTCTTTGCTATAGATTACATCAGTTGTGATAATTCTTCTATAAAAAACTTTGAGACACTTTAGTTCTGGTAGAGTAAGACTGTACTTTTGAACCTTGACTGTCTGACAAACAAAACCTGGTTTCATATGTTTTGTATACATAGTTACATTTTTTGTATGTTCATACAGGCCGTTCCCGATATTATCTACACTTAAGACTAATATCACCAAACAATATTTCACACCGAATCTCATAAGCTCGACAACCTTGATATTTCTTTATAAGTCAGTAATATTATAGTTGCTATTAACACGCCTGTATTGACTACTTTTTTACCTGAAACAATGAAGAAGCAATAATTAGTAATGTTAAACACGTATAATAACGATAGGAATCATCCTAGGGTAGAAATAATTATATTTGGCCCGTCTGTGAGATTATCAAATAATATTGACGTGTATTTTTTGCTTTCTATCAAATCAATAAAAAATTACAAAGATAACGTGCATCAATGTTTACGAGTGGTAAGTCCCCACTCGTAAACTTTGATGCACTATATATCTTTGTCACTTTTGAGTAAAAAGTCTAATAAAACTTGACGTTGCACGTATTTTTTTGTTTACGTGACAAAGGAAAAAATACGTGTCTAATATAATTTAATTAATCTACCTAACGGACATAATAGTAGTTTATGTAGCGGTCATATGATAGGGGTTATCACACGAGTTAAGGTCACACGAGGCAAAGCCTAGTGTGACAATAGTATCACACGAGTGTTTTAATACCTAATTATATGCCGTTGCATACACAATTTTATCTTCACTCATACCGTTGAAATAAAACAAAAGTTGAAACGAAAAAAGTATGTGGTATGGCGGGAAATTTAAATTCTCATTGCGCATGAATGCTCAACGCTCGCATCCATAGACAATGACATTTTTTTTTACATGAAGTCAATGCCCATATGCGCCAATAAATTAAAAAGTAAAAGAGTGCCCAAAAAAGTAAGTGTTAATATTTTTAAATTTATATTTTGAATATTACGTTGTGGGTGTAGATAAAAGTATTTTTTTGTCATCATCCCTATTGCAGAAACCACACATCAAGTATTAAACGCATACAAATACGATGCTTTTAACCAAATATATAGGTTTTTTGGCAAACCAACGAGTGAATAGTGAAGCCCCAGTTGAAAATAATTTACTTAATTACATTATTTTCGCGTAAATGTTAAACGACCTAAATACAATTTTATCCGTAATGTGCTTTTCGGTTTAATCCCTTGCGGTGAAAACATACATAATCTCACTTTACAATACAAAAACCAAAATCATTTATTGGCAAATATGGGCAAACCATAATTATTTAAATATTATACAATCAGAAGTATGTTATAGTTCTGGTCATATTAGTGTAAAAAAAAAACAGAGCAGGGATCACGTCATCACAAGTTACGTGTAAGATAGAGATCGAGTTAAAACAAATTTGAAAAAAAAACTGTTTCTGTCTATCATAATATATGAGTCAATAATGGTAGGGTACAGTTGGTGTAATTTCAACATTTTGGAATCAATTATTGTGATTTAGGAAATTAAAACACATTGCAGAAAAGTTGTAACAACCAACTTCATATTAACTACAAAGTTATAAAATTTATGAATCATAATATAATAGCAAAAACTTTTCGCAATCATCATTTACTTTGACGTCGAATGTACATAATTCAACCAGTCTTCTAACCACAAACTTTTGATTAAAAATGTACATAAAAGTCTAGATTCTTATTGAATCGTAAATTCTCAGAATATCTGATTTAAGCGAAACTTTCAGTCTATTATACGAACTTTTTAGGAACTCCTAGCAATGTGAGTTTTACTTTACGCAGAATCCTGTAAACCAGCCAAATAATCCGCCTTCGTGAGTGTTTTACTCCTAAGTATCGATGTAGGCATTAGTATAAGAGAGGCCTCTATGCTCACCAATGGGCGGATTAAAAGTGCTGTGGATTATGATGGTGAACTTCGATATTAACGTGAGTATGATCATCGTCAGTCGTGGAGGCTCTAATTTACTATCCAGAGAGTTTTTTTTTTATGTAGGCCACATAAAAAAAACTTTTTAACAAAAACCATTAAACCGACTTCCAAAGCAAAACACTACAAAGCGAAAATTAACTTTCTTTTCGGCAGTTAGTTTCAAAAATTAAAAATATAGTTACCGACTTCCGAAAAAGTTTTATTTTTCCCTTTTAATTTTTGGTACCTTATATTACCATAAAAATAATTTATAACCTGGCTTCTTATAACAATTGTAACAAGCCTATAAACGATCGGGATACATTGTTTTATTACGGAGCTCCGGTGCCTACCTTCAGGCTTCATCACCAGATCAGTTCGATGGTATCATTTTTATTAGAACCATTTATTTAAATTTGCTTCATTACAGTCCTTTAACTATTGGAAATATCTTATACCTACCCAAAACATACTTCACATTGAGAAGTTTCAATGGCCATCTGTAGTCTAAAAGGAAATGCTTGCCATGTTGATGAAAATACCAAAAACACTACATGTATCCCTATAAAATTTGAAGAGTTCCTTCGATTTTCATGGGATCCCCTCATCAGATCCTGACTTTGTGACAGTGGGATCACTTTGAGAGTATACCCTTTCAAACAAAACTATAATTTTCAAAACCGATCCTTAATTGACGGAGTAATCGGTAAAAATATATTTAAAATATATATATATATAACCTACAAGCGAACATAGAAACGCCTCCTTTTTGGAAAGTCGGTTAAAAATGAAGTTCTAACAACGATAATAATTGAAGTGAAAATGTATGTGATTGAACCGAAATATCCGGTAGAATATACGAGACCCTTGACTTCTCGACATTCGATAGAATGATCTAAACAATAATGATCAGATATAATGTCAACAGTCATATTCACATTTCATGTAAAAACTTTAATATCAATATTACTTTTTTTTCTGATCGGTACACTTCTTGGACACATAGAAGAAAAATATCGTACTCACCACTATTATTAGACACATATTTAGACAGCTGCGTGCGCGAGTGTATAGTGATGATGGTGTTCGCGTCCCGCACTACCGGGGGCTCCACCAACAGTATTGACTCGCATCGCACGCGCATCGACCCGCTGGCTGTGCTGGGAACCCGCACCCGTAGGACCCGCCAAGAGCGACGCAGACCGCCTGGCTGGTTGCCTGTCACTTCAGTCTTCTGCCAGGCTTCGGGCTGTAAGTAAGATAATGGTTATTCAAGGAATTGTTTAAGTATTAGACAAAACATTAGAAGATAGGTACCATAATATTAGATGGCAATCTATGAGAACAGTGGACGGCAACCATAAACCCAGATGACAATCAAAATATAAGATGGCAATCAGAACATAACATGGCAATCATAACGATAGATGGCGATTATAACATTTAAGATAGAAATCATAACATTTACACGGCAACCTATCTGATTATTGTATGACAATCACATTATAAGGTGGTAAAACATTCGATTCGATCCAGTCGAGTGTAAACGGCAGATGAAGTCCTATACGCTGGTCAGACCAAATCCGAACCTCGCTGAACGTCAAAGCCTCAGAAGCCGTGCATGTTGCTGAAAATAGGAGCAGGTAGAGAAAGTTTTGAAACCGTAATGTGGTATCGAACCCCAGCATTGGATAATCGACGCGAGGAGGAGAAGGGTAAAATATTAGCAAAAAAAGGTATCGTATTGTCTTTCAATCGGATAGGAAATCAATAAGAGAATATTATATTGTTTCATGGGTGTTTTGTGAACGAAAACTTGTAAGAAAATGAAGCTATGTCACTTATGAAAAATTCCAAAATATCTTGGACTACCACCAGAAACTCGTAGCGGTAGTTCCAAGTACCACATACAATCCTTTATCTACTCTCATATCGTAATATTCGAATTATAAAATTCAAAACGAGTTTATATTGGCATACTTTATAAACACAATACCGAAATTTAAAAATAGAATCTTATTATAACACTATTTCTCTAACAAAATAATGCTATAAAACAATTTTTTTTCTATTACGATACAGGACAAATCCAAGAAGTTAATCACTAAGGAGTTTCCATCAATATTTTTTTTGTAATGCCATTTTATAGTACCTATTATAAAAAGATTTGATTCCAATTTTAAATTGTCTATGACAATGCCTGCTTTAGACTTAGCACGCACTGGGATTTTTATTCGCGCGTATTTTATTTCCTTCTACCTGTTCATAGAGCTCAAAATATTTGGGCGAATAAAATTCGCGCCGTGGTGCGGTGGATTCTGTGGCAAAACACGGATTTCTTGCGGTATTATTTCCGCACGATTTCTTTACCGCAATGCGAACAACTTCATACAATTCCATGGGCAAAAAATATTCGCGCGAATAAAGATCGCAGTGCGTGCTAAGCCTTAGCGCATGCGCGGTTAATGCGGTGATGTGCTGGGTTTTGGCGCCATTCATACGTTTTGCAAGTTTTGCTGAACTGAATTTTATGAGTTATTTAAATTATTGTTTAAAAATGTCTGATAATGTATGAATGTGAAGAAAATTTGACTCCGCCCGATATTTTAGATGTGGCGAAGGAATTTACTCGTAATTTATTACTACCAAAGTTGAGAAAAGTATAATTATGACAAATGCTATCACGATTTTATGGCATGGAAAATGCAAAAAGAGGTATTTAGTAGGTTCAATCCCAATTTATGAGTGTAGATAAAGTAGTGTATGAAACTGCACATAACTAGGTATTAAAACATTCGTGTGAAAGCTATTAAAAACCTCGCCTACGGCTCGGTTTTTAAACACACACTCATGTTTTAATACCCCTCATTATGCAACAGTTTCATAAACTACTATTATGGTTACATCAGATAAGTCGCTTTAAGTCGATTGGACCTCTAATGGATTATCCTAGGGCAGTGTACAGCAGCATTATTAAACTAATGAAATAATACCCCACTGCAATCTATTCGGCTGCCATACGCCCAGATTATAACTTAATTGAAGCGATGGATGAACCAAATTTAATTTAGTTGTGGCAAAATATCAATTTTATGGCAATGTTTATTTTAGGCTGTTTACAAAATAATGTTGTTTAACGGTAATTAGGTACTTACTATTTTTGCTTTGTTATGGTAAATATAAAAATATTTGTTATTTAACCAGTTTATCGATAAATATACAAATAAAATACTAATAGTGAAAACAGAATCAAAAGTGATCAAACAAAAATTTTAAACCATGACTTGATAAATAACGAAGAATTTTTTTTTACAAGACTTTTCTATTCTCTGATAAACGAAACGCACAGGACCAATCAGTGTGGCGAGGTTGGGAAGAGGCCTATGTTCAGCAGTGGAAGTCTTTCGGCTGAAATAATGATGATAATGATTCCCTGTTATGCCCAAATAGAGAACGTTTCGGTAGCAAATGTCAAATATGGGCTTGACAATCCCTATCGTTAATAGAATTAAATTTTGCCTCAGGACTCAATGCTATTAGTTGGTAGAGCTCTTTGTGAAGGAGATTACTTCCTATCCTTATTTGAACACAGGCATCGTCGGTGTAGAATCCATGTGGTTAATTATAAATTCTATTCTGTATTATTAAATCCTGTGACTGCTGATGAGAACTGCCTCTTATTAAGCCGGTTGAAAATGCCTGGCGCAATACGAATGCAGCTAATTATCCTCTAAGTTGATTTAAATAACCTAATTTGTAAATATTTTGTGAATCTGAAAACTATTGGTGTACTAAATCCTATGAACTATACGAGAAAGGATCCGATCCTACTATAATCACACTAATATTATGAAGACGAAAGTTTGTGAGTGTGTTTGTATATTTGCTAATCTTTCCCACAAAAACCACAGAACGGTTCTGGATGAAATTTGGCACAGAGTTAGAGTATAGCCTGGAATAGCACATAGGATACTTTTATCCCGGGAATATGTTCCCTCGGGATAATTTTCAACATTTACGGGGGCAAAGCCGCTGCCAGAAGCTAGTATACGAGATAAGTGTGATAGTTTGTGAGTATGGATGACTGGTTGTTACTCTTTCATGCAAAAAATTATGAACGGACTTTGGTAAAACTTTATAGTGATGCAGCTTGTACGTATAACAGAATAACAAATGGGCTCTTAAAGGGAAAAGTGCTCATTCCATGTGGGTGGAGCAGTGAGTGGTAGCTAGAACTATCATAATACCTTTTAAACGACATAAGAATACCCTGCCTGCTAAATATATTTTTAAAAAAAGCATTACACAATACTCGAGCAATATTTCTGGGGAGCTTGATGCACCATTATTTTGCTAGAGCAAAAGAAACTACCTTCTTACTTTGAATAAGTAATAACTAACTTGACACTACATTTAATATAGTTAGTTGTAACAAAAACGAAATACGTCAAATTGCAATAAATTCAAAAAGCGAATATCAGAACAGAACATGTTTATTGAAAGCTGTTCACTGTGTTTTGTAAAACTAAATATCCTGACATTTGAAAAAAAATACCGTAAAAGCAATTTCCATGTATTGAATGAATGATGGTCTATGATTTGCTTTTACAGAAAATGAAAATTGTTGTATTGTTTTTACCAAAGTGTGACGTAGGTATGAGGCGTTGCACAGAGGAGGTTACGGGTAGCCTTTTAAGAGGTCACGGGATCCCTTCTACGTGCTGATGGTGATCACCGGGGTGGTTTTAGTGAGGTAAAAAACCCAACTTCCCTGGTATTTTCCCCAAAATTCCTGGCTACTTTTGAAGGGGCACCTTCAGTTAAAAAAAACCGGCCAACTGCGAGTCGGACTCGCGCACGAAGGATTCCGTACCATCATCGCAAAAAACGTCCAATAAAACAAGTTTGTTGTATGGGAGCCCCACTTAAATATTTATTTTATTCTGTTTTAAGTATTTGTTGTTATAGCAGCAACAGAATTACATCATCTGTGAATATTTCAACTGTCTAGCTATCACGTTTCATGAGATACAGCCTGGTGATAGACGAATAAACAGAAGGATCTTGGAGTCTTTGTAATAGGGTCCCTTTTTACCCTTTGGTTACGGAACCTTAAAAAAGGTATGAGTATTTAAATACGAAGAGTTCCGTACTACATATTATAATGCAGTTAGCAAATGGTTTGAGAGCCGGTATTGCACACATACAATCTGCCTCCCGCTTCTCAACTACGTTGAGGTCAGATTCTAATCTAACCGAATTCGGGTGAGTACTAGTATTTCTCATCGAGTGACTGCCTATTTTACCTCCACAACCCAGTAACTGGGTTAAAACGATACTCTTTGGCAATACAAGTGACATTGCTGCACACACAATAATATTTTCATGATTAGTAAAATTAAAAAACCCTGTCACATTGTTATTTCATGCTACATAATTTATCTAAGTAGTAGTAGACACGCTTTGATTGATAATCTATAGAACACGTAATGATGATACGAATCCTTGCGAAAAGACGCCGATTCAAACAGAAATGATAAAATGCCCATATTTTTTGAACTGCTGAACCGATTTTCTTCAAATATAGCTATGAACACTCCCGATACAGCCACCTTTCATCTGTTGATGAAAATTTGTGTGTTTGTGTATCTACAAAAATAGAGAAGTATACACGTTAAACTTATAACACCCCACTTTTTCCGTCAAGAGATAAAATTAAAAAAAAAACAAAAAGTAAAATGCTAATAAATTTTATTTCTAGGAAACCTCTAACTCTGGCGACTATTTTAAAGCCTATACAGGTAGACCGAAAACCGAGTGATTCTATTATCCGTTTTTATATTTCCAACGTGGAGCCTTAAAAAGGTTTTAAATGAAAAACCTAAAACCCCGCTACGGGAACATTGATTTTGTTAGGCACCGTTACCTTTGTTATTGAGATGAATGATGAATGAAATAATATTTATCAAAAATATGTTATATGTGAATGATTAGGTACCTAAAAACTCGATTTGTTACGTTATTACTTTGAATATATTTATGAAATATAGAACCATTTTTTGAAAGCTGTGTAATATATGGGTAGGTAGATACAGTGGATAAAATATAGCTAATACACATAGAGCTGATTTATGTAAGATCAGTAACCAAGATTTCGTATTGAAAGAATAAAGAATCCAGTGAATGAAAGAAGTGGTTGACGCCCAAACAAAGTGGCAACGATGGCTAAAAATGTATGTGGAAATCGGTTGCATTTGTATCTGATGAGGAAAATGTGATGCCAATCATGGCCTGTAAGGAGCTGACTGAAGTGATTAATGAAAAGACAGCAAATAAATACGTAGAAGTAGAACTCATACTCAATTTGATGTACTTGTTAAGATGATACTTGATTAAATGTACGTCATAAAATTTGATTTTAGGAAACTTTATATAAAATAGCAGTATTACGTTGTCAGGCCAGTGAAGACATGATAAATGGATTACCTACATGTATTCCTTTGATAGTGTGTATGTTTGAAGGCTAGTAGCTCAGAAAAAACCGTTTCGAAGATCGATTGATCTTTGATGACAAGGAATGTCTCTAATTGGGTTTATCCCATAGATAGTCCTTGGGATAACTATTTATGCCAATCGTTGTAGGCAAACTTATTAGTAAGATTTGTAGAAAGTAACTCTGTAAAATATTGGTTTAATCAGTGCCACGCTGTTTTTATCCGGAATTAAATAGTCAAAGTTAAATAGAATTTGTTTTTACGAAAAACCGGACAGAAGTCAAACCATTTTCTTTTCATTTGCCTTTTTAACCGACGTCAAAAAAAGGAGGAGGTTCTCAATTCGTCGGAATCTTTTTTTCTTTTTTTTTTTAATGTATGTTCCCCGATTACTCAAAGACGCCTGGACCGATTTCAAAAAATCTTCTTTTGTTTTGAAGGGTATACTTCCTAGTTGGTCCCATAGTCATCAGGTCAGGATCTGATGATGGGATCCTAGAGCAATCGAGGGGACTCCTCAAATATTATAGGCATACATATAGTGATTTTGGTATTTTCATCAACAATGCAATCACTTGCACTCAGAAAGTATAATTTGGTGAAGTGGAATTGATGAAGAAGACCACAGATGGCCTGGAACTCCTAAATGCTAAGTATGTCAAAGGTATAAAATATCTCGAATAGTTAACCAACTATGATGAAGAAAATACTTATAAATAAATGGTACTGATGAAAATGGTACCATTGAACTGTTCTGATGATGAAGCCGGAAGGTAGGCGATGGGACTCTGAGATAAAACAATGTATCCTAGTCGTGCTTGGGCTTATTGAAATCGTCATGAGATGTACTTTGGCCACAAATGGTTATCATATTAATTGAAGATACCTACCAAAACTAAAAAGAGAAAAATAAAAATCTTTTTAACAAAAAATCAAACCGACTTCCAGAACAAAAAACTACAACGCAAAAAATAACTTTCTTTTCCGAAGTCGGTGTCGAAAAACTGAAAAAAATGGGTACAAAAGACACCGACTTCGGAAAAGAAAGTTATTTTTTGCTTTGTAGTTTTTTGTTCTGGAAGTCGGTTTGATTTTTTGTTAAAAGATTTTTTCGCAGCCTCCTTCTGCGAGACGCTGACCATTGAACGAAACACTTTTGGTAGAGACAGGTCGCTTCCTAGGAAAGTCAATCCCTTTTTTTTTGTTCCGTGTTGGGAAATCCTCATATAATGTCCTCCACCCTGGGTGGGGCGGAGGGGTCTGTCAAACTCGTTCTGACTAAAAACCACCCCGGTGTTCCATCTCACTCCTTCGTCGGGGGTCGTGGGAGCGTACAATCCTTCCGCAACCTCCAGCTGGTCCACATATGCGGGGTCTACCTCGGATCCTGATCTGATGTGTGGGGTACGATGGTACTTGGTCCCTAGACCCATTTAGGGGGGCCACCTCAATCCCTAACCTAACCTTGACAACTGTTTAATCATCTACAAAACATGACCGATTATAGGTTGCCTGGAAGAGATCGCGGAACGCGATAAGGCCGCCCGTTCTATATTTTTAGTTTTATGTTTCTTTTGTTACTGTATTTTCTGGTGTAAAATAAAGAATATATAAATAAATAAAAAAAGAAATAACAGAAAACCTTTTTAAGTGCCACAATACGAATAGATCATGTCCACATCCAACACGGTATGCATAATATTATTATCTATCAAAGATAAAAACTGCAAGAAAATAACAACCACCAATATTAGTTAGCTATTTTTTACTCAGAATAATGAACCAGGTTTTCAAGTTAGCTTTTTAATTAGAACCTGCGAACGACGTTGCGGTGAGTTTACGTTTAATTTTGTTGATATTTTATGGAATATTCGTATAAAATTTAATTTGGTGGTTAGAAAAAAGAGTATATCCTAAAATTTAAAAAATAATGATACTTGGAACATGTCTTCCCGTAATTGGATTATTCGTGGATATCATTTATATTTCTACTAATAATATTTATAATAGTTACATATTGAAGTTTACATAACCTATATAATATGGCTATTAATGATTGGAAAAGAACAAATAGTTAAAAATCATGGTAAGGTTTAAGAAAGAATGACGAGAGAGGTGGCATGGTGTTTTCAGATTCTTTCTAGGAGGCTTTGCGTTAGTGAGATCGGCAGTACCTACTTGGAGATAAGGCCTATTCGGTGTGGTGGGCTGAAACGTCGAGGATCAGTAGTCATCATCATCATTTCAGCCAAAAGACGTCCACTGCTGCACATAGGCCTCCCCCAAGCGTCGCCACACTTATCGGAGTATCACTTATCAGTAGTAGTCCGATATCACCCTCAGTTCTCCACAGATAGAAAGTATTCATAACTTTATGGTTTTACAAGAAAAAAAAAGTAAATTGGATGAACCACAGTCCATAGATTCGAAATAACGCAAAAAAGAAATCGAACAGCTAGCATCATATATTTTCCAAAATCTAATTATAAACATTTTAAGGTTTTACTGCTGGGAATAAAGGAAGAGCATTTCGGCGAAATATACTGGCCGTTTTAAAAGGCCATTAGTGAAGATTTAAAGAGTACCTCGGCTGCTTAGAGTCGCTTAACAATGAGCCAACGTAATGGCAAACAATGCAAGTCCACTTCATACAAAGGAGGTCCGTAAAGTGGGAAGTCATAATTATATGCAAGGATAAACCACCTGCATTATTATAATATTAACAAACGTATTTGGAGTTGGCTTCTTTGGCATAATTCTGCCTTAAAGACTGTTCGTATTGTGACTTTTACGTCTTATTTCAGGATTATAGCGCATAAATAGAATCCAGATGAGCTATTAATTTTCTTTTACCACAATTTAGTCAAAACATATCGAAATTAAGTCGATTGTTACAAGATCTTTTCCATATTCTTCTTATTTTTGTGACAATTGAGTCAAAATTAAAATTTTCGGGCCTTTCCTGATTCATGAATAATAAATTATTCATTATAATCTAAAAAACTCAGTCTCCCATATTTATTTTATCCGTATTGATTCCCATACCTTTACGGCACCTGTGACCTTTATCAGGCCATCCATCTAACTGTTTGAGGCTTTAGGCCGTCCCACGCTCTACTACCAATTAAAATCAAGGATAAAATAATCTATTTTTAAATAGACTCATACTTTCCAATCTTTCAAAGACTTTGAATTCAATCAACTGTGATCATAATTGAAAAAACCCCAACATAAAAGTAATCATGAAATAGTTTTCATTCTAACTTTTCCTTCGAAAATCTATGAATTCATATTTGGAATAATCTTATTTCTGTCTACGGGAATTACAAAATATAGGTTAAAAGACTATTTACGAATCAAGAGACTTTTGCTAAGAGAAATTGGAAATAGGTCGTTCGCTAAATTAAATCAGAGCATTTTATGAATGTTAATAATAGTCGGAAGGTCGTGGTTTAATCATAAAGATATTTTCGGTACCATGACAACTTATTTTTGTTAAACAGGAATTTATTAAGTACTAGCTTCTGCCATCGGCTTCGTCCGCGTAAAAGAAGGAAATCATCCCAAAGGAATGTTTTCTTCAAGGAAAGTACGTAATCCTGGAATAAAAAGTATCCTATGTCCTTTTCTAATGTACAATGTATCTCTATACAAAAATTCGTTAAAATTGACTCAGTGGTTTATGTGTGAAAGTTTAACAAACTTAGTTTATTAATATGTCTAAATATTAGAACCACAACACAAACAAATTAAGCGCCTATAATTATTTCAGCTGCTCTACGCTCACAACTTTAAAGAGTTGTCTTATCAATCAAATATATATTCCCAATAAAGTATTCCCATCTCAATACGAAACGTTTTAATTTAATGAGCCACCTATACAAAGTTAAGAGGACATTTTATTATTCTGAACCTCTTCTTGAGGAGCATAATCCTCTCAAATTGGATGCCTGTGTGACATGACAAGGAACATACCTATTCTCTTCGGACTATACTCAGTATATTGTCAGTACAACAATAGACACGCTATGACAATGTAAAATTCATCTTGATAATAGAATTATGTTCTACATAAGGAGGATACTTTCAGAACATATGACACCCTACTTAAGTTAAGATTAGGCAAATTAATATTATGTGCATTGCCCTATTCTGGCAAGTTACTTGTTCATGAAAATGAATACATTTCTAGTTTGAATAACCTGATGCATATTTTATCTAGTCGTCATAGTGACCGTTTATTGTTTTTTGACACCAACAATTTTGTTAGTGATTTTGTTTTGATTGGGAACCATATGTTTCTTCCCAAAAATAGTCGACATTTATTAGCTACATTGTTAGCTTTTAATATACACGCAGTTATTGATAATTTAACTGAGACTAGGTTTAGTGATTTAACAGTATTATCCAGTTTTTCTGATAATACTTTAAACGATGATTCTTTAAACGATTAGAGCCGACAAAAGAGAAGTCGAATAGTAATATTTTACTATATCATCAAAATATAAATCGCTTCTCCGGCAAAATTTTAGACGTGGAATTGTTAGTAGATAAATACCACATGGATATCTTATGTTTTTGTGAAACTTGGTTAAAACCAGATAGGATGTTGTTTAATGTAAATAATTTCTCAGTTGCCAGCGCGTACATCAGATCCACAGTGGGTGGTGGTACCCTGATACTTTGTAATAGTCATTTAAAATATAAGGAAAGGAAGGATATCACTGCTTACTCTGTTGATCGCTTGTGTGAGGTAGCATGTGCAGAGGTCGAGGGGCATACTGTCTTGTGCGTTTACAGACCACCAGCATCAAACTTGTAATTGTTTTTGATTACAATGGAAGAATTATTAAGTAAACTTTTCAGAGATAATAAATTAGTTTTTGTTTGTGGTGACTTAAATATAGATCTGTTAGTCAACTCGCCTGAAAAATGTAAGCTCATTTCATTATTTAAATCATTTAACCTAAAATATTTATTTAATGAACCAACAACAATAACAGCGACTTCAGCTTCTTGCATAGATAATGTATTCACTAATTGTAAAGTAAAAGATTCGTTTTTAATTAGTGGCGTTAGGTCAGACCATACTGGTCAACTAGTATCTTTTGAGTCAAATAAAAAAATTTACCTAGCTAAATCAATTCGATTAAGACCACTTACTAAAAATAAATTAATCTCTTTTAATAATAATGTTTTTAGCAACCTTTGTAACGCCAGTTTTGATTCAAACGACCCCAATATAAATTACGGCAAGTTGTTTTCAACAGTTTGCCAAGAATTCAATAAAACGTGTCCTGTAAAAACAGTTAAAGTCAACAATTCCAAATCGAAATTTAGTGAATGGGCCACTGTGGGCATAAGAAAAAGCCGAGATATCTTATATAATTTATATTACGAAAAATCTTTGACTTCCGATCAAGTTTACACTTATGTTAGAAACTATTCCAAAATATTCAAAAGAGTCTGCGCTCAAGCAAAATCTCAAATAATAATTAACAAAATTGGTGCTTCTAATAACAAAATAAAAACTGTGTGGCAATTAATTAATAGAGAAACTGGAAAGATACAACAACGCGATCAGAATGAGTTGTCTTTGAAAATAACTAATCAAACCATTTCTGATAGGCAAGAAGTCGCTGAGACATTAGAAAATTTCTTTACCAACATTCCGTTAGAGGTTACGAAGTCTCTTCCTTCCTCATCTAGATTAGCTGAAGCTCTTCTTAAACAAAACTTTACTAAAGACATACCAATCTTTAAATTTAAACCAATATGTATTGATACAATTAAAAACGCGTTCAAAAGTCTCAATATAAAGAATACTGAAGACTTGTGGGGGATATCCGTTAGGGTTCTTGGAGATATTATTGACTCAATTGCTTCTGTCCTAACAGGCATATTCAATCAATGTTTGGACAGCGGCACTTTTCCTGACTTAATGAAACACAGTAAAGTAGTACCAATTTTCAAATCAGGCTGTAAGAGTGATCTTTCTAATTATAGACCTATATCCGTGCTTCCAACATTGAGTAAAATCTATGAAAAAATCATGCTGGAACAGATGTTGTCTCACTTCAATTCAAATGGGATCCTGCATAGTCAACAGTTTGGTTTCACGAAAGGTAGGTCGACAACGGACGCGAGAGTAAAACTCATCAGCCACATCTTGGAGGCTTGGGAGAGGTCCCAGGATGCCATTGGCATTTTCTGTGATCTCTCAAAAGCTTTCGACTGCGTCGACCACAACACACTGATCTGTAAATTCTCTGATCTCGTGCTTTCCTATTTATCAAACAGACAGCAAAAAGTAAATGTTAATGGGGCGACGTCCTCCGGGTCTCTAGTCAAGATGGGCGTGCCCCAAGGTTCAATTCTCGGCCCTTTCCTTTTTCTTGTTTACATTAATGATCTCCCTTTTATGATGGCCAAATTATCGGATATAATTCTATTTGCTGATGATACTTCGCTAATTTTTAAAATAGATAGGCAAGATACGGATGTTTTAAATGTCAACGAAAGTCTAATTGTTCTCTCAAAATGGTTCGCAGCTAACAATCTTTTACTGAATGCGAAAAAAACAAAATGTCTAAAGTTCTCTTTACCAAATGTACCACAACATGACCTAAACTTAAATCTTGACGGCAAAAATCTTGAAGTTATAACGGAAACTGTATTCTTAAGGATAACTATCGATTCAAAATTGCAATGGGGCGCGCACATTAGAACTCTTTCGGGTAGGTTAAGTTCGGCTGCATATGCAGTAAGGAAAATAAGGCAGCTAAGCGATGTAGCTACAGCTAGGTTAGTATACTATGCTTATTTCCACAGTATTATGTCTTATGGCATTCTGCTGTGGGGATCAGCAGCAGACGTTGACTCAATTTTCATCCTACAAAAGAGGGCAATCCGCGCAATCTATAAAATGGGTCCTCGCGAGTCCCTCAGAGAAAAATTTAAAGAGATCGATATACTGACTCTACCTTCACTTTATATTATGGAATGTATTTTGTATGTCCGTAAAAATCGGGGGCTTTTCAAAACTAGAAGCGACTTCCATAATTTAAATACACGCAGTAAGCACGAAATTGTAATACCCAAATTCAGATTAACGAAAATTAGCAAGTCTTTTCTTATAAACAGTATACGTATATATATATTCAGTTATAGAACTGACCGATGGAAGGTTCAAAAACTACATCAAACGTATCATTATTAAAAAAGCATATTATAAAATCAAGGACTACGTTGAAGATAAAAACATTTGGCCTTAGCTCCTTCTGCGCATGCAGCTTCCCTGGTAACTTGTAAACGGCACAAATTTGTGGATGTCTCTAACTATTCTCAATCTCATTTTTCATTCCTTCTTTTAATTAGACTTTTTACAATGGTTTTCAAACATCTTTATAGCCCTTTGCTAAGAATAGTTACAGCACTAATAACAAAGTTTGTGCCACATGTTAAATTTAGTCATGTAATACTTATTTTTATTTACCTTTGTATAGATTCTTTTACCGATTGTTTGTGAATGTGTGAACATTGTAGGCCTTCTAGATGCTAGTTAACATTTGTTAACTTTTTTATAAAATATATAATCCTTTTATTTTATTTTTTTAGTTTCTTACGACTTATTGTCAAAAGTCGGGCCTACGTTGTCCCCCCATGTCTAAGTACTAATGCTGTAACATGGAAATATTGTAAAACCAAACCATTTTTAAAAGAGTAACTATGGAGTTTCTTGCCGGTTCTTCTCCATAGGAAACGACCAACCCGAACCGTGCACCTTTTGTCGACGTTTTATAAGTGCCCATGTAGGCCTATGTGAAATAAAAATATATATTTTGATTTTGATTTTTATGAAACGTTGCCAACTTGTAATGCCTGAGTATGCAAAGTACTGAGTTTATCAAGGCAGATAACTGAGCTCAAATTTAAACAAGTTATGTATTTGGAAACATACAATAGTAGGTACATTATTGCAAAGGCCGGGCAATAGGAAATTGCAAGTTGAGTATGAGAATGAAGGCCGAGCCGTAGGCGAGGACTTCACTAATATGAGCCAGGCAATTGCCATTTCCGCCGAGGCCTAAATGATGCTTTTCTCAAAAGAATGCAGTGAAATAACACATATCTTTTATATTACACATTTAATTTATTAAAAGTTACAAAAACATTGCTGGAGCGTTGTAATGTTCCAAATTAAAAAAAAACGCTCCTGCAATGGATTTGATTTTCTTTGTCCGTAAATTCGATACTTCGCGTGTTCTGTTTCCGAAAATAATGACAATTGTTCCATGCATGTTTGAGAAAATATACCTAATAATAATTAAGAACTGATTGCTAAAATCCATAATCAAGAATATCAAATAATAAATTTTATAAGTATTAAACATAATAATTCCTTAGAGAAGCACAATGCATCTCAATCATAACAGTTCAAGCCAATGAATTTGTCTGTAAGTTGTGCAAGTGATTATAGCCATCGAAACACCATTGGCTCAGCTGACACGATTAGGGGCTTAGTTTGACGAAACTATTAATGAATCTAAAATTGCATTGCAATTGCGATCTTCCTTTATGAGTGGCTTCTAGCCGTAAACCCAATCACGATCGAATTAAGCAAATTGATAGCGAAGGCAGTTGTGTACGAACCTTTTGTAGCTCCTCGTCGATGTACCAATTAATATCCGACGGTGGCAGAGAGAAATCGGACGTGCAGTTCAGGAACACTTGCTCCCCAGGTTTCAACAATTTCGGCGCTCCGATTATCACGGGATCCGCCTGTGGCATAGCTGAACACAAAATAGATTTGAATACATCGCACAATCCAACATCTAGGTGTCATAATTTTGTTACAAACTTTCACTAACCAAATAGAACCGCCAAGGGAAATCGAGTATCACAAAGTCTGCTGAATCACAAAGTCAATCGTAGATGGCTGCTGAACTAATTAAAAGCCTTAAATTCGAGTTACGCTATTGTTAGGCTGAGTCCATATTGATGTCGGTGGTGGGCGGTTTGTGCTGTTCAGATAATTGCACCGATAAAACTTGTGGTTTTAGAGGCGAGCGTGGTACGGCTATTAACGTAACCTTGAGCTAGACGCTGTTAATGTCATCGATGTGCCCTCAGCCTTAAACGAGTTTTTTTACGTGATTATTATGAACATAATATAACTTTAAGACACTTTTATTTCTTATAATTTCGTTATTAGTTTCCAAAAACATAATATCTATATGAATATTTCTTTGTGTTAAAAGATAATGTAGGTAGATAGAGGTAGACAACTCACATTGCAAAGTTAATCAGTTCCCTTTGTATGTGGATGTGGTAGGTATTTGCAAGTGTGTGAGAGCTTGGGGACCATCGAGTAAGCTACTTAGCGACAGTGAACTAGTACAGTGTGTAAAAAAAAAAAAAAAAGAAATCTAAATAAATAAAAGAAATCTTCTGACAAAAGGACTCAGGGGTAACAAGTATGTCTAATCTAGTAGTGACTTTAGAATTATAGTCGTACCAATCTAAGAAGTCGCATTTGACAGCTATAAAAATACTTAATAATAATTAAACTTGATGCTTACGAATGATACTTGTTGTTATAGTAATTAATTAGGATTATGATTTAGATTTTTCAATTTCTTACTTACAAAATTATCGCGGCATGTGAAATGAGAAACGTCATCGGACTTCTTAGATTGTCACGATTATAACATTGTTGTGTATAGTAGGGGAAATTTGTCAATTGTGTGTAAGATAAATGGCATTGAGACCTTATTATAAACCAATAAGTCTCTGAATAATTATTTCTCTAGTACCATTTTTGTGCCATTACGTAATTTTAGAAATAATAGATTCTTTATTCACCATAATGGCCGTCACAATAAGTTATTTGTGAGACTCTGACGACACTTCAATGACCTTACTCGGCCAGCCTATTTATAACAGTGAAGTACCTATATAAATTAGGGCAATAGGAAGTAGATGAGAAAATGGATAACAATTTCAGAAGGTGTGAATAATGTCACGGTGTAGGATTTCAAATGAAAGCTTCTTGAAAAATAGGATTATAGGTGTACTCTGTGCTTCAGTTTTTTTTTTTTTTTTATAAACTGTAGGCTAGCGTTTGACCACCATCTCGCCTGATGTTAAGCGATGATGTGGTCTACGGTGAAGCACGCTTGCCTAGAAGAAACCTATTCACTCTTGACTTAAAGACCCCTAGGTTATAGCTGTCAGGTAACAAAGACTCCGGAAGGGAATTCCACTCCTTAGACAGCTAATGAAAGTATTAGCAAAACGCTTTGTGCGTATGGGAGGGATGTCTACCATGTACCGATGGCGCATGGCCGTACGCCTTGTAGTCCGATGATGGAAAGGGCCAGGCGGAATCAAATTGTGCAGTTCCGTCGCACACTCCCCGAAATGTAACCGATAAAAGACCGACAGACTGGCGACTCGGCGTCGATGTTCGAGGCTCTGGAGCTTTGATGCGACCAGTGCATCGTTGCCAATAAGCCTTTTGGCCCGTCTGTCAATCGACTCAAGTGCATCAAGCTGGTATTTGGCAGATCCATCCCAGAGGTGAGAGCAGTACTCCATGCATGACCGAACTTGTGCTTTATACAAGTTGAGCAGCTGTTCAGGCGTGAAGTACCGTCTTACCTTTGCAAGAATCCCCAACTTTTTTGCAGCTAACTGAGCTTTTGCCTCAATGTATGGGCCAAAGTTGAGGGTAGATGTCACCGTAACACCAAGAAGTTCGAGGTGGTCCGATAACGGCACGGTTACACCACGGAAAGAAGGAGCCGGATGGAATTGGCTCTTTTTAGCGGAAAAAAGACACGCCTGGGTCTTAGCAGCATTGAAACTGACCAGATTGGCATCACCCCATTCGGAGACCGCCTTCAAGGACAGGTTCAAGCGTTCAACCATGGCCTCCCGGAGAGACCGAATCTGAGGCCCAGTAGCCCGTGCGCCGGACACGTATCTCTCAGCAACAGTGCTGTCGTCTGCGTACCCAAAGATTCCGGGTTTTAGCAGATCATTAATGTGCAGCAAGAATATGGTCTAGGAATAGGCTCTCGATGGCCTCACTCCAGATGTGAATGGCATACGCTAGAAGATCCCCAGTGGACCGATTTCGGCGGAAGCCGTATTGGCGGTCACTGAGGATGTCGTTCGCTTCTAGGTATGCCAGGAGCTTACCGTTGAGCACACGCTCCATACTCTTACAGAGGATGGACGTTATAGATATGGGTCTGTAGTTGACCGGGTCAGCTCGACTGCCCTTCTTGGGCACGGGTTGAACATTGGCTTGCCTCCAAGCCTTCGGCACTTTTCCAGTCTCTATCGGAAGGCGATATAGGCGTGTCAAGATCGGAGACAATTCAGGTGTACAGGTTTTATGGACAATTGCTGGTATCCCGTCGGGGCCACTCGCTTTGTTCACATCAAGGCTACGCAGCACCCTACGGACGTCCTTTTGATGGATGCGAATGTCCGACATACTCTTCACACATCCATCAGGAGATGGAGGAGGCTGCGCGCCATCAGAATTCAGATGCGAAGATTCCGCAAAAAGGGAGGCAAACAAGTTTGCCTTCTCCTCAGCGGAGTGGGCCAGTGACCCGTCAGGTTTCAGCAGTGGTGGTAGTGAGGGGCGACAAAAGTTTGATTCGACCGACTTAGCCAGGGACCAAAACACTTTGCTACCCGCTGGGTATGAAGCAAGTTTGCGCCCGATTCTGCTAATGTGGTCAAACCGTGCTCTTCGCATCACCTTTTTGCAGGACTTGGCAGCTGTGTTGAAGGCTCTCTTATCTAGCCTTCAACACAGCTGCCAAGTAGCTGTGTTGAAGGCTCTCTTCTTCTGACTCACGTCATTTGCCTTGCGCGTTCGAGCGTCGACCCATGCTTGGTAGGCCTTGTGTTTAACCGCGTTGGCGTGGTTACACTCGGCTCCAAACCATGGCCAGTCGACGATAGACATTGCTACGTCTGAGAATGGAATATAGTACTCCATCCCCCGACGTAACACATCTGTCACAGCATCAGCGCACGACGATGGATCGTCCGAAGAGAAGCAAGTGGGCTGCCAAGGATAGCATGCGAAGAAAGATCGCATCCCATCCCAATCTGCTGACTTGTACCGCCATACCCGCCGGGTGCCTTTTGGGCTGGGATCGGGCGGGGAGTAGACGGACACAGACTTCACCAGACAGTGGTCGGAACTACCCAAAGGTGAAGATATCGACACTGAGTAACGGTCTGGATCTGTTGTCAACAGAAGGTCCAAGCAATTGGCTGTGTGCGAATCAACATCTGGCACCCTTGTTGCCCCCTGGACCAGCTGGGTGAGATTAAGCGCTTGCGCAAGCTTGCGCGTCTCTCGTCCAGCATGATCAGTGCACTGGTATGGGAAGAGCCACTCCTGATGGTGGGCATTAAAGTCCCCCAGTAGCACTAGTTGGGCGGAAGGGTACCGCTGCTGTGCCGTATCAGCCGCCTCACTGAGGTACTCTGGTTGTCTCCTGGTCTCCGCTGTGCGAGCGGTAGACACAGGCATAGATAATCTTATCCAGACCTGTGTCCACCAGAGCCCACAGCACTGAGAACCTGGAGTCTTCAAGGTTACGGAGACGCCGATAGCAAGTGTCGTCTCGGGCATACATGCATACACCCGCGCGTGGTTTGAAATTGTGCTCCAGGGTAAACCCTGGGTAGGATAAGTACGACACGTCTGACGGACTTCCTATCTGTGTCTCCGTAAGGAAAAACAGTGCTGGCTTTTCAGTCTCCAGGTGATGGTGGACTGACGTGAGATTGGAGTGCAGGCCTCTAATATTAGTGAGGTGCACTTTGTGGGGGAGGGGGTGCAGCCGCTGTTTAACTCCAGTTTTCTTTCTACTTCTTGCCATTTTTGTTAGAGTGAAAGGAGAGGATAAGGAAGTGAGATGAGGTTCCACGCTACTAACCTACAGACACGCACTGAAAGGACGCCATCATTGGGGCACTAGTCCGGAGACTGCGGGGACGCCCGAGCCCCCCCGGAGATGTCCATCGGGCCCTCCCATCTGGTCGCCAACCAGCACGATGGTGCATTCCGGGATTTTTCGTCAGTTGGCGGGGCAGCCTTTCGTGTGTGGCTGGCACACTACTTGGGCCCCCAACTACCTGCGGTCGGCCAGCGGCGCACCGTGCCTCGGATCCCGCTACCCTCCGCAACTAGTCTCCCGATACGCCCAAAACAGCGCGAGTCAGACTGGTCAGCATGCAGTGGAACAACTATCTCGACCCAACTCCTCTAGTGGCTACACCGAGCATCGTACCGGAACACGGCTAGGCCGCTTGGCGGTACGTCTTTGCCCGGTGGGTGGTCACAAGCCTTCGGCCGAAGCCTACCACCAGTTAGTGTCACCTGATTAGCACCAACCGGGGACCACGTGTAGGGTAACAACAATATGGGTAACTCTCCTACGGACGCGGGTGACTCAGCCCAGACAAATTAATATTGTGTCTGTAAGAGTCAGTTCAGCTACACATTGCAAGTAAGTATGACTAATTGCCCTAAAAACCAAATGAGTATTACAATTAAACAGTCTAAAGTATGATTAACACTTAACGAAGGGCGACGGAGCACATGGAAACTTTTCGAAGCAAACGAAACTCAAGATTCAAGTGATCTCCGTCTGCGACCGTCATCTGTAATTTGTGTATTTTTATGATATAGACGCCCTTAATTTGTTACCTGTGGTTTTTGAAACCCTGCTAATGCACTGCAACCTGAAGTCAAAATATTTGATTGGCATAGTAGCCACAGCAACTAACATTAACAGGTTTGACAGCACAGTTACTGATCAAAGACTCGGCCAGAATTTCAGAAATTGAAGGTAACACGATCAGTATTCCTTGTGCAGGCTCTCAGAACAGGCACAAGCTAGCATGTTATATGACCTTCTTTAGGCAAACAACGCATTAGGTATCCAGGCTGCGGAGAAAGCTCTGTAGTCTGTAACCCGATACTGTGGCTACAGACTGCGATAGGCAATCAAACGTGCCTAGAGTGCCTACGCTATGCTAATTAGGACGAGTGACGACATCGGACAGCTTGGTGCATTGTCTGCCTAAGAATGTTATTTGAAACCTTTCTATACAAGATGTTATAAAAACAAAGCAAAACCTTAAAAGGAGTCATTGTAATTAGCAATATCTATGAATAACTCTTAGTATGGGATCAACCATGAAATCGCGAAAAAAAATCATCTGCCGCATACATTTAACTCGAAAAATGTACTGAACAGCTGACTATATATTTGCATTGTCTCTGTTACAACCTTTATAATGTTAGGTACTAACTTTTTTAAGAAAATTGTGTTATATTTAACAACTTCATTATTTTATTATCTCCTGGTACGAAAGATTAACCAGTATCTGATACGGTATCAGATACTGGTTAATCTTTCGTATTATATAAAAAGTTATTTGGGATCAGATTCTGGTATGGGTCTAATTACCTCACTCCTGTATTTTCGAAGGTTATGCAGATGTGTTATAGGAACCGGATTATATGCAACACAAAAAGCTCGAAATATGCATCCAAATATGCATGAAAATCGCGTAAAATATGCATGAAAATCGCGTAAAATATGCAACATCAAGTAATGAAGACATAGTTATTATTAGTTATTTAATTTTAAAAAACCACATACAATCTGTGAATATTATTTGATTTTATTCTACTTCGGAGACTCTTTACAACATTATTATTAAAAGAGATTAATTTATTTTTAGTAAGTGGTCTTAATTGAATTGATTTAGCTAGGTTAATTTTTTATTTGACTCAAAAGATACTAGTTGACCAGTATGGTCTGACCTAACGCCACTAATTAAAAACGAATCTTTTACTTTACAATTAGTGAATACATTATCTATGCAAGAAGCTGAAGTCGCTGTTATTCTTGTTGGTTCATTAAATAAATATTTTAGGTTAAATGATTTAAATAATGAAATGAGCTTACATTTTTCAGGCGAGTTGACTAACAGATCTATATTTAAGTCACCACAAACAAAAACTAATTTATTATCTCTGAAAAGTTTACTTAATAATTCTTCCATTGTAATCAAAAACAATTACAAGTTTGATGCTGGTGGTCTGTAAACGCACAAGACAGTATGCCCCTCGACCTCTGCACATGCTACCTCACACAAGCGATCAACAGAGTAAGCAGTGATATCCTTCCTTTCCTTATATTTTAAATGACTATTACAAAGTATCAGGGTACCACCACCCACTGTGGATCTGATGTACGCGCTGGCACTGAGAAATTATTTACATTAAACAACATCCTATCTGGTTTTAACCAAGTTTCACAAAAACATAAGATATCCATGTGGTATTTATCTACTAACAATTCCACGTCTAAAATTTTGCCGGAGAAGCGATTTATATTTTGATGATATAGTAAAATATTACTATTCGACTTCTCTTTTGTCGGCTCTAATCGTTTAAAGAATCATCGTTTAAAGTATTATCAGGAAAACTGGATAATACTGTTAAATCACTAAACCTAGTCTCAGTTAAATTATCAATAACTGCGTGTATATTAAAAGCTAACAATGTAGCTAATAAATGTCGACTATTTTTGGGAAGAAACATATGGTTCCCAATCAAAACAAAATCACTAACAAAATTGTTGGTGTCAAAAAACAATAAACGGTCATTATGACGACAATATAAAATATGCATCAGGTTATTCAAACTAGAAATGTATTCATTTTCATGAACAAGTAACTTGCCAGAATAGGGCAATGCACATAATATTAATTTGCCTAATCTTAACTTAAGTAGGGTGTCATATGTTCTGAAAGTATCCTCCTTATGTAGAACATAATTCTATTATCAAGATGAATTTTACATTGTCATAGCGTGTCTATTGTTGTACTGACAATATACTGAGTATAGTCCGAAGAGAATAGGTATGTTCCTTGTCATGTCACACAGGCATCCAATTTGAGAGGATTATGCTCCTCAAGAAGAGGTTCAGAATAATAAAATGTCCTCTTAACTTTGTATAGGTGGCTCATTAAATTAAAACGTTTCGTATTGAGATGGGAATATATATTTGATTGATAAGACAACTCTTTAAAGTTGTGAGCGTAGAGCAGCTGAAATAATTATAGGCGCTTAATTTGTTTGTGTTGTGGTTCTAATATTTAGACATATTAATAAACTAAGTTTGTTAAACTTTCACACATAAACCACTGAGTAAATTTTAACGAATTTTTGAATAGAGATACATTGTACATTAGAAAAGGACATAGGATACTTTTTATTCCAGGATTACGTACTTTCCTTGAAGAAAACATTCCTTTGGGATGATTTCCTTCTTTTACGCGGACGAAGCCGATGGCAGAAGCTAGTACTTAATAAATTCCTGTTTAACAAAAATAAGTTGTCATGGTACCGAAAATATCTTTATGATTAAACCACGACCTTCCGACTATTATTAACATTCATAAAATGCTCTGATTTAATTTAGCGAACGACCTATTTCCAATTTCTCTCAGCAAAAGTCTTTTGATTCGTAAATAGTCTTTTAACCTATATTTTGTAATTCCCGTAGACAGAAATAAGATTATTCCAAATATGAATTCATAGATTTTCGAAGGAAAAGTTAGAATGAAAACTATTTCATGATTACTTTTATGTTGGGGTTTTTTCAATTATGATCACAGTTGATTGAATTCAAAGTCTTTGAAAGATTGGAAAGTATGAGTCTATTTAAAAATAGATTATTTTATCCTTGATTTTAATTGGTAGTAGAGCGTGGGACGGCCTAAAGCCTCAAACAGTTAGATGGATGGCCTGATAAAGGTCACAGGTGCCGTTAAGGTATGGGAATCAATACGGATAAAATAAATATGGGTGACTGAGTTTTTTAGATTATAATGAATAATTTATTATTCATGAATCAGGAAAGGCCCGAAAATTTTAATTTTGACTCAATTGTCACAAAAAGAAGAAGAACATGGAAAAGATCTTGTAACAATCGACTTAATTTCGATATGTTATCCTGAAATAAGACGTAAAAGTCACAACACGAACAGTCTTTAAGGCAGAATTATCCCTCTTAAGCCAACTCCAAATACGTTTGTTAATAATATAATAATGCAGGTGGTTTATCCTTGCATATTATTATGACTTCCCACTTTACGTACCTCCTTTGTATGAAGTGGACTTGCATTGTTTGCCATTACGTTGGCTCATTGTTAAGCGACTCTAAGCAGCCGAGGTACTCTTTAAATCTTCACTAATGGCCTTTTAAAACGGCCAGTATATTTTGCCGAAATGCTCTTCCTTTATTCCCAGCAGTAAAACCTTAAAATGTTTATAATTAGATTTTGGAAAATATATGATGTTAGCTGTTCGATTTCTTTTTTGCGTTATTTCGGATAGATGAATTCGTATTTCGAATCTATGGACTGTGGTTCAACCAATTTACTTTTTTTTTTCTTGTAAAACCAGAAAGTTATGAATACTTCCTATCTGTGGAGAACTGAGGGTGATATCGGACTACTACTGATAAGTGATACTCCGATAAGTGTGGCGACGATTGGGGGAGGCTTATGTGCAGCAGTGGACGTCTTTTGGCTGAAATGATGATAATGACTACTGATTCTCGACGTTTCAGCCCACCACACCGAATAGGCCTTATCTCAAAGTAGGTACTGCCGATCTCACTAACGCAAAGCCTCCCAGAAAGAATATGAAAACACCATGCCACCTCTCACGTCATTCTTTCTCAAACCTTACCATGATTTTTAACTATTTGTTCTTTTCCAATCATTAATAGCCTTATTATATGGGTTATGTAAACTTCAATATGTAACTATTCTAAATATTATTAGTAGAAATATAAATGATATCCACGAATAATCCAATTACGGGAAGACATGTTCCAAGTATCTATTATTTTCAAAATTTTAAGATATACTCTTTTTTCTAACCACCAAATTAAATTTTATACGAATATTCCATAAAATATCAACAAAATTAAACGTAAACTCACCGCAACGTCGTTCGCAGGTTCTAATTAAAAAGCTATGAATCAATTAACTTGAAAACCTGGTTCATTATTCTGAGTAAAAAGTAGCATACTAATATTGGTGGTTGTTATTTTCTTGCAGTTTTTATCTTTGATAGATAATAATATTATGCATACCGTGTTGGATGTGGACATGATCTATTCGTATTGTGGCACTCAAAAAGGTTTTCGGTTATTTTTTATTTTTATTTTTTTATATATTCTTTATTTTATACCAGAAAATACAGTAACAAAAGAAACTTCAAACTAAAAATATAGAACGGGCGGCCGATCTCTTCCAGGCAACCTATAATCGGTCATGTTTTGTAGATGATTAAACAGTTGTCAAGGTTAGGTTAGGGATTGAGGTGGCCCCCCTAAATGGGTCTAGGGACCAAGTACCATCGTACCCCACACATCAGGATCCGAGGTGGTGGTGCGTAGTGTTTGACGTCACGGGGGTAGTCAAACACCTCACTTCCCCCAAACCCGAGTTAGACCCTGCATATGTGGACCAGCTGGAGGTTGCGGAAGGATTGTACGCTCCCACGACCCCCGGCGAAGAAGTGAGATGGAACACCGGGGTGGTTTTTAGTCAAAACGAGTTTGACAGACCCCTCCGCCCCACCCAGGGTGGAGGACAATATATGAGGATTTCCCAACACGGAACAAAAAAAAAGGGATTTACTTTCCTAGGAAGCGACCTGTCTCTACCAACCGTGTTTCGTTCAATGGTCAGCGTCTCGCAGAAGGAGGCTGCGAAAAGGCAAATGAAAAGAAAATGGTTTGACTTCTGTCCGGTTTTTCGTAAAAACGAATTCTATTTAACTTTGACTATTTAATTCCGGATAAAAACAGCGTGGCACTGATTGAACCAATATTTTACAGAATTACTTTCTACAAATCTTAAATATAATCGTTAAAGACTTGGGCCTATATATTGATGACAGGTTGAGCTGGAATAAGCAGGTCGCTCAGATTAGCCAGAGAGTCACTTTCTCACTGCGGTCTCTCCGCTCAGATTAGCCAGAGAGTCACTTTCTCACTGCGGTCTCTCTATAGATTCAAACATTTTCTTCCGTCCAGCACCAAAACCACCTTGGTTCAAGCTCTCGTATTGCCTATAATCGACTATGCTGATGTTTGTTATTCTGATCTATCCCAAGAACTTCTTAACAAAATGGATCGACTTCTTAACAACTGTATTCGCTTTATTTTCGGGCTTCGTAAATATGATCACATTTCTTCCTTCCGTTCTCAGCTTAAATGGCTGCCTATCCGTCAGAGGAGATCCCTAAGATCCATCTGCATGCTCTTCAACATCATGAACGATCCTTGTACTCCTGATTATTTAAAACAATATTTTAAAGTGTTGGGCAGTTCTCACGATCTTAACCTTCGAGCTTCCAAAAACTTACTTCTCCAAATTCCTTCTCACCGCACTGGGTTTATATCTAATTCTTACGCTGTCTCTACTGTAAAACTCTGGAACGTCCTTCCCCTTGACATAAAAAAAACTGAGAGTAAATTTTCATTTAAGCGTAGAATCCGGAACTATTACTTGTCCTCTCTTACATGGCTCGGTCTTCGTCTTAGTTATTATGTTTAATTTCTGTTTCATTTAGAATATGATATTTATTATAATATTTATTAGTCTATTGTTTTAGAAATTATTTATGTATTTTATTTGTTAGATAGTTTATTAATATCCGACTTTAATTATTGTTCATTTTTATTTTGTACTACTACCACCTGTTTGTCCTTTTTAACCCAAAGGTTGACTGGTAGAGAATGCCTTGCTGCATTAAGTCCGCCTATGTATCATCATTGTACATGAAGTTTAAATAAATAAATAAATAAATCTTACTAATAAGTTTGCCTACAACGATTGGCATAAATAGTTATCCCAAGGACTATCTATAGGATAAACCCAATTAGAGACATTCCTTGTCATCAAAGATCAATCGATCTTCGAAACGGTTTTTTCTGAGCTACTAGCCTTCAAACATACACACTATCAAAGGAATACATGTAGGTAATCCATTTATCATGTCTTCACTGGCCTGACAACGTAATACTGCTATTTTATATAAAGTTTCCTAAAATCAAATTTTATGACGTACATTTAATCAAGTATCATCTTAACAAGTACATCAAATTGAGTATGAGTTCTACTTCTACGTATTTATTTGCTGTCTTTTCATTAATCACTTCAGTCAGCTCCTTACAGGCCATGATTGGCATCACATTTTCCTCATACAAATGCAACCGATTGCCACACAAATTTTTAGCCATCGGTGCCACTTTGTTTGGGCGTCAACCACTTCTTTCATTCACTGGATTCTTTATTCTTTCAATACGAAATCTTGGTTACTGATCTTACATATATCAGCTCTATGTGTATTAGCTATATTTTATCCACTGTATCTACCTACCCATATATTAAACAGCTTTCAAAAAATAAATGGTTCTATATTTTATAAATATATTCAAAGTAATAACGTAACAAATCGAGTTTTTAGGTGCCTAATCATTCACACATAACATATTTTTGATAAATATTATCCCATTCATCTCAATAACAAAGGTAACGGTGCCTAACAAAATCAATGTTCCCGTAGCGGGGTTTTAGGTTTTTCATTTAAAACCTTTTTAAGGCTCCACGTTGGAAATATAAAAACGGATAATAGAATCACTCGGTTTTTCGGCTAGTTGTATAGGCTTCAAAATAGTCGCCAGAGATAGAGGTTTCCTAGAAATAAAATTGATTAGTTTTTTACGGTTTTGTTTTTTTTTTTAATTTTATCTCCCGACGGAAAAAGTGGGGTTTTATAAGTTTAACGTGTGTGTCTGTATTTTTGTAGATACACAAACACACAAATTTTCATCAACAGATGAAAGGTGACTTTATCGAGAGTGTTCATAGCTATATTTGAAGGAAATCGTTTCAGCCGTTCAAAATATATGGGCGTTTACTGTTTGAATCGGCGTCTTTTCGCAAGCGTTCGTGTCATCATCACGTGTCCAATAGATTATCAATCGAAGCATGTCTACAACTTAAGTTCTATCCACACATATCAGGGCCGTGCTCGGGACGTGACAGGGCCGAGCCCAAGCATTGAAGCTCCGTCACTGGCCCGTGCACGGACGTGTATGAACGAGTTCATATAAAATGTACACACCGGTATTTTTTTGAGCCCCTGACGGGGCACGGTCCGTCCACGTCCCGGGCACGGCCCTGATATGTTTGGATAGACCTTTATTAGATAAATTATGTAGCATGAAATAACAATGTGACGGGGATTTTGTTAATCTTACTTATCATGAAAATATTATTGTGTAAAGTGTGTAAAAAAATTATGAAACTCGGAGGGTGGAGTTCGTTTAAAATATAATTTTCTCAAACATTATTGGAAATTTGATCATTATTTTGACAACCTTCTTCGAGATAAATCGCAAATGCTGTATTGGCCATATACATGCGCGCAGCGGCGGGCAAAAGTTGTATGAAAATCCATATCTGTCGTGTCTAGTGGTCAAATAAATTACATAGTAATAGTAGATTATTGCATCGAGCACAAAGTTATTTATTACTGTACCGACTGCCTGATTTAGAGCCCGAGCGTCAGCGAGGGCTCTAATCTAACAGGCACGAGGGCAATATAAATTACTTAAGGCGAGGTGCATAATCTGCTTTTCTTTCAACTATTACCTATAGGAATAGTAGATAAAAGAAGCTTATATCAAACAGTTAAAATAGAAGTTTAATTATTTAAATTAAAAGATTTTCTATAACACTGTCGACTTCATTTAGAATGTTTTCCGGAGTTAATGTGTCGCTAGATGATTCCATTTTAATTCGAAGCCGAAGCACTCAAAATCAGATAGTATCACACTTTATCGTTTCCAAAAATATTGTCAAGCAAAATTAACAAAGTTCGCCCCAAATCACTTTATTAAATTTCTTTTATTTTTAAATCAGAGTGAGCAGCAATCATTTTTTAAATTTGGAACAAGTAGGATAGAAACGAATAATACGTACGTAAAAAAAAAAGTATTGGTATCGGCTGGCTGAATAGAGCTAATCCATTGAGATTGGCACCTTTTGGTGCGATTAAAAAATAAACTGTGCAATAATGAAATTTCATAAATTTTTATTGCTCTAGAGCATTAAAGACTCGCTTTGTACTGAGTTTTTAGTGTGATTGTGATGAAATTAAAGCATAGTTGGAAGAAAACTCATATCTGTCGTGTAATTTAAAAATGGAACGATCTTTTTCTCCGAAACATGGCTACCAAGGAGGTAATTTATCAAAGGTTTTATTTAAATTTCGAACTGGCTTGTATATAGAAAGCTGTTTATTGAAAAAAAAAAACAAATGAACACTTCACGCACTGCCATTTTTATTTGTGCGGATTTTTGTAGTATTATTCCCGCGTGATTTTTTTACCGCAATGCTTGCGGCTTCATACAAATCCATAGGCCGCAGAATGGGCGGAAAAAACCGCGCGAATAAAAATCGCAGTGCGTGCTAAGCCTAACGCGGGTATAGTTATTGTTGTTCGTTTTTCATCATTGATTTTAAAAGTAATTGTATTTGACAAAATGAGTTCTAGGTACAACTTAGTTTTAATTTCCGCGCATTATTTGAGAAAACCACTATACAAGCCTTGGCCACAACTAGGCATTGATGGACTTACGTATGTGTGCCTCGGCTTCGCCTCGGCCCACATTTAAACGTTCTTCCATCAATGCCTCTTTTGCTGGCCGCTGCAGTAATGTACTATTACTCATTGTGATTTCGCACCCTTTCTTCTGAGATAGGTATTTAATTACCAAGTGTTATTTTTCAACAAATAGAAAGAATAAAGCTAGCGTCTTTATCTCTTCGCGACTTTTACTGTCAGAATGTGTAAATAGTCAAAAATACTATAAAAACAAAAGTTATTAAAAACAAACAAAAATATTCATAACATTCCAGTGGCACGTTAACCTCATTTAACACCATAATAATATTGTTTTAAAAAGTGCCAGCAATTAGTGTTAAACTACACTCTTGAAGTAAGCTCTCATTCCGACACAGAAAACAAGGATGAGCTGTAAATAAAAACATAACACTTTTGTTATAACATGTACATTATATATTTAGGCTAGACATTTCCAAAGGTTTTGTATTACATTCCTATTACGTTTACAAAAGTCTTTTTGGTAAGAAAACAATTATTTTTCATAAGAAATATCAATGTGATTCTTCTATACAGTTTACATGATACCAAATCTGATGAAACTTAAATACGATGTTATTTTCTTTTACTATTTATGTTTTCCTCATTTCTTTATATTATATGAAAAGAATCTACTAATGATAATAATGATCTAATTTTTTTGGAACGAGCGGAAGCAATATCAAAATAAGCAACGTAAAACATAATTTGTTACATTATATTATTTAACCTTATTCTGTGGCCCAAATTCACGATTGTACCTACATTATTATTTTAGTAATATTTAGTCAAGGATTTCTCTTGAAACGTGTATGTGTTTATAGACAGAAATCTCATTAAAATAGGGTTAAATTGTCCCATTTTTCTGTAAATTTCACACCAAGTTCCAGGGTGGTCTTTTAAGAAGTAAGAGTGCCTCTACTAGTATATAGTGATTACCGCGGTGGTTGTAACTAGTAGTGAAGTAAAACTCCAACACTCTCTGGTTTTTTTTCCCAAAAGTACAGGCGCCTTTTGAAGGCTTCCTTCGGTAAAAACCAGCAAAGTGCGAGTCAGACTCGCGCACGAAGGGTTCCTTTCCATTATCGCAAAAAACGGCAAAAAAATCACTTTTGTTGTATGGGAACCCCACTTAAATATTTATTCTATTCTGTTTTTTGGTATGTTTGTTATAGCGGCAACAGAAATAGATCATCAAAATTTCAACTTTCATCTATCACGGTTCATGAGATACAACCTGGTGACAGACAGACAGACAGACGGACAGTTGAGTCTTAGTAATTATAGGGACACCTTATTTACCCTTTGGGTTCGGAACCCAAAAAAAGGTCATCTCGAATTAGTCTTTCTGACAAAGTGACACTTGTTGTTGAAAGTTCAAAATCTTACTAATATTATAAATGCGAAAGTTTGGACGTGTGTATGTTTGTTACTCAATCATGCCAGAACGGCTGAACGGATCTGGATGAAATTCGGCACTGAGAGATTATAGTCAGGAATAGGACATATTTTTTTTTTCCCGGGAATATGTTCCCTCGGGATAATTTCGACAATCACGCGAGCGAAGCCGATGGCAGAAGCTAGTAATGTATGAGATTGACAACGTGACGTTTCACTAGTGCTTGTCAGTCCCATACATTTTGGTATTTTCAACAACCTTTATCGCTTATTGAACGTCACTGTGACTTGTGCCTAGAGCCTCAGAACAAGTAACTAGTTTTTTTTTGTTTCTATTCCGACGCACTATTTCCAAACCCCTGCAACTCCTGAAAGCCAGGATCCATTATAGATGTTATTTGTGTAACAGAACATTTCATACAAATGGGCTATGAAGATTTATTGCACATGCCAAGTTTTTGTTCAGCAGCTTTTTTTTATAGAAATACTAAGAGAAAGGTGTGTATTTTTATAACGCAGGATTGTAATTTAAAAATATATCTAAAATAGTGAAACAATCAGTTGCAGGGATCTATTAAATTTATTTTATGTAAATAAATAAGACTACATTAGAATTTGAGTATTTTCTTATGAAGTTCTAAAACTAGCGCTACAAGGTTAAGTAGTAACACTTGTATTGGTAACTTTGCGCACTACTACAGTTAAAAGTGCAAAGTTGAAGTTAAAGATCAGGTCCTTTCAGATCATACGTCTGAAATACTTAAAGTAGCTATTAACAAAACTTATAAATTACATTATTGGAAAACTAAAAAGCAGTACATAAGCTTGAATAATTTAAACCTTTTAAAACGCATCTTAGCTCTATATAATTTATTCAAGTTTTTGATACTATGGACGCAAACAAAGCTTTTGACAATTTCATGGACGATTTCTCTATTTTATAGGTGTACATTACGTTTTCCGGTAAAAAAATTATAAACATCAAAACAAATAAGGAATCGAAATGGATATCTCGAGGAACAAAAATATGCAGTAAGAAACAAAGACATTTACTTTGGGAATATAGATTAAATTCTGATTCAGTGAAAACAAACTATAAAAACTATACAAAACTTTATAGAAAATTTATCAAGCTAACACAAAAAGCACAAAATAATCATTATATAAATAACGCCCAAAATAAATTGAAAGCTACCTGGCAAATAATAAATACAACCAATTGTGTTTGCCACAGGAGCCTATCATGTGCATTAATAGAGATAATTTGTCGTTAATAATCAGACATTAAATTCCTTGTTTATGCAACCTGTTACAATTGACGACAAAATAAAAATAATTTCCACCCTAACAAACGAATTAGAAACAGTATTCACTAAAGACATAATAGCACCTTCATTAGTGCATATATTACTGGTTGCTTCTGTTCTGCGGTATGTTATTATTTCTGAGGGCAGTCTACCGATAAGGAACTAGTATTTAGAATGCAAAAGAGATGTACCTATAAGGTCAATATTATTGCTGTCATCCCTATTTTAAATCATTATCAATATTAAGTTTTCCGTCCTTATATATTTTTCAAACAGCTTTATTTGTAAAAAAACAATCTAAAATTATTTAAAAATCTGTCAGAAGTCAGAAGAAATCCAATACGGACTCAATATTTAAAGATGTGTCAAGTGAAATGTAAAACCGTATCTAATATAATAAAAAAATATAACTGTAATAAAATTTAAAAGGGCGATAAATTAAATATTAATTGAGAAATGTTATTACAAAATTGACGACTTCCTTAATGATGAATTGTTGACTGTTTGGCTTATTTTATTATTGTTATAGCTGCTACCAAGTATCCTGATTGACGTACTTATTTTTTTTTTACTTCATTGTGATAATTTTTACTAGCGTAATCAGTCCGACATTTATACATAACATTTATAATAAAAAAATCTGTTGTTGTTCTGTGGTTGGTCATGTCACAATTATTGTAAAAGTAGTACTTGTATGTTTTGTGTTGTAAATTTGAGGGAACACAACGTTACGCAGCCTTGTAGCCAATAGCTGAAATAAGCCGCAGGCCCAATTTCCCGTCTAGCGAAGCGAAAAGTAATTTAAATACCCCGTAATGATTGTTCCATTTCTTTTGCGGCGTGACTGTTGAGTGTCACGGGAAAACTCGCAGTCGGGTGCGACGCAAATTAGGGATTTTCCTCTTATTTCGATATTTTTTGCGGTATGGCGTCCGAAATTTTCGGAAAATACTCTGTATTTTTTAAGAAATTCATTTGAATAACATTTTTAGGGATGAGTGAGAGCTTTCAAAACAACTGTTTGAGCACTTCATGTTTTAGTGGTTGGTCCGCATTCAATTTAAATAGTTTTAGGAATTTAGGTTTGTGCATGCAGTGCAAGTAGAATTTTAAAGCTGTAAAATGTCCGTTTCATCGTCGGTTCATATACTCGTATTTTCAAACGAACAATACCTGTTTTTTCAACAACCAAGTAGACTATTAAGGTGCTTATACAGGCTGGAATATTTAGATTAAAATGTCAAGGGGAAACATTGCCTTTCAACAAAAAACAAACATTTAGTTTACAACAACTTTGAGATCATTAAAGCTCCGTAATCGCAAAGTTTGAGCTCTATTTCAAAGTCTTAAAACTTTTCTAGCCGACTAAACAAATGTCAGAGGAATTCAACTACTTCTCTTTGCCCATAGAAATATTTTTAGCTCCCATTTTTGTTCGAAAACTTTGGACGACAAGCGTGTCAAAGTACCTCCGTACTAAAATATTTTCTTTGTAGAAGCTGTCAAAAGTTACAAACACCTGTCGGGGGTGACATTAGCATCGCATTACATTCGCATAAATGTTACACGTTAACTCGTTTGTTCCCTTTATGACGAGCACATTTACCCACGCGCCAAAATTAGGCCAAATTCCAGTGTCCCCTGCGGCAAATATGGCCGTTTTATTTCGTCACTGTTGATAAAAATCTATCGTGTGGGCTCGTTGACAAGCCGCCAGGCTGGAGGCGCGCCAGAGCATACAACGATGCAGTTTTTTATCCACGCACCAAATTTCCTACGCGGAGTATACTTCGTTTTAATTTACCCATTTTGGCACGTAACGGCGGAACTGCGGATCATTTGTATTAAGAATACGGATAATATGATCTGAGAGGCGACGACTAAATTACTCGACGCCCCTCGAGAGTTAGTCGTTTGCGTTATTATGAGCCTCCACGAAAGCCTTTAGTTCCCTATGTAAACATAAAGCTACGGGTGTATTTCGGAAAAATAAATACACAGTATGAATTAATTATCTTTATTGTCGATTCGTGCTGTATTATTTTGTGCGATACGCGTTTTGACTTTTATTTTTATTTGCAATGCTGTGAGATTATCACGTATCTGTTTTATCTCTCCTCGCATAAAGAGTCGCCCCGATACGTATATACAATTTTAAGTGATTGATTCGATGTTTTGAGCATGTTTTTTTCAAATTCTGGAATTGGGGAAAAAAAGGTATGAAATCAATTTTACGTTTTGCATTCTAAAGACTTTAAGTTAAATGGTTTTGGGACTGAATTTAATCAAATTCGTAGACATTCTTTGAATAATTATTTGTTATTTGATGTCCTCAGTAATTTTGATATTTTAAATCAAATAAATAAAAGAGAATTTAATTAAGTAATGTATCGTGTGGGTTCGTTGACAAGCCGCCAGGCTGGAGGCGCGCCAGAGCATACAACGATGCATTTTTTTATTCACGCACCAAATTTCCTACGCGGGGTATACTTCGTTTTAATTTACCCATTTTGGCACCTAACGGCGGAACTGCGGATCATTTGTATTAGGAATACGGATAATATGATCTGAGAGGCGACGACTAAATTACTCGACGCACCTCGAGAGTTAGTCGTTAGCGTTGTTATGAGCCTCCACGAAAGCCTTAAGTTCCCTCTGTAAACATAAAGCTACGGGTGTATTTCGGAAAAATAATTACACAGTATGAATAAATTATCTTTATTGTCGATTCACGAAACTGAAGACCGACGATGGCAGGATCGTATCCGCCAAACCGGAGCTTCTCAGGGAGATCGAGACATTCTATGGGCAGTTGTACACATCGATTAGCAAGCCCGTTGCGAGTCTAGCAAACGACCCAAGAGCTAGATTGACCCGACATTATACCTAAGATATCCCGGACATCAGCCTATACGAGATTAGGATGGCTCTGAAACAGCTCAAAAACAATAAGGCCGGGTGATGACGGAATTACGGCCGAACTCCTGAAGGCGGGTGGAAAACCGGTCTTTAGAGCCCTTCAGAAGCTGTTTGATTCCGTCATACTCGAGGGCAAAACGCCACAGGCATGGTGCAGGGGTGTAGTGGTACTCTTCTTCAAGAAGGGTGACAATGCCCGGTTGAAGAACTATAGGCCCATCTCACTTCTTAGCCATGTCTACAAGTTGTTTTCAAGAGTCATCATGAATCGTCTCGCGCGCAGGTTTGACGATTTCCAGCCCCCCGAACAAGCCAGATTCCGAAAAGGCTTTAGCACCGTAGACCACATACATACGCTGCGGCAGGTTATACAGAAGACCGAAGAGTATAACCATCCTCTCTGTTTAGCGTTTGTGGACTACGAGAAAACCTTCGATTCGATAGAGACTTGGGCTGTACTGCAGTCTCTCCAACGGTGCCAGATCGACTACCGGTACATTGAGGTGTTGAAGTGTTTGTACAAAAACGCCACCATGTCAGTCCGTCTTCAGGATCAGACCTCGAAACCAATCCTTCTCCAGCGCGGCGTGAGACAAGGAGACGTCATTTCTCCGAAACTGTTCACTGCTGCGCTGGAGGATGTCTTCATGGTTCTGGACTGGAGGGGGCTGGGCATCAACGTTAATGGCGAGTACATTACTCACCTTCGGTTTGCCGACGACATAGAGACCATGGAGAGTCTCAGTAAAATGCTCAATGACCTCAGTAGAGCTTCCGAAAGAGTGGGTCTTAAAATGAACATGGACAAAACCAAGATCATGGTGAATGCCCATGTAACACCCACTCCTATCAAGGTCGGAGATTCTACTCTCGAAGTTGTAGACGATTATGTCTACCTGGGACAAACGGTCCAGTTGGGTAGGTCCAATTTCGAGAAAGAGGTCAACCGTCGAATCCGACTCGGCTGGGCGGCGTTCGGGAAGTTGCGTGGTATCTTCTCGTCCAATTTACCGCAGTGTCTCAAGACAAAAGTCTATGATCAGTGTGTGTTGCCAGTGATTACCTATGGGACCGAGACGTGGTCGCTCACAATGGGCCTTATCAGAAAGCTCAAAGTCACCCAAAGGGCAATGGAGAGGGCTATGCTCGGAATATCCTTGCGTGATCACGTCAGAAATGATGATATCCGCAGGAGAACCAAAGTTACCAACATAGCCCGAAGAATTGCTAAACTTAAGTGGCAGTGGGCAGGATACATTGCTCGCAGAACGGTTGTCCGATGGGGCCGAAAAGTTCTGGAATGGCGATCGCGAACCGGAAGACGATACGTTGGAAGGCCTCCCACTAGGTGGACTGATGACCTGGTTAAGGTTGCGGGTAGACGCTGGATGCGAGACGCACGGGATCGGTAAATGTGGCGACGCCTGGGGGAGGATGTCCAGTAGTGGACGTCTTTCGGCTGAAATGATTGTCGATTCGTGTTGTATTATTTTGTGCGATACGCGTTTTGACTTTTATTTTTATGTGCAATGCTGGGAGATTATCACGTATCTGTTTTATCTCTCCTCGCATAAAGAGTCGCCCCAATACGAATATACAATTTTAAGTGATTGATTCGATGTTTTGAGCATGTTTTATTCGAATTCTAAAATTGGGGAAACAGGAATCAAATCAATTATACATTTTTCATACTAAAGACTTTAAGTTAAATGGTTTTGGAAACTGAATTTTATCAAATTCGTAGACAATGTAGTTTCAAATTCTTAGAGTAATTATTTGTTATTTGATGTCCTCAGAAATTTTGATATTTTACTAAAATCAAATCTAATAAATAAAAGAGAATTTTATTAAGTAATGTTTGATACTCGAACCTTTTATTTATTTAAATGTCTGCGTTTACCTAAAGTTTTTGCGAACTAGTTATGTCTAGACTAATTATTAATTTACAAAAAATATTAAAACAAAATATTGTTTTAGTACATTGACATTAAAGTCCTTGAACCTAAATGTAGTTTCATCAAATGGTAACAATTTAAATTCTTGCCCATAATAAATAACGAAGCTGATTAGTCGAGAACATTCAGTTCTGTGTTAAGATGAAGCACTACGGAATCCGTACAAGGTTCCGTACACAAGGGACCGTTTCCTTATCCGAGCGGCCGACAAACTGCAGAGATGTACACTTAATTTGATTCTGTAATGTATAGGCCGTTTAGAAGATTTCTTGGCGGAGTAACGTTGTGTTGTTTCCAGATTAAAACAATTGATGTTGAGAGGTTTTTCGGGGAAAAGAAGATATCATGCTGTTTTTATTTGTGTTAGTCAGATACGAGTATTATGCACAAAGTATTGCGATAATTGTACATAAAGGCATTGGGGTTTCAAAAAATTGTGACACAATAATGATCTACATAATTATCTGCAGCGTTATAAATCTATTTCCAGGATATTTTTGAGATTATGACTGTAGTCCTGATAATGAGCAACTTTTACAATGGAATCGAATAGCTGATTTTATATATTTATACGATAATAATTAGATTCTGCTTTGCCGCAACATGCCTAGGGTGAGGGACCAGACTAAGAGAGATACAATTCGCTGGGCAGCTTTGTGGCGAGCTGGTGGCCAGTGGCGACCCCACGGACCTGATCTCCAGGAAGAAATCTTGTTTCTCATCTCTGGTTTGCCTTCACTGGCCAGTTGCAGTGAAAACTGACGAGGACCAGAGCTCTCACCTCTCTCTTGCCTTAATTGGCTGGCTTGAGTGGAGATTCGCAAGAGCAAACGTGCTCGAAGGAAGGAAGTTAACCCAGTAAGGTGCTGGTAGGGATCTTGACCGTATATCCGGGATTGTCCTGATAGCCGTGGTATACCTCTCCACTCCTCAAGCACCTCCGGATATGTTGCCCCCTTGGCGCTATGTCACTAAAGTGCTAGCGATCCTTTATGGGGGCCCATTAATTGAGTGTGCAAGTCACCCCCTGCCATTTTATAGCCGTTCAACAGTGGTCGGGCAGAGGCTGGTAGTCCTCCTACAGTTTTGAGCAATCCATCCACTAAACCTACAAAATCCATAGCCCAATACATTTTCTCCATAATTTGCAATAGTCCTGGACGAACCGGGGATTGCCCTTGGGTGCACTTGCCCAGTGCTTATAGGGATAATCGTCGGTTGGTGTCACATTTTCTGATACATGCCTCTGCGAGTTGGCTTCGGCTCCTCGTACGCCCTTCAAAAGACCGGGGCCCTAAGTTCCCGAGAAACACAAAAAAAAAAAACTATACATACCATAGTAAAAGTTGTTTTTACCCACTAGTAATACATTTTCATCCTCTCCGAAATTGGCTATTGCTTTAAAAATAACCGTGTGTATATGTAGCTTAATAATAAACAATTAAGCTGTATAGTATTACTTCACTTCATAATTTAATTACAAGTAATAACATATTATTAGGTATTATTATCTTGCCTTTGAACGCCTTCGACGAATATACATAATCTATTAATTCTACATTATTATAATTACGCTAATTCGACCTTTATCATAATTATTATCTTTATTCCGCATCACGCAATAACCTAATTTTATACAAATATTAGATAGTGCTTTTAGGAACTAATTATTTCTAATGTTTTGTTCGAAACGTGAGGTCATTAACGCTTCATGTTAATATACCTTTGTGAATATTTTTTACAGTAATTTATGGATTCCCAGTAATTGCATTACTATGTCTAAATGGTTTATTCATGCCCTAGTATTACCTATCTATCTTAATTTTTTGTAATCGATGGGAAACCTTCAAAAGGCGCCTGGACTTTTAGAGAGAAAGACCTGGGAGTGTGCGATTCTTACCTCAGTTAAACTACCCGTAAACTACCCTTTTAAAATACCAGTCCGGTACCCCTTCTCTGCAACGTAAGTTTAGTCCGTGGAGAGACTGTTAAGGAGTCTTCCCTGACTAGAATACCTAGCTAGTTATTGTCAAAAATAAACCAGAAAAGGCAAAATAAGTAAGTAATGAATAAGGAAAACTAAACATTTCATGCGTGTTGGAATCGTCATGAGCTGTACTTTGGCTGTAAATAATTTTCATGGTGATTGGAGGTACCTTCCATAACGAAAACCGAATACCATACCATACCATACCAAACCATACCGTATACCATATACTATTCTGAAGTCGGTGTCAATAAACGGAAAAAATTGGTTCCAAAGACACCGACTTCGGAAAATAAAGTTATTTTTCGCTTTATAGAGTTTTGTTTTAGAAGTCAGTTTGATTGTTTTGTTAATAGTTTTTAATCATAATGTGCTTTATATTTAAAATCCAATTAAAAATAATCTATGTTTTATCTAAAAACCAATTGCTGCTTGTCAGTCGGACTATTCTGTGGGCTTAACGCAAGTTTTTACTCATGCTCGATCGCGTTAACGTAAACGTCATTTTGTCTCTTTTTTCTTATTTTGATCACGAAAATATTATTATAATATCCGGAGATTATGTCAAAACTAGTTAGGTTCTAAATTAAAGGTTAAATCTACGTCAAGTTAAACTATCGTTTTATGTCTCGACTCAAGATTTCATCTTTAGGTCAAATAGAAAGTAAGACATTCTATTTTTTATCAAAAGAAATATCGAAATTGCCCATGAAACGCTAAATCTTTTAAGAATTTTTATTATTATTTAACGTCTAGAACAGTTTTATTTTCAGGATAAACTGAAACGTTGAAAAATATAAAGGATGTCAAGCTTCCTCTTTGTAGAATCAGAGCTTTGGCTGTTCCCTATAAACAAAATTAATATTATAGAGAAACTTTTTCTTATTAAGTTAATCGTTTCTGTTAGCGCCAATGGGACTAGTAGAAACTCTGCTTCGAGTTTCAAACTGAGTGGACCGTTTTATTTAGTATCCGCTACAGTGAATCTAAAAGTAATTGCTATAGTTTTCGTAGTTTGATTAGGAGATAAATAAATCGTTACAATCACTAAGAGCTGATTTTGCTAACGTCAAATAAGTTGTGACAGATTTTGTACGAAAAATCGGTCGAGAATTCTAAATTATTCTTCGGACTTTCATATCTGGCGTTGGAAAAATCAGGCCTGTAGCAATTAATTTTTAAAAAAAACCTCATATCCTTTACATTTTTAGATAACTACCAGGATACCAGCAATTGTCCTTAGAACCTGTGCGCCTGAACTGTCTCCGATCTTCAAAAGTTTATTTCGACGAAGCTAACGACATATGTGACCGCCAATATGGCTTCAGCCGAAATTGATCTACTGGGGATCTTCTAGCGTATGCCATTCGCATTTGGAGTGAGGCCATTGAGAGGCACGGGGAAGCTTATCTCCCTCGAGATCTCGAAGGCTTTCGATAGAGTCTTCCTTTATTCGATCTGCCCAGTGATCTGTACGATTAGATGGCAGACTTCCTGAGGGATCGGTCCATTCAAGTAGTTAACGATGGCTGTCAAGGTCCCTCAGGGGTCGGTAGATACTCTCAGCAACATTTTCTTGTTGCACATAAACGATCTGCTAAAACCTTTGGGTATGTCGACGACAACACTGTTGCTGAGATGCACTTGTCCAGCGTATGGGCTACTCCTCCTCAGACCTGTGGAGTGTGTCTCTCCGTGTGGCTATGGTGGAGCGCTTGAACCTATCCTTGAAGGCCGTCTCCAAATGGGGCGATGCCGATCTGGTCGCCCCATTCGGAGACGTCCGCTAAAAGAGCTTTCTCTTTTGCTCCGCTAAAAAGAGCCAATTTCACCCGGCTCCTTCCTTCCGTGGTTTAACCGTGCTGGTGAGGTCGAGCCTCACTTTTGGCCCATACATTGAGGCAAAGGCTCAGCGGGCTGCCAAATTGGCACATTGGTTAAAACCGCGCAAGCGCAAGTTAGATCATGCATGGAGTACTGTTGAATGTACTAATGAACTCTGGAAAGAATCTGCCAAATACCAGCTTGATGCACTTGAGTCGATCGAAAAACGGGCCTAGACGCTCATCGGCAATGAGGCACTGGTCGAGTCAAAGCTCCAGAGAGCCTTAAACATCGACGCCAATTTGCCAGCTTGTCGGTTTTAGATTGATTTCATTTCGGAGAGAGTGCTATGGAATTACAATGATCTAATTCCTACTAGCCCGTTCCATCATCGGACTACAAGACGTACGACGATGTGCCCTCGGTACATGGTAGACATCCCACCCATACGCACTTAACGTTTTGGAAATACTATAATTGTGCCTACAGCTAAGGAGTGGAATTCCCTGCCGGAGTCTGTGTTCCCCGATTGCTACAATCTAGGGGTCTTAAAGTCAAGAGTGAATAGGCTAATACTTCTAAGCAAGCGTGCTTCGCTGTCGGCAACATTATCGTTTACCATCAGGTAAGATAGCGGTCAAGCGCGAGCCTATCAAAAATAATAAAACAATAAAAATACCTTCACACATGCTCCCTAATAAACCACACAACATATTTTAGAGATATCAGATTCACATTTTTCATTTCGTTTTTGTCAGTAATTTTTACCTCATTTTCCTTGTTTCAGAATAACTATCTATTATTATTATTATTTTTATCGCGGATAAGCAGCCATTCAACACTGTCACACCTGATGGTAAACGATGATCTGGTCTTCGATGGAACGCGATAGCCTAGAAATATAAGAATATAAATACTCTCAGACACAGACTCCGGATGGGAATAATTTTGCTCCTCAATTACACACACAATAAAAATATTCCCAAATCGTTTTGTGCGTAGTTATAAGTGGAATGTCCACCAGAAGGGTAATGGTGGCGTATCTAAGTACATCTTTTGTAGAACGGATTTGGCGGCATAAACTGTACAATTATACTTGTTATAGACTAGTCACGGATCAAATAAAACAAGAACAAAATCAAACTATAAATAGGTATGCTATAAACTACAATTATTAGCTGTACCTTATCCTTTAGAGAATACTCAGTGATACCTAATAAGACGGCGTGGACTAACGTCGCATGGGACATGTTCAATTGCTATGCATGACTTGTAATATACCTAGAATGCTTACAAATCATTTGAAATTATTTGAATAATAGTGAATGTCACCTGCAGTAACTACTTCGTAGCATTAGTCAAAATTAAGTATTTTATTCGATTCTCTCGATAAATTTATTTATTAGATACTAGCATTTGCCCGCTAATTCATCCACGTGGCATTCGGTTGATCACGCTCTGTTGAATGGGTAATAATACAAATATGTTTTCGCCGATCACAGACGGATAAGTTTACGTTGGCTATATGTACTTTGAAAAATAATTTAAATAGTAGAGTAAGATACCTTAAAAAAATTTCAACTTCATGTAGGTACGAATATCGAATAACATTCCCAGTCCGCATTTAAAAATATATCCAATAGTTTAGTCAATATAGGTAGTTTGACTATCTAAGCATAGTTTTTAGAATTTTTATTCAAGATTTATTCGATAGTTTCAAACTGCCCGTATGCGCTAGTATTGCCAGTATTGTCTTATCGTCGTCCCCACCCAGGATACTCGAATAACGATATTGACTGTTTTTCCCTCTGGGGCAAATATAAATAGATGATCCGCATTACTAACACTTTTTTTTTTTTTTCCTTGTTGGAAAATCCTCATTGGATGTCCTCTGCCTGGGGCGGCGGAGGGGACTGTCAGACTCTTACTGACTAAAAACCACCTCGGTGTTCCGTCTCACACCTACACCGGGGATCGCGGGAACTACGATACTTCCGCAACCCCCGGCTAGTGCCGGCCCGCCTATGCGGGCCACGACCTCGGGTTGGGGGGGAGTGAGGTGTTGGACTCCCCCCGCGACGTCTTAGAGGGGCGCGCGTGGAACACTACGCGCCATCACCTCGGGTCCTGATATCTGGGGGGCCACGGACGTCCCCGAGTCCGTCGCCCCTGGACCTATTTAGAGGGGCTGGAAGAGGGCGTTGTCCACCCTCCGCCGACGCCCGGCGCGTCTGCTGCGGATTGGGTTAGCGGATGAAATCTCCCTCTCCCTCTCCGCAGCCTCCATCTGCGAGACGACTGTTTCGTAGAAGGATACCACCGCGTCCCAGGACTCCTCGCTGTCGACCATAGACTCGATTACGGCCGGCAGTCCATTCCCTCCACTCCATTCCTAGGCCGGGAGTCGGCCGAAGAGCAGCCAGACTGACGAGGGGGTAAAGAGCCCCCGGCAACCTTGGCCCTCCTTCGCCTCTTCTGCTGCGCGGGTGCGCCACAGGCCTTTCCGCCCGCTCTGTGCCCAGCAGGCCTCCCTGCAGCTGTACAGAGGCTGCAGTTTGGCGCCGCGGAGCACTGGGCCGCCATGTGGCCGGGCTGACCCCAGCGATAGCACTGCTCGCTGCGGTCTGTTTCGGCGGTGCATCGTGCCCTGACATGCCCAATGTCTTGGCAACGATAGCACCGCAATGCCCTAGATTGCAGCAGCTTCACCCGTGCTGAAACCCACCCCACAAGCAGGCGCCCACCATTAGCGACCTTGTTCGCCGCCACCACCGGGCACCGCACCCAAATCTTGCCGAGCCCGGTTGCGTCGGCGCGAATCTCACCCGTCCGCACGTCCTCGGATGGACATTCGCCGGCTCGGGCGATGGCCGCTGCGACCTCAGCTGGGGTCGTCGAGTCGTCCAGACCGTCGACACGTAGCTCAGCTGTCTTATCGGCCTGGACACTCGGACGTCCTCCGGGTTGAGGAGCTCCCGCAGCTTGGCGGCCAAAATGGCCGCTTAGCGTGGGACTCTGACCCTAGGCGGTCCTGCTGCCTTATTTGGTGCCGGTTTCGATGCTCCGATGGGCGCCTGTGGCGCTGTCTTCTTCTTTCGACGGCGGCCCTTCTTGACCACCGTCGTCTAGTTCTCCGTGGGGGGTGAATCCGAGGTCGCAGCCACTGTCTGCGAGGTGGGCGTGGACCTATCCTCCGCGAGCTGAGGCTGGCAAGCCTCCTGCCCGACTCTTCTTGGCTCAACCGTTGCGGCCGCCGGGCCCGGTTTTGTGGGCGCCTCTTTTCTCCGCTTGTCCCCAGCGAGTGGTGGGCGGAGGGTTTCGGCCGGGAGTCTCGCCTCTATGGCCTCCAATCGGGCACCCACCATTTGACCGCACTGCATCATGCAGATGCGCACGATCTTCTCAATATCTGCATCTGCAAGTGCTGGGCCCGATGATGAGGCCGTAGATGGAGCCGACGATGGTGCCAGCGGTGGGTTCGTGACAACAGTGGTTGTCTTCTGGGCGGCAAACTGCCGCTTGAGGTCCTCCAACTCGGATCAAAGACGGCTGTTCTCCTCCCACAACTTCGCCGTCTCCTCCGTAGTTGTGCGGCTACTGAGGACCTCAACCGCCTCCTGGTTGCTGTCCAACGCGTCCTTCAAGGCACGCGTGAACGTGCCCTTAAGGTTGCCCGATTTAGTGGCAACCTTCAGGACGACATCCAGGCCATCCGATACTTGGTGACTGAGCGCCACCGCCGATGCATCCGCCGACCGAGCAGAGCGCCGCTCTCGGGCCTGTCGGGCCAACTCACTAACGACCCACTCTAAGTGAGTTTAAAAACATCAATTCAACTGGGCAATTATTAGCGTCGGCTTGTTTAGCTAAGGACACTGTTTCAACTTCATCCCCAACTACTCCAGCTATTTTTATTCATTCACTGCAGCGGCTTGATCGTTTCATCGAGCTAGTACTTATAGCGCGTTCACACAACCAATAATTTTCTTAATCCGTTATATTTGAAAGGTCTCAACTTATAAGTTCGTCGCCGAAGGAAACCATTCTGCAAAGTGTATCGGCAAGAGTCACCTGACCGTGTTTCTCCTCCAACCTCTAACGTAAACAATAATATAAAACTGTTTATCCCTCAATATTATTATCGTGATAATATATAGGTTTACCAGACCTATAGATAATGCATTGCCTTATTTTTTGTCTTCTGTTTTCAGGACTGCGCTAAACTATAGTTGAGAACACACTTAATGCAACATTGCTTATCCCCCAAGGCAAATAGCTTGATAATTTATAGCCTATATGTTACTCTGATCTCTAAGGATCTCTGTATATGCAAAATTTGAACAGAATCTGTTCAATAGTTTTGACGCCAATTGAATGCATTGCAGCAGACAGACAAAAAAATAATTTTAGTATCCTTCATTTACCCCGTAGCTTTTACTTTTTCTCAAAAATATTCAATGTATAGTTTTGAAGTCTCTACGATTTAATTATATGTATAGATGTATAGAAGAGAGAATTGAAACGTGAATTGATTGTACCTAGAATAAAATACAATTATAATGCCTAGTAGGTACAAAAAAAAAAACCTTAAGCTTACATGCGGAAAAATCTCAAGCAAGACCTAGTGATTTAAATACATTATGAATATATTTTATCAGAACAGTACAACTACTTTCTTAATGTAACTCGGCAATCATCGCATTGCCGAATTACATTAAGAAGGTAGCTGAATGCTAATTTCCATGTCAATCAATTATTAGTTTTACCGTGTATAGTAATTTGAATTCAGAACTAAGTACTTTATTGTTGTTTTGTTTTAATTACCGTGTGATCTATATAGAGCTTTTTCTTATTTTTTACTTTACCAGCTTTCCTTCCGAGTTTAAAATGAATTACATTAAGTTAAAAGAGTATTAACAACTCTATATACTAGGGCATCTGATAGAAATCCGATAACTGATGAAACACGAAGTTTGCCGAGAGACATTGTTGACACTGTACGCCTATTATATGAAAATTTAAACCAATATTACTGAGTAAGTTTTCCAAGTTTTCACGCCACTAACTTAGATTCTAAGTAGCACCTCCGCGAGACTACGACATATCAATGAGGTATCAAGGTTTTTTCATCGACAGAGCTGAACTAATAGCGCGCACGAGGTAAGTTGTAGATCCAGAGTTCGTCAGTGAGTTTTGTACCTGGGCTCCATAATCAGCGCTCAGAGGGGCTGCAGTAGGGAAATTCGGAGACGTCGGGCAAAACTGCTATGAGCATGATGTCGTTGATATGGCAAGAAAATCTCCAATAACACCAAGAAGAGACTCGTTAGAACCCTGATATTCGCAATTTTCCTTTACGGCTCCGAATCTTGGACAATTCGCTGGGTGGATCGAAGAAAGATTGAGGCTTCCGAGATGTGGTGCTGGAGGAGAATGTTGCGCATATCATAGATAGCAAAATGCACAAATAAATTCATTCTCGACCAGTTGAACATCAAAACCAGACTCTCCACGATCTGCTACCAAAGTGCTAGTCAAAATTACTTTGGTTACATCTCCCGAAGACAGTCAGATAACATGGAAAACTGGTTGTTGTAGGAAAAGTGGATGGGAAAAGGCCACGCTGACGCTCACCCACTCGGTGGTCAGACCAGATCAGGGCCATTACGGGACTCACGGTGACCACTGCCCTGAGAAGAGCCGAAGACAGAGTGGGTTAGAAGCAGCTCGTCAATGACTCCGTGAAAACTTTCCAAGACGGGCGCAACCTTCAGTAATGAAGACAACGAATAAGAAGAAGACCAATTTAATGACAAACTGGTCCTAAATTTGCGACACCCGCACACGCGAAGTCCGACACGCTCTTGCCCAGTTTTTGAACTCAGAAATTAAATGAAACAGTTATAAGAAATACAGTTTCAAAATAAAGTGTTATTATTTTATTCAAATTATTAATTGCTATACAACTAATATACGTTTCCATAAAAGCTTTTTAATTATTAAAAACAGACGTCTAGATCAAAATTCCAGTTTATACGGTTTAGAATAAAAAATAAAGTTTATGATAAATTTCATTAGATATTTCATACATAAATTCATGGACTTTAAACCCGGGAGGGGTTGTTTTACGAATACTTATTTATACATCAAATGGTTTAAAATTACAAACCAATTTAAACAGCTAGGAACAAGTTGGGATGTTGGTTAACAGGTCAGTTAACTGTCCCAAGAGTTATCAACTTGTTTTAGCACTTCAACATGCTGTTTACTCTTTCTGGGTTACGGTACTCTAAAATGGTATTAACTGTTGCCAGTTAAGTTACTAAAATTATTGCGTAACTGCAGAAATCCGTCATAAACTATTTTGAGGGATATTTACTGTCAAACATCCAGTAAAAGTTGCTTGGAAAATCGGTATTCATATAAAAAACCTGCCTAAATAGAAGATTAAAATAAAACACGTAGCATACAATTTGTATCATAACTTTATTTACGTATCCCAGTTAAAATTTACATTAAATACAATAATACAAATTATAAAAACCCAAAACAAAAACAACAATTTCGTGTCACTGTACATTTATATTTAAAAAGATGATGTCGTGCAAAGAATTGACGTTACCTTAAGTGAAAACACAGCCATAGATTAACGCCTATTTATTAAAACTATTAATTTTACTTTTTATGTAAAACTAACTCACCAAGAAGCTAGAAAAGTGTTTTTTGCAGGCAAAAGAAACGTCAAGGTTCTGGACATATTACAATTAACGAGGCTGATTGCAAGGGGTACACATCAAAAAATTATTTGATTGATACACGCTGACGCTGAATCATTACTATTGAAAAGGCTTCAAGCTTTATTAGACCCCTTTTTGCGTCGCGAATCAATAAATATGATAACTAATGTGTACCCAACTTCAGGGCTTTGGGATTTAATTAAATGTTCTTTACAATTTTATACATCGGATCCCAAATGGTCGTGTAATATTTCTATGTTTTACTAGTTACTGCTTTATCAATATTCCTGAGCCCTTGACACAACATAGAATCATGTGACTTTTCCTTTATCATTTTAAATAAAATGTCGAAAATCAACATATTTGTTTCACAACTTATGATAATTTTATATTTAATTATCTATCATCTTATCAACAAATTCACTTTATACATTTTTGATGATTTTATTAACGTTTCAGAAACGTACAAAAAATAATCATTCTTCCGCGATACATCATTAATGAGGTCTATGGGTATATTATTATTTACTTTTTATTTCTTTTTAGATTTTTCTACAGTGTTCTTATTCTAGCCAACTTTAGCGACTTCTTCCTTTATGACTGTTAACTTTTTATTGAAAGCTCGCTGTGTATTTTTCGTAAATAATATTTCTAACGTTTTTATAGATTCTATTGCATTTTAGAATTCCTTTCCTAAAACCCCCGACGGAAAAAGAGGTGTGTTATAAGTTTGAGGTGTGTTGCTGTGTTTCTGTGTATCTGTGTGCCTGTGTATCTGTGTGTCTGTCTGTGGCATCATAGCGCCTCAACGGATGAACCGATTTTGATTTAGTTTTTTTTTGTTTGAAAGGTGATTGTATTGAGAGTGTTCTTAACTATGTTTGAATAAAATCGGTTCAGCCGTACAAAAGTTATGCGCGTTTTACTGTTTTTGCAAGATAAATGTGTCGGGGGTTGATTAAATTTTGAAATTTTACTTGTTAAAATATTAATTTGAACACAACACATCAGTGATCAGTTTGATTTAATTTTCTCTCCTAAAAATAAAGGCATTCCTACTTTTATTCACTTTATAAAGATTTTAGCATATATCTGTTATAATTTTTATAAAGTGAATAGAGATCAGTCTCTTACAAAAAAGCAATGAATTTCTAGGATTTTCTTAACCATCTTTCAGTTTTGGTACATTATGGGTACTAGTGGAGCTTATTGCAAAACTTATATAGGGATAATCAAGGGTCAAAAGTGCAGTAGTACTTCATCGAAACCAAAATTTTAAACCTTTTTTGGAGAAGAAGGTTAATCATCCATGAATAGTTTAAATACTTTAGATTCTTTGCTATAGATTACATCAGTTGTGACAATTCTTCTATAAAGAACTTTGAGACACTTTAGTTCTGGTAGAGTAAGACTGTACTTTTGAACCTTGACTGTACAAACAAAACCTGGTTTCATATGTTTTGTATACATAGTTACATTTTTTGTATGTTCATACAGGCCGTTCCCGATATTATCTACACTTAAGACTAATATCACCAAACAATATTTCACACCGAATCTCATAAGCTCGACAACCTTGATATTTCTTTATAAGTCAGTAATATTATAGTTGCTATTAACACGCCTGTATTGACTACGTTTGTACCTGAAACAATGAAGAAGCAATAATTAGTAATGTTAAACACGTATAATAACGATAGGAATCATCCTAGGGTAGAAATAATTATATTTGGCCCGTCTGTGAGATTATCAAATAATATTGACGTGTATTTTTTGCTTTCTATCAAATCAATAAAAAATTACAAAGATAACGTGCATCAATGTTTACGAGTGGTAAGTCCCCACTCGTAAACTTTGATGCACTATATATCTTTGTCACTTTTGAGTAAAAAGTCTAATAAAACTTGACGTTGCACGTACTTTCAAGTAATTTGTTGTTTACGTGACAAAGAAAAAAATACGTGTCTAATATAATTTAATTAATCTACCTAACGGACATAATAGTAGTTTATGTAGCGGTCATATGATAGGGGTTATCACACGAGTTAAGGTCACACGAGGCAAAGCCTAGTGTGACAATAGTATCACACGAGTGTTTTAATACCTAATTATATGCCGTTGCATACACAATTTTATCTTCACTCATACCGTTGAAATAAAACAAAAGTTGAAACGGAAAAAGTATGTGGTATGGCGGGAAATTTAAATTCTCATTGCGCATGAATGCTCAACGCTCGCATCCATAGACAATGACATTTTTTTTTTACATGAAGTCAATGCCCATATGCGCCAATAAATTAAAAAGTAAAAGAGTGCCCAAAAAAGTAAGTGTTAATATTTTTAAATTTATATTTTGAATATTACGTTGTGGGTGTAGATAAAAGTATTTTTTTGTCATCATCCCTATTGCAGAAACCACACATCAAGTATTAAACGCATACAAATACGATGCTTTTAACCAAATATATAGGTTTTTTGGCAAACCAACGAGTGAATAGTGAAGCCCCAGTTGAAAATAATTTACTTAATTACATTATTTTCGCGTAAATGTTAAACGACCTAAATACAATTTTATCCGTAATGTGCTTTTCGGTTTAATCCCTTGCGGTGAAAACATACATAATCTCACTTTACAATACAAAAACCAAAATCATTTATTGGCAAATATGGGTAAACCATAATTATTTAAATATTATACAATCAGAAGTATGTTATAGTTCTGGTCATATTAGTGTAAAAAAAAAACAGAGCAGGGATCACGTCATCACAAGTTACGTGTAAGATAGAGATCGAGTTAAAACAAAATTTGAAAAAAAAACTGTTTCTGTCTATCATAATATATGAGTCAATAATGGTAGGGTACAGTTGGTGTAATTTCAACATTTTGGAATCAATTATTGTGATTTAGGAAATTAAAACACATTGCAGAAAAGTTGTAACAACCAACTTCATATTAACTACAAAGTTATAAAATTTATGAATCATAATATAATAGCAAAAACTTTTCGCAATCATCATTTACTTTGACGTCGAATGTACATAATTCAACCAGTCTTCTAACCACAAACTTTTGATTAAAAATGTACATAAAAGTCTAGATTCTTATTGAATCGTAAATTCTCAGAATATCTGATTTAAGCGAAACTTTCAGTCTATTATACGAACTTTTTAGGAACTCCTAGCAATGTGAGTTTTACTTTACGCAGAATCCTGTAAACCAGCCAAATAATCCGCCTTCGTTAGTGTTTTACTCCTAAGTATCGATGTAGGCATTAGTATAAGAGAGGCCTCTATGCTCACCAATGGGCGGATTAAAAGTGCTGTGGATTATGATGGTGAACTTCGATATTAACGTGAGTATGATCATCGTCAGTCGTGGAGGCTCTAATTTACTATCTAGAGAGTTTTTTTTTTATATAGGCCACATAAAAAAAACTTTTTAACAAAAACCATTAAACCGACTTCCAAAGCAAAACACTACAAAGCGAAAATTAACTTTCTTTTCGGCAGTTAGTTTCAAAAATTAAAAATATATTTACCGACTTCCGAAAAAGTTTTATTTTTCCCTTTTAATTTTTGGTACCTTATATTACCATAAAAATAATTTATAACCTGGCTTCTTATAACAATTGTAACAAGCCTATAAACGATTGGGATACATTGTTTTATTACGGAGCTCCGGTGCCTACCTTCCGGCTTCATCACTAGATCAGTTCAATGGTATCATTTTCATTAGAACCATTTATTTAAATTTGCTTCATTACAGTCCTTTAACTATTGGAAACATCTTATACCTACCCAAAACATACTTCACATTGAGAAGTTTCAATGGCCATCTGTAGTCTAAAAGGAAATGCTTGCCATGTTGATGAAAATACCAAAAACACTACATGTATCCCTATAAAATTTGAAGAGTTCCCTCGATTTTCATGGGATCCCCTCATCAGATCCTGACTTTGTGACAGTGGGATCACTTTGAGAGTATACCCTTTCAAACAAAAATAAAATTTTCAAAACCGATCCTTAATTGACGGAGTAATCGGTAAAAATATATTTAGAATATATATATATATAACCTACAGGCGAACATAGAAACGCCTCCTTTTTGGAAAGTCGGTTAAAAATGAAGTTGTTAGAAACGATAATAATTGAAGTGAAAATGTATGTGATTGAACCGAAATATCCGGTAGAATATACGATACCCTTGACTTCTCGACAATCGATAGTATGATCTAAACAATAATGATCAGATATAATGTCAACAGTCATATTCACATTTCATGTAAAAACTTTAATATCAATATTACTTTTTTTTCTGATCGGTACACTTCTTGGACACATAGAAGAAAAATATCGTACTCACCACTATTATTAGACACATATTTAGACAGCTGCGTGCGCGAGTGTATAGTGATGATGGTGTTCGCGTCCCGCACTACCGGGGGCTCCACCAACAGTATTGACTCGCATCGCACGCGCATCGACCCGCTGGCTGTGCTGGGAACCCGCACCCGTAGGACCCGCCAAGAGCGACGCAGACCGCCTGGCTGGTTGCCTGTCACTTCAGTCTTCTGCCAGGCTTCGGGCTGTAAGTAAGATAATGGTTATTCAAGGAATTGTTTAAGTATTAGACATAACATTAGAAGATAGGTACCATAATATTAGATGGCAATCTATGAGAACAGTGGACGGCAACCATAAACCCAGATGACAATCAAAATATAAGATGGCAATCAGAACATAACATGGCAATCAGAACGATAGATGGCGATTATAACATTTAAGATAGAAATCATAACATTTACACGGCAACCTATCTGATTATTGTATGACAATCACAATTAATTATAAGGTGGTAAAACATTCGATTCGATCTAGTCGTGGGTAAACGGCAGATGAAGTCCTATACGCTGGTTAGACCAAATCCGAACCTCGCTGATCGTCAAAGCCTCAGAAGCCGTGCATGTTGCTGAACATAGGAGCAGGTAGAGAAAGTTTTGAAACCGTAATGTGGTCTCGAACCCTAGCATAGGATAATCGACGCGAGGAGGAGAAGGGTAAAATATTAGCAAAAAAAGGTATCGTATTGTCTTTCAATCGGACAGGAAATCAATAAGAGAAGATTATATTGTTTTATGGGTGTTTTGTGAACGAAAACTTGTAAGAAAATGAAGCTATGTCACTTATGAAAAATTCCAAAATATCTTGGACTACCACCAGAAACTCGTAGCGGTAGTTCCAAGTACCACATACAATCCTTTATGGTTACATCAGATAAGTCGCTTTAAGTCGATTGGACCTCTAATGTATTATCCTAGGGCAGTGTACAGCAGCATTATTAAACTAATGAAATAATACCCCACTGCAATCTATTCGGCTGCCATACGCCCAGATTATAACTTAATTGGAGCGATGGATGAACCAAATTTAATTTAGTTGTGGCAAAATATCAATTTTATGGTAATGTTTATTTTAGGCTGTTTACAAAATAATGTTGTTTAACGGTAATTAGGTACTTACTATTTTTGCTTTGTTATGGTAAATATAAAAATATTTGTTATTTAACCAGTTTATCGATAAATATACAAATAAAATACTAATAGTGAAAACAGAATCAAAAGTGATCAAACAAAAATTTTAAACCATGACTTGATAAATAACGAAGAAATTTCTTTTTACAAGACTTTTCTATTCCCTGATAAACGAAACGCACAGGACCAATCAGTGTGGCGAGGTTGGGAAGAGGCCTATGTCCAGCAGTGGACGTCTTTCGGCTGAAATAATGATGATAATGATTCCCTGTTATGCCCAAATAGACAACGATTCGATTGCAAATGTCAAATATGGGCTTGACAATCCCTATCGTTAATAAAATTCAATTTTGCCTCAGGACTCAATGCTAGTAGTTGGTAGAGCTCTTTGTGAAGGTGATTACTTCCTATCCTTATTTGAACACAGGCATCGTCGGTGTAGAATCCATGTGGTTAATTATAAATTCAATTCTGTATTATTAAATCCTGTGACTGCTGATGAGAACTGCCTCTTATTAAGCCGGTTGAAAATGCCTGGCGCAATACGAATGCAGCTAATGCAAATAATTATCCTCTAAGTTGATTTAAATAACCTAATTTGTAAATATTTTGTGAATCTGAAAACTATTGGTGTACTAAATCCTATGAACTATACGAGAAAGGATCCGATCCTACTATAATCACACTAATATTATGAAGGCGAAAGTTTGTGAGTGTGTTTGTATATTTGCTACTCTTACCCACAAAAACCACAGAATGATTCTGGATGAAATTTGGCACAGAGGTAGAGTATAGTCTGGAATAGCACATAGGATACTTTTATCCCGGGAATATGTTTCCTCGGGATAATTTTCAACATTTACGGGGGCAAAGCCGCTGCCAGAAGCTAGAATACGAGATAAGTGTAATAGTTTGTGAGTATGGATGACTGGTTGTTACTCTTTCATGCAAAAAATTATGAACGGACTTTGGTAAAACTTTAAAGTGATGCAGCTTGTACGTATAACAGAATAACAAATGGGCTCTTAAAGGGATAAGTGCTCATTCCATGCGGGTGGAGCAGTGGGCGGCAGCTAGAACTATCATAATACCTTTTAAACGACATAAGAATACCCTAGAGATATTCTATTTGCTAGAGCAAAAGAAACTACCCTCTTGCTTTGAATAAGTAATAACTAACTTGACACTACATTTAATAAAGTTAGTTGTAACAAAAACGAAATACGTCAAATTTCAATAAATTCAAAAGGCAAATATCAGAACAGAACATGTTTATTAAAAAGCTGTTCACTGCGTTTTGTAAAACTAAACATCCTGACATTTGAAAAAAAATACCGTAAAAGCATATTCCATGTATTGAATGAATGATGGGCTATGATTTGCTTTTACATAAAATATTGACTGATTTTGTTTTAACCAAAGTGTGACGTGGCTTTGCAGAGGGTATTCCGGGGTGGTCTTTTGAGAGGTCACGGGACCCCGTCTACATGCTGGTGGTGATCACCGGGGTGGTTTTAGTGAGGTAAAAACCCACATTCCCTGGTATTTTCCCCAAAATTCCTGGCTCCTTTTAAAGGTGCCCCAGTAAAAAAAGGTATGAGTATTTAAATACGAAGGGTTCCGTACTACATGATACTGTTTGCAAATGGTTTGACAGCCAGCATTGCACACACACAATCTGCCTCCCTTTTCCTAACTATGTTGGGGTTGGAATCCAATCTAACCGGATGCAGGTCAGTACTTGTATTTTACATGGAGTGACTACCTATCTGACCTCCACATCCCAGTAACTGGGTAATACGATACTGGGTTCTCTTTGACAAGACTAGTGACATTGCACACACAATAATTTATTTATTTATTTATTTAACCATTTATGCACACACACTTATACAGACAAGAAGAAGGAACAGAAAAATAAGTACATAGGTGATGCTTATTTCTAATGAAATCTCTTCCAGCATACCTGCGAAAGGAAAGATGAAAAAAGAGATGTAGATAACGTGTGTAGAAGGGAAAAATAAACACATAAAACATAACGGAGCTAAATATAATACAATAGGATACGATAGGATATACTGTCATATACATACATATATATAAAATAAATATTATAACAATAACTACCTACCTACTAATATATATAAAAAAATATAATACAGAAATATATGCAACTATGATGGAATGGACAGGTAGTGTCTTTTCACTTCTCTTTTAAAAACTGTAAGAGTTTGGCAGTCCCTTATGTCAGGCGGAAGAGAGTTCCACAAACGCACGGCGTTCACAGTGAAGGAGTAAGAGTAGAAGTCAGTAGTGTGGGAAGGGATATTAAGTAGATTTTTAAGATGCTTCCTGCAAAGTGCATCGGAAGGACGGGAGTTGGAGAAGCGTTCTCGGAGGTAAGAAGGCGTCTTAGGATTGTGAAGGATGTTAAATAATAGACACAATATCCGAGAGTTCCTGCGAAGTCGAATAGGGAGCCACTTGAGTAACTTGCGAAATTCTGAAACATGATCATACTTTTTAAGGTTGAAAACAAAACGAATACATAAATTTTGCAAACGCTCCAGTTTATCTAAAAGCTCCTCGGTTGCATCCAAATAACAGGCGTCGGCGTAGTCGATGATGGGTTGAATGAGAGTTTGAGCTAGAGAAATTTTGGTATTCAAGGGCAAAAAGCTCTGGAGGCATTTCAGCGAGTGGAACGAATAGTGCACTTTGCGACTGACCTCACCGACATGGGCCGTCCACGACAAATAGGAGTCCATGATTATCCCCAGGTTTCTAGCTGACTTGGTGTATCCAGTCTAAACTCCATTCAACCAGAGTGGAGACAGCAACGCAAGATCAAGCCTGTTCCGCAATTGTCTACCATCGATAACGATGGCCTGAGACTTCTTAGGGTTGATTTGCAGCCCAAAGGACCGCGACCACTCCCCAAACAATTCCAGGTCACCGTAATAATATTTGCAGACAGGTAAAAAACCTTGTCACATTGTTATTTCATGCTACATAATTAATCTAAGTGGTAGTAGACACGCTTTGATTGACAATCTATTGGACACGTAATCTTGCGATAACACGCTGATTCAAACAGTAAAACACTCATAACTTTTGAATGGCTAAAGCGATTTTGAAAGCGACATCTGTCTTTTGATGAAAACACAAACACTCAGGTACACACGTTAAACTTATAATACCTCACTTTTTCCATCGGGGGTTAAAAACACAAAATAATCAAAACCGCTGTAAAAATAAACTATTTAATTTTATTTCTAGGAAACCTCTATTTCTGGCGACTATTTTGAGGCCTATACAGGTAGCCGGAAAACCGAGTGATTCTATTATCCTGTTTTATATTTCCAAGGTGCCCTCAAAAGGTTTTAAATGAAAAACCTAAAACCCCGCTACGGGAACATTGATTTTGTTAGGCACCGTTACCTTTGTTATTGAGATGAATGGGATAACATTTATCAAAAATATGTTATGTGTGAATGATTAGGTACCTAAAAACTCGATTTGTTACGTTATTACTTTGAATATATTTATGAAATATAGAACCATTTATTTTTTGAAAGCTGTGTAATATATGGGTAGGTAGATACAGTGGATAAAATATAGCTAATACACATAGAGCTGATAAATGTGAGATTAGTAACTAAGATTTCGTATGGAAAGAATAAAAAATCCAGTGAAAGAAATAAGTGGTCTTAAAGTAACACCGATTACTGAAAATTTGTGTGGAAATCGGTTGCATTTGTATGTGATGTGGAAAATGTGATGCCAATCATGGCCTGTAAGGAGCTGACGGTAGTGATTAATCAAATGACGGCAAATAAATACGTAGGAGTAGAACTCCTACTCAATTTGATGTACTTGTTAGGATGATACTTGATCAAATGTACTCCCTAAAATTAGATTAAAGGGATCTTTATTAAAAATAACAGTATTCCGTTGACAGGCCAGCGAAGACATGATAAATGGTTTACCTACATGCATTCCCTTTTATAGTATGCATGTTTGAAGGCTAGTAGCTCAGACAAAACCGTCTCGAAGATCGATTGATCTTTGATGACAAGGAACGTCTCTAATTGAGTTTATCATATAGATAGTCCTTGGGATAGCTATTTATGCCAATCGTTGCAGGAAAACTTATTAGTAACATTTGTAGAAAGTAACACTGTAAAATATTGGTTCAATCAGTGCCACGCTGTTTATATCCGGAATTAAATAATCAAACTTAGATAGAATTTGTTTTTACGAAAAACTGAACAGGAGTCAAACCCTTTTCTTTTATTTTTCCTTTTCTTGGGGGAAGTGAGGTGTTTGACTCTCCCCGCGATGATTAATAGTGGCGCGCGTGAAACACTACGCGCCACCACCTCGGGTCCACCCTCCGCCTCAATCCCTAACCTTACCTTGACAACTGTTTAATCATCTACAAAACATGACCGATTCTCGTTTAAAAATATAACAGTAAAAAATAAATAACCAAAAACCTTTTAAAGTGCCAGAATACGAAAAGATCCTGTCCTCATCCAACACGGTATACACAATATTATTGTTGTTGTTATTTTCTTGCAGTTTTTATCTTTGAATATATCATAAAGATAAAAACTGCAAGAAAATAACAACAACCAATATTAGTATGCTATTTTTTACTCAGAATTATGAACCAGGTTTTCAAGTTAATTGATTCATAGCTTTTTAATTAGAACCTGCGAACGACGTTGCGGTGAGTTTACGTTTAATTTTGTTCATATTTTATCATAAAAAATTAATTTGATGTTTAAAAAAAGTATATACTCACAATTTGAAAATAAAGATTCTTGCATAATATCTTCCCATAATTGGATTATTCGAAGATATTATTTCTATTTCTACTAATAATATTTATAATAGGAACATATTGAAGTTTATTTATCCCATATAATATGAAAAAAAAACAAATAGTAAAAAATCATGGTAAAACCTTATGTTGTTATAAAAATTACTAGAGAGGCGGTATGGTGTTTTCAGATTCTTTCTGGGAGGCTTTGCGTTAGTGAGATTGGCAGTACCTACTTGGAGATAAGGCCTATACGGTGTGATGGGCTGAAACATCGAGGGTCAGTAGTCATCATCATCATTTCAGCCGAAAGACGTCTACAGCTGGACATAGGCCTGTCCCAGCGTCGCCACACTGATCGGAGTATCAGTAGAAATCCGATATAATATAACCCTCAGTTCTCCCCAGATGGGAAGAATTTATAACTTTCTGGTTTTCCAAGCAAAAAAAAGTAAATTGGATGAACCACAATCCAAGGATTCGAAATACGAATTCATCTACCCGAAATAACGCAAAAAAGAAATCGAACAGCCAGTATCATATATTTTCCAAAATCTAATTATAAACATTTTAAGGTTTTACTGCTGGGAATAAAGGAAGAGCATTTCGGCGAAATATACTGGCCGTTTTAAAAGGCCATTAGTGAAGATTTAAAGAGTACCTCGGCTGCTTAGAGTCGCTTAACAATGAGCCAACGTAATGGCAAACAATGCAAGTCCACTTCATACAAAGGAGGTCCGTAAAGTGGGAAGTCATAATAATATGCAAGGATAAACCACCTGCATTATTATATTATTAACAAACGTATTTAGAGTTGGCTTAAGAGGGTAATTCTGCCTTAAAGACTGTTCGTGTTGTGACTTTTACGTCTTATTTCAGGATTATAGCGCATAATTTCGTTTAGAATCCAGATGAGCTATTAATTTTCTTTTACCACAATTTAGTCAAAACATATCGAAATTAAGTCGATTGTTACAAGATCTTTGCCATATTCTTCTTATTTTTGTGTCAATTGAGTCAACATTAATTTTTTCGGGCCTTTCCTGTTTCATGAATAATATATTGTTCATTATCATCTAAAAAACTCAGTCTCCCATATTTATTTTATCCGTATTGATTCCCATACCTTTACGGCACCTGTGACCTTTGTCAGATCATCCATCTGTTTGAGGTTTGAGGCTGTCCCACGGTCTACTATTAATTAAATTCAAGGATAAAATAATCTATTTTAAATAGACTATATAATAAAACCAATCTTTCAAAGACTTTGAATTCAATCAACTATGATCAATGTTGAAGAAACCCCAACATAAAAGTAATCATGAAATAGTTTTCATTCTAACTTTTCTACGAAAATCTATGAATTCATATTTGGAATTATCTTCTTTCTGCCTACGGGAATCACAAAATATAGGTTAGGAAGACTATTTACGAATCAAGAGACTTATGCTGAGAGAAATTGGAAATAGGCCGTTCGCTAAATTAAATCCGAGCATTTTATGAATGTTAACAATAGTCGGAAGGTCGTGGTTTAATCTCTATCTTTGTACAAAAAATCGTCAAAATTGGCTCACTGGTTTATGCGTGAAAATAAATCAAAAAAACAGGTACAGGTTTCGTACTTAATAATTATTATGTATAAATATTAGAACCAAACAAATTCACTATCTCTTTATTTTAGCTGCTCTACTGCTCACTACTTATTTAAAAAGTTGCCATATCAATCAAACTATCTCAAAATAAAGTATTCCCATGTCAATACGAAACGTTTTTAAGTTAATAAGCCACCTATACAAAGTTAAGAGGACATTTTATTATTCTGAACCTCTTCTTGAGGAGTATAATCCTCTCAAATTGGATGCCTGTGTGACATGACAAGAAACATACCTATTCTCTTCGGACTATACTCAGTATATTGTCAGTACAACAATAGACACGCTACGACAATGTAAAATTCCTGAGCTCAAATTTAAACAAATTATGTTTTTGGAAACATACAATAGTAGGTACATTATTGCAAAGGCCGGGCAAAAGGAAATTGCAGGTCGAGTATGAGAATGAAGGCCGAACCGTAGGCGAGGACTTCACTAATACGAGACAGGCAATTGCCGTTTCCGCCGAGGCCTAAATGATGGTTTTCTCAAAAGAATGCAGTGAAATAACACATATTTTTTTATATTACCCATTTAATTTATTAAAAGTTACAACAACATTACTAGAGCGTTGTAATGTTCTAAATTCAAAAAACGCTCCTGCAATGGATTTTATCAACATTGCTTCAGCGTTGTAATGTTCCAAATTCAAAAAACGCTCCTGCAATGGATTTGATTTTCTTTGTCCGTAAATTCGATACCTCGCGTGTTCTGTTTTCGAATCTAATGACAATTGTTCCATGCATGTTTGAGAAAATATACCTAATAATAATTAAGAACTGATTGCTAAAATCCATGATCAAGAATATCCAATAATTAATTTTATAAGTATGAAACATAATTATTCCTTAGAGAAGCACAATGCATCTCAATCAGAAGAGTTCAAGCCAATGAATTTGTATGTAAGTTCTGCAAGTGATTATAGCCATCGAAACACCATTGGCTCAGCTGACACGATTAGGGGCTTAGTTCGACGAAACTATTAATGAATCTAAAATTGCATTGCAATTGCGATCTTCCTTTATGCGTGGATTCTAGCCGTAAACCCAATCACGATCGAATTAAGCAAATTGATAGCGAAGGCAGTTGTGTACGAACTTTTTGTAGCTCCTCGTTGATGTATCAATTAATATCCGACGGTGGCAGAGAGAAATCGGACGTGCAGTTCAGGAACACTTGCTCCCCAGGTTTCAACAATTTCGGCGCTCCGATTATCACGGGATCCGCCTGTTGCATAGCTGAACACAAAATAGATTTGAATACATCGCACAATCCATCATCTAGGTGTCATAATTTTCTTACAAACTTTCACTAGTACCAAATAGAACCGCCAAGGGAAATCGAGTATCGCAAAGTTCTTTGCAATCGTAGATGGCTGCTAAACTAATTAAAAGCCTTAAATTCGAGTTACGCTATTGTTAGGCTGAGGCCATATTGATGTCGGTGGTGGGCGGTTTGTGCTGTTCAGATAATTGCACCGATAAAACTTGTAGTTTTAGAGGCGAGCGTGGTACGCCTATTAACGAAACCTTGAGCTAGACGCTGTTAGTGTCATCGATGTGCCCTCAGCCTTAAACAAGTTATTTTACGTGAGTATTATGAACATAATATAACTTTAAGACATTTTTTTCTTATAATTTCGTTATTAACTTCCACAAACATAATATCTATATGAATATTTCTTTGTGTTAACAGATAATGTAGGTAGGTAGGTAGACAACTCTCATTGCAAAGCTGATCAGTTCCCTTTGTATGTGGATGTGGTAGGTATTTGCAAGTGTTTGGGAGCTTGGGGACCGTCGAGTAAACTACTTAGCGACAATTAACTAGTACAGTGTGTACTTGTAAATACAATAAATCTTCTGACAAAAGGACTCAGGGGTAACAATAATGTCTTGTCTAGTAGTAACTTTAGAATTATAATCGTGACAATCTAGGAAGTCGGATATGATAGCTATAAAAATACTTAATATGTCACTGAATAATTATTTCACCAGTACGATTTTTGTGCCATTATGTAATATTGGCAATAATAGGTCCTTTATTCACGGCTGTTAAAAATAGTTATATCTGAGCCTCTCTGACGAAACGTCAATGACCTTACTCGGCAAGACTATTTATAAAAGTGAAGTACCTACATAAATTAGGCCAATAGAAAGGAGACGAGGAAATGAAAAAGAATTTCAGAGGGTTTGAAAGAAAGGTCACGGTGTAGGATTTCAAATGAAAGCTTCTTGAAGCACATAACTGAAAAATAGGATTATAGATACATTACTTTGTGTTCGTTTTCCTTTAGAGCTTTTGAGGAAAAACTGAAACCAAATTATATTTACCTGATCCGTTTATGACATGATCACGCAAGGAAATTCCGAGCATAGCCTTCTCCAGAAATAAGGATATCCGCACGAGAACCAAAGTTACCGACATAGCCCGAACAATTGCCAAACTTAAGTGGCAGTGGGCAGGGCACATTGCTCGCAGAACGGATGGCCGATGTGGCCGAAAAGCGAACGTGAACCGGGAGACGATACGTTGGAAGGCCTCCCATTAGGTGGACCAATGATGTGGTTAAGGTTGCGGGGAGGCGCTGGATGCGAGACGCTCGGGCTCGGTCAATGTGGCGACGACGCCTGGGGGAGGCCTATGTCCAGCAGTCTTTCATCTTTCGGCTCAAATGTTGATCCGTTTATAAGAACTAAAACAAAATGAAAGCTATGTATGCATATGACAGTTCCTACCGTACGGTATTATTTGTCGATTCCATTATAAGTGTACCAAAATTTCCACAGAATGTGAAAATTAGCGTTCCTGAGGTAAATTCTGTATTAGTTAGCTGAATTTCAAAGGTAGCCCATTTCATATCGTACTAATTTGAATAATCTAATGGAATTCAGAATACTAATCATAGTTAAATATGTTTGTAATTATCACGCTGGTATTTCTTAGAGTTATAGACAGAGGAAGGGGTACAGTTATTTCTTTTCTTCAGTACGTAAGTGTTTACTTAAGTATTAATAGAGCTCATTTATGATCTCTTTGATTATCCATTAAAGCGACCAATAGAATAATCTACATTTATCAAAGGCTTTTGCATTAGTACTTTCTCAAAATCCAGCCAGTAGTCTGGATTTTGATAACTCCGATATTGGTGGAGGGAGTATCCTGAGGAAACCTACTGCCTTGTTGCGTAATGAATTCGGTAAGGCAAATAGCAAATGGTATGAAAAATCGACCAATCACATGCGAGATGAAAGACGCGATGTGGATTTGCGTCTAATTAATTCATAACGCAATAATGCTGCTGGACGTTTTATAAGCCTACGTTGTCCCTGTGCAGGGTAAGGACCTTCTTTCAACATCGCCCGGTCTATTGCCAGCGCGGGCTAACTGATCAAGAGGTTCAGCTTTATCGGCCATCTCAAGGGTTCCCTTGCAAATTGATTGCAGAATAAAAGCGAATGTGTCCTTGCAGCGGTACATTTATAGGCGAGTATTGAGTCTAGATTAGTGCCTGTTTAACATCTCCTATAATGATCTAGTGAAATATTGGTTATTATTAGTGACTGGATGCATTTGCATATGCATTTGCATATTTAAACCCTTTTTACCGGTTATTGCATATTTGAACTAAAAACTAGTGATGCTGCTTATTTTCGTAAAAAATATCGACGTAGAATCAGCCATTTTTTTTTCTTTTATTAATGTTTTGAGCGATCAAAGACAATACTTAGTAGCAAATCATTAGATACCTACGATTTTTTATTTACAATATGGATTTATAAAATAATTAGTAAAATCAAATAAAATGCACAGATTATATGTGGTTTAAAAATAAAATAACCAATAATAACTATGTCTTCATTACTTGATGTTGCATATTTTGCCAACTTTCATGCATATTTTACGCGATTTTCATGCATATTTGAATGCATATTTCGAGCTGTTTATGTTGCATATAATCCGGTTCCTAGTTATTACACATCTGGATAACCTTTAAAAATACAGGATTGAGGTTATTGGATCCATAAAAAAAACTGATCCCAGAAACCTTTATACGGTATCAGATACTGGTTAATCATTCGTACGAGGAGATAATAAAAAAATTATATTCATACTTAACGAAGGGCGACGGAGCACATGGAAACTGTTAGAAGCAAACGAAACCCAAGAGTCAAGTGATCTCCGTCTACGACCGTCATCAGTAATCCGTGCGTACATTACCGGAGCGCATTCATGCGAACTTAAGCGTATTTTCTTAGTAATTATGGCTCATATTTCCATAATCTATTAACATCTGAGTCTTTTAACTGTCAAACTAAAATAAACCTTCACTATCATAAATGTAAGTGTCAATATCCTATGCGCTCCGACGTATGCCGTCAAGTGTGAATCGCTCAAAACAAATCTAATCTCGCCAACAACAGTCATATGTTTCGTCTTCCTCGCTATCTGGAACCTTTGGCCTTCAGTCGACACCTCGCAGGTATAGGCAGCCCTCGTCGAGATAGGGGGAGGCATGACCCTGACCACGCAATAGTCTGGCTGGCATTCACCGCCTTGCACCATCACGTCTGATATGTTGAAGAGACGGATTGATGGCTGTAGATAAGAAGATTCGTGTGTTATTCATATGTTTTAATAACGTTTTTTATCATGTTTACTTATGTAGAAGGCTAGGCCTTTGGCGCAGGCCACATAGAAATGGCATTGGGCGCGGACATGGCTTGGACGGCTTCATATTCCATTAAAATTTCATACAAAATGAACGGCAATAAAGCGCAATTTGATCAGGCGCGGGCGCCGAAATAGCGCATCATAACCACGTCCAATCAACGATATACCGTGTGGCATAGATTTCGCTTTAGTATGAAATTTGAATGGAATAGGAAACCGCCCGTGCCATGTTCGCGCCCGACGCCATTTCTATGTGGCCTGCGCCTTAAATGGACTAGGACTAGACGCGTCAGCGGAAGACATTGCCATGACTGAATACTGGGCCATTTAAGGTATTTAACTAAAAAGAGGCTGTTTGTCATCGAAACGCCAAGAAAAAGAATTAACTTAGCACAGGCACAGATAATATATTACTAACATAAAAATGCCTCATCCCATACAAAGAAACCGTGCTGACGTAACTAGTGTTTTTCGTTTTTTTAAGATGATTATTTTTATAAGTATTTCGATCGCGTTCGGTTCAGTTCCACGGTTATAGATGGTGTTAGCATTAGGCGTTTCGTGCCTTTTTTTTCTTCTTTAAATACAGTGACGATTTGTTTTATAGTGTTTTTTGCACGTTTGTACAGTATCATTGTACCAAAATGTGTTACAATACAAATTAAAAATGTCGAGGGGCATGCCTCAGAAATTTAAAACCGCGCCATCTGTTGGTCTCAATTTTAAATGATCCTTTCAAATAATCTATGAAATGTGAATTAAGAGCCTAATATTCCATAACTTTGTGGAGAGTTGATTAAAAAAGAACATACAATTTTCATGATCAATTCAGAATATGTTAATTTTACACATAATTCAATAACAAATCGGTGCATAGCGCGCCATCTAGTGACATTTATTGGAAACAAATTTTCTTTGTTAGCGCTGGGACCCGGTTGCACAAGAATGTTCTTCTGACAAGTTCCGATCAAGCTTTCATCTAAGTCGAAGCTTCTGCAACCAAAATTACAGTGGCTTAGTGATTTAGCAGTTTATGGATCTGTTTGTACCCGACTGCCGAAGGAGGGTAATGTGTTTTTCAGTCTATGTATGTATGTTTGTTCCTGTGTGGCGTTATAGAGACCAAATGCATTGGCCGATTTTGATTATTCTCACGTCAATCGATTCGTATTAACCCTGCGAGTGTCAGAGTCTACATTAAACTTGGAAAAAAAATAGGGTGGATTTTGGGCGCCATTTTGTGGGGGAGGAAATATTTTCTTTCTTTCCTAAACCATCGTGTGGGGTATCAAAATAAAGAGTTTTAAGAGAAGATTTCAAAAATATATAATACTTATATGTTTAAACGTACCAAATTCTAAAAAAAAAATAACTAAAATGTTAATTAAATTAATCAAAAAACTCGACTGCTTAAAAAGCGAATTAAAAAGACGTAAACAAGAAGAAAATCATGCTGTGCAGTCGGAGGATACATCTGGTTTTGGTCAGCCAGCTCGCGAATATGTATCCTCCGACTGCACAGTATGAACGCCACCCTGCGGCACACCGGCAGAGGTGTCATACCACTGCCGGTGTGCCACAGGGTGGCGTTTTATCTCCTCTCCTCTTTATTAATGCTATCACTCAACGACTTTCTTCTTTCTATCACCTATATGCTGATGATTTCCAAATTTATACCCAAGCCCTTCTCGTAGAGTTATCTAATGCCATTGAGACAATTAATACAGACCTGGCTCGAATAGGTGACTGGAGCACTGAGTTCGGGTTGGAGATCAATCCAACGAAGACTCAGGTAACGGTTGTTGGTAGTTCCCGGAATGTCTCTAGGATCGATTGGTCGATACTTCCCCAGGTTTCATTCAATAATACTATTATTCCTATAAATCATATTGTGAAGAACTTGGCGATTTATATCGACAGCACCCTTTCCTGGACCAAACAACTGCAGGAAGTCAGTCAAAAACTGTTTGCGTCTGCGGGTTCCATGAGACGTCTTCGTAATTTTCTTCCCATCACCACTAACATTGCGATAGTACAATCTCTTCTTCTACCTATTCTAGACTATGCTGACGCCAGCTATCTTGATATCACCTAATTTTGATTCGCACAAGCTTGAGCGTGTTCAAAATCTCTGTATCAGGTTCATATTTGGCTTGCGCAAGTATGATCACGTTTCCGAATTTCGTACTAAGCTCAAATGGCTTCCTATTCTCCTTCGCCGGAATGCCCATATACTTTCTTTGCTTTATAATGTGCTATTTAATCCTTTTACTCCTTTTTATCTCAAAGAACGCTTTCAGTTCCTCTGTGACACCCATTCTAGGTCCTTGAGATCATCGGAAAATCTAAAATTAAGTATTCGTATGCATTCAACTTCCTGCTTTGACAAATTTTTCACGATTCAAGCAACTCGGTTGTGAAATGTATTACCTATTGAAGTGAGACGTGCTCAAACACTGCCAACGTTTAGGAAAATGGTGAAGGAGCATTACCTACCTTTTACTATAATTTTTATACTTCTCCTTTCTCTGTTATATATTTGATATGTATTAGTATATTATGTAATATTGTATGTATATATTGTATGTTATTAAGTCTAAGTAATACTATTTTTGATATTTTGTACACTGACAGCCCGAAATTCTTCTCCTATCATTCAGTCCATCCAGAGGTTGTCTGTAAGAGATTGCCTAGTGCATAAGCCCGCCCATTGTACACTTGTATGTTTAAACGTTTGTCCTGTAAGTTTTTTGTGGTGTACAATAAAGTATTTAATAAATAATAAAATAAATAAATTTGAATTTATTCTTGTTTACGTCTTTTTAGTTCGCTTTGTAAGCAGTCGGGTGTTTTCTTTTTTTTCAAAGTAATGATGCGGGTAATTCGACTACGTCTTGGTAGCTTCATGCAAAGGTTCAAATAAAATCTAATACCAGTGTGATCGTCTTGTAATTAAAATGATGTTATGAATTGAGTACACAAGACATATGGCTACTTTAACTACATTTTCACGATTATACAACATAGATTAAACGCGTCGACAACAAAAAAAATACCTCATAGTTGCATATTTTGGACTATTCAAAAGCTCTTTCAATATTAAGCGTGTTCCTATTTCTATTTTCTATTTGATTGGCTTCCATTATGCCTGACAACAGATTGTATCGATAACTGGCACATCTGGGGATAACAACGCATTTCATATTGAATATAACGCGTTCGTTTTCATATCGAATGTACAATGTAACAACGGGTACCTACTTGAAACAATGAAATGGCATAAAGTACATAAGCGGCGGCGCATGGTACTTGTAATGGTATCGGTTTGAAATGAGACTTTTGTGATCACAGTTTTAGTCGAAACCCTTTTCGACTAAAACTTATCACAAAAGTCTCTAAAGGTGATAAAATAGCTTTAGTTAGTCTACCATCGTACTGATGTTATATCGTAGTGATGTTTACGGTCCTGATTCATTTAACTGTCAATATTGCACCAACCACTAGTTGTCTTTGCACCACCCAAAGGTCGACTAGAAGAAAATGCTTAAGGTTTTAAGTCCGCCTCTGTAAGTTTGTGTGCATGGAGTATTAAATAAATAAATAAATACCAAATAAATAAATAAACAAATAAGTCTTCTTCTTCCTTCGAGTCGGGTCTCCTCAATTTCCTGCGCCAAGTTGTTCTGTCTTGGGTTGTCTATTGGGCTTGTTTGAGTCCTCTTTCTTTAATGGACCACCAGGTCAATGGCGGGTGGCCTCTACCTTCTTTTTTTTTCGGTCGGCTTAGAGAGATTTGCACCACATGGTCCACACTACGTCTCTTGACGTGATCATACCAGCGAAGTCGGTTTCCGGTCATTTTATTTGTAACAGGTGCCACTTTGAAGCGTCCTCGTATGTGTTTATGCATCTTCTTTGTTGTCCAGCATTTAGACCCATACAATAAACCTGTACGGACTGCCGTTATGCTACATTAGTGATGCAGTAAAATAAAAACAACGGTATAAAACCATGCAGTTATTTTTTTCTGCGTAAACTAACGTCGTAACTTATTCATGTAGAACAAAACTTAATTCAAAGAGTAACTTATTTTTTGAGCAATAAAAAATGAGTTTTCCGTATCGGAACACAAACCCAGCCAAAATGGAACACGTCCAAAAAGTCTTGAAGTCACAACTTACAGGAACTTTACTAGTACTAACGTAGAAGAATATTCGCCGTATATCATTTTATATGCTGTGTAATGAGCATAATTTAAATTACATACCATAATACAGCTAATTTTAAGTCAAGTCTCTGTTTCAAGTAAAATATACGGTTGGCCATTAGCCGTGAGCGGACAGTATGCATCGCATCGTACTAGGATTTTGCATTTCCATCTTATTGTTGTTCTGGCCTCGTTTGGATGCAAATATTTTATAGTTCAAGCCCAAGCGAGCCGTCCCGCATTTTAGTTTCTTTTGCTTCCTGTAATTTGCTTTCGCGATGATTTTTTTTTTCCTTTTCATCTCGCTTATTCCAAGGAACGTGCATTAAAACCTCAGATATTATTCATCGCATTTTGCGAATACTGGACTGTGGCATTTATAGTGGTTGTAGCAAAACTCATATTCGTACAACGAGCGTGCCGGCGATGCTATTCTTGCGAAGCATGCCAGCGAATAACTACGCAACTGTCATTTTAATTATTCATTTGTAATTCTCAGTTAGGAAATATAGTAGCGTTAAAATGCTCATGCTTAAAAATGGATGCGGTCTGTTAAGTGGGATATGCATAATGTACAGTGAGGTAGAAAACGCAATATTCGGTGACCTATTTAATTTTTGCCATTATTTTTGCGCATATTGCTACCATTCCAGTCATGCTCTGCCACAAAGCTGACACTATGTTTGCTTTCAGGTATAATTGCAGACAATTTACGCGTTTTATTTTGGTCTGAAAATGTAATTTGATAGTAAAGCTCCACGAGCTCAACAAACGTTTAATATTAGCGTACTAATCTAGGAATGAAAAATAGAACAGCTTATCATCCGGCACAAGTGAGAGTCTGGTGCAAGTAGGTCAGTAGGTGACTGTGTGGCGATAGATTAACAAACTGCCTCCTCTCATGGCCCACTGAGGTCTTTAAGCTCAACATTTGCTGACAAACTAGTTGTGAATTTGCTTGGAGTTCTGCGTATCTTAAAACAATCTTGCGGAGAAAAAGTAGAGCATGATAATGTGTAAATTAAAAAAGTATGAATCTCGGAGGGTGGAGTTCGTTTAAAATATAATTTAATCATTGTAATTTCGCACCCTTTCTTCTGTGATAGGAATTTAATAACCAATTTTGATTTTTCAACTGATAGAAAGAAACGCTAGCTTTATCTCTTCGCGACGTTTACTGCTAGAATGTGTAAGTTAAGAATACTATAAAAACAAAACTTATTAAAAACAAACAAAAATATTCATTTTAATCTAGTGACACGTTAACCTCATTTAACACCATAATAATATTGTTTTAAAAAGTGCCAGCAATTAGTGTTAAAATACACTCTTGAAGTACGCACTCATTCAGACACGTAAAACAAGGGTGAGCTGTAAATAAAAACATAACACTTTTGTTATAACATGTACATTATATATTTAGGCTAGTCGTTTCCAAAGATTTTGTATTACATTCCTATTACGTTTACAAAAGTCTTTTTGGTAAGAAAACATATTTTTCATAATAAATATCAATGTGATTCTTCTATACAGTTTACATGATACCAAATCTGATGAAACTTAAATACGATGTTATTTTCTTTTACTATTTATGTTTTCCTCATTTATTTATATTATATGAAAAGAATCTACTAATGATAATAATGATCTAATTTTGTTGGAACGAGCGGAAGTAATATCAAAATAAGCAACGTAAAACATAATTTGTTACATTATATTATTTAACCTTATTCTGTGGCCCAAATGCCCGATTGTACCTACATTCTTATTTAAGTAATATTAAGTCAAGGATTTCTCTTGATACTTGGGTGTGTTTATAGACAGAAATCTCATTAAAATATGGTTAAATTGTCCCATCTTTCTGTAAATTTCACTCCAAGTTCCAGGGTGGTCTTTTAAGAAGTAAGAGTGCCTCTACTAGTGTATAGTGATACCCGCGGCGGTTGTAACTTGTAGTGAGGTAATACTCCAACACTCTCTGGTTTTTTTTCCCAAAAGTACAGGCGCCTTTTGAAGGCTTCCTTCGGTAAAAACCAGCAAAGTGCGAGTCAGACTCGCGCACGAAGGGTTCCTTTCCATTATCGCAAAAAACGGCAAAAAAATCACTTTTGTTGTATGGGAACCCTACTTAAATATTTATTCTATTCTGTTTTTTTGTATGTTTGTTATAGCGGCAACAGAAATAGATCATCAAAATTTCAACTTTCATCTATCACGGTTCATGAGATACAACCTGGTGACAGACAGACAGACAGACGGACAGTTGAGTCTTAGTAATTATAGGGACACCTTATTTACCCTTTGGGTTCGGAACCCAAAAAAAGGTCATCTCGAATTAGTCTTTCTGACAAAGTGACACTTGTTGTTGAAAGTTCAAAATCTTACTAATATTATAAATGCGAAAGTTTGGACGTGTGTATGTTTGTTACTCAATCATGCCAGAACGGCTGAACGGATCTGGATGAAATTCGGCACTGAGAGATTATAGTCAGGAATAGGACATAATTTTTTTTCCCGGGAATATGTTCCCTCGGGATAATTTCGACAATCACGCGAGCGAAGCCGATGGCAGAAGCTAGTAATGTATGAGATTGACAACGTGACGTTTCACTAGTGCTTGTCAGTCCCATACATTTTGGTATTTTCAACAACCTTTATCGCTTATTGAACGTCACTGTGACTTGTGCCTAGAGCCTCAGAACAAGTAACTAGTTTTTTTTTTGTTTCTATCCCGACGCACTATTTCCAAACCCCTGCAACTCCTGAAAGCCAGGATCCATTATAGATGTTATTTGTGTAACAGAACATTTCATACAAATGGGCTATGAAGATTTATTGCACATGCCAAGTTTTTGTTCAGCAGCTTTTTTTCTAGAAATACTAAGAAAAAGGTGTGTATTTTTATAACGCAGGATTGTAATTTAAAAATATATCTAAAATAGTGAAACAATCAGTTGCAGGGATCTATTAAATTTATTTTATGTAAATAAATAAGACTACATTAGAATTTGAGTATGTTTTTATGAAGTTCTAAAACTAGCGCTACAAGGTTAAGTAGTAACACTTGTATTGGTAACTTTGCGCACTACTACAGTTAAAAGTGCAAAGTTGAAGTTAAAGATCAGGTCCTTTCAGATCATACGTCTGAAATACTTAAAGTAGCTATTAACAAAACTTATAAATTACATTATTGGAAAACTAAAAAGCAGTACATAAGCTTGAATAATTTAAAACTTTTAAAACGCATCTTAGCTCTATATAATTTATACAAGTTTTTGATACTATGGACGCAAACAAAGCTTTTGACAATTTCATGGACGATTTCTCTATTTTATAGGTGTACATTACGTTTTCCGGTAAAAAAAATATAAACATCAAAACAAATAAGGAATCGAAATGGATATCTCGAGGAACAAAAATATGCAGTAAGAAACAAAGACAGTTATTTTGGGAATATAGATTAAATTCTGATTCAGTGAAAACAAACTATAAAAACTATACAAAACTTTATAGAAAATTTATCAAGCTAACACAAAAAGCACAAAATAATCATTATATAAATAACGCCCAAAATAAATTGAAAGCTACCTGGCAAATAATAAATACAACCAATTGTGTTTGCCACAGGAGCCTATCATGTGCATTAATAGAGATAATTTGTCGTTAATAATCAGGCATTAAATTCCTTGTTTATGCAACCTGTTACAATTGACGACATAATAAAAATAATTTCCACCCTAACAAACGAATACTGTTGGATACGATGGCGTTTCTACTAAACTATGAGTTTAGTAGAAACGGCATTCACTAAAGGCACCTTCATTAGTGCATATATTACTGGTTGCTTCTGTTCTGCGGTATGTTATTATTTTCTAGGGGCAGTCTACCGATAAGGAACTAGTATTTAGAATGCAGAAGAGATGTACCTATAAGGTCAATGTTATTGCTGTCATCCCTATTTTAAATCATTATGAATATTAAGTTTTCCGTCCTTATATATTTTTGAAACAGCTTTATTTGTAAAAAAACAATCTAAAATTATTTAAAAATCTGTCAGAAGTCAGAAGAAATCCAATACGGACTCAATATTTAAAGATGTGTCAAGTGAAATGTAAAACCGTATCTAATATAATAAAAAAATATGACTGTAATAAAATTTAAAAGGGCAATAAATTAAATATTAATTGAGAAATGTTATTACAAAATTGACGACTTCCTTAATGATGAATTGTTGACTGTTTGGCTTATTTTTATTATTGTTATAGCTGCTACCAAGTATCCTGATTGACGTACTTATTTTTTTTTTTACTTCATTGTGATAATTTTTACTAGCGTAATCAGTCCGACATTTATACATAACATTTATAATAAAAAAATCTGTTGTTGTTCTGTGGTTGGTCATGTCACAAATATTGTAAAAGTAGTACTTGTATGTTTTGTGTTGTAAATTTGAGGGAACACAACGGCACGCAGCCTTGTAGCCAATAGCTGAAATAAGCCGCAGGCCCAATTTCCCGTCTAGCGAAGCGAAAAGTAATTTAAATACCCCGTAATGATTGTTCCATTTCTTTTGCGGCGTGACTGTTGAGTGTCACGGAAAAACTCGCAGTCGGGTGCGACGCAAATTAGGGATTTTCCTCTTATTTCGATATATTTGCGGTATGGCGTCCGAAATTTTCGGAAAATACTCTGTATTTATTAAGAAATTCATTTGAATAACATTTTTAGGGATGAGTGAGAGCTTTCAAAACAACTGTTTGAGCACTTCATGTTTTAGTGGTTGGTCCGCATTCAATTTAAATAGTTTTAGGAATTTAGGTTTGTGCATGCAGTGCAAATAGAATTTTAAAGCTGTAAAATGTCCGTTTCATCGTCGGTTCATATACTCGTATTTTCAAACGAACAATACCTGTTTTTTCAACAACCAAGTAGACTATTAAGGTGCTTATACAGGCTGGAATATCCCATTGCCCTACACAAAATTAGCTTGGTTTAGATTAAAATGTCAAGGGGAAACATTGCCCTTCAACAAAAAACAAACATTTAGTTTACAACAACTTTGAGATCATTAAAGCTCCGTAATCGCAAAGTTTGAGCTCTATTTCAAAGTCTTAAAACTTTTCTAGCCGACTAAACAAATGTCAGAGGAATTCAACTACTTCTCTTTGCCCATAGAAATATTTTTAGCTCCCATTTTTGTTCGAAAACTTTGGACGACAAGCGTGTCAAAGTACCTCCGTACTAAAATATTTTCTTTGTAGAAGCTGTCAAAAGTTACAAACACCTGTCGGGGGTGACATTAGCATCGCATTACATTCGCATAAATGTTACACGTTAACTCGTTTGTTCCCTTTATGACGAGCACATTTACCCACGCGCCAAAATTAGGCCAAATTCCAGTGTCCCCTGCGGCAAATATGGCCGTTTTATTTCGTCACTGTTGATAAAAATCTATCGTGTGGGCTCGTTGACAAGCCGCCAGGCTGGAGGCGCGCCAGAGCATACAACGATGCAGTTTTTTATCCACGCACCAAATTTCCTACGCGGAGTATACTTCGTTTTAATTTACCCATTTTGGCACGTAACGGCGGAACTGCGGATCATTTGTATTAGGAATACGGATAATATGATCTGAGAGGCGACGACTAAATTACTCGACGCCCCTCGAGAGTTAGTCGTTTGCGTTATTATGAGCCTCCACGAAAGCCTTTAGTTCCCTCTGTAAACATAAAGCTACGGGTGTATTTCGGAAAAATAAATACACAGTATGAATTAATTATCTTTATTGTCGATTCGTGCTGTATTATTTTGTGCGATACGCGTTTTGACTTTTATTTTTATTTGCAATGCTGTGAGATTATCACGTATCTGTTTTATCTCTCCTCGCATAAAGAGTCGCCCCGATACGTATATACAATTTTAAGTGATTGATTCGATGTTTTGAGCATGTTTTTTTCAAATTCTGGAATTGGGGAAAAAAAGGTATGAAATCAATTTTACGTTTTGCATTCTAAAGACTTTAAGTTAAATGGTTTTGGGACTGAATTTAATCAAATTCGTAGACATTCTTTGAATAATTATTTGTTATTTGATGTCCTCAGTAATTTTGATATTTTAAATCAAATAAATAAAAGAGAATTTAATTAAGTAATGTATCGTGTGGGTTCGTTGACAAGCCGCCAGGCTGGAGGCGCGCCAGAGCATACAACGATGCAGTTTTTTATTCACGCACCAAATTTCCTACGCGGGGTATACTTCGTTTTAATTTACCCATTTTGGCACCTAACGGCGGAACTGCGGATCATTTGTATTAGGAATACGGATAATATGATCTGAGAGGCGACGACTAAATTACTCGACGCCCCTCGAGAATTAGTCGTTTGCGTTATTATGAGCCTCCACGAAAGCCTTAAGTTCCCTCTGTAAACATAAAGCTACGGGTGTATTTCGGAAAAATAATTACACAGTATGAATAAATTATCTTTATTGTCGATTCACGAAACTGAAGACCGACGATGTATCCGCCAAACCGGAGCTTCTCAGGGAGATCGAGACATTCTATGGGCAGTTGTACACATCGATTAGCAAGCCCGTTGCGAGTCTAGCAAACGACCGAAGAGCTAGATTGACCCGACATTATACCTAAGATATCCCGGACGTCAGCCTATACGAGATTAGGATGGCTCTGAAACAGCTCAAAAACAATAAGGCCGGGTGATGACGGAATTACGGCCGAACTCCTGAAGGCGGGTGGAAAACCGGTCTTTAGAGCCCTTCAGAAGCTGTTTGATTCCGTCATACTCGAGGGCAAAACGCCACAGGCATGGTGCAGGGGTGTGGTGGTACTCTTCTTCAAGAAGGGTGACAATGCCCGGTTGAAGAACTATAGGCCCATCTCACTTCTTAGCCATGTCTACAAGTTGTTTTCAAGAGTCATCATGAATCGTCTCGCGCGCAGGTTTGACGATTTCCAGCCCCCCGAACAAGCCAGATTCCGAAAAGGCTTTAGCACCGTAGACCACATACATACGCTGCGGCAGGTTATACAGAAGACCGAAGAGTATAACCTTCCTCTCTGTTTAGCGTTTGTGGACTACGAGAAAACCTTCGATTCGATAGAGACTTGGGCTGTACTGCAGTCTCTCCAACGGTGCCAGATCGACTACCGGTACATTGAGGTGTTGAAGTGTTTGTACAAAAACGCCACCATGTCAGTCCGTCTTCAGGATCAGACCTCGAAACCAATCCTTCTCCAGCGCGGCGTGAGACAAGGAGACGTCATTTCTCCGAAACTGTTCACTGCTGCGCTGGAGGATGTCTTCATGGTTCTGGACTGGAGGGGGCTGGGCATCAACGTTAATGGCGAGTACATTACTCACCTTCGGTTTGCCGACGACATAGTGGTCATGGCTGAGACCATGGAGAGTCTCAGTAAAATGCTCGATGACCTCAGTAGAGCTTCCGAAAGAGTGGGTCCTAAAATGAACATGGACAAAACCAAGATCATGGTGAATGCCCATGTAACACCCACTCCTATCAAGGTCGGAGATTCTACTCTCGAAGTTGTAGACGATTATGTCTACCTGGGACAAACGGTCCAGTTGGGTAGGTCCAATTTCGAGAAAGAGGTCAACCGTCGAATCCGACTCGGCTGGGCGGCGTTCGGGAAGTTGCGTGGTATCTTCTCGTCCAATTTACCGCAGTGTCTCAAGACAAAAGTCTATGATCAGTGTGTGTTGCCAGTGATTACCTATGGGACCGAGACGTGGTCGCTCACAATGGGCCTTATCAGAAAGCTCAAAGTCACCCAAAGGGCAATGGAGAGGGCTATGCTCGGAATATCCTTGCGTGATCACGTCAGAAATGATGATATCCGCAGGAGAACCAAAGTTACCGACATAGCCCGAAGAATTGCCAAGCTTAAGTGGCAGTGGGCAGGACACATTGCTCGCAGAACGGTTGTCCGATGGGGCCGAAAAGTTCTGGAGTGGCGATCGCGAACCGGAAGACGATACGTTGGAAGGCCTCCCACTAGGTGGACTGATGACCTGGTTAAGGTTGCGGGAAGACGCTGGATGCGAGACGCACGGGATCGGTCAATGTGGCGACGCTTGGGGGAGGCCTATGTCCAGTAGTGGACGTCTTTCGGCTGAAATGATTGTCGATTTGTGTTGTATTATTTTGTGCGATACGCGTTTTGACTTTTATTTGTATGTGCAATGCTGGGAGATTATCACGTATCTGTTTTATCTCTCCTCGCATAAAGAGTCGCCCCAATACGAATATACAATTTTAAGTGATTGATTCGATGTTTTGAGCATGTTTTTTTCGAATTCTAAAATTGGGGTAAACAGGAATCAAATCAATTTTACATTTTTCATACTAAAGACTTTAAGTTAAATGGTTTTGGAAACTGAATTTTATCAAATTCGTAGACAATGTAGTTTCAAATTCTTTGAGTAATTATTTGTTATTTGATGTCCTCAGAAATTTTGATATTTTACTAAAATCAAATCTAATAAATAAAAGAGAATTTTATTAAGTAATGTTTGATACTCGAACCTTTTATTTATTTAAATGTCTGCGTTTACCTAAAGTTTTTGCGAACTAGTTATGTCTAGACTAATTATTAATTTACAAAAAATATTAAAACAAAATATTGTTTTAGTACATTGACATTAAAGTCCTTGAACCTAAATGTAGTTTCATCAAATGGTAACAATTTAAATTCTTGCCCATAATAAATAACGAAGCTGATTAGTCGAGAACATTCAGTTCTGTGTTAAGATGAAGCACTACGGAATCCGTACAAGGTTCCGTACACAAGGTACCGTTTCCTTATCCGAGCGGCCGACAAACTGCAGAGATGTACACTTAATTTGATTCTGTAATGTATAGGCCGTTTAGAAGATTTCTTGGCGGAGTAACGTTGTGTTGTTTCCAGATTAAAACAATTGATGTTGAGAGGTTTTTCGGGGAAAAGAAGATATCATGCTGTTTTTATTTGTGTTAGTCAGATACGAGTATTATGCACAAAGTATTGCGATAATTGTACATAAAGGCATTGGGGTTTCAAAAAATTGTGACACAATAATGATCTACATAATTATCTGCAGCGTTATAAATCTATTTCCAGGATATTTTTGAGATATGACTGTAGTCCTGATAATGAGCAACTTTAACAATGGAATCGAATAGCTGTTTTTTTATATTTATACTATAATAATTAGATTCTGCTTTGCCGCAACATGCCTAGGGTGAGGGACCAGACTAAGAGAGATACAATTCGCTGGGCAGCTTTGTGGCGAGCTGGTGGTGGCCAGTGGCGACCCCACGGACCTGATCTCCAGAGATAAGTCTTGTTTCTCTTCTCTGGCTTGCCTTCATTGGCCGGTTGGAGTGAAAACTGACGGGGATCAGAGCTCTCACCTCTCTCTTGCTTTAATTAGCTGGCTTGAGTGGATTCGCAAGAGCAAACGTGCTCGAAGGAAGGAAATTAACCCAGTAAGGTGCTGGTAGGGATCTTGGCCTTAAGTGCGGGATTGTCCTGATAGCCGTGGTATACCTCTCCACTCCTCAAGCACCTCCGGATATGTTGCCCCCTTGGCGCTATGTCACTAAAGTGCTAGCGACCCTTTATGGGGGCCCATTAATTGAGTGTGCAAGTCACCCCCTGCCATTTTATAGCCGTTCAACAGTGGTCGGGCAGAGGCTGGTAGTCCTCCTACAGTTTTGAGCAATCCATCCACTAAACCTACAAAATCCATAGCCCAATACATTTTCTCCATAATTTGCAATAGTCCTGGACGAACCGGGGATTGCCCTTGGGTGCACTTGCCCAGTGCTTATAGGGATAATCGTCGGTTGGTGTCACATTTTCTGATACATGCCTCTGCGAGTTGGCTTCGGCTCCTCGTACGCCCTTCAAAAGACCGGGGCCCTAAGTTCCCGAGATACACAAAAAAAAAATACTATACATACCATAGTAAAAGTTGTTTTTACCCACTAGTAATACATTTTCATCCTCTCCGAAATTGGCTATTGCTTTAAAAATAACCGTGTGTATATGTAGCTTAATAATAAACAATTAAGCTGTATAGTATTACTTCACTTCATAATTTAATTACAAGTAATAACATATTATTAGGTATTATTATCTTGCCTTTGAACGCCTTCAACGAATATACATAATCTATTAATTCTACATTATTATAATTACGCTAATTCGACCTTTATCATAATTATTATCTTTATTCCGTATCACGCAATAACCTAATTTTATACAAATATTAGATAGTGCTTTTAGGAACTAATTATTTCTAATGTTTTGTTCGAAACGTGAGGTCATTAACGCTTCATGTTATTATACCTTTGTGAATATTTTTTACAGTAATTTATGGATTCCCAGTAATTGTATTACTATGTCTAAATGGTTTATTCATGCCCTATTATTACCTATCTACCTTAATTTTTTGTAATCGATGGGAAACCTTCAAAAGGCGCTTGGACTTTTAGAGAGAAAGACCTGGGAGTGTGCGATTCTTACCTCAGTTAAACTACCCGTAAACTACCCTTTTAAAATACCAGTCCGGTACCCCTTTTGTGCAACGTAAGTTTAGTCCGTGGAGAGACTGTTAAGGAGTCTTCCCTGACTAGAATACCTAGCTAGTTATTGTCAAAAATAAACCAGAAAAGGCAAAATAAGTAAGTAATGAATAAGGAAAACTAAACATTTCATGCGTGTTGGAATCGTCATGAGATGTACTTTGGCTGTAAATAATTTTCATGGTAATTGGAGGTACCTTCCATAACGAAAACCGAATACCATACCATACCATACCAAACCATACCGTATACCATATACTATTCTGAAGTCGGTGTCAATAAACGGAAAAAATTGGTTCCAAAGACACCGACTTCGGAAAATAAAGTTATTTTTCGCTTTATAGAGTTTTGTTTTAGAAGTCAGTTTGATTGTTTTGTTAATAGTTTTTAATCATAATGTGCTTTATATTTAAAATCCAATAAAAAATAATCTATGTTTTATCTAAAAACCAATTGCTGCTTGTCAGTCGGACTATTCTGTGGGCTTAACGCAAGTTTTTACTCATGCTCGATCGCGTTAACGTAAACGTCATTTTGTCTCTTTTTTCTTATTTTGATCACGAAAATATTATTATAATATCCGGAGATTATATCAAAACTAGTTAGGTTCTAAATTAAAGGTTAAATCTACGTCAAGTTAAACTATCGTTTTATGTCTCGACTCAAGATTTCATCTTTAGGTCAAATAGAAAGTAAGACATTCTATTTTTTATCAAAAGAAATATCGAAATCGCCCATGAAACGCTAAATCTTTTAAGATTTTTTATTATTATTTAACGTCTAGAACAGTTTTATTTTCAGGATAAACTGAAACGTTGAAAAATATAAAGGATGTCAAGCTTCCTCTTTGTAGAATCAGAGCTTTGGCTGTTCCCTAAAAACAAAATTAATATTATACAGAAACTTTTTCTTATTAAGTTAATCGTTTCTGTTAGCGCCAATGGGACAAGCAGAAACTCTGCTTTGAGTTTGAAACTGAGTGGACCGTTTTATTTAGTATCCGTTACAGTGAAACTAAAAGTAATTGCTATAGTTTTCGTAGTTTGATTAGGAGATAAATAAATCGTTACAATCACTAAGAGCTGATTTTGCTAATGTCAAATAAGTTGTGACAGATTTTGTACGAAAAATCGGTCTAGAATTCTAAATTATTCTTCGGACTTTCATATCTGGCGTTGGAAAAATCAGGCCTGTAGCAATTAATTTTAAAAAAACCTCATATCCTTTACATTTTCAGATAACTACCAGGATACCAGCAATTGTCCTTAGAACCTGTGCGCCTGAACTGTCTCCGATTTTGACAAGTTTATTTCGACGAAGCTAACGACATATGTGACCGCCAATATGGCTTCAGCCGAAATTGATCTACTGGGGATCTTCTAGCGTATGCCATTCACATTTGGAGTGAGGCCATTGAGAGGCACGGGGAAGCTTATCTCCCTCGAGATCTCGAAGGCTTTCGATAGAGTCTTCCTTTATTCGATCTGCCCAGTGATCTGTACGATTAGATGGCAGACTTCCTGAGGGATCGGTCCATTCAAGTAGTTAACGATGGCTGTCAAGGTCCCTCAGGGGTCGATAGATACTCTCAGCAACATTTTCTTGTTGCACATAAACGATCTGCTAAAACCTTTGGGTATGTCGACGACAACACTGTTGCTGAGATGCACTTGTCCAGCGTATGGGCTACTCCTCCTCAGAGCTGGTCTCTCCGTGTGGCTATTTGGAGACGTCCGCTAAAAGAGCTTTCTCTTTTTCTCCGCTAAAAAGAGCCAATTTCACCCGGCTCCTTCCTTCCGTGGTTTAACCGTGCTGGTGAGGTCGAGCCTCACTTTTGGCCCATACATTGAGGCAAAGGCTCAGCGGGCTGCCAAATTGGCACATTGGTTAAAACCGCGCAAGCGCAAGTTAGATCATGCATGGAGTACTGTTGAATGTACTAATTAACTCTGGAAAGAATCTGCCAAATACCAGCTTGATGCACTTGAGTCGATCGAAAAACGGGCCTAGACGCTCATCGGCAATGAGGCACTGGTCGAGTCAAAGCTCCAGAGAGCCTTAAACATCGACGCCAATTTGCCAGCTTGTCGGTTTTAGATTGATTTCATTTCGGAGAGAGTGCTATGGAATTACAATGATCTAATTCCTACTAGCCCGTTCCATCATCGGACTACAAGACGTACGACGATGTGCCCTCGGTACATGGTTGACATCCCACCCATACGCACTAAACGTTTTGGAAATACTATAATTGTGCCTACAGCTAAGGAGTGGAATTCCCTGCCGGAGTCTGTGTTCCCCGATTGCTACAATCTAGGGGTCTTAAAGTCAAAAGTGAATAGGCTAATACTTCTTAGCAAGCGTGCTTCGCTGTCGGCAACATTATCGTTTACCATCAGGTAAGATAGCGGTCAAGCGCGAGCCTATCAAAAATAATAAAAGAATAAAAATACCTTCACACATGCTCCCTAATAAACCACACAACATATTTTAGAGATATCAGATTCACATTTTTCATTTCGTTTTTGTCAGTAATTTTACCTCATTTTCCTTGTCTCAGAATAACTATCTATTATTATTATTATTTTTATCGCGGATAAGCAGCCATTCAACACTGTCACACCTGATGGTAAACGATGATCTGGTCTTCGATGGAACGCGATAGCCTAGAAATATAAGAATATAAATACTCTCAGACACAGACTCCGGATGGGAATAATTTTGCTCCTCAATTACACACACAATAAAAATATACCCAAATCGTTTTGTGCGTAGTTATAAGTGGAATGTCCACCAGAAGGGTAATGGTGGCGTATCTAAGTACATCTTTTGTAGAACGGATTTGGCGGCATAAACTGTACAATTATACTTGTTATAGACTAGTCACGGATCAAATAAAACAAGAACAAAATCAAACTATAAATAGGTATGCTATAAACTACAATTATTAGCTGTACCTTATCCTTTAGAGAATACTCAGTGATACCTAATAAGACGGCGTGGACTAACGTCGCATGGGACATGTTCAATTGCTATGCATGACTTGTAATATACCTAGAATGCTTACAAATCATTTGAAATTATTTGAATAATAGTGAATGTCACCTGCAGTAACTACTTCGTAGCATTAGTCAAAATTAAGTATTTTATTCGATTCTCTCGATAAATTTATTTATTAGATACTAGCAGTTGCCCGCTAATTCATCCACGTGGCATTCGGTTGATCACGCTCTGTTGAATGGGTAATAATACAAATATGTTTTCGCCGATCACAGACGGATAAGTTTACGTTAGCTATATGTACTTTGAAAAATAATTTAAATAGTAGAGTAAGATACCTTAAAAAAATTTCAACTTCATGTAGGTACGAATATCGAATAACATTCCCAGTCCGCATTTAAAAATATATCCAATAGTTTAGTCAATATAGGTAGTTTGATTATCTAAGCATAGTTTTTAGAATTTTTATTCAAGATTTATTCGATAGTTTCAAACTGCCCGTATGCACTAGTATTGCCAGTATTGTCTTATCGTCGTCCCCACCCAGGATACTCGAATAACGATATTGACTGTTTTTCCCTCTGGGGCAAATATAAATAGATGATCCGCATTACTAACACTTTTTTTTTTTTTCCGTGTTGGAAAATCCTCATTGGATGTCCTCTGCCTGGGGCGGCGGAGGGGACTGTCAGACTCTTACTGACTAAAAACCACCCCGGTGTTCCGTCTCACACCTACACCGGGGATCGCGGGAACTACGATACTTCCGCAACCCCCGGCTAGTGCCGGCCCGCCTATGCGGGCCACGACCTCGGGTTGGGGGGGAGTGAGGTGTTGGACTCCCCCCGCGACGTCTTAGAGGGGCGCGCGTGGAACACTACGCGCCACCACCTCGGGTCCTGATATCTGGGGGGCCACGGACGTCCCCGAGTCCGTCGCCCCTGGACCCATTTAGAGGGGCTGGAAGAGGGCGTTGTCCGCCCTCCGCCGATGCCCGGCGCGTCTGCTGCGGATTGGGTTAGCGGATGAAATCTCCCTCTCCCTCTCCGCAGCCTCCATCTGCGAGACGACTGTTTCGTAGAAGGATACCACCGCGTCCCAGGACTCCTCGCTGTCGACCATAGACTCGATTACGGCCGGCAGTCCATTCCCTCCACTCCATTCCTAGGCCGGGAGTCGGCCGAAGAGCAGCCAGACTGACGAGGGGGTACAGAGCACCCGGCAACCTTGGCCCTCCTTCGCCTCTTCTGCTGCGCGGGTGCGCCACAGGCCTTTCCGCCCGCTCTGTGCCCAGCAGGCCTCCCTGCAGCTGTACAGAGGCTGCAGTTTGGCGCCGCGGAGCACTGGGCCGCCTTGTGGCCGGGCTGACCCCAGCGATAGCACTGCTCGCTGCGGTCTGTTTCGGCGGTACATCGTGCCCTGACATGCCCAATGTCTTGGCAACAATAGCACCGCAATGCCCTAGGTTGCAGCAGCTTCACCCGTGCTGAAACCCACCCCACAAGCAGGCGCCCACCATTAGCGACCTTGTTCGCCGCCACCACCGGGCACCGCACCCAAATCTTGCCGAGCCCGGTTGCGTCGGCGCGAATCTCACCCGTCCGCACGTCCTCGGATGGACATTCGCCGGCGATGGCCGCTGCGACCTCAGCTGGGGTCGTCGAGTCGGCCTGGACACTCGGACGTCCTCCGGGTTGAGGACCTCCCGCAGCTTGGCGGCCAAAATGGCCGCTTAGCGTGGGGCTCTGACCCTAGGCGGTCCTGCTGCCTTATTTGGTGCCGGTTTCGATGCTCCGATGGGCGCCTGTGGCGCTGTCTTCTTCTTTCGACGGCGGCCCTTCTTGACCACCGTCGTCTAGTTCTCCGTGGGGGGCGAATCCGAGGTCGCAGCCACTGTCTGCGAGGTGGGCGTGGAGCTATCCTCCGCGAGCTTGCCAGCCTCCTGCCCGACTCTTCTTGGCTCAACCGTTGCGGCCGCCGGGCCCGGTTTTGTGGGCGCCTCTTTTCTCCGCTTGTCCCCAGCGAGTGGTGGGCGGAGGGTTTTGGCCGGGAGTCTCGCCTCTATGGCCTCCAATCGGGCACCCACCATTTGACCGCACTGCATCATGCAGATGCGCACGATCTTCTCAATATCTGCATCTGCTAGTGCTGGGCCCGATGATGAGGCCGTAGATGGAGCCGACGATGGTGCCAGCGGTGGGCTCGTGACAACAGTGGTTGTCTTCTGGGCGGCAAACTGCCGCTTGAGGTCCTCCAACTCGGATCGAAGACGGCTGTTCTCCTCCCACAACTTCGCCGTCTCCTCCGTAGTTGTGCGGCTACTGAGGACCTCAACCGCCTCCTGGATGCTGTCCAACGCGTCCTTCAAGGCACGCGTGAACGTGCCCTTAAGGTTGCCCGATTTAGTGGCAACCTTCAGGACGACATCCAGGCCGTCCGATACTTGGCGACTGAGCGCCACCGCCGATGCATCCGCCGACCGAGCAGAGCGCCGCTCTCGGGCCTGTCGGGCCAACTCACTAACCTTTTCTACCGCGACAGCCCGTTGCTGAGCCCGCTTTGCGGCTTTCACCTCCGCCTTGTTTGCCTCCAGCAGGGACGTGGTGGAGCCACCACTCTGGTCCACACTCATGTGCCCGGGGTCACTATGCACGCACTCTGCAGGGGCAGGCGTGACGGCCCGAGGCACAAAGCGACCCCGCACGTCGCGTTCCGTCACCTGAGCGGTAGCACCACCCGCCACCGCGCGACCCCGCCTTCTCCTCTCCGTTGACACTTTCGGGGCCGACAGGTTCTCCTCACTCGAGGAGAGAACCAACGACCCCGAGTCTTTGCTGCGCGGTCGCTTCCTCCAACCTTTGGAGCTGCAACCGCGTGAGTTCTGGTCGGACATATTGTCTGCGGGACCTGAGCCTCCTCGGCTCTTGTTGCCGTCGGTGACGGCAAGTGGATCTTGGTCGTCGTGTAAGGTAATCATCGTCGTTTTCCGTTTAGCATGCGTGTGGTCGTCATTGTTGTCCGAAGACATTGAAGGAAGACAGTTGTTGCCCACCCCTGAATACGGAGGGCAGCCCGCCGAAGCGGGGTGGGACTCCCCGACCGCTGAGCAGTCGGGACCCACCTGGGGACGTATTTCGCAAGTGTCTTTATTAATTTTGTTGTTTTTCTTTTAAAGGGTGTGGTCTCTTTTTTTCCTTCCTTCCCACTCTACGCCCACTCGTCCTACCCTCTGTAAGCAGAGGGGGAAGTAGGCGTTAGAAGCCACTAGGCTCATCCAAGAGATGGACCTGCTGACCCATCTCTAGCCCGGTTCCCTTCACAAAACATCCAGGATGATCTGTGATTGGAACCGTGACCCTTCCTCTTGTGTTGAAATTAGCCGCCCACCCCAACTGTCCACCCAACGTGGGTGGGCAGTTGGAGCCGACGTTGCCCAGGGTGCGCCACGTGGAGGCTTTCAACTTGCACCCTCGACCAAGGCACATACCTACAGTTGGCCGAAGGAAAAACAATTAGACCTTAGGTCGACACCAGCGGCCTTTTGTCTCTTATTTATGGTCATCGCGAAGTAAGCGGCTACTGGAAATATATGCACATAAACTAAAAGAAGAAGTTGTTGGGGATGAGAGGTGTGCGTTGCATAAAACTAGTTTCAACTGACCCACACCTATTGAGAATTTCGGCTTCGATAATGTTTCTCTGAACTGCAATTTCCTTAAGTCGGGTTCCATTGCACAGCTTGGGTGGAGTAAGATTTTAAGTTAGATTTTGTGTGAAGGAAGCCGAGCCACTCTAAGTGAGTTTAAAAACATAAATTCAACTGGGCAATTATTAGCGTCGGCTTGTTTAGCTAAGGACACTGTTTCAACTTCATCCCCAACTACTCCAGCTATTTTTATTCATTCACTGCAGCGGCTTGATCGTTTCATCGAGCTAGTACTTATAGCGCGTTCACACAACCAATAATTTTCTTAATCCGTTATATTTGAAAGGTCTCAACTTATAAGTTCGTCGCCGAAGGAAACCATTCTGCAAAGTGTATCGGCAAGAGTCACCTGACCGTGTTCCTCCTCCAACCTCTAACGTAAACAATAATATAAAACTGTTTATCCCTCAATATTATTATCGTGATAATATATAGCCTATAGGTTTACCAGACCTATAGATAATGCATTGGCTTATTTTTTGTCTTCTGTTATCAGGACTGCGCTAAACTATAGTTGAGAACACACTTAATGCAACATTGCTTATCGGGGGATAAAGGCAAATAGCTTGATAATTTATAGCCTATATGTTACTCTGATCTCTAAGGATCTCTGTATATGCAAAATTTGAACAGAATCTGTTCAATAGTTTTGACGCCAATTGAATGCATTGCAGCAGACAGACAAAAAAATAATTTTAGTATCCTTCATTTACCCCGTAGCTTTTACTTTTTCTCAAAAATATTCAATGTATAGTTTTGAAGTCTCTACGTTTTAATTATATGTATAGATATATAGAAGAGAGAATTGAAACGTGAATTGATTGTACCTAGAATAAAATACAAATAAAATGCCTAGTAGGTACAAAAAAAAATAACTTAAGCTTACATGCGGCAAAATCTCAAGCAAGACCTAGTGATTTAAATACATTATGAATATATTTTATCAGAACAGTACAACTACTTTCTTAATGTAACTCGGCAATCATCGCATTGCCGAATTACATTAAGAAAGTAACTGAATGCTAATTTCCATGTCAATCAATTATTAGTTTTACCGTGTATAATAATTTGAATTCAGAACTAAGTACTTTATTGTTGTTTTGTTTTAATTATCGTGTGATCTATATAGAGCTTTTTCCTATTTTTTCTTTACCAGCTTTCCTCCCGAGTTTACAATGAATTACATTAAGTTAAAAGAGTATTAACAACTCTATATACTAGGGCATCTGATAGAAATCCGATAACTGATGAAACACGAAGTTTGCCGAGAGACATTGTTGACACTGTACGCACATTATATGAAAATATAAACCAATATAACTGAGTAAGTTTTCCAAGTTTTCGCGCCACTAGCTTAGATTCTAAGTAGCACCTCCGCGAGACTGTACGACATATCAATGAGGTTTCAAGGCTTTTTCATCGACAGAGCTGAACTAATAGCGCGCACGAGGTAACTTGTAGATCCAGAGTTCGTCAGTGAGTTTTGTACCTTGGCTCCATAATCAGCGCTCAGGGGGGCTGCAATAGGGAAATTCGGAGACGTCGGGCAAAACTGCTATGAGCATGATGTCGATGATATGGCAAGAAAATCTCCAATAACACCAAGAAGAGACTCGTTAGAACCCTGATATTCGCAATTTTCCTTTACGGCTCCGAATCTTGGACAATTCGCTGGGTGGATCGAAGAAAGATTGAGGTTTCCGAGATGTGGTGCTGGAGGAGAATGTTGCGCATATCATAGATAGCAAAATGCACAAATAAATTCATTCTCGACCAGTTGAACATCAAAACCAGACTCTCCACGATCTGCTACCAAAGTGCTAGTCAAAAGTACTTTGGTTACATCTCCGGAAGACAGTCAGATAACATGGAAAACTGGTTGTTGTAGGAAAAGTGGATGGGAAAAGGCCACGCTGACGCTCACCCACTCGGTGGTCAGACCAGATCAGGGCCATTACGGGACTCACGGTGACCACTGCCCTGAGAAGAGCCGAAGACAGAGTGGGTTAGAAGCAGCTCGTCAATGACTCCGTGAAAACTTTCCAAGACGGGCGCAACCTTCAGTAATGAAGACAACGAATAAGAAGAAGACCAATTTAATGACAAACTGGTCCTAAATTTGCGACACCCGCACACGCGAAGTCCGACACGCTCTTGCCCAGTTTTTGAACTCAGAAATTAAATGAAACAGTTATAAGAAATACAGTTTCAAAATAAAGTGTTATTATTTTATTCAAATTATTAATTGCTATACAACTAATATACGTTTCTATAAAAACTTTTTAATTATTAAAAACAGACGTCTAGATCAAAATTCCAGTTTATACGGTTTAGAATAAAAAATAAAGTTTATGATAAATTTCATTAGATATTTCATACATAATTTCATGGACTTTAAACCCGGGAGGGGTTGTTTTACGAATACTTATTTATACATCAAATGGTTTAAAATTACAAACCAATTTACACAGCTAGGAACAAGTTGGGACGTTGGTTAACAGGTCAGTTAACTGTCCCAAGAGTTATCAACTTGTTTTAGCACTTCAACATGCTGTTTACTCTTTCTGGGTTACGGTACTCTAAAATGGTATTAACTGTTGCCAGTTAAGTTACTAAAATTATTGCGTAACTGCAGAAATCCGTCATAAACTATTTTGAGGGATATTTACTGTCAAACATCCAGTAAAAGTTGCTTGGAAAATCGGTATTAATATAAAAAACCTGCCTAAATAGAAGATTAAAAAAAACACGTAGCATACAATTTGTATCATAACTTTATTTACGTATCCCAGTTAAAATTTACATTAAATACAATAATAAAAATTAAAAAAACCCAAAACAAAAACAACAATTTCGTGTCACTGTACATTTATATTTAAAAAGATGATGTCGTGCAAAGAATTGACGTTACCTTAAGTGAAAACACAGCCATAGATTAACGCCTATTTATTAAAACTATTAATTTTACTTTTTATGTAAAACTAACTCACCAAGAAGCTAGAAAAGTGTTTTTTGCAGGCAAAAGAAACGTCAAGGTTCTGGACATATTACAATTAACGAGGCTGATTGCAAGGGGTGGGTACACATCAAAAAATTATTTGATTGATACACGCTGACGCTGAATCATTACTATTGAAAAGGCTTCAAGCTTTATTAGACCCCTTTTTGCGTCGCGAATCAATAAATATGATAACTAATGTGTACCCAGCTTCAGGGCTTTGGGATTTAATTAAAAGTTCTTTACAATTTTATACATCGGATCCCAAATGGTCGTGTAATATTTCTATGTTTTACTAGTTACTGCTTTATCAATATTCCTGAGCCCTTGACACAACATAGAATCATGTGACTTTTCCTTTATCATTTTAAATAAAATGTCGAAAATCAACATATTTGTTTCACAACTTATGATAATTTTATATTTAATTATCTATCATCTTATCAACAAATTCACTTTATACATTTTTGATGATTTTATTAACGTTTCAGAAACGTACAAAAAATAATCATTCTTCCGCGATACATCATTAATGAGGTCTATGGGTATATTATTATTTACTTTTTATTTCTTTTTAGATTTTTCTACAGTGTTCTTATTCTAGCCATTTTTAGCGACTTCTTCCTTTATGACTGTTAACTTTTTATTGAAAGCTCGCTGTGTATTTTTCGTAAATAATATTTCTAACGTTTTTATAGATTCTATTGCATTTTAGAATTCCTTTCCTAAAACCCCCGACGGAAAAAGAGGTGTGTTATAAGTTTGAGGTGTGTTGCTGTGTATCTGTGTGTCTGTGTATCTGTGTGTCTGTCTGTGGCATCATAGCGCCTCAACGGATGAACCGATTTTGATTTAGTTTTTTTTTGTTTGAAAGGTGATTGTATTGAGAGTGTTCTTAACTATGTTTGAATACAATCGGTTCAGCCGTACAAAAGTTATGCGCGTTTTACTGTTTTTGCAAGATAAATGTGTCGGGGGTTGATTAAATTTTGAAATTTTACTTGTTAAAATATTAATTTGAACACAACACATCAGTGATCAGTTTGATTTAATTTTCTCTCCTAAAAATAAAGGCATTCCTACTTTTATTCACTTTATAAAGATTTTAGCATATATCTGTTATAATTTTTATAAAGTGAATAGAGATCAGTCTCTTACAAAAAAGCAATGAATTTCTAGGATTTTCTTAACCATCTTTCAGTTTTGGTACATTATGGGTACTAGTGGAGCTTATTGCAAAACTTATATAGGGATAATCAAGGGTCAAAAGTGCAGTAGTACTTTATCGAAACCAAAATTTTAAACCTTTTTTGGAGAAGAAGGTTAATCATCCATGAATAGTTTAAATACTTTAGATTCTTTGCTATAGATTACATCAGTTGTGACAATTCTTCTATAAAGAACTTTGAGACACTTTAGTTCTGGTACAGTAAGACTGTACTTTTGAACCTTGACTGTACAAACAAAACCTGGTTTCATATGTTTTGTATACATAGTTACATTTTTTGTATGTTCATACAGGCCGTTCCCGATATTATCTACACTTAAGACTAATATCACCAAACAATATTTCACACCGAATCTCATAAGCTCGACAACCTTGATATTTCTTTATAAGTCAGTAATATTATAGTTGCTATTAACACGCCTGTATTGACTACTTTTTTACCTGAAACAATGAAGAAGCAATAATTAGTAATGTTAAACACGTATAATAACGATAGGAATCATCCTAGGGTAGAAATAATTATATTTGGCCCGTCTGTGAGATTATCAAATAATATTGACGTGTATTTTTTGCTTTCTATCAAATCAATAAAAAATTACAAAGATAACGTGCATCAATGTTTACGAGTGGTAAGTCCCCACTCGTAAACTTTGATGCACTATATATCTTTGTCACTTTTGAGTAAAAAGTCTAATAAAACTTGACGTTGCACGTACTTTCAAGTAATTTGTTGTTTACGTGACAAAGGAAAAAATACGTGTCTAATATAATTTAATTAATCTACCTAACGGACATAATAGTAGTTTATGTAGCGGTCATATGATAGGGGTTATCACACGAGTTAAGGTCACACGAGGCAAAGCCTAGTGTGACAATAGTATCACACGAGTGTTTTAATACCTAATTATATGCCGTTGCATACACAATTTTATCTTCACTCATACCGTTGAAATAAAACAAAAGTTGAAACGGAAAAAGTATGTGGTATGGCGGGAAATTTAAATTCTCATTGCGCATGAATGCTCAACGCTCGCATCCATAGACAATGACATTTTTTTTTTACATGAAGTCAATGCCCATATGCGCCAATAAATTAAAAAGTAAAAGAGTGCCCAAAAAAGTAAGTGTTAATATTTTTAAATTTATATTTTGAATATTACGTTGTGGGTGTAGATAAAAGTATTTTTTTGTCATCATCCCTATTGCAGAAACCACACATCAAGTATTAAACGCATACAAATACGATGCTTTTAACCAAATATATAGGTTTTTTGGCAAACCAACGAGTGAATAGTGAAGCCCCAGTTGAAAATAATTTACTTAATTACATTATTTTCGCGTAAATGTTAAACGACCTAAATACAATTTTATCCGTAATGTGCTTTTCGGTTTAATCCCTTGCGGTGAAAACATACATAATCTCACTTTACAATACAAAAACCAAAATCATTTATTGGCAAATATGGGCAAACCATAATTATTTAAATATTATACAATCAGAAGTATGTTATAGTTCTGGTAATATTAGTGTAAAAAAAAAACAGAGCAGGGATCACGTCATCACAAGTTACGTGTAAGATAGAGATCGAGTTAAAACAAATTTGAAAAAAAAACTGTTTCTGTCTATCATAATATATGAGTCAATAATGGTAGGGTACAGTTGGTGTAATTTCAACATTTTGGAATCAATTATTGTGATTTAGGAAATTAAAACACATTGCAGAAAAGTTGTAACAACCAACTTCATATTAACTACAAAGTTATAAAATTTATGAATCATAATATAATAGCAAAAACTTTTCGCAATCATCGTTTACTTTGACGTCGAATGTACATAATTCAACCAGTCTTCTAACCACAAACTTTTGATTAAAAATGTACATAAAAGTCTAGATTCTTATTGAATCGTAAATTCTCAGAATATCTGATTTAAGCGAAACTTTCAGTCTATTATACGAACTTTTTAGGAACTCCTAGCAATGTGAGTTTTACTTTACGCAGAATCCTGTAAACCAGCCAAATAATCCGCCTTCGTTAGTGTTTTACTCCTAAGTATCGATGTAGGCAGTATAAGAGAGGCCTCTATGCTCACCAATGGGCGGATTAAAAGTGCTGTGGATTATGATGGTGAACTTCGATATTAACGTGAGTATGATCATCGTCAGTCGTGGAGGCTCTAATTTACTATCTAGAGAGTTTTTTTTTTATATAGGCCACATAAAAAAAACTTTTTAACAAAAACCATTAAACCGACTTCCAAAGCAAAACACTACAAAGCGAAAATTAACTTTCTTTTCGGCAGTTAGTTTCAAAAATTAAAAATATAGTTACCGACTTCCGAAAAAGTTTTATTTTTCCCTTTTAATTTTTGGTACCTTATATTACCATAAAAATAATTTATAACCTGGCTTCTTATAACAATTGTAACAAGCCTATAAACGACTGGGATACATTGTTTTATTACGGAGCTCCGGTGCCTACCTTCCGGCTTCATCACCAGATCCGTTCGATGGTATCATTTTCATTAGAACCATTTACTTAAATTTGCTTCATTACAGTCCTTTAACTATTGGAAATATCTTATACCTACCCAAAACATACTTCACATTGAGAAGTTTCAATGGCCATCTGTAGCCTAAAAGGAAATGCTTGCCATGTTGATGAAAATACCAAAAACACTAAATGTATCCCTATAAAATTTGAAGAGTTCCCTCGATTTTCATGGGATCCCCTCATCAGATCCTGACTTTGTGACAGTGGGATCACTTTGAGAGTATACCCTTTCAAACAAAAATATAATTTTCAAAACCGATCCTTAATTGACGGAGTAATCAGTGAAAATATATTTAAAATATATATATATATATAACCTACAGGCGAACATAGAAACGCCTCCTTTTTGGAAAGTCGGTTAAAAATGAAGTTCTAACAACGATAATAATTAAAGTGAAAATGTATGTGATTGAACCGAAATATCCGGTAGAATATACGAGACCTTTGACTTCTCGACAATCGATAGAATGATCTAAACAATAATGATGAGATATAATGTCAACAGTCATATTCACATTTCATGTAAAAACTTTAATATCAATATTACTTTTTTTTCTGATCGGTACACTTCTTGGACACATAGAAGAAAAATATCGTACTCACCACTATTATTAGACACATATTTAGACAGCTGCGTGCGCGAGTGTATAGTGATGATGGTGTTCGCGTCCCGCACTACCGGGGGCTCCACCAACAGTATTGACTCGCATCGCACGCGCATCGACCCGCTGGCTGTGCTGGGAACCCGCACCCGTAGGACCCGCCAAGAGCGACGCAGACCGCCTGGCTGGTTGTCTGTCACTTCAGTCTTCTGCCAGGCTTCGGGCTGTAAGTAAGATAATGGTTATTCAAGGAATTGTTTAAGTATTAGACATAACATTAGAAGATGGGTACCATAATATTAGGTGGCAATCTATGAGAACAGTGGACGGCAACCATAAACCCAGATGACAATCAAAATATAAGATGGCAATCAGAACATAACATGGCAATCAGAACGATAGATGGCGATTATAACATTTAAGATAGAAATCATAACATTTACACGGCAACCTATCTGATTATTGTATGACAATCACAATTTATTATAAGGTGGTAAAACATTCGATTCGATCCAGTCGAGTGTAAACGGCAGATGAAGTCCTATACGCTGGTCAGACCAAATCCGAACCTCGCTGAACGTCAAAGCCTCAGAAGCCGTGCATGTTGCTGAAAATAGGAGCAGGTAGAGAAAGTTTTGAAACCGTAATGTGGTTTCGAACCCCAGCATTGGATAATCGACGCGAGGAGGAGAAGGGTAAAATATTAGCAAAAAAAGGTATCGTATTGTCTTTCAATCGGATAGGAAATCAATAAGAGAATATTATATTGTTTCATGGGTGTTTTGTGAACGAAAACTTGTAAGAAAATGAAGCTATGTCACTTATGAAAAATTCCAAAATATCTTGGACTACCACCAGAAACTCGTAGCGGTAGTTCCAAGTACCACATACAATCCTTTATGGTTACATCAGATAAGTCGCTTTAAGTCGATTGGACCTCTAATGGATTATCCTAGGGCAGTGTACAGCAGCATTATTAAACTAATGAAATAATACCCCACTGCAATCTATTCGGCTGCCATACGCCCAGATTATAACTTAATTGAAGCGATGGATGAACCAAATTTAATTTAGTTGTGGCAAAATATCAATTTTATGGCAATGTTTATTTTAGGCTGTTTACAAAATAATGTTGTTTAACGGTAATTAGGTACTTACTATTTTTGCTTTGTTATGGTAAATATAAAAATATTTGTTATTTAATCAGTTTATCGATAAATATACAAATAAAATACTAATAGTGAAAACAGAATCAAAAGTGATCAAACAAAAATTTTAAACCATGACTTGATAAATAACGAAGAAATTTTTTTTTACAAGACTTTTCTATTCCCTGATAAACGAAACGCACAGGACCAATCAGTGTGGCGAGGTTGGAAAGAGGCCTATGTCCAGCAGTGGACGTCTTTCGGCTGAAATAATGATGATAATGATTCCCTGTTATGCCCAAATAGATAACGATTCGATTGCAAATGTCAAATATGGGCTTGACAATCCCTATCGTTAATAGAATTAAATTTTGCCTCACTACTAAGTTGGCAGAGCTCTTTGTGAAGGAGATTACTTCCTATCCTTATTTGAACACAGGTATCGTCGGTGTAGAATCCATGTGGTTAATTATAAATTCTATTCTGTATTATTAAATCCTGTGACTGCTGATGAGAACTGCCTCTTATTAAGCTGGTTGATAATGCCTAGCGCAATACGAATGCAGCTGATGCAAATAATTATCGTGGGTAATTCCTCTAAGTTGATTTAAATAACCTTATTTGTAAATATTTTGTGAAACTGAAAACTATTGGTGTACTAAAAACTATGTACTATAAGAGAAAGGTTGTTTTTCAGTTTCAATAACATGATTCAGTAGACCTCCTATCCTACTATAATCACACTTAATATTATAAAGGCGAAAGTTTGTCAGTGTGTTTGTATATTTGTTACTCTTTCACGCAAAAATTACAAAACAGATCTGGATGAAATTTGGCAAAGAGGTAGAGTATATGTCCCTTTAAACTACTGAGATTTCTATAGTGGCTACCTTCACCAACTTTACGTTATATAAGATGGCACACTATACCATACACACTGTACCGTCTGGGACCATCTTCGGTAGGTCACACCTCCAGAGTACTCGCCCCTGGTACTCAAGAGAAAATGTGAGTCGCATCGTGATTACTCACTACCATTTATCCAGAATGGTACCGGAGCTGTAAAGCCGCTCACAACACGCACCCCAGCACGGCAGTACAAGCGCAAGCACCGGCACCAGCGCACCTTGTTGGTGCTAGCGGATTCAATCCCCGCTAGGGACGCCAGAGAAGTTGGCTCTCATTTCTCCAGAATATAGTCCAGAGTATAGTCTGGAATAGCACGTAGGATACTTTTATCCCGGGAATATGTTCCCTCGGGATAATTTTCAACATTTACGGGGGCAAAGCCGCTGCCAGAAGTTAGTAGTTAGGCAGACGAGATATGTGTGATAGTTTGTGAGTATGGAGGGATGACTCTTTCATGCAAAAAATTATGAACGGACTTTAGTAAAACTTTATAGTGATGCAGCTTGTACGTATAACATAATAACAAATGGGCTCTTAAAGGGAAAAGTGCTCATTCCATGTGGGTGGAGCAGTGGGTGGCAGCTAGAACTATCATAATACCTTTTAAACGACATAAGAATACCCTGCCTGCTAAATATATTTTTAAAAAAACATTACAAAATACTCGAGCAATATTTCTGGAGAGATTGATGCACCATTATTTTGCTAGAGCAAAAGAAACTACCCTCTTACTTTGAATAAGTAATAACTAACTTGAAGTGTCAAGTTAGTTGTCAAATGTAGTGACATTTAATAAAGTTATTTGTAACAAAAACGAAATACGTCAAATTTCAATAAATTGAAAAAGCGAATATCAGAACAGAACATGTTTATTGAAAGCTGTTCCCTGTGTTTTGTAAAACTAAATATCCTGACATTTGAAAAAAAAACACCGTAAAAGCAATTTCCATGTATTGAATGAATGATGGGTTATGATTTGCTTTTACAGAAAATGAAAATTGTTTTGATTTTGTTTTTACCAAAGTGTGACGTAGGTATGAGGCGTTGCACAGAGGAGGTTAAGGGTGGCCTTTTAAGAGGTCACGGGATCCCTTCTACATGCTGATGGTGATCACCGGGGTGGTTTTAATGAGGTAAAAAACCCAACTTCCCTAGTATTGTCCCCAAAATTTTTGGCTACTTTTGAAGGTGCCCCAGTTAAAAAAAAACCGGCGCACCTTGTTGGTGCTAGCGGATTCAATCCCCGCTAGGGACGCCAGAGAAGTTGGCTCTCATTTCTCCAGAATATAGTCCAGAGTATAGTCTGGAATAGCACATAGGATACTTTTATCCCGGGATTATGTTCCCTCGGGATAATTTTCAACATTTACGGGGGCAAAGCCGCTGCCAGAAGTTAGTAGTTAGGCAGACGAGATATGTGTGATAGTTTGTGAGTATGGAGGGATGACTCTTTCATGCAAAAAATTATGAACGGACTTTAGTAAAACTTTATAGTGATGCAGCTTGTACGTATAACATAATAACAAATGGGCTCTTAAAGGGAAAAGTGCTCATTCCATGTGGGTGGAGCAGTGGGTGGCAGCTAGAACTATCATAATACCTTTTAAACGACATAAGAATACCCTGCCTGCTAAATATATTTTTAAAAAAACATTACAAAATACTCGAGCAATATTTCTGGAGAGATTGATGCACCATTATTTTGCTAGAGCAAAAGAAACTACCCTCTTACTTTGAATAAGTAATAACTAACTTGAAGTGTCAAGTTAGTTGTCAAATGTAGTGACATTTAATAAAGTTATTATGTAACAAAAACGAAATACGTCAAATTGCAATAAATTGAAAAAGCGAATATCAGAACAGAACATGTTTATTGAAAGCTGTTCCCTGTGTTTTGTAAAACTAAATATCCTGACATTTGAAAAAAACACCGTAATAGTGGGTTATGATTTGCTTTTACAGAAAATGAAAATTGTTTTGATTTCGTTTTTACCAAAGTGTGACGTAGGTATGAGGCGTTGCACAGAGGAGGTTACGGGTGGCCTTTTAAGAGGTCACGGGATCCCTTCTACGTGCTGATGGTGATCACCGGGGTGGTTTTAATGAGGTAAAAAACCCAACTTCCCTAGTATTGTCCCCAAAATGTTTGGCTACTTTTGAAGGTGCCCCAGTTAAAAAAAAACCGTCCAACTGCGAGACGGACTCGCGCACGAAAGATTCCGTACCATTATCGCAAAAAACGTCCAATAAAACAAGTTTGTTGTATGGGAGCCCCACTTAAATATTTATTTTATTCTGTTTTAAGTATTTGTTGTTATAGCAGCAACAGAATTACGTCATCTGTAAACATTTTAACTGTCTAGCTATCACGTTTCATGAGATACAGCCTGGTGACAGACGAATAAACAGAAGGATCTTGGAATCTTTGTAATAGGGTCCCTTTTTACCCTTTGGTTACGGAACCCTAAAAAAGGTATGAGTATTTAAATACGACGAGTTCCGTACTACATATTATAATGCAGTTAACAAATGGTTTGACATCCGGCATTGCACACATACAATCTGCCTCCCGCTTCTCAACTACGTTGAGGTCAGATTCTAATCTAACCGAATTCGGGTGAGTACTAGTATTTCTCATCGAGTGACTGCCTATTTTACCTCCACAACCCAGTAACTGGGTTAAAACGATACTCTTTGGCAATACAAGTGACATTGCTGCACACACAATAATATTTTCATGATTAATAAAATTAAAAAACCCCGTCACATTGTTATTTCATGCTACATAATTTATCTAAGTAGTAGTAGACACGCTTCGATTGATAATCTATTGAACACGTAATGATGACACGAATTCTTGCGAAAAGACGCCGATTCAAACAGAAATGATAAAATGTCCCATATTTTTTGAACTGCTGAACCGATTTTCTTCAAATATAGCTATGAACACTCCCGATAAAGTCACCTTTCATCTGTTGATGAAAATTTGTGTGTTTGTGTATCTACAAAAATAGAGAAGTATACACGTTAAACTTATAACACCCCACTTTTTCCGTCAAGAGATAAAATTAAAAAAAAAACCAAATGTAAAATGCTAATTAATTTTATTTCTAGGAAACCTCTAACTCTGGCGACTATTTTGAAGCCTATACAGGTAGACGGAAAACCGAGTGATTCTAGTATCCGTTTTTATATTTCCAACGTGGAGCCTTAAAAAGGTTTTAAATGAAAAACCTAAAACCCCGCTACGGGAACATTGATTTTGTTAGGCACCGTTACCTTTGTTATTGAGATGAATGGGATAATATTTATCAAAAATATGTTATGTGTGAATGATTAGGTACCTAAAAACTCGATTTGTTACGTTATTACTTTGAATATATTTATGAAATATAGAACCATTTATTTTTTGAAAGCTGTGTAATATATGGGTAGGTAGATACAGTGGATTAATATAGCTAATACACATAGAGCTGATATATGTAAGATCAGTAACCAAGATTTCGTATTGAAAGAATAAAGAATCCAGTGAATGAAAGAAGTGGTTGACGCCCAAACAAAGTGGCACCGATGGCTAAAAATTTATGTGGAAATCGGTTGCATTTGTATGTGATGAGGAAAATGTCATGCCAATCATGGCCTGTAAGGAGCTGACTGAAGTGATTCATGAAAAGACAGCAAATAAATACGTAGAAGTAGAACTCATACTCAATTTGATGTACTTGTTAAGATGATACTTGATTAAATGTACGTCATAAAATTTGATTTAAAGGTAACTTTATATTAAATAGCAGTATTCCGTTGTCAGGCCAGTGAAGACATGATAAATGGATTACCTACATGTATTCCTTTGATAGTGTGTATGTTTGAAGGCTAGTAGCTCAGAAAAAACCGTTTCGAAGATCGATTGATCTTTGATGACAAGGAATGTCTCTAATTGGGTTTATCCTATAGATAGTCCTTGGGATAACTATATATGCCAATCGTTGTAGGCAAACTTATTAGTACGATTTGTAGAAAGTAACTCTGTAAAATATTGTTTCAATCAGTGCCACGCTGTTTTTATTCGGAATTAAATAGTCAAAGTTAAATAGAATTTGATTTTACGAAAAACCGGACAGAAGTCAAACCATTTTCTTTTCATTTGCCTTTTCGCAGCCTCCTTCTGCGAGACGCTGACCATTGAACGAAACACGGTTGGTAGAGACAGGTCGCTTCCTAGGAAAGTCAATCCCTTTTTTTTTGTTCCGTGTTGGGAAATCCTCATATAATGTCCTCCACCCTGGGTGGGGCGGAGGGGTCTCTCAGACTCGTTCTGACTAAAAACCACCCCGGTGTTTCATCTCACTCCTTTGCCGGGGGTCGTGGGAGCGTACAATCCTTCCGCAACCTCCAGCTGGTCCACATATGCGGGGTCTAACTCGGGTTTGGGGGAAGTGAGGTGTTTGACTACCCCCGTGACGTCAAACACTACGCACCACCACCTCGGATTCTGATGTATGGGGTACGATGGTACTTGGTCCCTAGACCCATTTAGGGGGGCCACCTCAATCCCTAACCTAACCTTGACAACTGTTTAATCATCTACAAAACATGACCGATTATAGGTTGCCTGGAAGAGATCGCGAAACGCGATAAGGCCGCCCGTTTATCTTTAATTCTATATTTTTAATTTTAAGTTTCTTTTGTTACTGTATTTTCTGGTATAAAATAAAGAATATATAAATAAATAAAAAAAGAAATAACCGAAAATCTTTTTGAGTGCCACAATACGAATAGATCATGTCCACATCCAACACGGTATGCACAATATTATTATCTATCAAAGATAAAAACTGCAAGAAAATAACAACCACCAATATTAGTTTGCTACTTTTTACTCAGAATAATGAACCAGGTTTTCAAGTTAATTGATTCATAGCTTTTTAATTAGAACCTGCGAACGACGTTGCGGTGAGTTTACGTTTAATTTTGTTGATATTTTATGGAATATTCGTATAAAATTTAATTTGATGGTTAGAAAAAAGAGTATATCCTAAAATTTTAAAAATAAAGATACTTGGAACATGTCTTCCCGTAATTGGATTATTCGTGGATATCATTTCTATTTCTACTAATAATATTTATAATAGTTACATATTGAAGTTTACATAACCCATATAATAAAAAAAAAATATTAATGTATTGTTCCTTGTTATTGTTTATTAAAAAGGTTCGACAAAGAAATGTAACAATTACCGCCTCATTGCTCTAATATCACACGCTAGCAAAATAATGTTGCACATCCTCAACGAGCGATTGAAAACGTACCTATCAAAGGAGATCGCTCCGGAGCAAGCCGGTTTTGTGAAGGGGAAAGGCACTAGGGAACAAATTCTCATAGTACGCCAGATCATAGAGAAGTCGAGAGAATTCAATAAGCCCATATTCATTTGTTTTGTTGATTTCTCCAAAGCATTCGACTCGGTGAAATGGCCGGTATTGTGGAGGACCTTACTAGATATGGGCACACCAAAACATCTTGTTCACCTTTTAAGATGCTTATATGAAGAAGGCACAGCCTCAGTGCGCACAGATGATGTATTATCTGATGATTTCCATCCTAGTGCCGGCGTACGCCAGGGTTGCATAATATCACCGCTCTTATTCAACGCGTACACAGAGCTGATAATGCGCATCGTTTTGGAGGACTGGACGGATGGTGTGACAATTGGTGGGTATAAGATTGCAAACCTGCGTTACGCGGATGACCACCTTACTTGCAACCAGTGCACAACACTTGGAAGAGCTATTGTCAAGGATGGAACGGGTGAGTTATGAGTTTGGACTTAAAATTAATCGCAACAAGACCAAGGTTATGATTATTGACCGTGTTAGAAGTAATTCGCCTGAAGTAACCCAAATCGCGAATTGCACTGTAGTCCAATCTTATATTTATCTCGGGGCTATGATTTCGGGCAATGGTGGATGCGTGGATGAAATAAAAAGACGTATGGGCATCACAAGAACAGCAATGGACGGGATGCGGAAGATATGGAAGAATAGAAATATAACTAAAGCCACGAAGACCAGGCTCGTGAGGACGCTTATATTCCCCATATTTCTTTACGCGGCTGAACGTGGACTCTGCGAGAAGTGGAGAGACAGAAGGTGGACGCTTTGGAAATGTGGTGCTGGAGAAGAATGCTTGGAGTCTCGTGGAGCGAGTTTCGCACAAACGTCTCGATACTTCAGGAACTCGGCATCAGGCAGCGTCTATTTTCTGTGGTACAATCTCGCATCCTAACATTCTTTGGACATGTTTCCCGGCGTGACAACCAGTCCATAGAACGCCTTGTCATTCAAGGAAAAGTGGAAGGCACTAGACCGCGCGGAAGGTCACCCACACGATGGACTGACCAGATCAAGTCCGCTGTTGGAGGCTCGCTGAATGAGTGCAGCAGGATGACGTCTAGCAGGCAGCAATGGCGAAACGTCGTGAAGCGGATCACATCTGACCCCTCCAATAATACTACGAGCTCATAGCGATCACGACCGCTCTGTCAAGAGCGTACCGGATAAGAAGAAGAAGATTGTTTATTCCTTGTGTAAATGTATTGTTTTGGTGTACAATAAAGAATTAAGAATATGGCTATTAATGATTGGAAAAGAACAAATCGTTAAAAATCATGGTAAGGTCTGTTAAGAAAGAATGACCAGAGAGGTGGCATGGTGTTTTCAGATTCTTTCTGGGAGGCTTTGCGTTAGTGAGATCGGCAGTACCTACTTGGAGATAAGGCCTATTCAGTGTGGTGGGCTGAAACGTCGAGGATCAGTAGTCATCATCATCATTTCAGCCAAAAGACGTCCACTGCTGCACATAGGCCTTCCCCAAGCGTCGCCACACTTATCGGAGTATCACTTATCAGTAGTAGTCCGATATCACCCTCAGTTCACCACAGATAGGAAGTATTCATAACTTTCTTGTTTTACAAGAAAAAAAAAAGTAAATTGGATGAACCACAGTCCATAGATTCGAAATACGAATTCATCTATCCGAAATAACGCAAAAAAGAAATCGAACAGCTAGCATCATATATTTTCCAAATTCTAATTATAAACATTTTAAGGTTTTACTGCTGGGAATAAAGGAAGAGCATTTCAGCGAAATATACTGGCCGTTTTAAAAGGCCATTAGTGAAGATTTAAAGAGTACCTCGGCTGCTTAGAGTCGCTTAACAATGAGCCAACGTAATGGCAAACAATGCAAGTCCACTTCATACAAAGGAGGTCCGTAAAGTGGGCAGTCATAATAATATGCAAGGATAAACCACCTGCATTATTATATTATTAACAAACGTATTTGGAGTTGGCTTAAGAGGGATAATTCTGCCTTAAAGACTGTTCGTGTTGTGACTTTTACGTCTTATTTCAGGATTATAGCGCATAATTTCGTTTAGAATCCAGATGAGCTATTAATTTTCTTTTACCACAATTTAGTCAAAACATACCGAAATTAAGTCGATTGTTACAAGATCTTTTCCATATTCTTCTTATTTTTGTGACAATTGAGTCGAAATTAAAATTTTCGGGCCTTTCCTGATTCATGAATAATAAATTATTCATTATAATCTAAAAAACTCAGTCACCCATATTTATTTTATCCGTATTGATTCCCATACCTTTACGGCACCTGTGACCTTTATCAGGCCATCCATCTAACTGTTTGTGGCTTTAGGCCGTCCCACGCTCTACTACCAATTAAAACCAAGGATAAAATAATCTATTTTTAAATAGACTCATACTTTCCAATCTATCAAAGACTTTGAATTCAATCAACTGTGATCATAATTGAAAAAACCCCAACATAAAAGTAATCATGAAATAGTTTTCATTCTAACTTTTCCTTCGAAAATCTATGAATTCATATTTGGAATAATCTTCTTTCTGCCAACGGGAATTACAAAATATAGGTTGAAAGACTATTTACGAATCAAGAGACTTTAGCTGAGAGAAATTGGAAATAGGTCGTTCGCTAAATTAAATCGGAGCATTTTATAAATGTTAATAATAGTCGGAAGGTCGTGGTTTAATCATAAAGATATTTTCGGTATCATGACAACTTATTTTTGTTAAACAGGAATTTATTGAGTCCGCGTAAAAGAATGAAATCATCCCAAAGGAATGTTTTCTTCAAGGAAAGTACGTACTCCTGGAATAAAAAGTATCCTATGTCCTTTTCTAATGTACAATGTATCTCTATACAAAAATTCGTTAAAATTGACTCAGTGGTTTATGTGTGAAAGTTTAACAAATTTAGTTTATTAATATGTCTAAATATTAGAACCACAACACAAACAAATTAAGCGCCTATAATTATTTCAGCTAGAGCAGCTGAAATAATTATAAGCGCTTAATTTGTTTGTGTTGCTCACAACTTTAAAGAGTTGTCTTATCAATCAAATATATATTCCCAATAAAGTATTCCCATCTCAATACGAAATGTTTTAATTTAATGAGCCACCTATACAAAGTTAAGAGGACATTTTATTATTCTGAACCTCTTCTTGTAAATCATAAATCATTTATTTTGCAAAGACTGTGGGTACAAAATAAGGTGTTTACATTTTAACAAATAGCTCTTCCACATTCTACCTTACGGCATGCAAAGGTAATAAGTAGGTATATAAGTTTCTAGATCCACTCAGTTGAACAAAAAAACAAAAGTACACAAACAAAGTACAGTGGATGGAGGGAACCAATATCATTCATGCATGAATACAATAAATAAAACAATAATCTAATTCTAAAATAATATAAATAAAATAAACAAAATAAATTATTAAATTTGCACCAAAATTAATAGATTACCATCATTAACATTATTAAACATTATTATTATTTAACATTATAAACTCTTATCAGTCAAAAAATCATGTACTGAATAATAGCATTTATCTATTAATAATGATGTTAGCCTCTTCTTAAATATACTTAATGACTGATCTTTAATAGTATGGGGATTTTTATTATATATGACGGGCCCCATTGACAAAATACTTTTTCTCAATAATGCTGTTTTGTGCCTACCTGTGTACATTAGGTTTTTATATTGTGATCTAACAGATCCTGGTCGTGTTCGCATATCTTCCATTAGTGTAAATAAGTGTCTATTAGTTCTAACAAATATTGCAACTTCAAGTATATACAAAGATGGAAAGGTGAGTAATTTTAGAGACTTGAACACAGGTTCACAGCTGTCGGTATTATTAAGACCAGTCATTGATCTTATGCAACGTTTTTGAGCTTTGAATATCCTCTCCCCCTCAGTACAGTTACCCCAGAAAATAACTCCAAATCTCAAAACTGACACAACGAGACCATGGTATGCTGCCAGCACAGTGCGAGTGTTTATTTTTTTTGATAAGTTATATAGTACGTATGCTGACTTACTTAACTTCTTACATACTTCCTCAGAATGCGGTTTCCAAGTTAGTTTATTATCAATTAAAATACCGAGGAATTTTGTAACATTTGTTGATTCTACTTTTTGTCTATTGAATTCCACATCATAATGTTCAGCACGTTAGCGCTGATGAAAATGCATAATTTGTGTTTTTTGGAGATTAATGATTAAATTATTTTGATTTAGCCAATTAATTATTCTTTTCAATGTATTATTAATGTCAGTTTCGTAGTAATCTTTATTGCCGCATTTTACTATAGCCGTACTATCGTCTGCAAATAACACCATAGGTTGTTGAATGTGACGAGGCAAGTCGTTAATGTATAAAATAAATAACAAAGGTCCAAGTACACTTCCTTGGGGGACACCAAATTTGACTTCTCTATAGTGAGATAGATATTTATGTTCTTTTTTTGTTTTTACACATATCCTCGATATTTCTGTACATTGCTTTCGATTAGTAAGGTATGACTTTATCAGACTCAAGACATTTCCTCTGATGCCGTACGTGTAAAGTTTGTTAACGAGAGCGTCGTGGTTTACGTAATCGAATGCTTTCGTCATATCAGTATAGATAGCGCACACGGGAGTTTTATGGTCAACACTTGGCATTACATTATTCAGCAGATCGTATATTGCCATATTAATATTTTTATGTTTTCTGAACCCCTTTTGTTCATCACATAAAATTTTATTTTTAGTTAGGAATTTATCAAGTGTCTCGTATATAATTTTTTCAAAAACTTTGGAAAACACAGGAATTAATGCCACTTGAGGAGCATAATCCTCTCAAATTGGATGCCTGTATGACATGACAAGGAACATACCTATTCTCTTCGGACTATACTCAGTATATTGTCAGTACAACAATAGACACGCTATGACAATGTAAAATTCATCTTGATAATAGAATTATGTTCTACATAAGGAGGATACTTTCAGAACATATGAAACGTTGTCAACTTGTAATGCCTGAGTATGCAAAGTACTGAGTTTATCAAGGCAGATAACTGAGCTCAAATTTAAACAAGTTATGTATTTGGAAACATACAATAGTAGGTACATTATTGCAAAGGCCGGGCAATAGGAAATTGCAAGTTGAGTATGAGAATGGAGGCCGAGCCGTAGGCGAGGACTTAACTTATACGAGACAGGCAATTGCCATTTCCGCCGAGGCCTAAATGATGCTTTTCTCAAAAGAATGCAGTGAAATAACACATATCTTTTATATTACCTACACATTTAATTTATTAAAAGTTACAACAACATTGCTGGAGCGTTGTAATGTTCCAAATTCAAAAAACGCTCCTGCAATGGATTGGGTCAACATTGCTTCAGCGTTGTAATGTTCCAAATTAAAAAAAAACGCTCCTGCAATGGATTGGGTCAACTTTGCTTCAGCGTTGTAATGTTCCAAATTAAAAAAAAACGCTCCTGCAATGGATTGGGTCAACTTTGCTTCAGCGTTGTAATGTTCCAAATTAAAAAAAAACGCTCCTGCAATGGATTTGATTTTCTTTGTCCGTAAATTCGATACTTCGCGTGTTCTGTTTTCGAAAACAATGACAATTGTTCCATGCATGTTTGAGAAAATATACCTTCTAATAATTAAGAACTGATTGCTAAAATCCATAATCAAGAATATCAAATAATAAATTTTATAAGTATTAAACATAATAATTCCTTAGAGAAGCACAATGCATCTCAATCATAACAGTTCAAGCCAATGAATTTGTCTGTAAGTTCTGCAAGTGATTATAGCCATCGAAACACCATTGGCTCAGCTGACACGATTAGGGGCTTAGTTCGACGAAACTATTAATGAATCTAAAATTGCATTGCAATTGCGATCTTCCTTTATGAGTGGATTCTAGCCGTAAACCCAATCACGATCGAATTAAGCAAATTGATAGTGAAGGCAGTTGTGTACGAACCTTTTGTAGCTCCTCGTCGATGTACCAATTAATATCCGACGGTGGCAGAGAGAAATCGGACGTGCAGTTCAGGAACACTTGCTCCCCAGGTTTCAACAATTTGGGCGCTCCGATTATCACGGGATCCGCCTGTGGCATAGCTGAACACAAAATAGATTTGAAAACATCGCACAATCCATCATCTAGGTGTCATAATTTTGTTACAAACTTTCACTAACCAAATAGAACCGCCAAGGGAAATCGAGTATCGCAAAGTCCTTTGCAATCGTAGATGGCTGCTGAACTAATTAAAAGCCTTAAATTCGAGTTACGCTATTGTTAGGCTGAGGCCATATTGATGTCGGTAGTGGGCGGTTGGTGCTGTTCAGATAATTGCACCGATAAAACTCGTGGTTTTAGAGGCGAGCGTGGTACGGCTATTAACGAAACCTTGAACTAGACGCTGTTAATGTCATCGATGTGCCCTCAGCCTTAAACGAGTTATTTTACGTGTGTATTATGAACATAATATAACTTTAAGACATTTTTATTTCTTATAATTTCGTTATTAACTTCCAAAAACATAATATCTATATGAATATTTCTTTGTGTTAAGAGATAATGTAGGTAGATAGGTAGACAACTCACATTGCAAAGCTAATCAGTTCCCTTTGTATGTGGATGTGGTATGTATTTGCAAGTGTGTGGGAGCTTGGGGACTGTCGAGTAAGCTACTTAGCGACAGTGAACTAGTACAGTGTGTACTTGTAAATAAAATAAATCTTCTGACATAAGGACTCAGTGGTAACAAGTTGTCTAGTCTAGTAGTGACTTTAGAATTATAGTCGTACCAATCTAAGAAGTCGCATTTGACAGCTATAAAAATACTTAATAATAATTAAACTTGATGCTTACGAATGATACTCGTTGTTATAGTAATTAATTAGGATTATGATTTAGATTTTTCAATTTCGTACTTACAACTTTATCGCGGCATGTGATATGAGAAACGTCATCGGACTTTTTATATTGTCACGATTATAACATTGTTGTGTATAGTAGGGGAAATTTTATCAATTGTGTCTAAGATATATTGCATTAAGACCTTATTATAAACCAATATGTATCTGAATAATTATTTCTCTAGTACCATTTTTGTCCCATTACGTAATATTGGAAATAATAGATTCTTTATTCACCATAATGGCTGTCACAATAAGTTATTTTTGAGACTCTGACGACACGTCAATGACTTTACTCGGCCAACCTATTTATAATAGTGAAGTACCTATATAAATTAGGGCAATAGAAAGTAGATGAGAAAATGGATAACAATTTCAGAGGGTTTGAAAAAAGGTCACGGTGTAGGATTTCAAATGAAAGCTTCTTGAAAAATAGGATTATAGGTGTACTCTGTGCTTTAGTAATCTTAAGCTTTTGAGGAAAAACTGAATACCAATTTATATTTACCTGATCCAGTTATAAGATCTAGAACAAAATGAGACCTATGCTTGCATATGACAATTCCTACCGTACGGTAGTATTTTCGATTCCATTATAGGTGTACTAAAATTTCCACAGAATGTGAAAATTAGCGTTCCTGAGGCAAATTCTGAACTAGTTAGCTGAATTTCAAAGGTAGCCCATTTCATATCGTATTAGTTTGAATAATCTAATGGAATTAAGAATACTAATCATAGTTAAATATGTTTGTAATTATCGCGCTGGTATTTCTTAGAGTGATAGACAGAGAAAGGTGTACAGTTATTTATTTTCTTCAGTACCTAAGTGTTAACCTAGGAATAAAGCTCATTTACCATATCTTTGATTCTCCATTAAAGCGACCGATAGAATAATCTACATTGATCAAAGGCTTTTTTTATTACTTTCTCAAAAGCCAGCCAGTAGTCTGGATGTAGATATCTTCTATGTTGGTGGAGGGAGTATCCTGAGGGAACCTACAGCCTTGTTGCATAAGGATCTCGCCATCTCAAAGGTGGTGACATACGCTCGCGCTTCTCGGTATGAGGAAACGAAAATAACACGCCCTTAAATGTTTCCTTGCGAATTGATTGCAGAATAAAGCGAATGTTTCCATGCAGCGGAACATTTACAGGTAAGAATTGAGTCTAGATTAGTGCCTGGTTAACATCTGCTATAATAATCTAGTGAAATATTGGTTCTTACTAGAGACCGGATTATATGCATTTGCATATTTAACCTCTTTTTCCGTTTATTGCATATTTTAACTAAAACTAGTGATGGTGCATATTTTCGTACAAATATCGAGGTAGAATCAACTATTATTTCCTTTTTTTCTTCTTATATTAATGTTTTGAGCAATAGAAGACATATTCTTACTACCGAACATTTGGAACAGTCACTGATGTTTATGTTTACCTACAAATACTAAGTAGTAAATCTTCAGATACCTTTTTTTATAACATGGATTTAGAAAATAAATAATAAAATCAAATAATATTCACAGATTGTATGTGGTTTTTAAAAATTAAATAACTAATAATAACTGGGTCATACTCAGAAAAAGTGTACATTTGGTATCTTTTCTTGTCCCACTGCTTCATATTAAATTAAATATCTAATATAATGATATATTTTCTTTTTTTTCCCCTTGCTGTTATATTAGTCTATTAATATGAAGATTTTTTTGTTACTTAAACTTTAATTTTCATTAAAAGAGTATATTTTTTGAGTGTCAATTTTTTTTAATAAATATCATCATACATTTTTTTTGTGCCCCAATGACTATAACACATTTTCAGAGATGAATTGTTACGAATATTCATCGCTTTACTTAATATTGACTATAGCTATATTATTCCTTATGAATAAAGTTACTAAATAGGACCAATTTTATTCGTTAATCATTTATAGAATAATTTATTTTAATTAAACTAATCTTGTCCCAAAATTATGAAGTTTCGTTACTCAGGATTAGTAACACGCAATAAAATTTAAAACGCAAGTATATAAATTGGTTTAAATATTTATTTATTTATTTATTTAAAACTTCATGCAGCATACAGATACATAGGCGGACTTAATGCCTGAGGCATTCTCTACCAGTCAACCAACTATTCTGGCAAGACTATTATCTACGTCAAAATTACTGTCACGGCAGCCATTATGTTTTCGCCGTTGTCGTGAAGTCAAGACGTGTATCAAGTGAAAATTTACAAAAAAATCCTCAGGGTGATAAACGACTATTATTGTGGTAAGTTTATTATATTTATTATTTACTTACTATGTTATTTTCTTATTTTTTGTATTATCTGAACGAATACGCTCAGTGCCTGCGTGGTAAACACGTGGTTTACGTAAAAATATTTTTAGAGGTTATAATTTCTCAGAATTTATTGTCAGTTTCGTTATATTGCGTTACGTTACGACATCAGTTTACTATACCTTATGTCATCAGTTTCGTAACGAAGATTCTCAGAATCAGTTTAGTAACAAATTTAAAATGTACACTTTTTCTGAGTATGACCCAACTATGTCTTCATTACTTGATGTTGCATATTTTACGCGATTTTCATGCATATTTCGAACTTTTTATGTTGCATTAAATCCGGTCCCTAGTAATTACACATCAGCATAAATAACCATATCCTATATCATATTTAAAAATACAGGAGTGAGATTATTAGACCCATAACAAAATCAGATCCCAAATAACTTTATACGGTATCAGATACTGGTTAATCTTTCGTACCAGGAGATAATAAAATAATGAGGTTATTCCGTGACCGTCTCGTTGATTCTACGCTAATGCATCTTGGGTGCTTTCGTAAGAAAATATTTTAGGAGATATTTTGCTAACGGTAATATTTTGGCCTTGGGTGGTCCATAATAAGTATATTTTATTTTAGAGGGATAGAAGATAGTTACGAGTGTGTGTTTTTTAAATACATGTCTAAAATCATCATCTTCCTGCCCTTACCCTATTTTACTTGGGGTCATCACAACACGGTTTCTTTTTTCATGCCGTCCTGTCCCCTGTCACGCTATCACTGACTCCCTTTTTCTTTCATATGACTCTTCACTCAGTCTCAGATCTTTTCTTTGTTCTTCTGCTCTCTCTCCATCCATCCACATATTTTGTATTCATAACTCTTTTAGTAACATGCGTTTCATCCTTCCTCATCATCTGACCATATCAGGAAAAAAGGTTTCCTATAACTTCTCTGTCACTGGCGCCACTTTCAAACTTCCTCAAAATACTCATTTCCTAATATACTCATTTCTCACTTTATTCGTTCACCCCGCACATCCATCTTAAAATTCTCATCTCTGCTACATACAATCTTTTTGATGCTATAAAAGGTATGAAACAAGATAATACTCGTATTCTTATACTGTGATTTTTAATTTCGTAGACTAAACTGACAGCTGCCAATGACCTTATTTTTTTTTAAATGTTGCAAGCGCGGAGCATAGTGTTGTAGGTAAGGCTCAATCATAAGTGATTCATCGAATCGATGTGACATGACTCCTCAATTTAAATTCACTAATTGGTGTAAATAAATGTTTTATGAATATAAACGTAATATATTTAAATGTAACAGTATTCATACACATAGTACATACAATTTTATTGCGTTAATATGAAATCAACAATAAAATAAATGCGATTGATAAAATGAAGTCTGACATAAATGAGTAGAAAATAAATAAGGGTAACTGGTTTCTAAACATTTTTTTTGCCAAGAAATAGTTTCATTTTCGATCTACTTCGATTCCCGATTAACTTTCGATCACTCAGGGTAGTTAGTGTACGACACTTATTTTATGTAACGATTAGGTGACGACCCCCCATATGTCAGTTTAGTCTATGAAGCCAAAAAAATAATAAAAACATCACTGTATAGATGATAGCCGTGGACCACCACCTTACCATAAGTATTCCTTACTATTGCTCTAATGTATTATTGTGTAAACAACCCGCAGCTATAACAAAACAGTTTACTTTTCTAACATTACAAAGCATGTATTCCCGAGGAAAAGTGTACCGATGGTAAGCCCACATTTCACAAGTTATGTGTAAGTCATGTAAGTAATTGGGTTCAAGCTTATTGCACAAATCTAGTCTCCAGGCTGCTTCTAGGAAATTCCAGATTGACAAATCCGTCTCCCTCTCCCTCTTTTCCCAATCCAAGAATTAGACCAAGGACACTTGCTTTTTATTTTACCTTTTCCCCAAAATCGAGCTCTTCTTTAACCACTTTCTCTTATTTCTCACAGTAGTGTTTCGCTATAAAGTCTCGTCTCACAAACTCACATTGTATAAAGCACCTTTAACAATTTTAGTTCCTCTCAAGCGAACTCCACTAGCTCAGTTCAGTTCTCTAGCTAGAATCAGAACAGAAAAAACCACGGTATAGAAAACAAACGCCCCGTTACTCTCACAATGAAAACTTGCTTTTGTTTTAAATCATCTGTATTCTATTTTTAAAAACCACAAACCAGTGTAAATAAATCGTTCATCATAATTAGCATATGATCGTATAATATTTTTATTTGACAGTTAAATGGATGGAACTTGAATTATTGGGTGTTAAAATTATTATTTTTATAGTTCTCTCTCGTCGTAACAACGGAAACCCATGTACATAAATATTTATACATAAATTTTGTATTTATGTTTTTATAGTAGAAAGTGTTATAGCCAATAAAAAATCTGTGTTTCTAAAATAAGGAGACAAATAATTAAAAGTACAAAACTCGAGGCTGGTTTTTTTTTTTATTAGGTACTGATTTCCAATTATTTTTACCCCACTACGGCAAAGCAAAAGGGAGGGTTATGTGTGTATGTTCATCTGTTCCTTCGTCACTTCTAAACTACTTCTCATAATTTGACAAATGAGGTGTCGTTGGAAGCGTCTTGTTGTTCCGCTGGTCGTGACGTCACATTAAATTGAATATGGCGCCCTCTCTCAGGGGGCACGAAGTAAAGAGCAAAAAAAAATTCACCCCACCCCATCTTGTGTGGTATTATCGAACAGGGATTTTAAAATGAAGTAAGAGTTTTCTACATCATATTTTTGTCAAGTGTACCGTTTGCGAGATATATCACGTCAAAGTCATGAAAACTAACTTCTTACACAAATACGGCGTCGCAAAGTTTTTGTTGATCGGTATGCTAGTATGTAGGTATACATGTATGTTTATCTGTTACCTCAGGTTCTGCCTTACCTTCTAAAGAGCATTACTTAACAAGTTTGCTGCCAAGGACTCGACTCTTTCTAGGCTTTTTAATTGTTTCAGTAATTACGGCAGCGAACGTGTTAATAAACTACATTATTATAAACATAACTTTACATTTTAATGAGTAGGTATGTAAATAATAATATATAAGGTATGTAAATAATTAACCGTTTCAAAAAACTTTTCTGATGCTCCATTTCCCTTGGATTTGAAGGTACCAAATTTTTTAAGAAAAATTTGGTACCTAACATTATAAAGGTTGTAATAGAAACAATGCAAATATATAATCAGCTGTTCAGTACATTGGTCGAGTTAAATGTATGCGGCAGTTGATTTCTTTTCGTGATTTCATGGTTGATCCCATACTAAGAGTTATTCATAGATATTGATAATTACAATGAACCCTTTTCAGGTTTTGCTTTGTTTTTCTAACACCTTGTATAGAAAGGTTTCAAATAACATTCTTAGGCAGACAATGCACCAAGCTGTCCGATGACGTCACTCGTCCTAATTAGCATACCGTAGGCACTCTAGGCACGTTTGATTGACTATCGCAGTCTGTAGCCGCAGTATCGGGTTACAGACTACAGAGCTTTCTCCGCAGCCTGGATACCTAATGCGTTGTTTGCCTAAAGAAGGTCATATAACATGCTAGCTTGTGCCTGTTCTGAGAGCCTGCACAAGGAATACTGATCGTGTTACCTTCGATTTCTGAAATTCTGGCCGAGTCTATGATCAGTAACTGTGCTGTCAAACCTGTTAATGTTAGTTGCTGTGACTACTATGCCAATCAAATAATTTGACTTCAGGTTGCAGTGCATTAGCAGGGTTTCAAAAACCGAGGTAACAAAAGAGGTAACAAATTAAGGGCGTCTATATCATAAAAATACATAAATTAATATTGTGTCTGTAAGAGTCAGTTCAGCTACACATTGCAAGTAAGTATGACTAATAGCCCTAAAACCAAATGGGTATTACCTTTAAACAGTCTAAAGTATGATTCATACTTAACGAAGGGCGACGGAGCACATGGAAACTTTTAGAAGCAAACGAAACCCAAGAGTCAAGTGATCTCCGTCTACGACCGTCATCAGTAATCCGTGCGTACATTACCGGAGCGCATTCACGCGAACTTAAGCGGATTCTGTCAGTCAATAATTATGGCTCATATTTGCATAATCTATAAACATCTGAGTCTTTTAACTGTCAAGCTAAAATAAACCTTCACTATCATAAATGTAAGTGTCAATATCCTATGCGCTCCGACGTATGCCGTCAAGTGTGAATCGCTCAAAACAAATCTAATATCAGCAACAACAGTCATATGTTTCGTCTTCCTCGCTATCTGGAACCTTTGGCCTTCAGTCGACACCTCGCAGGTGTAGATTCCGTATTATTATATTACTCTTTGAGGTGTAGGCAGCCCTCGTCGAGATAGTGGGAGGCATGACCCTGACCACGCAGTAGTCTGGCTGGCATTCACCGCCTTGAACCATCACGTCTGATATGTTGAAGAGACGGATTGATGACTGTGGATAAGGAGATTCGTGTGTTATTCATGTTTTAATAATGTTTTTTTCCATGTTTACTTATGTAGAAGGCTAGGCCTTTGGCGCAGGCCACATAGAAAAGGCGTTGGGCGTGGACATGGCGCGGACGGCTTCATATTCCATTGAAATTTCATACAAAATGCATGGCAATAAAGCGCAATTAGATAAGGCGCGGGCGCCGGAATAGCGCGTCATAACCACGTCGGATCAAAGATATACCATGTGGCATAAATTGCGCTTCATTTCCATGCATTTAGTATGAAATTTGAATGGAATAGGAAACCGCCCGAACCATGTTCGCGCCCGACGCCATTTCTATGTGGCCTGCGCCTTAAATGGACTAGGACTAGACGCGTCAGCGGAAGGCGTTGCCGTGGCTGAATACTGGGCCATTTAAGGTATTTAACTAAAAGACACTGTTTGTCATCGAAACGCCAAGAAAAAGCTATTGCATAGCATTTTTTATCGCGAATTGTATAGAGTTGCAAAACCACAATATTTTAATTTTATCATACTCCTAAAAATTTATTAATAATAAAATAAATCTTTTTCTATGTATATCCAGCCGTTGGCGTCCGAATCTGAAATAAGTAAAATAAAAGCCAGCAGACCAAAAATTTGCTTTTATTTAGTTTTAGTTTTGAAAATGTATGCCGTAAGTAATTTCTCTTTCGAAGTAATACTCAAATTTGACAAAAATTGCTATACTTGCATATTAAAATATATCAAAATGTAAAAAAAACTTCTATTTATATATATATATTATTTTATAACTTATAATGAACAAATAAAATTATGTAGGTTTTACAACTCTATGTATGTCGTTCTTTTATCAAACATATTTTACAACGCCATCTAGCGGTGAGAGGAGTCCGTGTTCCCGTCGAGCCTGTCGCGACACCCAAGTCAAAGTATCACCGCTGTGCCGGTCGGAGTGGGGGGTGTTAGGTTATTTTCGTTACGGAATTTCTGGATTCGGTTTCCACGCTCAAGGCCCACGATAGAAGCATGCAATAGCTTAAAATAATTAACTTGGCACAGATAACATAATACTAACATAAAAATGCCTCATCCCATACAAAGAAACCGTGCTGACGTAACTAGTGTTTTTCGTTTTTTTAAGATGATTATTTTTATAAGTACTTCGATCGCGTTCGGTTCCGTTCCACGGTTATAGATGGTGTTAGCATTAGGCGTTTCGTGACATTTTTTTTTCTTTAAATACAGTGACGATTTGTTTTATAGTGTTTTTTGCACGTTTGTACAGTATCATTGTACCAAAATGTGTTACAATATAAATTAAAAATGTCGAGGGGCATGCCTCAGAAATTTAAAACCGCGCCATCTGTTGGTCTCAATTTTAAATGATCCTTTCAAATAATCTATGAAATGTGAATTAAGAGCCTAATATTCCATAACTTTGTGGAGAGTTGATTAAAAAAGAACATACAATTTTCATGATCAATTCAGAAAATGTTAATTTTACACATAATTCAATAACAAATCCGTGCATAGCGCGCCATCTAGTGACATTTATTGGAACCAAATTTTCTTTGTTAGCGCTGGGACCTCGTTGCACAAGAATGTTCTTCTGACAAGTTCCGATCAAGCTTTCATCTAAGTCGAAGCTTCTGCAACCAAAATTACAGCGGCTTAGTGCGATAGGTCCTTTAGCAGTTTATGGATCTGTTTGTACCCGACTGCCGAAGGAGGGTAATATGTTTTTCAGTCTATGTATGTATGTTTGTTTCTGTGTGGCGTTACAGAGACCAAAAGCATTGGCCGATTTTGATTATTCTTACGTCAATCGATTCGTATTAACCCTGCGAGTGTCACAGTCTACATTAAACTTGGAAAAAAAGGGTGGATTTTGGGCGCCATTTTCTGGGGGAGGAAGTATTTTCTTTCTTTCCTAACCCATCGTGTGGGGTATCAAAATAAAGGGTTTTAAGAAAAGATTTAAAAAATATATAATACTTATATGTTTAAATGTACCAAATTCTAAAAAAAATAATAACTAAAAGGTTAATTAAATAAATCAAAAAACTCGACTGCTTAAAAAGCGAACTAAAAAGACGTAAACAAGAAGAAATTCATGCTGTGCAGTCGAAGGATACATCTGGTTTTGGTCAGCCAGCTCGCGAATAGGCAGAGGTGTCATACCTCTGCCGGTGTGCCGCAGGGTGGCGTTTTATCTCCTCTTCTCTTTATTAATGCTATCACTCAACGAATTTCTTCTTTCTATCACCTATATGCTGATGATCTCCAAATTTATACCCAAGCCCTTCTTGTAGAGTTATCTAATGCCATTGAGACAATTAATACAGACCTGGCTCGAATAGATGACTGGAGCACTGAGTTCGGGTTGAAGATCAATCCAACGAAGACTCAGGTAAAGGTTGTTGGTAGTTCCCGGAATGTCTCTAGGATCGTTTGGTCGATACTTCCCCAGGTTTCATTCAATAATACTATTATTCCTATAAATCATATTGTGAAGAACTTGGCGATTTATATCGACAGCACCCTTTCCTGGACCAAATAACTGCAGGAAGTCATTCAAAAACTGTTTGCGTCTGCGGATTCCCTGAGACGTCTTCGTAATTTTCTTCCCATCACCACTAAAATTGCGATAGTACAATCTCTTCTTCTACCTATTCTAGACTATGCTGACGCCAGCTATCTTGATCTCACCCAAGACCAATTGGACAAGCTTGAGCGAATTCAAAATCTCTGTATCAGGTTCATGTTTGGCTTGCGCAAGTATGATCACGTTTCCGAATTTTGACTAAGCTCAAATGGCTTTCTATTCTCCTTCGCCGGAATGCCCATATACTTTCTTTGCTTTATAATGTGCTATTTAATTCTTTTACTCCTTTTTCCAAAGAACGCTTTCAGTTCCTCTGTGACACCCATTCTAGGTCCTTGAGATCATCGGAAAATCTAAAAGTAAGTATGCGTATGCATTCCACTTCCTGCTTTGACAAATCTTTCATAATTCAAGCAACTCGGTTGTGGAATGTATTACCTATTGATGTGAGACGTGCTCAAACACTGCCAACGTTTAGGAAAATGGTGAAGGAGCATTACCTTTCACTATAATTTTTATTCTTCTCCTTTCTCTGTTATATATTTGATATGTAATAGTATATTATGTAATATTGTATGTATGTATTGTATGTTATTAAGTCTAAGTAATATTATTTTTGATATTTTGTACACTGACAGCCCTACATTCTTCTCCTATCATTCAGTCCATCCAAAGGTTGTCTGTAAGAGATTGCCTATTGCATTTGTATATTTAAACGTTTGTCCTGTATGTTTTTTGTGGTGTACAATAAAGTATTTAATAAATAATAAAATAAATAAATATGAATTTATTCTTGTTTACGTCTTTTAAGTTCGCTTTGTAAGCAGTCGGGTGTTTTGTTTTTTTTTTTCAAAGTAATGATGCGGATAATTCGACTAAGTCGTTGTTAAGACGTTGTATCTAAATACAACTCAAGTTCAAATAAAATCTGATACCAGTGTCATCGTCTTGTATTTTTTTTTTTAATAACGTTGCCCCACACTAGGAATTTCTTCCCGTATCGTGGGTGCGTTTACAAACATATAAACTCACATACACAAACACCCAGAGCCGGAACAACCATCTGTAGATCATACAAATATTTGTTCCGTTCGGGAATCGAACCCGCGACACGCAGCACAGCAGTCAATCGCTCAACCACTGCGCCAACCGTGCGCCGAATCGAATTAAAATGATGTTATGAATTAAGTACACAAGACATATGGCTACTTTAACTACATTTTCACGATTATACAACATAGACTACGCGCGTCGACAACAAAAAAAATACCTAATAGTTGCATATTTTGGACTATTCAAAAGCTCTTTTAAAACTAAGCGTGTTCCTATTCCTATTTTCTATTTGATTGGCTTCCATTATGCCCGAAAACAGATTGTATCGATAACTGGCACATCTGGGGATAACAACGCATTTCATATTGAATATAACGCGTTCGTTTTCATATCGAATGTACAATGTAACAACGGGTACCTACTTGAAACAATGAAATGGCTCAAAGTACATATAGACCGATAGCGCTAGGCTATTTTGATGTCATAAGTTTAAAAAAATCTAAAGTTGCTTATTTCTTGCCTGTGGATACATTCGTACCTATGAAGCTTATTATTGCGTTTTGTGACACATCTGTTACTTGCATTTTCAGTAATTCGATGATTTGTGGTTTATTATTATTATTCAAATCAAAACTGGCAAAATTAATTTAAAGTTTAGAATAATTATGGTGTCATATCTAGGATAGTCTGCGGAGTGTACAAACCCAATTTGTGTCATATTCGTCCAGTGCAAACCGACTTAGGGTCAATATGTAAAAATAATGCTAAAAAAAATTACAATTAATAAAATAACTATTTCCTTTCTCAGATCACTAGCATAAGCCTATTAAATAAATTTGTGCCAAATTAGAGCATGCAATTTTAAGATTTTTAATTATTTTGGTTTGCTAAGCTACAAACGCTTCAAAAAAATATTACAATCATTAGAGTTCACATATTCAATATCATAAATGCATGAAAAATCGACATTGTAAATTTGTGTCATTTTCATGCACGATAAGTAAATAAAGTGCCACGATAAGTAGTATAATAAAGTAAGTAAGTAAGTAGTAATAAATGAAAAAAACACAAAAACAATGGTTGCAATCGAAGCTGGCGGACGCGGCTAGGCGGCATTTGTATTCGTACCTACCACAGTACCTACGCACACACGTGCGTTCGATACGATTTCTTCTTAGATGCGAAGGGTTCATAAATAAATAGCATACCTATCATATTGAGTATTGATTGACTCTTATCTCCGCTACGTAATGAACAAATGTGTAACCTATAGAGATAAAAATAATGACTTGCGATGTTGTACAAAGCGTGCGTCTGCGATCTCAACGAATGCCAATAGTTAATGCTTAGAAGACGGTCAATGTGGTCAGTATTATTTTAGATTGACGCTTCGATTCGCTTCGAATTTGAACCTGAAAGCGGTAGGTAAGTAGGTATGCCGATACCTACATAAATCTACTGCTTTTTCGTTATACTTCTCGATAGCCCGCGCCCCGCTTCGAGTAGGTAGGTACTAGGTATTGTACAGTCAGCAAAACAAAATACACACGACGTAAAAAAAATATTATTTTTGTTGTGTGGTGAGTGATTTTATTTCAGCACAGTCCTTTTTTCCGTCATCCCATACAATGCTCGATTCTATGAGTTTTGATGATCCCCTTTCTTTAACAATCACTGTATTAACGTCCAGTATTAGACCACATATCATCATTCAATATGAATAACATTGTAACTTTAGTCACATATTGGTACAACTTTATGTCATACTAGAGGACGCCTCGCGGTTTCACCCGCGTAGTGCCCGTTCCCGTGGGAATACAGGGATAAAAAGTAGCCTATGTCACCCGGGGATAGAGTAGCTTCACAACGGTGAAAGAATTTTTGAAATCGGTCCAGTAGTTTTGGAGCCTATTCGGTACAAACGAACAAACAAACAAAAAAAACCTTCCTCTTTATAATATTGGTATAGATGAAATCAGCAAGAAAAGACCTTTCTTTCTGCCCTTTAACCGTATTTCTATGACTATAAGAACTACATTTGCGAAATAGAATAATGTCGCAAGCGTTTTTAGTTTTTCTTATGTGTAACTTTTATGTTGTACAATAAAGTATGTTCTATTGTATTGTAATTAAAAATGAACAATGTTTCTACTGAAGTATACTTGTAGATCAAGTTCCAATACACAAAAGTTTTGGTAGCTAGGTAGGGTTTCTTTGTGTTAAAGTCATTTTAAATTGACATACGTACAATGTAATAAGTACATTATAAATTATGGACTATTTATATTTTAATCCTATTGTAATTTTAAGTTACAATGTTTTCCTTCTTAAATCTAAACACTTATTTTAAATGTTAAAATTTTAAAGAAAGATGCAGTGTTGACATCGAGAATATGTATCAGCATAAATGGTCTTGGAGAAAAACTAAGAGTAGGTATGTAATAAAATGTTTTTAGAATCATTCAATATTAAAGATATTTAGTTAAGGATAATATAACAAAAACATATGAAGAAGTAATTATAAACGAAAGGCGTAGTAAGCATTGGGATAGGTTAGGATAGATGGACCCCCTTTTTCGAACTTAGACTCACATTTGGTTCACTGTGCGTGTAGACCTCCTCTCTGTTAGAGGGAATGGGCCGTAATCCACCACGCGGGCCCAGTGTCCGCAATGGGCCCGCGTGGTTGATGGATGTTAAATGTCTTAGTTTTAAAGGTTCCGTACCTAAAGGGTACCCTATTTGAAGACTCCGCGCTCCATCTGTCTGTCTGTCTGTCACCAGGCTGTATCTCATGAACCGTGATATCTAGTCAGTTGAAATTTTCACATATGATGTATTTATGTTGCCGCTATAACAACAAATACTAATAATTGAATAAAATAAATATTTAGGTGGGGGCTCCCATACAACAAACGTGATTTTTTAATCCCTGAAATGCAACTGATAAAAAACCGATAAGCTGGCAACTCGGCAGCGATGTTCAAGGTTCTTGAGCTTTGACTCGACCAGTGCCTCATTGCCTATGAGCTTCTTGGCCCGTTTTTTGATCAACTTAATTGCATCAAGCTGGTATTTGGTAGATCCGTCCCAAAAATGAGAACAGTACTACTAAATCATCGAACTTGCGCTTGATACAACTTAAGCAACTATTTTGGTGTGAAGAACCGACTCCCCCACTTTTTGGCAGCCAGCTGAGCCTTTTCCTCAACGTATGGACGAAAATTGAGGATCATGTTAAACGTAACACCAAGAAGCTCAAAGTGGTCCATTATCGGCCCTTTTACACCTCGGAAGGAAGGAGCCGAGTAGAATTGGCTCATTTTAATTTAGAAAAGACACGCCTGGGTTTTAGCAGCATAGAACCTGACCAAATTGGCATCGCCCGATTTGGAGACTGCCTTCAAGGATAAGTTCAAACGCTCCACCATAGCACGGACAAGGATGGACAAGTACCTCTCAGCAACAGTGCTGTTATCTGCATACCGAAGTTTTTGGCAGATCATTTATGTGCAGCAAAAATAATGTTGCTGAGAGTACCAACCCTTCAGGGACCCCGGCTTTGGACAATTGGTACGACGAGCAGCCATCGATAACCATTCGAATGTACCGATCCCTCAAGAAATCTGCAATCCAATCACACATAGCATCACCAGGCAGACCGAATGAAGGAAGCTTACTAATAAGGCTTCCGTGCCAGACCCTATCGAAAGCTTTCGAGTTGTCTAGAGAGACGGCAAGCGCCTCCTCCTGCTCCCGATGGCCTTACTCCAAATGTGAATGGCATTCGCTAGAAGATCCCCTGTAAAACGATTGGCAATCACTTAGGATGTCATTAGCTACTTGGTAAGCCAGGAGCTTAATATTAAGCACACGTCCTTTTGATGGATGCGAATGTTCGAAATATGTCTCACATCCGCCAGGAGAAAGAAGGGGCCGCTCATCACCAGAACGCAGTCGCGAAGAGCCAAATAAGTTCGCCTTCTCCTCAACGAAGCGGGCCAGCGTCCTGCCGGGTTTTAGCAGTGGTGGTAGTGAGGGATGGCAGAAGTTCGACTCAACCGACTTACCCAGGGACCAAAACGCTTTACTACCTGCTGGGTAAGAAGCAAGTTATGTCCCTATTTGGCCAATGTGGTCGAACCGAGCATTTTGCAACACCTTCTTGCAGGACTTGGCAGTGCTGTTGAAGGCCTTTTTTCTGACATACGTGACTTGCATTGCGCGTTCGAGCGTCGACCCATGCCAGGTACACCCCATGTTTAAGCGCGTCTGCGTGATCACAATCGGTGCCAAACCTTGGCTGGCCTTTGCTAGACATTGGTAAGTCAGAGAACGGAATGTAGTACTCCAATCTCTGACGCAACACATCCGTCATGGTGTCCGCGCATGATGAGGGGTCAGCCGAAGAAAATAAAGTAGGCAGCCAAGGATAGCATGTAAAGAAAGATCGCATCACATACCAATCTGCTGACTTGTACTGACAAACCCGCCGGGTGCCTCTTGGGTGGACATAGACGGATGTCTTTAAAATACAGTGGTCGGAGCTCGGAACTATCCAAGGTGAGGTTGTCGACACAGAGTATGGATCTGGAACTGATGTCAGCAGAAGGTCCAAGCAATTGGCCGTATGCGAATCAACATCCCCCGTTGCCGTTGTCCCCTGAAGCAGCTGGCTAATAAGCGCTTAGGAAAGCTAATGCATCTCCCCTCCAGCATGATCACTTCACTGTCCACACCTCGTTAAATACCAGGCTGCACGATGCTCTCTGCGACGCCAAAGATAGAAGCAGATGGCGCAAATTGGTGAAGGAGAAGTTGTTTCCACGAATCACGACCCTCAGTAAAGAGGAACACGATACGAGGAGGAGGAATTATTAATAAACCGAGTTTTAATAGCTCTTCCATAGTACTTAACATATTTTTTTATCCAAATGTAATATTGACAAACATTGTAATGGTTGCTTACAATAATATTTATCACAGATGTTTATTGTCGGTATAATTCATAATCATGCAATAAGATTGAATATCATTCACCGAAAAAAACTTTCAAATGCTTTCATGACCCCATTGTAACGGCAGTTACAATGCGTTTCACATTAAAAATGCTTAAAATATTTACATTGTTACATTGCAAAAATCATACTTGCAGTGGTTTAATCAAAACTGAAAGATCAGTTTAAATAAAACAACAAGACACTTTAAATGTACAGAACAACTTATGCCTGCAGCTGCAAATAAATAATAAACTTTGCAAAAAAAAAACTGTGTTGATTGAAAACCATGCCATATTCAAATCAAATCAAATTGTTTATTTGCTTAATACATGTATCAAACAGATGTTACAAATAGATATAAAATACACTGTATCATTACCTAATAAGGTGTGCAAATATTTATATTAGCGATAATCTATTTAAATATTTATTAAAATAACATTACAAAAATAATCACACTCAAAAAATATAACAATCAAAAATAAAATAAATTCAAAATACCAAAAATGTCAAAAGAAAAATAAAATAAAAGATTGTCAGATGAATTAAATTACATGTCATAAACCTATCAATCAAATAAATTAAAACGATGTCAAATTAATGCATGTCACATTATTTTTAATGTCATATAATTCAATGTCAATAAATTACTTTTACTATAGCTCTCTATCTATATGTTTATCCTGTAAGTAGTCCTTGACACAATAATAACATTTATGCACTAGGAATGTGTGCAGCTTCGACTTTAATTGATGTATAGGTAACTCTTTGACATTGTCAGGCAATTTGTTGTAAATCAATGATGACATAACAAAAATACTTTTATTGATTAGTGCTGTTTTCCCATAGGGTATTTCAACATCTAATCTTTTTTTATCACGTAATTGTCTATAATAGCTTTTAAAAGCAGTCCTATTATAATGAGGGTTTGATTTCACAAACACATTTAGTTCATATATGTATAACGAAGGCATTGTCAGAATTTTCAAGCTTTTAAAATAGGGTTGACAGGTGGTAGTTTTGTCTACATTACACATTGCTCTAATGCATTTCTTTTGAGCTTTATATACAGATTCCTCATCGACTGAGTTGCCCCAAGATATAATACCGTATCTTAGAACAGGTGCCACAAGTCCATGATAAGCAGCTAATAAGTTACAATGATAGTTAAATTGAGTTACAATGTTATTTATATTGGGTGTCGATATAACACATTTATTATATTCAACCTCCATTTTAGTTTTCACAGTTTCATAACTAGCTTTTAAGACCTACTTGTGCAAAAAACTTAACTCAGAGTTACTCTAGGTTAAATTGACAGTTTGTTATACAAAATTGTCAAATAACCTAGTGTTAGCACTTAATTCTGAGTTAAGTTTTTCGTGCAATTAGGCCTTACTTAATCAAATACATCATAAATAACGCACGCACTTGTTTGTTGCAACTTGCAAAGACCGAAGGTAAACAAATAAACGCGCAGCGCGTCTGGTTGGCCGGCACCCGCCGCCCGCGCCCGCGCTTTTCTTTGCGCTCGCACTTCGTGCGAAGAAGTCTAGTATTCTTTTTTAAATAATAAGATTTCGTGGATAAAAATGACACAAATTATGAATAGTGTTTTGTTACATCATAATAACTAAAATAACGTAAACCTAATAACTTGCATTTTCTTTTGTGGATTTTACAGGGTGTTGTAATAAAAAAATAAAATATCCATAAAAGTCGTGGATGAATTCGACACAAAATCTTTTAAACAACAGATATCAGTACTCTAAAACGCGTAACACCTATTTAAACTGTTGTAATATTCTTTTAGAGCTAGTTCGGCGACGTTTTAGGTACTGGTATTATCGTGGACAGAGATGACGCAAACTGCCTATGTACATCAGTTACTACTTCGTTAATATCATGAAAGTAAAATGTTTATCTCTAATTTTCTCTTCGTCCAATACTGGTCGAAAATACAAATACCCAAATTTATATCTATGCAAATACCTAGGATGACACAAACTTTTGTATTAGGTTGGGGAAATGGTCCAGAAACAATATGCGAAACACAAACAACTTTAATATTTTTGAAACCTCAAAACCTAGCGATATCGGTCTAATAAGCGGCGGCGCATGGTACTCGTAATGGTCTCGGTTTGAAATGAGACTTTTGTGATCACAGTTTTAGTCGAAACCCTTTTCGACTAAAACTTATCACAAAAGTCTCTAAAGGTGATAAAATAGCTTTAGTTAGTCTACTATCGTACTGATTTTATAAATGCTTCGACCGGTCCTGATTAATTTAACTGTCAATATTGCACCAACCACTAGTTGTCTCTGCATCACCCAAAGGTCGACTAGAAGAAAATGCTTAAGGTTTTAAGTCCGCCTCTGTAAGTTTGTGTGCATAGAGTATTAAATAAATAAATAAATGAATGAATAAATACCAAATAAATAAATAAACAAATAAGTCTTCTTCTTCCTTCAATTGTCCCATTATTTGGAGTCGGGTCTCCTCAATTTCCTGAGCCAAGTTGTTCTGTCTTGGGTTGTCTTTTGGGCTTGTTTGAGGCCTCTTTCTTTAATGGACCACCAGGTCAATGGCGGGTGGCCTCTACCTTCTTTTATTTTTCGGTCGGTGTAGAGAGATTTGCACCACATGGTCCACACTACGTCTCTTGACATGCTCATACCAGCGAAGGCGGTTTTCGGTAATTATATCTATAACAGGTGCCACTTTGAAGCTTCCTCCTATGTACGTGTTCATGCGTCTTCTTTGTTGTCCAGCATTTGGACCCATACAATAAACCTGAACGGACTGCCGTTATGCTACATTAGTGATACAGTAAAATAAACACAACGTTATAAAACCATGTAGTTATTTTTTCTACGTAAACTAACGTCGTTACTTATTCAAGAAGAACAAAACTTAATTCAAAATGTAACTTATTTTTTGAGCAATAAAAAATGAGTTTGCCGTATCGGAACGCAAACCCGGCCAAAATGGAACACGTCCAAAAAGTCTTGAAGTCACAACTTACAGGAACTTTACTAGTAATAACGTAGTAGAATATTCACCGTATATAATTTTATATGCTGTGTAATGAGCATAATTTAAATTACATACCATAATACAGCTAATTTTAAGTCAAGCCTCAGTTTCAAGTTACTTATACAGTTGGCCATTAGCCGTGAGCGGACAGTATGCATCGCATCGTACCAGGATTTTGCATTTCCATCTTATTGTTGTTCTGGCCTCGTTTGGATGCAAATATTTTATAGTTCAAGCCCAAGCGAGCCGTCCCGCATTTTAGTTTCTTTTGCTTCCTGTAATTTGCTTTCGCGATGTTTTTTTTCTCCTTTTCATCTCGCTTATTCCAATTTAAAATGGAACGTGCATAAAAACCTCAGATATTATTCATCGCATTTTGCGAATACTGGACTGTGGCATTTATAGTGGTTGTAGCAAAACTCATATTCGTACAACGAGCGTGCCGGCGATGCTATTCTTGCGAAGCATGCCAGCGAATAACTACGCAACTGTCATTTTAATTATTCATTTGTAATTCTCAGTTAGGAAATATAGTAGCGTTAAAATGCTCATGCTTAAAAATGGATGCGGTCTGTTAAGTGGGATATGCATAATGTACAGTGAGGTAGAAAACGCAATATTCGGTGACCTATTTAATTTTTGCCATTATTTTTGCGCATATTGCTACCATTCCAGTCATGCTCTGCCACAAAGCTGACACTATGTTTGCTTTCAGGTATAATTGCAGACAATTTACGCGTTTTAATTTTGGTCTGAAAATGTAATTTGATAGTCAAGCTCCACGAGCTCAACAAACGTTTAATATTAGCGTACTAATCTAGGAATGAAAAATAGAACAGCTTATCATCCGGCACAAGTGAGAGTCTGGTGCAAGTAGGTCAGTAGGTGACTGTGTGGCGATAGATTAACAAACTGCCTCCTCTCATGGCCCACTGAGGTCTTTAAGCTCAACATTTGCTGACAAACTAGTTGTGAATTCGCTTGGAGTTCTGCGTATCTTAAAACAATCTTGCGGAGAAAAAGTAGAGCATGATAATGTGGAAATTAAAAAAGTATGAATCTCGGAGGGTGGAGTTCGTTTAAAATATAATTTAATCATTGTAATTTCGCACCCTTTCTTCTGTGATAGGAATTTAATAACCAATTTTGATTTTTCAACTGATAGAAAGAAACGCTAGCTTTATCTCTTCGCGACGTTTACTGCTAGAATGTGTAAGTTAAGAATACTATAAAAACAAAACTTATTAAAAACAAACAAAAATATTCATTTTAAAATCATTCTCTGTTGGCAACACTGTTAACTGACAGTTCTCTTGTTCACATTCTGCGATACATATTTTGAAGGAGTGCTATAAATCACGAGAAAGGCGATATATTGTTGTTCAATGTGCTAATCAACTGTTCAAGAACTCAACCTATTGTTATCTTCGCGGAGAACGCCCAGCTTTAAGAGAAATAATAGCCGCAAGTACTGCATTTTATACCCCCTTAATTAATTAGTGACAAAAAAAAAATACAACAAAACAGTAATTTTCTGTTGTCAACATCAATTGACAGCTGTCATTGGTACAGTTGACATTGAATTTTGACACCTGCCAGTGAAAAGTTGCCAGCTACACTCGGAGCTCCTACATATTGAGGAAAATAAATTATTTCCAACTCGGCAGTGGCGCACCGTGAATTATCTTGGCAATAAAAACAGCAAGTCGTCGTCATTACATATCCACACATTGCTCTGCCCCTCTCATTGCAACTGATCACCGCACAATACCAAAATGTCACACCGCACGCCCCCACAAACTCAATCAAGCCATACTGAGACTGAAACAGACCTAAGCACTGCTGCGCAAGAAAGCGATAATTCCTACGTAAACAAAAAAAGGAACAAGAAACGCCCTCGTATCGACGGCCCCCGTTCACCTGACGATAAAGTGCTGGAGAATAACTTGCAGCAGGATTTTAAGAAAGAAATAATGGACATGTTAAATAACTGGAAGGTAGAATTTGATTCCAAGTTGAATGATATGTTTAACAAGCAAAGTATCCTTATAGCTCAGGTCTCCACTGACTTATCAGAACTGAAGATGCAATACTCCAGCATACAAAAAGCCTTGGAAGAGACAGATAGATCCATGACATTCATCAGTCAACAGTACGAAGATATCAAGTCGGTGGTGGAACGCTTGGAAAACGAACGTTCAACTCAACGAAAATGTATCGAAAGCGTTGAAAACAAAGTACATGACCTTCACTTGAAATCCCGATCCTCTAGTATCGAAATAAGAAATATCCCACAGGGTAAAAACGAAACATGTGCGGACCTTTCCAACATTGTCTGCAAAATTGGACACGCCATTGGATCAACGACGTCCGCATTGGATCTCCATGACATATACCGCATACCCGGCAAGCCTGACACGATCCGACCGATAGTTGTTGAGTTTCACTCAGTGCAAATTAAGCAGAAGACGATCGCCGCCGTACGGACGTTTAATAGCAGTAAAGCAACCTCAGAAGACAAACTGAATACAGAAACTATTGGTGTCCCCGGTAAGCGACAGGCAGTTTACGTCAGCGATCACCTGCCTGCGAGCACAAGGAAACTCTTCTACCTCAGCAAGGAATTTGCAAAGAACAACGGCTACAAGTTCTGTTGGTCCTCAAATGGGAACATATTTATACGCAAAGTACAGGGCGAAAAGCAAATACTTATTTCTTCAGAGCAATCATTATTGGATTTACGCAGTACTACGTGACTATTTTTGTTACACATGACACCAATTGTTTATCTAACTTCCACATACTCCGGTCATGTAAACTGTTTTATTTTAGTGAATACTACCAACAAAAGTGAATAGAAAACTAGTTATATAATTGTAAAAACAACAACTCACCTTCACACACACTACACAATCCTACAAACATACAATCACCCTAACATTCATGCGCCTCATATAACCCTCGCAGTGTACTTCCGTAGCCATCTTTATACAACGCAACGTTCAATCACCGTTTTGAGATATCTACGCTCCCTAATGGCTAACTTCGACAGTATAAATAACATAAACAACGACCTTGACTCATGTAATTTCGATAACTCGTACACCTGTTCCCCACAAGAATGCAGAAAATACGGTGGCAACTCAAATCGAGAAATTAAAATTCTACACATAAATATTAGAAGCATAAACAAAAACTTCGACCAACTTTGTATGTTGATATCTTTGACAAATGTTGAGTTCGACATCATCGTCCTTACCGAGTGCTGGCTTAGTAAGGTTACAAATCTGCCTGTCTTAGATGGCTATCTCTCACACTACACCAGGAACACAATAAATCAAAATGACGGTATAGTTATTTTCACAAGTACAAAACTAAATTTCTCAATTCGCGAACCAGTTTTTAAAGACGCCAATTGTCTTGTATGCCGAATAGGAAAAGTCTTAGAAATAGTCGCTATATATCGCTCTCCCTCACTCAAGACTCGAAATCACTTCGATAACTTCATCAATAGTCTAAATGATGTCTATACCGGACTAAGAACCAGTAATGCCATCCTCATTGGTGATATAAACATCGACATTAGTACCGAGAGCAGAGACTCAAGCTCAGAGGAATATCTAACCTTCCATGCAACCCACGGATTCGTTCCAACCCATATATTTCCTACTAGAACCAAAGCATGCCTTGACCACATCCTAAAAAAATCAAAATTGACCTCTACAACCTTAGTATTAGAGTCACACATAACCGACCACATGCCTGTCGTAATATTCATAGACAATATACACCCGAAATGTCCACATAATATGACAAAACCTCGCATTGACTACCCATCAATTAAATCGGAACTAGAAAGTACAGATTTTATACATATCTTAGGAATGATAAACGCTAATGATGCAACAAAAAACTTAATATCAACCATCTCTTCAATCATAAACAAACATACGCAAATGGTTACCGTGTCTAAAAAACATAAAATTCTGAAACCGTGGGTCACACCGGGTCTACTGCGTTGCATTAAAAACCGTGATAGGTTACACATTAAGGCAAAAAAAGCCCCAGACAACATGACGCTCAAAGTAACATACTCTCGCTACAGAAATTTTCTTAACCAACTCCTCCGAAAACTGAGAATATCCCATCAAAGAATAGAATTAGAAAAAGCTGGCAATGACCCTAAAGCCTTATGGAAAATTATAAAAGAAATGACAAATACAAAGAAAATAAAAACCAGTCCACTAGAACTACTCAAAATTTCTAACAACCCTAAAGCTTCTGTCAACCAAGTCTGCAACTATTTCACGGAGGTCGAAAAAAATCTGGCAGATGTGATACTCCAAACACAAACTTCGCCTACTGATAATGCCCCCCTGCAACCATCTATCCCCGGCGCCCCACCCTGCCTACCCAACTCTCTCGTTATAATGGAGGTAGACGAGGCTGATGTCGAATCTGCCATATTACAGCTAAGGCCTGACTGTTCCACCGGTTGGGACGGTATTCCGTCTTCCATTCTCAGAGACTGCCGACACGTATTGATTCCTGCTATCACTCACATTTGTAATCGAGCCATTATAACTGGTGTTTTTCCAGACGATTTGAAAAAAGCAGTAGTCCACCCTATATATAAGTGTGGGGATAGAGACTGCGTCAGTAACTATCGGCCAATATCAGTTCTATCAGCGATGTCTAAGATCCTGGAAAGAGTACTGTACAAATCGTTTACAAATTTCCGAAATCGCTTTGAAATCATTGCAGATAACCAGTACGGTTTTAGGACTGGAGTTTCTACCAATGACGCCGTCTTGGATTTGACGGGTGCGGTAGTAAAGAATCTAGACGAAAGAAATAGATGCCTATGCATATTCCTAGATTTATCTAAAGCATTTGACGCAGTTTCTGTTCCTATTCTCCTAGCTAAATTGGAAAGAGTGGGAGTGAGAGGCTTATCCCTCAATATATTCAAAGACTATCTCACTCAGCGGAAACAACGTGTCAAAATGGGGGACTACCTTAGTGATGAATACAAAATCTCATTTGGAGTCCCTCAAGGGAGCATCTTGGGTCCTCCCCTATTTCAAGTCTACGTAAATGACCTCTGCACAATGAATCTCCCAAATACAAGGATTTTCACATACGCAGACGACACCGCAGTTTTCGTATGGGGACCAAACTGGCAATCAGTCAAGGAAAGAGCCGAATATTCTCTTTCTAGGATAATGACCTGGCTGAGACAAAATTTACTGACACTTAACCTAAGTAAGACCAATTTCCTACCTTTCGCTATTAGGCCGACCACTAAACCCCCGCCTGATTACTCCATAAAGGCACACACCTGCGATAACCAGCAAGGCTGTAATTGTCAGGTTGTCTCTCGGGTGAGCACTTTTAAATACCTGGGAGTGCAGATTGATAGTGGACTGAGATGGGAAAAGCAGATTGACACTGTTATATCTAGGACCAGGCGTTTAATTTTTGTTTTCAAAAACATAAGGGAATCTGCAACACCAGCAAAATTAAAACTGGTCTACTTGGCCCTATGTCAGTCCATTATACAATACTGCATAACCGTATGGGGGGTGCTGCCAAGACGTATCTGCTCGGACTAGAAAGAGCACAGAGAGCAGTACTTAAGGTCATAAACAAAAAGCCGTACAGATATCCTACATCACAACTTTTTGCTGTATGTGGGGTCCTTACAGTGCGGCAATTCTACGTGATCAAAGCCATCCAAAGAACACAACGAAGTTTGCCTCTCCCAGACCCAAACAAACGTCGCAAGAAATCCGTCTCCCCTGCAGTCTCTTGTAGAACCTCATTTGCTAGACGTCAGTTTAACACCTTAAGCTGCAAGTTGTATAACACTGCAAATAGTGAACTAAACTTAGCTGGACTGACCCGACTCGAGACCAAAAAGAAATTGTTACACTGGCTCCAAACACAGGACTATCAGGAGACAGAAGGGTTATTTACTTTCACGACATAACTACAACTTCAACTGTCATGGCTCATAATACACGAGAAAAGGGTGCGAACCCAACTTCACTCACCCACACTACACACATTACACTCAACTCATCTCAACTCTAAACTACACTCACAAAAACTACAACCAGGTATGTTTATTGTTTTCTCTATCCTCTTGAATTTTATTTGTTTTAATGTTGATTCTTTAGTTAATCTTAATCTTCATTTGATTTATTATTTTATCCTTAATTTGATTTTGGCCTGATTTTAATCTGACTTTAGTTTGATTACGAGCTGATATAAATTGTAGTTTGATTTTAATTTGATATATCTTAGATGTTAATTTGATTATGGTTCATTTTAATTTAATTCAATTGATTTAATTGATTTTTATTTTATTTGATTTTGAAATTTGATTTTTATTTGATTGTAACTTGATTTTACTTGATTTAATTTGGTTTTAGTTTTATACTAATTTTCATTGATTCTGTTAAATTTAATTTAATTTGTTTTAGCTATTTATCTTGCTCCCAAAATACAGGCTTAGGCCTAGTTTGGGAGTTAGCATTATCATGTTACGTGTTACCTTTGTGTCAAATAAACATTTTTTTTTTTTTTTTTTATCTAGTGACACGTTAACCTCATTTAACACCATAATAATATTGTTTTAAAAAGTGCCAGCAATTAGTGTTAAAATACACTCTTGAAGTACGCACTCATTCCGACACGGAAAACAAGGGTGAGCTGTAAATAAAAACATAACACTTTTGTTATAACATGTACATTATATATTTAGGCTAGTCCTTTCCAAAGGTTTTGTATTACATTCCTATTACGTTTACAAAAGTCTTTTTGGTAAGAAAACATATTTTTCATAAGAAATATCAATGTGATTCTTCTATACAGTTTACATGATACCAAATCTGATGAAACTTAAATACAATGTTATTTTCTTTTACTATTTATGTTTTCCTCATTTCTTTATATTATATGAAAAGAATCTACTAATGATAATAATGATCTAATTTAGTTGGAACGAGCGGAAGTAATATCAAAATAAGCAACGTAAAACATAATTTGTTACATTATATTATTTAACCTTATTCTGTGGCCCAAATTCCCGATTGTACCTACATTCTTATTTAAGTAATATTAAGTCAAGGATTTCTCTTGGTACGTGGGTGTGTTTATAGACAGAAATCTCATTAAAATATGGTTAAATTGTCCCATTTTTCTGTAAATTTCACTCCAAGTTCCAGGGTGGTCTTTTAAGAAGTAAGAGTGCCTCTACTAGTGTATAGTGATACCCGCGGTGGTTGTAACTTGTAGTGAGGTAAAACTCCAACACTCTCTGGTTTTTTTTCTCAAAAGTACAGGCGCCTTTTGAAGGCTTCCTTCGGTAAAAACCAGCAAAGTGCGAGTCAGACTCGCGCACGAAGGGTTCCTTACCATTATCGCAAAAACGGCAAAAAAATCACTTTTGTTGTATGGGAACCAACTTAAATATTTATTCTATTCTGTTTTTTTGTATGTTTGTTATAGCGGCAACAGAAATAGATCATCAAAATTTCAACTTTCATCTATCACGGTTCAGAACAACCTGGTGACAGACAGACAGACGGACAGTTGAGTCTTAGTAATTATAGGGACACCTTATTTACCCTTTGGGTTCGGAACCCAAAAAAAGGCTATCTCGAATTAGTCTTTCTGACAAAGTGACACTTGTTGTTGAAAGTTCAAAATCTTACTAATATTATAAATGCGAAAGTTTGGACGTGTGTATGTTTGTTACTCAATCATGCCAGAACAGCTGAACGGATCTGGATGAAATTTGGCACTGAGAGATTATAGTCAGGAATAGGACATAATTTTTTTTCCCGGGAATATGTTCCCTCGGGATAATTTCGACAATAACGCGAGCGAAGCCGATGGCAGAAGCTAGTAATGTATGAGATTGACAACGTGACGTTTCACTAGTGCTTGTCAGTCCCATACATTTTGGTATTTTCAACAACCTTTATCGCTTATTGAACGTCACTGTGACTTGTGCCTAGAGCAAGTAACTAGTTTTTTTTTTGTTTCTATCCCGACGCACTATTTCCAAACCCCTGCAACTCCTGAAAGCCAGGATCATTATAGATGTTATTTGTGTAACAGAAAATTTCATACAAATGGGCTATGAAGATTTATTGCACATGCCAAGTTTTTGTTCAGCAGCTTTTTTTTCTAGAAATACTAAGAGAAAGGTGTGTATTTTTATAACGCAGGATTGTAATTTAAATATATATCTAAAATAGTGAAACAATCAGTTGCAGGGATCTATTAAATTTATTTTATGTAAATAAATAAGACTTCATTAGAATTTGAGTATTTTCTTATGAAGTTCTAAAACTAGCGCTACAAGGTTAAGTAGTAACACTTGTATTGGTAACTTTGCGCACTACTACAGTTAAAAGTGCAAAGCTGAAGTTAAAGATCAGGTCCTTTCAGATCATACGTCTGAAATACTTAAAGTAGCTATTAACAAAACTTATAAATTACTTTATTGGAAAACTAAAAAGCAGTACATAAGCTTGAATAATTTAAAACTTTTAAAACGCATCTTAGCTCTATATAATTTATACAAGTTTTTGATACTATGGACGCAAACAAAGCTTTTGACAATTTCATGGACGATTTCTCTATTTTATAGGTGTACATAACGTTTTCCGGTAAAAAAAATATAAACATCAAAACAAATAAGGAATCGAAATGGATATCTCGAGGAACAAAAATATGCAGTAAGAAACAAAGACAGTTACTTTGGGAATATAGATTAAATTCTGATTCAGTGAAAACAAACTATAAAAACTATACAAAACTTCATAGAAAATTTATCAAGCTAACACAAAAAGCACAAAATAATCATTATATAAATAACGCCCAAAATAAATTGAAAGCTACCTGGCAAATAATAAATACAACCAATTGTGTTTGCCACAGGAGCCTATCATGTGCATTAATAGAGATAATTTGTCGTTAATAATCAGACATTAAATTCCTAGTTTATGCAACCTGTTACAATTGACGACATAATAAAAATAATTTCCACCCTAACAAACGAATACTGTTGGATACGATGGCGTTTCTACTAAACTATGAGTTTAGTAGAAACAGTATTCACTAAAGACATAATAGCACCTTCATTAGTGCATATATTACTGGTTGCTTCTGTTCTGCGGTATGTTATTATTTCTGGGGGCAGTCTACCGATAAGGAACTAGTATTTAGAATGCAAAAGAGATGTACCTATAAGGTCAATGTTATTGCTGTCATCCCTATTTTAAATCATTATGAATATTAAGTTTTCCGTCCTTATATATTTTTCAAACAGCTTTATTTGTAAAAAAACAATCTAAAATTATTTAAAAATCTGTCAGAAGTCAGAAGAAATCCAATACGGACTCAATATTTAAAGATGTGTCAAGTGAAATGTAAAACCGTATCTAATATAATAATAAAATATGACTGTAATAAAATTTAAAAGGACGATAAGTTAAATATTAATTGAGAAATGTTATTACAAAATTGACGACTTCCTTAATGATGAATTGTTGGCTGTTTGGCTTATTTTATTATTGTTATAGCTGCTACCAAGTATCCTGATTGACGTACTTATTTTTTTTTTTACTTCATTGTGATAATTTTTACTAGCGTAATCAGTCCGACATTTATACATAACATTTATAATAAAAAAATCTGTTGTTGTTCTGTGGTTGGTCATGTCACAATTATTGTAAAAGTACTTGTACTTGTATGTTTTGTGTTGTAAATTTGAGGGAACACAACGGCACGCAGCCTTGTAGCCAATAGCTGAAATAAGCCGCAGGCCCAATTTCCCGTCTAGCGAAGCGAAAAGTAATTTAAATACCCCGTAATGATTGTTCCATTTCTTTTGCGGCGTGACTGTTGAGTGTCACGGGAAAACTCGCAGTCGGGTGCGACGCAAATTAGGGCTTTTCCTCTTATTTCGATATTTTTTGCGATATGGCGCCCGAAATTTTCGGAAAATACTCTGTATTTTTTAAGAAATTCATTTGAATAACATTTTTAGGGATGAGTGAGAGCTTTCAAAACAACTGTTTGAGCACTTCATGTTTTAGTGGTTGGTCCGCATTCAATTTAAATAGTTTTAGGAATTTAGGTTTGAGCATGCAGTGCAAATAGAATTTTAAAGCTGTAAAATGTCCGTTTCATCGTCGGTTCATATACTCGTATTTTCAAACGAATAATACCTGTTTTTTCAACAACCAAGAAGACTATTAAGGTGCTTATACAGGCTGGAATATCCCATTGCCCTACACAAAATTAGCTTGGTTTAGATTAAAATGTCAAGGGGAAACATTGCCCTTCAACAAAAAACAAACATTTAGTTTACAACAACTTTGAGATAATTTAAGCTCCGTAATCGCAAAGTTTGAGCTCTACTTCAAAGTCTTAAAACTTTTCTAGCCGACTAAACAAATGTCAGAGGAATTCAACTACTTCTCTTTGCCCATAGAAATATTTTTAGCTCCCATTTTTGTCCGAAAACTTTGGACGACAAGCGTGTCAAAGTACCTCCGTACTAAAATATTTTCTTTGTAGAAGCTGTCAAAAGTTACAAACACCTGTCGGGGGTGACATTAGCATCGCATTACATTCGCATAAATGTTACACGTTAACTCGTTTGTTCCCTTTATGACGAGCACATTTACCCACGCGCCAAAATTAGGCCAAATTCCAGTGTCCCCTGCGGCAAATATGGCCGTTTTATTTCGTCACTGTTGATAAAAATCTATCGTGTGGGCTCGTTGACAAGCCGCCAGGCTGGAGGCGCGCCAGAGCATTCAACGATGCAGTTTTTTATCAACGCACCAAATTTCCTACGCGGAGTATACTTCGTTTTAATTTACCCATTTTGGCACGTAACGGCGGAACTGCGGATCATTTGTATTTGGAATACGGATAATATGATCTGAGAGGCGACGACTAAATTATTCGACGCCCCTCGAGAGTTAGTCGTTTGCGTTATTATGAGCCTCCACGAAAGCCTTTAGTTCCCTCTGTAAACATAGAGCTACGGGTGTATTTCGGAAAAATAAATACACAGTATGAATTAATTATCTTTATTGTCGATTCGTGCTGTATTATTTTGTGCGATATGCGTTTTGACTTTTATTTTTATTTGCAATGCTGTGAGATTATCACGTATCTGTTTTATCTCTCCTCGCATAAAGAGTCGCCCCGATACGTATATACAATTTTAAGTGATTGATTCGATGTTTTGAGCATGTTTTTTTCAAATTCTGGAATTGGGGAAAAAAGGTATCAAATCAATTTTACGTTTTGCATTCTAAAGACTTTAAGTTAAATGGTTTTGGGACTGAATTTAATCAAATTCGTAGATATTCTTTGAATAATTATTTGTTATTTGATGTCCTCAGTAATTTTGATATTTTAAATCAAATAAATAAAAAAGAATTTAATTAAGTAATGTATCGTGTGGGCCCGTTGACAAGCCACCAGGCTGGAGGCGCGCCAGAGCATACAACGATGCAGTTTTTTATTCACGCACTAAATTGCCTACGCGGAGTATACTTCGTTTTAATTTACCCATTTTGGCACCTAACGGCGAAACTGCGGATCATTTGTATTAGGAATACGGATAATATGATCTGAGAGGCGACGACTAAATTACCCGACGCCCCTCGAGAGTTAGTCGTTAGCGTTGTTATGAGCCTCCACGAAAGCCTTTAGTTCCCTCTGTAAACATAAAGCTACGGGTGTATTTCGGAAAAATAATTACACAGTATGAATAAATTATCTTTATTGTTGATTCACGAAACTGAAGACCGACGATGGCAGGTTCGTATCCGCCAAACCGGAGCTTCTCAGGGAGATCGAGACATTCTATGGGCAGTTGTACACAACGATTAGCAAGCCCGTTGCGAGTCTAGCAAACGACCCAAGAGCTAGATTGACCCGACATTATACCGAAGATATCCCGGACGTCAGCCTGTACGAGATTAGGATGGCTCTGAAACAGCTCAAAAACAATAAGGCCGGGTGATGACGGAATTACGGCCGAACTCCTGAAGGCGGGTGGAAAACCGGTCCTTAGAGCCCTTCAGAAGCTGTTTGATTCCGTCATACTCAAGGGCAAAACGCCACAGGCATGGTGCAGGGGTGTGGTGGTACTCTTCTTCAAGAAGGGTGACAATGCCAGGTTGAAGAACTATAGGCCCATCTCACTTCTTAGCCATTTCTACAAGTTGTTTTCAAGAGTCATCACGAATCGTCTCGCGCGCAGGTTTGACGATTTCCAGCCCCCCGAACAAGCCGGATTCCGAAAAGGCTTTAGCACCGTAGACCACATACATACGCTGCGGCAGGTTATACAGAAGACCGAAGAGTATAACCTTCCTCTCTGTTTATTGGTTTGACTGCGAGAAAACCTTCGATTCGATAGAGACTTGGGCTGTACTGCAGTCTCTCCAACGGTGCCAGATCGACTACCGGTACATTGAGGTGTTGAAGTGTTTGTACAAAAACGCCACCATGTCAGTCCGTCTTCAGGATCAGACCTCGAAACCAATCCTTCTCCAGCGCGGCGTGAGACAAGGAGACGTCATTTCTCCGAAATTGTCCACTGCTGCGCTGGAGGATGTCTTCAAGGTTCTGGACTGGAGGGGGCTGGGCATCAACGTTAATGGCGAGTACATTACTCACCTTTGGTTTGCCGACGACATAGAGGTCATGGCTGAGACCATGGAGAGTCTCAGTAAAATGCTCGATGACCTCAGTAGAGCTTCCGAAAGAGTGGGTCTTAAAATGAACATGGACAAAACCAAGATCATGGTGAATGCCCATGTAACACCCACTCCTATCAAGGTCGGAGACTCTACTCTCGAAGTTGTAGACGATTATATCTACCTGGGACAAACGGTCCAGTTGGGTAGGTCCAAAGAGGTCAACCGTCGAATCCGACTCGGCTGGGCGGCGTTCGGGAAGTTGCGTGGTATCTTCTCGTCCAATTTACCGCAGTGTCTCAAGACAAAAGTCTATGATCAGTGTGTGTTGCCAGTGATCACCTATGGGACCGAGACGTGGTCGCTCACAATGGGCCTTATCAGAAAGCTCAAAGTCACCCAAAGGGCAATGGAGAGGGCTATGCTCGGAATATCCTTGCGTGATCACGTCAGAAATGATGATATCCGCAGGAGAACCAAAGTTACCGACATAGCCCGAAGAATTGCCAAACTTAAGTGGCAGTGGGCAGGACACATTGCTCGCAGAACGGTTGTCCGATGGGGCCGAAAAGTTCTGGAATGGCGATCGCGAACCGGAAGACGATACGTTGGAAGGCCTCCCACTAGGTGGACTGATGACCTGGTTAAGGTTGCGGGAAGGCGCTGGATGCGAGACGCACGGGATTGGTCAATGTGGCGACGCCTGGGGGAGGCCTATGTCCAGCAGTGGACGTCTTTCGGCTGAAATGATTGTCGATTCGTGTTGTATTATTTTGTGCGATACGCGTTTTGACTTTTATTTTTATGTGCAATGCTGGGAGATTATCACGTATCTGTTTTATCTCTCCTCGCATAAAGAGTCGCCCCGATACGTATATACAATTTTAAGTGATTGATTCGATGTTTTGAGCATGTTTTTTTCAAATTCTAAAATTGGGGTAAACAGGAATCAAATCAATTTTACATTTTTCATACTAAAGACTTTAAGTGAAATGGTTTTGGAAACTGAATTTAATAAAATTCGTAGACAATGTAGTTTCAAATTCTTAGAGTAATTATTTGTTATTTGATGTCCTCAGAAATTTAGATATTTTACTAAAATCAAATCTAATAAATAAAAGAGAATTTAATTAAGTAATATTTGATACTCGAACCTTTTATTTATTTAAATGTCTGCGTTTACCTAAAGTTTGTGCGAACTAGTTATGTCTAGACTAATTATTAATTTACAAAAAATATTAAAACAAAATATTGTTTTAGTATATTCACATTAAAGTCCTTGAACCTAAATGTAGTTTCATCAAATGGTAACAATTTAAATTCTTGCCCATAATAAATAACGAAGCTGATTAGTCGAGAACATTCAGTTCTGTGTTAAGATGAAGCACTACGGAATCCGTAGAAGGTTCCGTACACAAGGGACCGTTTCCTTATCCGAGCGGCCGACAAACTGCAGAGATGTACACTTATTTTATTCTGTAATATATAGGCCGTTTAGAAGATTTCTTGGCGGAGTAACGTTGTGTTGTTTCCAGATTAAAACAATTGATGTTGAGAGGATTTTCGGGGAAAAGAAGAAATCATGCTGTTTTTATTTTTGTTAGTCAGATACGAGTATTATGCACAAAGTATTGCGATAATTGTACATAAAGGCATTGGGGTTTCAAAAAATTGTGACACAATAATGATCTACATAATTATCTGCAGCGTTATAAATCTATTTCCAGGATATTTTTGAGATATGACTGTAGTCCTGATAATGAGCAACTTTTACAATGGAATCGAATAGCTGTTTTTTTATATTTATACGTTAATAATTAGATTCTGCTTTGCCGCAACATGCCTAGGGTGAGGGACCAGACTAAGAGAGATACAATTCGCTGGGCAGCTTTGTGGCGAGCTGGTGGTGGCCAGTGGCGACCCCACGGACCTGATCTCCAGAGATAAGTCTTGTTTCTCTTCTCTGGCTTGCCTTCATTGGCCGGTTGGAGTGAAAACTGACGGGGATCAGAGCTCTCACCTCTCTCTTGCCTTAATTAGCTGGCTTGAGTGGAGATTCGCAAGAGCAAACGTGCTCGAAGGAAGGAAATTAACCCAGTAAGGTGCTGGTAGGGATCTTGGCCGTAAGTGCGGGATTGTCCTGATAGCCGTGGTATACCTCTCCACTCCTCAAGCACCTCCGGATATGTTGCCCCCTTGGCGCTATGTCACTAAAGTGCTAGCGACCCTTTATGGGGGCCTATTAATTGAGTGTGCAAGTCACATCCTGCCATTTTATAGCCGTTCAACAGTGGTCGGGCAGAGGCTGGTAGTCCTCCTACAGTTTTGAGCAATCCATCCACTAAACCTACAAAATGCCCAATACATTTTCTCCATAATTTGCAATAGTCTAGTTTGGGGATTGCCCTTGGGTGCACTTGCCCAGTGCTTATAGGGATAATCGTCGGTTGGTGTCACATTTTCTCAGACATGCCTAACAAGGTCTCTGCGAGTTGGCTTCGGCTCCTCGTACGCCCTTCAAAAGACCAGGGCCCTAATTTCCCGAGATACACAAAAAAAAATACTATACATACCATAGCAAAAGTTGTTTTTACCCACTAGTGATACATTTTCATCCTCTCCGAAATTAGCTATTGCTTTAAAAATAACCGTGTGTATATGTAGCTTAATAATAAACAATTAAGCTGTATAGTATTACTTCACTTCATAATTTAATTACAAGTAATAACATATTATTAGGTATTATTATCTTGCCTTTGAACGCCTTCGACGAATATACATAATCTATTAATTCTACATTATTATAATTACGCTAATTCGACCTTTATCATAATTATTATCTTTATTCCGCATCACGCAATAACCTAATTATACAAATATTAGATAGTGCTTTTAGGAACTAATTATTTCTAATGTTTTGTTCGAAACGTGAGGTCATTAACGCTTCATGTTATTATACCTTTGTGAATATTTTTTACTGTAATTTATGGATTACCAGTAATTGTATTACTATGTCTAAATGGTATATTCATGCAATAGTATTACCTATCTACCTTATTTTTTTGTAATCGATGGGAAACCTTCAAAAGGCGCCTGGACTTTTAGCACCTGGGAGTGTGCGATTCTTACCTCAGTTAAACTACCCGTAAACTACCCTTTTAAAATACCAGTCCGGTACCCCTTCTGTGCAACGTAAGTTTAGTCCGTGGAGAGACTGTTAAGGAATCTTCCCTGACTAGAATACCTAGCTAGTTATTGTCAAAAATAAACCAGAAAAGGCAAAATAAGTAAGTAATGAATAAGGAAAACTAAACATTTCATGCGTGTTGGAATCGTCATGAGATGTACTTTGGCTGTAAATAATTTTCATGGTAATTGGAGGTACCTACCATAACGAAAACCGAATACCATACCATACCATACCAAACCATACCGTATACCATATACTATTCTGAAGTCGGTGTCAATAAACGGAAAAAAACTATCGTTTTATGTCTCGACTCAAGATTTCATCTTAAGGTCAAATAGAAAGTAAGACATTCTATTTCTTATCAAAAGAAATATCGAAATCGCCCATGAAACGCTAAATCTTTTAAGAATTTTCATTATTATTTAACGTCTAGAACAGATTTATTTCCAGGATAAACTGAAACGTTGAAACATATAAAGGATGTCAAGCTTCCTCTTTGTAGAATCAGAGCTTTGGCTGTTCCCTATAAACAAAATTAATATTATAGAGAAACTTTTTCTTATTAAGTTAATCGTTTCTGTTAGCGCCAATGGGACAAGCAGAAACTCTGCTTCGAGTTTCAAACTGAGTGGACCGTTTTATTTAGTATCCGCTACAGTGAATCTAAAAGTAATTGCTATAGTTTTCGTAGTTTGATTAGGAGATAAATAAATCGTTACAATCACTAAAAGCTGATTTTGCTAACGTCAAATAAGTTGTGACAGATTTTGTACGAAAAATCGGTCTAGAATTCTAAATTATTCTTCGGACTTTCATATCTGGCATTGGAAAAATCAGGCCTGTAGCAATTAATTTAAAAAAATCCTCATATCCTTTACATTTTTAGATAACTACCAGGATACCAGCAATTGTCCTTAGAACCTGTGCGCCTGAACTGTCTCCGATCTTAACAAATTTATTTCGACGAAGCTAACGACATATGTGACCGCCAATATGGCTTAAGCCGAAATTGATCTACTGGGGATCTTCTAGCGTATGCCATTCACATTTGGAGTGAGGCCATTGAAAGGCACGGAGTAGCTTATCTCCCTCGAGATCTCGAAGGCTTTCGATAGAGTCTTCCTTTATTCGATCTGCCCAGTGATCTGTACGATTAGATGGCAGACTTCCTGAGGGATCGGTCCATTCAAGTAGTTAACAATGGCTGTCAAGGTCCCTCAGGGGTCGGTAGATACTCTCAGCAACATTTTCTTGTTGCACATAAACGATCTGCTAAAACCTTTGGGTATGTCGACGACAACACTGTTGCTGAGATGTACTTGTCCAGCGTATGGGCTACTCCTCCTCAGACCTGGTCTCTCCGTGTGGCTATGGTGGAGCGCTTGAACCTATCCTTGAAGGCCGTCTCCGAATGGGGAGATGCCGATCTGGTCGCCCCATTCGGAGACGTCCGCTAAAAGAGCTTTCTCTTTTTCTCCGCTAAAAAGAGCCAATTTCACCCGGCTCCTTCCTTCCGTGGTTTAACCGTGCTGGTGAGGTCGAGCCTCACTTTTGGCCCATACATTGAGACAAAGGCTAAGCGGGCTGTCAAATTGGCACATTGGTTAAAACCACGCCAGAGCAGCTGCTCAAGTTGTATCAAGCGCAACTTAGATAATGCATGGAGTACTGTTGTCAACTCTGGAATGGATCTGCCAAATACCAGCTTGATGCACTTGAGTCGATCGAAAAACGGGCCTAGACGCTCATCGGCAATGAGGCACTGGTCGAGTCAAAGCTCCAGAGAGCCTTAACATCGACGCCGATTTGCCAGCTTGTCGGTTTTAGATTGATTTCATTTCGAAGAGAGTGCTATGGAATTACAATGATCTAATTCCTACTAGCCCGTTCCATCATCGGACTACAAGACGTACGACGATGTGCCCTCGGTACATGGTTGACATCCCACCCATACGCACTAAACGTTTTGGAAATACTATAATTGTGCCTACAGCTAAGGAGTGGAATTCCCTGCCGGAGTCTGTGTTCCCCGATTGCTACAATCTAGGGGTCTTAAAGTCAAGAGTGAATAGGCTAATACTTCTAGGCAAGCGTGCTTCGCTGTCGGCAACATTATCGTTTACCATCAGGTAAGTTAGCGGTCAAGCGCGAGCCTATCAAAAATAATAAAAATACCTTCACACATGCTCCCTAATAAACCACACAACATATTTTAGAGATATCAGATTCACATTTTTCATTTCATTTTTGTCAGTAATTTTTACCTCATTTTCCTTGTTTCAGAATAAAGTATCTATTATTATTATTTTTACTTTATTCATTTACAATCTTATTTGATACATTTTTAAATATTTAGTAAAAGAAAACTTAAAAAAAAAAACATTTAAAAATATAAAAAATAGAAGCCCACCGGTATCGGGAACAGGTTCCAAGCTACCGGTGGTTAGGGCTCCAGAGACAGGAACCTCCTCACAATACGAGCCGTATCAAGGAGTACTGCCTTCTGTAACAGGCCCTTGATCCAACCGTGCAATGACAGCCTCAACAGATGGTCGTCGAGGCTCTTGGCCATCAGGCCGTTGGCCGTAAAGACAATCGGCACAATGATCGCCGAGTCCACATTCCACATGTCGACAACCTCGTGTGCTAAGTCGAGATACTTGATTTGTTTCTCTTTCTCAGCTTTCACGAGGTTCTCGTCATGTGGGATGGTGACATCGATTATCATTGTGCGGCGCGCTAATCGGTCTATCACCACTATATCTGGCTTATTGGCAACAATAGTCCTATCAGTGATGATAGACCGATCCCAGTACAACGTGACATGGTCATTTTCGAGAACTGGGTCGGGCACATACTTGTAATACGGTACCTCAGAATCCACTAGACTGTATTTCAAAGCAAGTTGCTGGTGAATAATCCTGGCTACTTGGTTATGTCTGTGCAAGTACTCGCTGTTAGCCAGACGAGAACAACCAGAGATAATATGTCGGATGGATTCACCTGGACGGTGGCATGCCCGACACACGTCAACCGTCCCGTCCTTCATTATATGTCTCCGGTAGTTATTGGTCAGGTTAACTTCGTCCATAATTGCACAGACAAAAACCTTCAGTTTCCCCAAAAAGTTCACCGAAACGTAGCCAGGATACGGACGCTGAAAAATCTACATCGGGCGCATGAAGAGCCCGGTAGAAGCGTCCGTGAAGCTCCTTGCCTTGCCATACCTCTTTGCGTTCATCAGTCGTAAGTATTACAGACTTGCGTCAGTTCTCTTTAGCCATGGACAACGGGGTGAGTCCCTTGTCCACTGCGACCACATCCCGATGCATACCCACTTCAGCTTTCAAAAAGTATTCTCTGAGGCTGCACACCTCGCGGTTGTGAAGAGTCTTGTCGTTTAAAAAGCCTCGACCCCCACATTTCCGCGGGATGTACAGTCTCATTACTGATGATCGTGGGTGATGCATCCGGTTTGCGGTCAGCAGTGTCCGGACCCTCCTATCAAGGGCATCGAGCTCGGTCTGGGTCCATTTGAGTATGCCGAAAGAGTACATCAAAACCGGCATGACCCGACTGTTGAAGGCACGCACCTTATTTCCGCCCGACAAAAGGCTATTTAACACCTTTTTCAGGCGGCCAAAGAAGCGCTCCTTCAGCAGTTGCTTCATGTCAGTACTGTTAATGCCCAACGCTTCCGACATACACAAATACTTGTAAGTTTCGGTCGAGGAGAGGTGTCTGAGGTGTATGGAATCAGAGAGTTGAGTTCCCTCGGATTCCATAATCTCCCCTTGCTTTACATGCATGACTGCACATTTGTCCACACCAAATTCCATCCTGATGGAGTTACTGAAGGTTTCAGTTACCTTCAGTAGCTCCGTCAGTTGGACTTTGTTGGGGGTAAAGAGTTTCAGATCATCCATGTAAAGGAGGTGAGATATAACCTGACCACCTCTTCTCAACCGATAGCCTAGACCTGAATCCTCCAGCAGTGTACTTAGAGGATTCAGGGCTAAGCAGAACCAAAGTGGTGGTTATTATTATTATTTTTATCGCGGATAAGCAGCCATTCAACACTGTCACACCTGATGGTAAACGATGATCTGGTCTTCGATGGAACGCGATAGCCTAGAAATAATATAAATACTCTCAGACACAGACTCCGGATGGGAATAATTTTGCTCCTCAATTACACACACAATGAAAATATTCCCAAATCGTTTTGTGCGTAGTTATAAGTGGAATGTCCACCAGAAGGGTAATGGTGGCGTATCTAAGTACATCTTTTGTAGAACAGATTTGGCGGCATAAACTGTACAATTATACTTGTTATAGACTAAAATAACATGCAAATAACAGCTAATATGCAGCTGTAACATGGAAATATTGTAAAACCAAACCATTTTTAAAAGAGTAACCATGGAGTTTCTTGCCGGTTCTTCTCCATAGGAAACGACCAACCCGAACCGTGCACCTTTTGTCGACGTTTTATAAGTACCCATGTAGGCCTATGTGAAATAAAAAAAAATGATTTTGATTTTTTGACTAGTCACGGATCAAATAAAACAAGAACAAAATCAAACTATAAATAGGTATGCTATAAACTACAATTATTAGCTGTACCTTATCCTTTAGATAATACTCAGTGAAAACTAATAGGACGGCGTGGATTAACGTCGCATGGGACTGTTCAATTGCTATGCATGACTTGTAATATACCTAGAATGCTTACAAATCATTTGAAATTATTTGAATAATAGTGAATGTCACCTGCAGTAACTACTTCGTAGCATTAGTCAAAATTAAGTATTTTATTCGATTCTCTCGATAAATTTATTTATAAGATACTAGCAGTTGCCCGCTAATTCATCCACGTGGCATTCGGTTGATCACGCTCTGTTGAATGGGTAATAATACAAATATGTTTTCGCCGATCACAGACGGATAAGTTTACGTTAGCTATATATACTTTGAAAAATAATTTAAATAGTAGAGTAAGATACCTTAAAAAAATTTCAACTTCATGTAGGTACGAATATCGATTAACATTCCCAGTCCGCATTTAAAAATATATCCAATAGTTTAGTCAATATAGGTAGTTTGACTATCTAAGCATAGTTTTTAGAATTTTTATTCAAGATTTATTGGACAGTTTCAAACTGCCCGTATGCACTAGTATTGCCAGTATTGTCTTATCGTCGTCCCCACCCAGGATACTCGAATAATGATATTGACTGTTTTTCCTTCTGGGGCAAATATAAATAGATGATCCGCATTACTAACATTTTTTTTTTTTTTTCCGGGTTGGAAAATCCTCATTGGATGTCCTCTGCCTGGGGCGGTGGAGGGGACTATCAGACTCTTACTGACTAAAAACCACCCCGGTGTTCCGTCTCACACCTACACCGGGGATCGCGGGAGCTACGATACTTCCGCAACCCCCGGCTAGTGCCAGCCCGCCTATGCGGGCCACGACCTCGGGTTGGGGGGGAGTGAGGTGTTGGACTCCCCCCGCGACTTCTTAGAGGGGCGCGCGTGGAACACTACGCGCCACCACCTCGGGTCCTGATATCTGGGGGTCCACGGACGTCCCCGAGTCCGTCGCCCCTGGACCCATTTAGGGGGGCTTGAAGAGGGCTCTGTTCACCCTCCGCCGACGCCCGGCGCGTCTGCTGCGGTTTGGGTTAGCGGATGAAATCTCCCTCTCCCTCTCCGCAGCCTCCTTCTGCGAGACGACTGTTTCGCAGAAGGATACCACCGCGTTCCAGGACTCCTCGCTGTCGACCATAGACTCGATTACGGCCGGCAGTCCATTCCCTCCACTCCATTCCTAGGCCGGGAGACGGCCGAAGAGCAGCCAGACTGACGAGGGGGTAAAGAGCCCCCGGCAACCTTGGCCCTCCTTCGCCTCTTCTGCTGCGCGGGTGCGCCACAGGCCTTTCCGCCCGCTCTGTGCCCAGCAGGCCTCCCTGCAGCTGTACAGAGGCTGCAGTTTGGCGCCGCGGAGCACCGGGCCGCCTTGTGGCCGGGCTGACCGCAGCGATAGCACTGCTCGCTGCGGTCTGTTTCGGCGGTGCATCGTGCCCCGACATGCCCAATGTCTAGGCAACGATAGCACCGCAATGCCCTAGGTTGCAGCAGCTTCACCCGTGCTGAAACCCACCCCACAAGCAGGCGCCCACCGTTAGCGACCTTGTTCGCCGCCACCACCGGGCACCGCACACAAATCTTGCCGAGCCCGGTAGCGTCGGCGCGAATCTCACCCGTCCGCACGTCCTCGGACGGACATTCGCCGGCTCGGGCGATGGCCGCTGCGACCTCAGCTGGGGTCGTTGTGTCGTCCAGACCGTCGACACGTAGCTCAGCTGTCTTATCGGCCTGGACACTCGGACGTCCTCCGGGTTGAGGACCTCCCGCAGCTTGGCCACCTTAATGTCCGCCTTTTCGGCGCTAGAGCCGCGCTCCCGTAATCGCCGGCCTCATTTTGAAGCTGGACGGCGTTGCAAGGTCGGGGAACGCGACTTTGGCCCACGCTTCTGTCAGGACCGCCTTGTAGGATACGCCTGCGCTGCAGCGTGATTACTCAAGCCGCGGAGCGTGGGGCTCTGACCCTAGGCGGTCCTGCTGCCTTATTTGGTGCCGGTTTCGATGCTCCGATGGGTGCCTGTGGCGCTGTCTTCTTCTTTCGACGGCGGCCCCTCTTGACCACCGTCGTCTAGTTCTCCGTGGGGGGTGAATCCGAGGTCGCAGCCACTGTCTGCGAGGTGGGCGTGGACCTATCCTCCGCGAGCTTGCCAGCCTCCTGCCCGACTCTTCTTTGCTCAATCGTTGCGGCCGCCGGGCCCGGTTTTGTGGGCGCCTCTTTTCTCCGCTTGTCCCCAGCGAGTGGTGGGCGGAGGGTTTCGGCCGGGAGTCTCGCCTTTATGGCACTGCATCATGCAGATGCGCACGATCTTCTCAATATCTGCATCTGCTGCAAGTGCTGGGCCCGATGATGAGGCCGTAGATGGAGCCGACGATGGGGCCGGAGATGGAGCCGACGATGGAGCCAGCGGTGGGCTCGTGACAACAGTGGCTGCCTTCTGGGCGGCAAACTGCCGCTTGAGGTCCTCCAACTCGGATCGAAGACGGCTGTTCTCCTCCCACAACTTCGCCGTCTCCTCCGTAGTTGTGCGGCTACTGAGGACCTCAACCGCCTCCTGGATGCTGTCCACCGCGTCCTTCAAGGCACGCGTGAACGTGCCCTTAAGGTTGCCCGATTTAGTGGCAACCTTCAGGACGACATCCAGGCCGTCCGACACTTGGCGACTGAGCGCCACCGCCGATGCATCTGACGACCGAGCAGAGCGCCGCTCTCGGGCCTGTCGGGCCAACTCACTAACCTCTTCTACCGCGACAGCCCGTTGCTGAGCCCGCTTTGCGGCATTCACGTCCGCCTTGTTTGCCTCCAGCAGGGACGTGGTGGAGCCACCACTCTGGTCCGCACTCATGTGCCCGGGGTCACTGTGCACGCACTCTGCAGGGGCAGGCGTGTCGGCCCGAGGCACAAAGCGACCCCGCACGTCGCGTTCCGTCACCCGAGCGGTAGCACCACCCGCCACCGCGCGACCCCGCCCTCTCCTCTCCGTTGACACTTTCGGGGCCGAAAGGTTCTCCTCACTCGAGGAGAGACCCAACGACCCCCAGTCTTTGCTGCGCGGACGCTTCCTCCAACCTTTGGAGCTGCAACCGCGTGAGTTCTGGTCGGACAAATTGTCTGCGGGACCTGAGCCTCCTCGGCTCTTGTTGCCGTCGGTGACGGCAAGTGGATCTTGGTCGTCGTGTAAGGTAATCATCGTCGTTTTCCGTTTAGCATGCGCGTGGTCGTCATTGTTGTCCGAAGACATTGAAGGAAGACAGTTGTTGCCCACCCGAGAATACGGAGGGCAGCCCGCCGAAGCGGGGTGGGACTCCCCGACCGCTGAACAGTCGGGACCCACCTCGGGACGTTTTTCGCAAGTGTCTTTATTCATTTTGTTGTTTTTCCTTTTAAAGGGTGTGGTCCCTTTTCTCCTTCCTTCCCACTCTACGCCCACTCGTCCTACCCTCTGTAAGCAGAGGGGGAAGTAGGCGTTAGAAGCCACTCTGACCATCCAAGAGATGGACCTGCTGACCCATCTCTAGCCCGGTTCCCTTCACAAACCATCCAGGATGATCTGTGATTGGAACCGTGACCCTTCCTCTTGTGTTGAAATTAGCCGCCCACCCCAACTGTCCACCCAACGTGGGTGGGCAGTTGGAGCCGACGTTGCCCAGGGTGCGCCACGTGGAGGCTTTCAACTTGCACCCTCGACCAAGGCACATACCTACAGTTGGCCGAAGGAAAAACAATTAGACCTTAGGTCGACACCAGCGGCCTTTAGAGTCTGCTTTTGTCTCTTATTTATGGTCATCGCGAAGTAAGCGGCTACTGGAAATATATGCGCATAAACTGAAAGAGGAAGTTGTTGGGGATGAGATGTGTGCGTTGCATAAAACTAGTTTCAACTGAGCCACACCTATTGAGAATTTCGGCTTCGATAATGTTTCTCTGGACTGCAATTTCCTTAAGTCGGGTTCCATTGCACAGCTTGGGTGGAGTAAGATTTTAAGTTAGATTTTGTGTGAAGGAAGCCGACCCACTCTAAGTGAGTTTAAAAACATCAATTCAACTGGGCAGTTATTAGCGTCGGCTTGTTTAGCTAAGGACACTGTTTCAACTTCATCCCCAACTACTCCAGCTATTTTTATTCATTCACTGCAGCGGCTTGATCGTTTCTTCGAGCTAGTACTTATAGCGCGTTCACACAACCAATAATTTTCTTAATCCGTTATATTTGAAAGGTCTCAACTTATAAGTTCGTCGCCGGAGGAAACCATTCTGCAAAGTGTATCGGCAAGAGTCACCTGACCGTGTTCCTCCTCCAACCTCTAACGTAAACAATAATGTAAAACTGTTTATCCCTCAATATTATTATCGTGATAATATATAGCCTATAGGTTTACCAGACCTATATATAATGCATTGCCTTATTTTTTGTCTTCTGTTTTCAGGACTGCGCTAAACTATAGTTGAGAACACACTTAATGCAACATTGCTTATCCCCCAAGGCAAATAGCTTGATAATTTATAACCTATATGTTACTCTGATCTCTAAGGATCTCTGTATATGCAAAATTTGAACAGAATCTGTTCAATAGTTTTGACGCCAATTGAATGCATTGCAGCAGACAGACAAAAAAATAATTTTAGTATCCTTCATATACCCTGTAGCTTTTACTTTTTCTCAAAAATATTCAATGTATAGTTTTGAAGTCTCTACGATTTTATTATATGTATAGATATATAGAAGAGAGAATTGAAACGTGAATTGATTGTAACTAGAATAAAATACAAATTAAATGCCTAGTAGGTACAAAAAAAAATACCTTAAGCTTACATGCGGCAAAATCTCAAGCAAGACCTAGTGATTTAAATACATTATGAATATATTTTATCAGAACAGTACAACTACTTTCTTAATGTAACTCGGCAATCATCGCATTGCCGAATTACATTAAGAAAGTAACTGAATGCTAATTTCCATGTCAATCAATTATTAGTTTTACCGTGTATAATAATTTGAATTCAGAACTAAGTACTTTATTGTTGTTTTGTTTTAATTATCGGGTGATCTATATAGAGCTTTTTCCTATTTTTCTTTACCAGCTTTCCTCCCGAGTTTACAATGAATTACATTAAGTTAAAAGAGTATTAACAACTCTATATACTAGGGCATCTGATAGAAATCCGATAACTGATGAAACACGAAGTTTGCCGAGAGACATTTACACTGTACAGTGACAGTTGACACTGTACGCATATTATATGAAAATATAAACCAATATAACTGAGTAAGTTTTCCAAGTTTTCGCGCCACTAGCTTAGATTCTAAGTAGCACCTCCGCGAGACTGTACGACATATCAATGAGGTTTCAAGGCTTTTTCATCGACAGAGCTGAACTAATAGCGCGCACGAGGTAACTTGTAGATCCAGAGTTCGTCAGTGAGTTTTGTACCTTGGCTCCATAATCAGCGCTCAGGGGGGCTACAATAGGGAAATTCGGAGACGTCGGGCAAAACTGCTATGAGCATGATGTCGATGATATGGCAAGAAAATCTCCAATAACACCAAGAAGAGACTCGTTAGAACCCTGATATTCGCAATTTTCCTTTACGGCTCCGAATCTTGGACAATTCGCTGGGTGGATCAAAGAAACATTTAGGGTTCCGAGATGTGGTGCTGGAGGAGAATGTTGCGCATATCATAGATAGCAAAATGCACAAATAAATTCATTCTCGACCAGTTGAACATCAAAACCAGACTCTCCACGATCTGCTACCAAAGTGCTAGTCAAAATTACTTGAATACAGTCAGATAACATGGAAAACTGGTTGTTGTAGGAAAAGTGGATGGGAAAAGGCCACGCTGACGCTCACCCACTCGGTGGTCAGACCAGATCAGGGCCATTACGGGACTCACGGTGACCACTGCCCTGAGAAGAGCCGAAGACAGAGTGGGTTAGAAGCAGCTCGTCAATGACTCCGTGAAAACTTTCCAAGACGGGCGCAACCTTCAGTAATGAAGACAACGAATAAGAAGAAGACCAATTTAATGACAAACTGGTCCTAAATTTGCGACACCCGCACACGCGAAGTCGGACACGCTCTTGCCCAGTTTTTGAACTCAGAAATTAAATGAAACAGTTATAAGAAATACAGTTTCAAAATAAAGTGTTATTATTTTATTCAAATTATTAATTGCTATACAACTAATATACGTTTCCATAAAAGCTTTTTAATTATTAAAAACAGACGTCTAGATCAAAATTCCAGTTTATACGGTTTAGAATAAAAAATAAAGTTTATGATAAATTTCATTAGATATTTCATACATAATTTCATGGACTTTAAACCCGGGAGGGGTTGTTTTACGAATACTTATTTATACATCAAATGGTTTAAAATTACAAACCAATTTACACAGCTAGGAACAAGTTGGGACGTTGGTTAACAGGTCAGTTAACTGTCCCAAGAGTTATCAACTTGTTTTAGCACTTCAACATGCTGTTTACTCTTTCTGGGTTACGGTACTCTAAAATGGTATTAACTGTTGCCAGTTAAGTTACTAAAATTATTGCGTAACTGCAGAAATCCGTCATAAACTATTTTGAGGGATATTTTCTGTCAAACATCCAGTAAAAGTTGCTTGGAAAATCGGTATTAATATAAAAAACCTGCCTAAATAGAAGATTAAAAAAAACACGTAGCATACAATTTGTATCATAACTTTATTTACGTATCCCAGTTAAAATTTACATTAAATACAATAATAAAAATTAAAAAAACCCAAAACAAAAACAACAATTTCGTGTCACTGTACATTTATATTTAAAAAGATGATGTCGTGCAAAGAATTGACGTTACCTTAAGTGAAAAAACAGCCATAGATTAACGCCTATTTATTAAAACTATTAATTTTACTTTTTATGTAAAACTAACTCACCAAGAAGCTAGAAAAGTGTTTTTTGCAGGCAAAAGAAACGTCAAGGTTCTGGACATATTACAATTAACGAGGCTGATTGCAAGGGGTGGGTACACATCAAAAAATTATTTGACTGATACACGCTGACGCTGAATCATTACTATTGAAAAGGCTTCAAGCTTTATTAGACCCCTTTTTGCGTCGCGAATCAATAAATATGATAACTAATGTGTACCCAGCTTCAGGGCTTTGGGATTTAATTAAATGTTCTTTACAATTTTATACATCGGATCCCAAATGGTCGTGTAATATTTCTATGTTTTACTAGTTACTGCTTTATCAATATTCCTGAGCCCTTGACACAACATAGAATCATGTGACTTTTCCTTTATCATTTTAAATAAAATGTCGAAAATCAACATATTTGTTTCACAACTTATGATAATTTTATATTTAATTATCTATCATCTTATCAACAAATTCACTTTATACATTTTTGATGATTTTATTAACGTTTCAGAAACGTACAAAAAATAATCATTCTTCCGCGATACATCATTAATGAGGTCTATGGGTATATTATTATTTACTTTTTATTTCTTTTTAGATTTTTCTACAGTGTTCTTATTCTAGCCAACTTTAGCGACTTCTTCCTTTATGACTGTTAACTTTTTATTGAAAGCTCGCTGTGTATTTTTCGTAAATAATATTTCTAACGTTTTTATAGATTCTATTGCATTTTAGAATTCCTTTCCTAAAACCCCCGACGGAAAAAGAGGTGTGTTATAAGTTTGAGGTGTGTTGCTGTGTATCTGTGGATCTGTGTGTCTGTCTGTGGCATCATAGCGCCTCAACGGATGAACCGATTTTGATTTAGTTTTCTTTTGTTTGAAAGGTGATTGTATTGAGAGTGTTCTTAACTATGTTTGAATAAAATCGGTTCAGCCGTACAAAAGTTATGCGCGTTTTACTGTTTTTGCAAGATAAATGTGTCGGGGGTTGATTAAATTTTGAAATTTTACTTGTTAAAATATTAATTTGAACACAACACATCAGTGATCAGTTTGATTTAATTTTCTCTCCTAAAAATAAAGGCATTCCTACTTTTATTCACTTTATAAAGATTTTAGCATATATCTGTTATAATTTTTATAAAGTGAATAGAGATCAGTCTCTTACAAAAAAGCAATGAATTTCTAGGATTTTCTTAACCATCTTTCAGTTTTGGTACATTATGGGTACTAGTGGAGCTTATTGCAAAACTTATATAGGGATAATCAAGGGTCAAAAGTGCAGTAGTACTTTATCGAAACCAAAATTTTAAACCTTTTTTGGAGAAGAAGGTTAATCATCCAGGAATAGTTTAAATACTTTAGATTCTTTGCTATAGATTACATCAGTTGTGACAATTCTTCTATAAATAACTTTGAGACACGTTAGTAGAGTAAGACTGTACTTTTGAACCTTGACTGTACAAACAAAACCTGGTTTCATATGTTTTGTATACATAGTTACATTTTTTGTATGTTCATACAGGCCGTTCCCGATATTATCTACACTTAAGACTAATATCACCAAACAATATTTCACACCGAATCTCATAAGCTCGACAACCTTGATATTTCTTTATAAGTCAGTAATATTATAGTTGCTATTAACACGCCTGTATTGACTACTTTTTTACCTGAAACAATGAAGAAGCAATAATTAGTAATGTTAAACACGTATAATAACGATAGGAATCATCCTAGGGTAGAAATAATTATATTTGGCCCGTCTGTGAGATTATCAAATAATATTGACGTGTATTTTTTGCTTTCTATCAAATCAATAAAAAATTACAAAGATAACGTGCATCAATGTTTACGAGTGGTAAGTCCCCACTCGTAAACTTTGATGCACTATATATCTTTGTCACTTTTGAGTAAAAAGTCTAATAAAACTTGACGTTGCACGTACTTTCAAGTAATTTGTTGTTTACGTGACAAAGGAAAAAATACGTGTCTAATATAATTTAATTAATCTACCTAACGGACATAATAGTAGTTTATGTAGCGGTCATATGATAGGGGTTATCACACGAGTTAAGGTCACACGAGGCTAAGCCTAGTGTGACAATAGTATCACACGAGTGTTTTAATACCTAATTATATGCCGTTGCATACACAATTTTATCTTCACTCATACCGTTGAAATAAAACAAAAGTTGAAACGGAAAAAGTATGTGGTATGGCGGGAAATTTAAATTCTCATTGCGCATGAATGCTCAACGCTCGCATCCATAGACAATGACATTTTTTTTTTACATGAAGTCAATGCCCATATGCGCCAATAAATTAAAAAGTAAAAGAGTGCCCAAAAAAGTAAGTGTTAATATTTTTAAATTTATATTTTGAATATTACGTTGTGGGTGTAGATAAAAGTATTTTTTTGTCATCATCCCTATTGCAGAAACCACACATCAAGTATTAAACGCATACAAATACGATGCTTTTAACCAAATATATAGGTTTTTTGGCAAACCAACGAGTGAATAGTGAAGCCCCAGTTGAAAATAATTTACTTAATTACATTATTTTCGCGTAAATGTTAAACGACCTAAATACAATTTTATCCGTAATGTGCTTTTCGGTTTAATCCCTTGCGGTGAAAACATACATAATCTCACTTTACAATACAAAAACCAAAATCATTTATTGGCAAATATGGGCAAACCATAATTATTTAAATATTATACAATCAGAAGTATGTTATAGTTCTGGTCATATTAGTGTAAAAAAAAAACAGAGCAGGGATCACGTCATCACAAGTGACGTGTAAGATAGAGATCGAGTTAAAACAAATTTGAAAAAAAAACTGTTTCTCTCTATCATAATATATGAGTCAATAATGGTAGGGTACATTTGGTGTAATTTCAACATTTTGGAATCAATTATTGTGATTTAGGAAATTAAAACACATTGCAGAAAAGTTGTAACAACCAACTTCATATTAACTACAAAGTTATAAAATTTATGAATCATAATATAATAGCAAAAACTTTTCCCAATCATCATTTACTTTGACGTCGAATGTACATAATTCAACCAGTCTTCTAACCACAAACTTTTGATTAAAAATGTACATAAAAGTCTAGATTCTTATTGAATCGTAAATTCTCAGAATATCTGATTTAAGCGAAACTTTCAGTCTATTATACGAACTTTTTAGGAACTCCTAGCAATGTGAGTTTTACTTTACGCAGAATCCTGTAAACCAGCCAAATAATCCGCCTTCGTTAGTGTTTTACTCCTAAGTATCGATGTAGGCATTAGTATAAGAGAGGCCTCTATGCTCACCAATGGGCGGATTAAAAGTGCTGTGGATTATGATGGTGAACTTCGATATTAACGTGAGTATGATCATCTTCAGTCGTGGAGGCTCTAATTTACTATCTAGAGAGTTTTTTTTTTTTTATGTAGGCCACATAAAAAAAACTTTTTAACAAAAACCATTAAACCGACTTCCAAAGCAAAACACTACAAAGCGAAAATTAACTTTCTTTTCGTCAGTTAGTTTCAAAAATTAAAAATATAGTTACCGACTTCCGAAAAAGTTTTATTTTTCCCTTTTAATTTTTGGTACCTTATCTATACTAATATTATAAAGCTGAAGAGTTTGTTTGTTTGTTTGTTTGTTTGTTTGAACGCGCTAATCTCAGGATCTACTAGTCCGATTTTAAAAATTATTTCACTATTCGATAGCCCGATTATTGAGGAAGGTTATAGGCTATAAAACATCACGCTATGACTAATAGGAGCGGAGTAGTAATCAAAGATGCGAGTGAAACCGCGTGGTTCAGCTAGTATTACCATAAAAATAATTTATAACCTGGCTTCTTATAACAATTGTAACAAGCCTATAAACGATTGGGATACATTGTTTTATTACGGAGCTCCGGTGCCTACCTTCCGGCTTCATCACCAGAGCAGTTCGATGGTATCATTTTCATTAGAACCATTTATTTAAATTTGCTTCATTACAGTCCTTTAACTATTGGAAATATCTTATACCTACCCAAAACATACTTCACATTGAGAAGTTTCAATGGCCATCTGTAGTCTAAAAGGAAATGCTTGCCATGTTGATGAAAATACCAAAAACACTACATGTATCCCTATAAAATTTGAAGAGTTCCCTCGATTTTCATGGGATCCCCTCATCAGATCCTGACTTTGTGACAGTGGGATCACTTTGAGAGTATACCCTTTCAAACAAAAATATAATTTTCAAAACCGATCCTTAATTGACGGAGTAATCGGTAAAAATATATTTAAAATATATATATATATATAACCTACAGGCGAACATAGAAACGCCTCCTTTTTGGAAAGTCGGTTAAAAATGAAGTTCTAACAACGATAATAATTGAAGTGAAAATGTATGTGATTGAACCGAAATATCCGGTAGAATATACGAGACCCTTGACTTCTCGACAATCGATAGAATGATCTAAACAATAATGATCAGATATAATGTCAACAGTCATATTCACATTTCATGTAAAAACTTTAATATCAATATTACTTTTTTTTCTGATCGGTACACTTCTTGGACACATAGAAGAAAAATATCGTACTCACCACTATTATTAGACACATATTTAGACAGCTGCGTGCGCGAGTGTATAGTGATGATGGTGTTCGCGTCCCGCACTACCGGGGGCTCCACCAACAGTATTGACTCGCATCGCACGCGCATCGACCCGCTGGCTGTGCTGGGAACCCGCACCCGTAGGACCCGCCAAGAGCGACGCAGACCGCCTGGCTGGTTGCCTGTCACTTCAGTCTTCTGCCAGGCTTCGGGCTGTAAGTAAGATAATGGTTATTCAAGGAATTGTTTAAGTATTAGACATAACATTAGAAGATAGGTACCATAATATTAGATGGCAATCTATGAGAACAGTGGACGGCAACCATAAACCCAGATGACAATCAAAATATAAGATGGCAATCAGAACATAACATGGCAATCAGAACGATAGATGGCGATTATAACATTTAAGATAGAAATCATAACATTTACACGGCAACCTATCTGATTATTGTATGACAATCACAATTTATTATAAGGTGGTAAAACATTCGATTCGATCCAGTCGAGTGTAAACGGCAGATGAAGTCCTATACGCTGGTCAGACCAAATCCGAACCTCGCTGAACGTCAAAGCCTCAGAAGCCGTGCATGTTGCTGAAAATAGGAGCAGGTAGAGAAAGTTTTGAAACCGTAATGTGGTTTCGAACCCCAGCATTGGATAATCGACGCGAGGAGGAGAAGGGTAAAATATTAGCAAAAAAAGGTATCGTATTGTCTTTCAATCGGATAGGAAATCAATAAGAGAATATTATATTGTTTCATGGGTGTTTTGTGAACGAAAACTTGTAAGAAAATGAAGCTATGTCACTTATGAAAAATTCCAAAATATCTTGGACTACCACCAGAAACTCGTAGCGGTAGTTCCAAGTACCACATACAATCCTTTATGGTTACATCAGATAAGTCGCTTTAAGTCGATTGGACCTCTAATGGATTATCCTAGGGCAGTGTACAGCAGCATTATTAAACTAATGAAATAATACCCCACTGCAATCTATTCGGCTGCCATACGCCCAGATTATAACTTAATTGAAGCGATGGATGAACCAAATTTAATTTAGTTGTGGCAAAATATCAATTTTATGGCAATGTTTATTTTAGGCTGTTTACAAAATAATGTTGTTTAACGGTAATTAGGTACTTACTATTTTTGCTTTGTTATGGTAAATATAAAAATATTTGTTATTTAACCAGTTTATCGATAAATATACAAATAAAATACTAATAGTGAAAACAGAATCAAAAGTGATCAAACAAAAAATTTAAACCATGACTTGATAAATAACGAAGATTTTTTATTTACAAGACTTTTCTATACCCTGATAAACGAAACGCACAGGACCAATCAGTATGGCGAGGTTGGAAAGAGGCCTATGTCCAGCAGTGGACGTCTTTCGGCTGAAATAATGATGATAATGATTCCCTGTTATGCCCAAATAGATAACGATTCGATTGCAAATGTCAAATATGGGCTTGACAATCCCTATCGTTAATAGAATTAAATTTTGCCTCAGGACTCAATCCTAGTAGTTGGCAGAGCTCTTTGTGAAGGTGATTACTTCCTATCCTTATTTGAACACAGGTATCGTCGGTGTAGAATCCATGTGGTTAATTATAAATTCTATTCTGTATTATTAAATCCTGTGACTGCTGATGAGAACTGCCTCTTATTAAGCTGGTTGATATTGCCTGGCGCAATACGAATGCAGCTGATGCAAATAATTATCGTGGGGAATTCCTCTAAGTTGATTTAAATAACCTAATTTGTAAATATTTTGTGAAACTGAAAACTATTGGTGTACTAAAAACTATGTACTATAAGAGAAAGGTTGTTTTTCAGTTTCAATAACATGATTCAGTAGACCTCCTATCCTACTGTAATCACACTTAATATTATAAAGGCGAAAGTTTGTCAGTGTGTTTGTATTGTTACTTTTTCACGCAAAAATTACAAAACAGATCTGGATGAAATTTGGCAAAGAGGTAGAGTATATGTCCCTTTAAACTACTGAGATTTCTATAGTGGCCACATTCACCAACTTTACGTTATATAAGATGGCACACTATACCAGGCAACCCCTTACGAGGCGTCTGGGACCATCTTCGGTAGGTCACACCGCCAGAGTACTCGCCCCTGGTACTCAAGAGAAAATGTGAGTCACATCGTGATTACTCACTACCATTTATCCAGAATGGTACCGGAGCTGTAAAGCCGCTCACAACACGCACCCCAGCACGCCAGCACAAGCGCAAGCACCGGCACCAGCGCACCTTGTTGGTGCTAGCGGATTCAATCCCCGCTAGGGACATCCTCATTTCTCCAGAATATAGTCCAGAGTATAGTCTGGAATAGCACATAGGATACTTTTATCCCGGGAATATGTTCCCTCGGGATAATTTTCAACATTTACGGGGGCAAAGCCGCTGCCTGAAGTTAGTAGTTAGGCAGACGAGATAAGTGTGATAGTTTGTGAGTATGGATGGATGACTCTTTCATGCAAAAAATTATGAACGGACTTTAGTAAAACTTTATAGTGATGCAGCTTGTACGTATAACAGAATAACAAATGGGCTCTTAAAGGGAAAAGTGCTCATTCCATGTGGGTGGAGCAGTGAGTGGTAGCTAGAACTATCATAATACCTTTTAAACGACATAAGAATACCCTGCCTGCTAAATATATTTTTTAAAAAACATTACAAAATACTCGAGCAATATTTCTGGGGAGATTGATGCACCATTATTTTGCTAGAGCAAAAGAAACTACCCTCTTACTTTGAATGAGTAATAACTAACTTGACACTACATTTAATAAAGTTAGTTGTATCAAAAACGAAATACGTCAAATTGCAATAAATTGAAAAAGCGAATATCAGAACAGAACATGTTTATTGAAAGCTGTTCACTGTGTTTTGTAAAACTAAATATCCTGACATTTGAAAAAAACACCGTAAAAGCAATTTCCATGTATTGAATGAATGATGGGTTATGATTTGCTTTTACAGAAAATGAAAATTGTTTTGATTTTGTTTTTACCAAAGTGTGACGTAGGTATGAGGCGTTGCACAGAGGAGGTTACGGGTGGCCTTTTAAGAGGTCACGGGATCCCTTCTACGTGCTGATGGTGATCACCGGGGTGGTTTTAATGAGGTAAAAAACCCAACTTCCCTTGTATTGTCCCCAAAATCCCTGGCTACTTTTGAAGGTGCCCCAGTTAAAAAAAAACCGGCCAACTGCGAGTCGGACTCGCGCACGAAAGATTCCGTACCATTATCGCAAAAAACGTCCAATAAAACAAGTTTGTTGTATGGGAGCCCCACTTAAATATTTATTTTATTCTGTTTTAAGTATTTGTTGTTATAGCAGCAACAGAATTACATCATCTGTAAACATTTTAACTGTCTAGCTATCACGTTTCATGAGATACAGCCTGGTGACAGACGAATAAACAGAAGGATCTTGGAGTCTTTGTAATAGGGTCCCTTATTACCCTTTGGTTACGGAACCCTAAAAAAGGTATGAGTATTTAAATACGAAGAGTTCCGTACTACATATTATAATGCAGTTAGCAAATGGTTTGACAGCCGGCATTGCACACATACAATCTTCCTCCCGCTTCTCAACTACGTTGAGGTCAGATTCTAATCTAACCGAATTCGGGTGAGTACTAGTATTTGTCATCGAGTGACTGCCTATTTTACCTCCACAACCCAGTAACTGGGTTAAAACGATACGCTTTGGCAATACAAGTGACATTGCTGAACACACAATAATATTTTCATGATTAGTAAAATTAAAAAACCCTGTCACATTGTTATTTCATGCTACATAATTTATCTAAGTAGTAGTAGACACGCTTCGATTGGTAATCTATTGAACACGTAATGATGACACGAATTCTTGCGAAAAGACGCCGATTCAAACAGAAATGATAAAATGCCCATATTTTTTGAACTGCTGAACCGATTTTCTTCAAATATAGCTATGAACACTCCCGATAAAGTCACCTTTCATCTGTTGATGAAAATTTGTGTGTTTGTGTATCTACAAAAATAGAGAAGTATACACGTTAAACTTATAACACCCCACTTTTTCCGTCAAGAGATAAAATTTAAAAAAAAACAAAAAGTAAAATGCAAATTAATTTTATTTCTAGGAAACCTCTAACTCTGGCGACTATTTTGAAGCCTATACAGGTAGACGGAAAACCGAGTGATTCTATTATCCGTTTTTATATTTTCAACGTGGAGCCTTAAAAAGGTTTTAAATGAAAAACCTAAAACCCCGCTACGGGAACATTGATTTTGTTAGGCACTGTTACCTTTGTTATTGAGATGAATGGGATAATATTTATCAAAAATATGTTATGTGTGAATGATTAGGTACCTAAAAACTCGATTTGTTACGTTATTACTTTGAATATATTTATGAAATATAGAACCATTTATTTTTTGAAAGCTGTGTAATATATGGGTAGGTAGATACAGTGGATAAAATATAGCTAATACACATAGAGCTGATATATGTAAGATCAGTAACCAAGATTTCGTATTGAAAGAATAAAGAATCCAGTGAATGAAAGAAGTGGTTGACGCCCAAACAAAGTGGCACTGATGGCTAAAAATTTATGTGGAAATCGGTTGCATTTGTATGTGATGAGGAAAATTTGATGCCAATCATGGCCTGTAAGGAGCTGACTGAAGTGATTAATGAAGAGACAGCAAATAAATACGTAGAAGTAGAACTCATACTCAATTTGATGTACTTGTTAAGATGATACTTGATTAAATGTACGTCATAAAATTTGATTTAAAGGCAACTTTATATAAAATAGCAGTATTTCGTTGTCAGGCCAGTGAAGACATGATAAATGGATTACCTACATGTATTCCTTTGATAGTGTGGTATGTTTGAAGGCTAGTAGCTCAGAAAAAACCGTTTCGTAGATCGATTGATCTTTGATGACAAGGAACGTCTCTAATTGGGTTTATCCTATAGATAGTCCTTGGGATAACTATTTATGCCAATCGTTGTAGGCAAACTTATTAGTAACATTTGTAGAAAGTAACTCTGTAAAATATTGGTTCAATCAGTGCCACGCTGTTTTTATCCGGAATTACATAGTCAAAGTTACCATTTTCTTTTCATTTGCCTTTTCGCAGCCTCCTTCTGCGAGACGCTGACCATTGAACGAAACACGGTTGGTAGAGACAGGTCGCTTCCTAGGAAAGTCAATCCCTTTTTTTTTGTTCCGTGTTGGGAAATCCTCTTATAATGTCCTCCACCCTGGGTGGGGCGGAGGGGTCTGTCAAACTCGTTCTGACTAAAAACCACCCCGGTGTTCCATCTCACTCCTTCGCCGGGGGTCGTGGGAGCGTACAATCCTTCCGCAACCTCCAGCTGGTCCACATATGCGGGGTCTAACTCGGGTTTGGGGGAAGCGAGGTGTTTGACTACCCCCGTGACGTCAAACACTACGCACCACCACCTCGGATCCTGATGTGTGGGGTACGGTGGTACTTGGTCCCTAGACCCATTTAGGGGGGCCACCTCTATCCCTAACCTAACCTTGACAACTGTTTAATCATCTACAAAACATGACCGATTATAGGTTGCCTGGAAGAGATCGCGGAACGCGATAAGGCCGCCCGTTCTATATTTTTAGTTTTAAGTTTCTTTTGTTACTGTATTTTCTGGTATAAAATAAAGAATATATAAATAAATAAAAAAAGAAATAACCGAAAACCTTTTTGAGTGCCACAATACGAATAGATCATGTCCACATCCAACACGGTATGCATAATATTATTATCTATCAAAGATAAAAACTGCAAGAAAATAACAACCACCAATATTAGTTTGCTACTTTTTACTCAGAATAATGAACCAGGTTTTCAAGTTAATTGATTCATAGCTTTTTAATTAGAACTTGCGAACGACGTTGCGGTGAGTTTACGTTTAATTTTGTTGATATTTTATGGAATATTCGTATAAAATTTAATTTGGTGGTTAGAAAAAAGAGTAAAATTTTGAAAATAAAGATACTTGGAACATGTCTTCCCGTAATTGGATTATTCGTGGATATCATTTCTATTTCTACTAATAATATTTATAATAGTTACATATTGAAGTTTACATAACCCATATAACATGGCTATTAATGATTGGAAAAGAACAAATAGTTAAAAATCATGGTAAGGTTTAAGAAAGAATGACGAGAATGCCACCTCTGGCATGGTGTTTTCAGATTCTTTCTGGGAGGCTTTGCGTTAGTGAGATCGGCAGTACCTATTTGGAGATAAGGCCTATTCGGTGTGGTGGGCTGAAACGTCGAGGATCAGTAGTCATCATCATCATTTCAGCCAAAAGACGTCCACTGCTGCACACAGGCCTCCCCCAAGCGTCGCCACACTTATCGGAGTATCACTTATCAGTAGTAGTCCGATATCACCCTCAGTTCTCCACAGATAGGAAGTATTCATAACTTTCTGGTTTTACAAGAAAAAAAAAAGTAAATTGGATGAACCACAGTCCATAGATTCGAAATACGAATTCATCTATCCGAAATAACGCAAAAAAGAAATCGAAAAGCTAGCATCATATATTTTCCAAAATCTAATTATAAACATTTTAAGGTTTTACTGCTGGGAATAAAGGAAGAGCATTTCGGCGAAATATACTGGCCGTTTTAAAAGGCCATTAGTGAAGATTTAAAGAGTACCTCGGCTGCTTAGAGTCGCTTAACAATGAGCCAACGTAATGGCAAACAATGCAAGTCCACTTCATACAAAGGAGGTCCGTAAAGTGGGAAGTCATAATTATATGCAAGGATAAACCACCTGCATTATTATATTATTAACAAACGTATTTGGAGTTGGCTTAAGAGGGATAATTCTGCCTTAAAGACTGTTCGTGTTGTGACTTTTACGTCTTATTTCAGGTTTATAGCGCATAATTTCGCTTAGAATCCAGATGAGCTATTAATTTTCTTTTACCACAATTTAGTCAAAACATATCGAAATTAAGTCAATTGTTACAAGATCTTTTCCATATTCTTCTTATTTTTTTGACAATTGAGCCAAAATTAAAATTATCGGGCCTTTCCTGATTCATGAATAATAAATAATTCATTATAATCTAAAAAACTCTGTCTCCCATATTTATTTTATCCGTATTGACTCTCATACCTTTACGGCACCTGTGACCTTTATCAGGCCATCCATCTAACTGTTTGAGGCTTTAGGCCGTCCCACGTCTCTACTACCAATTAAAATCAAGGATAAAATAATCTATTTTTAAATAGACTCATACTTTCCAATCTTTAAAGACTTTGAATTCAATCAACTGTGATCATAATTGAAAAAACCCCAACATAAAAGTAATCATGAAATAGTTTTCATTCTAACTTTTCCTTCGAAAATCTATGAATTCATATTTGGAATAATCTTTTTTCTGCCTACGGGAATTACAATATATAGGTTGAAAGACTATTTACGAATCAAGAGACTTTTGCTGAGAGAAATTGGAAATAGGTCGTTCGCTAAATTAAATCTGAGCATTTTATGAATGTTAATAATAGTCGGAAGGTCGTGGTTTAATCATAAAGATATTTTCGGTATCATGACAACTTATTTTTGTTAAACAGGAATTTATTAAGTCCGCGTAAAAGAATGAAATCATCCTAAAGGAATGTTTTCTTCAAGGAAAGTACGTTCTCCTGGAATAAAAAGTATCCTATGTCATTTTCTAATGTACAATGTATCTCTATATAAAAATTCGTTAAAATTGACTCAGTGGTTTATGTGTGAAAGTTTAACAAACTTAGTTTATTAATATGTCTAAATATTAGAACCACAACACAAACAAATTAAGCGCTTATAATTATTTCAGCTAGAGCAGCTGAAATAATTATAAGCGCTTGATTTGTATGTGTTGCTCACAACTTTAAAGAGTTGTCTTATCAATCAAATATATATTCTCAATAAAGTATTCCCATCTCAATACGAAACGTTTTAATTTAATGAGCCACCTATACAAAGTTAAGAGGACATTTTATTATTCTGAACCTCTTCTTGAGGAGCATAATCCTCTCAAATTGGATGCCTGTGTGACATGACAAGGAACATACCTATTCTCTTCGGACTATACTCAGTATATTGTCAGTACAACAATAGACACGCTATGACAATGTAAAATTCATCTTGATAATAGAATTATGTTCTACATAAGGAGGATACTTTCGGAACATATGAAACGTTGTCAACTTGTAATGCCTGAGTATGCAAAGTACTGAGTTTATCAAGGCAGATAACTGAGCTCAAATTTAAACAAGTTATGTATTTGGAGACATACAATAGTAGATACATTATTGCAAAGGCCGGGCAATAGGAAATTGCAAGTTGAGTATAAGAATAAAGGCCGAGCCGTAGGCGAGGACTTCACTAATACGAGACAGGCAATTGCCATTTCCGCCGAGGCCTAAATGATGCTTTTCTCAAAAGAATGCAGTGAAATAACACATATCTTTTATATATTACACATTTAATTTATTAAAAGTTACAACAACATTGCTGGAGCGTTGTAATGTTCCAAATTCAAAAAACGCTCCTGCAATGGATTAGGTCAACATTGCTTCAGCGTTGTAATGTTTCAAATTAAAAAAAAACGCTCCTGCAATGGATTGGGTCAACATTGCTTCAGAGTTGTAATGTTCCAAATTAAAAAAAAAACGCTCCTGCAATGGATTTGATTTTCTTTGTCCGTAAATTTGATACTTCGCGTGTTCTGTTTTCGAAAATAATGACAATTGTTCCATGCATGTTTGAGAAAATATACCTAATCATAATTAAGAACTGATTGCTAAAATCCATAATCAAGAATATCAAATAATAAATTTTATAAGTATTAAACATAATAATTCTTTAGAGAAGCACAATGCATCTCAATCATAACAGTTCAAGCCGATGAATTTGTCTGTAAGTTCTGCAAGTGATTATAGCCATCGAAACACCATTGGCTCAGCTGACACGATTAGGGGCTTAGTTCGACGAAACTATTAATGAATCTAAAATTGCATTGCAATTGCGATCTTCCTTTATGAGTGGATTCTAGCCGTAAACCCAATCACGATCGAATTAAGCAAATTGATAGCGAAGGCAGTTGTGTACGAACCTTTTGTAGCTCCTCGTCGATGTACCAATTAATATCCGACGGTGGCAGAGAGAAATCGGACGTGCAGTTCAGGAACACTTGCTCCCCAGGTTTCAACAATTTCGGCGCTCCGATTATCACGGGATCCGCCTGCGGCATAGCTGAACACAAAATAGATTTGAATACAACGCACAATCCATCATCTAGGTGTCATAATTTTGTTACAAACTTTCACTAACCAAATAGAACCGCCAAGGGAAATCGAGTATCGCAAAGTCCTTTGCAATCGTAGATGGCTGCTGAACTAATTAAAAGCCTTAAATTCGAGTTACGCTATTGTTAGGCTGAGGCCATATTGATGTCGGTGGTGGGCGGTTTGTGCTGTTCAGATAATTGCACCGATAAAACTTGTGGTTTTAGAGGCGAGCGTGGTACGGCTATTAACGAAACCTTGAACTAGACGCTGTTAATGTCATCGATGTGCCCTCAGCCTTAAACGAGTTATTTTACGTGAGTATTATGAACATAATATAACTTTAAGACATTTTTATTTCTTATAATTTCGTTATTAACTTCCAAAAACATAATATCTATATGAATATTTCTTTGTGTCAAGAGATAATGTAGGTAGATAGGTAGACAACTCACATTGCAAAGCTAATCAGTTCCCTTTGTATGTGGATGTGGTACGTACGAGTATTTGCAAGTGTGTGGGAGCTTGGGGACTGTCGAGTAAGCTACTTAGCGACAATGAACTAGTACAGTGTGTACTTGTAAATAAAATAAATCTTCTGACAAAAGGACTCATAGGTAACAAGTATGTCTAGTCTAGTAGTGACTTTAGAATTATAGTCGTACCAATCTAAGAAGTCGCATTTGACAGCTATAAAAATACTTAATAATAATTAAACTTGATGCTTACGAATGATACTCGTTGTTATAGTAATTAATTAGGATTATGATTTAGATTTTTCAATTTCTTACTTACAATTTTATCGCGGCATGTGATATGAGAAACGTCATCGGACTTTTTATATTGTCACGATTATAACATTGTTGTGTATAGTAGGGGAAATTTTATCAATTGTGTCTAAGATATATTGCATTAAGACCTTATTATAAACCAATATGTATCTGAATAATTATTTCTCTAGTACCATTTTTGTCCCATTACGTAATATTGGAAATAATAGATTCTTTATTCACCATAATAGCTGTCACAATAAGTTATTTTTGAGACTCTGACGACACGTCAATGACTTTACTCGGCCAACCTATTTATAATAGTGAAGTACCTATATAAATTAGGGCAATAGAAAGTAGATGAGAAAATGGATAACAATTTCAGAGGGTTTGAAAAAATGTCACGGTGTAGGATTTCAAATGAAAGCTTCTTGAAAAATAGGATTATAGGTGTACTCTGTGCTTTAGTAATCTTAAGCTTTTGAGGAAAAACTGAATACCAATTTATATTTACCTGATCCGGTTATAAGATCTAGAACAAAATGAGACCTATGCTTGCATATGACAATTCCTACCGTACGGTAGTATTTTCGATTCCATTATAGGTGTACTAAAATTTCCACAGAATGTGAAAATTAGCGTTCCTGAGGCAAATTCTGAACTAGTTAGCTGAATTTCAAAGGTAGCCCATTTCATATCGTATTAGTTTGAATAATCTAATGGAATTAAGAATACTAATCATAGTTAAATATGTTTGTAATTATCGCGCTGGTATTTCTTAGAGTGATAGACAGAGAAAGGTGTACAGTTATTTATTTTCTTTAGTACCTAAGTGTTAACCTAGGAATAAAGCTCATTTATCATATCTTTGATTCTCCATTAAAGCGACCGATAGAATAATCTACATTGATCAAAGGCTTTTTTTATTACTTTCTCAAAAGCCAGCCAGTAGTCTGGATGTAGATATCTTCTATGTTGGTGGAGGGAGTATCCTGAGGGAACCTACAGCTTTGTTGCATAAGGATCTCGCCATCTCAAAGGTGGTGACATACGCTCGCGCTTCTCGGTATGAGGAAACGAAAATAACACGCCCTTAAATGTTTCCTTGCGAATTGATTGCAGAATAAAGCGAATGTTTCCATGCAGCGGAACATTTACAGGTAAGAATTGAGTCTAGATTAGTGCCTGGTTAACATCTGCTATAATAATCTAGTGAAATATTGGTTCTTACTAGAGACCGGATTATATGCATTTGCATATTTAACCCCTTTTTCTGTTTATTGCATATTTTAACTAAAACTAGTGATGGTGCATATTTTCGTACAAATATCGAGGTAGAATCAACTATTATTTCCTTTTTTTCTTCTTATATTAATGTTTTGAGCAATAGAAGACATATTCTTACTACCGAACATTTGGAACAGTCACTGATGTTTATGTTTACCTACCTAAGTAGTAAATCTTTAGATACCTTTTTTTATAACATGGATTTAGAAAATAAATAATAAAATCAAATAATATTCACAGATTGTATGTGGTTTAAAAAAATTTAATAACTAATAATAACTGGGTCATACTCAGAAAAAGTGTACATTTGGTATCTTTTCTTGTCCCACTGCTTCATATTAAATTAAATATCTAATATTATGATATATTTTCTTTTTTTTCCCCTTGCTGTTATATTAGTCTATTAATATGAAGATTTTTTTGTTACTTAAACTTTAATTTTCATTAAAAGAGTATATTTTTTGAGTGTCAATTTTTTTTAATAAATATCATCATACATTTTTTTTGTGCCCCAATGACTATAACACATTTTCAGAGATGAATTGTTACGAATATTCATCGCTTTACTTAATATTGACTATAGCTATATTATTCCTTATGAATAAAGTTACTAAATAGGACCAATTTTATTCGTTAATCATTTATAGAATAATTTATTTTAATTAAACTAATCTTGTCCCAAAATAATGAAGTTTCGTTACTCAGGATTAGTAACACGCAATAAAATTTAAAACGCAAGTATTTAAATTGGTTTAAATATTTATTTATTTATTTATTTAAAACTTCATGCAGCATACAGATACATAGGCGGACTTAATGCCTGAGGCATTCTCTACCAGTCAACCAACTATTCTGGCAAGACTACGTCAAAATTACTGTCACGGCAGCCATTATGTTTTCGCCGTTGTTGTGAAGTCAAGACGTGTATCAAGTGAAAATTTACAAAAAAATCCTCAGGGTGATAAACGACTATTATTGTGGTAAGTTTATTATATTTATTATTTACTTACTATGTTATTTTCTTATTTTTTGTATTATCTGAACGAATACGCTCAGTGCCTGCGTGGTAAACACGTGGTTTACGTAAAAATATTTTTAGAGGTTATAATTTCTCAGAATTTATTGTCAGTTTCGTTATATTGCGTTACGTTACGACATCAGTTTACTATACCTTATGTCATCAGTTTCGTAACGAAGATTCTCAGAATCAGTTTAGTAACAAATTTAAAATGTACACTTTTTCTGAGTATGACCCAACTATGTCTTCATTACTTGATGTTGCATATTTTACGCGATTTTCATGCATATTTCGAACTTTTTATGTTGCATTTAATCCGGTCCCTAGTAATTACACATCAGCATAAATAACCATATCCTATATCATATTTAAAAATACAGGAGTGAGATTATTAGACCCATAACAAAATCAGATCCCAAATAACTTTATACGGTATCAGATACTGGTTAATCTTTCGTACCAGGAGATAATAAAATAATGAGGTTATTCCGTGACCGTCTCGTTGATTCTACGCTAATGCCTCTTGGGTGCTTTCGTAAGAAAATATTTTAGGAGATATTTTGCTAACGGTAATATTTTGGCCTTGGGTGGTCCATAATAAGTATATTTTATTTTAGAGGGATAGAAGATAGTTACGAGTGTGTGTTTTTTAAATACATGTCTAAAATCATCATCTTCCTGGCCTTACCCTATGTTACTTGGGGTCAGCACAACACGGTTTCTTTTTTCATGCCGTCCTGTCCCCTGTCACGCTATCACTGACTCCCTTTTTCTTTCATATGACTCTTCACTCAGTCTCAGATCTTTTCTTTGGTCTTCTGCTCTCTCTCCATCCATCCACATATTTTGTATTCATAACTCTTTTAGTAACATGCGTTTTATCCCTCCTCATCATCTGACCATATCAGGAAAAAAGGTTTCCTATAACTTCTCTGTCACTGGCGCCACTTTCAAACTTCCTCTAATATACTCATTTCTCACTTTATTCGTTCACCCCGCACATCCATCTTAAAATTCTCATCTCTGCTACATACAATCTTTTTGATGCTATAAAAGGTATGAAACAAGATAATACTCGTATTCTTATACTGTAATTTTTAATTTCGTAGACTCAACTGACAGCTGCCAATGACCTTATTTTTTTTTAAATGTTGCAAGCGCGGAGCATAGTGTTGTAGGTAAGGCTCAATCATAAGTGATTCATCGAATCGATGTGACATGACTCCTCAATTTAAATTCACTAATTGGTGTAAATAAATGTTTTATGAATATAAACGTAATATATTTAAATATAACAGTATTCATTCACATAGTACATACAATTTTATTGCGTTAATATGAAATCAACAATAAAATAAATGCGATTGATAAAATGAAGTCTGACATAAATGAGTAGAAAATAAATAAGGGTAACTGGTTTCTAAACATTTTTTTTGCCAAGAAATAGTTTCATTTTCGATCTACTTCGATTTCCGATTAACTTTCGATCACTCAGGGTAGTTAGTGTACGACACTTATTTTATGTAACGATTAGGTGACGACCCCCCATATGTCAGTTTAGTCTACGAAGCCAAAAAAATTATAAAAACATCACTGTATAGATGATAGCCGTGGACCACCACCTTACCATAAGTATTCCTTACTATTGCTCTAATGTATTATTGTGTAAACAACCCGCAGCTATAACAAAACAGTTTACTTTTCTAACATTACAAAGCATGTATTCCCGAGGAAAAGTGTACCGATGGTAAGCCCACATTTCACAAGTTAAGTAAGTCATGTAAGTAATTGGGTTCAACCTTATTGCCATTGACCAGTCACAAATCTAGTCTCCAGGCTGCTTCTAGGAAATTCCAGATTGACAAATCCAATAACTCTTTTCCCAATCCAAGAATTAGACCAAGGACACTTGCTTTTTATTTTACCTTTTCCCCAAAATCGAGCTCTTCTTTAACCATTTTCTCTTATTTCTCACAGTAGTGTTTCGCTATAAAGTCTCGTCTCACAAACTCACATTGTATAAAGCACCTTTAACAATTTTAGTTCCTCTTAAGCAAACTCCACTAGCTCAGTTCAGTTCTCTAGCTAGAATCAGAACAGAAAAAACCACGGTATAGAAAACAAACGCCCCGTTACTCTCACAATGAAAACTTGCTTTTGTTTTAAATCATCTGTATTCTATTTTTAAAAACCACAAACCAGTGTAAATAAATCGTTCATCATAATTAGCATATGATCGTATAATATTTTTATTTGACAGTTAAATGGATGGAACTTGAATTATTGGGTGTTAAAATTATTATTTTTATAGTTCTCTCTCGTCGTAACAACGGAAACCCATGTACATAAATATTTATACATAAATTTTGTATTTATGTTTTTATAGTAGAAAGTGTTATAGCCAATAAAAAATCTGTGTTTCTAAAATAAGGAGACAAATAATTAAAAGTACAAAACTCGAGGCTGGTTTTTTTTTATTAGGTACTGATTTCCAATTATTTTTACCCCACTACGGCAAAGCAAAAGGGAGGGCTATGTGTGTATGTTCATCTTTTCCTTCGTCACTTCTAAACTACTTCTCATAATTTGACAAATGAGGTGTCGTTGGAAGCGTCTTGTTGTTCCGCTGGTCGTGACGTCACATTAAATTGAATATGGCGCCCTCTTTCAGGGGGCACGAAGTAAAGAGCAAACAAAAATTCACCCCACCCCATCTTGTGTGGTATTATCGAACAGGGATTTTAAAATGAAGTAAGAGTTTTCTACATCATATTTTTGTCAAGCGTACCGATTGCGAGATATATCACGTCAAAGTCATGAAAACTAACTTCTTACACAAATACGGCGTCGCAAAGTTTTTGTTGATCGGTATGCTAGTATGTATGTATACATGTATGTTTACCTGTTACCTCAGGTTCTGCCTTACTTTCTAAAGAGCATTACTTAACAAGTTTGCTGCCAAGGACTCGACTCTTTCTAGGCTTTTTAATTGTTTCAATAATTACGGCAGCGAATGTGTTAATAAACTACATTATTATAAACATAACTTTACATTTTAATGAGTAGGTATGTAAATAAAAAATTAACCGTTTCAAAAAACTTTTCTGATGCTCCATTTCCCTTGGATTTGAAGGTACCAAATTTTTTAAGAAAGTTGTGTTAAATAAAACACAACTTTCTTAAAAAATTTGGTACCTAACATTATAAAGGTTGTAACAGAAACAATGCAAATATATAATCAGCTGTTCAGTACATTGGTCGAGTTAAATGTATGCGGCAGTTGATTTTTTTTCGCGATTTCATGGTTGATCCCATACTAAGAGTCATTCATAGATATTGATAATTACAATGAACCCTTTTCAGGTTTTGCTTTGTTTTTATAACACCTTGTATAGAAAGGTTTCAAATAACATTCTTAGGCAGACAATGCACCAAGCTGTCCGATGACGTCACTCGTCCTAATTAGCATAGCCTAGGCACTCTAGGCACGTTTGATTGACACTCGCAGTCTGTAGCCACAGTATCGGGTTACAGACTACAGAGCTTTCTCCGCAGCCTAGATACCTAATGCGTTGTTTGCCTAAAGAAGGTCATATAATATGCTAGCTTGTGCCTGTTCTGAGAGCCTGCGCAAGGAATACTGATCGTGTTACCTTCGATTTCTGAAATTCTGGCCAAGTCTTTGATCAGTAACTGTGCTGTCAAACATGTTAATGTTAGTTGCTGTGGCAATTAATCCAATCAAATAATTTGACTACAGGTTGCAGTGCATTAGCAGGGTTTCAAAAACCAGAGGTTACAAATTAAGGGCGTCTATATCATAAAAATACACAAATTAATATTGTGTCTGTAAGAGTTAGTTCAACTACACATTGCAAGTAAGTATTTGCCCTAAAAACCAAATGAGTATTACAATTAAACAGTCTAAAGTATGATTCACACTTAACCAAGGGCGACGGAGCACATGGAAACTTTTCGAAGCAAACGAAACTCAAGAGTCAAGTGATCTCCATCTGCGACTGTCATCTGTAATCCGTGCGTATATTACCGGAGCGCATACACGCAAACTTAAGCGGATTCTCTCAGTCAATAATTATGGCTCATATTTGCATAATCTATGAACATTTGAGTCTTTAAACTGTCAAACTAAAATAAACCTTGACTATAATAGATGAAAGTGCCAATATCTTTTGCGCTCCGACGTTTTCCGTGAAGTGTGAATCGACGAAAACAATTCTAATCTCACCAACAACAGTCATATGTTTCGTCTTCCTCGCTATCTGGAACCTTGGGCCTTCGGTCGACACCTCGCAGGTGTAGGCAGCTCTCGTCGAGATAGGGGGAGGCATGACCCTGACCACGCAGTAGTCTGGCTGGCATTCACCACCTTGCACCATCACGTCTGATATGTTAAAGAGACGGATTGAAGGCTGTGGACAAGGAGATTCGTGTGTTATTCATATGTTTTAATAATGTTTTTTGCATGTACACTTCATTCCTCATCATTCAATCCTTGTATCTTCTTAATGGATTAGGACTAGACGCGTCAGCGAAAGGCTATGCCGTGACTGAATACTGGGCCATTCAAGGTATTTAACTAAAAAGAGTGTTTGTCATCGAAACGGTTAGAAAAATAATTAACTTAGCACAGGCACAGATAATATAATACTAGCATACGGATGCCTCATCGCATACAAAGAAACCGTGGCGACGAAGTAACTAGCGATTTTCGTCTGATTAAGATGATTATTCTTATAAGTACTTCGATCGCATTCGGTTCCGTTCCACTTTCGTTCCGATAGTGTTAGCAGGGACTTGCAAGTAAAAGCGTTTCCCGGTTCGTGACAATTTTTTTCTTTAAATACAGGGACGATTTGTTTTATAGTATTTTTGCCAAGTTTTTACAGTATCATCGTACCAAAATGTGTTACAATACAAATTAAAAAAATCGAGTGCATGCCTCAGAAATTTAAAAACGCGCCATCTATTGGTCTCAATTTTAAATGATCCGTTCAAATAATCTTTGAAATGTGAATTAAGAGCCCAATATTCCATATTTTTTGGAGAGTTGATTAAAAAAGAACACAATAATTATGATCAATACAAGAATATATTAATTTTACACACAAATCAATAACAAATCGATGCATATCGCACTATCTAGTGACATTTATTGGAACCACATTTTCTTTGTTAAAGCTGGGACTCCGTGGCCCAAGAATGTTCGCCTGACAAGTTACGATCAAGCTATCATCTAAGTCGAAGCTTCTGCAACCAAAATTACAGCGGCATAGTGCGAGAGTTCCTTTAGCAATTTATCGATCTGTTTTTTCAAAGTAATGATGCGGATAACTCGACTGCGTGTTTGTGTTATAGCTTCATGCAAAGGTTTGACACAACTCAAGTTCAAATAAAAACTAATACCAGTGTGATCGTCTTGTAATTAAAATGACATTAAGAATTAAGCACACAAGACATATGGCTACTTTAACAACATTTTCGCGATTATACAACATAGATTATACGCATCGACAACAAAAATATTACCTAATAGTTGCCTATTTTGGACTATTCAAAAGCTCTTTCAATACTAAGCGTGTTCCTATTCCTCTTTTCTATTCGATAGGCTTCCATTATTCCCGAAAACAGATTGTATTGATAACTGGCACATCTGGTGATAACAACGCATTTCATATTGAATATAACGCGTTCGTTTTCATATCGACTGTACCAACGTGTACATACTCGAAACAATGTAATGTGTCGGTTAGAAATGAGGCTTTTCTGATCAGTTATAGTCGAAAAGGGGGTGTTAAAATAGCTTTAGGTAGTCTACTATCGTACTGATGTTATAAATGCTTCGATCGGTCCTGATTCGTTTAACTGTCAATATTGCACCAACTACTAGTTGTCTCTGCATCACCCAAAGGTGGACTAAAAGAAAATGCCTAAGGTTTTAAGTCCGCCTCTGTAATTTCGTGTGCATGAAGTATTAAATAAATCAATAAATAAATGAATGAAGTATTAAATAAATCAATAAATAAATGAATGAATAAATAAATAAATACTAAATAAATAAATAAATCTTCTTCCTATTCCCTTGTCCCATTATTTGGAGCCGGGTCTCCTCAATTTCCTGCGGCGAGTTGTTCTGTCTTGCGTTGTCTATTCGGGCAATTGGGCTTGTTTGAGTTCTCTTTCTTTAGTGGACCACCGGGTCAATGGCGGGCGGCCTCTACCTCTTTTTTGTTCTGGTAGGCGTGCCCATACCAACGAAGGCAGTTTTCGTTTTTTTTTTCATTTTATCGGTGACAGGTGCCACTTTGAAGCTTCCTTGTATGTGTTCATTTCGCAGACTATCAAGCGTAATCACACCGCCCGCCCATCTAAGCATCTTCATTTCGTTAGTATGGACCTTTTTTTCATGCGTCTTCTTTGTCGTCCAGCATTCGGACTCATACAATAACGCTGGACGGACTGCCGTTTTGTACACTTTGCCTTTTTTTTTTAATAAATAACAAATTAATGTGAAAGACTGAATGTTTTTAAATTAATCAGTCCAGAGACTAGTGGCATTCGATATCACCGAAGGCGATAGTCGATATGTCGACACGCGGCCCCCTGAATCTCTTCTTAGATTTGCAGACTACGATTTTGAGGTCATAACTTGGTCCATATAGTGATTATAGAGCTGCGGTTGGGCTTAAATTGTTGCAAATTTAATAAACTTTGGAACTTTGTTTACCGAAAAACGCATAGTTTATGACTTTTAAAGCAAAGAGTGAAAAAAGACCCCAAAATTTCGTAGGTTTTCACGTATTGCGCAGCTAGAACACGCTTATCGAAATTGAAAATTTGAATATACACTACACTATCTGGTCCAAACAATATACTAAAAATCCAGAACTAAATCATGCTTTGCGATTTTAGTCTTATATCGTGTCGGTTTCTACTGGGCTAAAATGCCAAAATGTAAGTGTTTGATCACGGACTTTTCGGTACGTGCCATGGGGATAAGAAGTATCATATGTCCTTACATAGGACACTTTATTCTGATAGTATGTTCCCGTGGGATAATTTTCGATCTACACGCGGGCCCGCGCTACTAGCTGTTGCCCGCGACGTCATCCGCGTCAAACTAGTAAATTTATAGATTGCCCGCAGGCACTGTGAATTTTGCCGGGATAAAAAGTAGCCTATGTTACTCTTTATAACATCAACTAACTACCTGTAAAAGTTCCGTCAAAATCAGTCCAGCCATTTCAGAGATTACAAAGAGACAGACATACAAACAAAAATCTTAAAAATAGCGTATTTGTTGTTAGTACCGTAACATATAATATACTTACACATGCATTCAAGAAAATGTTGTTATTTTTGGTATTACATATAGACACTTAAATTTTATATATAGATTCAAATAATTGTAGTGGTTCATTATTATCCTAATGGACAACCCTGTTGCTAGGTCCCTCACAGACACAGTCGAAGGAGTTAAGCTACCCGGGCGGCAAATCTTCACAGCGTACAAAGCGAGTACCTGCAAATCGTAGGTAACCATGCAGACATTACGTAACGGCGTATGAAGGTAACCCTTGTAACTATGTAGATAACCCTAACTAACAATGTATTTCTTGACTAAATTCGCTAACAAGTTCAAGTTGCCAACTTTAGACGTGTTTATGATCGCTAATTGACTTTGATGGGCAGAGTCGATACAGTCTAGTCTATTATGTATTTAATATACTCAAATATATGAAAGCAATATTTTCTTGTTCATATTTCACACCGCGCCTGCATCTCATCTGAACGGACTATGTAACATGAGCAGAACCAGAATTGTATTCATTTTTATTTTATAGGTTTAATTTAATAAAACCCCTTTGCAGTCGAGTAAAATTCCCGGTTCTGTCTACCTGTCTATTAGTCTAGCTAGAGCCGTGGTGGATCAGTAACAGCCGCGACTTACAAGTTGTAGGTCGTGGGTTCGAACCCAGGCAAGCGCTTTACTGTGTTTTATTTATTTCATCACCATTGCTTTAGAAACATCGTGAGGAAACTGGCATGTCCAGAACCAAAAAAAAGAAGACCCGTAACATCCACCAACCAGCACTGGGCCGCGTGGTGAATTACGGCCCATTCCCTCTTTCAGAGAGGAGCAGATGGTTTTCCAGTAGTGGCGTCATTAAATGCTGATGATGACAATGACTGTCTACCACATTTTTTTGAAAGTTGACTTGACCACCTTTTAAAGTACTTTGTGTAGGACTTATATGAACATTATTGGAGCAAGAAACATCGAAGCGCGACGATCAGACATTGGTAGCTTATTCGTCATATTTCGGCAATACGAACATTTACGAAGCGCAGAACTTAAATGGTACTGCTCTAGCTAAGTATAATTTGGTTTTTTACGTTACCGTCATAATAATAAATTCTCAACAGTAAAACAAGACGGAAAGAAATACCTCCCAAAGTTGCTGTTTACTTTGCAAGGGACATGCGCGACTTTAAGATTGCCGTGGGAAATCAAAATACGTTTAGTATCTTCTGGGGATAAATAAACGACTGGTATGGAATAATAAAACGTATTTTACGGCACAGTAAACAGCTTTTATATTTTTTTCCTGGATAAACTGTGAAAGTAAAGTGTCTTACTTTGTATTAGTTCACATACCCACTCCAAAAGAAAATATCTCTTTGTTTTCCTTATGTTAGGGTTCCGTTACAAAGTGGTAAAAAGAACCCTTCATGGTCTTGTCTACCCGTGAAGGTTGCTTATTTCAGGAACTACTTGTACCAACGCCTTGAATGGAATAGATATTTATAAAACGTATTGTCCACTTACAAAGCAAATGATGGAAAAATAAATATAATTTTGTTGTTAGTCCAATTGGACTGAAAATAAGACGTAATGGACGATTAAATTTTTAAAATGAATTAATTGGGTTAAACGGCATATCAAAATGAAAAATATTGTTTTGCGTTCCTGTGCCTTGAACGTAGAGCCCAGGAATTTCAATTTTGGTTATTTTTTGCCTAGGACACACCGTTTTCGAGATACTATTTTGGAAATATAGAGCGTTTTGTGCAAAATAAAATGAAATTCGGAGGCCCATAATTCGGAAACAGTGCGTCGTAGAGCTATGCTTCTCAGAACCTAAATGGTTTTTATGGTCAAGGTTAACCCGAAACTGCAATAAAATTGGTAAATATCCAAAAAGAAAATCCTAAATCCAAACATATCATAAAAAGGAACATGGACAAACCAAGGTGAAGTTGAATGCCTATCTTGCACCCACTCCTATCAATGTCGGAGACTCTACACTCGAAGTTGTGGACGATTATGTGTACCTGGGACATACGGTCCAGTTAGGTAGGTCCAACTTCGAGAGAGAGGTCAACCGTCGAATCTGACTCGGCTGGGCAGCATTCGGGAAGTTGCGCGGTATCTTCTCGTCCAACTTACCACAGTGTCTCAAGACGAAAGTTTATGACCAGTGTGTGTTGCCAGTGATTACTTACGGGACAGAGTGGTCGCTCACAATGGGCCTCATTAGAAGGCTTAAAGTCACCCAAAGGGAAATGGAGAGAGCTATGCTCGGAGTTTCCTTGCGTGGTTGAATCAGAAATGAAGATATCGGCAAGAGAACCAAGGTTACGACATAGCCAGAAGAATTGCCAAACTTAAGTTGCAGTGGGCAGGGCACATTGCTCGCAGAACGGATGGCCGTTGGGGCCGAAATGTTCTAAAGTGGCGATCGCGTACCGGAAGACGCAGCGTTGGAAGCGTTAAACGATGACCTGGGCAAGGCTGCGGGCGTCCGGTGGATGCGGAACGCATAGGACCGATCAGTTCAGCGACGCTTGGGGGACTATGTCCAGCAGTGGACGTCTTTCAGCTGAAATGATGACGATGATGATATAACCATCCACATTCATACTCAAAACTTCCATCACGACGTTTTCCTCATTCCGGAATACAAAAGCGTTTTATGTGATTACAACTGATTTCGTTTTCACACAAATTTTCAGTAAGTGTCACTTTCAGATCTTCTCTTAATACTCATTTCTTATTATATCCATTCGGGTAATTGAGTTTCTTATTATCTGTCATTGTAACATGCCTGGCAGCTAAATAATTTCCCAACAGTAAAAAGGTCCCGATGTGACGTATTTAAATATTATTATTCTTGTTAAAATTGAGAAAGGCGACTACCAAACCGTATTAACAAAGCAGATGTGAGTGAGAACGATGCCTCTTCCATCGCGCCTAGAAGGACATACACAGATCTTATTGATTATGTTCTTCAAAAAGATGCACAATACCTACTCATAACCAGCGAGCCTGAATACCTTGCAGCAATTACACCAACGGAGCATAAATTACTCCAGAATTTGCTGCTTTTCATATTAGGAGTGCGCAGTGGAGTGTTGAATATAGAAAAGATGGTGGGGCTGCGGTGGGTCACGTGTATGACTAAACGTTTGAACGAAGCAAAAGGAGTTGAAAGGATCGTAGAAAGTGACCTTTCTATATTTTCTGCCTACCCCTAATGGAAAAAGATATTAAAACATCAGTCTGTCTCTATTATCTTCTGACGATTGACAGAAATAGAACAATAATAATAAAGGTTAAGCGCTAACTGCATTTGTGGTCAACGTTGACTAATTTACTTGAAAAACTAAACACAACGAAAATTCTGGTAATTATTGGGTACTTGCTTTATTTTATATATTAGAGCCATTTCAGAGTTTCAATGAATTATATCATTAGTCAATATGAAATGACAAATTATATTCATACGCTATTTGCATAGCTATTTGTAATCGGTATTCAACAAATAAATACAGAACCAGTTGATTTTTGGAAAGCAAATTGGCTAAAAATAAACTTATTATGATGTACGTATTGACATGTTATTCATTATATATAATAATGTGTACAGTTTGATATCAAATTATATATGGTTACATGCTCGTTTTTATTATTTGATGATCGATTTATTTAGGTATGGAATTTATGAATGTTATAATGATGACAAGTTATATAAATGTCTTTGATAAATAAATCCTTCTAAATCCCTCCCGGCGTTTCTATTCACGACCGCATACCTTTTGTTAGTCATCTTTCATTGATCTTCTCAACATGATCAAACTATCTAACCATACTCGTTTCAACTTCTGTCAAGTAGGTACATCTTATTTTAACATTGTCTTATCACTTAATTCTTCAATCTATTATTCAAAGTTACACCACACATACTTCGCAAAAATTATCATTACTATTTTTTGTTGTTAATTGCCACGTAGCGCTAGCAGGACTTGTATACCTACATAAAAACTAAGTGTAATGTTTGGGTCACCAAGACACAAGCTGTGCCTAGTTTGGGACCCGTTGCTAAATTGTTATAGTCATTATTAGTTTTAATTTCTTACCACACTGTGTATTGGCATCATGTTATAACTGTGCACGTTAAATTTTGAATTTGAAAGAACACATCTTTGATGACCCAAGCAATAGCATAGGATGATTGTGTTCAAGTGTTAAAAACACAATTATATTCACGACATTAACATAACCAAAACATCATATTTTCATGCTTCACAACATTACAATTTAAATAATGAATACACGTAAAATGAAAATCGTGAACAAAACGATAGCCACCATTTCACACAGAGAAACACTCACAAAAAGTAAACGAGCGCCACCATCCCGCAAAAACGGGACGTAACTTTAAAACAAAACTGTGTCCTTTACAAAACGAGAGAAAAAACAAACGCACCTGCTGTGTGGGATTATATCTGAATATCTCGTTAGTGTCCCGGTACCACTTGACAGAATGGAGCTTCTGCTCGTCCATCTTGAAGTGGCAGCTGAGCTCGGCAGCTCGTCGGGGGTCGGCGTACAGCGGCACCTTTAGCTGGGATATGTCGTGTGCTGATGTTATTGCTGTGGGAAAAAGAAAGGGAGGTTAACACATCATCTTCATTCTATCGAAAGGCCTTCCACTTCTCTTATAGAAAACGAACTGGCTAAAATCACTACGCTTTTTTATATTGGCTGAATGAAATTATACCTTTGCTTTGCTAGGACTATCGACATGATGGCTATGACAGGTTTGAAATTCAAACGTTGAACCGATGCTTCCTCGTTTTTCGGTACGTGTTAAAAAATCTGAAACCGTCAAATGTTCGGATAGCGTTGCAAACGAAACAAGAGCAATTTTCAGCATTTTCAAACTTTTGAAGTTTTAAGCTAAAAGTATTTTATAAGAATAGTTATGAAGGTTTTAGTAACCTTAGATTAATTAATATTGTTTTAATGATTGTAAAAGTTTTAATGGTTACATGATACATAGTTTATTAAAAACAAATTTTAACTTACTTAATGGATTCTAATAATTAAATTTTAGTTAGCTCTCCTTAAGTCAAATTTATTTTTGAATATTCTCTTTACTTTGCTAATAGCCTTAATTCTCTTATAATACATTTTCTTTTCAATATAATAATACCTATCTTATTCGTATTATGACGTTTGTTATGAGATCTAGAAGATCACGGATAATATCTAAACATTTATTATCTCAATAATACTAATATAAAAAATATTTTTTCTTGTTTTCTAACCTTACCCTTTTTGATATTAGTAAAAGTCCAGTTGATGTCTATGGAAAACTATTCTAATATTTTGGGCCCAGTTGAGTTCATTAGGTCCAGTGCAGATGTATTTTTCAGTTTCAATCACGCAATAAATGGCTGGACATGGGATAATACTTTTTAACCGGATAAACCTGGTCCTTGGTATAATAACACCATTCACGCGGGCGAAGCCATGGCAGGAGCATATACTTAATGTTACTATTATTCAAACTTCGACACGTGTAACACACTTATAAAATTTTAGGAAAATGATTTACTCGTTCATTAAAATAATGTCTCTTCTACGAAACATGTCTACAAACATCAAAGTGAAGAAATGAATTTAGATATCAGATAGCAAAAAGCCAACTTTAACCTTTTAGGTTCAAAATTAGCATAGAATTATGTAACCCATATTTTAAGAGACACTACACGTGGAACCCTGGATGTAACATATGTGAATTATATGTCACGTATACCTCTGATAAATGAGACAACATTTGTTGTATTGTTTTTAATCCCACTCGGGTGACCCCATGGTACAGACAATGTTGGAAATAAGTACTAAAGTGCTTTGTGTTTTAAATTAGTTTCGCAGTGTTTTGCCAAAATAATTCAACAAAAATACACCTTTTAAACTGGAGGTTAATTCTAAAAAGCATTCAAATACAATTTTCAATCTCACCTCAGCGACAATCAATGACAAAAATTTAGGTACCTCATAAGGTAAATCATAGATATTTTGTCAGGTCGTGACAGATCGGAATGCTGTCCTGAAAATATTGCCCCTCTGATTTATTCCTAAGTATGACTGCACAGGTCGAGCGCTGTTTTCGCTTTGTACATGTTTTGCTACATGACAAGATTTAAAAAAAAAAAACTCATACATTTCTGTGGATGATGAGTTGCATTTTTAGGGTTCCATACCCAAAGGGTAAAAACGGGACCCTATTACTAAGACTCTACAGACGGACTGTCTGTCTGTCTGTCTGTCACCAGACTGTATCTCATGAAATGTGATAGCTAGTCAGTTAACATTTCTCAGATGATGTATTTCTGTTGCCACTATAACAACAAATACTAAAAACAGAATAAAATAAATACCTATTTAAAGTGGGGTCCCATTCAACAAACGTGATTTTTTGTCGTTTTTTGCGATAATGGTACGGAACCCTTCGTGCGTGAGTCCGACTCGCACTTGGCCGGTTTTTAACAATAACGATGAACTTTGTTCTCATAAAAATAAGATTAGGTACTTAATTACTATTACGGTTAAGTTATTTGACATTTTAATATCATACAAAATAAAACAGAAAACCACAAAAAAAAAACAAATATTTAAAAAATAATAATATTAAAATTATATTTAATTATTATTATTAATTATTATTAAACAATTCAAAATATTTAATGCGAAAGTTTAAATAAACCATTTTTAACCTGAGTTCAAGTCAGTTTGAATGAGTCGTATTCGTTCAAATGAATTATTTCATTCCTTCGATATATTATTTCATATTACCTTATTACAATAAAATTCGAAAATGATGAAACACAAATAAACATTGCCTTCGAGTATAAATGAAAATGGAGACTGGAATTAAACAATGTAAAATCAGCCGATATGAGCGTGAAATTTTTAGGTACATACATATACATCAGTCACGTCACGTCCCTAATCACTCACGACGAAACAAATAGGAACTTATTTATAAAAATCTCAGCGTTGTTCAGCAACTGATTAATAGATTCTAAAATCAAATTTTCTATTAATTTAAATCTGATATTCTGTTGCCAAACAACTTTAATAATTTTATAAATAAGCTTATTTGTTTCGTAGAAATGGTGTCTTACATCGGCTGAACACGTCAGTCACTTCACAACCGGAGCGTCTCATTCATTTATAAAGAATCAGTGACTGACGAGCGACATGAGGATGACGTGTCTGATGTGTGTGTATGAACCTTAATTTATTACAAGCTTTTTACTGACTTGCATGTATGTATGTATGTTTGGGTCAAATCTTGCAACTGAATTTTAAAGCAGTTATCCTCAACCGGTACGATGAAATTTTGCGTATACGTTTGGTTTGGATGACAATGCACGGTAAGCTAAAAAGCTTGTTTAAAAAATATAAATTATTATTTTTAATAATTTATAAACTATAATTTATTTATTGTAAAATAGCTATTTATGCAACTGTTACGTTATGGACGGTCTTTTAATACGAGTGCCATTTTTCGGTACAAGCGTAGCGCGTACCGAAATAGGTGGGTACGAGTTATTAAAAGACCAATAACGTACAGTTGCATACAAGATTTTATCTACGAAGGAAGGAATAAAACACAGATATAGACAAATAAGTATTTCAGGCAGTGTGTTTAAGTATTTCATTTCTCTTACATGTCTTGATTTTTCTGGTAGTAAATTATTTGTAGCCGCAACTGCTCTATTTGTTATATCTGGTGGAGTATTTTCACACTTTTCACTTGATGTTGAAGACATTTTTAATAAAACTTGAAATAAAATTTCAGTTAGAAAAATTTTCGCGGGTCCATTTTATTTTTTATTTTTTTTATTTATTCTTTATTAGGTATAAGGCAAAGATCTTGTAGCCGCAACAGCCAGATAGTATACGATACTTTTGTTCTAAACTTGTTCCATTTTTAAAAACATCATTTACATTGTCTCGATTTCGAAGTATTATTATAGGTACCTGGCTGTATGTTCAGAATGTCTTTGCTTGTGTTTTAGAATTTATGACGATTCGCATAATGCAACCCGATGTCGTTATGGGTATCATAATGAAACCGCTGTCAATTTTGTAATTCGAATATAACGAAACCGAAGTAGACAAATATATTTAACACACGGTTACTTCGTAGAACTGGCTACGATTACGTGCTACGGCGTAGGTGCTGCTACGGCGTAGAGGCGCTACAGCGTTAACATGGTAGAACTCATTAACTCATATGAAAGCTAAATGCCTTTTTTAAATGTAACAAGAATATTAACTTTACTAATAACGGTATAAAAGCCTTTTTACTACTAACGTTGATATCAAAATGATTATTTAATAAATTGCACGTGCAATTTCTTTTTACTATCATATATTTTTAATTAACTAGATGGGTAATAATGCTTTGCTGCAATGTTTTTGCAGGGTTTATTTGCATGTCAATATAATGTTGTCATTGTCAGCCATTTTGTAATTTGTAGTCGCTAAATAATATCGCTGTCACAGTTAATAATTCACTATCGCAATCACGATACAATAGTATTTCTATTGTTTTAATTTTTTATCTATTTTTTGTTTTGCGGAGTGGGGTCGAGTTGAGTTTAGCCAAGCGAAGTGATAAAGAGACATGTGCTGAGCGGTGACGTCATATAGATTCAAGCCAATGCGATTGGTCAATGCTAGGACGTCTCATCTTTGGTCTGCTGGTTTCTCGTGGCTTCCATGGAAACGCACCCTTGTAGTTTTTTTTACAACTTATATTGAGTTAATTTTTACATTTAAAAATAATACAAAACTTCAATTAAACTATTTAAATTGACATACCAAACTAGAACTTAAATCCATCATAAATATTAAAAAGGAAATGCTGTAAACTGTTTACAGAATGTTTGCGAGACAAACATGGTAAACCCAAGGGCAAATGTTTGAGAGGCCGTCCGTCCTTGTTAACATAACGTCCGTGTAATTTGTGTGAAAGCCGACGCCAGAAAGTTGAAGCTCTTTTAAAAATGTTATTTCAGCCTTTCAACGGTCCTGCAAAAGTTATGTCTAGGTTTTTCTAATATTATTTAATTTAATTTTGGCGTCGAGTAAAAGTAGATAGGGGCTACAATACATACTAATGTTTTAAATGTAAAAGTAATTCTGTCAGTCTGTTTGTTACGTTTTCACGCCTAAACCGATAAACCAATTTTGATAATTTTAGTATAGAGATAGATTGGACCTTGAAGAGAAAGTAAGCTTTTTATCACTTATCACAGACTTAAATGCGGGCATAAAATGCTGCCAATTTATTTTTGTAATATCTACTTTGAGACACAACATTTTGAGGTAGCCAAGTTGGCAAACTTGGTCATTGCAGCTGAGGAGGAAGGTAAAGCCGTTGTGGAGTCAAGATACTGCAATGACAAATGTCAACAAGAACAAACGTCGTTTTTAACTCACACTCGAAAACTGGCTCCTACCCCACCGCTTTTAGGCACGCAATGGAGTGAGTTTCACACTCATGTGGAAAAGGGAGGCGGTAAATTTAATGCAAGCTCATGTCCTCCACTTGACTCTCATTTATCAAATTAAGCTTACTAATGCCGTCGCGGGAGGATGGATATCGGGTGCATACCATTTATCCTAAACTTAGTGGTTTTAGTCTACTACAAAGTTTTCCTAATGGATATGCTTAGACTAGCTTCTGCCAGCGGCTTGGCTCGAAGTTTCGAATTGTAGCACGGGAACCGTTCCTTGTTCCGGGATAAAAAGTACCCTATATGCCCTGTGTGCCCTGTGTGTGTGGGTATATCTGTTTGCCAAATTTCATCCAGATCCGTTCAGCCGTTCTGGCGTGATTGTGCAACAAGCAAACATCCATCCATACAAACTTTTGCATTTATAATACGAGTATTAGTAAGATTTCTATGAATTCAAAAGTCGTTGTCAAAAGTTAAAAAGAGAATGAAATTATTTTTTTAAGTTTAAATGAACAGAAGTTACTGTTACTATAAAATTTACTTTGTCGTCTATGTAATCTAAACTTCTTAATTAATATTGTTTTCAATTATAAAACTTTTTTAGAAAGGTTAAACTGGAAATATTAATCCGCTTCGAATTATATTTTTGATAGGTTACACTGTAGTTATTACAGTAGTATAGCCAAGATTTACGGAGCACAGTGCTGGACCATCAAAAAAGCACATGAACAACCACTACACACAAACGAGATGAAAATGCTCAGATGGGCAGGAGAAATAACCCTTCCAGACAAAGTGCGAAACGAGCATGTCAGGTGTTCCTTCAAAGTAGCACCGATTATCGAGATGGTCAAAGAAAGCTGACTGCGTTGTTACAGCCACATCCTGAGACGTGGAGATAACAACCCTATTAAAAAAAGCCCTAAATATCCCCGATCAACCGTGAGGAAGAAAGCGACCGCCCACCACCTGGTGATTAAACATGCAGGAAGAGGTCCTGAAGGAAAATCTGAGCACTCAGACAAGCCAGAAAGAGCTCTCTAGTGAATACGTACCCGAACCCAGCTAAACTGGGAAGAGGGTTGGACAAAGAAGAATAGGAGATAAGGTAGAAGGAATGCCAGGCTACTTTTATCTCAAAATGCTTTATTAGCCGCTGGAAAAAGTTTGTAGATACCTTATAATGATTTCACTTAAACAAGAGCTTGCCGACGGAGAAAAAAACTATTCACATAATTTTCTGTAATATAACTAATTAACAAAACATTTCTAACGGTACACATTACCTTACTAAATTAATTAACCCATAAAATGCATACCTCACCCCATAAATCCAAACTTCACACAAGTAAGTACGTCTGCCTGACTTAGTTGCCTTAAGAGGCTAAACTTGAACGGTACTTACGGTGGTGTATTGGAGCAGTTTACTCCAAGAGCATGTACTTGCAACTGCAAGTAGATTACCGCGGGCTTATTACGTATCTTGCAAGTGCAAAACGATAACATATTTTGCTCAATAATTGCTTTTTGATGGTGAATCTGAATAATGTATCAGCGATAGCCACACCATAGCAAATTTTCGACAGTGCTGCCTCTATGGAACAATTATTTAACTAAAATGTGCATTTGATCGCATAGTGGTCGCGATTATTTCGTATTACGAACCTATGGTTTTTGACAGTATCGCGACAGCCATTGGCGAACAAATTTGGTTGTCATATTGCGATTACTCTTTCTATTGTTAACCAATCGCTCCCAAATTGCAAAGTACAGAAGTTGTAGAGTTTTTGGTGGATCTTTTTCGAAATGAGTGCAATTGAAAAACAACGAGCGAACAAACAAACGATTGTTTAGGTTATTCAGATTTTAAGAACGTAAAGCTTTTGACCGCGCGACGACTGCGCAATTATTTCTGATTGTTGTTTCATACGTAATAAGCCTGCTGCTTGTGGTTATCGCAGACTGGCTGATATACATGTGTGAACTCCGCTTTAGAAACACATTTTGCTTATGGAGGCTATAAACATTAGCTTGGGATAGCCTCATTGGTTTGAATCTGCGTTTTAAGTCTTGGTTAATAATGTGGGTACATGCATTACGCTATGCTTGTCTGTATTGAAAGTGCAAGTAAACCAGTTCTTGGATTGTGGATGACAGGTAGGTATCTAAGCATCTTGAGAAACTATAGTTTGGTTTTGACAAGAGGGTCGTGTTCTGGTGTTAGTAATAGTGGGCTAAACATGTTAGAGTGTTATAGGAGGCTAGTCTCTATCTTTCTAAAAAAAACCAGCCAAGTGTGTTTCCGTACCAAAGACAACATCTGATTTATTAATATATTGGTATTTTTTAGTAAAATGTACGTAATAATAAACATTATCACCAAATTTCAAGTTTATAGGTCTATGGGAATAAAATTGTGCGACAAACGACGGACAGACCGACAAACAGACGGTCAGAGTAACAGCAATAGGACTCCTTTTGAACTTTGAACCCTTCGGGTACGAATCCCTAATAAATGGTATCGCATGATTGAGAAAGCCGACCTTGCGTAGCAGGAAAAGGCGAGGCCAAAGAAAATTAAAAGTCTCTATCTTTTACACACCATTTTTTTATATTCTATAGGCTCGCGCTTGATCCTATCTCACCTTATGGTAAGCGATGATGTGGTCGACGGTGAAACACGCTTGTCTAGAAATAACCTATTCACTCTTGACTTAAAGACCACTAGATTGTAGCAGTCGGGTAAAACAGACTCCGGCAGGGAATTGCACTCCTTAGCTGTACGCATAATAAAAGTGTGCCGTGTTGGAGAGACGATAACCAATAGAGAAATATATAAAAAATACATGATGCGAAATCGCTACACAAATTGGGGATAACGGTAAGACAATCATGATGATAATACTTTTCTATTTGGTAGCTACATTCATAACTTTTTGAGGCAAATTAACTTTGAAATATTACCTACCTATAAATAGAAATCAATCTCAAATGAACCAAAAGGTTTACCCAACATCTTGTATTATGTATGGTGTGACCTTTTTCATTTTATATACGGGCAAAAAATCCTCTAAACTTGATCAAAATGGCTGTAAATTGAATTGGAATACGGCCTACAGATGGACGACGAAGCCGAAAAAACGTAATTCTATAAAGTCAGCATGTGGAGATTGCGTCCATTGCCCTTTGCGTTTTTTCTGCTAACGTAGTAAAAAGCTTGACCCGTGTTAGGGGCACGATACAACTTTATGTGAAGGGACAGTACACTATTCGGTTGGCAGGGACCGCAAACTTTTGGTCTCGGAATCTAACATGGTGAATGGTGAAAATGGAGATTTGTGATGACAATCTCATCTACAAAATTGAGCAAGGAAAAAGATGGTAAACAGAAAACCATGAATAACGAAATGAAAAAATCATTCCATGACCGACAGGGAAGACATCATTTTGTGAACTATAGTAACAGAAACCCTTTTTAATCATTCTTAAACGTCACGTCATTCGATTTTTCTAAATCTTGCGAATATCACTAAAGCCATGATACTAATATAAATTCACCACAGCGACAAGCAGACGGGATAATTTCAAAATAAAAAAGGACGAACTATCGTTGGATAGTTATTTCAAAATCATCTTTAGGTTTCACAATTTTTTCATTTTAAATAACGGTTTAAAGTTGGTTAATAACTATTCTCGCTAATTACCTCGTATCTTTCAAACTACTAGACGGATTTATATAGTTAACACGACGACTGTCGCTAACGACCTTGAGGGAACAAAACGCGCACTCGTTTCACACCCGGGCGATCCAAAATTCAGTAGTTGTTTGTACTTTTCTTATTATTCTACGACTTAAAAAAAAAATCTTAGATTAAAATGTAAATAATTAAATTGTCTTTGAGATGTTGAAAATTTCATTAATATACGCGATTGTCTTTTTTTGTCCGTGTTAGACGTAACTTCACAAATTAATTACACTATGTAACTCAAAATGTACATAATTATGTAGATCAAATTATTAAGAAAATGGTTATATTATTATATTATTTTTTCCAAAATATTGCGAGTAGCGAGGGATATCTGCGCCTTAAAAAATCGTTAGATACGTCTTGACCACCCAAGTGTTATTAAATAAGTGACGTATAAAAAACAAATGTGGCGAATTATAGGAACAATAGTTCATGTTTAAAAAAAACTGGAACCACTGGTCCACGCCGTGGTGTGGAATATCAAAATGTAGGGTTTTTAGAGGTTATTCGTTTTACAAAAATATTTAATATTGTTTTTTTTACTAAGTACTAGTAAAAAAAATATAACTAAAAAGTTTTAAATAAAAAGAGGATTATTTAAAAAATAAAAATCCCGAATATTACAGAACCGAATTAAAAAGATGTAAACAAGAAGAACTACTTGCTATGTATCATGTAGCCAGACGATAGGTACGTCATATGATTTTGGTCAGCCAGTTCGCGAATATGTATCCTCCGACAGCATAGCATAATTTTCTTCTTATTTACATCTTTTAGTTCTCTTCTGAAGTAGTCGGGTTTTAGATATTTTTAATTTACTTTTTTAGTTTTTTTTTTTTATAGATATTTTTTGCCTGCGGTTGGGTTACCGTGGCCTATGATGAAAAGTAGTAAATACTAAGTTTTCTATCGGTGAAATAATTTTATCACCCGATTTGGATTTCCAGAGTTAACCCTTACAAACAAACATTTTCACTTATTTAAAGAAACCGAAAGAAAGAAAACACATTTATTTGTCACAAGCCACTAGAGCACACAATAAAAAAAGAAAAACAAAAAGAAAACTTAAAACTATACAACAATAAAAAAGAGAAAAATAATATAAATATGACATTGTGTGTCCCACGGCTGCGCCAAATATGACCAGTTCAGCAAAAAAGTCGCGCAACTAGTGCCCGGCGCTAGTTTTCAACTGGACCTGTGACTGTGACATGACGGACGTAAAGCACTTTTATGGTCACATAATGTGTATGTAAAACAAGTACTTACTTATATAAAAGATAAAAATAGATGTGTATATTACAATAAAAAAATAACAGATACACCACATATGAATAAATAAGGTGAGTGTAATGAAGTGAGGATAGGTAGGCTAATGCGTCATATTAATGAGGCATTCAGTGCAGCCATATCCAGTTTACGTTGCACTTCCATCTGATACTGCCGTAAAGGTCTTCTAAATCGACTCGTTGACTCGTTGGTCCATTGTGTTGGTTTTTCTGATCGGTGGTGGAATGTTATACCAAAGTTTGGAAGCCAGCTGCCTCTGAACTTTACAATACTGGTGTAGGACGGACCTAAAATACCTACATACAGAACCATTGAAAACTTGTGTTGGTTAGAGACCATGACAGGGGTCAGCTATGGGAAAAGGATCTTCCAGATTCCTCCAAATGATTCACCACAGACGGAGGTTGGTCACTGTGGAACTTAAATGATAAAAGTTTTAGACGATATGTGATATAAATGATAGAAGTTACTTCCGACATAGTGTTGGTACCCAAATAGTTACCTATAACTAGTATAACTATGCGGAGAACTTGTTTTTTTTAGGGTTTCGTAGTCAACAGGAAGAAACTATAAGGGTTGCTCCTTATAGTTTCGCCATGTCCGTCTGTCCGTCCGCAGCTTAGCTCAGTGATTCTTATTTCTAAAAAGCTATAATTTGGCTTGGTTATACATATTATGTTTTCTTGTCTGTATATTAGTTGTATGTATATATTTATGTATCATTTTTTTTTTTGTATTTTTTATTTTAATAATAAAAATAATTAATTGTTGAAAAATTTGCACCAAGAGCAACCCCATATTGTGTCCAGGCTGTCTCTTTCCATTCTAGGTTGCCTGGAAGAGATCGCGGTTCGCGATAAGGCCGCCTGTTGTATGTTTGTTTTGTTATAAGATGTCTTTTTGAATTATTTTTATCTTGGTGTACAATAAAGTATATAATAAATAAATAAATAAAATTAATCACGCCGACAAAGTGGTAAAACACTTAATCTCCTGTACACGTTAAGTGGTTATGTTCTTTTTCTCGTCTATCCCATGGTGTGGGGTATCGGTAGATAGGCCATTCAAAAATATTAAGGGTCTGTGAAAACCATTTTTCGATTCAGGGATCCTTTTGCGTAAAGCTTTAAATTGCCCCCTGCCAGCTAAATGGTTTCTTTTGGATATGTAAAAAATTTCACAACCGTAGTATATACAACGAAATTAAAAGGGAAACTAGAGCTAAATAGACTTAACAAGTTTACGAGTAATAGTCGACCAACTTATAACATGTACTTGGAAAAGTAAAAATTTTGTACAAGTCCATTGGAAAATTACTGCAATAACGTTGTTAGTTGTGTAAAACAGATAGTAAATATAACAAGTAAAAAAACAAAAAATATATATACTAAATCAAACATAACATCCTTAATAATAATGATTTCTAAATTAATCATGTTTACGCTCGATTAACATTGAAGTGGGCGGCAGCGTTTAGGATGAGCCGACGAAACGGTTGAAACGTTCATGAAACAACAAAAAGCCCTCTTCTTTGTCCGATTATTGTGAAACTACGGTACCTTATTACTGCGCGTGGCCAGACACGCACTTGTTATTTATTTACAGATTGTGAGTTTAAATAAGCTATTCAAAATAATTTTGATCGAGCGGGTATATATAAAAGAGGGAGGGAAAGAACACAAACAATTCGTCCACATATCTTTCAATGGAAAAAGTGCCCAAAATACTGACCGCATTGCCACGTTAAATGGCACTGCTATAACAAGGTTGCCAGTATCAGTCACAATATCCCCTGGGCTAGTGGATACTGCATTATACTGGGCAATTATTCCTCATTGCTATGACACATAATTCAAAAAACGATACAAAATAAAAATAATTTCAATTTAGAAGTCGGTCTCTCGTTTTTGTTTCTTCATTTTTTGACACTGACTGCCGAAATTGAAGTTATTTTTAATGTTTTAGTTGAGGTACATAATGAGTAGGTTCAATAGAAAGGTACCTATAATGCAAAGTTATGCCTGATTAGATTACCCGAATAACATAAAACTAACATAATCGGTAAAATTAAATTGTATCAGGTTGAATTGTATATATCTGCGTAATCCTTTAGAGCATACGGTTTGATGTAATGTTATTATTTGTATTTATTTGTATTTTGTTTAATTGTATTTATCAAAATCGGTTCACATAGTAAAAAAAAATTTGATCAAAACCAAAAAAAAATATGCAGTTGAATTGAGAACCTTCTCCTTTTTTATGTCGGTTAAAATACAAGGTAACACCTAAAATGCTACAAAAATAACTTTAATTACATGAAATAATGTTTAAACAGGTTTTGGTTTTCCTCAATTCCGTATAGACAGGAAAATAAATATTGTAGGCAATAATGTAATCTTCCTAACGTTGTCGATTACGATGTAAGCTTAAAGATATTCAGCTGATGAAGCCTCCCGCGTTAAGCATGACGACCTTGCTTAATGTAGCGTGTGTTATTAAGTAAAGCGCTTTACATCGATTGATGTAAGCGATTTTTATACGTACGTGACGTTGAGTACCAAAAATGATTACGATGTTTTAGCAAAAATTACGTCGCAGAACATTTAAAATAAATTCTCTACAGAAATGTTTATTAAATTGCCGTAACGAATATTGAATTTTCTTTGAACTTAAAGTGGTTTTAAAAATAAATTTACTTTTCGAAGAAATGTTTGGTCGAATAATTGTCAATAAGTGGGTACCTACCGAACACTATCGACAGATCTAATGAGAAAATTGTCAAACTCAGACAAGACTGACTTGAAAATGGAATACTCTATATTGTTACTAGGCAAAATATTTAAAGTATGAAATACAAAGTTTCACTCTAAAATCAGGCAAAGTAAAATTTTAGTCAATATCCTATTCAATTTTGTTTTGGTACACAGAATTTTATTGTTAGCTGTTAGGGCGTTCAATTTTTTGAGAACACCAAGAAGCAGACCAATTTAATCAGTTAGGTACACACACAAAGAAAAACATTATTTCATATTAATTAATTGAACCTTTGATAATACTGAGTTTCTTCTCATGAATAACATAATCTTACTATCTGAAAAACATCGGAGTTAGAGCGCTTATGACCGAGATTTTAGTCCCATCGTTTTACGGCCAAAATCGGATACATTCAATAGATTGGATTATTCTTATTATAAAAATTCAGACTTTATAAAATTTCCACATCACTTCTGACCTGACCGCATTTTTAAATTTAATAATCAAACAATTAGCGAGGTGTTACATGGCAATCTTTCAGATTTTAAGAATGTAGTTGAATGATAAATTTTATGTACCGATTACACAATTTTGAGACACCAGTAGCGTCAAACGTACAGTACTTGCCACGAAAGATGAGACTTGACCGCGCCTCCCGCGCTTAGTCCGCCGCCCCGATGACGCCCGCCTTTTTCCCGCACTCAGACCTCATACTATTAAAGATACCCATAAATCGTCCACTGCGCAAGTGAAACCACGTGGTGTGTTAAGTCTCATCTTTAGTGGCATGCAGTGTACCCAGGAGACCATTTATTTGAGAATATTATAAATGAGGCAAAAAAAAACTCAAAGTAGATCGTCTTAAAATCATGTTTTCAAGTGAACATTGGTTATAAATCATTTTTTAGATAAAAATGTGGGCATTCTATGTGTTGAAACCATTTTCTTTTTAACTTTCGTTTTTGGAATTATGTTTAAGTTTGAAATGACTGAAAACAATCTTTTGGTAATCTTGGCAACAGTACAAAAGTTTAAATATCAGACATTATATTGTAATAAAACTGTCTGTTTATTTATTTTTTTGATGAAGTTGAAGTGCCTCCTCATAACACTGTAACGATTATGGCCAGTATTACCCACCTAGCTGGGTTCAGATTCATCTAATCTAGCGATATTTTACGATTTTAACCGTAAGACGATGTGACATAGTTTTGTTGCAAGCGCTCTGTTTTTATTACCCGGCTGCAAGGAAAGGGTTATGTTTTTCGCGCGTATCTTGTGTGTTTGTATGCATGTATGTATACATGTATGTCTGTATGTATTTAATATTCTTTATTACAACTTATCTTGCAAACCGCTAGACGGATTTTTATAATTAATACATCATTAGATAGGGCTTGGTCGCCCAAGTGTTCTTAGATAAGTGACAAATATCAAAATGAAGGATTTTTAGAGGTGATTACAAAAATATATAACACTTGTATGTTTAAACGTGATTCGAAAAAAAATATATAACTAAAAAGTAATAAATAAAAAAAGTTAATTTGAAAATCAAAAACCCAACTGCTTAATAAGCGAATTAAAAACATGTAAACAAGTAGAAAATCATGCTGTGCAGTCGGAGGATCAGGTAGTCAGCCAGTTGATTTTCAAATTAACTTTTTTTATTTATATGATCTACCTGGGCGCTCGTGCTACAGACGAAAGGTTTCGAAACAGATTTAAATCAATGTGTAAGACCTATCTAATTAGGTGAAACAGGATCAAACTTGACTAAAGGTGACCATCCTGATGGCGCAACGCGATTCGATTTACATAACACCGATATGCAATTTTTACTAGCGAAATTTCAAATACGTTCACATGGACGCAATTAGATACAATTCGACCTTTGCACTTCAAATTTTATTATAAATTACGTGCGCGATATCGGTTATCGACCTAATTTGAATTGCGTCGTACCTTTACCTAAGGCAAGTTTCAGAAATTAAATTATAAATGAAAGACGAATCAATAGTACCATTGAAATGCCATTCAAAATTAAACTTAAATTCTAACAAGAGTTACTTTACCTACCTACCGTAGAGTTTTCGAATGGATCCGGAAAGTTTATCATTTTGTGACAATCTTACTTCACAGAGTAACGATTTCCTTGAAAGATAATTATTCAGTTTTACAAGATTCATTTAACTAAGATTAGTCTTAAAATATTGACGTTTGTGTTGGGGTTTCTCAGAAGTTTTTGTGATTTTGAAAATACGAGTATACGACGTAATACGAATGTAAGCCGGGAAAACGAAATGTTCAATGTTTTTTATTTACTATTAAATCTAATCTAATACCTCTAAACGAGCAATTCTTGTAAATCTATAATCTGAATAAACTGAATCTGATAATCTGAATCTCAGAAACTGCTCCAAAGATTTTCATAAAATTTAGTATGCAGGGTGTTACGGGGGCGATAAACCGATCTAGCTAGGATTCATTTTTAGAAAACGTCGTTTTCTCTTTTTTCACCTGATCAGAGCTCGGTCGCCTAGGTACTAAGTATATATATTGCCAAACTCAAATGGCAGTGGACCGAAAAGTTCTGGAGTGGTGACCACGAACCGGCAGACGTTGCTTGAGAAGGCCTTTCACTAGCCACCTAGTACCTATGACCTGGAGAAGATTGCGGGGATCCACTGCATGCGAGACGCAGTGGTCAATGTGGTGACACTTGCGGAAGGCCTATGTCCAGCAGTGGACGTCTTTCTACTGAAATGATGAAGATGAAGTATAAATTATAATTAATTATAAAGAATTCATAAACTACTTAATATAGGTATTTTAAGTTCAAGTTCACAATAGCTGCGCATATATCAGGTACATATAGCAAAGAAGAAGAAAACTTATGACCATAGACACCTGTCACTGAAAATCTTTTTGACATAAATAACAGCTAACGTGTTAATGTAGTGAATATAGTCAAAGCTCCGATGGTTTATCTTTTCTGGGACAAGCCCACCGCACTATTCCCAATCCACTGCAACTCCTGATAGTCAGAATCAACAGTGGCGATCAACAGAAAAGCGTCAAGGCAATGAAGCTCGACGAAGTCCCGGAGAATGAATTTAACTGTCTTGGATCCCGCAACGAAATTAATCAGAAAAGAATAACAGAGGAGTAGTAAAAAATAAAAATGTCCACTTCCCTCCATACCACAGAACAAACAAGGCCAATAGGCACAAAGGATCGTTTACAACTCGGATAAGCCCAGTTGCCTAATACCACGGATAAAAATTATCATTAATATTAATCCACCATCAGATGTGTAGGAAGTTTTGTTACAGCAAGCTGGTTTTGACTAAATTGAATAATATGTTGCAGCATATTTATATGGGCAAACATAACCTAAACTAACAATGTATAAGTGGAGATACTCTCATACTTTTGCACGTATCAGCGTTCATTTGCGTAGGTAAGTAGGTAATACAAACGATCTTATAGGCTCAAGATCAAAGGTTTCATTCTACGAAAATATTGTAACAATGTTATCAAAAAACCTTTTCGTAGACAAAAAAAAACTTATTCTCACGGATATTCATTTATCGTCTTTAAAGAGTTATTTACTATAATATTCTCATATAATTTATTCCTGAAACGGAAATTCCAGTCCATTTACTCTACTTTAGCACTCTGGTTCGACGAAGGGAAAGAAATGCTTTTAATAAAAGTAATTTCGGAACAAATTTACTCGATTTGCGTCGGATAAAGGTTGAATAATAATTATGGAGGAGGGTTCCAACTAAGTAATTTGCTTAAGTTGCTTTGCTGCGAGCTTCGTATTGACGCCTCCCCCCACTGACGCGTCGCTGGCATTCAAAATATCAGAAGTTTCTGAACTCTCTCCTACTGAATATTCATCTGTGTAATTGTTTCATTAGCTCAACTAACGTTTTTATTAATCCACTGAGACAGCAATTAATATAGCCATTTATATTATTATTAATGCCGACGCGTCGTTTTGAATTTACGCTGAAACATTGTTACTCCCGAAGGGTTTATTTGACAAATTTTATTTTCACATTACCGAGATGAGGTTGTCAACATAATAAATCGATTTGCGGGTGATGAGAATTGAAAATGTTCAAGATTAATATTAGAACTGACATGTAATTTGATAATATTTTTATCATTTTACATGCCAGATAATATTTTGTTTTTCAGGCTTGTCCAAGTTTTTCTGAAGAAACATTAAATACTAGTATTTAAGTAAAAAGGTTCAGAACAGAATATGCTAATAAAACAGGAAAGCAAATTCGTCGAAAAATAAATTTAATAATCATGCGCGTTTAATAAAATAATAAATCTAAATTCATTAATAATATTGGTGTAGAATGAAATGTTTTTCAGATTGAGTATTAAATTATTAAATAAACGCTCTTAAAAATGTTAACCTCTTTGCCTAGATAGCAAATTAATTGACTGAATGTAATTAATTGGTGTAAACAAATACATAATTATGTTAGACATGCTTGATATATTTACTTCTGACAGAGAATCAATTTAAATTAAGTTTGTATTTCTACATTTCACCAACTCTATGCATTTAGAAGTAAGAGAATTTAAATCATCGCTGTTTAACTAATAATATTTTGAAGAAGTCAGAGACAGAATTATGTTTTTTTGTTCCTTGAGGAATTATAAATCGATCGAATAAAAAAAACTTAGCGACTGTTGATGAGGTACTGTTTTAATAACTTGAGCGGTATGAATTTGAGTAAGCGAAAAAATTACTAAACTAACGATGAGTATTGATTAATACTAACATACAGAACGAGCTTACAAAAAGTGGGCTGTGATTAATCCATTTCAGATATTAAAATTCTAGCCGTACGGCTAAACTACTAAGTGAGCGACTAGAAATACAGGGATCTTCAATATTAAGATAGAGACGAATTTTGCAAAAGCGCGCATAGCGAGCTCGGGAAGTTAGGGCACCCCGACATGGATAGGTTAGGTTCGAAGAGGATGACAGGAGCTGAAGTGAGTGTTTGCAGATGACGGGATCTAAGTTTGCGAGCGAACTTAGATCCCGTCATCTCCTTCATGTTAGGTTACTTTAGACCCTGCAGACAGAAAAAGGAGCCCCGCCCAGCGGCGCTCCGACGAAATATTGAAAAAAATGCAGGACATAACGTTGACACTCAAACAAATGTTAGGTCGCTCAAATATTATGAAGCTTCTCATTTTGTATTTTAAGTAACTTAAATTAATGTTTGTAAATTGCTGTTCTGTTGATTTCTCGTCACTCTCAGTCAGTCGTTTACTTAGTTATACTATAACGTAAATTAATTATATTTGTCACTTAAAATTTTAATTTACAGTCACTCGTTTGAGTACTACCCTTAGTCATTTGTGGTGCAAGTGGAACCTTATAAACAAATGATGAGTGAATAACTTCTGAATTCGAAATTATTTCGTCCACCCGACTCAATCAAATAGACAGCTAGTATAGCTTGTTAATATTGACATTAGTTTAAGGTTTTTCCCGTTGTTATTTGAGTTGAAGAAGTTTCTCAAAATACTTAAGACTTCAATATTATTTAGCATTTTCAATGGCTGATGGATTGGCGTGGCCGCCTATTGGCCCAAAATCTTTAAAGCGATTTCCAACACAACCAGTTCCAGCTCGACAAGAATAAAGAGCCTTTTCAATATAATAAGGGACAACGCCTCTGAGTGACGTAATACAAAAAGTGCGATCTACGCTCCTAGGAAACGTATTGTCCTGTTCGCGTGTACATTTCCGTATAGCTGTCTCCTTTGGGACTTCGCTGATAAACTAATTTCGCGACAACTGCTACATAGCTACAAGTAATACATTAGTTCCAATACTATACGCTTTGGTATTAACCTAATTAGTTTTTATATTAGCACTGTTTTGCAGTTGATTAACATGTATTGGGGGCTTCCTGTATGTGAAATTGTAATAAGGTTCAATGGAATAGGTGTGGTTACAATTGCCTTTTAAAAAATAAATTTAATGCAGCGCGTTTGAAAATGGAACCGGGTGGAGTTGCATCACTCCTGTACAATTTATATAGGTACCTAATACTACGTAATCAAGTATTCTGCGACCAATGCATAGGATCTGTACTCCAAGCACGAACATTGAATTGAATAGTACCTATAGTCACCGTTATCGTGTCGCTATTGGGCGTTACATACGGTGCTCTCTAACTGACTTCAACAAAGGAGGAGGTTGTGCTTTCGGTAAGTTTATGTCTGAACACCAATTTCTCCACCGAATGAAAAAATCACTCTAGTACCAATGATTACTGGAGTAATTCATTTGGTAAAGAAGACCCACCATTGGGTCTTATAATCAATCTGCTTAGCCTTTTCCCAACTATGTTGGGGTCGGCTTCCAGTCTAACCGGATTCAGCTGAGTACCAGTGTTTTATATAGAGCGACTGCCTATCTGACCTCCACAACCCAGTAACTGGGTAACACGGTACCCCTTGGCTAGACTGGTGTCAGATCTCAAGCTTCTGACTACTCGTAATGACTGTCAAAGATCTCCAAATGACAGCCGGGACCAACGGCTTAACGTGCTTTCCGAGGCACGGAGGAAACTCGGTATGATGAAATGGTCACCCATCCACGGACCAACCTCGTCAAGCGTTGCTCAACCTTAAAGATCGACCCGTGCGGCTGTTATTATTTAGCCACGAGCTAAAATTGGGTCCTATAAATTTTGTTAATTTACTTTGAGTAGTTTCTGAGTAATCTTCAATGAGTCCATTTCATGCGGGAAGCGAGATGTGCGGAAGACATTGTTCAAATTGACGAAATCACGGGCATATTGTGGATGAGGTTGAGGCACAAGAGCGTGAGGATTGGTACAAAGAAAGAATGGCCTTTGCTCAACAGTGGGTAAATTCGGGCAGTGAATAATGATGACAAGGAAAATGGATGATGCTATAACACTATAACATGAACTGACTAAACACACACATAGAAGAAAGTGGTCGTAGTGGTATATGTATTTATTTCAACTGGACGAAGTAGGAACGGCAAGTAATCTGACCTAATACTTAAAATAAAGTGGAAAACACGCTTTTGCTGTAGACACGGTGCCCTTTCTTCGAGTTTTCCTCAAGCTTGACAAGGAAGCAACTGAAACCCAGCGGTGTAAAAATATAAAGAGTCTTAGAAAGCACTCTGAATTAGTTATTATGTTGTGTTAGAACACTAATCTAAAGAATAATATGATAAAATAGAAAAAAAATGAACTCCAAAAACAATTAAAGTATGTAACGATATTATTACCGCAGCTCACAAAAACCTCCTAAAAGGTATTGCTCAAACGGAATAAATAGTTTGTCACCCATTCAGTATATATTTCGCCCGGTTAATAATTTCCCTAAAAAAATGGTTGGTAAAACGTCGAATCTGCTCCCAAACTAATATTACATTTTCCTCGATAAAAATTAAAACGGTGCGACCTAGCACAAACGAACTATGTAAATCGTTAAAAATTTTCGCATGTCATATTTCACGAATTCAGAGGCCAATATTTTGACGGTACATACGTGAAAAAATAATAGCCTTATTCAAATGGTAGCGCTTGATGCTGGTAGCTTTTTTGCAACTGAGCAGTTTTACTCGATAGTACTCGTACTTTTAAATGACATCAAACATTTACAGTTTTCGCGTTTTAAGCAGTCTAGATTAAATATTGGTATTATCTGCACTCTCTTTGTTGAGTTTTAGCTCAAGGAGACTCCTAGATATATAATTACTTATGTCATTAATATAGGTACGCGTAAAATCTCTTTTGTTTTAGGAGGGCCTAGGCAAGAGACTCGTAGACAAAGTACCATTCTATCAGAGATAAAGATTATCGAAAAAAATATTTTCATCAAAAAATTTAATGGATGAAATATGGAACTGAAAATCAAATAATAAAATAAAATCTTGTTGTATAGCATTTTGAGGCGGCGCAAAACAAAGATGCAAATTAATTACCTAAAGCGTAGAATGATTGCAGGGTTAATCTTAGTTGATTGTTTCTTTGGCGCCGCCTAAACAACAACTTTCTTTTTTTTCTTTTCAGTTCGTTGGTTAATTTTTTTGTTAAAACTATTATTTTTCGCTTTTCAGTTCAGTTCAAAAATCAATAAATTCGAATATTATCAATAAATCATTTTTCCACATTTAGGGGTGGATTTTACTTACAACTATGACGTACACTCTTTCCAATATTTTTTTTTTTTGATTTCGGTCCACTCTATTAAAAGTTAAGCGTAAAAACGGCAAATAAATCACGTTTGTGGTATGGGAGCCCCACTTAAAAAATTATATTATTCTGTTTTTAGTATTTGTTGTTATGGCGGCAACAGAAATACCTACATCATCAGTGAAAATTTCAACTGTCTAGCTATCACGGTCCATGAGATACAGCCTGGTGACATACAGACAGACAGTCAGACAGACGGACCGCAGAGTCTTAGTAATAGGGTCCCGTTATTACCCTTTGGGTACGAAACCCTAAAAATAACCCAAACATGTTGAATTGAGAACCTCTTTCTTTTTTTTTGTCGGTTAATAGGTTTATATGTGAAGAGCCACGTGATGTTTCGGTATCTATTTCAATCTCATTTAACAACCTGTTCTAAGATTGAGTGAGTTATATTATGAGTACCTACCTATCTTTGCAAAATGTTTACGATAATAACTATAAATAAATTTATTTACCAACGAATGTAGTGCCCGGAATAAATTAAATAAACATAATTATCAACACCTAGGTAAGTCAATCAATATCATGTTAATTTACACAAACCAATTAATGTTTGCTTGTTATATTGCACAATAATATAATTTATTTGTTTGTTTGTTCGTTTCAGCCAGGCTTCACCCGAGTGAATGTTGGTAATTATTCCAAGGAAACATATTTCCCGGGTTAAAAAGTAAGTATCCTATTTCCATAATATCCATGGTCTAATCGAACCTTATACTAAAAATTCATAAAAAAATATTCAGTCGTTTAGGCATGAACACGTAAGAAACAATGTGGCCACCCCGGCCTCAGATCAAATAAAAAGTCAAGATGGAACGTTGCAAACAAAAAGGTAAAGCCGGTTCAAACTATGCCTTGCCGTACAAATACACAATTACAAGTACTCATGGACATCGAAATTACGCCTAAGCTTGTCATTCGAGCTCACAGATCAAATAATAAATCTCGACTGCCAAGCTAAGGGGTAGTTTCGTTGTCCATGAGTGCGTGTAATTGTGTATTTGTACGGCAAGGCATAGTGTGAACCGGCTTCACTTGGTTGTTTGCAACGTTCCATCTTGACTTTTTATTTGATCTGAGACCCCGGCATCAACCGTGACATATTATACACAAAAACCTTCCTCGTTTCTCACTCTTTTTATTGGTGAAAACCGCATAAAAATCCGTTTAGCAGTTTTTGAGTTTATCACGTACAAACGCGGCGGGGATTTTTTTATAATATACTAGCTGTTCCAAGCGGCTTCGCTCCCGCCAACAGACTACTTACCCTACCCTACCTACCCTACATACATGATTGTTGCGTAACTTAAGCCGTTTACGCAGCGCACGCAACGGAAGCTCTCAAAAAGGAATAATATTGCCCAGTTTTGCAACATTTTTCATTTATGCTGCGCTCCTATTGGTCGTAGCGTGATGTTATATAGCTTATAACCTTCCTCGATAAATGGACTATCTAACACAAAAATATTTTTTTCAATTCCAATCAGTAGTTTCTGAGATTAGCGCGTTCAAACAAACAAACTCTTCATCTTTATAATATTAGTATAGAAAGAGATGATAGTGAAGTACGAATGTATGAATTTATGAAGGTTGGCAAAGACAATCTAAGGACAGTTTAATGTACTAAGTAGGTAAGTCTAGGCCTGTCGATCTTAAATAGTGATGTTAGAAATAAATCCTAAACCATTTTGACCTAGACGTGTACTGAAAAACTTAAGGAACGTTTTGCTTTCAACTTATATAAGTTATTATGGTAAAAGTTGTAGTTTAAACTATTTATTTAGGTTTCTGTTATCGCAACTAAACTAGGCTCCGACTATCCAAGAAATCTAACTTTTAGAGGTCAAAATCCAAATACTCAAAAGTTTGAACGGTTCCTACCTAGTAGAATAGTGTTTGCTTGGAAATCTAGAAAACCAATTCTAACTTTTGTACATGTTTGAATGAACTTTAGGATTTTCTGTCGGTAACAGTTACACAGTGCCTATAATCGTGACAATCTTAGAAGTCCGATGACGTTTCTCATTTTATATGCCGCGATGACTTTGTTCGTACAGGTGCTCGTGGCTAAATAATATCAGCCACACGGGTCGATCTTCAAGGTTAAGCAACGCTTGACGAGGTCGGTCCGTTGATGGGTGACCATTTCAATATACCGAGCTTTCTCTCTGCCTCGGCAAGCATGTTAAGCCGTTGGTCCCGGCTGTCATTTAAAGATCTTTGACAGTCGTTACGGGTAGTCAGAAGCTTGAGATCTGACATCAGTCTTGCCAAGGGGTACCGTGTTACATAGTTACTGGGTTGTGTAAGTGAGATAGGCAGTCGCTCCATGTAAAACACTGGTAGTCAGCTGAATCTGGTTAGACTGGAAGCCGACCCCAACATAATTGGGCAAAGGCTAGACAGATTGATTGATTTACTAGACAATTTCATAATCCTAACTAATTACTATGTTACCCTTACACTAAAACAACGAGTATAATTCATAAGCATCAAGTTTAATTATTACTAAGAATTTTTATAGTTTTCAAATCCGACTTCTTCTGTCACGACTACAAAACGAAGTGGCGAACTTTTGGACTAGCATTGATGTATTTGACAATACTATTATTTACAATATAATTATTGAGACTCGAAGAAGAAGAATACCTTAATAAAAAAGGCTAAGTGTAGGTCGGCTCTGACGGCTCCGTACAAACAGCTACATTCACCAAAATAATTTAATAACATTACTGAAGTTCATAAACTCTGAGGGCACCGAACATTGCTCTAACGATATAATAAACAGATTTGAGGGGCAAAATTAACTTTGCCGTTGGAAAACTGTAGTCCTCATACATCGACTTAAGTCGCGGTCAGTTTACCAACTGCAAATAAATTAATGATACTTTTTTATGTAGTGACAAATTTACGGTTTTCGGCTTCCTTTACTTGTGCTATAAGACATTGCTTCGTGCCAAATTTCATGATTCTTGCTCAACCCTGTAGAATTTAATTCCCTTGCGAGTGTAAAATATGCGTCATTAACGGCTGTATCTCTTCATTGCGTTGCTCTAGATGATTTTTTCACAGCTGCAACACGCTTGCTAACTTGAGTATACGATATTAATTTTCAACTCAATAACTCCATTTGTTCCCGAGATAAACGGTCTTGACATACAGAAGGACAATAAAGAGATCCTATAAGGGTTCCGTTTTATCCTATTAGGGTATGGAACCCTAAAAATTGTATCTATACAATACACCAGTTCAGTCTACGCCTGTCTAGAAAGACTACTGTCCTAGTAACTATCCTAAGCTATCAAAGAAATGAAAACCACGCACCGCACCGATAAACGTCGGTAAGTCATAACAAATCGATCATAAGATAACACTGACAGCAACTATCGATATAATCATACTCTATAACCTGTCATTACAGTATCGATAGCCCATTGCCACGCAGTACTAAGGGCGATGTCTACGAGTAAGATGTGCGAGGTAGAATAGAATAATAGTACATTATGGTACAAGTGTGTAATGTTGGTGATTACCGCTGAGGCGCCATTGAGACCCGAGCCGTTAGGTGAGGGTCTTAAGAGAGCCGAGGACGGTAATCATCAATACACACGTGTATCATACGACGTTTTTCAACACACTTGTGAAGAAAATAATACTAAAAAATCATTTCCAACAGTAAAAACGAGCTGTGTTTTTTTTTTCGCAATGGCTGGCAAAATTAATCAGTTAACCTATGCGCACGCATCTAACAATGGCGATCGGCCATAGACTAAAAATAATGAGTTATCTTTTTATTGGCTTTACGCGGATAGCGTTTTAGCCACTTACAAAATGGGGAATTTCAAGTTTTCTTTATTACAGACAAAAACAAAAGTTATATTTAAGTGAAAGTTTTATTTATTAAACACGTACAAGTTGAAATTATCTATTTAAATACGAAGTTGCATGAAATGTGTTGCATTTGTACTATTGAGCACGATCTTTTTTGTATCGAAACTTTTTTAAGAACAAAGCAACTCAACCAATAAATAAAAAAAAAAGAAACTCTTTATCTCACTTGTGAATAATAGTAATGAAAAAGTCACAGTTTGATAACAGGTGTCATTATGTGCCTAATTGCGGTGAAATTAGAGCCACTTTATGAGCAAGTGTGTTGAAAAATATACTTTATTGTACACCAAGAAGAAAACTTTTTTTTTGTATAGGTACAAAGGCAGCCTTATCGTTGACAGCGATATCTACCAGACAACCTTTGGATGGACCTAAAGAACTCTAGAAGCTAGGTGAATGCTGGAGGATGCTTTTCAGCTGTGACTCCCCCCCACACATCACACGCTTTTTTGTATCCTTTGATACCGACAAACCTATGACAGCCTATGTACCTAAATAAGTACCGCTGTACCACGCCTTAGGTACGTACGCGGCGAGACGGGGGAGAGGGACACTCAGGCCGCTCCGCTGTTAAATGACACTAGCTATCGCCATGAGCTATCACGGTGGCAGCTAGTGTCATTTGTACCGGACTGTCTATATCAGACGCACATAAGATAAATAGCCAGGAGATGGCTCGTGCGTTATCTCGTAGTGATGTCAAGTAGATGAATATAAGAAAAGAATAGCTTACTGGGATCGCGACCGTCCCCCGCCTCTCCGGTCCTTCCTAAGGCGTGGTATAGCTTGGTCAACTATTTGTAAAATATGTGGTTATCTAGTGTGGAAAATAAAAGACTGTCACTCAGGAATATTCACAATTTATCATCATAATTATACAATGGAAACTCTAAGCGACATCATCTACTTAGGCACAAATATCATCAACACTGGGTCCAGTGAGAAGGATATAAGGAGGCGTATAATAGGGATGACCAAGAATCGATGATGATGAAGATGAAGAAGAATCAAGACCAGACTGTCCACAATCTGCCTTCATAGGATACTGGAATTCTTTCGTCACATCGCCAGCGTGGGCTGCTTGATGTTAATTGTTAATAATAATATATTTTATTGACAGATATTTGTAAAAGTAGTCGTTTTGAAAATATCTTAGAAAGCACCCTACGCTTTTTTACAGTATATATTATTTTTTGTTAATCACTTTATTCTTTATTTAAAGGAGATTGCCCATTCTGCTATGGACCGCAGTTGCGCATAAAAAAAAATGTTTAATAGCATAAATTGGATATAAAAGAGAAGAGAGGTCGTACTTTCAAAGGAAATAAAAATTATCCATTTATTTTGTGGGCTTTTTGTTTATTTTCTGTTCAGTTTGAGTTTTTTTTTTCTGTTTTCATTTTTTTTTTGTTCTGTTTTGTTTTCAGTTTTGAATCCGAAGACTCTACTGAAAACGAACTCAAAGCAATGATAAGTTTATTAATTAGCGCAACAAACTCAACAACTATCAACGCAAAAATAAAAGCGCGCCAACACGATGCTTTGTTTGACATGACACTGACAGTGACATTTTTGACAGTTCACCTTTCATTTACATCGCCCGTGGTAGTGTTACCAATAGTTAATCTAAATCACCCTGACCATAAGTGATTTGATAATTAGAGAAAGATTTTTAATTAATAAATTATTATCATTTTAATTATGTTATATAAAAATATAAATATTAATAAAGCGGGAAATGTCATACTTGAAGTTATTTTTAAAACTCAGCGTCTGCCCTTACACTATCAGTTACACCGATTATGGAGAGTTTCATAAAATGGCAACACTGATTTCACTAACAATAAAATAAAAAAAAAAACTAAATAAACACAAAGTATTAACCCCACATACGATTTCGATCAAGTTAACTAAGAATACTTAAAAAAATATTGTATAATTTATGAGTGTTGTTTTGTGGCTATACTGTTTTATTATAAAGCGATACTGATTTTGGGAATTCTCCTTTATTGATGTTTTTTAAACTTTTTTTTATTAGACAAAAGCTGCGCTAAGCATGACTACGAGAATAAAATGATCCCATTGGTAGATTTTTCCCTCGCGCACCGCATCACTACATCGCACATCTTTGGTAGAAAAGCGCCCTAATCCTGGATGGGGGTAATGCCACCGCCAGTGACCCACTTCCTTATGCCACTTACGTCCGATAAGATAAGTACTAAGCAGGCTAATGCATTGCTATTGCTTCCTCTGTAACGCTTCTAGGGATGCCAATGAAGGATGATGATATTAGTAATCTCATGTGTGCTAATCTTGTTATGGAAATACCTGTTTTTCTTGTTCTATTTGTATTGATATGTCAAGCTGTGTAAAGTCATACTATACTATCCTACTGATATTATAAGTGTGTATAATATCAGTAGGTAGGGCTTATTCGGTTTTTTTGGGACAATCCCACAGCACTATTCCCAAACCACTGCAACCCCTGAAAGCCAGAATCAACAGTGGCGACCACTAGGAAAGCGCCGAGGCAATGAAGCTCGACGAAGTCACAGAGAATTAATTTAACTGTCATGTATCCCGCAACGAAATTAATCAGAAAAAATGCCCACTCGGTCTCTGAATTAAGAATATGAATTTACTAGCTTCGCCCGCGTGAAAAGTGTTTTCTTGTGGCGTAGGAAAAATGCCCACTCGGTCTCTGAATTGAGAATATGAATTTACTAGCTTCTGCCAGCGGCTTCGCCCGCGTGAAAAGTGTTTTCTTACCCCAAGGGAACATTATACCGGCATGATAAGTAGTGTGTTTCCAGAATATAATCTATCTCTATGCCAAATTTCATCCAGATCCGTTCAGCCGTTGTTGAGTGATTGAGTAACAAACATACATCCATCCATTCAAACTTTTAATAATATTAGTAAGAAGAACTTGTCAAGCTCCACTTAAATTCTGAATTTGATAAGAGCCTTCAGAAAAAGCAACATTCTATATCAGCGATAACGATTATAGACAAGTGAAATTTAAAAAACCTCCGACACATTTTGATTTCATGGTTTTTAAACTACAAAAGTTATCTAGCAGTAGACACGCGTCGCCGCGTCGATCGACAATATATAGAACACGTAATTATAACACGATATCTTGTGAAAAACCACCGATTCAAATAGTAAAATGCCCATAACTTTAAAACGTCTGAACCAATTTTTATCAACAATAGCTACAAACACTCTCGATAATGTCGCTTTAAAAAAAACTAAATTTAAATCGGTTCATCTGTTTAGGAGCTATGATGTCACAGACAGATACACAAACACACCGGTACCGTGAAACTTCCTCTTTTTTCGTCGAGAGTTAAAAAGACAAAAAGTATGATTGCGCTCTCAAAATTTCACGTGGACATCCTAAACATTTTGGTATTTTAAAAATCGCCGATAGAATATTGCTTTGTCTAGCGCCCAAATTGTTATAGTTTCACAAATTTTAAACTATACGTTTTACTAAGGTGTAAGTGTATGTTTGGAGGTTTGTTAATTAATCACGCCTCAATAGCTGAACGGATTTGGAGTAAAATGGGTACGCAATAGGATTAGGACATTCCCGTGGGATCATTTTCACCTCACACGTGGAACAAGCCTCTGGGAAAAGTAGGTATCACAATAAAACTGAAAATTAGCTATTTGATATGAAACCAAGTTCTAGAAACATAAAACTTGTTTTTGGATGAGTAAAATGAACTAAGTTAAAATATTATATCATAAAGAGTTTCTTGTTTAGGTACATAATAAAACAATGTCAAACTACGGCGAGTCAACCGAAGAGTGAAGACAAAAATAGAGGTAACTTAAGTACAAATTTACGGTTTTTGGATATTTCCTTTACTTGTGCTATAAGACATTGCTTCTTGCCAAATTTTATGATTCTTGCTAAACCCCGTAGATTTTGATTCCCTTGCGAGTGTAAAATATGCGTCATTAACGGCTGTATCTCTTGATTGCGTTGATCTAAATATTGTTCACTGCTGCAAGGTGTTGCAAACTTGAGTATACGATATTAATTTTCAACTCAATAACTCCATATGTTCCCGAGATAAAGAAGTCTTGACATACAGAAGGACAATAAAGAGATTCTATAAGGGTTCCATTTTTTTTCCATTTAAGGTACGGAACCCTAAAAATAGTATATATACAACATATCAGTTCAGTCTATGCATGTCTAGAAAGACTACTATCCTAGTAACTATTCTAAGCTATCAAAGAAAAGAAAACCACGCACCGCACCGATAAACGTCGGTAAGTTATAACAAATCGATCATAAGATAACACTGACAGCAACTATCGATATAATCATTCTCTATAACCTGTCATTACAGTATCGATAGCCCATTGCCACGCAGTACTAAGGGCGATGTCTACGAGTAAGATGTGCGAGGTAGAATAGAATAAAATATACTTTATTGTACACCAAGAAGAAAAGTTATTTCTATAGGTACAAAGGCAGCCTTATCGTTGACAGCGATATCTACCAGACAACCTTTGGATGGACCTAAAGAACTCTAGAAGCTAGGTGAATGCTGGAGGATGCTTTTCAGCTGTGACTCCCCCCCACACATCACACGCTTTTTTGTATCCTTTGATACCGACAAACCCATGACAGCCTATGTACCTAAATAAGTACCTCTGTACCACGCCTTAGGTACGTACGGGGCGAGACGGGGGAGAGGGACACTCAGGCCGCTCCGCTGTTAAATGACACTAGCTATCGCCATGAGCTATCACGGTGGCAGCTAGTGTCATTTGTACCGGACTGTCTATATCAGACGCACATAAGATAAATAGCCAGGAGATGGCTCGTGCGTTATCTCGTAGTGATGTCAAGTAGATGAATATAAGAAAAGAATAGCTTACTGGGATCGCGACCGTCCCCCGCCTCTCCGGTCCTTCCTAAGGCGTGGTATAGCTTGGTCAACTATTTGTAAAATATGTGGTTATCTAGTGTGGAAAATAAAAGACTGTCACTCAGGAATATTCACAATTTATCATCATAATTATACAATGGAAACTCTAAGCGACATCATCTACTTAGGCACAAATATCATCAACACTGGGTCCAGTGAGAAGGATATAAGGAGGCGTATAATAGGGATGACCAAGAATCGATGATGATGAAGATGAAGAAGAATCAAGACCAGACTGTCCACAATCTGCCTTCATAGGATACTGGAATTCTTTCGTCACATCGCCAGCGTGGGCTGCTTGATGTTAATTGTTAATAATAATATATTTTATTGACAGATATTTGTAAAAGTAGTCGTTTTGAAAATATCTTAGAAAGCACCCTACGCTTTTTTACAGTATATATTATTTTTTGTTAATCACTTTATTCTTTATTTAAAGGAGATTGCCCATTCTGCTATGGACCGCAGTTGCGCATAAAAAAAAATGTTTATCTACTCTCATATCGTAATATTCGAATTATAAAATTCAAATCGAGTTTATATTGGCATACTTTATAAACACAATACCGAAATTTAAAAATAGAATCGTATTATAACACTATTTCTCTAACAAAATAATGCTATAAAACAATTTTTTTTCTATTACGATACAGGACAAATCCAAGAAGTTAATCACTAAGGAGTTTCCATCAATTGTTTTTTTAAATGCCATTTTATAGTACCTATTATAAAAAGATTTGATTCCAATTTTAAATTGTCTATGACAATGCCCGCTTTAGACTTAGCACGCACTGCGATTTTTATTCGCGCGAATTTTATTTTCTTCTACCTGTTCATAGAGCTCAAAATAATCGGGCGAAAAAAATTCGCGCCGTAGTGCGGTGGATTCTGTGGCAAAATACGGATTTCTTGCGGTATTATTTCCGCACGATTTCTTTACCGCAATGCGAACAACTTCATACAATTCCATGGGCAAAAAGAAATCGCGCGAATAAAGATCGCAGTGCGTGTAAGCCTTAGCGCATGCGCGGTTAATGCGATGATGTGCTGGGTTTTGGCGCCATTCATACGTTTTGCAAGTTTTGCTGTACTGAATTTTATGAGTTATTTAAATTATTGTTTAAAATGTCTGATATGAATGTATGTGTGAATGTGAAGAAAATTTGACTCCGCCCGATATTTTAGATGCGGCGAAGGAAATTGCTCTTAATTTATTACCAGCAAAGTTGAGAAAAGTATGTGACAAATGCTATCACGATTTTATGGCATGGAAAATACAAAAAGAGGTATTTAGTAGGTTCAATCCCAATTTATGAGTGTAGATAAAGTAGTGTATGAAACTGCACATAACTAGGTATTAAAACATTCGTGTGAAAACTATTAAAAACCTCGCCTGCGGCTCGGTTTTTAAACACACACTCATGTTTTAATACCCCTCATTATGCAACAGTTTCATAAACTACTATTAATAGCATAAATTGGATATAAAAGAGAAGAGAGGTCGTACTTTCAAAGGAAATAAAAATTATCCATTTATTTTGTGGGCTTTTTGTTTATTTTCTGTTCAGTTTGAGTTTTTTTTTTCTGTTTTCATTTTTTTTTTGTTCTGTTTTGTTTTCAGTTTTGAATCCGAAGACTCTACTGAAAACGAACTCAAAGCAATGATAAGTTTATTAATTAGCGCAACAAACTCAACAACTATCAACGCAAAAATAAAAGCGCGCCAACACGATGCTTTGTTTGACATGACACTGACAGTGACATTTTTGACAGTTCACCTTTCATTTACATCGCCCGTGGTAGTGTTACCAATAGTTAATCTAAATCACCCTGACCATAAGTGATTTGATAATTAGAGAAAGATTTTTAATTAATAAATTATTATCATTTTAATTATGTTATATAAAAATATAAATATTAATAAAGCGGGAAATGTCATACTTGAAGTTATTTTTAAAACTCAGCGTCTGCCCTTACACTATCAGTTACACCGATTATGGAGAGTTTCATAAAATGGCAACACTGATTTCACTAACAATAAAATAAAAAAAAAAACTAAATAAACACAAAGTATTAACCCCACATACGATTTCGATCAAGTTAACTAAGAATACTTAAAAAAATATTGTATAATTTATGAGTGTTGTTTTGTGGCTATACTGTTTTATTATAAAGCGATACTGATTTTGGGAATTCTCCTTTATTGATGTTTTTTAAACTTTTTTTTATTAGACAAAAGCTGCGCTAAGCATGACTACGAGAATAAAATGATCCCATTGGTAGATTTTTCCCTCGCGCACCGCATCACTACATCGCACATCTTTGGTAGAAAAGCGCCCTAATCCTGGATGGGGGTAATGCCACCGCCAGTGACCCACTTCCTTATGCCACTTACGTCCGATAAGATAAGTACTAAGCAGGCTAATGCATTGCTATTGCTTCCTCTGTAACGCTTCTAGGGATGCCAATGAAGGATGATGATATTAGTAATCTCATGTGTGCTAATCTTGTTATGGAAATACCTGTTTTTCTTGTTCTATTTGTATTGATATGTCAAGCTGTGTAAAGTCATACTATACTATCCTACTGATATTATAAGTGTGTATAATATCAGTAGGTAGGGCTTATTCGGTTTTTTTGGGACAATCCCACAGCACTATTCCCAAACCACTGCAACCCCTGAAAGCCAGAATCAACAGTGGCGACCACTAGGAAAGCGCCGAGGCAATGAAGCTCGACGAAGTCACAGAGAATTAATTTAACTGTCATGTATCCCGCAACGAAATTAATCAGAAAAAATGCCCACTCGGTCTCTGAATTAAGAATATGAATTTACTAGCTTCGCCCGCGTGAAAAGTGTTTTCTTGTGGCGTAGGAAAAATGCCCACTCGGTCTCTGAATTGAGAATATGAATTTACTAGCTTCTGCCAGCGGCTTCGCCCGCGTGAAAAGTGTTTTCTTACCCCAAGGGAACATTATACCGGCATGATAAGTAGTGTGTTTCCAGAATATAATCTATCTCTATGCCAAATTTCATCCAGATCCGTTCAGCCGTTGTTGAGTGATTGAGTAACAAACATACATCCATCCATTCAAACTTTTAATAATATTAGTAAGAAGAACTTGTCAAGCTCCACTTAAATTCTGAATTTGATAAGAGCCTTCAGAAAAAGCAACATTCTATATCAGCGATAACGATTATAGACAAGTGAAATTTAAAAAACCTCCGACACATTTTGATTTCATGGTTTTTAAACTACAAAAGTTATCTAGCAGTAGACACGCGTCGCCGCGTCGATCGACAATATATAGAACACGTAATTATAACACGATATCTTGTGAAAAACCACCGATTCAAATAGTAAAATGCCCATAACTTTAAAACGTCTGAACCAATTTTTATCAACAATAGCTACAAACACTCTCGATAATGTCGCTTTAAAAAAAACTAAATTTAAATCGGTTCATCTGTTTAGGAGCTATGATGTCACAGACAGATACACAAACACACCGGTACCGTGAAACTTCCTCTTTTTTCGTCGAGAGTTAAAAAGACAAAAAGTATGATTGCGCTCTCAAAATTTCACGTGGACATCCTAAACATTTTGGTATTTTAAAAATCGCCGATAGAATATTGCTTTGTCTAGCGCCCAAATTGTTATAGTTTCACAAATTTTAAACTATACGTTTTACTAAGGTGTAAGTGTATGTTTGGAGGTTTGTTAATTAATCACGCCTCAATAGCTGAACGGATTTGGAGTAAAATGGGTACGCAATAGGATTAGGACATTCCCGTGGGATCATTTTCACCTCACACGTGGAACAAGCCTCTGGGAAAAGTAGGTATCACAATAAAACTGAAAATTAGCTATTTGATATGAAACCAAGTTCTAGAAACATAAAACTTGTTTTTGGATGAGTAAAATGAACTAAGTTAAAATATTATATCATAAAGAGTTTCTTGTTTAGGTACATAATAAAACAATGTCAAACTACGGCGAGTCAACCGAAGAGTGAAGACAAAAATAGAGGTAACTTAAGTACAAATTTACGGTTTTTGGATATTTCCTTTACTTGTGCTATAAGACATTGCTTCTTGCCAAATTTTATGATTCTTGCTAAACCCCGTAGATTTTGATTCCCTTGCGAGTGTAAAATATGCGTCATTAACGGCTGTATCTCTTGATTGCGTTGATCTAAATATTGTTCACTGCTGCAAGGTGTTGCAAACTTGAGTATACGATATTAATTTTCAACTCAATAACTCCATATGTTCCCGAGATAAAGAAGTCTTGACATACAGAAGGACAATAAAGAGATTCTATAAGGGTTCCATTTTTTTTCCATTTAAGGTACGGAACCCTAAAAATAGTATATATACAACATATCAGTTCAGTCTATGCATGTCTAGAAAGACTACTATCCTAGTAACTATTCTAAGCTATCAAAGAAAAGAAAACCACGCACCGCACCGATAAACGTCGGTAAGTTATAACAAATCGATCATAAGATAACACTGACAGCAACTATCGATATAATCATTCTCTATAACCTGTCATTACAGTATCGATATCCCATTGCCACGCAGTACTAAGGGTGATGTCTACGAGTAAGATGTGCGAGGCAGAATAGAATAGAATATACTGTATTGTACACCAAAAAAGTTACAAAATCTCTTGTACAAGAAAACTTATTTCTATAGGTACAAAAGCAGACTTATCGCTGACAGCGATATCTACCAGACAACCTTTGGATGAACCTAAAGAACTCTAGAAGCTAGGTGAATGCTGGAGGATGCTTTTCAGCTGTGACTCCCCCCCCCCCACACATCACACGCTTTTTTGTATCGTTTGATACCGACAAACCTATGACAGCCTATGTACCTAAATAAGTACCTCTGTACCACGCCTTAGGTACGTACGCGGCGAGACGGGTGGGAGGGATACTCAGGCCGCTCCGCTGTTAAATTTCAAGAAAAGAATAGCTTACTGGGATCGCGACAGTCGCCGTTCTCCGCCTCGCCGGTTCTTCCTAAGGCGCGGTATAGCTTGGTCAAACTATATGTAAAATATATGGTCATCTGGTTTGGCAAATAAAAGACTGTCATTTTCACAATTTATCATCATAATTATACAATGGAAACTCTAAGCGACTTCATCTACTTAGGCACAAATATCAGCAACACTGGGTCCAGTGAGAAGGATATAAGGAGGCGTATAATAGGGATGACCAAGAATCGATGATGATGAAGATGAAGAAGAATCAAGACCACAATTTTTTTTTTGTCCACAATCTGCCTTCATAGGATACTGGACTTCTTTTGTCACATCGCCAGCGAAGGCTGCTTGATGTTAATTGTTAATAATAATATATTTTATTGACATTTATTGGTAAAAGTAGGCATTTTGAAAATATCTTAGAAAGCACCCGACGCTTTTTTACAGTATACAGGGTGTTTGGAAGGGAGCTGTACATACGCCTAGGGTAGAAACTAGGGATAGTCTGCTACCTACCCCCGCCCATTATATTGACCTTGGCCTCAAGGTTTTTTTTAATTTATTATTATTTTTTATTTGACTTTTTTATGATTTTTTGACTAAAACTACCTGTAGCTCAAAATCTATCCATGGGACCGGTCGGCTAATGGTCTTGTTTTAATCGTTAGAGTCTTAGGGTCCTGCAAAAAATTATTTTACACCAGAAAATTGTGGAGAAGAAAAGTTATGGGGCCTGAAGTACCGTAGTAAGGTAAAGAAATAATTTTAAGGGCAACTTTCTATGGGGTTTAAAAAAAAACTAACAGGGTTGGAGTTCTTCTGATTTTTTTAAAACATCCTCAGTCCATGCCCTTTCTAACGATATGCTAAAAGTGTAATTATCACTTTTAGTTTTAAAGTTATTAATTAATTTCCGCAACTAGGGCACTTCAAGCAAAAATTTCAACTAATGAAAATTAAATGTGTTCGATCGTAAAAGGATGGCAAATGAAACAAAAAATTTGGTAATGACTAATGTCATTAAATTACAAATTTTAATTAATTACTAATTTTAATTAATTACAAATTTTGTTCAAATTGATGACCATTGACCTGTAAACATGCTCGGCACCTCTTCCTCATCTCCACGGTCACCGTTCTAAGCAGCAGTTCCTCGCGCATTGTATCGAATGCGGCGTGGATCCTGTTAATTAGAACCTCCCTTGTTGGTACTTCTTCTGCGTACACCAACTCTTTCGCCCTTCCCCAGACGTAGAAGTCGAGTGGGGTAAGGTCAGGCGACCTTGGGGGCCAGGGAATTGGCCCACCCCGACCAATCCAAGAATTAGGAAAGCAGTTGTCCAGAAGCTCCCTCACTGCTAGGCTCCAATGAGCAGGACAGCCGTCGTGCTGGAAGACTATGGGCCGATCTTCGTCAAACACTTCTTCCGCTAAATCAGGCAAATCGTTTTCGAGGAAATCTAAGTAGTTTTGCCCGTTTAGGTTGTCTGGCAAAAAGTGCGGCCCTATCAACCGATTACCGATGACGCCTGCCCATACGTTCACGGAGAACCTTCGTTGAAAACCTCTGTGCCTCTTGACTCTCGGGTTTTGATCTCTGGGTGCCCAGTGATGGAGATTGTGGTAATTTACAATTCCTTCCTTGTCAAACTTGGACTCGTCAGTCCAGAGAATACTCCGTAAAAAATTAATATCTTCCACGTCCGTATGGAGCAAGTGGCGGCAAAACTCCACCCTTCTTGCATAGTCGTTATCCTCTAAGCCTAAAACAATAAAAATATCAACGTTAGCGGTTTCCTTATGAATTAGTAGCTATGTAACATTGATTGCTATCTCTGTCTTTCCATTTCTCTCTCTCTCACACACATGCTCATGTTAATTTAAAAATTGCCTATGAAATTCACATGCTAGTTCATTACATAAGAGCTAAAAACAAAAACTTTATGTAAAAAATTACCTTGAACAGGGGTGTAGTGGAAAGGATGACGTCCATTTTCGCGAAGAACCGACCAGACTTTCCACACGCTTAAACCAAGCGTCCGGGCTACGGTTCTTACGCTTCTGGTCGGATCTTCCTCAAATTCAGCCAATATGCGTTCTTCCGCAGCCAAATTTGGTTGAAATCTGTTCACGGCTGGTTCCCGGAAATTTAAATTTCCGGTTTCTCGCAGACGCCGATAAGTTGAGCCAAACGTTTGGTGGTTAGGCACTCGCCGGTTAGGATACCGTTCTTGATAAATCCTCCGTGCCTCGCGCCCATTGCAATCAGCCATTCCATACACCACCAGCATGTCGGTGTACTCTTCACTGGTAAATCCAGCCATTTTGCCAACAACAAGGTAACAAATAACAAAACTTAACAAAAACGAAGTAATAACAAACTCAACAAAATTAACGAAAACAGTGGAGCGTCGTAACGGCAAGTACGTAAGTTAGCTAAGATGGGTAAATCTCGACTGACTAACAAAGACCCCAACGAGTTACCTGCCCGGCCCCGTCGACCCAAGAGCGAAAGAGACATGACATGACATGTTTTGTCTCTTACATGTTGCTCTCGTGTAAGAGTGAGACAACAAATTTGCCAACTGTAGGCCAAACTGGTTTAAATTCTGGAAATTACATTTGTCTTACAAATGTCGACTCGTGGTGGTAAAAGTGCCCTAGTTGCGGAAATTAATTAATAACTTTAAAACTAAAAGTGATAAATACACTTTTAGCATATCGTTAGAAAGGGCATGGACTGAGGATGTTTTAAAAAAATCAGAAGAACTCCAACCCTGTTAGTTTTTTTTTAAACCCCATAGAAAGTTGCCCTTAAAATTATTTCTTTACCTTACTACGGTACTTCAGGCCCCATAACTTTTCTTCTCCACAATTTTCTGGTGTAAAATAATTTTTTGCAGGACCCTAAGACTCTAACAATTAAAACAAGACCATTAGCCGACCGGTCCCATGGATAGATTTTGAGCTACAGGTAGTTTTAGTCAAAAAATCATAAAAAAGTCAAATAAAAAATAATAATAAATTAAAAAAAAACCTTGAGGCCAAGGTCAATATAATGGGCGGGGGTAGGTAGCAGACTATCCCTAGTTTCTACCCTAGGCGTATGTACAGCTCCCTTCCAAACACCCTGTATATTATTTTTTGTTAATCACTTTATTCTTTATATAAAGGAGATTGCCCATTCTGCTATGGACCGCAGTTGCGCATAAAAAAAATGTATGATAGCATAAATTGGATATAAAAGACAAGAGAGGTCGTACTTTCAAAGGAAATAAAAATTATCCATTTATTTTGTGGGCTTTTTGTTTATTTTTTTATTTTCTGTTCAGTTTGAGTTTTTTTACAGTTTTCATTTTTTTTTTGTTCTGTTTTGTTTTCAGTTTTGAATCCGAAGACTCTACTGAAAACGAACTCAAAGCAATGATTAGTTTTTTAATTAGCGCAACAAACTCAACAACTATCAACGCAAAAACAAAAGTTCGCTGCCGCGCCAACACGATGCTTTGTTTGACATGACACTGACAGTGACATTTTTGACAGTTCACCTTTCATTTACATCGCCCGTGGTAGTGTTACCAACAGTTAATCTAAATCACCCTGACCATAAGTGATTTGATAATTAGAGAAAGATTTTTAATTAATAAATTATTATCATTTTAATTATGTTATATAAACATATGAATATTAATAAAGCGGGAAATTTCATATTTGAAGTTATTTTTAAAACTCGGCGTCTGCCCTTACACTATCAGTTACACCGATTATGGAGAGTTTTATAAAATGGCAACACTGCTTTCACTAACAATAAAATCAAATAAATAACTAAATAAACACAAAGTATTAACCCCACATACGATTTCGATCAAGTTAACTAAGAAAACTTAAAAAAAATATTGTATAATTTATGAGTGTTGTTTTGTGGCTATACTGTTTTAATATAAAGCGATACTGATTTTGGGCATTCTCCTTTATTGATGTTTTTTAAACTTTTTTTTATAAGACAAAAGCTGCGCTAAGCATGACTACGAGAATAAAATGATCCCATTGGCAGATTTTTCCCTCGCGCACCGCATCACTACATCGCACATCTTTGGTAGAAAAGCGCCCTAATCCTGGAAGGGGTAATGCCACCGCCAGTGACCCACTTCCTTATGCCACTTACGTCCGATAAGATAAGTACTAAGCAGGCTAATGCATTGCTATTGCTTCCTCTGTAACGCTTCTAGGGATGCCAATGAAGGATGATGATATTAGTAATCTCATGTGTGCTAATCTTGTTATGGAAATACCTGTTTTTCTTGTTCTATTTGTATTGATATGTCAAGCTGTGTAAAGTCATACTATACTATCCTACTGATATTATAAGTGCGTATAATATCAGTAGGTAGGGCGTACTCGGTTTTTTTGGGACAATCCCACCTAGTGCGGTGGGATTGTCCCAAAAAAACCGAGTTCCCAAACCACTGCAACCCCTGAAAGCCAGAATCAACAGTGGCGACCACTAGAAAAGCGCCGAGGCAATAAAGCTCGAGGAAGTCATAGAGAATAAATTTAACTGTCTTGTATCCCGCCACGAAATTAATCAGAAAAAATACCCACTCGGTCTCTGAATTGAGAATATGAATTTACTAGCTTCTGCCAGCGGCTTCGCCCGCGTGAAAAGTGTTTTCTTGTGGCGTAGGAAAAAATGCCCACTTGGTCTCTGAATTGAGAATATGAATTTACTAGCTTCTGCCAGCGTGAAAAGTGTTTTCTTACCCCAAGGGAACATTATACCGGGATGATAAGTAGTGTGTTTCCAGAATATAATCTATCTCTATGCCAAATTTCATCCAGATCCGTTCAGCCGTTGTTGAGTGATTGAGTAACAAACATACATCCATCCATCCAAACTTTTAATAACATTAGTAAGAAGAACTTGTCAAGCTCCACTTTAATTCTGAATTTGATAAGAGCCTTCAGAAAAAGCAACATTCTATATCAGCGATAACGATTGTAGACAAGTAAAATTAAAAAAACCTCCGACACATTTTTATTTCATGGTTTTTAAACTACAAAACTTATCTAGCAGTAGACACGCGTCGATCGATAATCTATCGAACACGTAATTATGACACGATATCTTGTGAAAACACACCGATTCAAACAGTAAAACGCCCATAACTTTAGAACGGCTGAATCGATTTCCAGCTATAGCTAAGAACACTCTCGATATAGTCACCTTTTAATTAAAAACTAAATCAAAATCGGTTCATACGTTTAGAAGCAATTATGCCACAGACAGATACACATACACACCGGTACACACGTGAAACTTCCTCTTTTTTCGTCTAGGGTTAAAAAGATAAAAAGTATGATTGCGCTCTCAAAATTTCACGTGGACATCCTAAGCATTTTGGTATTTTAACAATCGCCGATAGAATATTGCTTTGTCTAGCGCCCAAATTCTCATAGTTTCACAAATTTTAAACTATACGTTTTACTAAGGTGTAAATGTATATTTGGAGGTTTGTTAATTAATCACGCATCAATAGCTGAACGGATTTGGAGTAAAATGGGTACGCAATAGGGTTAGGAAATTCCCGTGGGATCATTTTCACCTTACACGTGGAACAAGCCTCTGGGAAAAGTAGGTTTCACAATAAAACTGAAAATTGGCTATTTGATATGAAACCAAGTTCTAGAAACATTAAACTTGTTTTTGGATGAGTAAAATTAACTAGGTTAAAATATTATATCCCATAGTGTTTCTTGTTTAGGTACATAATAAAACAATGTCAAACTACGGTGAGTCAACCGAAGAGTGAAGACAAAAATAGAGGTAGTAATGTACGAGTACCGAATGGACGAAAAACATGGTCATTATCATTATTTAGCGAATACTTCTTCATTAGCGATATGTTGTTTTTCACTAAGATAAATTAATGGTATGCTGTGAGCTTATGAATTCTTGTCACCACATACGAGAACTTCAGAACAGAAATTGTTAGGTCTTGTAATATTTCATAAAAAGTGGCACTGTAGAAGTGGCAGTTTTTTTTTCAGTAATATATAATAATAATAAAATTTTCATTGCCAGATTACAATTTCAATGTCACTATGTGGTTTAACAAACCTAAGATTTAATTGAGAACTCTGTATAACACAGAGTTATACACCTTTGACACCCAAGCTAAGATTGACTTGTGTTATGAGTGTCAGGGCTCTATAAGTTCACTAGGTCAATACAATGCATACAGAGAGCAAAGACTAATAAAATAAAAATATCTACCATTCCTACCACCTGTAAATCTACCATTTGCTGTACCTTTGTGTCGTTCGTTGGCTTATGTGTGCCCTGCCAGTTGAGTGTGTCATGCTCTCTCAAATGTCTCTCTGATGGTAGCGCGTGTGTTGGATCATCGCCGTCAGTTGGGATTGGTCTTAACTTAACTACTTCGGATGCTAATGTTTTTCTAGTACCTATTATGTAACTGCACGGTAAAAGTGTGAGTACTTTTAATACTTTGTACCTGTACGTAGTATAATATGTAGTGATTCTGGGTGCATTGTCCTCACACATATGAATTTATTAATGTATGTACTTATGTACCTTAATATTGTAAAAAAAACATTTCTTTTTAAAGAGTAAGAATGGAGTTTCTTGTGCGTTCTTCTCCATAACAAGCTACTTTCCGAATGCACGGTAGAATTAATTTTCATTCCTTTTAAATTTTAATGTATTAACGTTCAAAAGTGCCGCTTGGTGGCCTAGTTGAAATAAAATATATTTGTCTTTGTTTGTCTAATGGTACAGACAACATAATTAATTAATTAATTAAATGAGAGGCAAACCGTGTGTATCTATTGTGTTTATGTTTTGTGTTGTAAGTGTGTATGTGTGTTTGAGGATGTGAGGTAATATAAAAACAAACTACCTACAGAAATACAAAATTGAAAACTCAATACAATATTTCATGCAAAACGATATAAAATTGTGTTCTACAAAACAATATATGAAACGCAATGCAAAACAAAAACGAGAAATCGGATCACAGTCACTCCGAAACCAGATTCTATGCCAAACGGTATCGTTTCATGAAAAAAAATAACGGTTACATCCTAGTGTTATCGACAGGGGAAATATAGGAATATTGTCGCCGGTTCTGGCTTTCAGCCAGCGTCTAACTGTCACGTCATTACGTTCATATTGTCCTTTCGTCCGTCCCTTCGACGAACCAAGGACGAGAGACACAAACACTTGATGATATGTGTTCTATTGTTGAGATTTCACTAATTGCTTTGCGGAAATATTACGTTCAGACTTATTTTTCCATGCTTAACAGAGCGTGAATTTTCGGGAAAATAAACCAAGTACCCTCTCTATATTTTATATAGCTGGAACATTTTGGTAAAGAAATAAATAATGCAGCATCTACGACCTAAGAGTGCTTTCAAACGTCTCGATTTAAAAGCGAGTCCGTGAGGCTGCTCGAATCGATTTAAGACGACGTCCGCTGGGTCCATATATCGAGATGCTGCGTCCAATGATCCGTTACACAATTAATCGCGCAGGTTGGGTGTGAAATTGAGACGTCTGTAGGCACCTTTAGTTGTCGAGCTACCTTTTGGATTCCAATTATGTGTTTCTTTTCATGCATGCTGGAAAAAGGAAATACTCGTATAGTTCAGTTAGCTATTTGATTCACTTGGTGTACAAGATTTTGTTATATATTGGATGGTTTTTGTTATGTAACTGACAAGAAAATTGGCGTCATGCAGTACAGAAATATACTTTATCTACTCTCATATCGTAATATTCGAATTATAAAATTCAAAACGAGTTTATATTGGCATACTTTATAAACACAATACCGAAATTTAAAAATAGAATCTTATTATAACACTATTTCTCTAACAAAATAATGCTATAAAACAATTTTTTTTCTATTACGATACAGGACAAATCCAAGAAGTTAATCACTAAGGAGTTTCCATTAATATTTTTTTTGTAATGCCATTTTATAGTACCTATTACAAAAAGATTTGATTCCAATTTTAAATTGTCTATGACAATGCCCGCTTTAGACTTAGCACGCACTGCGATTTTTATTCGCGCGAATTTTGTTTCCTTCTAGCTGTTCATAGAGCTCAAAATATTCGGGCGAATAAAATTCGCGCCGTTGTGCGGTGGATTCTGTGGCAAAACACGGATTTCTTGTGGTATTATTTCCGCACGATTTCTTTACCGCAATGCGAACAACTTCATACAATTACATAGGTCGCAGAATGGGCGGGAAAAATCGCGCGAATAAAGATCTCAGTGCGTGCTAAGCCTTAGCGCATGCGCGGTTAATGCGGTGATGTACTCGGTTTTGGCGCCATTCATACGTTTTGCAAGTTTTGCTGTACTGAATTTTATGAGTTATTTAAATTATTGTTTAAAAATGTCTGATATCAGTGAATGTGAAGAAAATTTGACTCCGCCCGATATTTTAGACGCGGCGAAGGCAATTACTCTTAAATTATTACCAGCAAATTCGAGAAAAGTATATGACAAATGCTATCACGTTTGTATGGCATGGAAAATGCAAAAACAGGTATTTCGTAGGTTCAATCCCAATTTATGAGTGTAGATAAAGTAGTGTATGAAACTGCACATAACTAGGTATTAAAACATTCGTGTGAACACTATTAAAAACCTCGCCTACGGCTCGGTTTTTAAACACACACTCATGTTTTAATACCCCTCATTATGCAACAGTTTCATAAACTACTATTCTGCAATAACTATATCATAAAATCGCAACAAACGAATGAAAATGGGGTCACCATTAAAGTAAAAGACAGGAATAATAAACATTATTTCGTTCTAACCGAATCGCGTAAGTTTCAGGAAATATGGTTCAATTGAAGAGAAAAGATGACTCTTTTTAGATCAGGTTTTATTTTGGAACCTACTTTTTCTAAGAGTCGGTATATTCAGTTCACTCTTTACGCGGGGCACTATTTAAAATTAATTATTCTTTTATTTATACCTACATTGTGTGTATTTGTCTGTGCCAAATAAACTTGTTTTCTTTCTTTCTTTATTCTACCGCACTTTGCTTTTGGTCTCGTCTTCATTTTAATGAATAACATAACCCTAAGGATGAGCGGTCATGATGGCAATAGCTCTATTGGATATAGTCAATTCCAGGGGCCGTACTATGACGTCTTAGAGACATCATGGTTCCAGCATGAGACAGAGACGGAGCTATCAAGACGTATAGTACCATCTCTCGTCATCATGTCTCGTGGATTCCCAGAATTGAGCGAATTATAGCTGAATTCACATTAGTTCTTTTCCAAGTGAGCAAATATCTGCACGCGTTAATAAAGCAAATGCTACGGTAAATTGGAGAGTGCAACCGAAACTAAACGTCCATATTTGCTTTAAAAATAAATGAAAGGGATGGGTATCGAATCGTAACACTATCTATCGTATTTTTAGTATGAATTGCTGCCATAGTGATATGCCTTGCTTTTTGCTCTAAAGGGTCAGGTATCCTTGCAGGAAACATAATTTTTTACGATATATTTTGGAACCAATCACACTAATATTATAAAGGCGAAAGTTAGTGAGTGTGTGTGTGTTTGTATGTTTGTTACTTCTTAACGCTCAAACGGCTGGACAGATCTGGATGAAATTTGGCACAGAAATAGATAATAGTTAGGAATAGCCCATATGATACTTTTTATCCCGGGCATATTTCCAGAAGGCAGAAGGGCAGAAGCTAGTAAACAAAAAAAACAGTAGAATTATTTTATAAAAACAGTTTTTCTAGTGTCAGCGATCTACAGTTTCGGATCTTTACTGACCGACTGCTTGACTATTCGTGGTTTTTTTTTTATAGATAAGCTCGCGCTTGACCACTATCTCACCTGATGGTAAGCGATGATGCGGTCGACGGTGTTACACGCTTGCCTAGCAGTAACCTATTCACTTCTTGACTTAAAGACCCCGAGGTTGTAGCTATCTGGAAACACTCCTTAGCTGTACGCATAATGAAAGTATTTCCATAACGTTTAGTGCGTATGGGTGGGATGTCCACCAAGTACCGATGATGCATCGCCTTACGTCTTGTAGTCCGATGATTAAACGGGCTAGGCGGAATTTGATCATGCAATTCCATCGCACACTCCCAGAAATGCATCCGATAAAAAGCCGATAATTAATTGAATTAGATCGTTGTCAGATCTGTCATAATAAAAACACATCTTAAATGGGTTGGCAAAAAACTTTCAACGATACAGAATTAATAATGATTACAATCCAATAATCCCACACCCAAACCTTGAATAACAAACCAGGTGATTACACAGAACCTATTCAAATGTAAATAAAACGAATTACATAACAGCTATCTACCTACACACTTGTCGTTCCATTAGCGGGTATTGCCAATTCCTACGTTCATGTGTGACCGGTCTCGTCAAAGGTAGCAAAAGCTGTATTTTACACGGTACCAAGTAATTACTACGGCGTAATGGACGGAAAGATCGTCGATCGGGAACCTTCCCTTGGTAATAGATCGAGGTATCCGGAATACTGGGCTAAAGAATGCCGCGGTCTCATTGGCTACCGATTTAGGAGTAAGCTACACTTTCATGGATTAATAGTTTAATTAATCTTCTGTACAAGTTGAATAGGTAAGGTTAAGGAGGCAGTTGTTGGGCCTATATCGTTTGTTGGAGAGATTGTCCGACCTTAATGTAAGGCTTTATAGAAGGGTGTATGTTGAGATATGACGATGTTGATTAGAATGGCCTGTTTGATACAGTAGATAGGTTAAGCGATCGTTATTTGTGAATGATATCGAACGCTTCGGATTGACCTGATTCATTGGTCAAAACAATCTTATTTTAATAATAATAATATATATACCAACACCTTAGGAAGCTCTCGTAAGGCGGTTGTTCGGAGGTTCCTCTCTCTGGAGCGCTGACTGCCGGTAGCTTGGACCCTGTTCCTGTTACCAGTAGGTTTCTATTTTTTATATGTTTTTAAATGTTTTTTAAAATTTATTTTATAAAAATATAATAAACAAAAAAATTTTTTTTTTTTTTTAAATTTTGTCTTTGATTGTTTTGCCTTATGATTTTAAATAAATATTTATTATTATGTATTTAAAAATGTAGATAATAAGAAAATAAAGGAAGAATAATATTAAATATGGATGTATTCCTTATTTTCCCAATATAATGAGTGATATAAGACTGTAAGGAAAGCCAGTCTCATTATTTCATTTTTCGCTGGTAATTATTGTGCATCTACCTATCTCATAGACGCAACAGGATAAAAGTATCCCAAGCATAACTTATACCGCAGCTACCTAAAATTTAGAGCAACTAACAAAACAATGGAACTCAAAACTATGTCAACTTGTTAGTTGGATTGCCTTTTGTTTTAAAAATATAAAACCGGTTTTCTATTGTTTCTCTGCCCGATAGTGTCCTATTTTTGTGTATTTTCCCCGAAAATAGAAGAGTTCCGTAGAAACACTTATGAAATTACTTGAATGTCTGGCTGTCAACTGTCTCTATATATTTTTCTGTGAATGGCACATTCGGTATGACAAGATGTTGGACTGAATTATTAGATAATATTTCTACGTTGCTTGGATGTCCGAGAAAGTTACCGGATAGTTCTCGAAGACAGAAATAGTCGAGTCCAGTTTGGTGAATAACATTTTATCCTTTCATTCGGTTTTGGTTCTTCCAATTCTACAGAAATGTGAGTAGAGATAGCTAGGTATCAATATAATATGTAACCAAAGATGAATGTTAAATAATCACCGACTTTATTCGTTCTACTTAGCGTGTCTTTGGCAATCTAAGTATCTTTTTTTGTTTTCCAAATATCACAGATTAAGATAGATACGGGATTAAACAAACAATGCTTTAGTAGAGTTTTATGTTTCGGATAATGTTATCCTCCTTTTGCCGAAAAAAAAGGACAGCGCAAAACTGCGGCATATTTAATTTTATATTTTAATGCACTTTTTTTTTCTACGGCATTAGTAAAAGATTTCAATTCAAACTTTTCCGTGCGCATAATAACAACGTTTAACAGCTATATTTAAGGACATTACTCGCCAGTGGCGACAACTGGTGAGCACAAAAACGTTAGCCCTCATTCATTAAACCTATGATTTACATAACCTGACATCCCACCTTTATTTCTTAAAGGATTAAGCATATGTACACCTTTTTTTTTGTTACAATCCCACCGCACTATTCCCAAACCACTGCAACTCCTGAAAGCCAGAATCAACAGTGGCGACCAACAGAAAAGCGCCGAGGCAATGAAGCTCGACGAAGTCCCGGAGAATGAATTTAACTGTCTTGGATCCCGCAACGAAATTAATCAGAAAAGAATAAAGGAGGAGCAGGTACAAAAAAAAAATGCCACTGCTCTCCATATCAAGCAGGAGACGGAACAAAAAGGCCAATAGGCACAAAGGGTCGTTTACAACTGGGATAACCCCAGTTGCCTAGCACCACGGATAAAAATTAGCATTAATATTAATGGGTCCTAACATTGTGAGCTGCTATAATGGTTTCCAATAATAGATATGGCAAAAACGCTTGAACGCACGGACATCTGTACTAGTTTCCACAAGGTCCGTATAGTAAACAACTTCTGATGCAGCCTGTACATTATTCAACACAATATTGCGTTCATTCTGCCAAAGAATACACTCCCACAAGATTATGATGTGCAGATTGTACATATTCGCAGTCAGATGTAGAACACTGACATTGAGGCGAGGTTATATGTACACCTATTGCAGGTGCATTTTGCCACATTTGGCCATCTATTTCCATCAACCAGGAACAATTCTAGACTCAAACACACCATTAAAAATGGGCCCGACTAGGCAACACTCTCACTAGGAAATTCTCTGATAGGAAAAGCGTCAACTTACTCGTCCTTTTGTATAACCAGTATTAAACGTGCTTTATCCGTGGCTCGACTCTCGGCTCGGACCTTGAACCTACATCATATTTTATTAACAGCGATGATTCTAAAAATATACCTTTGGAATTCATACAGAAAGCCATTTGATATATATAAAACAAGTCATTTTATGACCTTGAAATTGGCCAACACAAAACTGTTGGCCAATTCTAAGTTTATGAAAATTATGAACACTGTTGACATACAATTCAAGGTTCTGTGCATGAATTACGTCATCAATAAATAATATATAAGGTAATTATCCTTTTTACTACGCAATATATAATCATAAACTTCATAATCTGTGCTCATTACGCCACAGTTCACCGCAAATCCTCACGTGTGTGATCACCAGAGCATTGAACCAGAATGGTGATTACGTTACTAGAGGCGTCCCAAGCTGATAACTTTAGTAGGACCTTCGCGCTGATAGCACATTAATATTTATAGGTTTTTACTACGGTAGGTCCGTACCCTACTTATTATCTTTTGTTCCTGCAAACTTTAGCTTGGTACGAAGGGTAATTTGCATAAATATAGATAATTAAGTATTGGTGAAATTATCGATAGGGATTTTGGATTTTTGGTTGGAAACAAATGTTTTTGTACAAAACTAATCTGTTTTTAATATAAACTGAAGCTTTCAGTTTAACCTACATAAATTCAGCTGAAATTTAATTTTATAACTTTTGATGAGATTTGGTCTAACTAAAAGTTGTGGACCCGAAATTACGAATAGGATCTAGCTCGGCTATCGTTTTCGTTTTAAAACAATCTAAAATAAATAATACAAAACACAGTATAAACCAATATTGTTCAATGCATTTCAGCTCCAAGCTCTTCAAAACATTTCTACATAAACCACATCGTTTGAAGACGCATATCGACTTTGCATTGCCGCTTCCATACGGAATGCAAATAATGGAAATTCAAAGCTATCTATCTACAGTTTAGTGAAACATATCCCGTATCTATTTGGCATAGCGTTCTCTTAGTTTGGAATACGAAGCTAGAACGAAAAATTTAAAAACAAAAGAGGTTCAACAGTTTTTTTATAAATAGGATTTAAATTTGGAACGATAGTGTGAGGCCAGGGAAGTCAGTGACCGCGAGACGACTACGGAAGAAAAGAACGTGTTGCGTCAAACTCAAGTAACATGAGACAAGGGCTGGAAGATCACGATAATCAGCTTTTTCTGTTTTAGTGCCCTTTTAGTTAAAACAACTAATCCAGCTTGTCATAAAACTAAGTAAATTCGTAAATAGACATTTTTTATTTAAAACTAGCGGACTCTCGATTTGACCCGCGTAGTTCCCGTTCCCGTGGGCATACAGGGATAAAAAGATGTCACCCGGGGATAGTGTAGCTTCCCAACGGTGAAAGAATTTTTGAAATCGGTGAAGTAGTTTTTAAGTTTATTCGTTACATACAAAAATACAAATATTTTCTCTTTGTAATATTAGTATAGATAAATTCCGTCTTGGTTAACTGGCCGCCTTCTTTTTTAAAAGATTCGTCCATGAATGTGAAACTAATTTACAGTTAAACTGAACGTCATTCTCTACTGAAAACAAGCTTCTAAGAATTTACCAAGAAAATATTTCAAAATGACTAAAATATCGTTTTATTGCGTAGAAATAAGTAAATACTAAAAATATGAATGCCATCTCTCTAAACCAAAACAATTTGGTATTTTTTTTTCATACAGTGTTCGTATGAGGTATTTTCTAGAAGTACTGAGTCGGTTCCAAAAGTTCTTTGAGATCACTGAAAGTAAGGTACACTGTCGTTGATTGGGTGCCGCAGACAAAATTATACTCTGAAAAATGCACTGTTTCTGTAGGATAAGCCATGGGGGCAAAGTCGCGGCAGAAGCTAGTGTTACATTAACAATGTGTCCGGACTTATAGTAATAAAACTTTAAGGTCGTAAAATAAATTACACTCCAAGGGAAAATTCTCGGTAATTTTTTATTGAATTTCCTAAAATTTTGCAAAAATTATAAGGCTAAAATGTGTAGGGGTTCTGTTTAGGCAATAACAAAATCAAAATAAATTGGCTTAGAGCTGTTATTCATTTGTCAGTGTGTAGACGTACTCAAAGACTAACAAAAAACCCATAAAAAGATATGTGTCAATCCTAAAAAATTATAGAAAAAACAATGCAATACCGGCTTGTGAAATTGCGATTAAAATTTGTCTTTTATTTATATACACACAAAAAACTTAAAAGAGAATATATACATATAAAGAAGAGCACAAAGGTGCTATTTCACGGCGCAATACAAAAATATCTTATCTTAGTATTTTTAGGTTCTAAAGAAAAGAAAGAAAGAAAAAATATTTATTTGTGACCCGCACAGGAGACACGAGAAATATGTAAAAAATTTAACAATAATATAAAATAAAAAATTAAAACCCTATGCGAGACCAAAAAGGTTCCTATCTCAGCATGTGCAGCGATATCCAAAAAGAAAATAACGCCGCGCTGATATTCTGATAGGACCCACTGTTGATGCCACGGACACACTTACGGAAACCGAAAATACTTAAATAATAAATAATATATAAATAACAAACAAAATAGAATAAACACAGAAGGTGGGTCAAAGTATGTATATTATAATTATGTGTAAGTTTGATACAGATCTATAAATAAAATCATATTAAATGTAGGTAGACCTATGTACAAAGTCCGCGATGCTCAATGATCATTTGTCAAAACCATAGACAAATGACAGAGCGCGCGGACCAAAAGGTAATATATTAAATTTCTTAGAAAGGAAGAGAAAAAAAAAGAAAAAGGAAATCTATGGTCGGCTGTCAAAAGAATTATGTTATGAAATAGTGTAAATAAATAAGTGTAAATAAACCAGACGAAAAGGATACATAGAATAGTGTTTTGCTAGTATTGGATAAAACAGAGTGATGTGTATGTTATCATGTGTGGTGTGGAGTTTGCAAGAATTACAAAATAATGAAAATGAATTAAGGGCAGTAATACTAACTACATGCAAACCCCGGGTAAGCTTATCTTCCGGATTCCTTTTGTTTAAGTAATAAGTACTGCTTGAATTTAGTACTAAATGATGCAATCGTTTTTATAGCGCGAAACGGTGGAGGAAGATCATTCCAGATACGAGAGGCAGCGAATTTGAAACTTCCACGGAATGCAGCAGTTTTGTGTGACGTTACCAACAGGTACGCAGAAGCTCTCGTTTTAACTTTATTTACATCACGCGACCAGGACAATTTACCAAACAGATAGTCTGGTGGTGGTCCTCTATGACATTACCGTAAAAAAACATTAAATTTACAGCTCTGTGAGACCTAGACCCGTAGTTATAATTGATAGACTATGTGGATATAGCAATAAGTAAGTCAAGTATTACAATTGGTCTATATTTGAAGGTGTCGTGATTTCACCCTTTATGTAGAACATTTTTATCAATAAATTAACTGTATTTTACGGCCATAAAGTTTTATTACTACAAGTCTGGACACATTGTTTAACCAAAAATTTCTAGCACTACTTAGCTGAAACAAAGAAGTTATAACCAATCCTAAAATAAAATTTAGTGTTTCGTATATTACATTAATGTAACAAATATAGTCGCTTGTTTTTCCTCTATCATTCTCACAGTGAATATTCGTAACACGTTCCGGATCAAGATATTGTAACAAAAGACGTCACTCTATGTATGTGTATATATGTATACTAAAATATTTGATGAGTAAACTATCTATAATGCAGAAGATTGCGATGTGAACAAGATTTATTGGTTTATGGCGCAGGATTTAGGAATGCGACATCGTAAATAGTCTGATATATGAAGCCCAACTTGTGAATGAAAAGGTACTTATTTACTTTCGTGAATCAAAAAATCTTTAAACTCTATCAGGTGCGTCATTCGGTACGTCATACGGTGAAAATAGAGGAAACGACGTTTTCTAAAAATTTTACCTAGATCGATTTATCGCCGCCGAAACGAAAAAAAATCTTTTTAGTAAAAAATCAAACCGAATTCGCTTTGTAGTGTTTTGTTTTGGAAGTCGGTTTGATTTTTTGTAAAAAAGTTTTTATTTTCTCTTTTTAGTTTTGGTAGGCCAATTAACATGAAAATCATTTATAGCCAAAGTATCATCATCTCATGACGATTCCAATAAACCCAAACACGACTAGGATACATTGTTTTATTACGGATTTTCAGTGGACATCTGTGATCTTCTTCATCACTTCCACTTCACCAAATGATAATTTCTGGGTGCAAATGATTGCATTGTTAATGAAAAAACCAAAATCGCTATTAGTATGCCCATAATATTTGAAGAGTTCCCTCGATTTCCCTAGGATCCCATCACCAGATCCTGGCCTGATGACCATGGAATCACCTGTGAAGTATGCCCTTTCAATAAAAAGAAGATTTTTTTTAAGTCGGTCTAGGCGTCTTTGAGTAATCGCGGAACATACACAAAAAAAAAGGATACCGACGAATTCGAACATTCTTCTTTTTTTGAAGATGGTTAAAAATGTCAATAAATGCGCCATAGCGGGTCACTTACCACTATCGCCATGGTAAAATTCGATAGCTGTATAAAGTTGTATTTTGACACCCAGTAGTAAAGTAATATCCTAACACTCCAACAACAAGATCCAATATCTCGAAAATATCCACAGAGCTGTAGCTAGGTGGTACTACAAGTTTCAATAATTTCTAACACTGGCCAGTGAAGCACGTAGCGGTAGCTGCAGCAAAAACGTATTGTACGTGCGGTTTTCGGGGCACAAATGAAACTCGCCAAAGCGCGAATATCGATATCCGAAGCTCTTCTATGTTAACAGAAACCTCGCATAACCATGTCCTACACGGTGTTAAATTCCGAATAACGGAACAGCACTATAAAATTTAATAGCGTATTGAATACCGTCAAACCGATCGTTTGAATTCTAATATACATATTTTCTAAAATGTGAGGAATAAAGACTATGGCTTGGTTTATAAATTTAGGAAAAAGGAAAATGTTTATGGAATTTTGATTGATTACTAAAATAAAATGCAACGATGCCGTTTTATATCTAAATCAGATGGCAATCGAGCACAAGAAAATGCGCTTTAGTAGCAATGAAAAAACTATATTCCTATGCTTGCCCATTTTTTTTTTATTAGTACTTCTAAATCTTGTAAAATTTTCTTTTAATATTAGCTGTAAGTTTGACGTGTGTTGCTGTGTATCTGTGTGTCTGTCTGTGGCATCATAGCTCGTAGACGGATGAACCGATTTTGATTTAGTTTTTTTTTGTTTGAAAGGTGATTTTATGGAGAGTGTACTTAGCTATTTGTTTGAATAAAATCGATTCAGCCGTTCAAAAGTTATGGGCATTTTACTGTTTGAATCGGGGTGTTTTCGCAAGATAGCGTTTCATAATTACGTGTTCAATAGATTGCCGATCGAAGCGTATCTACTATGTACTAGATAAATTATGTAGTATGAAATAAAAATGTGTCGAGGTTTTTTTTAAATTTTACTTGTTGTAGTTATAACCTCAATTACCTACCTGAGAGTCTGATCAAAATCTCAGACGTCAAAGCACTTGAGCAGGATACCAAACACACTACTTCAATTACCAACGGCCTGACAGCGCTATCAACACAGATTGTAATCCCAAAAGGCATGTTAGCAGTAACATAGCCTCTCTCTCATGCAAGTAAGGCATCAACTGGTCATTATAACCCGCTGGGCTGCCAAATAGTTTCCATAAAAAATGTTCTTGGGGTCTCGCCAATATAATGTCCATGTTTCGCCTTAATTTTCATGTCAGCATGACAATTATAAAGATATTAAGTGGGGAGGAAGTTATAATGTTTTAGCAGATAATGTGGAACCCCTCGTTAGTGATGTTTTAATGAGCCCCGTATTAAAATAGTCTCACTAGTGGTGCTTCAAAAATTTATGTCTAGATTACCCTGGACAGTGTGCGAGCTCTTTGAGCAGTCAGATGTAGCAGTTTTATTTATTTATATTAACTTCATGTTCAATGGTGATACATAGGCGGACTTAATGCAGCAAGACTTTCTCTAACGGTCAACCTTTGGGTTAAAAAACCGGCCAAGTGTGAGTCGTACTCGCGCACGAAGGGTTCCGTACCATTATCGCAAAAAAACGGAAAAGAACACGTATGTTGTATGGGAGCTCCACTTAAATATTAATTTTATTCTGTTTTTAGTATTTGTTGTTCTAGCGGCAACAGAAATACATCATCTGTGAAAATTTCAACTGTCTAGCTATCACGGTTCGTGAGGTACAGCCTGGTGACAGACAGACAGACGGACGGACCGCGGAGTCTTAGTAATAGGGTCCCGTTTTTACCCTTTGGGTACGGAACCCTAAAAAGGACACAAAAATGGTAGGTTTTTGTTTTTTTTCCAATACAAGAGCAGAAGACAGATATGGTATTGTTCAAGGAACTGATCACACCTTTCAGGCATCTAGGTGTCGTCGAAAGCAAAAAGTTAAATCATAAAGGATAGTTACAATTTCAAGAAGATTGATATCAATTTTTTTTTACTTCGTTCATAGCAGCGTTATGCGAACGTCAATTCGTTTGAAGAAGGTTGTGATTCCGCAAATCTTTCTCAAGATTTGTGGTGGAAGGTTTTCGTAAAAACTTTTCATCAGGATGGCTCCTAATCCCTAATCCGGTTTATTTTCTTGTGTAAAGGAGAGGAATCCGGATATGTAAGGAACTAATTAATTTAATTTTAGGCCCAAAGTTTCATTCCTCGCCCGACCCGGGGGACTAACCGTAGTTTTATAGGATTACATCTCAGAAACATCTGTCTTCTGAATTTTATCGTTAACAATTTGTTACTTTAGTATTTATGTTTTATCTTCCCGCTGTGATTAATTTACTTTGGAAGTTCTAAGTTAGATTAAATTTAAATGCTTTACAATCTAATAAAAAGTATTTATCATCCAAATGTGTAAATTAAACGTTTTGACAACTATAATGTAGAAAGACTGTAGTACAATGTTCGTCTTCTCCTGAAGTAATGTATCAAGAAACGGTTTACAAAATAGAGGTATTTTGAGTTTTATACAATAAGTTGTGTTCCTGACCAATCATTTTGAAAAGTAACCGATGATATTCTAAAACAGCTCATAATATCATAATTTTCTTTCATCATAGAACCGTTGTTCTCATAAACATTGTTCCCCTTGGTCACAAACAACATAAATAAGGTATAAAATATAGACTTATCACAGCCATAAGGCTTCCGCGGAAAAGCACGATACGACAATGCGACAACGCTTTTGCGTACATATAAAACTATAGCCTTTATAAAGCTTTTATGAAAGCCAAGGTTGTATAAAAAATAAGGTATACCTCTGTCAAATTGACAAGCAAAGAAACTCAATGATTCCAACTCCTATTTATCTGAAGGAAACAAATTGTTTCTCTTTCGAGCTCAGCTTATCCTGTCTCGAAGGTTGCAAGACGATATAGCATAATAACGATACTTTCCTAGCAAAAGTAAGTGTGTATACATAAGATTATTGTGTCGCCAACACGATCCATCATTGTTGGTTTTTGTCCGCAAAGCTGTAGGTAGGTACAGCTGAACTAGCTATTTGGTGTACAGGCTAACTTGCAAATATTTTTTAAAGATTTGATTGTGCTGAGAAGCTAATTATTTTATACCACTCTCACAAGTTACATGGTCATCATCTGCTAAGCCTTTTCCTAACTACACTGGGTTAAGTTTTCAATTTGTCTATCTAAATACCATTTTATATTGAACAACTGCACTTTGCACTTCACAACCCAGTAATACGATAACCCTTAGCAAAACTGTTTGTTGAAGTTTCGGACACCTGATGAAGTAAAAAGACTGTTTGACTGTCTATGAATACAGCCATGACCAACTTCTTTCCGAGGAACGGAGGGAGGGCCTCGGCATGTAATCAAATGATGATCTATGCAATCTTAAAAAGTTATTATGCACACAATAAAATTTAATCATAACGGATATTGTGACAGAACTTCTTATATGACCATACTAGTATTAGAAGGTCAATATTTTGGCCTGTATACCAAAAAGCTTTTTCGACTGTACACGCCATCCCAGTCTTTGTTCTGATGACGTAACGATCCAGAGCTAAGTACGTGCCAACCATGTATGGGACAAAACAAAAGAACGAGGCTACGAGTTTTCAATGGGCCTGAATATTTTCTTTTTAATTCGGCGTTGAAATTAGCTATTGTTTTTTGATAATTGAGAGGAAAGTAAAAATGTCGTAAGATTTTTATTATTTAGTTGTAGAAAATAATATTCAACGACGGTTTCTAGGGTTAAAAAATATATATAGATTTATTATTTATAAAACATTGTTTTATTTCTGTATCTAAGTATTCTTGCCTTGTTGTCTTTTTTTTTTATTTCTTTAGGTTTTAGGATGGCATAACCTTTTTTTAAGTCTGACAAATAAATAATTCAAACCGAGGGATAGAATATAATCGTTTTTCTATAACTACGCAATAGAACCCTTTTCTAACACAAAATATAATGTACATACAATATTTTATGTAATCATCGGTCCCTGTCCGCTCAATCGTAATTGTTTTTATACTTCATTTGTACCGTATTCTCTTATTTCGCTTTACGTAACCCCATTGAGAATAAAAAAAGATTCTGGAAAAATCTGTTCATTCATAATGTGTTCTGGTATTGTTAAATGTTTCGTGTACGCTCTGATCCTTGTTTTATTGTTTGGTCGGATTTGTGTGCAAAATATATTTAGAGAAAGTTATAAAGTACTAGGTGGTGGATGAATTAAAGATATATAGTATATATTTTTTAAATTAAAAGGCTAGAAGTGGTCTAGCTTTATATAACATTTGAATGTTTTTATATTAAAACCTTTTTTATTTGATGTCGGCACGTGATGAAATCAAAATAAGTCCATTGATGTCAGAGTTTTGAGTTTAGAATTTATTTAAAAAATCCGGGAACACGCACGGGATTAAAACTCGTATAGTACTCGTATGTATATTCCAGAGCCACAAACAATTTATCAAAAAAAAGCGCGGTACCGTAAAACGTATATTCCATAACCACTGAAAGGTAAGCCGGTTTAAGAATGCGTGCGATAATAACTTATATACTGATTACAGATTATGAGCAAAAAATACTTGTAACTTTATAAATGGGATTGAAAAAAAAAAACAAAAGTAATCTTACTTCTTACATTATAAATGGATCGATGGATGTTCGTTACTCAATCACGCCAGAACAGCAGAACGGATCTGGGTGCAATTTGGCACAGAGATAGATTCTAGAATAGCACATAATTTTATCCCGGTAGTATGTTCCCGTGAGATAATGGCCGACTATCACGCGGGCGAAGACACTGGCTCAAGCTAGTCATGCCATAAACATGTGTAATTAGCCTTAATACATATTCAAAATTTTCATCCAACGGCGATTTTTCTCAAGATCAGAAGCCCTGAGGAAAATCGCCGTTGTGTTCAAAAGGATATTATGTCACAATCTCTACAAAATTTATTCTACGAGAGACCGAAGGCAAACAAATTTATGTTAGCATTTTGAGGCTATCTAATTTGGCTCCCAGCAAGGATTTATCATCAATGAGCCGCTTGGCACGCTGTTCCACACAGGCTAATGCGTCAGGCTGCTATTTGGCTGAACCATCCTCATAGTAGCCGTATATAGGCTACATGATTGGGTCATTATTTAATGTAACTTCTAAACAAACTAAGTATTGAGAAACAAGTATGTGAATGAGGCAGTGTCTTCGACTGTTAACACTGTCATATTCAACTCACCTGCCGTAGGACTGCCAGAAGAAGATTTTGTGCTCTTCTTTATGTATAATTATTATGTTCTTTCTCTATTAAATATTGTGTGTGTCAAAATACTTTTCAAAGCAATGAAACAAGTGTTATAAAACTTTTTAAAACAACCCTCAATACAGGACGGAATGGGTATTGAAGATTGTATAGGAAACTGAACTGTAAGTTTGTAACCAAGATCCAAGCGAACAAAGAGATGAACTTAATCATAGTGTCCAGTTGTCTATGAGGTACCTATCTAGTTATTGTGGCTATTTGATTTTTCCAAGTCTTCTTCTTTGCGTTACGGTACATCTTACAGGAATACCTAGGTACTTATCCTATGTATTATTTAACTAGATCAAGAAGTTCTTTATTTGTTTTGTTAAAAAAATTATAAGAAGGTATTTCCTAGTTAATGTCAACCAATCTGCCTAGCCTTTGCCCAACTACGTTGGGTTCGGCTTCCAGTCTTACCGGATTCAGCTGAGTACCAATGTTTTAAATGGAGTGACTGCCTATCTGACCTCCACAACCCAGTAACTGGGTAACACAGTACCTACCCCTTGGCTAGACTGGTGTCAGATCTCAAGCTTCTGACTACTCGTAACGACTGTCAAAGATCTTCAAATGACAGCCGGGAACAACGGCTTGACGTGCTTTCCGAGGCACGGAGGAAACTCGTTAAGTTGAAATGGTCACCCATCCACGGACCGACCTCGTCAAGCGTTGCTTAACCTTGAAGATCGACCCATGCGGCTGTTATTACTTAGCCACGAGCTCCTCTACCTAGTTAATGTCAACCAATAATTTAATATACTGAGATTCAGATTTCATCCCCCATTCCCCCGAAAATAAATCTTTGAAGAATAAACAATTTTTTTTTCGCTTAGCCGCTCGCAAAACAACAATTGTAAACATTTCAAAAGGGGAACTTGAATGTCGCACCGGTATTTTATACCTATTTACGGATTTCCACGGAGCGTGTTTCAAAGAATAAACGGTCATTACTGTCGGTCGTTGCACACGAAAATTCTTTCATGTCTATTCAGTCGTATTCCGAAGCAGTTTGAATAGTGCACCAGTGAAAATAATCGCCATAGTAAAGCACAATCGTTGACTGGAAGGGTGCCAAGTCACAGCGTGCGCGGTACCACGCTTCCTATGTGTTTCGCTCCAATAGAATTAACAATTTCCCATGCAATTGCCGGCGGGGAGCGGCCACCCGCTGTCAATGAGTATCCGGTTATTTATAAAAAGATACCCTGTTTTTTTTGTTTTACGAAATCAGCCTTCAATGTAAAAAGTGCGTAATGAAATACGTGTTTCATAACACTTCTGCTATATACAATGTAGCTGCCGATACATTGGTTTTAAGGTTACACTAGTCGATCGTTCTTCCATACAAACGTAGTCTGGCGATTACTCCACTGTTTGACGATGTACGTTCAAAATAAAAAAAATATATCAATTGGTATCATCATTATCTAGCCCTGTATGGAAACAAAAAAGCAAAAAAAAAGAATGTATATGAAAGTTATGAGCGTCGACAGTTCCATATTTTAACGTATCTTTAGGCGGAAATAAATACCATAAAAAAAGGAAATTTACAAAACGGCCTCCATACTGGTATAGATTATTAATTCAACAATGCAAATGATTTTATTTTAGAAATATACATTAAGTCGTTTTTTCATGATATCTAGTCTCCCAAAGGACTGTTTATAAAATTTCGCGAGCTCGTTTTCGTCCTAAATCATCATCCATTTCGATGCAAATTTGCAAAAGTGCTAATTCGTACGCGAACTAGCTTTTTACTGCTCATCACAACATCTATCTCTTTCGCACGTGTTGTCGGATGAGATAGCATGCATTTTAACCTCGCGCATAAAATAGTTCGTGCCGTCGACTAGGTGAACCTTAAGCCGTTAAAATTGATGTAATATAAACCAGGCAACGTCCTTCACCTATATACATTTTTCATATTTTTCCTAGTTCATTTAAAATTTATTCTTATAAGTAATTTCTATGATAATAGCAATAAATCGTGGCTCTTAATTTAATTCTTGCTCAAAGATAAGGGTTCTATTTAAATTTTAATTGGATTTCCCTGAATTCGACGCTTCGGTCGTGTGTCAGTAAGTTAAAATTTATTATATTTTCATTGTAGTCGCATTCACAAGCATGTTGCCGCGTGCACGTAGACAAAGAATAAAGTTCGAATAGAATAACGTCTGGCCGCGAGCCAGCCGTCCCGCGTTGTCAAGAAACGACAAAGTTCGTTTAATTTCGTCGCCAATTGACAAATTTTAAACGAAAATTAATTTAAGACGTTAACGAACTTGTCAGCGGATGTTGTTTCAAGTTCCAGGCTTTGACGGGATTAAAATACCACGCCTTTGTAATTATGTCCACAATAATCCTCTTACATCTAATCCTGTCGGAAACCCCAAAGACTTTGGAGCCGTGATGAATTATGCCTAATTTTACCGATACCGACTGTTTTATTTCAATTCTTTCTGTAATCTTTGTGTTGTTGTTATTCAGTTGACTGGGCATATTTTGCCCGCACAATTTGATACGTCGTCGCACACACGGTATACATATACATTGTAAGTACGCCGCGGTAGTTTTCCGATGGCTTTGCGCTGCTCCAAATATCGGACGGAGAGCTGCCTCGCTTTAAGGCAAAACCTTTTTATGCTTCTCAGAGTTACGTTTGCTTTGCTCTTTGGGAATTCTATTTTTGTAAAAGGTTTTCAAATTATGTTCCCGTCAAGGCTTAGTACTTTACGTATGTTTTGTTGCTATGGTGCTTAATATTTCGTGAAAGGTAAAGTAAACCAAACAAAATGCTCTTTGTAACAGAATTTGCAAGCGCTGTAATAGATAAGTGCCTCCATGTTTATCATTATGTAGGTACTGTGGTACCTTTGAGGCTACCACAGTTAATATAACGCTATTATATTATCTGTAGGGTTTATTCGCATTAATTTTAGTGCCTGGGCGAACGATTATATAGCTAAATCGATTTATCGCCCCCGAAACCCCTGCATACTAAATTTTATGAAAATCGTTGGAACCGTTTCCGAGATTTAGATTATATATATACATACATATATACAAGAATTGCTGGTTTAAAAGTATTAGAGAGATAGATAAGATAGATAGATATATTTTCCATCATTTATCAAAACACACGTGCCTGTCCCAAAGACCTTATACGTATTTCTTACTACGAAGTACAAGTTCTTTGGCCTGTCCAATGATGACATTCAGAACATTCTAAAAACAATTTACACTTTAAGTTAGATCCAGCCAGTCGCGTAGTGTTGAAGGGATCGCAGATTCCTAACAGTACCTTCTCTTGTTAAAAATATAAAGTCTGTATTGGTAATGTTATTCGAGTGCCTACTTACCAAAAATATATACAAAGAAAAATATTAGGACTAATCTGACCTTCATAGTCGAAAACGTGTATATTCGTGCCTTTCTGCAGCTGATATATTATAGATGTTATAATGATCACTATCCCTAAGTCACACTTAAGGTTGCCCTAGTCGATCATTTTACCATTCAAACGTAGTCTGGCGATTACTCCACTGTTTGACGGTGTACGATCAAAATAAAAAAAATATATCAAATTGTCTCATCATTATCTAGCCCTGTATGGAAACAAAATAGATAAAAAAAAAATGAGCGTCGAAAGTTCCATATTTCAACACTAATTTTAACGCATCTTTGGGTGCAAATAAATACCATAAAAAGAAGTAAAATTGCAAAACAATCACCATACAGGGATAGATTAGTAGTTGAAAAATGCAAATAATTTTATTTTGAACGGATACATTTAGTCGTTTTTTCATGATATCCCAAAGGCCTGTTTATAAAATTTCACGCACTGGTTTTTTCACTAAATCATCATCCATTTCGCTACAAATTAGCAAAAGTGTGTATTCTTACGTTAACTAGCTTCTTACTGCTCATCACAGCATCTTCCTCTTTCACATGTGTTATCGGATGAGATAGCATGCATTTTAACCCCGCGCACAAAATAGTTCGTGCCGTCGACTAGGGCAACCTTAAGGAAAAAGACGGACACACATACATAATTTAATAAACGTCAAAACAGAAGTTTGCACGCAGTAAAGTTACGTGTTATGACTTACACATTTTGGCAAATGTATGTGCGTAATTGCTCGTATGTGCGTATTGTATATGTGTGTAATGCACACATACATACAATACATTTACTAAACTTATGTGAATCAGTCCTTTAATAATTAACTTAGTTGTAACTCTAACTTGTAACTCTATATTACCACTTGTACTTGTGTAGTTTTCAAATGTTCACATGAGTTAGGTGGGTACAGTTACCATCACCAAATACCTTACTGTAGCGCAAACTTTCCTAGTGAAATAACCGTTGCAACCTTAAGAAAAATCTTATTTCATAAAAGTTGCTATCGAAATTACTATGTAAATAACATCGTAAAATTTATATTAATAGTTAAGGAGAAAATAACTTTTACATTTAGCGTAAATATCACATATTTATTCTCGTGACTGTACATAACACAGCTTCGTACCGTGATGTTTTATCAAACTTTTGCTTCTTAATAAAATATTCTTCAAAGATATCCGTTTACGAAGAGTTATGTATGAGCATTATCTTGCAATTTATTGTAAACAAGGACATTACAATAGTAATGTTTATTTATTTATTTAAGACGACGACTAACGCCAACGACATTGAGGAAAGAAAACGCGCACTTATTTCACACCCACACGACCCAAAATTTTGTCGATTTTTGTACTTTCCTTATTATTATATGACTTTAACAAAAAAGGCTCATATCAAAATGTAGATAATTAAATTGCCTTTGAAATGGTGACAATTTCATTAAAATATGCCCAGCGGTTTTGGTGCGATTCTCGTGTTTCGGTCAGTTTTAGACATAATTTTACAAATTAATTACACTATTTTATACGAATAAAACTCAAAGTTGCCTTAGATCAAATTATTAAAAAAATAGTGTTATATAAAATATATATTTTCCAAAAAAATAAGGACAAGCCGTTCAGACGTGATACTCATTTTAAAATCAGCTACTCAGGGGTATCTGCACCTTAACTATATACACACACATAATAAAGAGACAAGAAGAAGAAGGAACAGAAGATAGGTACAAAGGTACGCTTATTTCAAAGAAATCTAGCATACCTAGCACAATAACACAATAAACTTAATCTTGTATTATTTCATTTTCCTGTTTATTGGTACGCAGTTATAAAAATGTTCATTGCTAAACATAGAGATGTTTACACTCCAAAATTAAACAATATATAAACCTTTCAACCTACGACGTTTGGTCTCAAATAATAAACATCATTTTATATCCTTCTCTCGTGACATTATATTATTGCGTTTTATTTTTCTCGATTTTGATATTGTTACATAATAGCCCGCCCAAAGTAATTAGAAGTGATAACGTTTGATTTATTTTGCTTTTATTTGCTTTCTACGAGTATCGAAAAGTAAATATTTTTGTTGACGATATAACATACCTAGTTAGTGATCAATTATAACTAACAATAATAACGGACTTTGTCTGAATCAATATATGTATGTCTATATCATTCTACCTACATATATACAAATAAATAAAATCGAAGTGTCTGTACATAAGTAATGTCAAAATATATCTATACCAATATTATAAAGAGGAAAGATTTTTTTGTTTGTTTGATTGTTTGTACCGAATAGGCTCCAAAACTACTGCACCGATTTCAAAAATTCTTTCACCGTTGGGAAGCTACTCTATCCTCGGGTGACATAGGCTTTTACTTTTATCCCTGTATTCCCACGGGAACGGGAAGTACGCGGGTGAAACCGTATATTATATATTAGTATTTTATTGAATGCATGTGAAAGTATATACGATATTAATAACAAATATGCAAAAATAAGATTTTTGTCTGCCTGTTTGTTTCGGGTAATCTCTGAAACGGTTGGACCGACGAGACGTACACTTGTAGATAGCTGATGTTATTTTTATTCACATAAGAAACATAGACTTAGAATATTCTGTAAAATAATAGTTTGACGTGGACGAAGTCGCTGGCAACAGCTAGTTATTATTATGTATCTTTGATAGTCCTTACCGTTATACCGTGTACCGTATTTCGTGGTTTCAGAACCATGAAATCTGACACCAGTCCTGTCAAGTAATATCGTGGCGAGGTAGGCAGTGGCTGTAAAGTACTGGTAATCATCAGGTTAGACAGAAGCCGACCCCAAAACATATTCATGGGAAAAGACAAGGCAGCAGATAAATATTACGTTTTACATATCTTTGATAATCTGACGAGTCTGGGGTGTCCAGCCTTTGGTAGACGTACGAACGGCCGAAGTGAACTCGCAAAAGCCCTGTTAGACACTTCAAATAGAATGGGGCACCTCGTCGATTCTACCTACATGCACTACGTTAGTGCACCCAAGGTAAACCTACGGTCAGTGCAGGACTAATAAAAATATATAAGGCTATGGATTTGAGTGGTCTTGAATTTTGGAAGGACTATTGGCATTCATATTGATAATTTATTAATCTATTTATTTATTTTTTACTTTTTTATTTATATTTTATTATTTTATATATGTTTTTTATATATACATTTATTTATTATTATTATTATTTTATTTGTACGAAAAATACGCGCTTGGTCGTAGAGTTGCGGAAAACAGCCCGTTTTAACCTAACCTAACCTAATATATCGAAGTATTTTCTGGATTAAAAATAGTGGCACTCGACGATCAATTAAGGATGCCTTTTAACAAACTAACAAACAATTTACCTCCTTCTTGCAATCAATCAACCACGTAGGTAGGTAACTTAAATCCAAGAGCAATGGTGTTGGCTCGCTACCAGGTATCGTAACTCCAAACGGTTCTTGATTGAACTGTCGACTATCAATCAAGTAGTCTTTCATAGATAATACCGGTTTACATTATCTCCGATTCAATTAGTAACACAAACTAAACTACATATTATAATTATTTGAATTCCGAATTCGAGATAATGGTCAAATTTTTGGAACTCAAACTTTATGTCGTATATAACACAGTTCATATTCTATTGTAAACCACATTTTTTGGTACGTTTTTAATACCAATTGTCATTTAAAAACAACTTAATATACACGATGCTAAAAGCGATACTTGAAATGGTAACGATGGATTGAAATAATCTCGAATTATTAATACAGGTATAAACATTAGTTTTGTTTACAAATTAAATTACATAGATTTCCCCCAAAATGACGATGTTAAAAAGCGATGACATTGTACTTATTCTAACATTAAACACTATCCCTCATTCATAACAGAGGGTCAACTGCATTGAGGGTACAAGGGACATGACATATGGTGACCGTCTGGACATGGGATCACCCCTTGTTTAAAAAGCCGGTAAAAATTAGGCAGGGGTTCGTGTAAAGTGATATTGTACAAGCTAGTTTATTCAGTAGTAAGAGTAGTGTTATTATTCATGTTATTAAAAATCTGATCAGGTAATATCTTTTTACGCATATTTTTCATCAAACATACCAATTAATAAAAACTTTTTAACAAAAAAATTATGCCGACTTCCAAAACAAAACCCTACAAAGCGAAAATTCACTTTCTTTTTTCGAAGTCGGTGTCTTTAGAAACTATTTTTTTCACTATTGACACCGAAAATAAAGTTATTTTTCGCTTTGTTGTTTTGTTTTGAAAGTCGGTTTAATCTTTTTGATAATAAGTTTTTATTTTTCTCTTTTTAGTTTTGGTAGGTACCTTATATTACCATGAAAATTATTTATACTCAAAGGGCTTCTAATAACAATTCCAACAAGCCTAAACACGTCTGGGATACATTGTTTTATTACGGATCTCCGGTGCCTTATTTCTGGCTTCATCATCAGATCAGTTCAATGGTATAATTTTTATAAAAACAATTTATTTAAATTTGCTTCATCACAGTCATATAACTATTCGACATATCTTATACCCAAAACATACTTATCATTGAGAAAAATCCCTCGATTGCCATAGGATCCCCTCATCAGATCCTGACTTGATTTCAAAATCGGTCCATAATTTACGGAGTAATTGGAGAACATAAGAAAAAACAAACATAAGTTGAACATAGAACCTCCACCTTTTTGGAAAGTCGGTTAAAAGCACACATGTTTGACACTTCATGACATTTATTAAAAAAATATAAAGAAACCGAATGTAGTCGATAACAATCCTTGTAGACCGAATATATACGCGTGTAACTAACTTCATAAACCTTGGTATGGTAAATCATCCAATGACTCTCCTGCTCTGGGTGAAGCAGGAGAGCGCGTCAGAGTTTTACTGACTAAAATCCACCCGTGTTTCTGCAATTGTTTGAGTCAGGGCCGCGTTAAGGTCAGTTTTGCTGACATCTCTTTGAGGCGCGCGTGGAACACTACGCGCCGTTGACTTGGGCTTGGTCTTTATCGGACGGCGAGACACACAGTACTCAACATCCGCAAACCCGCGCGTTCGGAGGCCCACCGCTCTATTCCCAAACCACTGCAACTCCTGAAAGCCAAAATCAACAGTGGCGACCACCAGAAAAGCGCCGAGGCAATGAAGCTCGATGAAGTCCCGGAGAATGAATTTAACTGTCTTGGATCCCGCAACGAAGTTAATCAGAAAAGAATAATGGAGGAGTAAGAAAAATACAAATTTCCACTTCCCTCCATATCAAGCAGGAGACAGAACAAACAAGACCAATAGGCACAAAGGGTCGTTTACAACTGGGATAAACCACGGATAAAATTAGCATTAATATTAATGAGTCCTAACATTGTGAGCTGTTATATTTGATTCCAATAATAGGTATAGCAAAAACGCTTGAAAGCACGGCAATTCGTTCTAGTTTCCACAAGGTCCGTATAGTAGATAGCTCCCGATATAGCCTGTACATTATTCAACATAGTATTGCTTTCATTCTGCCAAAGAATAGACTCCCAAAAGATATGATGTGCAGATTGCGGGGCCGTGAATCGCCTTGCGACTTCCGATGTCCAGGTCCTAGGGTCGCAAGGGCGTCTCCGTTGCATCATTCGACAACTGCCTACTCCTTCGCAAAATACTGTCATGCTAATTATATCTGACTATAAAAACACATAAGAAAGCATAGTTAGTCAAAATGGTACATAAAGGAACAGTCAACCAGCGTCGGTGCTAAAATCATCTTTCGTAAAAGTGAGTTTTAAAAACAGAGCTTTGAGACCGAAAAATGAAGCTCCATTCTGTAAGCAGAGGTCAGAGTCTTCATAAAAATACAGTTTTCCTTATTACACGCTCTACAACATTCTTCATTGCATATTTTCATGCTGAACTGGAAAATGTCGAGGAAAAACAGTCTACGAGTCTTAAGACTTACGCAATAATGCAAAAGAATATTAATTCTGAAAGTGTTTTATACTAAAAAGTTTTTTACAGAAGGTATTTCATAGTAAAATATTGGCGTCTTTGCAAGATTTTGCACAAAAGGCAAATATACTACAATAGTCAGCCAATAAAGTTAATGAGAATAGAGATAAGACAGTGGAGGCTCGGTTGAGGCTACTTTGGTATTAAATAACAATACATGGAGTATTGTTATTTAATGTTAAAAAAAGGATTTGAACAATTCTTAAATATAAGTACCAGTTATTATTAATATCCATACTGCAAAAGTAACTTCCACATCTTAACGGCGGAATGGATAAAGATGAAGCTTGGTGCACCCATAGACCATAAGATATCCTCGATAAGGACGCAAGATACTTTATGTCCCGATTTTTGACACTCAGGCAAAGGCTCAGGCAATGGCGCTGAAAGAACTTAACCAGCTTCTTTCAATTCATTATTTTCATATTTATTTGAAAAAATATGAAAAAGTACATAATTAGCTATAATTAATAGGTATTATTATGTTTCAAATAAATAATCTTGACAGTTTATGCAGAATCATTGTGAAATTGAGTGTAACTAACGGATACTTACGGGTCACATGTCCGCTTGTGACCTAAAATGTCACTCCCATAATCTTGTTATCTTGACGTTGTTGCTATGGACTGGCAAAAGTTTACGACAAATTGTTACCCCTTGAACTGAGATTTTTCCACAATTATATTATTATTGATCTCTAAACAAATATTATAAAATTATGTTGAGAAATGGTAATTATAAAATCTAGAAATTTCGAACTGCCGCTTATGAAATCTCGCTGGTGGTCTCATCTATGTTTTTCCAAAAAAAAACGTTTTATCCGAAAAATCACAAGGTTCCTATGGGATGGCTACAAGTGCAAAGTCACGCGAAAAAGCTAGTATCATAATAAATATAAACAGTAAACTTATCACAAAATTGTTGGTGTGCCTTGTTAATAAATAAATAAAGAAAAGCATACAAACTCAAAACGAATAAAACGTTATAGAACAACAATGCAATCTTACAATATATTGCATCGCGTTGAGTTGAATAAAATCTGACGCCACCATGATTGTTTTCCATTAATCTAATTGTTCAAGAAATTGCTCTAGGATTTAAACTAGAACGGAAGGTTTAAAATAAGTATCTGAAGCCCTATATCTCCTGTTTTTTAATATGACAAATTGTCAAATGCGCGTCAGCTGCTGTATTAGTGTAAATATATTTTTTAAAGCCAAATGGATCACTTGACTTATGTTTAACTTATGACGACCTGACAAATCATTTTCATAAACCTTGTACTGAATTTTATATCAAATATAAACAGTAAACCAGACACATAAATATAACAGCTTTTAAACGAACAAACTGCAAAGAATAAAACGTTAAAGAACAACAATGCAATCTAACATATTGCATCGCGTTGAGTTGAATAAAATCTGACGTCGCCACGATTGTTCTCCATTAATCTAATTGTAAGAGAAATTGCGCTGGGATTTAAACTAGAGCTGAAGGTTTAAAGTACATGTCTAATCTTATAACTGTAGACCACTCGATGGTTTTGGAAGGCCTTTTTAGAAACGTCTATTCCAATTTCAAAGTTCGAAGACAGTCAATTTGATAAAGAAAGGCTGTAAGGTTTAGTCGAAAAAAGAAAATAACGAATATTAGGTAGCCCCTTATCAACGACGAAATGAGTTATATTTGCATAAGAACACACATAACAGCAGTATTATAACACAAACTCTCGACGTGTCGTTTTGTGGCAATTAAAGACTTTTTCTTTCTTTCTTTCAAGCTCGCAATACTGGTCATTTGACAGTTCGACAATATGAATTGCGTCATCTACAGTTTTTTTGACTAGCAGCTGATTCTTTAAAACATTATCAGCAATGGTTTGTAAGTTTCCTTTTAAAAATGAAGGCAACTGTTTGTTCTACATAGACGCTGGTGCTTGATTGTAAAATAAATTTTAAAATCCTACAGGCTCTTTAACAATTATTATTTTTCTACTCAATATATGAAATGGGTAGAAAATAACTCATTCATCTTCATTTTTGGTGCTATGACGCCATAGCTGTTTGACAGGTTGTTAGGATAATAAAAACGAACAACCTAAAGATGTTTAATAAGTAGACCAAAATATGAAAGCTAACATTTCTTCTAAACCTATAGGGACAACGGACACGTGTAACTTTCTCTAAGATATATCTATATTTTCGCAGTATAAAGTTCCTTTATCTATTTCAGAATTCCTCCGGGCAGCCAATAGGAAGCTCTCAAGGGATGATAATACAATATTATGTATAACTTTGATGTATAATCTCATAACTTTGTCCTCGGACGATGACAAAGTGAATTCTCGTCATCCTATACTTAATTATCAACTGAGTTGCGCTTGTTATCTTACTTTTGGCTTTGACTATTAATTATGATTAATTTATTAATGGAATAAGGAATTTTGTTTTGTGAAACATTTGTTTAGTTAACAATGACATTTCTCTTATAAATTATTGTAATTTTAATATAATTGTCAAGGATACTCTTGCAGCAACAGAGCTTCTGAGTCAATTCCCAATAATGTTGTGGATACTGTTTTTTCTAAACCGTCATCATTATCATCATCAGCCTTTTAATGTTCCCACTGCTGGGACACAGGCCTCCTCTCATAGAGGGTGTGGGCTATAATCCACCACGCGGGCCCAGTGCGGATTGGTAGATGTCACATGTCTTTGAATTTTCGGTTCTTGGACATGCCGGTTTCCTCACGATGTTTTCCTTCATCGTTTTGAGAGCAGCGGTGATGAAATAAATAACGCGACAAATTAAAGCGCCTGTTAGGGTTCGAACCCACGACCTACAACTCGTAAGTCGGGACCGTAATTTCTAATAATCTAGGAATTCCATTTAAAAAACTATTATCTAATATGTGCATAAAGCTCAAATGGGCTATAAAGTTATAATTGCAACTCAACCACATTCACAAAAACGTTCTTACATTCTCGACTTTTAATTTCAATACTCCTTTTGACCCGAACACTGATTCCAAACTCCGTCCGAAAACGAGGAATTCAAAGCCGAAATCTGTACAGTACCCTTTTCGGTACACATACTAACGAGACCAACCTTTAACCTTTCATGTTCCCTTACTGAGGACTATTCCGTTGGTTGATTTACGTCCAAAAGGGGTGTATTTTGGAAATATTTTATAATAGTAAATATGGGTAGTATTGACGGCGGGTTAGCAGCCGGGTATCGTACCCCTACTAAAACTTTGGGTCGTTTATTGTGGATATAATCATAAATCTCACGCCACGTTATTGGCAATGGGCTAGGGGTTAGGTGGGAGGATAATTATGATAACTTTGGGGTAGTTTATAGTGGTGGCCAGAAAAATGTGTAGCCAACATTATCTTGGGTCATGTTTGGGCTTTGTGTCTCATTTTTTGTATAATACCTAGTAATTTTTTAACGGAACTGGGCGTTTCATATTTTGAAAATTATTGGATATGGTACGTTTAGTTACGTTTGATATTTTGTTAAATAATTGTATTTTGCCGCATCATTTATCATCTAAAAATTCCAACACATAATATATAAGTTTAGAAAATAATCACTCCTTTACTCACCACATAACGCAATGAACGCCAAATACTTCATTTTTACGTAATCAGAATATCTCATAATTACATAATTTAATGGTCTAAATTCACAGTAAAATAAACCAAAACTCAGTCACATCATATCATACAAACTCACTCTTTTTAGCGTATCTTTAAATACAACAAACACACTGTGGCACTATTTCCATTTTAGAATTTTATTTTTAGTCACAATTTTATCGAGGTTCGAATTTCGAAATTTGCGAGTTAGTTTTGTAAGTTTACATTTGGCTTACACCACCGTTCGCGCGCGTATTCCATATTTGAGTGGCGCGGGGAACTGAGGCGTGCTCCCGGCGAGAAGGCTGTCCGCCTAATGTCCTTGGTGGTTCCCGCTAGGGCCGTGTCATGCGCACTGTGCACTCCCCTTTAAGGGCCCTTAAGTGGATTAAGTTTTAAAACTTTGACAATTGATAAAATGAGATCCAGTTTGTTTTGATGAAATCGTTAAGTGAAAAGTTGTACCTAATGTCAGGTATTTATTTGATAAATTAATGCACACCGGAAAATGTGCACGGAATATTTTATTAGTACGTTGTTAACTCGTTATTGAAGATTGCTTGGCTTTTAAAATTCCACGAAGTATATAATAAGCTATTTTAAAATCTTACAGAGTTCTTATTCGTAATAATTAGGATTTCATCTTGGATCAGTTTTCAGGGCTCAGTTTTGCTCCGAGCGAAGCGCTTTACAGATATACTTCGTTACGAGTATCCATGTACTTACAACATTTTTCAGTGGTCACTGCACTAAGTACAGTCAGGTAGTATTTATTATCCTTCAATTAAACTGCAATCGCCAATCCGTCAGTTTTCCCCTGTGACCGTTTGTTACGGGCTCATGAGATTCATTTTCAGCAGTTAACGTTAACGGGCTGAAATAATACGATAACGATAAAAATATTATTGAAATCGTGAACAATAAATGTTCTCTGAATTTTCAATACAGCTTCAGCTAAGTTTTATATAAAATATCAGCGTTCTACCGATTCCAAGTATATAGTAGCTTTACTATAAGTCTTATCAGAATGCTTTAAGACACCAAAGGGTAATGGAGAGGGCTATGCTCAGAGTTTCCTTGCGTGATCGCATCAGAAATGAGGATATCCGCAGAAGAACCAAAGTCACCAACATAGCCCGAAGAATGGCGAAACATAAGAGGCAGTGTGCAGGGCACATTGCTCGCAGAACGGATGGCCGCTGGGGCCGAAAAGTTCTGAAACGGCAACCGCGAACTGGATGACGATGCGTTGGAAGGCCTCCCACTAGGTGGACCGATGACCTGGTTAAGGATGCGGTAATGCGCTGGATGCAAGACACACGGGAATTAGTCAATGTGGCGACGCCTGGGTGAGGTCCAGCAGTGGACGTCTTTTGGCTGAAATGATGATAAGATTCTAAAAGGCAATCAAGATCAGACAAATGAGGCCCGTAGTGATTACGTATATTGGTTGGTAGTTATACTGATAAATACTGGTTGATGGTACATTGCGATTTTAGGACTAAGGCCTTAAACAAGTAGTGTCATTCGATGTTAGCGAAGACGATGGTCGAAATGTCAAAATGTAAATAATAGATCACGTGTCAGTTCAATAACGTTAACGTTCGCTTAACTTCAGGTGAGATAGTGGTCAAACGCGAGCCTACCTACAATAAAAAAATAACGCTTGTCAACCCCATACATTATTGAATTTTTAAGCTTTTTTTACAAGCTTTTTAGTAACTTGCAATGTATATAGGTAACGTGAGTTCGGGTCAAATCGTGCAACTGAATTTTAAAGCAGTTATTCTCCATCGATTAAGATGAAATTTTGCATACACGTTTAGTTTGGATGACAATGCATGTTTAGCTAAGTGACGTCATTCTAAATCCAATATGGCGGACGGCCCAAGATGGCGAAGTTATTTTTTGTGCACTGCCATGTTATAGGTACCAAATGAAAGGGTTTGCTGAGAAGAATACGAAAAAACCGTTTTAAAAAAGATTTTTTAATGTTTTTTATTTTTTATTTTAACAATCGTTTTTTTTTAATTTTTACAATCGATATCAGCGAAGGTGATATTCCAAAAATTCATAATGTAAGCGATTGATCACAAGATTTTTCGATTTCGCTTGTCAATCCCATACAATTTTGCCGCTTATCGCTTTCGCCACGCTTTCGATGATAGAGTGTCACTTGTCTAGGGCCTCTGGACTGCAGTTGTGTTATTCGTTAGGCTAGCAAGTTGATGCAATACTCGAGCAGTCTATCTTTTTGCTGTTAAAATCTCTCTGGGATAAGATGTTACCGCAAAGTTAAGGCGCTACACCGAGCAAAACGCCGCGCTAGCCGTTTTTCGTGCATTTTTTAGAAGCTATCTACTCGTTATTTAAAATGAAATATCAACTAATAAAAATACATTAAATTTCTTCATATTATTGATTCCAAAATCTGGGCGTATTCACTACCGTAATTCATGCGCCACCAGTGCCGCTAGGCCAATAGGAATGCTCATATCTCACGCTGATTTTTTGGTCAGTGTACGGCCGGATACTTCATCACATATAAAAAAACCATGCCGACGTAACTAGCGTTTTTCTTCTGATTAAACTGTTTATTTTTCTAACATAGAAGATGGTGTTAGTGGCGACTTGCAAGTAAAAGGGATTACTCGGTTAGTGAATACTTTTTTTTTAAATACAGCGACGATTTGTTTTATAGTATTTGTTTCCACGTTTTTTCAGTTTCATTGCACCAAAATATGTTACAAAACAAATTAAAAAAATCGAGTGGATTCCTCAGAAATTTTAAACCGCGCCATCTATTGGAATCAATTTTAAATGATCCATTCAAATAATCTTTGAAATGCAAATTAAGAGCCCAGTATCCCTTAATTTTGTGCTTAGGAGAGTTAATTAAACAAGAACATAATTTTTTATGATAGTCTCTATAAAATCTTAATATTTCACAAAAATCAATAACAAATCGAAGCTTACCACGCCATCTAGTGCAATTTATTTGAAACCAAAGTTTTCTTTCTTCGCGTTGGGTGCCCGTGGTAAGGTTGACATTTCGAGCCCTCTGTCTTTAAGCTGTTAAAGCTACTCTGGGATAAGATGGTACCCAAAAGATTAAGATAAGGTATAATATGACATTATAATTTCAAAAACAATTTATAGGCACAAGCGGAAAGGTTATCGTGAGAAAAATAAAAAATGAGGAAGTCAAGCATAAAAATATCTCGGTATAATTGACAGTTACTAAAAATATAACATCACGAGCAAGTTTAAAGGTCAAAAAAGTTAGTGTTGTAAAAAAGAGATCACAATATTTTTCAAAATGACATTTTCTTTAAACTATAATTACTTCCTCCGTCTGGTCATGTCACTTTTTCATACCATTATCTGATAGAAATTTGACTGTCAAACCCTTATCACTTGGATTTTTCCATTGAAATTCTTATTATAATGTTATTACATCCTTGCGGGTTTGTGTAAACATAGGTTTTGTAAAGAATTCAAAATATTTGGTCTTGACCGGGCCTGAAGTGAGGTGAAGTTCAGTGGCTTATAATATTATTTGCAGATAGTTGGTGTAGTTTTGTGTCTCAACTGTCTACGCAAATGGAAAATATGTGGAAATCATTGATAGAAGTGATCTCGGGATAGTGGAGCGGAGAATGTTATTTTAGTATTGACTACCTCCGCAAAGCTTACTAGGAAAACTGACTCGATACAATTTGCTGTCAAATACTCCAAAAACATTAGAATCTGTTACATCCGCATTCTAATGCATATTATAGATAGCTCAAGATATTCATTAAAAATTAATTTGCTTATTCAAGAATACCCACAAGTTTTCACTACACGGCATATTCAGAAATTGTCTTCGGCAAATCGCCATAATAAAAAAAAAAAAATAACAGTGTAATCACGAAGTATTGACACTCAGCTCTTGACAGAAACTAAGACATGGACAAAGAAAACAAAAGACGATCGCTTATTTATGTGATCGAAGACCGCAATATTTCAAAAACTTGAACCACAATCATCTGTTAAAAGACCAATACACGCGAGTGGCAAGCTATCAAACTACAATATTTTCCGTGCAACGCCTCAAGTAAACAATTCGGGAATAGATAAAAAATGTTGGCAAACTTGGAACAAACATTCGACAAGAAAAAAGTAATTTATTCGTCATACGTCATATTTTCGCCCCGCACCCGCGGCCCTCGTAAAGTTTGCGTACATTACACGTCGGCGCGGCTTAGTAGTGGCATGGCATCTCCTACGTGACAAAACATTGGTTGACTTCAATTTTGTATATGTTTGTATAATACGTGTTTGAAACAAACGGGGTTTTGATTTAGAGGGAGATTAACAGAAAACTTTATCCTTATGTTAAAGAGTCCTTACATGGCGCTTAATGACCTACACTAGTAAAGCTTTTAGTAATTAAAGTTTACATTTAAGATTAACATCCGTAGTAATTTCTAATTGATGTAAAAAAACGTGAAGAACCTTATTTATAAAAAAACACTGAAATGTATTGCAACTGATACGCAGATTCTAAATTCAAATAGTCTATAGAAAATTTGAATTTAGGATCTCTTAAGTAGTTGTTAGATTTTTATGAATAACCCATTCGAAATTGATTTTTGCTAACTTAATTATCACATAGCCAGATATAAAAAAAACAAGGATAGAATCCAATTCACTGATGATACAAAAGGGATTGAAAACAAAATGCTGGGTTGTTGTTACAGTAAATAGCAACCTAACCTGTATCGGATGCCAGTAATCCCATTCTATCGATTGCATTCCGGTTTTATCCGGTATTTGCAGTAGGTCAGCGACTACAGGCCGGCCGCTGTTCGCCGATTGTCAATCACTAGAAAATGTGAATAGTTCTTCATTGGAGCGCTGTCAGTAAAACGTTCGGCTAACCTCTTGCTGACTGGCTAATCTTTTCAACACGGCTTGAGCCAGGCGTGGTTTATTCTCGTTGATAGTGTTGACATGAGGTACAAGAGTGTTAACTATTTAGATGGAACAGTCAGGTTCCTAATCAAGAATATCTGCATGCAAATAAGTAATAGTGCAAATAACAGTCAACATTATCATCATCATCGTTGAGAGCCTTGTTCCACTCACAGTTGAGTGCAAGCTGGTCCTTATCACGTTCCTCTGGTCTCTGCGAGACTCATTCAGGTCACCCCTGCGATCTTTTGTCGGTTATATATCCATCTAGCTGTTGTGACAGGTCAATAACTACACGATAACTTATAAGAGCCTTCAGAATATGGAAAATTCACACCCTTACACAGACATCTTTTTTCACTGCCTAAACCACTAGAAAACCTCCTTCAAATCACAAAAAGTTTCTGTTAACTCCACATGGAGGGGTTGGATTTAGCCGTGCCGGATACGGCGCTCGCCGAGAACGGTCCGGTTATACGAGTACACTTTATACGAATGTTAGTGCCCGTAAACCGTCAAGTGCCCCTGGTCTAAATGAAGGCGATACATGCAGTACTACACCTGTCCGAATGCTTTTTATACCTCGTAAAACAGGTGCATGGGAAAATTGGATACGAATCGTCTGTGGATATTGACTTTAAAAGTTAAGTTAATTTAGAAGGCAAGTTGCTGAAGCATTTGATTAAACATCGTTTTAAGCTACATACATCAACTTTTGTTTTAGTCAGTTTCGTTGTTCTTTCAATTCGGTAACACTTACATGGCAAGAACTCATTTTTTTGGGTTCTATATCATCCAATGATTTCTCCCGCTCTGGGTGAAGCGGCAAGGCGTGTCAGACTTTTTCTGACTAAAAAGCCAACCCGTCTTCCTTCTGTTGCTTGAGCTAGGGCCGCGGTAACTCTTTTTAAATTTATCCCCATTACATGGCAAGGGCTGGGAAAGCTTTAAAGAATAATCGCTGTATTCTAAGACATTTCTCCACTATACTCAACCAAATTGACAGTTACTTTAGATTTTTTTACTGCTAATAATCTAGGGATTTTCGGAATCATGGTGACTGGTTTGATTGGAGTGGAGGAAACCTTCAAAGGAAAGGACTGAAGGTGTGAGTGTGCTGAAAATATATGATTAGTAAAGTTATTTAAGGCCTTATTTATAAAAAATCTCTGAGCAGTTAGCAACTGATTAGCAGATTCTTTATTCAAATTCTCTATGGAAAATTTGAATATATAACGTGGTAGACAATCGCTTAACAGTGCGGCGATTTTTGTAAATAAGAATGTATGAATAAAGCGAATAAGCGTTAATCTGCCGTGTTTTTATCCGACTACAGAAGGAGGGTAATGTGTTTATCAGTCTATGTATTTATGTATGTATATTTGTTCCTATGTGGCGTTCTAGAGACCAAAAGCGTGGTCCGATTTTGATGATTCTTACGTCGATCGATTTTTCTTAATCTTGCGAGTGTCACTGGCTACATTAAAAATGGAAAATAGAAAACAAAAACTTCCAAACACACCGTGTGGTATATCAAAATAAAGGGCTTTTAGAGGTGATTTCAAAAATATATAACACTTATATGGTAACAAAAAAAGTTTATTCAAAAAACCCGACTGCTTAAGAAGCGAACTAAAAAGACGTAAACAAGAAGAAATACATGCTTTGCAGGCGGAGGTTACATATGTTTTTGTCAGCCAGCTTGCGACCTACATATTGCAAAAATGCAGTAATGTAGGCTACCGATAACAGAAGCCTGAGTAACAAGCGAATTATTTTGCTCTTGATTACAAAAAAAAAAATCTAAATACTTAAGTTCAACCTAAATTCATATTCCATCTAAAAGCCACATCTTATTGCCTTCTAGCAGATCAAACTGAATAGTCTCGATGCCATCAAAAGATACAGCGTTAGCGTTGAGGCCACATAAAATATTATAGAGGCACTCACTGATGCGGCGTAAAAGGGAAACGCTCTCCATAAAGTTTTAAAATTAAGTTTTATGAGGAAACTGTTACTCAAACTATTATTTGTGTTTTGTGTTAAACCATCACTTCTCTCAACCATCACACTCATATAACTTCTCACCCTCTCAACACCACACACACAAACACACACACACACACTCTTAAATAAAAACTCACTCTGCAATTAAGTGTTCGCATTTGAAACATGTAGATTATATTTTTGCTAAGCCTTGTTTAATTATAATAAGCACACCAACAGCACTGTCCCTTATAATTCAAATAAAATAACATCTAAAATCGGCATTTCAGTAACCATGCAAATAACAGATATGCATGACATTGACACAATGAATATTAGAGACAAAGGAAAATAAAAAGTGTGTCCTGCAAACCTAAATCTAGAACACTACAAAAACAAAACAAATTGAGCTATATAGACGTACATTGTTCGCACTGTTTATATAGGGAACGTCTGTATGAAGCGAAACTCATAGAGAAAACATCAATAGGGTAATCCGTCAAGTTTGACATATCATTATATAGCCTTGCCATACGTGTTAGGGGGCTACTAAAGGTAGTGTTTAAGTAGATGTAGACAGTTGAAAAATGCGATGATGTCGCTTGCTACGTTGGCTAGTCCTAAAGCTTAAATAGTTAATCAATTGCGTATCTATGGAACCATTTATAATTTTGGGTTCTAGAACTAAGTCAGAATTGATCTTATCATATCTTTTTTTCCTTTATCTATAGGGTCTATAATAGATAGTAATGTCTGATTAATAAACATTTTTTCCTTTATTACGGCTTAGTTCTGGCACCAATCTCTCGCAAAAAACCATGTGGCATATCGTTATTAATATTTGCCGTTTTTGTTTTTTTAGTTAATAAGTGTTATTTGTAGAATAAAAATAAACATGATTTCGATTTTTGATTTTTATCACAACCTCTTGAAAGATTTGAAACGAGTAAGTGCAGTGTAACGATCCCGACTTATGAGTTTTTGATAGGCACTTTACTTTGTGTGTTTTATTTCATTACCACTGAACTAGGCTGTTTTTCTAACTTTTTTTAACGCGCATTAGGTGCCTTTAATAATCAGGCTATATCATTGCTCAACATACTGACTGCTTAACATCCGGGTGTGGACAAAAATTGTACTCAAACGTGCTTTTGTGTTCAAATTCAAATCATTTAATTGCATAAAACATGGTATAAAATGGTGTTAAATATAATGGAAAAGGTACAAACATGTTGAGCTAAATTATGACAGAGCATGCAATTTTTGTGTAACACTCAAACTAGTTACAAGCGAAGTAAATAAATAATAATGATAAATAAATAAATAGTTTATAGTCACAAAGAAACATATATTAGTATACACTGATTAACAAGATTCTAACTACGCTGCAGAAATAGATTAAAATTAATAAATAAAATAATTAATAATATAAATTCAATTTAATTAACGATTACTGTTTATTGAATATGATGAAATACAATTGTTATTAGTATATATTATTTAATTAAGTTATTATTATTATATGTCAATCAATTATTACTTACACTAGTTTGTAAGCTCGCAATTTTACTAACAAATATGGATGTAATCGTAAGATTAATCTAAAATAAATGATGATTTTTTTATTTATATTTTTATTAATAATCAAACAATTATTAAATCATGCGCTATTGAGTTCTTTCAGAAGGTTTCATAGCCATATATTTGTTTAGGTATATTATAAAAAAAATCATTCACCTAACCACTTGTACAATTTAATTTTAACAATCTTGTTTTAACGAATGTAAAGAATGTTATTATATAAATTATCAAAAAATTCTCGGCGGTGACACGATAACGATAGCTACTATTATGTCCAATATTCGAAAAGGGGAGGTAACTCGGGTGCAAATTAATGATATTATCAAGTGGTTTCCGAAGGGTCGGGGTTGAAGTGCACGTACTGCCATAATTATACCTTATACAAAAGGATGCGTGAGGCATTTCAAGGAAGCTTTATTGGGTTCGACTCAAGTATACTCTGATGGACAATTCATAACTTTGGAAATCGAATTATATGGCCGGTGAATATCATAAGTACCTACTTTGGGAAATTCTGAAATTAATGAGCGCAGAATTAAATAATTAATTCTGGCATCATGTTTATTTTCTATTGTATCGGTTGTATCAAGCCAGTAAGAAGAACTTTCCGCATTGATCTTTGCTGCTGCCTTAACATATAAAAAAGGAATCAATTATCACATTTATGTTTGCGATCCGAGCCCAGAAAAGCAAATGCCAACTAAAAAATTGTAACGCTTCACAAAGCCCAGATCTACGAAATTCCTTTTGGAAACACTATCGGAAGAGCGCCCTTCGCTGTTTTGAAATGGAGAGCGAGAAAAAAGTCGTTGGTGTATATATTCGAGCGGGCAAAGCCCAAAATCCTGGGTTAAACCGTACCTAACTAGACGTATCGAAATCGGGCATCCCTTTGCACTGTGTTGTTTTATTGCCCCCCGCTGTGCGTACACATACGACCAAATTATTCGACACACTTCAGTTGGAAATACTCGTATATGATGATAGTGCCACTTGAGGCTGCTTTAGTGCTTTTCTACGGAGATGACGTCATAAATTTCTTTATTATTGATCCTTACGCTTCTGTATTTCTCCGATTTTCATGTCAGTAAATAAGTTTGATTTACTATAAAACATAAATACGCTGATAAAAACTTTAATACGTACCTACTCTGGGTTTTGTTTTGAATAAATGTAAAAAGGATTTATAGGTAAGCCCAGCAATAAATTAAAATTGTTTTGTAAAAGGTTGGTATCCTCAAATTCATTAATTTTATAGATGGATCCTATAGTTTTATTAGTCGAATTCGTTCGTGATAAAACAATTTTTAGATTCCACTTCAACAATTTCTGACGTTCTTCGACTAGCAAGGGTTAGCAGCTCGGAGCAGGGTATTTATTAAAACAAACGCCCGGTTAATATTTTAATAGAACCGATACTTTTCGCAACTGGAACAGTTCAGGTCTACTCCTTTTTCGATCCATTCGAATATTAGTCTAAGCTTGAATGACAAGCCAAAAGCAGCCAGACGTACTTTTCTGCCATCCTATATGCTGCAAAGGTTCTTTACCTATTGTGACCTGTGTGTACTGTGTTTCATAATGCAACATAATATTTTGTCTTTTAATTGAGACATTCGTATTCTTCTTAAATAAAAAATATACCAAACTTTGCGATGTCTCTGTCAATTCCTGTTTTACTCTTGGGTCACAGAAGGAGGACCTTGAAGAGTTTCTTCCTGTTCGTGGTTTGGTTTTGACATCCGTTCGTTCCGTTCCACGTCATCCCTGTCGTTTCCAGCTCAGAACTTTTCCATACTTTACAAAATGTTTTGATAATAATGAAAACCATAAAAAAGTGTCTCAAGGGATATTGACCGAATAGTAGCGTTTTTTACTACGTAACTAGGTACGTGGACTTTCTTAACAATCTACTTTTTAGGGTACCGTAACCGAAGGCTTCAAACGGAACCCTATTGCTGTCACTCACGTGTCCGTCTGTCCGTTTGTCTGGTCATCTGTCACATAATTTTGTTCTGAAGATTTTTTAAACTTTTCTTTGACATATGAACTTAAAATTTGGTGATAATGTTTATTAATACGTATATTTTACTAACAAATACAAATATATTCTACATAACCGAAAATGTGCGAAGTCCGACACGCAATTGTCCGGTTTTATAACTTATAATACTCCTTGAAAAAGTTTGACTAAAACTACTTTGAAACCACCATTTCCCCATAGCTTTCAGAAAAGCAGCGTTTACATACAGTGTTCAGCATCCATAAGATTTCGGAGCACGAACGTTAGATATTTCGCCTGAACTGAACAAAACACTAGCAAACGTAACGACGTTTGTACGTTGTTCAAGCCATCCATTTCGACATAGATTCATCCCAAGAGAAATTCAGTAGTGGCAGAATAACGCTCAGTATAAGCTTTCAATCCGGCACTAACTTGAATAGGATCAAACATATCTCCTTGCTCTATGCCTTTTGGAGTTCTTTGATAAATGTAAGACTACAAGCTCTAACCAGGTAACATCTCTCAGCGTTAAAGATTGTCAAAAAGCCCGAAATGCATTGGATGAATGTCACATCTTTTTGACTTTTTAACCGATGAAAAAAAAGGAGCAGGTTTTCAATTCGACATGTATAATAATGTTTTATGTATGACCACGAATAAGTTTTTATAGAGTGGTCCGATTTCAAAATATATTTTTTTATTCGAAAGAATATACCTCAAACTTGGTCCTATTTAAATTTGAAAAATAAAACCCACCCTTAAAAGGTAAAAAAAGTATGTATTGATAATTTTCCCACAGAATTCTCAATTGTGAACCGATTCTGTTGAAATTGATAAACTGTAAGGCCTAGCGCATACTCACAACCTTTGCATCGACCAAACTGTTCAGTCGAGTTGTGTACTTCTCGTGAATTTTACACAACTAAACCGTTTAGTCGATGGAGGTGCGCAAACAATCGATACAATCGATCGTCGATTTTTAAACTCACGTGTTTTTGGTACATAGATTTTTTCGTTTTTGACACCGACTTCCTAAAAGAAAGTTATTTTTCGCTTTGCAGTGTTTTTTTTTGGAAGTCGGTTTAATTTGTTTGTTAAGTAATTCATTTTTATTTTTCTCTTTGTAGTTTGGTATGTATCTTGTATCACCATAAAACTCATTTTTAGCCAGAGGGCTTCTCATAACAATTCTATCGATAGGCTCGCACAGTAATATAGAAGTAAGTGCAGGTTCTACGATCTAAATATATTTCTATAAACGTTTGACACACAACTAAACAGTTGTTTGATCTTCTTCTTCTTCATCGTGTCGATGATTTCATTTTCAGATTTTAATTTAGATCTTGTGCTTCGACCAGAACTCAGCCACGTCAACTGCCCTAGCGTTGGCCTCGCACAGGTCCTTCATTGTGCAGGTGTTTGTGCACAGAGAGCAGGACAACAGATGGGGCATCGTTTGTGGTGTGGTTCCACAGTCACATTGTGGCTGATCGGAGTAAAAACTGACCAGGTTGTACCTACAGCGGCCCACTTGGCTTCGCAGCCTATTTAGGGATTTCCAGGTAGGCCAAGGCAGTTTATGCCCAGCTGGGAGGGGGTGCACGAGAAGAGACTCCCCGAGCAGCGTTTAGATCATAATAAAACGCCGGGCGCACCCTGGTAACAGCTGGCACTCGGTAACACAGAGTCCAGCTGGCCAATCTTCTCACCAAGATGATTCCCCAAAGTTGTTTAATTAAAAGTTGTGAGTATGCGCTAGACTAAAAGCGAAAAAAAACCTTTGTAACAAAAAAATAACCGACGAAATAACGTACCTACTGAGAAGCAAAAAATAAACTTTTAGTCAAGCATTTTGAGGCGGCGCGAAACAAATAATCAATGAAGATCAACCTAGCTATAATTCTCGCCAAACTTCTTGGCCGCCCTGAAGTTGGCTTTCTGATGCGCTAGGCGTGGCGCGGTGCTGTTTTTGTATGACATTTTTTACTGTGCAGCCACTATTTCATCGGTTTTTTTTTTTGAAAAGGTTTTTTGACAATCGTTATCGTTCATAGGATGTCGCTTGATCATGCCATTGATGTTAGCGATGGGGTTGGTCGAAATGCCAAAATGTTAGGAATTCATCACTTGACATTTCGAAAGCGTTTGTCATTCCCGTATTTTTTATTGGTTTAACATTACGCTTTCGACTTTAGAATGTAACTTCCAGGAATTCTCTGAAGAAATTGGAAAACATGTACTTTTTTACTTCTCAAATTTACTGCCAATAATACTATATGATTGCTTAATAGCCAAGAGCATCGACGAACATCAGAGCAGGCTCTCGTTGGGCAATTGGATCAAGGGCTTGATCCAGAAAGCGGTACTCCTGGACACGGCGCGTACAGTCAGGAGGTTCCTCTCTCAGGAACCCTGACCACGAGTACTTGGACCCTGTTCCCGATACCGGTAGGCTACTAGTATTTATGTAGAGATAATTAATAAAATGAATAATAATGATTGCTTAAAAACTAATATATACGAACGTACCTTCGACGAGATTTAATTGGATACCCGTTATTTACATACTGAATGTAAAAATGGTAAATACGAAGATTAAATTGGCTTATTCTTACATTTTTAAAGATACTATTGTGTGTTAAGGGTGATTTGAAATGCTGCTGCTATTTATTCCTTCTATCAAACAAATTTAAGTTTCCGCTCATATGATGCGGAACAGTGAAAACGCATCCCTAACTGTAACGACTGCCTCATATTTTTTGCTTTGAAATCCACACGTCACTTCACGCCCCGATTTCACGCCTTGTTTGTTTACTGGTACAGCAGAATTCTAAATGTCCACAAGAGGCGTGACAACTTTCAGTTTGTGTACAATGCGTTCTTGATTAAAACACAGAAAATGTAAATGTGTGTGTTTGGTGTGTGTGTGATGTGAATGTGTGTTTTTTGTGTGTGTTGTGTGTGTGTGAATTAGTGTATTCTTGGTTGTTTGATGTGTTGTTGACCAATGTGTTCGTGAATTATGAAAATACAATCATTCCCATACATGTTTGTTTAACCGAAATAAATAGCATATCATAATAAATCTCACTGCCTATTAATCTTGCTTCCTACTCCTACTAATATTAAATATTAAAAATATTGTATGTTTGGATGTTTGTTAATTAATTATGCCTCAACTGCTTTGGATTAAATATTAAAAACGCGTCGACCATGGCCTGGATAAGGACGAAGGATACTTTGTATCCCATTATTTTGATACTGTGAAATTATTTCCAAACTGCGCGCGGACGTAGTCGTTAGCAAAAACTAATTCTACAATAAACATTATGTAATAATAGTTATGGTACTCATGTGTGATAGTTAAACCTAACGTTACTCATCGTATTTTATTTCACATAAGCTGGTTTTACGTTACAGATTTCACCGACCAGACGTTGACCTAGACTGGGTTTTACAGCACCCCGACACTTAAAAATTTAATGTTACTTTTATGCGAATTTAACGTCGCTAAATCCCTTAATGCTTTGGCCCAGGCTTCAATACCTAGAAAAACGTTTTTAACATCTTTTCCACATTCGTGGTGTGTCACTCAGCGATAGTGGAACATCCATAGATTTAAATACTTAGTAAAGATACGACTGTCCGAACATTTGCTTAGTACACGTTTGCTATGCAAGAAAGTATGTTTTATTTCCCTGCATTCTTTTGAGAAAAGCACTATATATGCCTCGGCGGAAATGCCTGTCTCGTATTAGTGAAGTCCTCGCATACGGCTCGGCCTTCAAACTCATACTCGACCAGCAATTGCCTATTTACCGGCCTTTGCAATAATGCACAATTTTTTATTTTTTATATTTTATAGGCTCGCGCTTGACGACCATCTCACCTGTTGGTAAGCGATGATGTGGTCGACGGTGAAACACGCTTGCCTAGATATAACCTATTCCCTCTTGACATAAAGACTCCTAGATTGTAGCTGTCGGGAAACACAGACTCCAGCAGGGAATTCCACTCCTTAGCTGTTCGCATAATAAAAGTGTTTCCAAAACGTTTTGTGCGTACGGGTGGGATGTCCACCATGTAACGATGGCGCATCGCCATACGTCTGGTAGTCCTATGATGAAACGGGCGAGGTGGAATTAGATCGTGCACATCCATCACATACTCCCTGAAATATAACCGATAAAAAACTGACAAGCTGGCAACTCGGCGAAGGAGTTCAAGGCTCTGGATCTTTGACTTGACCACAGTGCCTCATCAAAAATGAGCCTCTTGGCCCGCTTTTCTATCAAGTCTAGTGCGTCAAGCTGGTATTTGGCAGATCCATCCCATTTATAGATCATATTAAAATAGTCGGTGGAAAAGCAAGAAAGAACTTCTATAATATTCTCGTCTTAACGAGAATATCTAAATTTACGTGGGGTCTGTCTTTTTTAACCTTGAAGACTATTTATGGCGTTACTTACTTGGGTTGTATGTGCTATGGGGCGCCTGTTTGGGCTGATAGCGCAACAATAGGGGTGGTACGACGTAAATTACTTCAGAGTCAGCGTTTGGCTTTGATATTCTTATGCAAAGCATACAGAACGGTTAGTACTGAGACCTTGCTGGTATTTGCTGGCGTACTTACTACCTTGAAGTGCAGCGACGTGCTGCAATGTACTATTCCGCACGAGAGACCAGGGACGCGGAATTTTTAACGCCATTAATATTAATGCTATTTTTTTACCGTAGTGCTAGGCAAATGGGCTTATCCCAGCTGTAAACGACCCTTTGATCCTATTGGCCTTGTTTTTTCTGTCGCCTGCTTTCCTACTCCTCCTTTATTTTTTTCTGATTAATTTCGTTGCGGGATCCAATACAGTTAAACTCATTCTCCAGGACTTCGTCGAGCTTCACTGCCTCGGCGCTTTTCTGTTGGTGGCCACTGTTGATTCTGACTTTCAGGAGTTGCAGTGGTTTGGGAATAGTGCGGTGGGATTGTCCCAGATCCATCCCGTAAATATGTCCACATTATGGCGTCAGAAAAATACGCGATCCACCTTGTCTTTAATATGTAACTTATCATAACATCATCATCATCATTTCAGCCGAAAGAAGTCCAAAGCTCCCTCAAACGAAATAGGCCTCCCCCAAACCTCGCCAAATTGACGCCGGTCAATGTGGCGACGCTTGGGGGCGGCCTATTGTTGATTGACATAACAAAAATTTCACGCCCGTTTTCGCCGAAGGGTTATGCAGAGTTGCGCATAAAGTAAAATTACATTTCTATACCAATATTATAAAGTGGAAAGTTTTTTTTGTTTGTACCGAATGGGCTTCTACCTACCTATACCTATGGAAATCCACAAAAATGTCTCAAATAACATCCCTACTAATATTATAAATGCGAAAGTAACTCTGTCTGTCTGTCTTTCTGTCTGTCTGTCTGTCTGTCTGTCTGTCTGTCTTTGCTTCACGCCTAAACTACTGAACCGATTTGTGTGAAATTTGGTACAGACATAGTTTGGAACTTGAGAATGGACATAGGATAGTTTTTATTACAAAAAATAAAATATAAAATAAAATTTATTCCGGACATACAGCGCCATCTATTGGTCAAGAGTCGGCATCAGAAGTCACTATTCCACGCGAACGAAATCGCGGGCAAAAGCTAGTAGGCTATAAATTATTTTGCCTATAAAATTCATTATTTGGTGTGCGCTGAGAAAACTATTGATGATACATAAAAATTATGTACCACATGATTCAAGTACTTATTAATAACAACAAAAAAGTTTGAAATTGAATATATCTCACTATCATAGTTAAGTCACAAAAGTAGCTTTTGTGTTCTAAAATTTAATTAGATCGCTGGTAGAAACAAAAGTTGGTTATATTCGTATTTATTCAAATGTAAATAGTTTAACAAATTGGTAGGTAGGGTAGGGTAAGTGGGGTAGATGGTTAGGTGGGTAGGTAGGATAGGTGGGTGGGTAGGTATGTGGGGTATGGTAAGTAGGGTATTTAGGATAGGGTAGGTATGTGGGGGTAGGGTAGGGTAGGTAGGTTGATCGGTAGGGCAGGTGAGTAGGTAGGTAGGTAGGTAAGGTAGGTGGGTAGGTAGGTAGATAGCCAGTTGACAGGAGCGAAGTCGCGGGGGTCAGCAAGTATGCTATAAATTGGATTTGTAAAAGTAAAAAGTACATATCTCATTTCGGACGATAAGCGGTTGCATGCAAACCACCAAATTAATTTAATATTTTATTGTTTGCTAATTATTATGTTATTGGCTGGTTTTAGCCATTTGATTCAGTTTAATTGTTTCGCAACCGGTCTGTTTTTTTGTAACAGAAATGATGTTATTATGCCAGTTAGTAGTTCTCATAGACCAAGCACATGTGCCAATGAGACGAGTTTTTTTTAATAGAAGTTGTACATTTATAAATCAATTTATGAACAATTTATACGTTTGGCATCTTTGCCTTTATGCTAATTATCCAGTCAGTTAGAATTTAGTTACGAAAAGTACCTAATCTTATATTAGCACAAACAAACTGTTGATTACATAACCGCTACTGGACTAAACAACAAAAAAAAAACAAAAACTAGTCTCGTACTTTTCATAATAACGTTTGATTTATGATTCATGGTGTATGGTTGTGACAGGTTACATATAATATGTTAAGCCATAATATTATTTACGATAGCGATGATAAAAACAATAAATAAGCAGTACTTATATAAGAGGAAAGTGGTTCCGTGGATTGAAAATTTGATAGTTGTCAGAAAGACCAGTAAAATACCATTACAACCGATATAAAAAGCACTGTCACCAATAGGTAAAATGCTTACGAAAAACCACCTTCTATACACATCTGCCTAAGCTTTAGAGAAAACAGGCTTGATTTCATTTTATGATAAAAGTAGCAGCGCCATACAATTAGAACATTACTCTTTCCGCTAACACATCAAGAAACAAATTGCAAGAAAAACACAGAACAATATAATCTTTGTTTACGCGGCGTCGTTCCTCTAAAAAGTCCGCAGAATGCTTCGCGTGTACAGTCGCATACTCCTTTAAATCCGTGGACTGAGAAAATAGGGGCAGACATATCGTATGTTACTTCCTTGTTTTCATTTCAGACAGCTTAAAGTGAAAAGTGTTGTTATGCTTTATTCTACAGTAGTAGTGGGACGATTTAAAGTTTCAAACGTACGAGTAGCTTGTTTATGATTTGTGGAATGTAGTTTAATATAGCACTAACAGTACGAGTATTTTATCCTCCTAGAAACTGCCATATTAGTACTTGCTAACGCTTATCTGAGGACTTTTACGTAGTAACATTCAGGCGATAACTATTGCCAAAATGTCATCAACATGTGCTACCGATATGTCAAGTGAGCAATAAAAATAAAGATATATTTATTTGCTCAAACACATGTAGACATGCAAAAATAAATAATACGTTCATTCGAACATTGAAAAAACCAAGAATTCGGACATATTTGCAACCTAATATGGCACGCAAATATTTTAAAAGTTAATATCATGAACGGTTTCACAAAATTAATTTAATTAAAAAAAAAACAACAATAAAAAAATTAAATAAATAATGATGATCATTTGAGAGCAGTGGTGGCCTAGTGGTATCGGCCGTGACTTACAAGTTGTAGGTCGTGTGTTCAAACCCAGCCAGGCGATTTACTTTGTGTAAATTATTTTATCACCACTACTCTCAAAACGGTGAAGGAAAACATAGTAAGGAAACCAGCATGTCCTAGAACCATAAATTCGAAGACATGTGACATCCAGCAAGCCGCTCTGGGCCTGCATGGCGGATTGCGGCCGGAGGCCTGTGCCCCAGCAGTGGGCACATTTATAGGCTGATGATGATGTCAAAATATCAAATAACAAATAAAAATTTATGTTAAATCTGTGTAAAATATCAATCAAATGAGCAATTACAAAAATGAATTTAAACACAATAATTACAAAATGTCAATAAAAATAATACAAAAGCTATGTAAAATAACAAATAAAAATTGTTAATGTCAATGTAAAACATTTTGTACTATTGACTATAGTCATCGCTGATGTAGCTCCCGGGTTTCTGTTCAGTAAAATATTTGGAGTGGAACATTTGTTGGGAAATCGGTTGAACTAAGTATAAGTTCACGACCACCATCCTGCCGGTTGGTGCCAAGAAAATTATGTTTTGTTTCTCAAACACTACCTGGTTCCCTAAAATCGTTTGGTTTCTTCCTTGTCATCGCCATTCCTACGGCATCGACGCCGACGGGGACAGCAGTGCATAGGATTGCAGGTTTTGCAAAAAAGTAGGTAGGACATAGTCTGCGATGCAGTTCCATACTAATGACCAACGGAGCAACCTGGTCACCTAGCACTCTGAATATTCATTTCATCACGATGGTTTGGTACGAACCGCTCTTTCTGAGGACTTAACCAAAACGGCTTTCTAAAAACCAGTCCAGGGAATTTGTGTGGTTTAAAATAAAACAATTTATCATTTATTGTTAAATTATCCATAGAAGTATTGATTAGGTTCGCGTACTTCATCGGCGTCTTTACCTAGCTCAGCATCTTCGCCGGCAAACCTCTTCTTATTGATTTCGGCTACTGTTTTAACAAACCTATAATATTTTACAATATTTTTCGATTTTTTGGTGGTATTAGTTGTTTTCCCCCATTTTTTTGTCCAATCTTTATACAAATCATCAATATCGTTTAGGTCATAAAGATGCATGTCTTCTATAAATTTATGTTTTCTTTCCCTCTTTATTGCTGCCTTGTTTCCATGCTCCATGTTGTCATCTGCAGTTGAGCATACATCATGGTTTGGTTAGTTACGGATTTATGGTTTAACTATGGTTTAATTAAGTGTGAGAGCGATGATTTTCGTAAGTGTATACTTACGAAAATCATCGCGATGTCATAGTCTGGACCGTATGGTCCAGACTAAGATAGATCTACGAAGAACAGATGAACATGTCGTCACAAAGTGCCTCTCCGTGGTTTTAATAAAAGGGGAAGACGAAGACCTCAAACCAAATGGATGACGAAGGTCCAAAAAGACATGATGGGACTTAAGGCAGATGACGCATAGCACCGAAATAAATGGCATCACATGATTCGGAAAGTCTTTCCCGCGTAACGGGAATAAGCGAGTTTAGTTTAGCTGTATTGTCCCCACTACTGGGACACAGACCTATGTGCAATGATTGGGCAATAATCCACCACGTGAGCCCAGTGTGGGTTCTTGAAAATTTACAAACGAAATAAAAAAGCTACTTACATGGTTTCATTTGTATCCCATATAGTTCATTTGTCGCTTCAGGATTCTGATCTGCATATCGGTTCATCTGGTAAGCGAGAACTCTCGTGTGATGTGCTTTATTTAGCCTATTGACTTCTGCCAAATTGTTAATAAAATTCTGAAATCCCATTTGTTCACTTTCATCATCAGGATACTCTCTGCCAAAGGTTTCTTTGAAATGTTGAAATAATTTAACTTTTTCGTTATATTCCCGCAACATTGTATCATTTTTATTCTCGGTACCTACAAGCTTTAATAATAGAATCATGTGAAAAAACTGTATAACCCGTCCCATTTTACGAATATTTATTTGCTGTATTGTATTTATAAACGATATTCATGTAACAATACTAAAGTCAATAGGTAGAAGCAGGCATACAATAGGTATTAATTTATCCAAGTTGTTTCACGCCTAATCAATTTGGTCTCACAGATATACTTTATCTGAAAAACGTCTACCGAAAGTATAAAAGTCGGCTCAAGTACAAAAAAAGAACCGTTCCTTTAATCACAAAATCAAATATTATCTTCTCAGTGTGTGTTATCTAATTCAGCATGAAACAGACGAATTGAAATTCTCCACGGTTATAAGTGGCAAACAGTCGTCTTCATTAAATCTCTTGTTATCTGACATTGTATCGATACAAAAGGAGAGATTCCGAGAGTTCTCAACAGAATGAGGAAAATTTACATTACAAACAAAAAGAGAAAAGGAACATCCCAGACGTGAAATTACAACCGTTGGGATCGTATCATGGTTCAGTAAAGCTGGCATAAAATAATATGGCCTTAGAGGGCCTATCGAGCATTTGGGACGAGGCTTTATTTATCACTGACTTCACAGATCCAACCACCGACCTGAAAGAAACATATTATTGGAAACTATAAATAACAAGCAGATTTCTCAGGTAACACGAGATTTTCGCGTCTGCTCAACCTAAATATTACAATAAACAATGATGTCTGGACCGAATCCAAATATTTGCATACCGACATACTTACGCTTGGATAAAATCAAGTAACGAATGAAATAAAAAAAAGTCTAGATTGGTAAGAACTTAGACTGGTGCCAGACCTAATAAAAATGAATTGTTTATTTTACTATATACTTGTGAATGTTCCACTGTATGGTGTACAATATGTAAGTTGTCAGAAAGATAAGGAACAAGCATTTGCTTAACACTCTTTTTCGCTATGATGAAAGATGGCTATTTCAGCTTAGTACTAGGCTAGTTTTTCTCTATATATATAAATCTCGATTGCTATCAGTATCCATCGCTGTTGAACGTAAATGGAATACATCCAACAGCTATAAAATCTCCTGTCCGAACCTTTCACTAATATTGAACCGTACCTTTCAAACTTCTACTTACCGAATCCGAAGTTGATAGGTAACAAGATCAAAGCTTTTGGATTCCATACGGCATACGCTACAAAATTGTGCATGAATACGTCAAAGCTGGTATAATCGAATTTATGCATACATAATATTCATAAGGAAGACCTATGCTATCAATAGTGAGGGCACGAATTTAATTTGGGCCCTTTGATCTAATATAATATTCAGGGGTCGAACTTTAAATGCGTTAGACCCAGCGGTAATCTCGTCGTGTCCGTGCGATTAAAATTTTCCCATCGTTAGGACTACGTAGTTGATGGAATTTGATAAATTAATGGTACTGTAAAAGCTACGAATATGCGTAATTGTTTGTTATTCTACGGAATAGGGCGGGCATTGAAACTGCAGTATAGTTAGTTATATTTAAATCAGGCAAATATAGAATAAAGGTTATAAATATTTGATTTAATTTTACTTTCTGCGACTGTAGCAGAATCGATGCCGATTCAGTGACTTTTTATATCATTAAAATGAACAAAAATGCAACGTTGGTGACTTCATTCATTTTTAAAATATAGGTAGGCATACTTACATGCCTACTTTAACAAAAGTATTTTCAGCCATTGACTATTTTAATTATCCTCAAACAATCATCCAATCTAGGTCAAGATTAACAACAAAACGAATTCACTTTATCACACTCACAATAAAAGCCGAATTACAACAGATAAGTGTCAATAAAACTAACGAAACTTGTTCGACAAACATGACATGGTAGGCGATGTCAGAACTAATAGTCAACTAATCAGATAACACAACTCGCCTGTCGCAAACCAAACTTTGTATCAATATTTTCGCTCAACGTAATGTCCACACCCGTATTGACTTCCATTTTTTCATCTGAACGAACTTGTATACGAATGATTGTATATGTTTACGTCCCCTTTTCAAACACCATCATACTCAAACCACGAATGATTTATTGTTGAAATATCGGTGCACGGTATCCGCCGCAAAACGATTCGACGCCTAAAAATGTATTGCCAAATAATAGCACACCATAAATCCCTGTATTTTATAACGCAAATGAGAAACCGCTATCGAATCAGCTCGTAAAGGGATCGCGCATCGGATGACGTCATCATAATTATTGAGCTTTACAGAACTGGGCCTATAATTGCGAATGTCCAACCGTAATCAAAATCCCTTTGGTAATCAAAATTTTTTGATCTCTGCAAATTAACACGAAGATGAAAACGATTGGAATAACGATTGGACAGGTGTGTTTTTTTTCGCTGTCGTTAACACAGCTTGTTTACGTTTAGGCGTACGTAGTGTCGTATGATCCCTATCACCTATGTTATGAGGCTATTATTCTTTTAGAAGCCGTTCAACGTACATAATACGTGACTTTTTTCACAGATGAGAAGACAGGAGCTCCCGAGTAACACTCTATCGGCGAAAATTGATTTTCCAGAGGAAATATTGTAAATTTTCTAGCTGCGCCAAGATGAACGCAGTGTCAGCGAAACGTCAGGGTGTACTATGTAACTTGGTCATAAATACTTCCACTGTCGGTTTAAGCTTCATATCGGTAGCTTGAATCTGCCTTAAAGAAATGTACTGAAAAATATAAGTATAAATGTTCTAGGTAGTGGTTTTTTTTCTTACAGTCTTGTGATTTTATCGTTATTTGATGATACTTGATGGTTCTTTACTCATTCCAAATATCGCGTAAAAGAACATGTTATTTCTTCAACATTTATTGATCCTTGTACTTAAAAAGACAATTTCATTTAAAAAAAATGCTACAAAATTAAAGTGATCTTTTTTGTAGAACCATTATCGCTATTTTTGCAATCAAAGCTTTATCTGTTTTCGTGCAGGCCTCAGCAATCTACACGGTATTGACTGCTTTCTTTTCAAGTTTTTGCACGAAAATTGGAGAGTTATGATTACAGGTAAAAAGTAATTGGATCAGTTTGGGAAGAATTCAGCTTGTACGATATCAAATTAATGAAATTAAAATCAATTTTTTTATTTCACATAGGCCTACATGGGCACTTATAAAACGTCGACAAAAGGTGCACGATTCGGGTTGGTCGTTTCCTATTGAGAAGAACCACACATTCACAAAAAAATCGGTAAAAGAATCTATACAAAGGTAAAAAAAAAAAGGTATAACAAGACATGTGGCGGCAAATGAGTTTGATGAAATAGTCGTGGTAGAACAGCGGCTAAAACCTTACGCCTCTCGTTCTTGAAGTCTTGTGCTCAAATCCAAGCAAGTTTCGATGTGACTTAGTTAATTCATATGTACTTTCTAACTTTATCTTGTACATCGCTGACATCGGTGAAGAAAGACATTGTGAGTAAATCGCCATCCCACCTTGAGCAAGCAACGTAATTAATGTTCGTGTCTTCTTTGTATGAGAAGAGTCCTTTACCTTGCAGTGGGACGGTATCATCGTCATCATCAGCCTTTTAATGTTCCCACAGCTGGGACACTGGCCTCCTCTCTGTGAGAGAGGGAATGGGCCGTAATTCACCACGCGAGCCCAGTGCGGGTTTGTGGCTGTCACATGTCTTCGAATTTATGATTCTAGGACATGCCGGTTTCCTTCACCGTTTTGAGCAGTGGTGATGAAATAATTAAGATAAAGAAAAGCGCCTGCTTGGGTTTGAACCCACAACCTACAACTTGTAGTTTTTTTTTTTTTTTTTAATACCTGGCGTCTCGCAGTTCGGCCAAAGTAGCCGTCCACTGCTTAACCGGACTAACCTGTGGAGACTAAGCTATGTAGCCTCCGGCCAGGCTTAAAAGTTCTAAACCTAAAGCGACAGCACTAAGGGCTACCCCAGTTAGGGTCGGACCTCGGCTCAGGGCATCGCTTGGGGGATGGCAAAGGCCGGATCTAATAAAGTGATTCTACCATCCGTTCGGAAAAGCCTACGTGGAGAAGAACGGACAAGAAATTCCAATAATATCTGACTGGCATTTAACTATGGCTCAGCACGCGGGCTGGCTTATATGAATCGAAAAAGATTACGCGACGAGCCTCTGCGGTGAGGACGGAACGAATATGTATGTGAATTTTGTATGAACGGAGGGTTCGTACTATTTACGAACCTACTGACCGTCCTTGTAGACAAGGCTATCGAGCTCCCTAGTAATGGACTCATACCTCCTTCCTCTGGAAGGGAGTAAGTATGGAAGGATACTTTCCTTTCTTTGAGAAAACGAGTTAAATCTCGATAATCACGGGCACTGGGGACTTGAATTCTGATGCCTTGTTGGCATGCAGTGGCTTTGGTATAGTTGATTTTACGCGCTACACAGGCGCTTGAAATGTCGCTCCATTTCCCTTTATCGTGAAGATAAATGGGTGGAGGAGGAGGGGGCTTCCTAGTGGTACTATTTACTACTACCATAGGGCTGGGCGAACGGTTTAACCGCTGAGAAGGACTAGCGGGGGCGGGGGCGGGGGAGGGTTGCCTGTCGGGCAAGGCCGGCGGCAGAACTGGCTGGTGAGAGGTTTTGGCTACTGGCTTTTTGGCCTTGGTAGCGTGAGGGGGACTTTTCCTCATCTGCCTCTTTCCTCCAGAGTGGACAGTGAATTCTCTGTCATCAGAGTCAGAAGAAGAGGACATGGTGGCATAGTCCTCTGACAAATCGGGGTTATTGGGGTCAACTGGGGGATTATCTAAAACCTGATCGATGTGGTCAGCTACTGCAGCCCATTCATCGTCGGTACTGAGGGCTGTGTCCATATCGATGGGAGAGTCACCTTCCTCATCGACCCAAGATTTGGATCTGGACCTAGTATCTGCGTGAATAGCGGCTACGCGCTCCTTGTACTTTTTGTACTGAAGACGGTCGGACCTCCTACGAGGAGGAGGCTTAGTAGCCGAAGTCTGGGGCTTTAGAGGGCTATGGTCTCTCTCAGAGGGAATTGGATCTGGCTTTCTAAGAACCTCGCCCTGGGAAAGGGTGGGTGATCTAGGCCCGGAAGTGGGCCTGACGGGTGGGGAGGGTGATCTGGGAGAGTCCTTCTCCTCACATGGCACGGGGCCATGCTAGGTTCGGGTTCCAGTACATCCTCAACGGTCGGATTTATGTTAGGTACGAGGGCTTCTAATACTGTGCCAAAAAGAGTGGCGAGTCTAGCTCGGAGATGACAGTCCTGAGCGAACCTCTCCTTAATGGTTTTAATGGCGTATTGCACATTGTCTGGGAGTTGACTTACGTCAGAAAAGGGCGGGGGGACAGGAGCACAGGCAGGTGCACATCTGGCAAGAGATGCAAGAATAATCTTAAATCGGGCCTGGTTTTCATGACGCGGACTGGGATCGTCCGACATCAAGTCCTTGACGAGCTCTATTAACACCTCAACGGGACGCATCGTTGTCAATAGAGCCAGAACAAGGAGAAGAGAAAAATCTAAAACTACTAAGGGGCTGATAACCTTATTCCCCGGGTGGATGGGCCCGGGGATGTGTGAATCCTACCCTCCCAGCCGGGTAAGACTGGGAGGTGAGTATCTGGTGAGCCCTAAGCTTGTTATCCTGCCACCAATCTTATTGGGTGGCAGGGGTCCTAGGGTACCGGTGAACCCACCGAAGGTGGGCCACCCTCCTCCTGTGTACCGAAAGTCTGGCACGTCGGAGTTGAGACACCCGACCGTGCCAGGTGAATCGCTGTGGGGCAGAGACAGGGGTTGACTAGGTTATCTACCAAGGCCAACTACCCTGCTCCCGACTCCTTCTGACTGCCGTGTCCAGACGGGACTTGGCGAGTGGGCGGGTCACCACTCCACTTGGCTTCGTTAACACCGTTAGGTATCCACCAAGGACCACTAAGTCGTGGTTTTAACCCGGAAGGGGCCAAAAAAGATGTCCCTACTAGTAACCGAAGTTACTAGTAGCGACACCTGTGGGCGGCGCGCGGAGATGCAGCGACCGCAGTGACGTCACGCAGTGGCGCGGCGAGTCGGAGAGAGGGGCGCGGCGGGGCGCGCGGTGGGGGCGGCGAGAGCGGCGGGCGGCAGCAAGACGTCCGCTCGGCGGCGATGGCAGGCGAAGAGTGAGCCACTTGTAGTTACGGCCGTTACCATTATTGTTTGTGTTATGCTTATCTCGTGTCTCCTGTGCGGGTCACAAACATATATAATTCCTTTCTTTCTTTCTTTCACTGGGCCACCACTGCCAACAAGTCTGTTGGTACCAGTCGGTATTATTGATGAAAATCCTGGTTCCCCGAAGGGTTATAGACGCCATCTTCTTTTTTGCATTCATAACACGTGCCAATGTGACAAAATCGTGAGGAAATCTCTTTTATATTTCTAACTCGATGTAAGAAACCTAATCATAATATGGTATGAATTTTCGATAAATCTTGTGTAGCTTTTGACTTTGATTTATATAGTAAGCACAGGATGAATTGCACATTTTTTCTGACACCACAATTTGGTCACACATACATAGATCATAATATACCAAAGAAACCTCGCCACAGAGTCGGCAATCTTCGGTAGCGGTCGTATGCGAGACATTAAACATGCCGTGTTTTTTACGTTGTGAACTCGTATAAGCAAAAGTTTCAACGTCCAAATCTTTATTATTTAATCCTATAGATTTTGATAAGACAAAAATATCATGTATATTTTTTCAGGATTTAACACCGAAATAAGATATAAAGGTTTGGGAAATCAACCACAAACCATTATCTTTAAAATCTTCACTCCACAGATTATACAGATTAGAGATATTTATTGCTAACAGTTAATATAACAGTATCGTTCGAGAAATTCATTATCTGAGTTGAGTGTTTACCTATTCCACGTAATTAAACACAAAGGAATTTCACTAACATTATTAATACGTAATAAACATCTATTATAGTTGCTTTAAATTACGCTATTACCGGATTTATTAAGATTATGGGTAATGAGAAATGTAATAGAATTTTGTTAATATGTTGAGAATCCAACGTAAATAATGATACTCTATATTCATATTTATGGTATTAATATTTATATCAAAAGTAGGTACCCTAACAGTAGGTATGGCTTTATACCTATAATGCTGGGTGTATCGTCCTCACCTATATGAATTTATTAATGTATGTACTTACGTAAATATTGTGAAATACCTGTTTTTTTAAAAGAGTATGTATGGAGTTTCTTGTGCGTTCTTCTCCATAACAAGCTACTTTTCCGAATGCACGGTAGAATACTTTTTTATTACTTGTAAATTTTTATGGTTACGGTCAAAAGTGGCGCTTAATGGCCTATTTGAAATAAATACAGTCGGCTTTTGTCTTTGTATCTCAGGTTTCACCAGTAAGCCAGTGTATATCCGTAATAAGGGTGTTTCAGCATTTATTTTGAGAAAGCAATAGGATACACTGTTTTGCCCTTTCACGTGTGTCTTTCAGGTCAAGCAGACGTATTTACGTATATGTGTCAAGTTATAACAAAATGACTTAATAAAATTAGCTTTTATTAAATAATAAGGGTATTTCAGCATTTATTTTGAGAAAGCAATTGGATACACTGTTTTGCCCTTTCACGTGTGTCTTATGGGAAGCAGACGTATTTACGTATATGTGTCAAGTTATAACAAAAAGACTTAATAAAATTAGCTTTTATTAAACTTATTTGAGTTTAATCTTGTTTAGGTTGTTGATTTTACTTTAGACGCTTATAGGTGCACGTCTTTTTACATTGTTTTCACAATTATGTGTAATTTGCCAACAAAAATGATGTAACCGAATACTTGTAATTGAAACATATTGATGGAAAAGAGTGTCCGTGGCGTTTCTTACACTTTCTTCTCCATAGAGACCTACTGATTGATATGTTATTGTTTTTTTAATCAATGCTGAAAATGTTACCATGTAGGAGTTCATAAAGCATTTTTGTTTATTTGTTCCTCAAGCATATTGATCCTGATGTCCCTAGCTGAGCTGGTATGCAGATTTCTATGACATGATTTACCTCCAACTTTATTATTCGTTCTCTTCCACTTTCAAAACTGTTGTTTAATTCTAAATTTCAACTAACCAACGAACTATACTCAAAGGCAGACCCAAAAAAAAACTAGGACACAGTACCGAGCTGTAGATGGCAGCACTTTGACCACTGACGTCTCTCGGTACGTAATAAAAACGACTGATGTACACAGTTTGCCAACAAACATGTTGATGCTCCTTGTTTAATCACCTTTCAAACTTGCTACCCAAGTTTACCCTGGAACACTTAACTCAACCAGCCGCAACATAGTACTGGGGACTAAGCAACTTAAGTGCTTTGTTTCTTGAATTTAAAGCTGAATTTAGAGTTCGTCAAGTTAGTGTTGGACTTAAAACCGGACTTGTTACATTGTTAGTTAATGTTTTAGATGTGGTATAGGCAAAGTATGGTTTGTGACAAAGAAATGGAAACAAAAGAGTAAGAAGAAACGGAATTTTCTATTAAACATCCCTTTTTACGCGATGTCCAATAGAATAATATTATGATTACAGTAGCGCTACATACATATTCAATGCTCAGACCATAATTGAGGACGATACATCAAAATGTGCATGATGAAACGGTATCCAATACAAAATATTTTAACAGACCGCTCCAAATTTCAAATTTATGTGTGCCTAGTGGCCATAATTTATTCCAAACAATGGCGATCTCGGAATAATATCTAGCGGCTATAAAAACATCACACAATAGCCTGCGGACGGGTGTGAACTAAGTACCAAACAAAGTTGCACGTATTAAATAAAGCGTTGATGTATGGCCAGCGTGATTAACCCTCGAATTTCGGCACGGCATTACGGCAGTTACAGACGTCGCCAGAACTTTTCTTTAGGTGATAAACGTTCTCGCAAATTGCCCACATTTATTCGATGCTCCAGGAAACCGCTGCTAATGTGGACCGAGAGAAATTCCTCTTTGTGAAACACCATACCTCTTTATACACCATGTTGAGTTGTCGACGTATTCATTCATCCAACATTGAACTTTACTGAACACTCGTTGCAAATGAATTGAGTCGAAATTGCGCTTTAAAATCGTTTTATGGTTCAACGCGTTATTATCGGGAAATGTTTCCGTGGAATTAATTTAATTTCAATTATAATTATCGCGTGGACGATATGCTGTCGTTGTGGTGTGCGCACTGTTATGGCGTGTTAATTGATTGTTTTAAGTGCTTTGATGGGCTGCCACAGAGATCTGTAATATCATTTCAACCATTTATGAAATATATTTGCTCCTGTATTACTGGTGTTTTGTCTATATAGCTTTAATTATGCACACATTACTATAGTGTAAAGACAATTCAGCTGTACACTAACATTTTGTTCTACACGAATTGTACGAATATTCTACTCACCTAAACTGATTTTAGTAGAAAACTGTAAAATTAAATGAAGCTCACACACAGCTACAAAGTAAAAAATATGTCAAGCATTACGTTCCTGAATTTGCTAAGACTTAGAGGATGATTAAAGAAATGACGTTGCTAAATTAAGACAAGTAAATTTTAATCCTGTTTGATCAATTTTCAAATGATAAAAACCGGATGAAACTGAAAACCAACATACATAGCTGTGTACAGTCGTAATATTTGTACTTACATACAATATTCTCTGATGGACGTTGATTAACTGCGGTAAACCGCTTTCATACCAACGCGTGAACAAATACAGACCGGTATATACACAGGGCTAAATCTCACTGGACGCGGAATCGAAATTGACTTAGTAAAGAAAATAATAAAATATTATTGTAAATACCTGTAAATAATTCCATTTAGTTTTGTTATTTTAATCCGATAACGGGTTTAGTAATGGCATCATCCAAATATTAAACAATTTTTTTTTTTTTATTATTGATAAGCTCGCGTTTGATTACTTTCTTATCTGATGGTAAGCAATGGCTTGGTCGGCGATTTAGCACGCTTGCTTAAAAGAAACCAATTCATGCCATTCCATTCTTAAAAACCACTGGGATTGTTAACCTAACACTATTTATTTCTAAAATAGATATTTTGTGTAATACAACAAATACTTGTAATCTATAAAAATCTTGTTAATTTAATTAAATAGCCTGCATAATCGCAGTCTACCTTTTTTCTTGTGGCAATTCTCATGGACATCTTCCGCCCGGAAATATTTTTGTCAAAACAACTACAACACATACTTGCGCAGTCACTGTCATGCAGGCATGCACTCATGCAGGCAATGTGAAAGGAACTCTAGGATTCCCAGAGGAACACTCACTGGTGGTTCCTATGCTCCACATTTGGTACGTCTCAAGGGAAGCAAACAGCTCAGTATCACAGAATAAACACATATGTACAGGAGGCTGACTCTACACTAAAAGCGAAAATAAGCGCACGCACACATTGACGCGTACGTACGGCGATCTCAAACTGTCAAAATACTCCCACTGACTGGCGCGATGCGTCAATTTGACTCCGAAGCGATGAATATTTTTCGTAAAAATTGTTACATGGATAAATTAACTATCTGTGTGCATATAAAACGAATGCGTTTGCACTCGTTGTGCGTGAGGTTTGTCTATGTTCCCTAATACCTTCAGGTACACCTATTCATTCTGTGGTTGTAACTAGATACCTAATAATTCTAGGCCCATTTTGTTCGGCATTTATCTTCGACTAGCTGTCCCACGCGGCTTCGCTCCCGTCAACTGGCTACCTACCAAGCTAGCCCACCTACTCTAAATACGTTGCGTCTCAAAAAGAATAAATTTTCCCCGTTTTTGGAACATTTTTCATTGATGCTCCGCTCCTATTGGTCGTAGCGTGATGTTATATAGCCTATAACCTTCCTCGATAAATGGACTACCCAATACAAAAAGAATTTTTCAATTCCAACCAGTAGTTCCTGAGATTAGCGCGTTCAAACAAACAAACAAACAAACAAACTCTTCAGCTTTATAATATTATTATTATTATAATATAGATATAGGTCAAGGCTTTTATACTGGATTAGCCAGGTAGAATAGCGATCTGTTTTCGGCCGTTAAAGATTATCTTTTTTTTCGGTAATATAAAAATACCTTGTATTCTACCAACAAATAAGATTATTCTGGAAATCTGAGATTAATTTATTCTTTGGTATTAAGATTAGGTGCCTAAGCTGATTTAACAGATTACGTAATTCAAATTTTGAATAGTAGGTACAATAATTTTAATATCTAAGGGTATTAAAATTGAACTATAACTTTGACGTTAAAAGGATGTCTGTTAGAGAGTGCCTTGTTGCCTGCCTATCCACCTACCAGAACTGTATATAAAGCTTAAATAAATAAAAATACTACGTGATATCCTCAGGGGGTCTCAGTTCAATGCTCGACGACCTCAGTTGAGCAAGAGGAAGGAAGAGTGGGTCTTAAAATGAACATGGACAAAATCAAGGTCATGGTGAATGCCCATTTAACACCCACTCCTATCAAGATCGGAGACTCTACACTCGAAGTTGTAGACGATTGTGTCTGCCTTAGACAAACGGTTCAGTTGGGTAGGTCAAACTTCGAGAAAGAGGTCAACCGTTGAATCCGACTCGGCTATGCGACATTCGGGAAGTTGCGCGGTATCTTCTCGTCCAATTTACCGCAGTGTCTCAAGACAAAAGTCTATGACCAGTGTGTGTTGCCAGTGATCACTGATGGGACCGAGACGTGGTCGCTCACAATGGGCCTTATGAGGAAACTTAAAGTCACCCATAGGGCAATGGAGAGAGCTATGCTCGGAGTTTCCTTGCGTGATCGCATTAGAAATGAGGTTACCGACATAGCCCGAATTGCTTGCAGAACGGATGGGCGATGGGACCGGCAGACGATGCGTTGGAAGGCCTCCCACTAGTTGGACCGAGGACTTGGTAAAAGTGGCGGGAATGCGCTGGATGCGAGACGCACGGGATCGGTCAATGTGTCGATGCCTGGGGGAGGCCTATGTTCAGCAGTGGACGTCTTTCGGCTGAAATAAATGATGATGATGATGACGTGAATTCCAACACTTACCAAGCAGAAAGATTGAATCCTTTTAGAAAAAAAACTTTCGCTATATTTATTGCATGAATCACTTTCTTACTCACTTTCATATTTTAAATCCAGAAAACCTTATTACCATAAGACGAATACCAACATATATAAATCTTAAGACGCAATAAGCGATCGCAATCTCACATGCTATAAAATAAGCGAAGTAATCAACTATCGAATATTCCTCAAGTCACCGGTACCACCGCGCGTGTCGGGACGTCGTAGAAATTTGCAATTTTTCCCCGCGAAAAATCTATTCCGGTGAAAAATGCATCGGGGGCTGCTTTTGTCTTCTCACGGAAAAAGTCACGTTCTATAGACAGTGATGGTTACCGAACGGTTATCGAGTAGGTACTGCACGTAGACGTTAGGAAACTGGAACATTCAAGCATAAAATTTGAATACTTAAACCAACCTTATCACCTATTATAGCTGGTTTAATGTTTGGCTTAACTCGTGCTCAGATATGGTTGAAAATTTAAGCTATATAATATTTTTGAGGCAATGAGTAATTTAAAAGTTGAAGTAGTGATGTGGTAGTGTGTGGTGTGGTATGTGTGTGTGGTGTGTGAACTTTTATGGCGAAAATCTCAGCACACCAGGACGAAAAACAAAAAAAAAACTGTCATTTATCTTCACATACTCTAAAATCGGTGAAAGAAACAATCGCGAGGAAACCCAAATATCCTAGAGCCAAAATTCAAAGACATGACATGTGTCATCCACCAACACGCTCTGGGCCTGCATCCCAGTAGAATGAACGTAAAGGCTGATAATGTACGAATGTGTCCACATAATATCTCGCGTGTTTTAACTATAGGTACGCAGTATACAAACGGAGATCGTAATCATCAAACCCCATTATTAACGTGTGTGTCAAAGGAATTTACACGTGCGAAAATCCTTGGAATACCATAGTGAGTTAAATCTCGGTGTTCCTGAATAGAAACAAATATCATTCAATGGCACTATATGTACGAGGCTTTACAGCTGAACTCACTGAAGCGAGCAATATCTCATGACACACATGAAAATGCACGGTCAATTGTTTTATGAAATGATTTCATGAGTTTCAATTTTACACAAATATTTACGCGTTGGTTTCAGGCTTTCCGACCATCCCTTTTACCGTTAAAATAAAACAATTGTATTGAAAATGTTTGTCTGTGTTTCAACAAGGCAGCTCTAAGTTCGCTAAATCTGTGGCGTGACCATTCACAAAGGCATTCCGGAGACAACCCATCCTACGCGGATTATGTTTCTCCGTTTCCAATAGAACAAAAGAATGCTTCAGAAGTTTTGATGCCACGCTTTTCAGATATTTCCAATATCATATTAAATTTGAACATGTATTAAAGTGAATATGATATTTTTATTAAATTCTTGTGCTCCAGATTCCAAAATATTACCTTTATGATTCTACGGAAGTTTAAATTGAAAGGTTGCGTACAATGATAACAGAAGCTTTTTATTTTTACGTCTGTTTCACTGGTATCATGGATTGCGTTCATGAATTCAATTTAAAACTGAATTCATTTAATTCCGATAAACGAAAAGGTAACCTTTATACAAAATTAAATAATTGAAGATTATGAGTTTGTTGGAGCATGATAGAAATAGCGCCCTATTATCGTAAACTACTCGGGGTCTCATAATCGCTCACTTTACGAGGAACAGGATATTGAGCTGCCCAACTTTTGCGTCAACAAAGCAGTTTGATGTAGTTGAACCCAGACAAGCAGAGGCTCCAATATTTATGACAACTTCCCGCTTGAATACAAACATAAAGTTCAAAACTAGCTTAACCCTTTGGGAGAACTCTCATCTAGCCGGAAATCCGAACAATTTGGTAGGAATTGAACAGTTCTGTTTCAGTCTCTATGTTCCAGTCACTTATATAGCCCCTTCAAGCCTGACTCAGCATCTTATGCAATGTTTAGAATATAATTTATTTGGTATCTAACTCATCAATGGAATAATGATTTTTACACGCACTGTTGGAGTGTCCGGTATATTAGTTGTAGCAGGTATCAATTCTGCGTCCGTTCTTAGCTTTAAGTTTTATATATATATATATATGTCAGTAGCGCTTGTGTCTTTGTACTTAATACACTGCTATTAAAATAATTCATATTTTCCTCTTTTATTTTGCTACATATCCTGTTAGTCCTGTACAGACACTAAAAATATTTTTCTTCTTTATTTTACGTCGACTATTAGTATATTACCAAACAATGCCTTCCCCATGTTTTCTCGCATAATTTCGAATTCCATACCGATTTTTATTTTCTTTCGGTCGATTCGAACGCATTGCATCTTCATCTTCACGCCTGTAATAAATAGATTCTAAAGTTAAATAAATACGTTGTGTAATCATATCTAATAAATAGACATACCAAAATTTTTCCAACGCCACAAATAAATTACTTATTGAAAAAATATACATACTCGTCATCCATTCGTAGTATGTCTCTCAATTCACGATCAATGTGTTTATGGTTTTTTCTCAAATACGCTCTTCTTTCGTCGTCGGAATAATCAGCAAATTGATTTGGTAGAACTTTTTGCAGTGTGTCTGCATGAGAATTTATACCATTTATGTATCTCAAAGTCTGTACAAAATTTTCAAATCTCTGATTGTAATCAAATTCACTCTTGAATTTTCTTTTATATTGTTTTGCAAAGTCTTTATAAAGAGTGGGCGCATTTTTCAATTCGAACACAAAGCTAGTGTCCCTCGCCGAGCAAATGGGTAACATAGGATTTAATAATATTACCGCCAGAACGTAATACCTCTCCATTGCACATAATAAAATAATGTTTAGCAACGTTGCGTCAATCTGTTATGATTCAGTGACTGCAGCAACAAGATTGCGTCGCTTATTCGAGTCAAAGCGTATGCGTGAAATTTCAATAAAAACACAATCTGCGAGTCTTATCTGCGAATGTCATCATGAAGAGTTGAGGCAGTCGTAAAAACTATGGCTGAATGTGGGGAGTTTCTTTTGTGATGTCATAATTACCATGATAACACGCCTACGGCTCCGTAGTTCGACCCTTTCCTTGTCGTGAACCCGCTGGCCGGCTGCGAGCGACCTGCACACGCCCACAAAACCCCGGGATTACTTGGCATTTTAATATATTTATCGAGATTCAAGACTACCATGTAGATGTGAGATAAGTTTATCATTTGGGCTTTATTTTTCTGTGAAAATAGCACGACCGTCTACCTTTTTGGTCTCATGAAAACGTAGTTGCATACAAACCATAAAATTTAAAAAATATAAGTATTCAAATGTTTTTTGTTCTGAAATTTACAACCCTAAACAAAAATAAACGAGCAAAACGGAACACTAAAATTGGACGGTCAGGAACATTGCTCTATCGCTATAACATATCCCTACAAAAGGGCGAATTCAATGTTATGGACGCAATTTATTCCACACCAAGATTCGATCCCAATGACACTCAGGCATTCGCATTTGTAAAAGTCAATGAAATATCTCAAAGGCAATAGAAACGTACCCATCCGTTTGTTCCGTCGTTGGTGGCTCACAGCGAGGGATATTCGCCAAATAAATGGATATAAATGTATCGTCGTAAAGAGACTGAACTTACTCGACTGTGACCGGAATACGCCTTCGAAAATAGTGTAATATGAAATTCAAACCGCGCGATTTATAACATGGTTATTATTTTGAATTCCGGTTCAGTATTTTTGCTTTCAAATAAAAACAGAACGATTGCAGATGTCTTTAAAGGCAAACATATTTGAACTATAATTCTAGCAACCTTTGTCTGTACACACACATATAATTGCCATTTTTTTGCAATAAAAGCATACCCATTCTACATAAATTCTGCTAATCTCAAATACATTCACCGACATGCTATCGCTCCAATGTTCAAAGAATCGTCTCAATGACGATCCTCACAACGAAAGTCCTTCGAACAAAGTTCCAATCAAATTCGCATATAGCCAAAAATGCGAAGCCAAATACCTTTTGAAAGACATTAGGTTTTACGAGACGCTGAAACAGCTCTGTAAGTGCAGTTTTGGCGGGTCAGTGTGACTAGTGACCAGTTAATGGTCTGTGGGTACCTCCTTTTTCTTGTACCTGAGGGAGGACACCTACCTTTCGGTTTTCGGTTCGAGTCCTCGTTACGTCGCATCACGTCTCCCCTTTTAACAGAGCGCTAGGAACTGTTGACTTTACTAAATATACGGAGACTGTGCTTCTACGTGTTTAAATGTTTTATTTGAATGTTAGGGTGGAAGATTGTTTGAATTATAATGAAGTGCTGCATTCCGCGTCGCATGAAATGTTTGCTGTTAGTTTTATAGGTTTAAAATAACTGGTAACTGTTTTAACTTTGGCATTTCATTCAGTATAAAATTATCATACGTCAACATTTTCATTTAGTTGCCGAACATTGTAATATTAAATATGCAACGGCAATATTAACTTCCAGTCATTGAAATTGATAATTCAAAGTTCAGAACTTGTAAACTGTATTTTATTTTAGCTCTTAACTCTATTGGGAATTTGTCCCAATTCAGAAATCGAGATTACAGTTTTTAAAACTACAATGTTTTTCTCAAAGACTGGAACAAAATTGTCTATTTCTAGTTCCCTTCGACTCAAGAACATCTCAATAAACCAACGAGCTGATAGCAATAAACAAGTTAGCGGAGGTCGAAGCTTATCACCGTCTTGTATAAAACATTATTTTTATGGGTCCTTGCAAAATGGAAGTTGAATTACGAATTCTGGCTGCGGCGGAGGAACATTTACAAGATCTTTAGGTGGAACTTTGCTCGTTATCTAAAGAGTATCCCGGGAGCGACTTACATGTCTTACCTAAGGTTCAAGGAGATCGCTCTTGGCCAAGATTAAAATCAGAGGCCGAGACGGAAACCGATACCATTATTCTTGAGAAAACTCCAGTTATAAAGGTTTAATTAGGTCATAATAAAATGTCTGAAAAAGTGTAAAAATATATCCTCTTTTGAGAGTCAGTACTTAAGATCATTGTAGGCTGTTATTATCAGTCAATGGTGTGTTTTCTCATTGTAAAGGATCCAGTTTAAGCGACATCAAATCAATATTTGAAACGAAAATTATCGCAAAGTATGTCTCATTAATTTTGCGATAATTTTCGTTTTTTTTTAAATTATAATTATGTTTTTATATTAACGGCTGTGATTGGATAAACAAACTTTCAACAGTCAATCGTACCACTTAACTTGCATTTAATTTGTAAAGCGTCAATAACTGATTTCCAGAAGACGGAGGTTAGCCGATTACAAAAAAAATAACTAGTCATCATCCCGACGGGAAAAAAGGGGTGTTATAAATTTGACGTGTGTACCTGTGTGTTTGTGTATCTGTCTGTGGAATCATAGCTCCTAAATGAATGAATCGATTTTGATTTAATTTTTCGTTTGAAAGATGAGTTTATCGAGTGTTCTTAGCTATGTTTGATGAAATCGGTTCAGTCGTTCTAAAGTTATGGGCATTTTACTGTTTGAATCGGGCAGATTTCGCAAGATATCGTGTCATAATTACGTGTTCAATAGATTGTCGATCGGAGCATGTCTACTACTAGATAAATTATGTAGTATGAAATAAAAATGTGTCGAGGGTTTTTAAATTTTGAGATTTTACTTGTTATTTGGTTTGTGCTAGTAAAGTATTTATGGCCATTTGATGCAGATAAGAGGTTTTTTTTTCGACTAAAAAGAAACTTCAAATAGAAAGGTTTTTAGCTTGTCATCCAAACAAAACGTGTATGCAAAATTTAATCTTAATTGGCTGAGGAGAACTGCTTTAAAATTCAGTTGCAAGATTTGACCCGAACACATTCATACCATACACATTTTGAAAGTAAATAAAAAGCTTGTAAAAATATGTGTTTTTTACAAAGATATACCAATATAGAGACTAATAAAAAACAGCATAAATAAAACCAGAAAATCCAAATCGGAATATAAAAGAGCCAAGACCGAATCTTCCCATTCGGTGGTCAATCCTTATACAGTCGCAGTCCGAACAAAGATCGCCAAATATTAGAGAGTACCTTACCTTTCGAAAATCAATAGACGGGAAGGAGCGCAATCTATCGTTTTGTCGACGGCCGCTATCTACCGTCGAGGACATGAAAGATGCGGGGTGAAACTGCCTCAGAAACTTTGTATTGGATTCTTACCTACCTATTGATTCGTAAATTGCGAATGTTTCTTGTTATTAGGGAATTGTGAGTTGAATAAGAGTTCTGGATTATTTTTTTATATATGGTGGAAATTTTCCTCGGTTTTCTTTATCGAAGGCAGGACGAAACTAACAAAATTAATATTAATTAGTCCAGCTCGGACTTAAACAGCTGCAACTAATTCCTCCTAGCCGTAATGGAATTCCTTGCCGGATCTCGGAGTCTGTATTTCCTGATAGCTACAACCAGGGAGTCTTTAAACCTAAAGACTTAAAGCTTACCATCAGGTAGTAGTCAAGCGTGAACCTATCAATAAAAAATAAAAGAAACGGTGGAAGTAATGGGACGCCCCCCTTTTGCCCAGTAGTGGGATGAAACGCTAATTTCAGCTTAGTAACCAGTAACTAAGCTGAAATTGGCGTGGCGTTGATTTTTGATGAGAGACTGCAGTTATCCTTGCAAACATGGAAAATAAAGGCCCAAGAATACAAAAAGCAGAAGCGTGGGGCTGCTACGACGGCGCAGCAGACCGTAGCGAGCCGCTACGCCGTAGCAACAGTGTAGTACTCATAAAGCTTTATACTATTTTTTAGATAATCAATAGGTATAAAATGGTTCATTTTAAGGCACAGTATAAAATAAAATGGTAGCATAATTAGCTACATCTATAATAAAAAGTGACCAAGTGCGAGTCGGACTCGCGCACGAAGTGTACGGAACACTACCATTATCGCAAAAAACGGCAAAAAAAACATGTTTTTTGTATGGGAGCCCTACTTAAATATTTATTTTATTCTGTTTTTTGTATTATTTGTTATAGCGACAACAGAAATACATCAACTGTGAAAATTTCAACTTTCTAGCGATCGTGGTTCATGAGATATAGCCTGGTGACACACAGACAGACGGACAGTTGTGTCTTAGAAATAGGGTCCCGTTTTTACCCTTTGGGTACGGAACCCTAAAAAACGACATTACAAACATTACTGTAGCATGGTACATACATCTGTTGTGTTGTAGCAACTACATTATATTCAACGCGACCATACCCGTACATTCAAGACTGAGTATTTAGGAGTGTAGTAGCTAAGGTTTATCAAGAAATTGAAGGTGAAGGAAATTTCTGTGTTGTATCTCGGCAACACCTGGGTTTTGTTCCGTTATTTCACATCCAGATATACTAGCATTAACACGTTCGCTGCCGTTATTACTGAAACAATTAAAAAGGCAATGTGCCTCGCGAGGCGAGTCCTTGGCAGTGAACCTGTTAAGGAATTATGAACCAATTATTAACTAGTATCTTATTGAAATATTTCTTGTTCGGTAACGATGAGTTGTATACAACTCATCGTTACCGAACAAGAAATATTTTGAGCGAAGTAATTAATTCGAGGCATTTCGATTCCAATTATAATGGTCTTTGTCAAAGCTCCTTGAATACTAGGAAGTCTTTAGTTCTTCAGAAGCGGGCGACCGAATATTCTAGAATCCACGTCTTAAGCACGATGTTGTGGTTTCTATATCCGGCTTTTCATTTTCTTACGTCAATTCTAGGTTATTTTTAGCTGAGTAGTGACAATTCAGCAAAATTGTGGGAAAATTTGAACTGATTGGTTATGGATTAGGAGCTTTTGTTTTGTTTTTGTTGTTTGTGTATAAAGTGATGAAGTATGTTTGCCACTATGTTTGTAATACTATACTTGGCGTATTTATATAAATATGTTTGTTCCAATTCTCTATTACAAAATTAACTTTATTTCAATAGCAGCAATGTTCGTTTTAAATTACAAAGTTTCGGAAATATTTTGCCAAACATGTTAGCATAAGACATTATCTCTGAAAGTAATGGTCAAATTACTTTTTTTTTCACTGATAGAAAACTACACTATAGCTGAGTGTTTTTGCCTTTCCTGCGAGGTTGACCATGGAAATTGCATGTGAATCATAATAGAAAAATTAGGATATTGTTTTATACTGCGACAATACTTAATTTGGCAATGAAAACCTTTTTAAAAAAAACTACAAACGACTTCTAAAAAAACACTACTAAGTGAAAAATTACTTCATTTTCGAAATAATGAACAATTTGAGTAAGGTACTTATAAAGCATAAAGTTATGCCAGAATAGATTAACCAATTAACATAAAACTTGAATATAACCGGTGAAATTAGAGTGTGAATTGTGGGTGAATTGTACACATCTGCGAATTGTTCGACAAACATGACAATGTAGGCGATGTCAGAAGTAATAGTCAACTAATCTTACGTAGATCATAATAGACCGAAGAAACCTCGCCACAGGGTCGGCAATCTTCGGTAGCGGTCGTGTGCGAGACATTAAAAATGCCGTGTTTTTTACGTTGTGAACTCATATAAGCAAAAGTTTCAACGACCATATCTTTATTATTTAATCCTATAGATTTTGATAAGAAAAAAATATCATGTATATATTTTCAGGATTTATCACCGAAATAAGCTATAAAGGTTTGGGAAATCAACCACAAACCATTATCTTTAAAATCTTCACTCCACAGATTATACAGATTAGAGATATTTATTGCTAACAGTTAATATTACAGTATCGTTCGAGAAATTCATTATCTGAGTTGAGTGTTTACCTACTCCACGTAATTAAACACAAAGGAATTTCACTAACATTATTAATACGTAATAAACATCTATTATAGTTGCTTTAAATTACGCTATTACCGGATTTATTAAGATTATGGGTAATGAGAAATGTTATAGAATTTTGTTAATATGTTGAGAATCCAGCGTAAAATAATGATAGCGACTTAATTCTATTCTATTGTAACACTGAACAGTATTTATATATTCTGGTATTCATATTTATATCAAAAGTAGGTACCCTAACAGTAGGTATGGCTTAATACTTATATGTAGTATAGTAGTGCTGGGTGCATCGTCCTCACGTATATGAATTTATTAATGTATGTACTTATGTAAATATTGTAAAAGACCTATTTTTTAAATGAGTATGTTAAGAGTTTCTTGTGCGTTCTTCTCCATAACAAGCTTCTTTTCCGAATGCACGGTAGAATAAATTTTTATTACTTGTGAATTTTAGTTGTTAGCTTTCAAAAGTGCCGCTTAGTGGTCTATTTGAAATAAAAACATTTGGCTTATGACTTTGTATCTCAGGTTTCCCCAGTAAGCCAGTGTGTAGCCGTAATAACGGTGTTTTAGCATTTATTTTGAGAAAGGGATACATTGTTTTTCCCTTTCACGTGTGTCTTTCAGGTCCTTTATATGGGAAGCAGAACATTACACAATATACTGAAATAATCAACAAGTACATAACGATTGCCGAAAACGTATTTACGTATATGTGTCAATTCAATCACATCACTGACGTCTTCAAAGAGTTTCACCTTTTGTTAACAAGTTATATACAAAAAGATTTAATAAAATTAGCTTTTATTAAACTTATTTGAGTTTAATCTTGTTTAGGTTGTTTATTTTACTCTAGACACTTATACGTGCACGTCTTTTTACATTATTTCACAATTATGTGTAATTTGCCAAACAAAAATGATGTAACCAACCCAGTAACTTGTAATTGAAACTTATTGATGGAAAAGAGTGTCCGTGACGTTTCTTACACTTTCTTCTCCATAGAGACCTACGGATTGATATGTTATTGTTTTTTTTAAACAATGCTGAAAATGTTACCATGTAGGAGTTCATAAAGCGTTTTTGTTTATTTGTTCCTCAAGCAGATTGGTCCTGATATCCATAGCTGAGCTGGTATACAGATTCGATGACATGATTTACCTCCAACTTTATTATTCGTCCTCTTCTACTTTCAAAACTGCTGTTTAATTCTAAATTTCAACTAACCAACGAACTCTACTTAAAGGCAGACCCGAAAATAAACTAGGACACAGTACCGAGCTGTAGATGGCAGCACTTTGACCACTGACGTCTCTCGGTACGTAATAAAAACGACTGATGTACACAGTTTGCCAACAAACATGTTGATGCTCCTTGTTTAATCACCTTTCAAACTTGCTACCCAAGTTAACCCTGGAACACTTAACCCAACCAGCCGCAACATAGTACTGGGGACTAAGCAACTTAAGTGCTTTGTTTCTTGAATTTAAAGCTGAATTTAGAGTTCGTCAAGTTAGTGTTGGACTTAAAACCGGACTTGTTACTTTGTTAGTTAATGTTTTAGATGTGGTATAGGCAAAGTATCGTTTGTGACAAAAAATGGAAACAAAAGAGTAAGAAGAAACGGAATTTTCTATTAAACATCCCTTTTTACGCGATGTCCAATAGAATAATATTATGATGACAGTAGCGCTACATACATATTCAATGCTCAGACCATAATTGAGGACGATACATCAAAATGTGCATGATGAAACGGTATCCAATACAAAATATTTTAACAGACCGCTCCAAATTTCAAATTTATGTGTGCCTAGTGGCCATAATTTATTCCAAACAATGGCGATCTCGGAATAATATCTAGCGGCTATAAAAACATCACACAATAGCCTGCGGACGGGTGTGAACTAAGTACCAAACAAAGTTGCACGTATTAAATAAAGCGTTGATGTATGGCCAGCGTGATTAACCCTCGAATTTCGGCACGGCATTACGGCAGTTACAGACGTCGCCAGAACTTTTCTTTAGGTGATAAACGTTCTCGCAAATTGCCCACATTTATTCGATGCTCCAGGAAACCGCTGCTAATGTGGACCGAGAGAAATTCCTCTTTGTGAAACACCATACCTCTTTATACACCATGTTGAGTTGTCGACGTATTCATTCATCCAACATTGAACTTTACTGAACACTCGTTGCAAATGAATTGAGTGGAAATTGCGCTTTAAAATCGTTTTATGGTTCAACGCGTGATTATCGGGAAATGTTTCCGTGGAATTAATTTAATTTCAATTATAATTATCGCGTGAACGATATGCTGTCGTTGTGGTGTGCGCACTGTTATGGCGTGTTAATTGATTGTTTTAAGTACTTTGATGGGCTGCCACAGAGATCTGTAATATCATTTCAACCAATTATGAAATATATTTGCTCCTGTATTACTGGTGTTTTGTCTATATAGCTTTAATTATGCACACATTACTAAAGTGTAAAGACAATTCAGCTTTACACTTGCATTTTGTTCTACACGAATTGTACGAATATGCTACTCACCTAAACTGATTTTAGTAGAAAACTGTAAAATTAAATGAAGCTCACACACAGCTACAAAGTAAAAATATGTCAAGCAATACGTTCCTGAATTTGCTTAGACTTAGAGGATGATTAAAGAAATGACGTTGCTAAATTAAGACAAGTAAATTTTAATCCTGTTTGATCAATTTTCAAATGATAAAAACCGGATGAAACTGAATAACCAACATACATAGCTGTGTACAGTCGTAATATTTTTACTTACGAGTACATACAATATTCTCTGATGGACGTTGATTAACTGCGGTAAACCGCTTTCATACCAACACGTGAACAAATACAGACCGGTATATACACAGGGTTAAATTTCAAATAGGTAACTCACTGGAAGCGGAATCGAAATTGACTTAGTAAAGAAAATAATAAATATACCAGGTATGCCGTAAATACCTGTAAATACTTTCATTTCATTTTGTTATTTTAATCCGATAATAGGTTTAGTAATGGCATCATCCAAATACTAAAAACATATTTTTTTTTATTATTGATAGGCTCTCGTTTGATCACATTCTTATCTGATGGAAAGCAATGACGTGATCGGCGTTGGAGCACGCTTGCCTAGAAGAAACCTATTCATTCTTAACACTATTTATTTCTATTAAATTAAATTCAATTCAATTTATTTATTTTGAGTGTACATTAATAATACAAAAAATTCTTACAAAATATAAAAATCTTGTTCATTTAATGAAATAGATCTACCTGCATGATCGCTGTCCGCCTTTTTTCTTGTGGCAATTCTCATGGACATCTTCCGCCCGGAAATATTTTTGTCATAACAACTACAACACATACGGGTTGCGCAGTCACTGCCATGAACTCATGCAGGCAATGTGAAAGGAACTCTAGGATTCCCAGAGGAACACTCACTGGTGGTTCCTATGCTCCACATTTGGTACGTCTCAAGGGAAGCAAACAGCTCAGTATCACAGAATAAACACATATGTACAGGAGGCTGACTCTACACTAAAAGCGAAAATAAGCGCACGCACACATTGACGCGTACGTACGGCGATCTCAAACTGTCAAAATACTCCCACTGACTGGCGCGATGCGTCAATTTGACTCCGAAGCGATGAATATTTTTCGTAAAAATTGTTACATGGATAAACTAACTATCTGTGTGCATATAAAACGAATGCGTTTGCACTCGTTGTGCGTGAGGTTTGTCTATGTTCCATAATACCTTCAGGTACACCTATTCATTCTGTGGTTGTAACTAGATACCTAATAATTCTAGGCCTATTTCGTTCGGCATTTATCTTCGATATAGATCAAGGCTTTTATACTGGATTAGCCAGGTAGAATAGCGATCTGTTTTCGGCCGTTAAAGATAATCTTTTTTTTCGGTAATATATACCTGGTATTCTACCAACAAATAAGATTATTCTAGAAATCTGAGATTAATTTATTCTTTGGTATTAAGATTAGGTGCCTAAGCTGATTTAACAGATTACGTAATTCAAATTTTGAATAGTAGGTACAATAATTTTAATATCTAAAGGTATTAAAATTGAACTATAACTTTGACGTTAAAAGAATGTCTGTTAGAGAGTGCCTTGTAGCCTGCCTATCCACCTACCAGAACTGTATATATACCTTAAATAAATAAAAATACTACGTGATATCCTCAGGGGGTCTCAGTTCAATGCTCGACGACCTCAGTTGAGCAAGAGGAAGGAAGAGTGGGTCTTAAAATGAACATGGACAAAACCAAGGTCATGGTGAATGCCCATTTAACACCCACTCCTATCAAGATCGGAGACTCTACACTCGAAGTTGTAGACGATTATGTCTGCCTTAGACAAACGGTTCAGTTGGGTAGGTCTAAATTCGAGGAAGAGGTCAACCGTTGAATCCGACTCGGCTATGCGACATTCGGGAAGTTGCGCGGTATCTTCTCGTCCAATTTACCGCAGTGTCTCAAAACAAAAGTCTATGACCAGTGTGTGTTACCAGTGATCACTGATGGGACCGAGACGTGGTCGCTCACAATGGGCCTTATGAGGAAGCTTAAAGTCACCCATTGGGCAATGGAGAGAGCTATGCTCGGAGTTTCCTTGCGTGATCGCATTAGAAATGAGGTTACCGACATAGCCCGAATTGCTTGCAGAACGGATGGGCGATGGGACCGAAAGGTTCTGGAATGGCGACCGTGAACCGGCAGACGATGCGTTGGAAGGCCTCCCACTAGTTGGACCGAGGACTTGGTAAAAGTGGCGGGAATGCGCTGGATGCGAGACGCACGGGATCGGTCAATGTGTCGATGCCTGGGGGAGGCCTATGTCCAGCAGTGGACGTCTTTCGGCTGAAATAAATGATGATGATGATGACGTGAATTCCAAATACTCTTACCAAGCAGAAAGATTGAATCCTTTTAGAAAAAAAACTTCCGCTATATTTATTGCATGAATCACTTTCTTACTCACTTTTATATTTTAAATCCAGAAAATCTTATTACCATAAGACGAATACCAACATATATAAATCTTAAGACGCAATAAGCGATCGCAATCTCACATGCTATAAAATAAGCGAAGTAATCAACTATCGAATATTCCTCAAGTCACCGGTACCACCGCGCGTGTCGGGACGCCGTAGAAATTTGCAATTTTTCCCCGCGCAAAATCTATTCCGGTGAAAAATGCATCGAGGGCTGCTTTTGTCTTCTCACGGAAAAAGTCATGTTCTATAGACAGTGATGGTTACCGAACGGTTATCGAGTAGCTACTGCACGTAGACATTAGGAAACTGGAACGTTTAAGCATAAAATTTGAATACTTAAACCAACCTTATCACCTATTATAGCTGGTTTAATGTTTGGCTTAACCCGTGCTCAAATATGGTTGAAAATTTAAGCTATATAATATTTTTGAGCCAATGAGTAATTTCAAAGTTGAAGTAGTGATGTGGTAGTGTGTGGTGTGGTATGTGTGTGTGGTGTGTGAACTTTTATGGCGAAAATCTCAGCACACCAGGACGAAAAACAAAAAAAAAAACTGTCATTTATCTTCACATACTCTAAAATCGGTGAAGGAAACAATCGCGAGGAAACCCAAATATCCTAGAGCCAAAATTCAAAGACAACATGTGTCATCCATCAACACGCTCTGGGCCTGCATCCCAGTAGAATGAACGTCAAGGCTGATAATGTACGAATGTGTCCACATAATATCTCGCGTGTTTTAACTATAGGTACGCAGTATACAAACGGAGATCGTAATCATCAAACCCCATTATTAACGTGTGTGTCAAAGGAATTTACACGTGCGAAAATCCTTGGAATACCATAGTGAGTTAAATCTCGGTGTTCCTGAATAGAAACAAATATCATTCAATGGCACTATATGTACGAAGCTTTACAGCTGAACTCACTGAAGCGAGCAATATCTCATGACACACATGAAAATGCACGGTCAATTGTTTTATGATATGATTTCATGAGTTTCAATTTTACACAAATATTTACGTGTTGGTTTCAGGCTTTCCGACCATCCCTTTTACCGTTAAAATAAAACAATTGTATTGAAAATGTTTGTCTGTGTTTCAACAAAGCAGCTCTAAGTTAGCTAAATCTGTGGTATGACCATTCACAAAGGCATTCCGGAGACAACCCATCCTACGCGGATTATGTTTCTCCGTTTCCAATAGAACAAAAGAATGCTTCAGAAGTTTTGATGCCACGCTTTTCAGATATTTCCAATATCATATTAAATTTGAACATGTATTAAAGTGAATATGATAGTTTTATTAAATTCTTGTGCTCCACATTCCAAAATATTACCTTTATGATTCTACGGAAGTTTAAATTGAAAGGTTGCGTACAATGATAACAAAAGCTTTTTATTTTTACGTCTGTTTCACTGGTATCATGGATTGCGTTCATGAATTCAATTTAAAACTGAATTCATTTAATTCCGATAAACGAAAAGGTAACCTTTATACAAAATTAAATAATTGAAGATTATGAGTTTGTTGGAGCATGATAGAAATAGCGTCCTATTATCGTAAACAATTACTCGGGGTCTCATAATCGCTCACTTTACGAGGAACAGGATATTGAGCTGCCCAACTTTTGTGTCAACAAAGCAGTTTGATGTAGTTGAACCCAGACAAGCAGAGGTTCCAATATTTATGACAACTTCCCCGCTTGAATACAAACATAAAGTTCAAAACTAGCTTAACCCTTTGGGAGAACTCTCATCTAGCCGGAAATCCGAACAATTTGGTAGGAATTGACCAGTTCTGTTTCAGTCTCTATGTTCCAGTCACTTATATAGCCCATTCAAGCCTGACTCAGCATCTTATGCAATGTTTAGAATATAATTTATTTGGTATCTAACTCATCAATGGAATAATGATTTTTACATGCACTGTTGGAGTGTCGATTCTGCGTGCGTTCTTAGCTTTAAGTTTTATATATATATATATGTCAGTAGCGCTTGTGTCTTTGTTCTTAATACACTGCTATAAAAATAATTCATATTTTCCTCTTTTATTTTGCTACATATCCTGTTAGTCCTGTACAGACACTAAAAATATTTTTCTTCTTTATTTTACGTCGACTATTAGTATATTACCAAACAATGCCTTCCCCATGTTTTCTCGCATAATTTCGAATTCCATACCGATTTTTATTTTCTTTCGGTCGATTCGAACGCATTGCATCTTCATCTTCACGCCTGTAATAAATAGATTCTAAAGTTAAATAAATACGTTGTGTAATCATATCTAATAAATAGACATACCAAAATTTTTCCAACGCCACAAATAAATTACTTATTGAAAAAATATACATACTCGTCATCCATTCGTAGTATGTCTCTCAATTCACGATCAATGTGTTTATGGTTTTTTCTCAAATACGCTCTTCTTTCGTCGTCGGAATAATCAGCAAATTGATTTGGTAGAACCTTTTGCAGTGTGTCTGCATGAGAATTTATACCATTTATGTATCTCAAAGTCTGTACAAAATTTTCAAATCTCTGATTGTAATCAAACTCACATTTGAATTTTCTTTTATATTGTTTTGCAAAGTCTTTATAAAGAGTGGGCGCATTTTTCAATTGGAACACAAAGCTAGTGTCCCTCGCCGAGCAAATGGGTACTATAGGATTTAATAAAATTACCGCTAGAACGTAATACCTCTCCATTGCACATAATAAAATAATCTTTAGCAACGTTGTGTCAATCTGTTATGATTCAGTGACTGCAGCAACAAGATTGCGTCGCTTATTCGAGTCAAAGCGTATGCGTGAAATTTCAATAAAAACACAATCTGCGAGTATTATCTGCGAATGTCATCATGAAGAGTTGAGGCAGTCGTAAAAACTATGGCTGAATGTGGGGAGTTTCTTTTGTGATGTCATAATTACCATGATAACACGCCTACGGGTCCGTAGTTCGACCCTTTCCTTGTCGTGAACCCGCTGGCCGGCTGCGAGCGACCTGCACACGCCCACAAAACCCTGGGATTACTTGGAATTTTAATATATTTATCGAGATTCAAGACTACCATGTAGATGTGAGATAAGTTTATCATTTGGGCTTTATTTGTCTGTGAAAATAGCACGACCGTCTACCTTTTTGGTCTCATGAAAACGTAGTTGCATACAAACTATAAAATTTTAAAAATATAAGTATTCAAATGTTTTTTGTTCTGACGTTTACAACACTAAACAAAAATAAACGAGCAAAACGGAACACTAAAATTGGACGGTCAGGAACATTGCTCTATCGCTATAACATATCCCTACAAAAGGGCGAATTCAATGTTATGGACGCAATTTATTCCACACCAAGATTCGATCCCAATGACACTCAGGCATTCGCATTTGTAAAAGTCAATGAAATATCTCAAAGGCAATAGAAACGTACCCATCCGTTTGTTCCGTCGTTGGTGGCTCACAGCGAGGGATATTCGCCAAATAAATGGATATAAATGTATCGTCGTAAAGAGACTGAACTTACTCGACTGTGACCGGAATACGCCTTCGAAAATAGTGTAATATGAAATTCAAACCGCGCGATTTATAACATGGTTATTATTTTGAATTCCGGTTCAGTATTTTTGCTTTCAAATAAAAACAGAACGATTGCAGATGTCTTTAAATGCAAACATATTTGAACTATAATTCTAGAAACCTTTGTCTGTACACACACATATAATTGCCATTTCTTTGCAATAAAAGCATACCCATTCTACATAAATTCCGCTAATCTCAAATACATTCACCGACATGCATGCTATCGCTCCAATGTTCAAAGAATCGTCTCAATGACGATCCTCGCAACGAAAGTCCTTCGAACAAAGTTCCAATCAAATTCGCATATCGCCAAAAATGCGAAGCCAAATATCTTTTGAAAGACATTAGGTTTTACGAGACGCTGAAACAGCTCTGTAAGTGCAGTTTTGGCGGGTCAGTGTGACTAGTGACCAGTTAATGGTCTGTGGGTACCTCCTTTTTCTTGTACCTGAGGGCGAACACCTACCTTTCGGTTTTCGGTTCGAGTCCTCGTTACGTCGCATCACGTCTCCTCTTTTAACAGAGCGCTAGGAACTGTTGACTTTACTAAATATACGGAGACTGTGCTTCTACGTGTTTAAATGTTTTATTTGAATGTTAGGGTGGAAGATTGTTTGAATTATAATGAAGTGCTTCATTCCGCGTCGCTTGAAATGTTTGCTGTTAGTTTTATAGGTTTAAAATAACTGGTAACTGTTTTAACTTTGGCATTTCATTCAGTATAAAATTATCATACGTCAACATTTTCATTTAGTTGCCGAGCATTGTAATATTAAATATGCAACGGCAATATTAACTTCCAGTCATTGAAATTGATAATTCGAAGTTCAGAACTTGTAAACTGTATTTTAATTTAGCTCTTAACTCCAAATTCCCAATACAGAAATCGAGATTACAGTTTTTAAAACTACAATGTTTTTTCTCAAAGACTGGAACAAAATTGTCTATTTCTAGTTCCCTTCGACTCAAGAACATCTCAATAAACCAACGAGCTGATAGCAATAAACAAGTTAGCGGAGGTCGAAGCTTATCACCGTCTTGTATAAAACATTATTTTTATGGGTCCTTGCAAAATGGAAGTTGAATTACGAATTCTGGCTGCGGCGGAGGAACATTTACAAGATCTTTAGGTGGAACTTTGCTCGTTATCTAAAGAGTATCCCGGGAGCGACTTACATGTCTTACCTAAGGTTCAAGGAGATCGCTCTTGGCCGAGATTAAAATCAGAGGCCGAGACGGAAACCGATACCATTATTCTTGAGAAAACTCCAGTTATAAAGGTTTAATTAGGTCATAATAAAATCTGAAAAAGTAAAAAATATATCCTCTTTTGAGAGTCAGTACTGAAGATCATTTTAGGCTGTTATTATCAGTCAAAGCGACATCAAATAAATATTTGAAACGAAAATTATTGCAAAATTAATGAGACAAGTCGTTTTTTTAATTATATATATTTATTTATATTAGCTGCTGTGATTGGATAAACAAACTTCAACAGTCAATCGTACCACTTACCTTGCATTTAAACGGAGGTTAGCCGAGTACAAAAAAACTAGTCATCATCCCGACGGGAAAAGAGGGGTGTTATAAATTTGACGTGTTTACCTGTGTGTGGCATCATAGCTCCTAAACGGATGAATCGATTTTGATTTAATGTTTCGTTTGAAAGGTGAGTTTCGGTTTAAAGATATTTATTTTCTCAAAGAACAAATTACAGTTCACTTAAAGAGAAACTTAACTAAATTAACAGTAGGTAGTATTTAATATTATGACATTCATATATCGAAGGAAACATGACGTCACAGTAAAATTATTAAAACAAGGGTAGATTAACAATCACAAACAAATCAGTTTTAACAAAACTCACGTATAACTTCTTCTGTTGTCAGTAGGAAAACAATAGTAAAATAAAATAATTACTCTTACTCTATTATGATAAAGAGGAAAGATTTGATTGTTTGTTTGTTTGTAATGGATAAACTCAAAAAGCACTCATCCGATTTTGGAAATTCTTTCACCAGTAGAAAGCTACATTTTATATCACGGAAACGGGTCCTGTGGGAAGGACCAGGGGAGCAAAGCCGCGGGGAAAAGCTAGTCGTCTAATATAAAGTTCCGTAGACCTTTTTTAAATGTTAATATACTAGTACACTCTCTGACAATATTAGGTAATCTATTGTATAACCGAACACCCTCACATTGGATAGTTTTCGTGCCGTATAATGTTCTCACTGTTGTAGGTTCTAAGTCGTCTTGGTTTCGAGTATTGTATCTATGAATCTTCTGTTCGAATGATATATTTGTGTGTATGTTGGTAGTTAGAATTTTTCGGATAGTCATACATGTGTGATACGTATACAGTTGTTGTAGGTTGAATAATTTTGTTTTTTTTTTATAGTAGTTCCGTAGGCGTATAATAATCGTAATTGAAGAGTACTTTAATGATTTTATTTTGTGTTCGTTGCAGGTGTTGTTGATTTGTCTTCGCAGCTTTTCCCCATACTTGGATCAGATATTCCAGATGTGGTTTGATTATGGTGTTATAAATAGTGTGTCTTAGCTTGTGGGGTACGCATTTTGCAATGTTACGTATTGCTCCGGTTAGTGTTAGTATTCGAGATCTCACGTAGTCAACATGCGCTCTGAATGTCAATTTACTGTCCAGAATTAGGCCCAAATATTTCTCATGCGTTGATTTTCGTAGTGGTTGGTTATTTATTGTGAGATTTGGAACTATTGTTATTTTTTTATTCTTTGCTGCAAAAATTATATACCCTGTTTTGCCAACATTCATAGTCAGAAGATTCTGATCGAGCCACATGTTCAAAACGTTAAGATCCTTTACCAAGAGTGTTCTTAGCTACGTTTGGTGAAATCGGTTCAGTCGTTCTAAAGTTATGGGCCATTTTACTGTTTGAATCGGGGTATGCTATTATTTTCGCAAGATATCGTGTCATAATTACGTGTTCAATAGATTGTCGATCGGAGTATGTCTACTACTAGATAAATTATGTAGTATGAAATAAAAATGGGTCGAGAATTTTGAGATTTTACTTGTTATTTGGTTTGTGCTAGTAAAGTATTCATGGCCATTTGATGCAGTTGAGAGATTTAAAAAAAAAAGGTTTTTAGCTTTTCATCCAAACGAAACGTGTATGCAAAATTTCATCTTAATTGGCTGAGGAGACCTACTTTAAAATTCAGTTGCAAGATTTGACCCGAACACACATTCATACCATACATATTTTGAAAGTAAATAAAAAGCTTGTAAAAATATGTGTTTTTTACAAGGATATACCAATATAGAGACTAATAAAAAGCAGCATAAATAAAACCAGAAAATCCAAACCAGAATATAAAAGAGCCAAGACCGAATCTTCCCATTCGGTGGTCAATCCTTATACAGTCGCAGTCCGAACAAAGATCGCCAAATATTAGAGAGTACCTTACCTTTCGAAAATCAATAGACGGGAAGGAGCGCAATCTATCGTTTTGTCGATGGCCGCTATCTACCGTCGAGGACATGAAAGATGCGGGGTGAAACTGCCTCAGAAACTTTGTATTGGATTCTTACCTACCTACTGATTCGTATTATGTTGTGAATGTTTCTTGTTATTAGGGAATTGTGAGTTGAATAAGAGTTTTGGGTTAATTTTTTATATAGGGTGGAAATTTTCGTCGGTTTTCTTTTTCGAAGGCAGGACGAAACTAACAAAATTAATATTAATTAGTCCAGCTCGGACTTAAACAGCTGCAACTAATTCCTCCTAGCCGTAATGGAATTCCTTGCCGGATCTCGGAGTCTGTATTTCCTGATAGCTACAACCAGGGAGTCTTTAAACCTAAAGACTTAAAGCTTACCATCAGGTAGTAGTCAAGCGTGAACCTATCAATAAAAAATAAAAGAAACGGTGGAAGTAATGGGACGCCCCCCTTTTGCCCAGTAGTGGGATGAAACGCTAATTTCAGCTTAGTAACCAGTAACTAAGCTGAAATTGGCGTGGCGTTGATTTTTGATGAGAGACTGCAGTTATCCTTGCAAACATGGCAAATAAAGGCCCAAGAATACAAAAAGCAGAAGCGTGGGGCTGCTACGACGGCGCAGCAGACCGTAGCGAGCCGCTACGCCGTAGCAACAGTGTAGTACTCATAAAGCTTTATACTATTTTTTAGATAATCAATAGGTATAAAATGGTTCATTTTAAGGCACAGTATAAAATAAAATGGTAGTATAATTAGCTACATCTATAATAAAAAGTGACCAAGTGCGAGTCGGACTCGCGCACGAAGTGTACGGAACACTACCATTATCGCAAAAAACGGCAAAAAAAACATGTTTTTTTGTATGGGAGCCCTACTTAAATATTTATTTTATTCTGTTTTTTGTATTATTTGTTATAGCGGCAACAGAAATACATCATCTGTGAAAATTTCAACTTTCTAGCGATCGTGGTTCATGAGATATAGCCTGGTGACACACAGACAGACGGACAGTTGTGTCTTAGAAATAGGGTCCCGTTTTTACGCTTTGGGTACGGAACCCTAAAAAACGACATTACAAACATTACTGTAGCATGGTACATACATCTGTTGTGTTGTAGCAACTACATTATATTCAACGCGACCATACCCGTACATTCAAGACTGAGTATTTAGGAGTGTAGTAGCTAAGGTTTATCAAGAAATTGAAGGTGAAGGAAATTTCTGTGTTGTATCTCGGCAACACCTGGGTTTTGTTCCGTTATTTCACATCCAGATATACTAGCATTAACACGTTCGCTGCCGTTATTACTGAAACAATTAAAAAAGCAATGTGCCTCGCGAGGCGAGTCCTTGGCAGTGAACCTGTTAAGGAATTATGAACCAATTATTAACTAGTATCTTATTGCAATATTTCTTGTTCGGTAACGATGAGTTGTATATTGAGCGAAGTAATTAATTCGAGGCATTTCGATTCCAATTATAATGGTCTTTGTCAAAGCTCCTTGAATACTAGGAAGTCTTTAGTTCTTCAGAAGCGGGCGACCGAATATTCTAGAATTAAAACAAAAGCTCCTAATCCAAAACCAATCAGTTAAAATTTTCCCACAATTTTGCTGAATTGTCACTACTCAGCTAAAAATAACCTAGAATTGACGTAAGAAAATGAAAAGCCGGATATAGAAACCACAACATCGTGCTTAAGACGTGTTTATTGTCTTAAGCACGATGTTGTGGAATTGTTGGGAAAATTTGAACTGATTGGTTTTGGATTAGGAGCTTTTGTTTTGTTTTTGTTGTTTGTGTATAAAGTGATGAAGTATGTTTGCCACTATGTTTGTAATACTATACTTGGCGTATTTATATAAATATGTTTGTTCCAATTCTCTATTACAAAATTAACTTTATTTCAATAGCAGCAATGTTCGTTTTAAATTACAAAGTTTCGGAAATATTTTGCCAAACATGTTAGCAAAGACATTATCTCTGAAAGTAATGGTCAAATTACTTTTTTTTTCACTGATAGAAAACTACACTATAGCTGAGTGTTTTTGCCTTTCCTGCGAGGTTGACCATGGAAATTGCATGTGAATCATAATAGAAAAATTAGGATATTGTTTTATACTGCGACAATACTTAATTTGGCAATGAAAACCTTTTTAAAAAAAACTACAAACGACTTCTAAAAAAACACTACTAAGTGAAAAATTACTTCATTTTCGAAATAATGAACAATTTGAGTAAGGTACTTATAAAGCATAAAGTTATGCCAGAATAGATTAACCAATTAACATAAAACTTGAATATAACCGGTGAAATTAGAGTGTGAATTGTGGGTGAATTGTACACATCTGCGAATTGTTCGACAAACATGACAATGTAGGCGATGTCAGAAGTAATAGTCAACTAATCTTACGTAGATCATAATAGACCGAAGAAACCTCGCCACAGGGTCGGCAATCTTCGGTAGCGGTCGTGTGCGAGACATTAAAAATGCCGTGTTTTTTACGTTGTGAACTCATATAAGCAAAAGTTTCAACGACCATATCTTTATTATTTATTCCTACAGATTTTGATAAGAAAAAAATATCATTTATATATTTTCAGGATTTATCACCGAAATAAGCTATAAAGGTTTGGGAAATCAACCACAAACCATTATCTTTAAAATCTTCCCTCCACAGATTATACAGATTAGAGATATTTATTGCTAACAGTTAATATTACAGTATCGTTCGAGAAATTCATTATCTGAGTTGAGTGTTTACCTACTCCACGTAATTAAACACAAAGGAATTTCACTAACATTATTAATACGTAATAAACATCTATTATAGTTGCTTTAAATTACGCTATTACCGGATTTATTAAGATTATGGGTAATGAGAAATGTTATAGAATTTTGTTAATATGTTGAGAATCCAGCGTAAAATAATGATAGCGACTTAATTCTACTCTATTGTAACACTGAACAGTATTTGTATATTCTGGTATTCATATTTATATCAAAAGTAGGTACCCTAACAGTAGGTATGGCTTAATACTTATATGTAGTATAGTAGTGCTGGGTGCATCGTCCTCACGTATATGAATTTATTAATGTTCGTACTTATGTAAATATTGTAAAAGACTTATTTTTTAAATGAGTATGTTAAGAGTTCCTTGTGCGTTCTTCTCCATAACAAGCTTCTTTTCCGAATGCACGGTAGAATAAATTTTTATTACTTGTGAATTTTAGTTGTTAACTTTCAAAAGTGCCACTTAGTGGTCTATTTGAAATAAATACATTTGGCTTATGACTTTGTATCTCAGGTTTCCCCAGTAAGCCAGTGTGTAGCCGTAATAACGGTGTTTTAGCATTTATTTTGAAAAAGGGATACATTGTTTTTCCCTTTCACGTGTGTCTTTCAGGTCCTTTATATGGGAAGCAGAACGTTACACAATATACTGAAATAACAACAAGTAAATAACGATTGTCGAAGACGTATTTACGTATATGTGTCAATTCAATCACATCAGTGACGTCTTTAAAGAGTTTCACCTTTTGTTAACAAGTTATAACAAAAAGATTTAATAAAATTAGCTTTTATTAAACTTATTTGAGTTTAATCTTGTTTAGGTTGTTTATTTTACTCTAGACGCTTATACGTGCACGTCTTTTTACATTGTTTTCACAATTATGTGTAATTTGCCAACAAAAATGATGGAAAAGAGTGTCCGTGGCATTTCTTACACTTGCTTCTCCATAGAGACCTACTGATTGATATGTTATTGTTTTTTTTTAATCAATGCTGAAAATGTTACTATGTAGGAGTTCGTAAAGCATTTTTGTATATTTGTTCCTCAAGTAGATTGGTCCTGATGTCCCTAGCTGAGCTGGTATACAGATTCGATGACATTATTTCCCTCCAACTTATTATTCGTCCTCTTCTACTTTCAGAACTGCTGTTTAATTCTAAATTTCAACTAACCAACGAACTCTACTCAAAGGCAGACCCGAAAATAAACTAGGACACAGTACCGAGCTGTAGATAGCAGCACTTTGACCACTGACGTCTCTCGGTACGTAATAAAAACGACTGATGTACACAGTTTGCCAACAAACATGTTGATGCTCCTTGTTTAATCACCTTTCAAACTTGCTACCCAAGTTAACCCTGGAACACTTAAACCAACCAGCCGCAACATAGTACTGGGGACTAAGCAACATAAGTGCTTTGTTTCTTGAATTTAAAGCTGAATTTAGAGTTCGTCAAGTTAGTGTTGGACTTAAAACCGGACTTGTTACTTTGTTAGTTAATGTTTTAGATGTGGTATAGGCAAAGTATGGTTTGTAACAAAAAAATGGAAACAAAAGAGTAAGAAGAAACTGAATTTTCTATTAAACATCCCGATGCGCGATGTCCAATAGAATAATATTATGATTACAGTAGCGCTACATACATATTCAATGCTCAGACCATAATTGAGGGCGATACTTCAAAATGTGCATGATGAAACGGTATCCAATACAAAATATTTTAACAGACCGCTCCAAATTTCAAATTTATGTGTGCCTAGTGGCCATAATTTATTCCAAACAATGGCGATCTCGAAATAATATCTAGCGGCTATAAAAACATCACACAATAGCCTGCGGACGGGTGTGAACTAAGTCCCAAACAAAGTTGCACGTATTAAATAAAGCGTTGATGTATGGCCAGCGTGATTAACCCTCGAATTTCGGCACGGCATTACGGCAGTTACAGACGTCGCCAGAACTTTTCTTTAGGTGATAAACGTTCTCGCAAATTGCCCACATTTATTCGATGCTCCAGGAAACCGCTGCTAATGTGGACCGAGAGAAATTCCTCTTTGTGAAACACCATACCTCTTTATACACCATGTTGAGTTGTCGACGTATTCATTCATCCAACATTGAACTTTACTGAACACTCGTTGCAAATGAATTGAGTCGAAATTGCGCTTTAAAATCGTTTTATGGTTCAACGCGTGATTATCGGGCAATGTTTCCGTGGAATTAATTTAATTTCAATTATAATTATCGCGTGAACGATATGCTGTCGTTGTGGTGTGCGCACTGTTATGGCGTGTTAATTGATTGTTTTAAGTGCTTTGATGGGCTGCCACAGAGATCTGTAATATCATTTCAACCATTTATGAAATATATTTGCTCCTGTATTACTGGTGTTTTGTCTATGTAGCTTTAATTATGCACACATTACTATAGTGTAAAGACAATTCAGCTATACACTAACATTTTGTTCTACACGAATTGTACGAATATTCTATACTCACCTAAACTGATTTTAGTAGAAAACTGTAAAATTAAATGAAGCTCACAAACAGCTACAAAGTAAAAAATATGTCAAGCATTACGTTCCTGAATTTGCTAAGACTTAGAGGATGATTAAAGAAATGACGTTGCTAAATTAAGACAAGTAAATTTTAATCCTGTTTGATCAATTTTCAAATGATAAAAACCGGATGAAACTGAAAAACCAACATACATAGCTGTGTACAGTCGTAATATTTGTACTTACATACAATATTCTCTGATGGACGTTGATTAACTGCGGTAAACCGCTTTCATACCAAAGCGTGAACAAATACAGACCGGTATGTACACAGGGTTAAATCTCACTGGACGCGGAATCGAAATTGACTTAGTAAAGAAAATAATAAAATATTATTGTAAATACCTGTAAATACTTTCATTTAGTTTTGTTATTTTAATCCGATAACGGGTTTAGTAATTAGTAATGGCATCATCCAAATATTAAAAACATATTTTTTTTTATTATTGATAAGCTCGCGTTTGATTACTTTCTTATCTGATGGTAAGCAATGGCTTGGTCGGCGATTTAGCACGCTTGCTTAAAAGAAACCAATTCATGCCATTCCATTCTTAAAAACCACTGGGATTGTTAACCTAACACTATTTATTTCTAAAATAGATATTTTGTGTGTAATACAAAAAATACTTGTAATCTATAAAAATCTTGTTAATTTAATTAAATAGCCTGCATAATCGCAGTCTACCTTTTTTCTTGTGGCAATTCTCATGGACATCTTCCGCCCGGAAATATTTTTGTCAAAACAACTACAACACATACGGGTTGCGCAGTCACTGCCATGCACTCATGCAGGCAATGTGAAAGGAACTCTAGGATTCCCAGAGGAACACTCACTGGTGGTTCCTATGCTCCACATTTGGTACGTCTCAAGGGAAGCAAACAGCTCAGTATCACAGAATAAACACATATGTACAGGAGGCTGACTCTACACTAAAAGCGAAAATAAGCGCACGCACACATTGACGCGTTCGTACGGCGATCTCAAACTGTCAAAATACTCCCACTGACTGGTGCGATGCGTCAATTTGACTCCGAAGCGATGAATATTTTTCTTAAAAATTGTTACATGGATAAATTAACTATCTGTGTGCATATAAAACGAATGCGTTTGCACTCGTTGTGCGTGAGGTTTGTCTATGTTCCATAATACCTTCAGGTACACCTATTCATTTTGTGGTTGTAACTAGATACCTAATAATTCTAGGCCCATTTTGTTCGACATTTATCTTCGATATAGGTCAAGGCTTTTATACTGGATTAGCCAGGTAGAATAGCGATCTGTTTTCGGCCGTTAAAGATTATCTTTTTTTTCGGTAATATAAAAATACCTTGTATTCTACCAACAAATAAGATTATTCTGGAAATCTGAGATTAATTTATTCTTTGGTATTAAGATTAGGTTCCTAAGCTGATTTAACAGATTACGTAATTCAAATTTTGAATAGTAGGTACAATAATTTTAATATCTAAAGGTATTAAAATTGAACTATAACTTTGACGTTAAAAGGATGTCTGTTAGAGAGTGCCTTGTTGCCTGCCTATCCACCTACCAGAACTGTATATAAAGCTTAAATAAATAAAAATACTACGTGATATCCTCAGGGGGTCTCAGTTCAATGCTCGACGACCTCAGTTGAGCAAGAGGAAGGAAGAGTGAGTCTTAAAATGAACATGGACAAAACCAAGGTCATGGTGAATGCCCATTTAACACCCACTCCTATCAAGATCGGAGACTCTACACTCGAAGTTGTAGACGATTATGTCTGCCTTAGACAAACGGTTCAGTTGGGTAGGTCTAAATTCGAGAAAGAGGTCAACCGTTGAATCCGACTCGGCTATGCGACATTCGGGAAGTTGCGCGGTATCTTCTCGTCCAATTTACCGCAGTGTCTCAAAACAAAAGTCTATGACCAGTGTGTGTTACCAGTGATCACTGATGGGACCGAGACGTGGTCGCTCACAATGGGCCTTATGAGGAAGCTTAAAGTCACCCATTGGGCAATGGAGAGAGCTATGCTCGGAGTTTCCTTGCGTGATCGCATTAGAAATGAGGTTACCGACATAGCCCGAATTGCTTGCAGAACGGATGGGCGATGGGACCGAAAGGTTCTGGAATGGCGACCGTGAACCGGCAGACGATGCGTTGGAAGGCCTCCCACTAGTTGGACCGAGGACTTGGTAAAAGTGGCGGGAATGCGCTGGATGCGAGACGCACGGGATCGGTCAATGTGTCGATGCCTGGGGGAGGCCTATGTCCAGCAGTGGACGTCTTTCGGCTGAAATAAATGATGATGATGATGACGTGAATTCCAAATACACTTACCAAGCAGAAAGATTGAATCCTTTTAGAAAAAAAACTTCCGCTATATTTATTGCATGAATCACTTTCTTACTCACTTTTATATTTTAAATCCAGAAAATCTTATTACCATAAGACGAATACCAACATATATAAATCTTAAGACGCAATAAGCGATCGCAATCTCACATGCTATAAAATAAGCGAAGTAATCAACTATCGAATATTCCTCAAGTCACCGGTACCACCGCGCGTGTCGGGACGCCGTAGAAATTTGCAATTTTTCCCCGCGCAAAATCTATTCCGGTGAAAAATGCATCGGGGGCTGCTTTTGTCTTCTCACGGAAAAAGTCACGTTCTATAGACAGTGATGGTTACCGAACGGTTATCGAGTAGCTACTGCACGTAGACGTTAGGAAACTGGAACGTTCAAGCATAAAATTTGAATACTTAAACCAACCTTATCACCTATTATAGCTGGTTTAATGTTTGGCTTAACTCGTGCTCAGATATGGTTGAAAATGTAAGCTATATAACATTTTTGAGGCAATGAGTAATTTAAAAGTTGAAGTAGTGATGTGGTAGTGTGTGGTGTGGTATGTGTGTGTGGTGTGTGAACTTTTATGGCGAAAATCTCAGCACACCAGGACGAAAAACAAAAAAAAAAAACTGTCATTTATCTTCACATACTCTAAAATCGGTGAAAGAAACAATCGCGAGGAAACCCAAATATCCTAGAGCCAAAATTCAAAGACATGACATGTGTCATCCACCAACACGCTCTGGGCCTGCATCCCAGTAGAATAAACGTAAAGGCTGATAATGTACGAATGTGTCCACATAATATCTCGCGTGTTTTAACTATAGGTACGCAGTATACAAACGGAGATCGTAATCATCAAACCCCATTATTAACGTGTGTGTCAAAGGAATTTACACGTGCGAAAATCCTTGGAATACCATAGTGAGTTAAATCTCGGTGTTCCTGAATAGAAACAGATATCATTCAATGGCACTATATGTACGAGGCTTTACAGCTGAACTCACTGAAGCGAGCAATATCTCATGACACACATGAAAATGCACGGTCAATTGTTTTATGAAATGATTTCATGAGTTTCAATTTTACACAAATATTTACGCGTTGGTTTCAGGCTTTCCGACCATCCCTTTTACCGTTAAAATAAAACAATTGTATTGAAAATGTTTGTCTGTGTTTCAACAAGGCAGCTCTAAGTTCGCTAAATCTGTGGCGTGACCATTCACAAAGGCATTCCGGAGACAACCCATCCTACGCGGATTATGTTTCTCCGTTTCCAATAGAACAAAAGAATGCTTCAGAAGTTTTGATGCCACGCTTTTCAGATATTTCCAATATCATATTAAATTTGAACATGTATTAAAGTGAATATGATATTTTTATTAAATTCTTGTGCTCCAGATTCCAAAATATTACCTTTATGATTCTACGGAAGTTTAAATTGAAAGGTTGCGTACAATGATAACAGAAGCTTTTTATTTTTACGTCTGTTTCACTGGTATCATGGATTGCGTTCATGAATTCAATTTAAAACTGAATTCATTTAATTCCGATAAACGAAAAGGTAACCTTTATACAAAATTAAATAATTGAAGATTATGAGTTTGTTGGAGCATGATAGAAATAGCGCCCTATTATCGTAAACTACTCGGGGTCTCATAATCGCTCACTTTACGAGGAACAGGATATTGAGCTGCCCAACTTTTGCGTCAACAAAGCAGTTTGATGTAGTTGAACCCAGACAAGCAGAGGCTCCAATATTTATGACAACTTCCCGCTTGAATACAAACATAAAGTTCAAAACTAGCTTAACCCTTTGGGAGAACTCTCATCTAGCCGGAAATCCGAACAATTTGGTAGGAATTGAACAGTTCTGTTTCAGTCTCTATGTTCCAGTCACTTATATAGCCCCTTCAAGCCTGACTCAGCATCTTATGCAATGTTTAGAATATAATTTATTTGGTATCTAACTCATCAATGGAATAATGATTTTTACACGCACTGTTGGAGTGTCCGGTATATTGGTTGTAGCAGGTATCAATTCTGCGTCCGTTCTTAGCTTTAAGTTTTATATATATATATATATGTCAGTAGCGCTTGTGTCTTTGTACTTAATACACTGCTATTAAAATAATTCATATTTTCCTCTTTTATTTTGCTACATATCCTGTTAGTCCTGTACAGACACTAAAAATATTTTTCTTCTTTATTTTACGTCGACTATTAGTATATTACCAAACAATGCCTTCCCCATGTTTTCTCGCATAATTTCGAATTCCATACCGATTTTTATTTTCTTTCAGTCGATTCGAATGCATTGCATCTTCATCTTCACGCCTGTAATAAATAGATTCTAAAGTTAAAAAAATACGTTGTGTAATCATATCTAATAAATAGACATACCAAAATTGTTCCAACGCCAAATAAATTACTTAGTGAAAAAATATACATACTCGTCATCCATTCGTAGTATGTCTCTCAATTCACGATCAATGTGTTTATGGTTTTTTCTCAAATACGCTCTTCTTTCGTCGTCGGAATAATCAGCAAATTGATTTGGTAGAACTTTTTGCAGTGTGTCTGCATGAGAATTTATACCATTTATGTATCTCAAAGTCTGTACAAAATTTTCAAATCTCTGATTGTAATCAAATTCACTCTTGAATTTTCTTTTACATTGTTTTGCAAAGTCTTTATAAAGAGTGGGCGCATTTTTCAATTCGAACACAAAGCTAGTGTCCCTCGCCGAGCAAATGGGTAACATAGGATTTAATAATATTACCGCCAGAACGTAATACCTCTCCATTGCACATAATAAAATAATCTTTAGCAACGTTGTGTCAATCTGTTATGATTCAGTGACTGCAGCAACAAGATTGCGTCGCTTATTCGAGTCAAAGCGTATGCGTGAAATTTCAATAAAAACACAATCTGCGAGTCTTATCTGCGAATGTCATCATGAAGAGTTGAGGCAGTCGTAAAAACTATGGCTGAATGTGGGGAGTTTCTTTTGTGATGTCATAATTACCATGATAACACGCCTACGGCTCCGTAGTTCGACCCTTTCCTTGTCGTGAACCCGCTGGCCGGCTGCGAGCGACCTGCACACGCCCACAAAACCCCGGGATTACTTGGCATTTTAATATATTTATCGAGATTCAAGACTACCATGTAGATGTGAGATAAGTTTATCATTTGGGCTTTATTTGTCTGTGAAAATAGCACGACCGTCTACCTTTTTGGTCTCATGAAAACGTAGTTGCATACAAACTATAAAATTTAAAAAATATAAGTATTCAAATGTTTTTTGTTCTGATGTTTACAACACTAAACAAAAATAAACGAGCAAAACGGAACACTAAAATTGGACGGTCAGGAACATTGCTCTATCGCTATAACATATCCCTACAAAAGGGCGAATTCAATGTTATGGACGCAATTTATTCCACACCAAGATTCGATCCCAATGACACTCAGGCATTCGCATTTGTAAAAGTCAATGAAATATCTCAAAGGCAATAGAAACGTACCCATCCGTTTGTTCCGTCGTTGGTGGCTCACAGCGAGGGATATTCGCCAAATAAATGGATATAAATGTATCGTCGTAAAGAGACTGAACTTACTCGACTGTGACCGGAATACGCCTTCGAAAATAGTGTAATATGAAATTCAAACCGCGCGATTTATAACATGGTTATTATTTTGAATTCCGGTTCAGTATTTTTGCTTTCAAATAAAAACAGAACGATTGCAGATGTCTTTAAAGGCAAACATATTTGAACTATAATTCTAGCAACCTTTGTCTGTACACACACATATAATTGCCATTTCTTTGCAATAAAAGCATACCCATTCTACATAAATTCTGCTAATCTCAAATACATTCACCGACATGCTATCGCTCCAATGTTCAAAGAATCGTCTCAATGACGATCCTCACAACGAAAGTCCTTCGAACAAAGTTCCAATCAAATTCGCATATCGCCAAAAATGCGAAGCCGAATACCTTTTGAAAGACATTAGGTTTTACGAGACGCTGAAACAGCTCTGTAAGTGCAGTTTTGGCGGGTCAGTGTGACTAGTGACCAGTTAATGGTCTGTGGGTACCTCCTTTTTCTTGTACCTGAGGGAGGACACCTACCTTTCGATTTTCGGTTCGAGTCCTCGTTACGTCGCATCACGTCTCCTCTTTTAACAGAGCGCTAAGAACTGTTGACTTTACTAAATATACGGAGACTGTGCTACGTGTTTAAATGTTTTATTTGAATGTTAGGGTGGAAGATTGTTTGAATTATAATGAAGTGCTGCATTCCGCGTCGCATGAAATGTTTGCTGTTAGTTTTATAGGTTTAAAATAACTGGTAACTGTTTTAACTTTGGCATTTCATTCAGTATAAAATTATCATACGTCAACATTTTCATTTAGTTGCCGAACATTGTAATATTAAATATGCAACGGCAATATTAACTTCCAGTCATTGAAATTGATAATTCGAAGTTCAGAACTTGTAAACTGTATTTTAATTTAGCTCTTAACTCTATTGGGAATTTGTCCTAATTCAGAAATCGAGATTACAGTTTTTAAAACTACAATGTTTTTTTTCAAAGACTGGAACAAAATTTGTCTATTTCTAGTTCCCTTCGACTCAAGAACATCTCAATAAACCAACGAGCTGATAGCAATAAACAAGTTAGCGGAGGTCGAAGCTTATCACCGTCTTGTATAAAACATTATTTTTATGGGTCCTTGCAAAATGGAAGTTGAATTACGAATTCTGGCTGCGGCGGAGGAACATTTACAAGATCTTTAGGTGGAACTTTGCTCGTTATCTAAAGAGTATCCCGGGAGCGACTTACATGTCTTACCTAAGGTTCAAGGAGATCGCTCTTGGCCAAGATTAAAATCAGAGGCCGAGACGGAAACCGATACCATTATTCTTGAGAAAACTCCAGTTATAAAGGTTTAATTAGGTCATAATAAAATGTCTGAAAAAGTGTAAAAATATATCCTCTTTTGAGAGTCAGTACTTAAGATCATTGTAGGCTGTTATTATCAGTCAATGGTGTGTTTTCTCATTGTAAAGTAAAACAGTTTAAGCGACATCAAATCAATATTTGAAACGAAAATTATCGCAAAGTATGTCTCATTAATTTTGCGATAATTTTCGTTTTTTTTTAAATTATAATTATGTTTTTATATTAACGGCTGTGATTGGATAAACAAACTTTCAACAGTCAATCGTACCACTTAACTTGCATTTAATTTGTAAAGCGTCAATAACTGATTTCCAGAAGACGGAGGTTAGCCGATTACAAAAAAAATAACTAGTCATCATCCCGACGGGAAAAAAGGGGTGTTATAAATTTGACGTGTGTACCTGTGTGTTTGTGTATCTGTCTGTGGAATCATAGCTCCTAAATGAATGAATCGATTTTGATTTAATTTTTCGTTTGAAAGATGAGTTTATCGAGTGTTCTTAGCTATGTTTGATGAAATCGGTTCAGTCGTTCTAAAGTTATGGGCATTTTACTGTTTGAATCGGGCAGATTTCGCAAGATATCGTGTCATAATTACGTGTTCAATAGATTGTCGATCGGAGCATGTCTACTACTAGATAAATTATGTAGTATGAAATAAAAATGTGTCGAGGGTTGTTAAATTTTGAGATTTTACTTGTTATTTGGTTTGTGCTAGTAAAGTATTTATGGCCATTTGATGCAGATAAGAGGTTTTTTTTTCGACTAATAAGAAACTTCAAATAGAAAGGTTTTTAGCTTGTCATCCAAACAAAACGTGTATGCAAAATTTAATCTTAATTGGCTGAGGAGAACTGCTTTAAAATTCAGTTGCAAGATTTGACCCGAACACATTCATACCATACACATTTTGAAAGTAAATAAAAAGCTTGTAAAAATATGTGTTTTTTACAAAGATATACCAATATAGAGACTAATAAAAAACAGCATAAATAAAACCAGAAAATCCAAATCGGAATATAAAAGAGCCAAGACCGAATCTTCCCATTCGGTGGTCAATCCTTATACAGTCGCAGTCCGAACAAAGATCGCCAAATATTAGAGAGTACCTTACCTTTCGAAAATCAATAGACGGGAAGGAGCGCAATCTATCGTTTTGTCGACGGCCGCTATCTACCGTCGAGGACATGAAAGATGCGGGGTGAAACTGCCTCAGAAACTTTGTATTGGATTCTTACCTACCTATTGATTCGTAAATTGCGAATGTTTCTTGTTATTAGGGAATTGTGAGTTGAATAAGAGTTTTGGATTAATTTTTTATATAGGGTGGAAATTTTCGTCGGTTTTCTTTTTTGAAGGCAGGACGAAACTAACAAAATTAATATTAATTAGTCCAGCTCGGACTTAAACAGCTGCAACTAATTCCTCCTAGCCGTAATGGAATTCCCTGCCGGATCTCGGAGACTGTATTTCCTGATAGCTACAACCAGGGAGTCTTTAAACCTAAAGACTTAAAGCTTACCATCAGGTAGTAGTCAAGCGTGAACCTATCAATAAAAAATAAAAGAAACGGTGGAAGTAATGGGACGCCCCCTTTTGCCCAGTAGTGGGATGAAACGCTAATTTCAGCTTAGTAACCAGTAACTAAGCTGAAATTGGCGTGGCGTTGATTTTTGATGAGAGACTGCAGTTATCCTTGCAAACATGGAAAATAAAGGCCCAAGAATACAAAAAGCAGAAGCGTGGGGCTGCTACGACGGCGCAGCAGACCGTAGCGAGCCGCTACGCCGTAGCAACAGTGTAGTACTCATAAAGCTTTATACTATTTTTTAGATAATCAATAGGTATAAAATGGTTCATTTTAAGGCACAGTATAAAATAAAATGGTAGCATAATTAGCTACATCTATAATAAAAAGTGACCAAGTGCGAGTCGGACTCGCGCACGAAGTGTACGGAACACTACCATTATCGCAAAAAACGGCAAAAAAAACATGTTTTTTGTATGGGAGCCCTACTTAAATATTTATTTTATTCTGTTTTTTGTATTATTTGTTATAGCGGCAACAGAAATACATCATCTGTGAAAATTTCAACTTTCTAGCGATCGTGGTTCATGAGATACAGCCTGGTGACACACAGACAGACGGACAGTTGTGTCTTAGAAATAGGGTCCCGTTTTTACCCTTTGGGTACGGAACCCTAAAAAACGACATTACAAACATTACTGTAGCATGGTACATACATCTGTTGTGTTGTAGCAACTACATTATATTCAACGCGACCATACCCGTACATTCAAGACTGAGTATTTAGGAGTGTAGTAGCTAAGGTTTATCAAGAAATTGAAGGTGAAGGAAATTTCTGTGTTGTATCTCGGCAACACCTGGGTTTTGTTCCGTTATTTCACATCCAGATATACTAGCATTAACACGTTCGCTGCCGTTATTACTGAAACAATTAAAAAGGCAATGTGCCTCGCGAGGCGAGTCCTTGGCAGTGAACCTGTTAAGGAATTATGAACCAATTATTAACTAGTATCTTATTGAAATATTTCTTGTTCGGTAACGATGAGTTGTATATTGAGCGAAGTAATTAATTCGAGGCATTTCGATTCCAATTATAATGGTCTTTGTCAAAGCTCCTTGAATACTAGGAAGTCTTTAGTTCTTCAGAAGCGGGCGACCGAATATTCTAGAATCCACGTCTTAAGCACGATGTTGTGGTTTCTATATCCGGCTTTTCATTTTCTTACGTCAATTCTAGGTTATTTTTAGCTGAGTAGTGACAATTTAGCAAAATTGTGGGAAAATTTGAACTGATTGGTTTTGGATTAGGAGCTTTTGTTTTGTTTTTGTTGTTTGTGTATAAAGTGATGAAGTATGTTTGCCACTGTGTTTGTAATACTATACTTGGCGTATTTATATAAATATGTTTGTTCCAATTCTCTATTACAAAATTGACTTTATTTCAATAGCAGCAATGTTCGTTTTAAATTACAAAATTTTGCCAAACATGTTAGCATAAAACATTATCTCTGAAAGTAATGGTCAAATTACTTTTTTTTGTCACTGATAGAAAACTACACTATAGCTGAGTGTTTTTGCCTTTCCTGCGAGGTTGACCATGGAAATTGCATGTGAATCATAATAGAAAAATTAGGATATTGTTTTATACTGCGACAATACTTAATTTGGCAATGAAAACCTTTTTAAAAAAAACTACAAACGACTTCTAAAAAAACACTACTAAGTGAAAAATTACTTCATTTTCGAAATAATGAACAATTTGAGTAAGGTACTTATAAAGCATAAAGTTATGCCAGAATAGATTAACCAATTAACATAAAACTTGAACATAACCGGTGAAATTAGAGTGTGAATTGTGGGTGAATTGTACACATCTGCGAATTGTTCGACAAACATGACAATGTAGGCGATGTCAGAAGTAATAGTCAACTAATCTTACGTAGATCATAATAGACCGAAGAAACCTCGCCACAGGGTCGGCAATCTTCGGTAGCGGTCGTGTGCGAGACATTAAAAATGCCGTGTTTTTTACGTTGTGAACTCATATAAGCAAAAGTTTCAAAGACCATATCTTTATTATTTATTCCTACAGATTTTGATAAGAAAAAAATATCATGTATATATTTTCAGGATTTATCACCGAAATAAGCTATAAAGGTTTGGGAAATCAACCACAAACCATTATCTTTAAAATCTTCCCTCCACAGATTATACAGATTAGAGATATTTATTGCTAACAGTTAATATTACAGTATCGTTCGAGAAATTCATTATCTGAGTTGAGTGTTTACCTACTCCACGTAATTAAACACAAAGGAATTTCACTAACATTATTAATATGTAATAAACATCTATTATAGTTGCTTTAAATTACGCTATTACCGGATTTATTAAGATTATGGGTAATGAGAAATGTTATAGAATTTTGTTAATATGTTGAGAATCCAGCGTAAAATAATGATAGCGACTTAATTCTACTCTATTGTAACACTGAACAGTATTTGTATATTCTGGTATTCATATTTATATCAAAAGTAGGTACCCTAACAGTAGGTATGGCTTAATACTTATATGTAGTACAGTAGTGCTGGGTGCATCGTCCTCACGTATATGAATTTATTAATGTTCGTACTTATGTAAATATTGTAAAAGACCTATTTTTTAAATGAGTATGTTAAGAGTTCCTTGTGCGTTCTTCTCCATAACAAGCTTCTTTTCCGAATGCACGGTAGAATAAATTTTTATTACTTGTGAATTTTAGTTGTTAACTTTCAAAAGTGCCACTTAGTGGTCTATTTGAAATAAATACATTTGGCTTATGACTTTGTATCTCAGGTTTCCCCAGTAAGCCGGTGTGTAGCCGTAATAACGGTGTTTTAGCATTTATTTTGAAAAAGGGATACATTGTTTTTCCCTTTCACGTGTGTCTTTCAGGTCCTTTATATGGGAAGCAGAACATTACACAATATACTGAAATAACAACAAGTAAATAACGATTGTCGAAGACGTATTTACGTATATGTGTCAATTCAATCACATCAGTGACGTCTTTAAAGAGTTTCACCTTTTGCTAACAAGTTATAACAAAAAGATTTAATAAAATTAGCTTTTATTAAACTTATTTGAGTTTAATCTTGTTTAGGTTGTTTATTTTACTCTAGACGCTTATACGTGCACGTCTTTTTACATTGTTTTCACAATTATGTGTAATTTGCCAACAAAAATGATGGAAAAGAGTGTCCGTGGCATTTCTTACACTTGCTTCTCCATAGAGACCTACTGATTGATATGTTATTGTTTTTTTTTAATCAATGCTGAAAATGTTACTATGTAGGAGTTCGTAAAGCATTTTTGTATATTTGTTCCTCAAGTAGATTGGTCCTGATGTCCCTAGCTGAGCTGGTATACAGATTAGATGACATTATTTCCCTCCAACTTATTATTCGTCCTCTTCTACTTTCAGAACTGCTGTTTAATTCTAAATTTCAACTAACCAACGAACTCTACTCAAAGGCAGACCCGAAAATAAACTAGGACACAGTACCGAGCTGTAGATAGCAGCACTTTGACCACTGACGTCTCTCGGTACGTAATAAAAACGACTGATGTACACAGTTTGCCAACAAACATGTTGATGCTCCTTGTTTAATCACCTTTCAAACTTGCTACCCAAGTTAACCCTGGAACACTTAAACCAACCAGCCGCAACATAGTACTGGGAACTAAGCAACATAAGTGCTTTGTTTCTTGAATTTAAAGCTGAATTTAGAGTTCGTCAAGTTAGTGTTGGACTTAAAACCGGACTTGTTACTTTGTTAGTTAATGTTTAAGATGTGGTATAGGCAAAGTATGGTTTGTAACAAAAAAATGGAAACAAAAGAGTAAGAAGAAACTGAATTTTCTATTAAACATCCCGATGCGCGATGTCCAATAGAATAATATTATGATTACAGTAGCGCTACATACATATTCAATGCTCAGACCATAATTGAGGGCGATACTTCAAAATGTGCATGATGAAACGGTATCCAATACAAAATATTTTAACAGACCGCTCCAAATTTCAAATTTATGTGTGCCTAGTGGCCATAATTTATTCCAAACAATGGCGATCTCGAAATAATATCTAGCGGCTATAAAAACATCACACAATAGCCTGCGGACGGGTGTGAACTAAGTCCCAAACAAAGTTGCACGTATTAAATAAAGCGTTGATGTATGGCCAGCGTGATTAACCCTCGAATTTCGGCACGGCATTACGGCAGTTACAGACGTCGCCAGAACTTTTCTTTAGGTGATAAACGTTCTCGCAAATTGCCCACATTTATTCGATGCTCCAGGAAACCGCTGCTAATGTGGACCGAGAGAAATTCCTCTTTGTGAAACACCATACCTCTTTATACACCATGTTGAGTTGTCGACGTATTCATTCATCCAACATTGAACTTTACTGAACACTCGTTGCAAATGAATTGAGTCGAAATTGCGCTTTAAAATCGTTTTATGGTTCAACGCGTGATTATCGGGCAATGTTTCCGTGGAATTAATTTAATTTCAATTATAATTATCGCGTGAACGATATGCTGTCGTTGTGGTGTGCGCACTGTTATGGCGTGTTAATTGATTGTTTTAAGTGCTTTGATGGGCTGCCACAGAGATCTGTAATATCATTTCAACCAATTATGAAATATATTTGCTCCTGTATTACTGGTGTTTTGTCTATGTAGCTTTAATTATGCACACATTACTATAGTGTAAAGACAATTCAGCTATACACTTGCATTTTGTTCTACACGAATTGTACGAATATTCTACTCACCTAAACTGATTTTAGTAGAAAACTGTAAAATTAAATGAAGCTCACACACAGCTACAAAGTAAAAAATATGTCAAGCAATACGTTCCTGAATTTGCTTAGACTTAGAGGATGATTAAAGAAATGACGTTGCTAAATTAAGACAAGTAAATTTCAATCCTGTTCGATCAATTTTCAAATGATAAGAACCGGATGAAGCTGAAAAACCAACATACATAGCTGTGTACAGTCGTAATATTTGTACTTACATACAATATTCTCTGATGGACGTTGATTAACTGCGGTAAACCGCTTTCATACCAACACGTGAACAAATACAGACCGGTATATACACAGGGTTAAATTTCAAATAGGTAACTCACTGGAAGCGGAATCGAAATTGACTTAGTAAAGAAAATAATAAATATACCAGGTATGTTGTAAATACCTGTAAATACTTTCATTTCATTTTGTTATTTTAATCCGATAATTGGTTTAGTAATGGCATCATCCAAATATTAAAAACATTTTTTTTATTATTGATAGGCTCGCGTCTTATCATTTTCTTATCTGATGGTAAGAAATGACATGGTCGACGATTTGGCACGCTTGCCTATAAGGAACCAATTCATGCCATATCATTCTTAAAAACCACTGGGATTGTTAACCTAACACTATTTATTTCTATAATAGGTATTTTGTGTGTAATACAAAAAATACTTGTAATCTATAAAAATCTTGTTAATTTAATTAAATAGCCTGCATAATCGCTGTCTACCTTTTTTCTTGTGGCAATTCTCATGGACATCTTCCGCCCGGAAATATTTTTGTCAAAACAACTACAACACATACGGGTTGCGCAGTCACTGCCATGCACTCATGCAGGCAATGTGAAAGGAACTCTAGGATTCCCAGAGGAACAATCACTGGTGGTTCCTAAGCTCCGCATTTGGTACGTCTCAAGGGAAGCAAACAACGCAGTACCACAGAATAAACACATATGTACAGGAGGCTGACTCCATACTAAAAGCGAAAATAAGCACACGTGCACATTGACGCGTACGTACGGCGATCTCGAACTGTCAAAATACTCCCACTGACTGGCGCGATCCATCAATTTGACTCCGAAGCGATAAATATTTTTCATAAAAATTGTTACATGGATAAATTAACTATCTGTGTGCATATAAAACGAATGCGATTGCACTCGCTGTGCGTGAGGTTTGTCTATGTTCCATAATACCTTCTGTATCTATTCATTCTGTGGTTGTAACTAGATACCTAATAATTCTAGGCCCATTTTGTTCGACATTTATCTTCGATGTAGGTCAAGGCTTTTATACTGGATTAGCCAGGTAGAATAGCGATCTGTTTTCGGCCGTTAAAGATTATCTTTTTTTTCGGTAATATAAAAATACCTTGTATTCTACCAACAAATAAGATTATTCTGGAAATCTGAGATTAATTTATTCTTTGGTATTAAGATTAGGTGCCTAAGCTGATTTAACAGATTACGTAATTCAAATTTTGAATAGTAGGTACAATAATTTTAATATCTAAAGGTATTCAAATTGAACTATAACTTTGACGTTAAAAGGATGTCTGTTAGAGAGTGCCTTGTTGCCTGCCTATCCACCTACCAGAACTGTATATAAAGCTTAAATAAATAAAAATACTACGTGATATCCTCAGGGGGTCTCAGTTCAATGCTCGACGACCTCAGTTGAGCAAGAGGAAGGAAGAGTGGGTCTTAAAATGAACATGGACAAAACCAAGGTCATGGTGAATGCCCATTTAACACCCACTCCTATCAAGATCGGAGACTCTACACTCGAAGCTGTAGACGATTATGTCTGCCTTAGACAAACGGTTCAGTTGGGTAGGTCTAAATTCGAGAAAGAGGTCAACCGTTGAATCCGACTCGGCTATGCGACATTCGGGAAGTTGCGCGGTATCTTCTCGTCCAATTTACCGCAGTGTCTCAAAACAAAAGTCTATGACCAGTGTGTGTTACCAGTGATCACTGATGGGACCGAGACGTGGTCGCTCACAATGGGCCTTATGAGGAAGCTTAAAGTCACCCATTGGGCAATGGAGAGAGCTATGCTCGGAGTTTCCTTGCGTGATCGCATTAGAAATGAGGTTACCGACATAGCCCGAATTGCTTGCAGAACGGATGGGCGATGGGACCGAAAGGTACTGGAATGGCGACCGTGAACCGGCAGACGATGCGTTGGAAGGCCTCTTACTAGTTGGACCGAGGACTTGGTAAAAGTGGCGGGAATGCGCTGAATGCGAGACGCACGGGATCGGTCAATGTGTCGATGCCTGGGGGAGGCCTATGTCCAGCAGTGGACGTCTTTCGGCTGAAATAAATGATGATGATGATGACGTGAATTCCAAATACACTTACCAAGCAGAAAGATTGAATCCTTTTAGAAAAAAAACTTCCGCTATATTTATTGCATGAATCACTTTCTTACTCACTTTTATATTTTAAATCCAGAAAATCTTATTACCATAAGACGAATACCAACATATATAAATCTTAAGACGCAATAAGCGATCGCAATCTCACATGCTATAAAATAAGCGAAGTAATCAACTATCGAATATTCCTCAAGTCACCGGTACCACCGCGCGTGTCGGGACGCCGTAGAAATTTGCAATTTTTCCCCGCGCAAAATCTATTCCGGTGAAAAATGCATCGGGGGCTGCTTTTGTCTTCTCACGGAAAAAGTCACGTTCTATAGACAGTGATGGTTACCGAACGGTTATCAAGTAGCTACTGCACGTAGACGTTAGGAAACTGGAACGTTCAAGCATAAAATTTGAATACTTAAACCAACCTTATCACCTATTATAGCTGGTTTAATGTTTGGCTTAACTCGTGCTCAGATATGGTTGAAAATTTAAGCTATATAACATTTTTGAGGCAATGAGTAATTTAAAAGTTGAAGTAGTGATGTGGTAGTGTGTGGTGTGGTATGTGTGTGTGGTGTGTGAACTTTTATGGCGAAAATCTCAGCACACCAGGACGAAAAACAAAAAAAAACTGTCATTTATCTTCACATACTCTAAAATCGGTGAAAGAAACAATCGCGAGGAAACCCAAATATCCTAGAGCCAAAATTCAAAGACATGACATGTGTCATCCACCAACACGCTCTGGGCCTGCATCACAGTAGAATGAACGTAAAGGCTGATAATGTACGAATGTGTCCACATAATATCTCGCGTGTTTTAACTATAGGTACGCAGTATACAAACGGAGATCGTAATCATCAAACCCCATTATTAACGTGTGTGTCAAAGGAATTTACACGTGCGAAAATCCTTGGAATACCATAGTGAGTTAAATCTCGGTGTTCCTGAATAGAAACAAATATCATTCAATGGCACTATATGTACGAGGCTTTACAGCTGAACTCACTGAAGCGAGCAATATCTCATGACACACATGAAAATGCACGGTCAATTGTTTTATGAAATGATTTCATGAGTTTCAATTTTACACAAATATTTACGCGTTGGTTTCAGGCTTTCCGACCATCCCTTTTACCGTTAAAATAAAACAATTGTATTGAAAATGTTTGTCTGTGTTTCAACAAGGCAGCTCTAAGTTCGCTAAATCTGTGGCGTGACCATTCACAAAGGCATTCCGGAGACAACCCATCCTACGCGGATTATGTTTCTCCGTTTCCAATAGAACAAAAGAATGCTTCAGAAGTTTTGATGCCACGCTTTTCAGATATTTCCAATATCATATTAAATTTGAACATATATTAAAGTGAATATGATATTTTTATTAAATTCTTGTGCTCCAGATTCCAAAATATTACCTTTATGATTCTACGGAAGTTTAAATTGAAAGGTTGCATACAATGATAACAGAAGCATTTTATTTTTACGTCTGTTTCACTGGTATCATGGATTGCGTTCATGAATTCAATTTAAAACTGAATTCATTTAATTCCGATAAACGAAAAGGTAACCTTTATATAAAATTAAATAATTGAAGATTATGAGTTTGTTGGAGCATGATAGAAATAGCGCCCTATTATCGTAAACAATTACTCGGGGTCTCATAATCGCTCACTTTACGAGGAACAGGATATTGAGCTGCCCAACTTTTGCGTCAACAAAGCAGTTTGATGTAGTTGAACCCAGACAAGCAGAGGCTCCAATATTTATGACAACTTCCCCGCCTGAATACAAACATAAAGTTCAAAACTAGCTTAACCCTTTGGGAGAACTCTCATCTAGCCGGAAATCCGAACAATTTGGTAGGAATTGAACAGTTCTGTTTCAGTCTCTATGTTCCAGTCACTTATATAGCCCCTTCAAGCCCGGCCAGCATCTTATGCAATGTTTAGAATATAATTTATTTGGTATCTAACTCATCAATGGAATAATGATTTTTACACGCACTGTTGGAGTGTCCGGTATATTGGTTGTAGCAGGTATCGATTCTGCGTCCGTTCTTAGCTTTAAGTTTTATATATATATATGTCAGTAGCGCTTGTGTCTTTGTTCTTAATACACTGCTATTAAAATAATTCATATTTTCCTCTTTTATTTTGCTACATATCCTGTACAGACACTAAAATATTTTTCTTCTTTATTTTACGTTGACTATTAGTATATTACCAAACAATGCCTTTCCCATGTTTTCTCGCATAATTTCGAATTCCATACCGATTTTTATTTTCTTTCGGTCGATTCGAACGCATTGCATCTTCATCTTCACGCCTGTAATAAATAGATTCTAAAGTTAAAAAAATACGTTGTGTAATCATATCTAATAAATAGACATACCAAAATTGTTCAAACGCCACAAATAAATTACTTAGTGAAAAAATATACATACTCGTCATCCATTCGTAGTATGTCTCTCAATTCACGATCAATGTGTTTATGGTTTTTTCTCAAATACGCTCTTCTTTCGTCGTCGGAATAATCAGCAAATTGATTTGGTAGAACCTTTTGCAGTGTGTCTGCATGAGAATTTATACCATTTATGTATCTCAAAGTCTGTACAAAATTTTCAAATCTCTGATTGTAATCAAATTCACTCTTGAATTTTCTTTTATATTGTTTTGCAAAGTCTTTATAAAGAGTGGGCGCATTTTTCAATTCGAACACAAAGCTAGTGTCCCTCGCCGAGCAAATGGGTAACATAGGATTTAATAAAATTACCGCCAGAACATAATACCTCTCCATCGCACATAATAAAATAATCTTTAGCAACGTTGTGTCAATCTGTTATGATTCAGTGACTGCAGCAACAAGATTGCGTCGCTTATTTGAGTCAAAGCGTATGCGTGAAATTTCAATAAAAACACAATCTGCGAGTCTTATCTGCGAATGTCATCATGAAGAGTTGAGGCAGTCGTAAAAACTATGGCTGAATGTGGGGAGTTTCTTTTGTGATGTCATAATTACCATGATAACACGCCTACGGCTCCGTAGTTCGACCCTTTCCTTGTCGTGAACCCGCTGGCCGGCTGCGAGCGACCTGCACACGCCCACAAAACCCCGGGATTACTTGGCATTTTAATATATTAATCGAGATTCAAGACTACCATGTAGATGTGAGATAAGTTTATCATTTGGGCTTTATTTGTCTGTGAAAATAGCACGACCGTCTACCTTTTTGGTCTCATGAAAACGTAGTTGCATACAAACTATAAAATTTAAAAAATATAAGTATTCAAATGTTTTTTGTTCTGACGTTTACAACACTAAACAAAAATAAACGAGCAAAACGGAACACTAAAATTGGACGGTCAGGAACATTGCTCTATCGCTATAACATATCCCTACAAAAGGGCGAATTCAATGTTATGGACGCAATTTATTCCACACCAAGATTCGATCCCAATGACACTCAGGCATTCGCATTTGTAAAAGTCAATGAAATATCTCAAAGGCAATAGAAACGTACCCATCCGTTTGTTCCGTCGTTGGTGGCTCACAGCGAGGGATATTCGCCAAATAAATGGATATAAATGTATCGTCGTAAAGAGACTGAACTTACTCGACTGTGACCGGAATACGCCTTCGAAAATAGTGTAATATGAAATTCAAACCGCGCGATTTATAACATGGTTATTATTTTGAATTCCGGTTCAGTATTTTTGCTTTCAAATAAAAACAGAACGATTGCAGATGTCTTTAAATGCAAACATATTTGAACTATAATTCTAGCAACCTTTGTCTGTACACACACATATAATTGCCATTTCTTTGCAATAAAAGCATACCCATTCTACATAAATTCCGCTTATCTCAAATACATTCACCGACATGCATGCTATCGCTCCAATGCTCAAAGAATCGTCTCAATGACGATCCTCGCAACGAAAGTCCTTCGAACAAAGTTCCAATCAAATTCGCATATCGCCAAAAATGCGAAGCCAAATATCTTTTGAAAGACATTAGGTTTTACGAGACGCTGAAACAGCTCTGTAAGTGCAGTTTTGGCGGGTCAGTGTGACTAGTGACCAGTTAATGGTCTGTGGGTACCTCCTTTTTCTTGTACCTGAGGGCGTACACCTACCTTTCGGTTTTCGGTTCGAGTCCTCGTTACGTCGCATCACGTCTCCTCTTTTAACAGAGCGCTAGGAACTGTTGACTTTACTAAATATACGGAGACTGTGCTTCTACGTGTTTAAATGTTTTATTTGAATGTTAGGGTGGAAGATTGTTTGAATTATAATGAAGTGCTGCATTCCGCGTCGCTTGAAATGTTTGCTGTTAGTTTTATAGGTTTAAAATAACTGGTAACTGTTTTAACTTTGGCATTTCATTCAGTATAAAATTATCATACGTCAACATTTTTATTTAGTTGCCGAGCATTGTAATATTAAATATGCAACGGCAATATTAACTTCCAGTCATTGAAATTGATAATTCGAAGTTCAGAACTTGTAAACTGTATTTTAATTTAGCTCTTAACTCCAAATTCCCAATACAGAAATCGAGATTACAGTTTTTAAAACTACAATGTTTTTTCTCAAAGACTGCAACAAAATTTTTCTATTTCTAGTTCCCTTCGACTCAAGAACATCTCAATAAACCAACGAGCTGATAGCAATAAACAAGTTAGCGGAGGTCGAAGCTTATCACCGTCTTGTATAAAACATTATTTTTATGGGTCCTTGCAAAATGGAAGTTGAATTACGAATTCTGGCTGCGGCGGAGGAACATTTACAAGATCTTTAGGTGGAACTTTGCTCGTTATCTAAAGAGTATCCCGGGAGCGACTTACATGTCTTACCTAAGGTTCAAGGAGATCGCTCTTGGCCGAGATTAAAATCAGAGGCCGAGACGGAAACCGATACCATTATTCTTGAGAAAACTCCAGTTATAAAGGTTTAATTAGGTCATAATAAAATGTCTGAAAAAGTGAAAAAATATATCCTCTTTTGAGAGTCAGTACTGAAGATCATTTTAGGCTGTTATTATCAGTCAAAGCGACATCACATCAATATTTGAAACGAAAATTATCGCAAAGTAATGAGACAAGATGTCAAACGGGTGTCCGTTTGACAACTTGCCTTAATTTTGCGATAATTTTCGTTTTTTTTTAAATTATATGTATGTTTTTATATTAACGGCTGTGATTGGATAAACAAACTTTCAACAGTCAATCGTACCACTTGCATTTAATTTGTAAAGCGTCAATAACTGACACAACAAAAAAAACCAGTCATCATCCCGACGGGAAAAAAGGGGTGTTATAAATTTGACGTATGTACCTGTGTGTTTGTGTATCTGTCTGTGGCATCATAGCTCCTAAATGAATGAATCGATTTTGATAGAATTTTTCGTTTGAAAGGTGAGTATAAACTCAGAGTCAGAGAGAACTCAACGAGAGTGTTCTTAGCTATGTTTGATGAAATCGGTTCAGTCGTTCTAAAGTTATGGGCATTTTACTGTTTGAATCAGGCTGTTTTCGAAAGATATCGTGTCATAATTATGTGTTCAATAGGTTGTCGATCGCAGCATGTCTACTACTAGATAAACTATGTAGTATGAAATAAAAATGTGTCGAGGGTTTTTAAATTTTGAGATTTTACTTGTTATTTGGTTAGTGCTAGTAAAATATTTATGGCCATTTGATGCAGTTAAGAGATATTTTTTTCCAATTAAAAAGAAACTTAAAAAAAAAGGTTTTAGCTTGTCATACAAACGAAACGTGTATGCAAAATTTCATCTTAATTTGTTGAGGAGAACTGCTTTAAAATTCAGTTGCGTGATTTGACCCGAATACACATTCATACCATACATATTTTGAAAGTAAATAAAAATCTTGTAAAAAATATGTGTTTTTTACAAAGATATACCAATATAGAGACTAATAAAAAGCAGCATAAATAAAACCAGAAAATCCAAACCAGAATATAAAAGAGCCAAGACCGATTCTTCCCATTCGGTGGTCAATCCTTATACAGTCGCAGTCCGAACAAAGATCGCCAAATATTAGAGAGTACCTTACCTTTCGAAAATCAATAGACGGGAAGGAGCGCAATCTATCGTTTTGTCGATGGCCGCTATCTACCGTCGAGGACATGAAAGATGCGGGGTGAAACTGCCTCAGAAACTTTGTATTGGATTCTTACCTACCTACTGATTCGTATTATGTTGTGAATGTTTCTTGTTATTAGGGAATTGTGAGTTGAATAAGAGTTTTGTGTTCATTTTTTATATAGGGTGGAAATTTTCGTCGGTTTTCTTTTTCGAAGGCAGGACGAAACTAACAAAATTAATATTAATTAGTCCAGCTCGGACTTAAACAGCTGCAACTAATTCCTCCTAGCCGTAATGGAATTCCCTGCCGGATCTCGGAGTCTGTATTTCCTGATAGCTACAACCAGGGAGTCTTTAAACCTAAAGACTTAAAGCTTACCATCAGGTAGTAGTCAAGCGTGAACCTATCAATAAAAAATAAAAGAAACGGTGGAAGTAATGGGACGCCCCCTTTTGCCCAGTAGTGGGATGAAACGCTAATTTCAGCTTAGTAACCAGTAACTAAGCTGAAATTGGCGTGGCGTTGATTTTTGATGAGAGACTGCAGTTATCCTTGCAAACATGGCAAATAAAGGCCCAAGAATACAAAAAGCAGAAGCGTGGGGCTGCTACGACGGCGCAGCAGACCGTAGCGAGCCGCTACGCCGTAGCAACAGTGTAGTACTCATAAAGCTTTATACTATTTTTTAGATAATCAATAGGTATAAAATGGTTCATTTTAAGGCACAGTATAAAATAAAATGGTAGCATAATTAGCTACATCTATAATAAAAAGTGACCAAGTGCGAGTCGGACTCGCGCACGAAGTGTACGGAACACTACCATTATCGCAAAAAACGGCAAAAAAAACATGTTTTTTGTATGGGAGCCCTACTTAAATATTTATTTTATTCTGTTTTTTGTATTATTTGTTATAGCGGCAACAGAAATACATCATCTGTGAAAATTTCAACTTTCTAGCGATCGTGGTTCATGAGATATAGCCTGGTGACACACAGACAGACGGACAGTTGTGTCTTAGAAATAGGGTCCCGTTTTTACGCTTTGGGTACGGAACCCTAAAAAACGACATTACAAACATTACTGTAGCATGGTACATACATCTGTTGTGTTGTAGCAACTACATTATATTCAACGCGACCATACCCGTACATTCAAGACTGAGTATTTAGGAGTGTAGTAGCTAAGGTTTATCAAGAAATTGAAGGTGAAGGAAATTTCTGTGTTGTATCTCGGCAACACCTGGGTTTTGTTCCGTTATTTCACATCCAGATATACTAGCATTAACACGTTCGCTGCCGTTATTACTGAAACAATTAAAAAAGCAATGTGCCTCGCGAGGCGAGTCCTTGGCAGTGAACCTGTTAAGGAATTATGAACCAATTATTAACTAGTATCTTATTGCAATATTTCTTGTTCGGTAACGATGAGTTGTATATTGAGCGAAGTAATTAATTCGAGGCATTTCGATTCCAATTATAATGGTCTTTGTCAAAGCTCCTTGAATACTAGGAAGTCTTTAGTTCTTCAGAAGCGGGCGACCGAATATTCTAGAATTAAAACAAAAGCTCCTAATCCAAAACCAATCAGTTAAAATTTTCCCACAATTTTGCTGAATTGTCACTACTCAGCTAAAAATAACCTAGAATTGACGTAAGAAAATGAAAAGCCGGATATAGAAACCACAACATCGTGCTTAAGACGTGTTTATTGTCTTAAGCACGATGTTGTGGAATTGTTGGGAAAATTTGAACTGATTGGTTTTGGATTAGGAGCTTTTGTTTTGTTTTTGTTGTTTGTGTATAAAGTGATGAAGTATGTTTGCCACTATGTTTGTAATACTATACTTGGCGTATTTATATAAATATGTTTGTTCCAATTCTCTATTACAAAATTAACTTTATTTCAATAGCAGCAATGTTCGTTTTAAATTACAAAGTTTCGGAAATATTTTGCCAAACATGTTAGCAAAGACATTATCTCTGAAAGTAATGGTCAAATTACTTTTTTTTTCACTGATAGAAAACTACACTATAGCTGAGTGTTTTTGCCTTTCCTGCGAGGTTGACTATGGAAATTGCATGTGAATCATAATAGAAAAATTAGGATATTGTTTTATACTGCGACAATACTTAATTTGGCAATGAAAACCTTTTTAAAAAAAACTACAAACGACTTCTAAAAAAACACTACTAAGTGAAAAATTACTTCATTTTCGAAATAATGAACAATTTGAGTAAGGTACTTATAAAGCATAAAGTTATGCCAGAATAGATTAACCAATTAACATAAAACTTGAATATAACCGGTGAAATTAGAGTGTGAATTGTGGGTGAATTGTACACATCTGCGAATTGTTCGACAAACATGACAATGTAGGCGATGTCAGAAGTAATAGTCAACTAATCTTACGTAGATCATAATAGACCGAAGAAACCTCGCCACAGGGTCGGCAATCTTCGGTAGCGGTCGTGTGCGAGACATTAAAAATGCCGTGTTTTTTACGTTGTGAACTCATATAAGCAAAAGTTTCAACGACCATATCTTTATTATTTATTCCTACAGATTTTGATAAGAAAAAAATATCATTTATATATTTTCAGGATTTATCACCGAAATAAGCTATAAAGGTTTGGGAAATCAACCACAAACCATTATCTTTAAAATCTTCCCTCCACAGATTATACAGATTAGAGATATTTATTGCTAACAGTTAATATTACAGTATCGTTCGAGAAATTCATTATCTGAGTTGAGTGTTTACCTACTCCACGTAATTAAACACAAAGGAATTTCACTAACATTATTAATACGTAATAAACATCTATTATAGTTGCTTTAAATTACGCTATTACCGGATTTATTAAGATTATGGGTAATGAGAAATGTTATAGAATTTTGTTAATATGTTGAGAATCCAGCGTAAAATAATGATAGCGACTTAATTCTACTCTATTGTAACACTGAACAGTATTTGTATATTCTGGTATTCATATTTATATCAAAAGTAGGTACCCTAACAGTAGGTATGGCTTAATACTTATATGTAGTATAGTAGTGCTGGGTGCATCGTCCTCACGTATATGAATTTATTAATGTTCGTACTTATGTAAATATTGTAAAAGACTTATTTTTTAAATGAGTATGTTAAGAGTTCCTTGTGCGTTCTTCTCCATAACAAGCTTCTTTTCCGAATGCACGGTAGAATAAATTTTTATTACTTGTGAATTTTAGTTGTTAACTTTCAAAAGTGCCACTTAGTGGTCTATTTGAAATAAATACATTTGGCTTATGACTTTGTATCTCAGGTTTCCCCAGTAAGCCAGTGTGTAGCCGTAATAACGGTGTTTTAGCATTTATTTTGAAAAAGGGATACATTGTTTTTCCCTTTCACGTGTGTCTTTCAGGTCCTTTATATGGGAAGCAGAACGTTACACAATATACTGAAATAACAACAAGTAAATAACGATTGTCGAAGACGTATTTACGTATATGTGTCAATTCAATCACATCAGTGACGTCTTTAAAGAGTTTCACCTTTTGTTAACAAGTTATAACAAAAAGATTTAATAAAATTAGCTTTTATTAAACTTATTTGAGTTTAATCTTGTTTAGGTTGTTTATTTTACTCTAGACGCTTATACGTGCACGTCTTTTTACATTGTTTTCACAATTATGTGTAATTTGCCAACAAAAATGATGGAAAAGAGTGTCCGTGGCATTTCTTACACTTGCTTCTCCATAGAGACCTACTGATTGATATGTTATTGTTTTTTTTTAATCAATGCTGAAAATGTTACTATGTAGGAGTTCGTAAAGCATTTTTGTATATTTGTTCCTCAAGTAGATTGGTCCTGATGTCCCTAGCTGAGCTGGTATACAGATTCGATGACATTATTTCCCTCCAACTTATTATTCGTCCTCTTCTACTTTCAGAACTGCTGTTTAATTCTAAATTTCAACTAACCAACGAACTCTACTCAAAGGCAGACCCGAAAATAAACTAGGACACAGTACCGAGCTGTAGATAGCAGCACTTTGACCACTGACGTCTCTCGGTACGTAATAAAAACGACTGATGTACACAGTTTGCCAACAAACATGTTGATGCTCCTTGTTTAATCACCTTTCAAACTTGCTACCCAAGTTAACCCTGGAACACTTAAACCAACCAGCCGCAACATAGTACTGGGGACTAAGCAACATAAGTGCTTTGTTTCTTGAATTTAAAGCTGAATTTAGAGTTCGTCAAGTTAGTGTTGGACTTAAAACCGGACTTGTTACTTTGTTAGTTAATGTTTTAGATGTGGTATAGGCAAAGTATGGTTTGTAACAAAAAAATGGAAACAAAAGAGTAAGAAGAAACTGAATTTTCTATTAAACATCCCGATGCGCGATGTCCAATAGAATAATATTATGATTACAGTAGCGCTACATACATATTCAATGCTCAGACCATAATTGAGGGCGATACTTCAAAATGTGCATGATGAAACGGTATCCAATACAAAATATTTTAACAGACCGCTCCAAATTTCAAATTTATGTGTGCCTAGTGGCCATAATTTATTCCAAACAATGGCGATCTCGAAATAATATCTAGCGGCTATAAAAACATCACACAATAGCCTGCGGACGGGTGTGAACTAAGTCCCAAACAAAGTTGCACGTATTAAATAAAGCGTTGATGTATGGCCAGCGTGATTAACCCTCGAATTTCGGCACGGCATTACGGCAGTTACAGACGTCGCCAGAACTTTTCTTTAGGTGATAAACGTTCTCGCAAATTGCCCACATTTATTCGATGCTCCAGGAAACCGCTGCTAATGTGGACCGAGAGAAATTCCTCTTTGTGAAACACCATACCTCTTTATACACCATGTTGAGTTGTCGACGTATTCATTCATCCAACATTGAACTTTACTGAACACTCGTTGCAAATGAATTGAGTCGAAATTGCGCTTTAAAATCGTTTTATGGTTCAACGCGTGATTATCGGGCAATGTTTCCGTGGAATTAATTTAATTTCAATTATAATTATCGCGTGAACGATATGCTGTCGTTGTGGTGTGCGCACTGTTATGGCGTGTTAATTGATTGTTTTAAGTGCTTTGATGGGCTGCCACAGAGATCTGTAATATCATTTCAACCATTTATGAAATATATTTGCTCCTGTATTACTGGTGTTTTGTCTATGTAGCTTTAATTATGCACACATTACTATAGTGTAAAGACAATTCAGCTATACACTAACATTTTGTTCTACACGAATTGTACGAATATTCTATACTCACCTAAACTGATTTTAGTAGAAAACTGTAAAATTAAATGAAGCTCACAAACAGCTACAAAGTAAAAAATATGTCAAGCATTACGTTCCTGAATTTGCTAAGACTTAGAGGATGATTAAAGAAATGACGTTGCTAAATTAAGACAAGTAAATTTTAATCCTGTTTGATCAATTTTCAAATGATAAAAACCGGATGAAACTGAAAAACCAACATACATAGCTGTGTACAGTCGTAATATTTGTACTTACATACAATATTCTCTGATGGACGTTGATTAACTGCGGTAAACCGCTTTCATACCAAAGCGTGAACAAATACAGACCGGTATGTACACAGGGTTAAATCTCACTGGACGCGGAATCGAAATTGACTTAGTAAAGAAAATAATAAAATATTATTGTAAATACCTGTAAATACTTTCATTTAGTTTTGTTATTTTAATCCGATAACGGGTTTAGTAATTAGTAATGGCATCATCCAAATATTAAAAACATATTTTTTTTTATTATTGATAAGCTCGCGTTTGATTACTTTCTTATCTGATGGTAAGCAATGGCTTGGTCGGCGATTTAGCACGCTTGCTTAAAAGAAACCAATTCATGCCATTCCATTCTTAAAAACCACTGGGATTGTTAACCTAACACTATTTATTTCTAAAATAGATATTTTGTGTGTAATACAAAAAATACTTGTAATCTATAAAAATCTTGTTAATTTAATTAAATAGCCTGCATAATCGCAGTCTACCTTTTTTCTTGTGGCAATTCTCATGGACATCTTCCGCCCGGAAATATTTTTGTCAAAACAACTACAACACATACGGGTTGCGCAGTCACTGCCATGCACTCATGCAGGCAATGTGAAAGGAACTCTAGGATTCCCAGAGGAACACTCACTGGTGGTTCCTATGCTCCACATTTGGTACGTCTCAAGGGAAGCAAACAGCTCAGTATCACAGAATAAACACATATGTACAGGAGGCTGACTCTACACTAAAAGCGAAAATAAGCGCACGCACACATTGACGCGTTCGTACGGCGATCTCAAACTGTCAAAATACTCCCACTGACTGGTGCGATGCGTCAATTTGACTCCGAAGCGATGAATATTTTTCTTAAAAATTGTTACATGGATAAATTAACTATCTGTGTGCATATAAAACGAATGCGTTTGCACTCGTTGTGCGTGAGGTTTGTCTATGTTCCATAATACCTTCAGGTACACCTATTCATTTTGTGGTTGTAACTAGATACCTAATAATTCTAGGCCCATTTTGTTCGACATTTATCTTCGATATAGGTCAAGGCTTTTATACTGGATTAGCCAGGTAGAATAGCGATCTGTTTTCGGCCGTTAAAGATTATCTTTTTTTTCGGTAATATAAAAATACCTTGTATTCTACCAACAAATAAGATTATTCTGGAAATCTGAGATTAATTTATTCTTTGGTATTAAGATTAGGTTCCTAAGCTGATTTAACAGATTACGTAATTCAAATTTTGAATAGTAGGTACAATAATTTTAATATCTAAAGGTATTAAAATTGAACTATAACTTTGACGTTAAAAGGATGTCTGTTAGAGAGTGCCTTGTTGCCTGCCTATCCACCTACCAGAACTGTATATAAAGCTTAAATAAATAAAAATACTACGTGATATCCTCAGGGGGTCTCAGTTCAATGCTCGACGACCTCAGTTGAGCAAGAGGAAGGAAGAGTGAGTCTTAAAATGAACATGGACAAAACCAAGGTCATGGTGAATGCCCATTTAACACCCACTCCTATCAAGATCGGAGACTCTACACTCGAAGTTGTAGACGATTATGTCTGCCTTAGACAAACGGTTCAGTTGGGTAGGTCTAAATTCGAGAAAGAGGTCAACCGTTGAATCCGACTCGGCTATGCGACATTCGGGAAGTTGCGCGGTATCTTCTCGTCCAATTTACCGCAGTGTCTCAAAACAAAAGTCTATGACCAGTGTGTGTTACCAGTGATCACTGATGGGACCGAGACGTGGTCGCTAACAATGGGCCTTATGAGGAAGCTTAAAGTCACCCATTGGGCAATGGAGAGAGCTATGCTCGGAGTTTCCTTGCGTGATCGCATTAGAAATGAGGTTACCGACATAGCCCGAATTGCTTGCAGAACGGATGGGCGATGGGACCGAAAGGTTCTGGAATGGCGACCGTGAACCGGCAGACGATGCGTTGGAAGGCCTCCCACTAGTTGGACCGAGGACTTGGTAAAAGTGGCGGGAATGCGCTGGATGCGAGACGCACGGGATCGGTCAATGTGTCGATGCCTGGGGGAGGCCTATGTCCAGCAGTGGACGTCTTTCGGCTGAAATAAATGATGATGATGATGACGTGAATTCCAAATACACTTACCAAGCAGAAAGATTGAATCCTTTTAGAAAAAAAACTTCCGCTATATTTATTGCATGAATCACTTTCTTACTCACTTTTATATTTTAAATCCAGAAAATCTTATTACCATAAGACGAATACCAACATATATAAATCTTAAGACGCAATAAGCGATCGCAATCTCACATGCTATAAAATAAGCGAAGTAATCAACTATCGAATATTCCTCAAGTCACCGGTACCACCGCGCGTGTCGGGACGCCGTAGAAATTTGCAATTTTTCCCCGCGCAAAATCTATTCCGGTGAAAAATGCATCGGGGGCTGCTTTTGTCTTCTCACGGAAAAAGTCACGTTCTATAGACAGTGATGGTTACCGAACGGTTATCGAGTAGCTACTGCACGTAGACGTTAGGAAACTGGAACGTTCAAGCATAAAATTTGAATACTTAAACCAACCTTATCACCTATTATAGCTGGTTTAATGTTTGGCTTAACTCGTGCTCAGATATGGTTGAAAATGTAAGCTATATAACATTTTTGAGGCAATGAGTAATTTAAAAGTTGAAGTAGTGATGTGGTAGTGTGTGGTGTGGTATGTGTGTGTGGTGTGTGAACTTTTATGGCGAAAATCTCAGCACACCAGGACGAAAAACAAAAAAAAAAAACTGTCATTTATCTTCACATACTCTAAAATCGGTGAAAGAAACAATCGCGAGGAAACCCAAATATCCTAGAGCCAAAATTCAAAGACATGACATGTGTCATCCACCAACACGCTCTGGGCCTGCATCCCAGTAGAATAAACGTAAAGGCTGATAATGTACGAATGTGTCCACATAATATCTCGCGTGTTTTAACTATAGGTACGCAGTATACAAACGGAGATCGTAATCATCAAACCCCATTATTAACGTGTGTGTCAAAGGAATTTACACGTGCGAAAATCCTTGGAATACCATAGTGAGTTAAATCTCGGTGTTCCTGAATAGAAACAGATATCATTCAATGGCACTATATGTACGAGGCTTTACAGCTGAACTCACTGAAGCGAGCAATATCTCATGACACACATGAAAATGCACGGTCAATTGTTTTATGAAATGATTTCATGAGTTTCAATTTTACACAAATATTTACGCGTTGGTTTCAGGCTTTCCGACCATCCCTTTTACCGTTAAAATAAAACAATTGTATTGAAAATGTTTGTCTGTGTTTCAACAAGGCAGCTCTAAGTTCGCTAAATCTGTGGCGTGACCATTCACAAAGGCATTCCGGAGACAACCCATCCTACGCGGATTATGTTTCTCCGTTTCCAATAGAACAAAAGAATGCTTCAGAAGTTTTGATGCCACGCTTTTCAGATATTTCCAATATCATATTAAATTTGAACATGTATTAAAGTGAATATGATATTTTTATTAAATTCTTGTGCTCCAGATTCCAAAATATTACCTTTATGATTCTACGGAAGTTTAAATTGAAAGGTTGCGTACAATGATAACAGAAGCTTTTTATTTTTACGTCTGTTTCACTGGTATCATGGATTGCGTTCATGAATTCAATTTAAAACTGAATTCATTTAATTCCGATAAACGAAAAGGTAACCTTTATACAAAATTAAATAATTGAAGATTATGAGTTTGTTGGAGCATGATAGAAATAGCGCCCTATTATCGTAAACTACTCGGGGTCTCATAATCGCTCACTTTACGAGGAACAGGATATTGAGCTGCCCAACTTTTGCGTCAACAAAGCAGTTTGATGTAGTTGAACCCAGACAAGCAGAGGCTCCAATATTTATGACAACTTCCCGCTTGAATACAAACATAAAGTTCAAAACTAGCTTAACCCTTTGGGAGAACTCTCATCTAGCCGGAAATCCGAACAATTTGGTAGGAATTGAACAGTTCTGTTTCAGTCTCTATGTTCCAGTCACTTATATAGCCCCTTCAAGCCTGACTCAGCATCTTATGCAATGTTTAGAATATAATTTATTTGGTATCTAACTCATCAATGGAATAATGATTTTTACACGCACTGTTGGAGTGTCCGGTATATTGGTTGTAGCAGGTATCAATTCTGCGTCCGTTCTTAGCTTTAAGTTTTATATATATATATATATGTCAGTAGCGCTTGTGTCTTTGTACTTAATACACTGCTATTAAAATAATTCATATTTTCCTCTTTTATTTTGCTACATATCCTGTTAGTCCTGTACAGACACTAAAAATATTTTTCTTCTTTATTTTACGTCGACTATTAGTATATTACCAAACAATGCCTTCCCCATGTTTTCTCGCATAATTTCGAATTCCATACCGATTTTTATTTTCTTTCAGTCGATTCGAACGCATTGCATCTTCATCTTCACGCCTGTAATAAATAGATTCTAAAGTTAAAAAAATACGTTGTGTAATCATATCTAATAAATAGACATACCAAAATTGTTCCAACGCCAAATAAATTACTTAGTGAAAAAATATACATACTCGTCATCCATTCGTAGTATGTCTCTCAATTCACGATCAATGTGTTTATGGTTTTTTCTCAAATACGCTCTTCTTTCGTCGTCGGAATAATCAGCAAATTGATTTGGTAGAACTTTTTGCAGTGTGTCTGCATGAGAATTTATACCATTTATGTATCTCAAAGTCTGTACAAAATTTTCAAATCTCTGATTGTAATCAAATTCACTCTTGAATTTTCTTTTACATTGTTTTGCAAAGTCTTTATAAAGAGTGGGCGCATTTTTCAATTCGAACACAAAGCTAGTGTCCCTCGCCGAGCAAATGGGTAACATAGGATTTAATAATATTACCGCCAGAACGTAATACCTCTCCATTGCACATAATAAAATAATCTTTAGCAACGTTGTGTCAATCTGTTATGATTCAGTGACTGCAGCAACAAGATTGCGTCGCTTATTCGAGTCAAAGCGTATGCGTGAAATTTCAATAAAAACACAATCTGCGAGTCTTATCTGCGAATGTCATCATGAAGAGTTGAGGCAGTCGTAAAAACTATGGCTGAATGTGGGGAGTTTCTTTTGTGATGTCATAATTACCATGATAACACGCCTACGGCTCCGTAGTTCGACCCTTTCCTTGTCGTGAACCCGCTGGCCGGCTGCGAGCGACCTGCACACGCCCACAAAACCCCGGGATTACTTGGCATTTTAATATATTTATCGAGATTCAAGACTACCATGTAGATGTGAGATAAGTTTATCATTTGGGCTTTATTTGTCTGTGAAAATAGCACGACCGTCTACCTTTTTGGTCTCATGAAAACGTAGTTGCATACAAACTATAAAATTTAAAAAATATAAGTATTCAAATGTTTTTTGTTCTGATGTTTACAACACTAAACAAAAATAAACGAGCAAAACGGAACACTAAAATTGGACGGTCAGGAACATTGCTCTATCGCTATAACATATCCCTACAAAAGGGCGAATTCAATGTTATGGACGCAATTTATTCCACACCAAGATTCGATCCCAATGACACTCAGGCATTCGCATTTGTAAAAGTCAATGAAATATCTCAAAGGCAATAGAAACGTACCCATCCGTTTGTTCCGTCGTTGGTGGCTCACAGCGAGGGATATTCGCCAAATAAATGGATATAAATGTATCGTCGTAAAGAGACTGAACTTACTCGACTGTGACCGGAATACGCCTTCGAAAATAGTGTAATATGAAATTCAAACCGCGCGATTTATAACATGGTTATTATTTTGAATTCCGGTTCAGTATTTTTGCTTTCAAATAAAAACAGAACGATTGCAGATGTCTTTAAAGGCAAACATATTTGAACTATAATTCTAGCAACCTTTGTCTGTACACACACATATAATTGCCATTTCTTTGCAATAAAAGCATACCCATTCTACATAAATTCTGCTAATCTCAAATACATTCACCGACATGCTATCGCTCCAATGTTCAAAGAATCGTCTCAATGACGATCCTCACAACGAAAGTCCTTCGAACAAAGTTCCAATCAAATTCGCATATCGCCAAAAATGCGAAGCCGAATACCTTTTGAAAGACATTAGGTTTTACGAGACGCTGAAACAGCTCTGTAAGTGCAGTTTTGGCGGGTCAGTGTGACTAGTGACCAGTTAATGGTCTGTGGGTACCTCCTTTTTCTTGTACCTGAGGGAGGACACCTACCTTTCGATTTTCGGTTCGAGTCCTCGTTACGTCGCATCACGTCTCCTCTTTTAACAGAGCGCTAGGAACTGTTGACTTTACTAAATATACGGAGACTGTGCTACGTGTTTAAATGTTTTATTTGAATGTTAGGGTGGAAGATTGTTTGAATTATAATGAAGTGCTGCATTCCGCGTCGCATGAAATGTTTGCTGTTAGTTTTATAGGTTTAAAATAACTGGTAACTGTTTTAACTTTGGCATTTCATTCAGTATAAAATTATCATACGTCAACATTTTCATTTAGTTGCCGAACATTGTAATATTAAATATGCAACGGCAATATTAACTTCCAGTCATTGAAATTGATAATTCGAAGTTCAGAACTTGTAAACTGTATTTTAATTTAGCTCTTAACTCTATTGGGAATTTGTCCTAATTCAGAAATCGAGATTACAGTTTTTAAAACTACAATGTTTTTTTTCAAAGACTGGAACAAAATTTGTCTATTTCTAGTTCCCTTCGACTCAAGAACATCTCAATAAACCAACGAGCTGATAGCAATAAACAAGTTAGCGGAGGTCGAAGCTTATCACCGTCTTGTATAAAACATTATTTTTATGGGTCCTTGCAAAATGGAAGTTGAATTACGAATTCTGGCTGCGGCGGAGGAACATTTACAAGATCTTTAGGTGGAACTTTGCTCGTTATCTAAAGAGTATCCCGGGAGCGACTTACATGTCTTACCTAAGGTTCAAGGAGATCGCTCTTGGCCAAGATTAAAATCAGAGGCCGAGACGGAAACCGATACCATTATTCTTGAGAAAACTCCAGTTATAAAGGTTTAATTAGGTCATAATAAAATGTCTGAAAAAGTGTAAAAATATATCCTCTTTTGAGAGTCAGTACTTAAGATCATTGTAGGCTGTTATTATCAGTCAATGGTGTGTTTTCTCATTGTAAAGTAAAACAGTTTAAGCGACATCAAATCAATATTTGAAACGAAAATTATCGCAAAGTATGTCTCATTAATTTTGCGATAATTTTCGTTTTTTTTTAAATTATAATTATGTTTTTATATTAACGGCTGTGATTGGATAAACAAACTTTCAACAGTCAATCGTACCACTTAACTTGCATTTAATTTGTAAAGCGTCAATAACTGATTTCCAGAAGACGGAGGTTAGCCGATTACAAAAAAAATAACTAGTCATCATCCCGACGGGAAAAAAGGGGTGTTATAAATTTGACGTGTGTACCTGTGTGTTTGTGTATCTGTCTGTGGAATCATAGCTCCTAAATGAATGAATCGATTTTGATTTAATTTTTCGTTTGAAAGATGAGTTTATCGAGTGTTCTTAGCTATGTTTGATGAAATCGGTTCAGTCGTTCTAAAGTTATGGGCATTTTACTGTTTGAATCGGGCAGATTTCGCAAGATATCGTGTCATAATTACGTGTTCAATAGATTGTCGATCGGAGCATGTCTACTACTAGATAAATTATGTAGTATGAAATAAAAATGTGTCGAGGGTTGTTAAATTTTGAGATTTTACTTGTTATTTGGTTTGTGCTAGTAAAGTATTTATGGCCATTTGATGCAGATAAGAGGTTTTTTTTTCGACTAATAAGAAACTTCAAATAGAAAGGTTTTTAGCTTGTCATCCAAACAAAACGTGTATGCAAAATTTAATCTTAATTGGCTGAGGAGAACTGCTTTAAAATTCAGTTGCAAGATTTGACCCGAACACATTCATACCATACACATTTTGAAAGTAAATAAAAAGCTTGTAAAAATATGTGTTTTTTACAAAGATATACCAATATAGAGACTAATAAAAAACAGCATAAATAAAACCAGAAAATCCAAATCGGAATATAAAAGAGCCAAGACCGAATCTTCCCATTCGGTGGTCAATCCTTATACAGTCGCAGTCCGAACAAAGATCGCCAAATATTAGAGAGTACCTTACCTTTCGAAAATCAATAGACGGGAAGGAGCGCAATCTATCGTTTTGTCGACGGCCGCTATCTACCGTCGAGGACATGAAAGATGCGGGGTGAAACTGCCTCAGAAACTTTGTATTGGATTCTTACCTACCTATTGATTCGTAAATTGCGAATGTTTCTTGTTATTAGGGAATTGTGAGTTGAATAAGAGTTTTGGATTAATTTTTTATATAGGGTGGAAATTTTCGTCGGTTTTCTTTTTTGAAGGCAGGACGAAACTAACAAAATTAATATTAATTAGTCCAGCTCGGACTTAAACAGCTGCAACTAATTCCTCCTAGCCGTAATGGAATTCCCTGCCGGATCTCGGAGACTGTATTTCCTGATAGCTACAACCAGGGAGTCTTTAAACCTAAAGACTTAAAGCTTACCATCAGGTAGTAGTCAAGCGTGAACCTATCAATAAAAAATAAAAGAAACGGTGGAAGTAATGGGACGCCCCCTTTTGCCCAGTAGTGGGATGAAACGCTAATTTCAGCTTAGTAACCAGTAACTAAGCTGAAATTGGCGTGGCGTTGATTTTTGATGAGAGACTGCAGTTATCCTTGCAAACATGGAAAATAAAGGCCCAAGAATACAAAAAGCAGAAGCGTGGGGCTGCTACGACGGCGCAGCAGACCGTAGCGAGCCGCTACGCCGTAGCAACAGTGTAGTACTCATAAAGCTTTATACTATTTTTTAGATAATCAATAGGTATAAAATGGTTCATTTTAAGGCACAGTATAAAATAAAATGGTAGCATAATTAGCTACATCTATAATAAAAAGTGACCAAGTGCGAGTCGGACTCGCGCACGAAGTGTACGGAACACTACCATTATCGCAAAAAACGGCAAAAAAAACATGTTTTTTGTATGGGAGCCCTACTTAAATATTTATTTTATTCTGTTTTTTGTATTATTTGTTATAGCGGCAACAGAAATACATCATCTGTGAAAATTTCAACTTTCTAGCGATCGTGGTTCATGAGATACAGCCTGGTGACACACAGACAGACGGACAGTTGTGTCTTAGAAATAGGGTCCCGTTTTTACCCTTTGGGTACGGAACCCTAAAAAACGACATTACAAACATTACTGTAGCATGGTACATACATCTGTTGTGTTGTAGCAACTACATTATATTCAACGCGACCATACCCGTACATTCAAGACTGAGTATTTAGGAGTGTAGTAGCTAAGGTTTATGAAGAAATTGAAGGTGAAGGAAATTTCTGTGTTGTATCTCGGCAACACCTGGGTTTTGTTCCGTTATTTCACATCCAGATATACTAGCATTAACACGTTCGCTGCCGTTATTACTGAAACAATTAAAAAGGCAATGTGCCTCGCGAGGCGAGTCCTTGGCAGTGAACCTGTTAAGGAATTATGAACCAATTATTAACTAGTATCTTATTGAAATATTTCTGGTTCGGTAACGATGAGTTGTATATTGAGCAAAGTAATTAATTCGAGGCATTTCGATTCCAATTATAATGGTCTTTGTCAAAGCTCCTTGAATACTAGGAAGTCTTTAGTTCTTCAGAAGCGGGCGACCGAATATTCTAGAATCCACGTCTTAAGCACGATGTTGTGGTTTCTATATCCGGCTTTTCATTTTCTTACGTCAATTCTAGGTTATTTTTAGCTGAGTAGTGACAATTTAGCAAAATTGTGGGAAAATTTGAACTGATTGGTTTTGGATTAGGAGCTTTTGTTTTGTTTTTGTTGTTTGTGTATAAAGTGATGAAGTATGTTTGCCACTGTGTTTGTAATACTATACTTGGCGTATTTATATAAATATGTTTGTTCCAATTCTCTATTACAAAATTGACTTTATTTCAATAGCAGCAATGTTCGTTTTAAATTACAAAATTTTGCCAAACATGTTAGCATAAAACATTATCTCTGAAAGTAATGGTCAAATTACTTTTTTTTGTCACTGATAGAAAACTACACTATAGCTGAGTGTTTTTGCCTTTCCTGCGAGGTTGACCATGGAAATTGCATGTGAATCATAACAGAAAAATTAGGATATTGTTTTATACTGCGACAATACTTAATTTGGCAATGAAAACCTTTTTAAAAAAAACTACAAACGACTTCTAAAAAAACACTACTAAGTGAAAAATTACTTCATTTTCGAAATAATGAACAATTTGAGTAAGGTACTTATAAAGCATAAAGTTATGCCAGAATAGATTAACCAATTAACATAAAACTTGAACATAACCGGTGAAATTAGAGTGTGAATTGTGGGTGAATTGTACACATCTGCGAATTGTTCGACAAACATGACAATGTAGGCGATGTCAGAAGTAATAGTCAACTAATCTTACGTAGATCATAATAGACCGAAGAAACCTCGCCACAGGGTCGGCAATCTTCGGTAGCGGTCGTGTGCGAGACATTAAAAATGCCGTGTTTTTTACGTTGTGAACTCATATAAGCAAAAGTTTCAAAGACCATATCTTTATTATTTATTCCTACAGATTTTGATAAGAAAAAAATATCATGTATATATTTTCAGGATTTATCACCGAAATAAGCTATAAAGGTTTGGGAAATCAACCACAAACCATTATCTTTAAAATCTTCCCTCCACAGATTATACAGATTAGAGATATTTATTGCTAACAGTTAATATTACAGTATCGTTCGAGAAATTCATTATCTGAGTTGAGTGTTTACCTACTCCACGTAATTAAACACAAAGGAATTTCACTAACATTATTAATATGTAATAAACATCTATTATAGTTGCTTTAAATTACGCTATTACCGGATTTATTAAGATTATGGGTAATGAGAAATGTTATAGAATTTTGTTAATATGTTGAGAATCCAGCGTAAAATAATGATAGCGACTTAATTCTACTCTATTGTAACACTGAACAGTATTTGTATATTCTGGTATTCATATTTATATCAAAAGTAGGTACCCTAACAGTAGGTATGGCTTAATACTTATATGTAGTACAGTAGTGCTGGGTGCATCGTCCTCACGTATATGAATTTATTAATGTTCGTACTTATGTAAATATTGTAAAAGACCTATTTTTTAAATGAGTATGTTAAGAGTTCCTTGTGCGTTCTTCTCCATAACAAGCTTCTTTTCCGAATGCACGGTAGAATAAATTTTTATTACTTGTGAATTTTAGTTGTTAACTTTCAAAAGTGCCACTTAGTGGTCTATTTGAAATAAATACATTTGGCTTATGACTTTGTATCTCAGGTTTCCCCAGTAAGCCGGTGTGTAGCCGTAATAACGGTGTTTTAGCATTTATTTTGAAAAAGGGATACATTGTTTTTCCCTTTCACGTGTGTCTTTCAGGTCCTTTATATGGGAAGCAGAACATTACACAATATACTGAAATAACAACAAGTAAATAACGATTGTCGAAGACGTATTTACGTATATGTGTCAATTCAATCACATCAGTGACGTCTTTAAAGAGTTTCACCTTTTGCTAACAAGTTATAACAAAAAGATTTAATAAAATTAGCTTTTATTAAACTTATTTGAGTTTAATCTTGTTTAGGTTGTTTATTTTACTCTAGACGCTTATACGTGCACGTCTTTTTACATTGTTTTCACAATTATGTGTAATTTGCCAACAAAAATGATGGAAAAGAGTGTCCGTGGCATTTCTTACACTTGCTTCTCCATAGAGACCTACTGATTGATATGTTATTGTTTTTTTTTAATCAATGCTGAAAATGTTACTATGTAGGAGTTCGTAAAGCATTTTTGTATATTTGTTCCTCAAGTAGATTGGTCCTGATGTCCCTAGCTGAGCTGGTATACAGATTAGATGACATTATTTCCCTCCAACTTATTATTCGTCCTCTTCTACTTTCAGAACTGCTGTTTCATTCTAAATTTCAACTAACCAACGAACTCTACTCAAAGGCAGACCCGAAAATAAACTAGGACACAGTACCGAGCTGTAGATAGCAGCACTTTGACCACTGACGTCTCTCGGTACGTAATAAAAACGACTGATGTACACAGTTTGCCAACAAACATGTTGATGCTCCTTGTTTAATCACCTTTCAAACTTGCTACCCAAGTTAACCCTGGAACACTTAAACCAACCAGCCGCAACATAGTACTGGGAACTAAGCAACATAAGTGCTTTGTTTCTTGAATTTAAAGCTGAATTTAGAGTTCGTCAAGTTAGTGTTGGACTTAAAACCGGACTTGTTACTTTGTTAGTTAATGTTTAAGATGTGGTATAGGCAAAGTATGGTTTGTAACAAAAAAATGGAAACAAAAGAGTAAGAAGAAACTGAATTTTCTATTAAACATCCCGATGCGCGATGTCCAATAGAATAATATTATGATTACAGTAGCGCTACATACATATTCAATGCTCAGACCATAATTGAGGGCGATACTTCAAAATGTGCATGATGAAACGGTATCCAATACAAAATATTTTAACAGACCGCTCCAAATTTCAAATTTATGTGTGCCTAGTGGCCATAATTTATTCCAAACAATGGCGATCTCGAAATAATATCTAGCGGCTATAAAAACATCACACAATAGCCTGCGGACGGGTGTGAACTAAGTCCCAAACAAAGTTGCACGTATTAAATAAAGCGTTGATGTATGGCCAGCGTGATTAACCCTCGAATTTCGGCACGGCATTACGGCAGTTACAGACGTCGCCAGAACTTTTCTTTAGGTGATAAACGTTCTCGCAAATTGCCCACATTTATTCGATGCTCCAGGAAACCGCTGCTAATGTGGACCGAGAGAAATTCCTCTTTGTGAAACACCATACCTCTTTATACACCATGTTGAGTTGTCGACGTATTCATTCATCCAACATTGAACTTTACTGAACACTCGTTGCAAATGAATTGAGTCGAAATTGCGCTTTAAAATCGTTTTATGGTTCAACGCGTGATTATCGGGCAATGTTTCCGTGGAATTAATTTAATTTCAATTATAATTATCGCGTGAACGATATGCTGTCGTTGTGGTGTGCGCACTGTTATGGCGTGTTAATTAATTGTTTTAAGTGCTTTGATGGGCTGCCACAGAGATCTGTAATATCATTTCAACCAATTATGAAATATATTTGCTCCTGTATTACTGGTGTTTTGTCTATGTAGCTTTAATTATGCACACATTACTATAGTGTAAAGACAATTCAGCTATACACTTGCATTTTGTTCTACACGAATTGTACGAATATTCTACTCACCTAAACTGATTTTAGTAGAAAACTGTAAAATTAAATGAAGCTCACACACAGCTACAAAGTAAAAAATATGTCAAGCAATACGTTCCTGAATTTGCTTAGACTTAGAGGATGATTAAAGAAATGACGTTGCTAAATTAAGACAAGTAAATTTCAATCCTGTTCGATCAATTTTCAAATGATAAGAACCGGATGAAGCTGAAAAACCAACATACATAGCTGTGTACAGTCGTAATATTTGTACTTACATACAATATTCTCTGATGGACGTTGATTAACTGCGGTAAACCGCTTTCATACCAACACGTGAACAAATACAGACCGGTATATACACAGGGTTAAATTTCAAATAGGTAACTCACTGGAAGCGGAATCGAAATTGACTTAGTAAAGAAAATAATAAATATACCAGGTATGTTGTAAATACCTGTAAATACTTTCATTTCATTTTGTTATTTTAATCCGATAATTGGTTTCGTAATGGCATCATCCAAATATTAAAAACATTTTTTTTATTATTGATAGGCTCGCGTCTTATCATTTTCTTATCTGATGGTAAGAAATGACATGGTCGACGATTTGGCACGCTTGCCTATAAGGAACCAATTCATGCCATATCATTCTTAAAAACCACTGGGATTGTTAACCTAACACTATTTATTTCTATAATAGGTATTTTGTGTGTAATACAAAAAATACTTGTAATCTATAAAAATCTTGTTAATTTAATTAAATAGCCTGCATAATCGCTGTCTACCTTTTTTCTTGTGGCAATTCTCATGGACATCTTCCGCCCGGAAATATTTTTGTCAAAACAACTACAACACATACGGGTTGCGCAGTCACTGCCATGCACTCATGCAGGCAATGTGAAAGGAACTCTAGGATTCCCAGAGGAACAATCACTGGTGGTTCCTAAGCTCCGCATTTGGTACGTCTCAAGGGAAGCAAACAACGCAGTACCACAGAATAAACACATATGTACAGGAGGCTGACTCCATACTAAAAGCGAAAATAAGCACACGTGCACATTGACGCGTACGTACGGCGATCTCGAACTGTCAAAATACTCCCACTGACTGGCGCGATCCATCAATTTGACTCCGAAGCGATAAATATTTTTCATAAAAATTGTTACATGGATAAATTAACTATCTGTGTGCATATAAAACGAATGCGATTGCACTCGCTGTGCGTGAGGTTTGTCTATGTTCCATAATACCTTCTGTATCTATTCATTCTGTGGTTGTAACTAGATACCTAATAATTCTAGGCCCATTTTGTTCGACATTTATCTTCGATGTAGGTCAAGGCTTTTATACTGGATTAGCCAGGTAGAATAGCGATCTGTTTTCGGCCGTTAAAGATTATCTTTTTTTTCGGTAATATAAAAATACCTTGTATTCTACCAACAAATAAGATTATTCTGGAAATCTGAGATTAATTTATTCTTTGGTATTAAGATTAGGTGCCTAAGCTGATTTAACAGATTACGTAATTCAAATTTTGAATAGTAGGTACAATAATTTTAATATCTAAAGGTATTCAAATTGAACTATAACTTTGACGTTAAAAGGATGTCTGTTAGAGAGTGCCTTGTTGCCTGCCTATCCACCTACCAGAACTGTATATAAAGCTTAAATAAATAAAAATACTACGTGATATCCTCAGGGGGTCTCAGTTCAATGCTCGACGACCTCAGTTGAGCAAGAGGAAGGAAGAGTGGGTCTTAAAATGAACATGGACAAAACCAAGGTCATGGTGAATGCCCATTTAACACCCACTCCTATCAAGATCGGAGACTCTACACTCGAAGCTGTAGACGATTATGTCTGCCTTAGACAAACGGTTCAGTTGGGTAGGTCTAAATTCGAGAAAGAGGTCAACCGTTGAATCCGACTCGGCTATGCGACATTCGGGAAGTTGCGCGGTATCTTCTCGTCCAATTTACCGCAGTGTCTCAAAACAAAAGTCTATGACCAGTGTGTGTTACCAGTGATCACTGATGGGACCGAGACGTGGTCGCTCACAATGGGCCTTATGAGGAAGCTTAAAGTCACCCATTGGGCAATGGAGAGAGCTATGCTCGGAGTTTCCTTGCGTGATCGCATTAGAAATGAGGTTACCGACATAGCCCGAATTGCTTGCAGAACGGATGGGCGATGGGACCGAAAGGTTCTGGAATGGCGACCGTGAACCGGCAGACGATGCGTTGGAAGGCCTCTTACTAGTTGGACCGAGGACTTGGTAAAAGTGGCGGGAATGCGCTGAATGCGAGACGCACGGGATCGGTCAATGTGTCGATGCCTGGGGGAGGCCTATGTCCAGCAGTGGACGTCTTTCGGCTGAAATAAATGATGATGATGATGACGTGAATTCCAAATACACTTACCAAGCAGAAAGATTGAATCCTTTTAGAAAAAAAACTTCCGCTATATTTATTGCATGAATCACTTTCTTACTCACTTTTATATTTTAAATCCAGAAAATCTTATTACCATAAGACGAATACCAACATATATAAATCTTAAGACGCAATAAGCGATCGCAATCTCACATGCTATAAAATAAGCGAAGTAATCAACTATCGAATATTCCTCAAGTCACCGGTACCACCGCGCGTGTCGGGACGCCGTAGAAATTTGCAATTTTTCCCCGCGCAAAATCTATTCCGGTGAAAAATGCATCGGGGGCTGCTTTTGTCTTCTCACGGAAAAAGTCACGTTCTATAGACAGTGATGGTTACCGAACGGTTATCAAGTAGCTACTGCACGTAGACGTTAGGAAACTGGAACGTTCAAGCATAAAATTTGAATACTTAAACCAACCTTATCACCTATTATAGCTGGTTTAATGTTTGGCTTAACTCGTGCTCAGATATGGTTGAAAATTTAAGCTATATAACATTTTTGAGGCAATGAGTAATTTAAAAGTTGAAGTAGTGATGTGGTAGTGTGTGGTGTGGTATGTGTGTGTGGTGTGTGAACTTTTATGGCGAAAATCTCAGCACACCAGGACGAAAAACAAAAAAAAACTGTCATTTATCTTCACATACTCTAAAATCGGTGAAAGAAACAATCGCGAGGAAACCCAAATATCCTAGAGCCAAAATTCAAAGACATGACATGTGTCATCCACCAACACGCTCTGGGCCTGCATCACAGTAGAATGAACGTAAAGGCTGATAATGTACGAATGTGTCCACATAATATCTCGCGTGTTTTAACTATAGGTACGCAGTATACAAACGGAGATCGTAATCATCAAACCCCATTATTAACGTGTGTGTCAAAGGAATTTACACGTGCGAAAATCCTTGGAATACCATAGTGAGTTAAATCTCGGTGTTCCTGAATAGAAACAAATATCATTCAATGGCACTATATGTACGAGGCTTTACAGCTGAACTCACTGAAGCGAGCAATATCTCATGACACACATGAAAATGCACGGTCAATTGTTTTATGAAATGATTTCATGAGTTTCAATTTTACACAAATATTTACGCGTTGGTTTCAGGCTTTCCGACCATCCCTTTTACCGTTAAAATAAAACAATTGTATTGAAAATGTTTGTCTGTGTTTCAACAAGGCAGCTCTAAGTTCGCTAAATCTGTGGCGTGACCATTCACAAAGGCATTCCGGAGACAACCCATCCTACGCGGATTATGTTTCTCCGTTTCCAATAGAACAAAAGAATGCTTCAGAAGTTTTGATGCCACGCTTTTCAGATATTTCCAATATCATATTAAATTTGAACATATATTAAAGTGAATATGATATTTTTATTAAATTCTTGTGCTCCAGATTCCAAAATATTACCTTTATGATTCTACGGAAGTTTAAATTGAAAGGTTGCATACAATGATAACAGAAGCATTTTATTTTTACGTCTGTTTCACTGGTATCATGGATTGCGTTCATGAATTCAATTTAAAACTGAATTCATTTAATTCCGATAAACGAAAAGGTAACCTTTATATAAAATTAAATAATTGAAGATTATGAGTTTGTTGGAGCATGATAGAAATAGCGCCCTATTATCGTAAACAATTACTCGGGGTCTCATAATCGCTCACTTTACGAGGAACAGGATATTGAGCTGCCCAACTTTTGCGTCAACAAAGCAGTTTGATGTAGTTGAACCCAGACAAGCAGAGGCTCCAATATTTATGACAACTTCCCCGCCTGAATACAAACATAAAGTTCAAAACTAGCTTAACCCTTTGGGAGAACTCTCATCTAGCCGGAAATCCGAACAATTTGGTAGGAATTGAACAGTTCTGTTTCAGTCTCTATGTTCCAGTCACTTATATAGCCCCTTCAAGCCCGGCCAGCATCTTATGCAATGTTTAGAATATAATTTATTTGGTATCTAACTCATCAATGGAATAATGATTTTTACACGCACTGTTGGAGTGTCCGGTATATTGGTTGTAGCAGGTATCGATTCTGCGTCCGTTCTTAGCTTTAAGTTTTATATATATATATGTCAGTAGCGCTTGTGTCTTTGTTCTTAATACACTGCTATTAAAATAATTCATATTTTCCTCTTTTATTTTGCTACATATCCTGTACAGACACTAAAATATTTTTCTTCTTTATTTTACGTTGACTATTAGTATATTACCAAACAATGCCTTTCCCATGTTTTCTCGCATAATTTCGAATTCCATACCGATTTTTATTTTCTTTCGGTCGATTCGAACGCATTGCATCTTCATCTTCACGCCTGTAATAAATAGATTCTAAAGTTAAAAAAATACGTTGTGTAATCATATCTAATAAATAGACATACCAAAATTGTTCAAACGCCACAAATAAATTACTTAGTGAAAAAATATACATACTCGTCATCCATTCGTAGTATGTCTCTCAATTCACGATCAATGTGTTTATGGTTTTTTCTCAAATACGCTCTTCTTTCGTCGTCGGAATAATCAGCAAATTGATTTGGTAGAACCTTTTGCAGTGTGTCTGCATGAGAATTTATACCATTTATGTATCTCAAAGTCTGTACAAAATTTTCAAATCTCTGATTGTAATCAAATTCACTCTTGAATTTTCTTTTATATTGTTTTGCAAAGTCTTTATAAAGAGTGGGCGCATTTTTCAATTCGAACACAAAGCTAGTGTCCCTCGCCGAGCAAATGGGTAACATAGGATTTAATAAAATTACCGCCAGAACATAATACCTCTCCATCGCACATAATAAAATAATCTTTAGCAACGTTGTGTCAATCTGTTATGATTCAGTGACTGCAGCAACAAGATTGCGTCGCTTATTTGAGTCAAAGCGTATGCGTGAAATTTCAATAAAAACACAATCTGCGAGTCTTATCTGCGAATGTCATCATGAAGAGTTGAGGCAGTCGTAAAAACTATGGCTGAATGTGGGGAGTTTCTTTTGTGATGTCATAATTACCATGATAACACGCCTACGGCTCCGTAGTTCGACCCTTTCCTTGTCGTGAACCCGCTGGCCGGCTGCGAGCGACCTGCACACGCCCACAAAACCCCGGGATTACTTGGCATTTTAATATATTAATCGAGATTCAAGACTACCATGTAGATGTGAGATAAGTTTATCATTTGGGCTTTATTTGTCTGTGAAAATAGCACGACCGTCTACCTTTTTGGTCTCATGAAAACGTAGTTGCATACAAACTATAAAATTTAAAAAATATAAGTATTCAAATGTTTTTTGTTCTGACGTTTACAACACTAAACAAAAATAAACGAGCAAAACGGAACACTAAAATTGGACGGTCAGGAACATTGCTCTATCGCTATAACATATCCCTACAAAAGGGCGAATTCAATGTTATGGACGCAATTTATTCCACACCAAGATTCGATCCCAATGACACTCAGGCATTCGCATTTGTAAAAGTCAATGAAATATCTCAAAGGCAATAGAAACGTACCCATCCGTTTGTTCCGTCGTTGGTGGCTCACAGCGAGGGATATTCGCCAAATAAATGGATATAAATGTATCGTCGTAAAGAGACTGAACTTACTCGACTGTGACCGGAATACGCCTTCGAAAATAGTGTAATATGAAATTCAAACCGCGCGATTTATAACATGGTTATTATTTTGAATTCCGGTTCAGTATTTTTGCTTTCAAATAAAAACAGAACGATTGCAGATGTCTTTAAATGCAAACATATTTGAACTATAATTCTAGCAACCTTTGTCTGTACACACACATATAATTGCCATTTCTTTGCAATAAAAGCATACCCATTCTACATAAATTCCGCTTATCTCAAATACATTCACCGACATGCATGCTATCGCTCCAATGCTCAAAGAATCGTCTCAATGACGATCCTCGCAACGAAAGTCCTTCGAACAAAGTTCCAATCAAATTCGCATATCGCCAAAAATGCGAAGCCAAATATCTTTTGAAAGACATTAGGTTTTACGAGACGCTGAAACAGCTCTGTAAGTGCAGTTTTGGCGGGTCAGTGTGACTAGTGACCAGTTAATGGTCTGTGGGTACCTCCTTTTTCTTGTACCTGAGGGCGTACACCTACCTTTCGGTTTTCGGTTCGAGTCCTCGTTACGTCGCATCACGTCTCCTCTTTTAACAGAGCGCTAGGAACTGTTGACTTTACTAAATATACGGAGACTGTGCTTCTACGTGTTTAAATGTTTTATTTGAATGTTAGGGTGGAAGATTGTTTGAATTATAATGAAGTGCTGCATTCCGCGTCGCTTGAAATGTTTGCTGTTAGTTTTATAGGTTTAAAATAACTGGTAACTGTTTTAACTTTGGCATTTCATTCAGTATAAAATTATCATACGTCAACATTTTTATTTAGTTGCCGAGCATTGTAATATTAAATATGCAACGGCAATATTAACTTCCAGTCATTGAAATTGATAATTCGAAGTTCAGAACTTGTAAACTGTATTTTAATTTAGCTCTTAACTCCAAATTCCCAATACAGAAATCGAGATTACAGTTTTTAAAACTACAATGTTTTTTCTCAAAGACTGCAACAAAATTTTTCTATTTCTAGTTCCCTTCGACTCAAGAACATCTCAATAAACCAACGAGCTGATAGCAATAAACAAGTTAGCGGAGGTCGAAGCTTATCACCGTCTTGTATAAAACATTATTTTTATGGGTCCTTGCAAAATGGAAGTTGAATTACGAATTCTGGCTGCGGCGGAGGAACATTTACAAGATCTTTAGGTGGAACTTTGCTCGTTATCTAAAGAGTATCCCGGGAGCGACTTACATGTCTTACCTAAGGTTCAAGGAGATCGCTCTTGGCCGAGATTAAAATCAGAGGCCGAGACGGAAACCGATACCATTATTCTTGAGAAAACTCCAGTTATAAAGGTTTAATTAGGTCATAATAAAATGTCTGAAAAAGTGAAAAAATATATCCTCTTTTGAGAGTCAGTACTGAAGATCATTTTAGGCTGTTATTATCAGTCAAAGCGACATCACATCAATATTTGAAACGAAAATTATCGCAAAGTAATGAGACAAGATGTCAAACGGGTGTCCGTTTGACAACTTGCCTTAATTTTGCGATAATTTTCGTTTTTTTTTAAATTATATGTATGTTTTTATATTAACGGCTGTGATTGGATAAACAAACTTTCAACAGTCAATCGTACCACTTGCATTTAATTTGTAAAGCGTCAATAACTGACACAACAAAAAAAACCAGTCATCATCCCGACGGGAAAAAAGGGGTGTTATAAATTTGACGTATGTACCTGTGTGTTTGTGTATCTGTCTGTGGCATCATAGCTCCTAAATGAATGAATCGATTTTGATAGAATTTTTCGTTTGAAAGGTGAGTATAAACTCAGAGTCAGAGAGAACTCAACGAGAGTGTTCTTAGCTATGTTTGATGAAATCGGTTCAGTCGTTCTAAAGTTATGGGCATTTTACTGTTTGAATCAGGCTGTTTTCGAAAGATATCGTGTCATAATTATGTGTTCAATAGGTTGTCGATCGCAGCATGTCTACTACTAGATAAACTATGTAGTATGAAATAAAAATGTGTCGAGGGTTTTTAAATTTTGAGATTTTACTTGTTATTTGGTTAGTGCTAGTAAAATATTTATGGCCATTTGATGCAGTTAAGAGATATTTTTTTCCAATTAAAAAGAAACTTAAAAAAAAAGGTTTTTAGCTTGTCATACAAACGAAACGTGTATGCAAAATTTCATCTTAATTTGTTGAGGAGAACTGCTTTAAAATTCAGTTGCGTGATTTGACCCGAATACACATTCATACCATACATATTTTGAAAGTAAATAAAAATCTTGTAAAAAATATGTGTTTTTTACAAAGATATACCAATATAGAGACTAATAAAAAGCAGCATAAATAAAACCAGAAAATCCAAACCAGAATATAAAAGAGCCAAGACCGATTCTTCCCATTCGGTGGTCAATCCTTATACAGTCGCAGTCCGAACAAAGATCGCCAAATATTAGAGAGTACCTTACCTTTCGAAAATCAATAGACGGGAAGGAGCGCAATCTATCGTTTTGTCGATGGCCGCTATCTACCGTCGAGGACATGAAAGATGCGGGGTGAAACTGCCTCAGAAACTTTGTATTGGATTCTTACCTACCTACTGATTCGTATTATGTTGTGAATGTTTCTTGTTATTAGGGAATTGTGAGTTGAATAAGAGTTTTGTGTTCATTTTTTATATAGGGTGGAAATTTTCGTCGGTTTTCTTTTTCGAAGGCAGGACGAAACTAACAAAATTAATATTAATTAGTCCAGCTCGGACTTAAACAGCTGCAACTAATTCCTCCTAGCCGTAATGGAATTCCCTGCCGGATCTCGGAGTCTGTATTTCCTGATAGCTACAACCAGGGAGTCTTTAAACCTAAAGACTTAAAGCTTACCATCAGGTAGTAGTCAAGCGTGAACCTATCAATAAAAAATAAAAGAAACGGTGGAAGTAATGGGACGCCCCCTTTTGCCCAGTAGTGGGATGAAACGCTAATTTCAGCTTAGTAACCAGTAACTAAGCTGAAATTGGCGTGGCGTTGATTTTTGATGAGAGACTGCAGTTATCCTTGCAAACATGGAAAATAAAGGCCCAAGAATACAAAAAGCAGAAGCGTGGGGCTGCTACGACGGCGCAGCAGACCGTAGCGAGCCGCTACGCCGTAGCAACAGTGTAGTACTCATAAAGCTTTATACTATTTTTTAGATAATCAATAGGTATAAAATGGTTCATTTTAAGGCACAGTATAAAATAAAATGTTAGCATAATTAGCTACATCTATAATAAAAAGTGACCAAGTGCGAGTCGGACTCGCGCACGAAGTGTACGGAACACTACCATTATCGCAAAAAACGGCAAAAAAAACATGTTTTTTGTATGGGAGCCCTACTTAAATATTTATTTTATTCTGTTTTTTGTATTATTTGCTATAGCGGCAACAGAAATATATCATCTGTGAAAATTTCAACTTTCTAGCGATCGTGGTTCATGAGATACAGCCTGGTGACACACAGACAGACGGACAGTTGTGTCTTAGAAATAGGGTGCCGTTTTTACCCTTTGGGTACGGAACCCTAATAAACGTCATTACAAACATTACTGTAGCATGGTACATACATCTGTTGTGTTGTAGCAACTACATTATATTCAACGCGACCATACCCGTACATTCAAGACTGAGTATTTAGGAGTGTAGTAGCTAAGGTTTATGAAGAAATTGAAGGTGAAGGAAATTTCTGTGTTGTATCTCGGCAACACCTGGGTTTTGTTCCGTTATTTCACATCCAGATATACTAGCATTAACACGTTCGCTGCCGTTATTACTGAAACAATTAAAAAGGCAATGTGCCTCGCGAGGCGAGTCCTTGGCAGTGAACCTGTTAAGGAATTATGAACCAATTATTAACTAGTATCTTATTGAAATATTTCTGGTTCGGTAACGATGAGTTGTATATTGAGCGAAGTAATTAATTCGAGGCATTTCGATTCCAATTATAATGGTCTTTGTCAAAGCTCCTTGAATACTAGGAAGTCTTTAGTTCTTCAGAAGCGGGCGACCGAATATTCTAGAATCCACGTCTTAAGCACGATGTTGTGGTTTCTATATCCGGCTTTTCATTTTCTTACGTCAATTCTAGGTTATTTTTAGCTGAGTAGTGACAATTCAGCAAAATTGTGGGAAAATTTGAACTGATTGGTTTTGGATTAGGAGCTTTTGTTTTGTTTTTGTTGTTTGTGTATAAAGTGATGAAGTATGTTTGCCACTATGTTTGTAATACTATACTTGGCGTATTTATATAAATATGTTTGTTCCAATTCTCTATTACAAAATTAACTTTATTTCAATAGCAGCAATGTTCGTTTTAAATTACAAAGTTTCGGAAATATTTTGCCAAACATGTTAGCAAAGACATTATCTCTGAAAGTAATGGTCAAATTACTTTTTTTTTCACTGATAGAAAACTACACTATAGCTGAGTGTTTTTGCCTTTCCTGCGAGGTTGACCATGGAAATTGCATGTGAATCATAATAGAAAAATTAGGATATTGTTTTATACTGCGACAATACTTAATTTGGCAATGAAAACCTTTTTAAAAAAAACTACAAACGACTTCTAAAAAAACACTACTAAGTGAAAAATTACTTCATTTTCGAAATAATGAACAATTTGAGTAAGGTACTTATAAAGCATAAAGTTATGCCAGAATAGATTAACCAATTAACATAAAACTTGAACATAACCGGTGAAATTAGAGTGTGAATTGTGGGTGAATTGTACACATCTGCGAATTGTTCGACAAACATGACAATGTAGGCGATGTCAGAAGTAATAGTCAACTAATCTTACGTAGATCATAATAGACCGAAGAAACCTCGCCACAGGGTCGGCAATCTTCGGTAGCGGTCGTGTGCGAGACATTAAAAATGCCGTGTTTTTTACGTTGTGAACTCATATAAGCAAAAGTTTCAAAGACCATATCTTTATTATTTATTCCTACAGATTTTGATAAGAAAAAAATATCATGTATATATTTTCAGGATTTATCACCGAAATAAGCTATAAAGGTTTGGGAAATCAACCACAAACCATTATCTTTAAAATCTTCCCTCCACAGATTATACAGATTAGAGATATTTATTGCTAACAGTTAATATTACAGTATCGTTCGAGAAATTCATTATCTGAGTTGAGTGTTTACCTACTCCACGTAATTAAACACAAAGGAATTTCACTAACATTATTAATACGTAATAAACATCTATTATAGTTGCTTTAAATTACGCTATTACCGGATTTATTAAGATTATGGGTAATGAGAAATGTTATAGAATTTTGTTAATATGTTGAGAATCCAGCGTAAAATAATGATAGCGACTTAATTCTACTCTATTGTAACACTGAACAGTATTTGTATATTCTGGTATTCATATTTATATCAAAAGTAGGTACCCTAACAGTAGGTATGGCTTAATACTTATATGTAGTATAGTAGTGCTGGGTGCATCGTCCTCACGTATATGAATTTATTAATGTTCGTACTTATGTAAATATTGTAAAAGACCTATTTTTTAAATGAGTATGTTAAGAGTTCCTTGTGCGTTCTTCTCCATAACAAGCTTCTTTTCCGAATGCACGGTAGAATAAATTTTTATTACTTGTGAATTTTAGTTGTTAACTTTCAAAAGTGCCGCTTAGTGGTCTATTTGAAATAAATACATTTGGCTTATGACTTTGTATTTCAGGTTTGCCCAGTAAGCCAGTGTGTAGCCGTAATAACGGTGTTTTAGCATTTATTTTGAAAAAGGGATACATTGTTTTTCCCTTTCACGTGTGTCTTTCAGGTCCTTTATACGGGAAGCAGAACGTTACACAATATACTGAAATAACAACAAGTAAATAACGATTGTCGAAGACGTATTTACGTATATGTGTCAATTCAATCACATCAGTGACGTCTTTAAAGAGTTTCAACTTTTGTTAACAAGTTATAACAAAAAGATTTAATAAAATTAGCTTTTATTAAACTTATTTGAGTTTAATCTTGTTTAGGTTGTTTATTTTACTCTAGACGCTTATACGTGCACGTCTTTTTACATTGTTTTCACAATTATGTGTAATTTTCCAACAAAAATGATGGAAAAGAGTGTCCGTGGCATTTCTTACATTTGCTTCTCCATAGAGACCTACTGATTGATATGTTATTGTTTTTTTTTAATCAATGCTGAAAATGTTACTATGTAGGAGTTCGTAAAGCATTTTTGTATATTTGTTCCTCAAGTAGATTGGTCCTGATGTCCCTAGCTGAGCTGGTATACAGATTAGATGACATTATTTCCCTCCAACTTATTATTCGTCCTCTTCTACTTTCAGAACTGCTGTTTAATTCTAAATTTCAACTAACCAACGAACTCTACTCAAAGGCAGACCCGAAAATAAACTAGGACACAGTACCGAGCTGTAGATAGCAGCACTTTGACCACTGACGTCTCTCGGTACGTAATAAAAACGACTGATGTACACAGTTTGCCAACAAACATGTTGATGCTCCTTGTTTAATCACCTTTCAAACTTGCTACCCAAGTTAACCCTGGAACACTTAAACCAACCAGCCGCAACATAGTACTGGGAACTAAGCAACATAAGTGCTTTGTTTCTTGAATTTAAAGCTGAATTTAGAGTTCGTCAAGTTAGTGTTGGACTTAAAACCGGACTTGTTACTTTGTTAGTTAATGTTTTAGATGTGGTATAGGCAAAGTATGGTTTGTAACAAAAAAATGGAAACAAAAGAGTAAGAAGAAACTGAATTTTCTATTAAACATCCCGATGCGCGATGTCCAATAGAATAATATTATGATTACAGTAGCGCTACATACATATTCAATGCTCAGACCATAATTGAGGGCGATACTTCAAAATGTGCATGATGAAACGGTATCCAATACAAAATATTTTAACAGACCGCTCCAAATTTCAAATTTATGTGTGCCTAGTGGCCATAATTTATTCCAAACAATGGCGATCTCGAAATAATATCTAGCGGCTATAAAAACATCACACAATAGCCTGCGGACGGGTGTGAACTAAGTCCCAAACAAAGTTGCACGTATTAAATAAAGCGTTGATGTATGGCCAGCGTGATTAACCCTCGAATTTCGGCACGGCATTACGGCAGTTACAGACGTCGCCAGAACTTTTCTTTAGGTGATAAACGTTCTCGCAAATTGCCCACATTTATTCGATGCTCCAGGAAACCGCTGCTAATGTGGACCGAGAGAAATTCCTCTTTGTGAAACACCATACCTCTTTATACACCATGTTGAGTTGTCGACGTATTCATTCATCCAACATTGAACTTTACTGAACACTCGTTGCAAATGAATTGAGTCGAAATTGCGCTTTAAAATTGTTTTATGGTTCAACGCGTGATTATCGGGCAATGTTTCCGTGGAATTAATTTAATTTCAATTATAATTATCGCGTGAACGATATGCTGTCGTTGTGGTGTGCGCACTGTTATGGCGTGTTAATTGATTGTTTTAAGTGCTTTGATGGGCTGCCACAGAGATCTGTAATATCATTTAAACCAATTATGAAATATATTTGCTCCTGTATTACTGGTGTTTTGTCTATGTAGCTTTAATTATGCACACATTACTATAGTGTAAAGACAATTCAGCTATACACTTGCATTTTGTTCTACACGAATTGTACGAATATTCTACTCACCTAAACTGATTTTAGTAGAAAACTGTAAAATTAAATGAAGCTCACACACACCTACAAAGTAAAAAATATGTCAAGCAATACGTTCCTGAATTTGCTTAGACTTAGAGGATGATTAAAGAAATGACGTTGCTAAATTAAGACAAGTAAATTTTAATCCTGTTCGATCAATTTTCAAATGATAAGAACCGGATGAAGCTGAAAAACCAACATACATAGCTGTGTACAGTCGTAATATTTGTACTTACATACAATATTCTCTGATGGACGTTGATTAACTGCGGTAAACCGCTTTCATACCAACACGTGAACAAATACAGACCGGTATATACACAGGGTTAAATTTCAAATAGGTAACTCACTGGAAGCGGAATCGAAATTGACTTAGTAAAGAAAATAATAAATATACCAGGTATGTTGTAAATACCTGTAAATACCTTCATTTCATTTTGTTATTTTAATCCGATAATTGGTTTAGTAATGGCATCATCCAAATATTAAAAACATTTTTTTTATTATTGATAGGCTCGCGTCTTATCATTTTCTTATCTGATGGTAAGAAATGACATGGTCGACGATTTGGCACGCTTGCCTATAAGGAACCAATTCATGCCATATCATTCTTAAAAACCACTGGGATTGTTAACCTAACACTATTTATTTCTATAATAGGTATTTTGTGTGTAATACAAAAAATACTTGTAATCTATAAAAATCTTGTTAATTTAATTAAATAGCCTGCATAATCGCTGTCTACCTTTTTTCTTGTGGCAATTCTCATGGACATCTTCCGCCCGGAAATATTTTTGTCAAAACAACTACAACACATACGGGTTGCGCAGTCACTGCCATGCACTCATGCAGGCAATGTGAAAGGAACTCTAGGATTCCCAGAGGAACAATCACTGGTGGTTCCTAAGCTCCGCATTTGGTACGTCTCAAGGGAAGCAAACAACGCAGTACCACAGAATAAACACATATGTACAGGAGGGTGACTCCCTACTAAAAGCGAAAATAAGCACACGTGCACATTGACGCGTACGTACGGCGATCTCGAACTGTCAAAATACTCCCACTGACTGGCGCGATCCATCAATTTGACTCCGAAGCGATAAATATTTTTCATAAAAATTGTTACATGGATAAATTAACTATCTGTGTGCATATAAAACGAATGCGATTGCACTCGCTGTGCGTGAGGTTTGTCTATGTTCCATAATACCTTCTGTATCTATTCATTCTGTGGTTGTAACTAGATACCTAATAATTCTAGGCCCATTTTGTTCGACATTTATCTTCGATGTAGGTCAAGGCTTTTATACTGGATTAGCCAGGTAGAATAGCGATCTGTTTTCGGCCGTTAAAGATTATCTTTTTTTTCGGTAATATAAAAATACCTTGTATTCTACCAACAAATAAGATTATTCTGGAAATCTGAGATTAATTTATTCTTTGGTATTAAGATTAGGTGCCTAAGCTGATTTAACAGATTACGTAATTCAAATTTTGAATAGTAGGTACAATAATTTTAATATCTAAAGGTATTCAAATTGAACTATAACTTTGACGTTAAAAGGATGTCTGTTAGAGAGTGCCTTGTTGCCTGCCTATCCACCTACCAGAACTGTATATAAAGCTTAAATAAATAAAAATACTACGTGATATCCTCAGGGGGTCTCAGTTCAATGCTCGACGACCTCAGTTGAGCAAGAGGAAGGAAGAGTGGGTCTTAAAATGAACATGGACAAAACCAAGGTCATGGTGAATGCCCATTTAACACCCACTCCTATCAAGATCGGAGACTCTACACTCGAAGTTGTAGACGATTATGTCTGCCTTAGACAAACGGTTCAGTTGGGTAGGTCTAAATTCGAGAAAGAGGTCAACCGTTGAATCCGACTCGGCTATGCGACATTCGGGAAGTTGCGCGGTATCTTCTCGTCCAATTTACCGCAGTGTCTCAAAACAAAAGTCTATGACCAGTGTGTGTTACCAGTGATCACTGATGGGACCGAGACGTGGTCGCTCACAATGGGCCTTATGAGGAAGCTTAAAGTCACCCATTGGGCAATGGAGAGAGCTATGCTCGGAGTTTCCTTGCGTGATCGCATTAGAAATGAGGTTACCGACATAGCCCGAATTGCTTGCAGAACGGATGGGCGATGGGACCGAAAGGTTCTGGAATGGCGACCGTGAACCGGCAGACGATGCGTTGGAAGGCCTCCCACTAGTTGGACCGAGGACTTGGTAAAAGTGGCGGGAATGCGCTGAATGCGAGACGCACGGGATCGGTCAATGTGTCGATGCCTGGGGGAGGCCTATGTCCAGCAGTGGACGTCTTTCGGCTGAAATAAATGATGATGATGATGACGTGAATTCCAAATACACTTACCAAGCAGAAAGATTGAATCCTTTTAGAAAAAAAACTTCCGCTATATTTATTGCATGAATCACTTTCTTACTCACTTTTATATTTTAAATCCAGAAAATCTTATTACCATAAGACGAATACCAACATATATAAATCTTAAGACGCAATAAGCGATCGCAATCTCACATGCTATAAAATAAGCGAAGTAATCAACTATCGAATATTCCTCAAGTCACCGGTACCACCGCGCGTGTCGGGACGCCGTAGAAATTTGCAATTTTTCCCCGCGCAAAATCTATTCCGGTGAAAAATGCATCGGGGGCTGCTTTTGTCTTCTCACGGAAAAAGTCACGTTCTATAGACAGTGATGGTTACCGAACGGTTATCAAGTAGCTACTGCACGTAGACGTTAGGAAACTGGAACGTTCAAGCATAAAATTTGAATACTTAAACCAACCTTATCACCTATTATAGCTGGTTTAATGTTTGGCTTAACTCGTGCTCAGATATGGTTGAAAATTTAAGCTATATAACATTTTTGAGGCAATGAGTAATTTAAAAGTTGAAGTAGTGATGTGGTAGTGTGTGGTGTGGTATGTGTGTGTGGTGTGTGAACTTTTATGGCGAAAATCTCAGCACACCAGGACGAAAAACAAAAAAAAACTGTCATTTATCTTCACATACTCTAAAATCGGTGAAAGAAACAATCGCGAGGAAACCCAAATATCCTAGAGCCAAAATTCAAAGACATGACATGTGTCATCCACCAACACGCTCTGGGCCTGCATCACAGTAGAATGAACGTAAAGGCTGATAATGTACGAATGTGTCCACATAATATCTCGCGTGTTTTAACTATAGGTACGCAGTATACAAACGGAGATCGTAATCATCAAACCCCATTATTAACGTGTGTGTCAAAGGAATTTACACGTGCGAAAATCCTTGGAATACCATAGTGAGTTAAATCTCGGTGTTCCTGAATAGAAACAAATATCATTCAATGGCACTATATGTACGAGGCTTTACAGCTGAACTCACTGAAGCGAGCAATATCTCATGACACACATGAAAATGCACGGTCAATTGTTTTATGAAATGATTTCATGAGTTTCAATTTTACACAAATATTTACGCGTTGGTTTCAGGCTTTCCGACCATCCCTTTTACCGTTAAAATAAAACAATTGTATTGAAAATGTTTGTCTGTGTTTCAACAAGGCAGCTCTAAGTTCGCTAAATCTGTGGCGTGACCATTCACAAAGGCATTCCGGAGACAACCCATCCTACGCGGATTATGTTTCTCCGTTTCCAATAGAACAAAAGAATGCTTCAGAAGTTTTGATGCCACGCTTTTCAGATATTTCCAATATCATATTAAATTTGAACATGTATTAAAGTGAATATGATATTTTTATTAAATTCTTGTGCTCCAGATTCCAAAATATTACCTTTATGATTCTACGGAAGTTTAAATTGAAAGGTTGCGTACAATGATAACAGAAGCTTTTTATTTTTACGTCTGTTTCACTGGTATCATGGATTGCGTTCATGAATTCAATTTAAAACTGAATTCATTTAATTCCGATAAACGAAAAGGTAACCTTTATACAAAATTAAATAATTGAAGATTATGAGTTTGTTGGAGCATGATAGAAATAGCGCCCTATTATCGTAAACTACTCGGGGTCTCATAATCGCTCACTTTACGAGGAACAGGATATTGAGCTGCCCAACTTTTGCGTCAACAAAGCAGTTTGATGTAGTTGAACCCAGACAAGCAGAGGCTCCAATATTTATGACAACTTCCCGCTTGAATACAAACATAAAGTTCAAAACTAGCTTAACCCTTTGGGAGAACTCTCATCTAGCCGGAAATCCGAACAATTTGGTAGGAATTGAACAGTTCTGTTTCAGTCTCTATGTTCCAGTCACTTATATAGCCCCTTCAAGCCTGACTCAGCATCTTATGCAATGTTTAGAATATAATTTATTTGGTATCTAACTCATCAATGGAATAATGATTTTTACACGCACTGTTGGAGTGTCCGGTATATTAGTTGTAGCAGGTATCAATTCTGCGTCCGTTCTTAGCTTTAAGTTTTATATATATATATATATGTCAGTAGCGCTTGTGTCTTTGTACTTAATACACTGCTATTAAAATAATTCATATTTTCCTCTTTTATTTTGCTACATATCCTGTTAGTCCTGTACAGACACTAAAAATATTTTTCTTCTTTATTTTACGTCGACTATTAGTATATTACCAAACAATGCCTTTCCCATGTTTTCTCGCATAATTTCGAATTCCATACCGATTTTTATTTTCTTTCGGTCGATTCGAACGCATTGCATCTTCATCTTCACGCCTGTAATAAATAGATTCTAAAGTTAAAAAAATACGTTGTGTAATCATATCTAATAAATAGACATACCAAAATTGTTCAAACGCCACAAATAAATTACTTAGTGAAAAAATATACATACTCGTCATCCATTCGTAGTATGTCTCTCAATTCACGATCAATGTGTTTATGGTTTTTTCTCAAATACGCTCTTCTTTCGTCGTCGGAATAATCAGCAAATTGATTTGGTAGAACCTTTTGCAGTGTGTCTGCATGAGAATTTATACCATTTATGTATCTCAAAGTCTGTACAAAATTTTCAAATCTCTGATTGTAATCAAATTCACTCTTGAATTTTCTTTTATATTGTTTTGCAAAGTCTTTATAAAGAGTGGGCGCATTTTTCAATTCGAACACAAAGCTAGTGTCCCTCGCCGAGCAAATGGGTAACATAGGATTTAATAAAATTACCGCCAGAACATAATACCTCTCCATCGCACATAATAAAATAATCTTTAGCAACGTTGTGTCAATCTGTTATGATTCAGTGACTGCAGCAACAAGATTGCGTCGCTTATTTGAGTCAAAGCGTATGCGTGAAATTTCAATAAAAACACAATCTGCGAGTCTTATCTGCGAATGTCATCATGAAGAGTTGAGGCAGTCGTAAAAACTATGGCTGAATGTGGGGAGTTTCTTTTGTGATGTCATAATTACCATGATAACACGCCTACGGCTCCGTAGTTCGACCCTTTCCTTGTCGTGAACCCGCTGGCCGGCTGCGAGCGACCTGCACACGCCCACAAAACCCCGGGATTACTTGGCATTTTAATATATTAATCGAGATTCAAGACTACCATGTAGATGTGAGATAAGTTTATCATTTGGGCTTTATTTGTCTGTGAAAATAGCACGACCGTCTACCTTTTTGGTCTCATGAAAACGTAGTTGCATACAAACTATAAAATTTAAAAAATATAAGTATTCAAATGTTTTTTGTTCTGACGTTTACAACACTAAACAAAAATAAACGAGCAAAACGGAACACTAAAATTGGACGGTCAGGAACATTGCTCTATCGCTATAACATATCCCTACAAAAGGGCGAATTCAATGTTATGGACGCAATTTATTCCACACCAAGATTCGATCCCAATGACACTCAGGCATTCGCATTTGTAAAAGTCAATGAAATATCTCAAAGGCAATAGAAACGTACCCATCCGTTTGTTCCGTCGTTGGTGGCTCACAGCGAGGGATATTCGCCAAATAAATGGATATAAATGTATCGTCGTAAAGAGACTGAACTTACTCGACTGTGACCGGAATACGCCTTCGAAAATAGTGTAATATGAAATTCAAACCGCGCGATTTATAACATGGTTATTATTTTGAATTCCGGTTCAGTATTTTTGCTTTCAAATAAAAACAGAACGATTGCAGATGTCTTTAAATGCAAACATATTTGAACTATAATTCTAGCAACCTTTGTCTGTACACACACATATAATTGCCATTTCTTTGCAATAAAAGCATACCCATTCTACATAAATTCCGCTTATCTCAAATACATTCACCGACATGCATGCTATCGCTCCAATGCTCAAAGAATCGTCTCAATGACGATCCTCGCAACGAAAGTCCTTCGAACAAAGTTCCAATCAAATTCGCATATCGCCAAAAATGCGAAGCCAAATATCTTTTGAAAGACATTAGGTTTTACGAGACGCTGAAACAGCTCTGTAAGTGCAGTTTTGGCGGGTCAGTGTGACTAGTGACCAGTTAATGGTCTGTGGGTACCTCCTTTTTCTTGTACCTGAGGGCGTACACCTACCTTTCGGTTTTCGGTTCGAGTCCTCGTTACGTCGCATCACGTCTCCTCTTTTAACAGAGCGCTAGGAACTGTTGACTTTACTAAATATACGGAGACTGTGCTTCTACGTGTTTAAATGTTTTATTTGAATGTTAGGGTGGAAGATTGTTTGAATTATAATGAAGTGCTGCATTCCGCGTCGCTTGAAATGTTTGCTGTTAGTTTTATAGGTTTAAAATAACTGGTAACTGTTTTAACTTTGGCATTTCATTCAGTATAAAATTATCATACGTCAACATTTTTATTTAGTTGCCGAGCATTGTAATATTAAATATGCAACGGCAATATTAACTTCCAGTCATTGAAATTGATAATTCGAAGTTCAGAACTTGTAAACTGTATTTTAATTTAGCTCTTAACTCCAAATTCCCAATACAGAAATCGAGATTACAGTTTTTAAAACTACAATGTTTTTTCTCAAAGACTGCAACAAAATTTTTCTATTTCTAGTTCCCTTCGACTCAAGAACATCTCAATAAACCAACGAGCTGATAGCAATAAACAAGTTAGCGGAGGTCGAAGCTTATCACCGTCTTGTATAAAACATTATTTTTATGGGTCCTTGCAAAATGGAAGTTGAATTACGAATTCTGGCTGCGGCGGAGGAACATTTACAAGATCTTTAGGTGGAACTTTGCTCGTTATCTAAAGAGTATCCCGGGAGCGACTTACATGTCTTACCTAAGGTTCAAGGAGATCGCTCTTGGCCGAGATTAAAATCAGAGGCCGAGACGGAAACCGATACCATTATTCTTGAGAAAACTCCAGTTATAAAGGTTTAATTAGGTCATAATAAAATGTCTGAAAAAGTGAAAAAATATATCCTCTTTTGAGAGTCAGTACTGAAGATCATTTTAGGCTGTTATTATCAGTCAAAGCGACATCACATCAATATTTGAAACGAAAATTATCGCAAAGTAATGAGACAAGATGTCAAACGGGTGTCCGTTTGACAACTTGCCTTAATTTTGCGATAATTTTCGTTTTTTTTTAAATTATATGTATGTTTTTATATTAACGGCTGTGATTGGATAAACAAACTTTCAACAGTCAATCGTACCACTTGCATTTAATTTGTAAAGCGTCAATAACTGACACAACAAAAAAAACCAGTCATCATCCCGACGGGAAAAAAGGGGTGTTATAAATTTGACGTATGTACCTGTGTGTTTGTGTATCTGTCTGTGGCATCATAGCTCCTAAATGAATGAATCGATTTTGATTGAATTTTTCGTTTGAAAGGTGAGTATAAACTCAGAGTCAGAGAGAACTCAACGAGAGTGTTCTTAGCTATGTTTGATGAAATCGGTTCAGTCGTTCTAAAGTTATGGGCATTTTACTGTTTGAATGGGCATTTATCTGTTTTCGAAAGATATCGTGTCATAATTATGTGTTCAATAGGTTGTCGATCGCAGCATGTCTACTACTAGATAAACTATGTAGTATGAAATAAAAATGTGTCGAGGGTTTTTAAATTTTGAGATTTTACTTGTTATTTGGTTAGTGCTAGTAAAATATTTATGGCCATTTGATGCAGTTAAGAGATATTTTTTTCCAATTAAAAAGAAACTTAAAAAAAAAGGTTTTTAGCTTGTCATACAAACGAAACGTGTATGCAAAATTTCATCTTAATTTGTTGAGGAGAACTGCTTTAAAATTCAGTTGCGTGATTTGACCCGAATACACATTCATACCATACATATTTTGAAAGTAAATAAAAATCTTGTAAAAAATATGTGTTTTTTACAAAGATATACCAATATAGAGACTAATAAAAAGCAGCATAAATAAAACCAGAAAATCCAAACCAGAATATAAAAGAGCCAAGACCGATTCTTCCCATTCGGTGGTCAATCCTTATACAGTCGCAGTCCGAACAAAGATCGCCAAATATTAGAGAGTACCTTACCTTTCTAAAATCAATAGACGGGAAGGAGCGCAATCTATCGTTTTGTCGATGGCCGCTATCTACCGTCGAGGACATGAAAGATGCGGGGTGAAACTGCCTCAGAAACTTTGTATTGGATTCTTACCTACCTACTGATTCGTATTATGTTGTGAATGTTTCTTGTTATTAGGGAATTGTGAGTTGAATAAGAGTTTTGTGTTCATTTTTTATATAGGGTGGAAATTTTCGTCGGTTTTCTTTTTCGAAGGCAGGACGAAACTAACAAAATTAATATTAATTAGTCAACTAATTCCTCCTAGCCGTAATGGAATTCCCTGCCGGATCTCGGAGACTGTATTTCCTGATAGCTACAACCAGGGAGTCTTTAAACCTAAAGACTTAAAGCTTACCATCAGGTAGTAGTCAAGCGTGAACCTATCAATAAAAAATAAAAGAAACGGTGGAAGTAATGGGACGCCCCCTTTTGCCCAGTAGTGGGATGAAACGCTAATTTCAGCTTAGTAACCAGTAACTAAGCTGAAATTGGCGTGGCGTTGATTTTTGATGAGAGACTGCAGTTATCCTTGCAAACATGGAAAATAAAGGCCCAAGAATACAAAAAGCAGAAGCGTGGGGCTGCTACGACGGCGCAGCAGACCGTAGCGAGCCGCTACGCCGTAGCAACAGTGTAGTACTCATAAAGCTTTATACTATTTTTTAGATAATCAATAGGTATAAAATGGTTCATTTTAAGGCACAGTATAAAATAAAATGTTAGCATAATTAGCTACATCTATAATAAAAAGTGACCAAGTGCGAGTCGGACTCGCGCACGAAGTGTACGGAACACTACCATTATCGCAAAAAACGGCAAAAAAAACATGTTTTTTGTATGGGAGCCCTACTTAAATATTTATTTTATTCTGTTTTTTGTATTATTTGCTATAGCGGCAACAGAAATATATCATCTGTGAAAATTTCAACTTTCTAGCGATCGTGGTTCATGAGATACAGCCTGGTGACACACAGACAGACGGACAGTTGTGTCTTAGAAATAGGGTGCCGTTTTTACCCTTTGGGTACGGAACCCTAATAAACGTCATTACAAACATTACTGTAGCATGGTACATACATCTGTTGTGTTGTAGCAACTACATTATATTCAACGCGACCATACCCGTACATTCAAGACTGAGTATTTAGGAGTGTAGTAGCTAAGGTTTATGAAGAAATTGAAGGTGAAGGAAATTTCTGTGTTGTATCTCGGCAACACCTGGGTTTTGTTCCGTTATTTCACATCCAGATATACTAGCATTAACACGTTCGCTGCCGTTATTACTGAAACAATTAAAAAGGCAATGTGCCTCGCGAGGCGAGTCCTTGGCAGTGAACCTGTTAAGGAATTATGAACCAATTATTAACTAGTATCTTATTGAAATATTTCTGGTTCGGTAACGATGAGTTGTATATTGAGCGAAGTAATTAATTCGAGGCATTTCGATTCCAATTATAATGGTCTTTGTCAAAGCTCCTTGAATACTAGGAAGTCTTTAGTTCTTCAGAAGCGGGCGACCGAATATTCTAGAATCCACGTCTTAAGCACGATGTTGTGGTTTCTATATCCGGCTTTTCATTTTCTTACGTCAATTCTAGGTTATTTTTAGCTGAGTAGTGACAATTCAGCAAAATTGTGGGAAAATTTGAACTGATTGGTTTTGGATTAGGAGCTTTTGTTTTGTTTTTGTTGTTTGTGTATAAAGTGATGAAGTATGTTTGCCACTGTGTTTGTAATACTATACTTGGCGTATTTATATAAATATGTTTGTTCCAATTCTCTATTACAAAATTGACTTTTTTTCAATAGCAGCAATGTTCGTTTTAAATTACAAAATTTCGGAAATATTTTGCCAAACATGTTAGCATAAGACATTATCTCTGAAAGTAATAGTCAAATTACTTTTTTTTTCACTGATAGAAAACTACACTATAGCTGAGTGTTTTTGCCTTTCCTGCGAGGTTGACCATGGAAATTGCATGTGAATCATAATAGAAAAATTAGGATATTGTTTTATACTGCGACAATACTTAATTTGGCAATGAAAACCTTTTAAAAAAAAACTACAAACGACTTCTAAAAAAACACTACAAAGTGAAAAATTACTTCATTTTCGAAATAATGAACAATTTGAGTAAGGTAAGGCGAATTGTTCGACAAACATGACAATGTAGGCGATGTCAGAAGTAATAGTCAACTAATCTTACGTAGATCATAATAGACCGAAGAAACCTCGCCACAGGGTCGGCAATCTTCGGTAGCGGTCGTGTGCGAGACATTAAAAATGCCGTGTTTTTTACGTTGTGAACTCATATAAGCAAAAGTTTCAACGACCATATCTTTATTATTTATTCCTACAGATTTTGATAAGAAAAAAATATCATGTATATATTTTCAGGATTTATCACCGAAATAAGCTATAAAGGTTTGGGAAATCAACCACAAACCATTATCTTTAAAATTTTCCCTCCACAGATTATACAGATTAGAGATATTTATTGCTAACAGTTAATATTACAGTATCGTTCGAGAAATTCATTATCTGAGTTGAGTGTTTACCTACTCCACGTAATTAAACACAAAGGAATTTCACTAACATTATTAATACGTAATAAACATCTATTATAGTTGCTTTAAATTACGCTATTACCGGATTTATTAAGATTATGGGTAATGAGAAATGTTATAGAATTTTGTTAATATGTTGAGAATCCAGCGTAAAATAATGATAGCGACTTAATTCTACTCTATTGTAACACTGAACAGTATTTGTATATTCTGGTATTCATATTTATATCAAAAGTAGGTACCCTAACAGTAGGTATGGCTTAATACTTATATGTAGTATAGTAGTGCTGGGTGCATCGTCCTCACGTATATGAATTTATTAATGTTCGTACTTATGTAAATATTGTAAAAGACCTATTTTTTAAATGAGTATGTTAAGAGTTCCTTGTGCGTTCTTCTCCATAACAAGCTTCTTTTCCGAATGCACGGTAGAATAAATTTTTATTACTTGTGAATTTTAGTTGTTAACTTTCAAAAGTGCCACTTAGTGGTCTATTTGAAATAAATACATTTGGCTTATGACTTTGTATCTCAGGTTTCCCCAGTAAGCCAGTGTGTAGCCGTAATAACGGTGTTTTAGCATTTATTTTGAAAAAGGGATACATTGTTTTTCCCTTTCACGTGTGTCTTTCAGGTCCTTTATATGGGAAGCAGAACGTTACACAATATACTGAAATAACAACAAGTAAATAACGATTGTCGAAGACGTATTTACGTATATGTGTCAATTCAATCACATCAGTGACGTCTTTAAAGAGTTTCACCTTTTGTTAACAAGTTATAACAAAAAGATTTAATAAAATTAGCTTTTATTAAACTTATTTGAGTTTAATCTTGTTTAGGTTGTTTATTTTACTCTAGACGCTTATACGTGCACGTCTTTTTACATTGTTTTCACAATTATGTGTAATTTGCCAACAAAAATGATGGACAAGAGTGTCCGTGGCATTTCTTACACTTGCTTCTCCATAGAGACCTACTGATTGATATGTTATTGTTTTTTTTTAATCAATGCTGAAAATGTTACTATGTAGGAGTTCGTAAAGCATTTTTGTATATTTGTTCCTCAAGTAGATTGGTCCTGATGTCCCTAGCTGAGCTGGTATAGAGATTCGATGACATTATTTCCCTCCAACTTATTATTCGTCCTCTTCTACTTTCAGAACTGCTGTTTAATTCTAAATTTCAACTAACCAACGAACTCTACTCAAAGGCAGACCCGAAAATAAACTAGGACACAGTACCGAGCTGTAGATAGCAGCACTTTGACCACTGACGTCTCTCGGTACGTAATAAAAACGACTGATGTACACAGTTTGCCAACAAACATGTTGATGCTCCTTGTTTAATCACCTTTCAAACTTGCTACCCAAGTTAACCCTGGAACACTTAAACCAACCAGCCGCAACATAGTACTGGGAACTAAGCAACATAAGTGCTTTGTTTCTTGAATTTAAAGCTGAATTTAGAGTTCGTCAAGTTAGTGTTGGACTTAAAACCGGACTTGTTACTTTGTTAGTTAATGTTTAAGATGTGGTATAGGCAAAGTATGGTTTGTAACAAAAAAATGGAAACAAAAGAGTAAGAAGAAACTGAATTTTCTATTAAACATCCCGATGCGCGATGTCCAATAGAATAATATTATGATTACAGTAGCGCTACATACATATTCAATGCTCAGACCATAATTGAGGGCGATACTTCAAAATGTGCATGATGAAACGGTATCCAATACAAAATATTTTAACAGACCGCTCCAAATTTCAAATTTATGTGTGCCTAGTGGCCATAATTTATTCCAAACAATGGCGATCTCGAAATAATATCTAGCGGCTATAAAAACATCACACAATAGCCTGCGGACGGGTGTGAACTAAGTCCCAAACAAAGTTGCACGTATTAAATAAAGCGTTGATGTATGGCCAGCGTGATTAACCCTCGAATTTCGGCACGGCATTACGGCAGTTACAGACGTCGCCAGAACTTTTCTTTAGGTGATAAACGTTTTCGCAAATTGCCCACATTTATTCGATGCTCCAGGAAACCGCTGCTAATGTGGACCGAGAGAAATTCCTCTTTGTGAAACACCATACCTCTTTATACACCATGTTGAGTTGTCGACGTATTCATTCATCCAACATTGAACTTTACTGAACACTCGTTGCAAATGAATTGAGTCGAAATTGCGCTTTAAAATCGTTTTATGGTTCAACGCGTGATTATCGGGAAATGTTTCCGTGGAATTAATTTAATTTCAATTATAATTATCGCGTGAACGATATGCTGTCGTTGTGGTGTGCGCACTGTTATGGCGTGTTAATTGATTGTTTTAAGTGCTTTGATGGGCTGCCACAGAGATCTGTATTATCATTTCAACCAATTATGAAATATATTTGCTCCTGTATTACTGGTGTTTTGTCTATGTAACTTTAATTATGCACACATTACTAAAGTGTAAAGACAATTCAGCTATACACTTGCATTTTGTTCTACACGAATTGTACGAATATTCTACTCACCTAAACTGATTTTATTAGAAAACTGTAAAATTAAATGAAGGTCACACACTGCTAAAAAGTAAAAAATATGTCAAGCAATACGTCCTGAACTTGCTTAGACTTAGAGGATGATTAAAGAAATGACGCTGCTACGAGTACATTAACACAAGTAAATTTTAATCCCGTTCGATCAATTTTCAAATGATAAAAACCGGATGAAACTGAAAAACCAACATACATAGCTGTGTACAGTCGTAATATTTTTACTTACGAGTACATACAATATTCTCTGATGGACGTTGATTAACTGCGGTAAACCGCTTTCATACCAACACGTGAACAAATACAGACCGGTATGTACACAGGGTTAAATTTCAAATAGGTAACTCACTGGACGCGGAATCGAAATTGACTTAGTAAAGAAAATAATAAAATATTATTGTAAATACCTGTAAATACTTTCGTTTCATTTTGTTATTTTAATCCGATAATGGGTTTAGTAAAAAAAACTTTTTTTTATTATTGATAAGCTCGCGTTTGATTACTTTCTTATCTGATGGTAAGCAATGACTTGGTCGACGTTTTAGCACGCTTGCTTAAAAGAAAACAATTCATGCCATTCCATTCTTAAAAACCACTGGGATTGTTAACCTAACACTATTTATTTCTATAATAGGTATTTTGTGTGTAATAAAAAAAATACTTGTAATCTATAAAAATCTTGTTAATTTAATTATATAGATCTACCTGCCTAATCGCAGTATACCTTTTTTCTTGTGGCAATTCTCATGGACATCTTCCGCCCGAAAATATTTTTGTCCAAACTACTACAACACATACGGGTTACGCAGTTATTGCCATGCACTCATGCAGGCAATGTGAAAGGAACTCTAGGATTCCCAGAGGAACACTCACTGGTGGTTCCTATGCTCCACATTTGGTACGTCTCAAGGGAAGCAAACAGCTCAGTATCACAGAATAAACACATATGTACAGGAGGCTGACTCTACACTAAAAGCGAAAATAAGCGCACGCACACATTGACGCGTACGTACGGCGATCTCAAACTGTCAAAATACTCCCACTGACTGGCGCGATGCGTCAATTTGACTCCGAAGCGATGAATATTTTTCGTAAAAATTGTTACATGGATAAATTAACTATCTGTGTGCATATAAAACGAATGCGTTTGCACTCGTTGTGCGTGAGGTTTGTCTATGTTCCATAATACCTTCAGGTACACCTATTCATTTTGTGGTTGTAACTAGATACCTAATAATTCTAGGCCCATTTTGTTCGACATTTATCTTCGATATAGGTCAAGGCTTTTATACTGGATTAGCCAGGTAGAATAGCGATCTGTTTTCGGCCGTTAAAGATTATCTTTTTTTTCGGTAATATAAAAATACCTTGTATTCTACCAACAAATAAGATTATTCTGGAAATCTGAGATTAATTTATTCTTTGGTATTAAGATTAGGTGCCTAAGCTGATTTAACAGATTACGTAATTCAAATTTTGAATAGTAGGTACAATAATTTTAATATCTAAAGGTATTCAAATTGAACTATAACTTTGACGTTAAAAGGATGTCTGTTAGAGAGTGCCTTGTTGCCTGCCTATCCACCTACCAGAACTGTATATAAAGCTTAAATAAATAAAAATACTACGTGATATCCTCAGGGGGTCTCAGTTCAATGCTCGACGACCTCAGTTGAGCAAGAGGAAGGAAGAGTGGGTCTTAAAATGAACATGGACAAAACCAAGGTCATGGTGAATGCCCATTTAACACCCACTCCTATCAAGATCGGAGACTCTACACTCGAAGTTGTAGACGATTATGTCTGCCTTAGACAAACGGTTCAGTTGGGTAGGTCTAAATTCGAGAAAGAGGTCAACCGTTGAATCCGACTCGGCTATGCGACATTCGGGAAGTTGCGCGGTATCTTCTCGTCCAATTTACCGCAGTGTCTCAAAACAAAAGTCTATGACCAGTGTGTGTTACCAGTGATCACTGATGGGACCGAGACGTGGTCGCTCACAATGGGCCTTATGAGGAAGCTTAAAGTCACCCATTGGGCAATGGAGAGAGCTATGCTCGGAGTTTCCTTGCGTGATCGCATTAGAAATGAGGTTACCGACATAGCCCGAATTGCTTGCAGAACGGATGGGCGATGGGACCGAAAGGTTCTGGAATGGCGACCGTGAACCGGCAGACGATGCGTTGGAAGGCCTCCCACTATTTGGACCGAGGACTTGGTAAAAGTGGCGGGAATGCGCTGGATGCGAGACGCACGGGATCGGTCAATGTGTCGATGCCTGGGGGAGGCCTATGTCCAGCAGTGGACGTCTTTCGGCTGAAATAAATGATGATGATGATGACGTGAATTCCAAATACACTTACCAAGCAGAAAGATTGAATCCTTTTAGAAAAAAAACTTCCGCTATATTTATTGCATGAATCACTTTCTTACTCACTTTTATATTTTAAATCCAGAAAATCTTATTACCATAAGACGAATACCAACATATATAAATCTTAAGACGCAATAAGCGATCGCAATCTCACATGCTATAAAATAAGCGAAGTAATCAACTATCGAATATTCCTCAAGTCACCGGTACCACCGCGCGTGTCGGGACGCCGTAGAAATTTGCAATTTTTCCCCGCGCAAAATCTATTCCGGTGAAAAATGCATCGGGGGCTGCTTTTGTCTTCTCACGGAAAAAGTCACGTTCTATAGACAGTGATGGTTACCGAACGGTTATCGAGTAGCTACTGCACGTAGACGTTAGGAAACTGGAACGTTCAAGCATAAAATTTGAATACTTAAACCAACCTTATCACCTATTATAGCTGGTTTAATGTTTGGCTTAACTCGTGCTCAGATATGGTTGAAAATTTAAGCTATATAATATTTTTGAGGCAATGAGTAATTTAAAAGTTGAAGTAGTGATGTGGTAGTGTGTGGTGTGGTATGTGTGTGTGGTGTGTGAACTTTTATGGCGAAAATCTCAGCACACCAGGACGAAAAACAAAAAAAAAAACTGTCATTTATCTTCACATACTCTAAAATCGGTGAAAGAAACAATCGCGAGGAAACCCAAATATCCTAGAGCCAAAATTCAAAGACATGACATGTGTCATCCACCAACACGCTCTGGGCCTGCATCCCAGTAGAATAAACGTAAAGGCTGATAATGTACGAATGTGTCCACATAATATCTCGCGTGTTTTAACTATAGGTACGCAGTATACAAACGGAGATCGTAATCATCAAACCCCATTATTAACGTGTGTGTCAAAGGAATTTACACGTGCGAAAATCCTTGGAATACCATAGTGAGTTAAATCTCGGTGTTCCTGAATAGAAACAAATATCATTCAATGGCACTATATGTACGAGGCTTTACAGCTGAACTCACTGAAGCGAGCAATATCTCATGACACACATGAAAATGCACGGTCAATTGTTTTATGAAATGATTTCATGAGTTTCAATTTTACACAAATATTTACGCGTTGGTTTCAGGCTTTCCGACCATCCCTTTTACCGTTAAAATAAAACAATTGTATTGAAAATGTTTGTCTGTGTTTCAACAAGGCAGCTCTAAGTTCGCTAAATCTGTGGCGTGACCATTCACAAAGGCATTCCGGAGACAACCCATCCTACGCGGATTATGTTTCTCCGTTTCCAATAGAACAAAAGAATGCTTCAGAAGTTTTGATGCCACGCTTTTCAGATATTTCCAATATCATATTAAATTTGAACATGTATTAAAGTGAATATGATATTTTTATTAAATTCTTGTGCTCCAGATTCCAAAATATTACCTTTATGATTCTACGGAAGTTTAAATTGAAAGGTTGCGTACAATGATAACAGAAGCTTTTTATTTTTACGTCTGTTTCACTGGTATCATGGATTGCGTTCATGAATTCAATTTAAAACTGAATTCATTTAATTCCGATAAACGAAAAGGTAACCTTTATACAAAATTAAATAATTGAAGATTATGAGTTTGTTGGAGCATGATAGAAATAGCGCCCTATTATCGTAAACTACTCGGGGTCTCATAATCGCTCACTTTACGAGGAACAGGATATTGAGCTGCCCAACTTTTGCGTCAACAAAGCAGTTTGATGTAGTTGAACCCAGACAAGCAGAGGCTCCAATATTTATGACAACTTCCCGCTTGAATACAAACATAAAGTTCAAAACTAGCTTAACCCTTTGGGAGAACTCTCATCTAGCCGGAAATCCGAACAATTTGGTAGGAATTGAACAGTTCTGTTTCAGTCTCTATGTTCCAGTCACTTATATAGCCCCTTCAAGCCTGACTCAGCATCTTATGCAATGTTTAGAATATAATTTATTTGGTATCTAACTCATCAATGGAATAATGATTTTTACACGCACTGTTGGAGTGTCCGGTATATTGGTTGTAGCAGGTATCAATTCTGCGTCCGTTCTTAGCTTTAAGTTTTATATATATATATATATGTCAGTAGCGCTTGTGTCTTTGTACTTAATACACTGCTATTAAAATAATTCATATTTTCCTCTTTTATTTTGCTACATATCCTGTTAGTCCTGTACAGACACTAAAAATATTTTTCTTCTTTATTTTACGTCGACTATTAGTATATTACCAAACAATGCCTTCCCCATGTTTTCTCGCATAATTTCGAATTCCATACCGATTTTTATTTTCTTTCAGTCGATTCGAACGCATTGCATCTTCATCTTCACGCCTGTAATAAATAGATTCTAAAGTTAAAAAAATACGTTGTGTAATCATATCTAATAAATAGACATACCAAAATTGTTCCAACGCCACAAATAAATTACTTAGTGAAAAAATATACATACTCGTCATCCATTCGTAGTATGTCTCTCAATTCACGATCAATGTGTTTATGGTTTTTTCTCAAATACGCTCTTCTTTCGTCGTCGGAATAATCAGCAAATTGATTTGGTAGAACTTTTTGCAGTGTGTCTGCATGAGAATTTATACCATTTATGTATCTCAAAGTCTGTACAAAATTTTCAAATCTCTGATTGTAATCAAATTCACTCTTGAATTTTCTTTTATATTGTTTTGCAAAGTCTTTATAAAGAGTGGGCGCATTTTTCAATTCGAACACAAAGCTAGTGTCCCTCGCCGAGCAAATGGGTAACATAGGATTTAATAATATTACCGCCAGAACGTAATACCTCTCCATTGCACATAATAAAATAATCTTTAGCAACGTTGTGTCAATCTGTTATGATTCAGTGACTGCAGCAACAAGATTGCGTCGCTTATTCGAGTCAAAGCGTATGCGTGAAATTTCAATAAAAACACAATCTGCGAGTCTTATCTGCGAATGTCATCATGAAGAGTTGAGGCAGTCGTAAAAACTATGGCTGAATGTGGGGAGTTTCTTTTGTGATGTCATAATTACCATGATAACACGCCTACGGCTCCGTAGTTCGACCCTTTCCTTGTCGTGAACCCGCTGGCCGGCTGCGAGCGACCTGCACACGCCCACAAAACCCCGGGATTACTTGGCATTTTAATATATTTATCGAGATTCAAGACTACCATGTAGATGTGAGATAAGTTTATCATTTGGGCTTTATTTGTCTGTGAAAATAGCACGACCGTCTACCTTTTTGGTCTCATGAAAACGTAGTTGCATACAAACTATAAAATTTTAAAAATATAAGTATTCAAATGTTTTTTGTTCTGATGTTTACAACACTAAACAAAAATAAACGAGCAAAACGGAACACTAAAATTGGACGGTCAGGAACATTGCTCTATCGCTATAACATATCCCTACAAAAGGGCGAATTCAATGTTATGGACGCAATTTATTCCACACCAAGATTCGATCCCAATGACACTCAGGCATTCGCATTTGTAAAAGTCAATGAAATATCTCAAAGGCAATAGAAACGTACCCATCCGTTTGTTCCGTCGTTGGTGGCTCACAGCGAGGGATATTCGCCAAATAAATGGATATAAATGTATCGTCGTAAAGAGACTGAACTTACTCGACTGTGACCGGAATACGCCTTCGAAAATAGTGTAATATGAAATTCAAACCGCGCGATTTATAACATGGTTATTATTTTGAATTCCGGTTCAGTATTTTTGCTTTCAAATAAAAACAGAACGATTGCAGATGTCTTTAAAGGCAAACATATTTGAACTATAATTCTAGCAACCTTTGTCTGTACACACACATATAATTGCCATTTCTTTGCAATAAAAGCATACCCATTCTACATAAATTCTGCTAATCTCAAATACATTCACCGACATGCTATCGCTCCAATGTTCAAAGAATCGTCTCAATGACGATCCTCACAACGAAAGTCCTTCGAACAAAGTTCCAATCAAATTCGCATATCGCCAAAAATGCGAAGCCAAATACCTTTTGAAAGACATTAGGTTTTACGAGACGCTGAAACAGCTCTGTAAGTGCAGTTTTGGCGGGTCAGTGTGACTAGTAACCAGTTAATGGTCTGTGGGTACCTCCTTTTTCTTGTACCTGAGGGAGGACACCTACCTTTCGGTTTTCGGTTCGAGTCCTCGTTACGTCGCATCACGTCTCCTCTTTTAACAGAGCGCTAGGAACTGTTGACTTTACTAAATATACGGAGACTGTGCTTCTACGTGTTTAAATGTTTTATTTGAATGTTAGGGTGGAAGATTGTTTGAATTATAATGAAGTGCTGCATTCCGCGTCGCATGAAATGTTTGCTGTTAGTTTTATAGGTTTAAAATAACTGGTAACTGTTTTAACTTTGGCATTTCATTCAGTATAAAATTATCATACGTCAACATTTTCATTTAGTTGCCGAACATTGTAATATTAAATATGCAACGGCAATATTAACTTCCAGTCATTGAAATTGATAATTCGAAGTTCAGAACTTGTAAACTGTATTTTAATTTAGCTCTTAACTCTATTGGGAATTTGTCCCAATTCAGAAATCGAGATTACAGTTTTTAAAACTACAATGTTTTTTTTCAAAGACTGGAACAAAATTTGTCTATTTCTAGTTCCCTTCGACTCAAGAACATCTCAATAAACCAACGAGCTGATAGCAATAAACAAGTTAGCGGAGGTCGAAGCTTATCACCGTCTTGTATAAAACATTATTTTTATGGGTCCTTGCAAAATGGAAGTTGAATTACGAATTCTGGCTGCGGCGGAGGAACATTTACAAGATCTTTAGGTGGAACTTTGCTCGTTATCTAAAGAGTATCCCGGGAGCGACTTACATGTCTTACCTAAGGTTCAAGGAGATCGCTCTTGGCCAAGATTAAAATCAGAGGCCGAGACGGAAACCGATACCATTATTCTTGAGAAAACTCCAGTTATAAAGGTTTAATTAGGTCATAATAAAATGTCTGAAAAAGTGTAAAAATATATCCTCTTTTGAGAGTCAGTACTTAAGATCATTGTAGGCTGTTATTATCAGTCAATGGTGTGTTTTCTCATTGTAAAGGATCCAGTTTAAGCGACATCAAATCAATATTTGAAACGAAAATTATCGCAAAGTATGTCTCATTAATTTTGCGATAATTTTCGTTTTTTTTTAAATTATAATTATGTTTTTATATTAACGGCTGTGATTGGATAAACAAACTTTCAACAGTCAATCGTACCACTTAACTTGCATTTAATTTGTAAAGCGTCAATAACTGATTTCCAGAAGACGGAGGTTAGCCGATTACAAAAAAAATAACTAGTCATCATCCCGACGGGAAAAAAGGGGTGTTATAAATTTGACGTGTGTAACTGTGTGTTTGTGTATCTGTCTGTGGAATCATAGCTCCTAAATAAATGAATCGATTTTGATTTAATTTTTCGTTTGAAAGATGAGTTTATCGAGTGTTTTTAGCTATGTTTGATGAAATCGGTTCAGTCGTTCTAAAGTTATGGGCATTTTACTGTTTGAATCGGGCAGTTTTCGCAAGATATCGTGTCATAATTACGTGTTCAATAGATTGTCGATCGGAGCATGTCTACTACTAGATAAATTAGGTAGTATGAAATAAAAATGTGTCGAGGGTTTTTAAATTTTGAGATTTTACTTGTTATTTGGTTTGTGCTAGTAAAGTATTTATGGCCATTTGATGCAGATAAGAGGTTTTTTTTTCGACTAAAAAGAAACTTCAAATAGAAAGGTTTTTAGCTTGTCATCCAAACAAAACGTGTATGCAAAATTTCTGGCCTTGGAAGCTTATTATAAAAGCGTACACATTGACATCTAAACGAGCCACCTATTTTCTTGAGCCTTGTTGTAGGTACTACAAATTTGTGTTTGTTCCTAGTATTTATGTTATGGATATCACTGTATTTTTTAAACAATTTTATATTTTTATGGGCATATAAAAGATTTTCATAAATATACTGAGAAGGCACAGTCATTACATTAATCTCCTTAAATTTCTCTCTGAGAGAGTGTCTCGGGCTTAATTTATAAATTGATCGAACAGCTCTTTTCTGCAAAACAAAGATAGTCTGGATGTCGGCGGCATTTCCCCACAACAGAATACCGTATGACATTACACTATGAAAATAACTAAAGTATACTAAACGGGCTGTCTCTATGTCAGTTAAATTACGAATTTTTCTAACAGCATATGCTGCGGAGCTTAGCTTCTTTGTCAATTTATCTATATGTGGGCCCCACTGAAGCTTAGCATCCAAAGTTAAGCCTAAGAATACTGTGCTATTTTCAGGATTCAATTCTTCGCCCTTTATCAACACATCGGTTTTCACCTGCCTAACGTGAGGTAGGGTAAACTTAATGCATTTGGTTTTTTTTTCATTAAGAAGTAAATTATTAACATTGAACCAGTGAACTACTTTTGAGATCGCGCTATTTACATCGTCAGTAACCACTTGCTGACGTTTAAGTTTAAACAAAAGTGAAGTATCATCCGCAAACAACACTATATCATGGTTATCCTTTATGAGGTAAGGCAAGTCATTAATATAAATAAGAAACAAGAAAGGGCCAAGAATCGAGCCCTGCGGGACTCCCATTGTTACCATAGATCCAGGAGATCTTTTTCCATTAACGTCAACGGTCTGAATCCTATTACTCAAATATGAAGTAAGAAGATCCAGAGCGCTGTTCCGGATCCCGTAGTGGCGGAGTTTCCTGATTAGCGTTTCATGAAAAACACAATCAAATGCCTTGGACAAATCACAAAAGATTCCCAAGGCATCGCACTTATCTTCCCATGCATTATAAATATGTCCTAAAAGCTCAACACCGGCATCAGTAGTTGAACGACCCCTTGTAAAACCGAACTGTTTGGTATGTAATAATTTATGTTTATTAAAAAATCTTTGCAATTGCTCTAAAATTAATTTCTCAAATATTTTGCTAAACGGAGGTAGTACTGAAATAGATCTATAATTTGTAGGGTCTGATGTACTACCTGATTTAAACAAAGGTATTATTTTACTATTTTTCATAAGGTCAGGAAACTCCCCACAGTCGATACAATTATTAAAGATAATAGCTAAACTAGGTGCGACAATGTCAATAATAGACTTAGCAACTTCTACAGAATGACCCCACAGATCTGCAGTCTTTTTAACATTTAAAGTGTGAAAGGTTTTAATTATGTCTTTACAAGTAATATGTTCAAAACGAAATTCCGAATTGCAAACATTAACATTTTCTTTTAGCAAAGACTCAGCAACAGAAGGTGATGAGTTTAAGTATTTAGTAGTTGAAATGGGAATATCTGAAAAGAAATTTTCAAAGGCCACTGCGACTTGTGAGTCTGATTTTATGATGTTGCCATTAATAGACAGGCCGTAGTCAATATTTCGGTTACCAGATCTTCCCGTTTCACTTTTAATAATATTCCAAGTCGTTTTAATAACATTACTACTGTTTTTAATCTTCGAGCTCAAATAACGCGACTTGGCCAAACAACAAACTTTTTTAAATAATTTTGAATAATTTCTGACATATAAATTAAATTCAGCAGTGTTTACATAAGTCCTTTCACTGTACAGCTCATAAAGCCGTGTTCTACTTTTATGAATACCAATGGTAGCCCAATCACTGAATGATGCGTTACTATTAACGGAGATAGTCTTGGGAATAAAGGTCGAATTAAATTGTTTACAGTATATACTAAAAAAATCATCATATAGATGATTAGGATCAGCATCAATTGACAAAATTGGTAATTTATTAATGAGTTTAACTTTAAAAGCTGCCAAGCGACTTGCAGTAAATTGCGAATGTTTCTTGTTATTAGGGAATTGTGAGTTGAATAAGAGTTCTGGATTATTTTTTTATATAGGGTGGCAATTTTCCTCGGTTTTCTCTTTCGATGGCAGGAAGAAACTAAAAAAATTAATATTAATTAGTCCAGCTTGGACTTAAACAGCTGCAACTAATTCCTCCTAGCCGTAATGGAATTCCCTGCCGGAGCTCAGAGTCTGTATTTCCTGATAGCTACAACCAGGGAGTCTTTAAACTTAAAGACTTAAAGCTTACCATCAGGTAATAGTCAAGCGTGAACCAATCAATAATACATTAAAGAAACACTGGCAGTCATGGGACGCCCCCTTTTGCCCAGTAGTGGGATGAAACGCTAATTTCAGCTTAGTAACCAGTAAATAAGCTGAAATTGGCGTGGCGTTGATTTTTGATGAGGGACTGCAGATATCCTTCCAAGCATGGAAAATAAAGGCCCATGAATACAAAAGCAGAAGCGTGGGGTCTGCTACGACGGCGCAGCAGAACGTAGCGAGCCGCTACGCCGTAGCAACAGTGTAGTACTCAGAAAGCTTTATACTATTTTTTCGATAATCATTAGGTATAAAATGTTTCATTTTAAGGCACAGTATAAAATAAAATGGTAGCATAATTAGCTACATCTATAATAAAAAGTGGCCAAGTGCGAGTCGGACTCGCGCACGAAGTGTTCCGTACCATTGTCGCAAAAAACGCCAAAAAAAAAACATGTTTTTTGTATGGGAGCCCCACTTAAATATTTATTTTATTCTGTTTTTAGTATTTTTTGTTATAGCGGCAACAGCATCATCTGTGAAAACTGTCTAGCTATCACGGTTCATGAGATACAGCCTGGTGACAGACAGACAGACAGACAGACAGACAGACGGACCGCGGATTCTCAGTAATAGGGTCCCGTTTTTACCCTTTGGGTACGGAACCCTAATAAACGTCATTACAAACATGACTGTAACAAGATTCATACATACGTTGTGTTGTAGTAACTACTACGAATTCAGAACGGAGCATTCTATTCAACGCGACCATACCCGTACATTCAAGATTGTGTATTTAGGAGTGTAGTAGCTAAGGTTTATCAAGAAATTGAAGGTGAAGGAAATTTCTGTGTTGTATCTCGGCAACACCTGGGTTTTGTTCCGTTATTTCACAACCAGATATACTAGCATTAATACGTTCGCTTCCGTTATTACTGAAACAATTAAAAAGGCAATGTGCCTCGCGAGGCGAGTCCTTGACAGCGAACGTGTTAAGGATTTATAAACCAATTATTAACTAGTATTTTATTGAAATGTTTCTTGTTCGGTAACGATGCGAAGGAATTAATTCGAGGCATTTTGAATCCAATTATAATGGTCTTTGTCAAGGCTCCTTGAATACTAGGAAGTATTTAGTTCTTCAGAAGCGGGCGACCGAATATTCGAGAATCCTCGTCTTAAGCACGATGTTGTGGTTTCTATATCCGGCGTTTCAATTTCTGACGTCATTTCTAGGTTATTTTTAGCTGAGTAGCGACAATTTAGGAAAATTGTGGGAAAATTTGAACTGATTGGTTTTGGATTAGGAGCTATCAGGATGAACTGATCAATGTTTGTAGTGTGTTTTTGTATTTTGTTTGTATTTGTATTGTATATTTGAGTATGTAACTTTTATTATAAAGTGATGAAGTTTATTTGCCTCTGTATTTGTAATGCTCCATATCTCTATTACGGTTTAAAATTCTTTATTTCTCAAAAATTACAAATCACTTACGAGGAGAAATAAAATATAAAACAAAACTTAAGCAATTTCAAGTACAGGTGCGCATAGACGGTAGGTATTGTAAAAAAAAAGATAATAATAAGAAAATTACATTTCTGGGTTAGTGCGTAATTTGAATTAACTTTGTCATTCATGTTAACTAACGACAGCTTTTGAGCATTATTACAAAATTAACTTTATTTCAATAGCAGTAATGTTCGTTTTAAATTGCAAACATGCCAGCATGAGACGTAACCTCTGGAAGAATTGTTCCATCTACGTCTTTTTCCACTGATGAAAACCTAAAAAGAAAGAAAGAAAGAAACGAGTTTATTTGGCACATACAGATACACACAATGTAGGTACAAATAAAAGGGAACTTAATTTTAAAACAATTACATACATAGAAGAAGAAGAAGAAGAAAGAAGAAGATAAAGAAGTAGAAGAAGAAGAATTAGAAGAATAAAAAGAAGAAGTATGTAAGGATCGTCGCAGATGGCGTTCTTTAGTTTCTACCTACTCCCATAGGAAAAAAGGCGTGAGTTTATGTATGTGAACTGGACCTTTTTGGTGCAGACCAAAAATATACAGTTCAGCAGAATGCCAGACAACTAGGAGTTGCCCGACGCTGGTTTTCAACTGAACCTTACGTTACTGAACTACACTATCACTGAGTGTTTTTCCCTGAAAAATACACGACTGCTGCGAGATGGTCCATGGGAAATTGCATGTGAATGGTTCTTGATAATACTTAATTACACAATAAAACCTTTTACATTTAAATACAATGACTTCTTAAAATACACTACAAAGAGAAAAATAACTTCAATTTCGAAATTCTGTGTCAAAGTCGGTTGTATTTTTTTCAATTTGGTAGGTCTAACTTCAAGAAAGAGGGCAACCGTCGAATCCGACTCGGCTGGGTGACGTTCGGGAAGTTGCGCGGTATCTTCTCGTCCAATTTACCGCAGTGTATGTAGCCAGTGATCACCTGTGGGACCAAGACGTGGTCGCTGACAATGGGCCTTATGAGGTAGCCTAAAGTCACCCAAAGGGCAATGGAAAGCGCTATGCTCGGCGTTTCCTTGCGTGATCGCATTAGAAATGAGAATAACTGCAGGAGAACCAAAGTTACCGACATAGCCCGAAGAATTGCCAAACTTAAGTGGCAGTGAGCAGGGCACATTGCTCGCAGAACGGATGGCAGATGGGGCAGAAAAGTTCTGGAGTGGCGACCGCGAACCGGAAGACGTTGCGTTGAAAGGCCTCCCACCAGGTGCACCGATGACTTGGTGAAGGTTGCGTGGATCCAATGGATGCGGGACGCACGGGATCGGTCAATGTGGCGACGCTTGGAGGAGGCTTATGTCCAGCAGTTGGTGTCTTTCGGCTGATATGATGATGATGATGATTGTAGAGTTCTGTTGTATATCTCCGAATGTTTTCATCTGATATTCTCCAAACTTAAATGGAACCACATGAGAAGCACCAGCTTTCAAATAAAAAAATAATCATTAAAATCGGTTCACGTAGTAAAAAGTTTTGAGGTGACAACCAGCCAAGTGCGATTCGGACTCGCGCACTTAGAGTACCATTACAGCAACGGCAAAAAAATCAATCACTTCAATATTTATTTTATTCTGTTTTTAGTTTGTTGTTGTAGCGGCAACAGAAATACAGCATCTGTGAAAATTTCAACTGTCTAGCTATCACGGTTCATGAGATACAGCCTGGTGACAGACAGACAGTTACGGACCGTGGAGTCTTAGTAAATGGGTAAAAAAAAAAAAAAAAAAAATATAATTAAAATTGGGTTAAAAAAATACAGTCAAACTGAGAACCGCCTCCATTTTAAATTCGGTTAAAAACTCACATCTAAAAATACCAAACCAGAAAAACCTCACCAGAATGTTTCAAATAAAATCTTTTCATACCTAAATAAGAAAACATCCGTTTAAAACAGCAACAAGGTAAAATATGTCGGTACATTTTTACTCACTTGCACCTTATGCCGCTTTGCTCAAGACAATGCGCTTCACAACCGAGGCAATCTACGTAAATAATGACGTCTCGTCTTAAGTCCTGTACAACCTCTGGAACTATCTTTGAAAGCAGCGTCGTATCTCGTTAGGCTAGCAGCCAGTGCATACAGTTTTCTTCTAAACTAGGTGTGATGGGTCCATGCTTTTCTTTAGCACATCAGCTTTGAAGTTGTTATTAGTTGCTACGTGTAATGGGTTCAAGCTGTAGTGATTTTTGCGTTTATGATGAGTTAAAAAAAATATGATTCCTTGGTAGGCAAAGCAAATAACATGTAGTGTCTAGCTAGGTAGTTTCATTATTGTATTGTAGTGTATGGGACTGGTATCCAAAATTCCATGTCCATTATCCAAGTGGTTATATTGTGCTCGCCACGGCTTTGGTGGCATACCTCTATTCGATGGTCCATATTTGCAATGACGCTGAGGTATAATTATAATCTCATCCTTTAGCACTTGAATAGTTCTTGGCTTATTGACGTACACTTGTTATTTTAAATATCCCCAAAAAAGAAGTCCAACGGTGTCAAATCACATGATCGTGGCTGTCAATTGACATCGCCACGACGCCGACGTGAGATAGCATGGCCAATTTGTAGCATTGTCCTGTTAGAACCACATATCGTTAAGCTCCATATCCTCAATTTCTGGCCATAAAAATTCACTTATCCTCTCGCGATAGCGAACACCATTTACGGTAACTGCTTGACTTCAAAAATATTAACGCGCTGCTCAATTGTTTACCTTTCCATGGTTGAGTTTGTTAAAGACTGAAACTAAGAAATGTCAAATAAAGTTGGGCTAAAAGTTGACGTTAAGGTGTCTCACAATTAACATCGTGCATTATGGGTGGACCCGCCCTTTATATACTATCCTAATCACAGCAATACATTATTATAAATTCTCATCTTAAGTTCCAAACAGACCGATTTTGCCTTTACTGCTGCATACTACACCAAAAAGATTCACGTAAATTTTCATAAAACATAACATGAATAAAACAAATGACTGCTTAATTTTGCAGTGGCTCGGGCTATAAATAGAGCTTCCATACAAAGCTTGCGTCACACCAAACGCGGGTCGTGAGCGTACCATGTCGACGACAGGTCCAAGCGAATTGTGTACAAGGGAGTATTATGAAACATGGCGGCACAACGCTTTTGGTATGTTGTTGCCTTTAATGGCATGACAGTCTAGGTGAATCATCAATCACACACGTCTACCCTCTGCACAGGTTGTGCTTAAACGTCACTCTTCGTCGGTCAACCTGTTATAAACTTTTATAATGACCTCTAAACCCGTCATAGGTGGATATAACTGTAACCAGATTTTACAAAGTTATATTTGTTAATGTCTGTAGTTACATAAGCTGAATTGATGTGGGTAGACTCGTAGCAGCATTCAGATGATATTAATATCTTGGTTTACTTAAGTAGGTAACTCTAGTGCACCGTGAAGAGTCAGTACCGCTACCAACCGACTTGGTTTATCTTTTCTTCCATTATTTGAGTGGCGCTCATAAAATCTTTTGTGATAAAAACCTAATGCATCGTCTCTATTTACACACAAACAAAATTACGTAGCCATTTCCTTCATAACATAATTTTATTCCAGTGGTACATCCACTTAAATTTTAATAGACGTGTAATGTACACAGTTAACGGAGCTTATCTTTATTCGCACCCATTTTTATGTCCGCCATCTTAGAAATAATAATATAAAGCACCACAACGACATTACACACGTTCTTGGGTTACCAGCCTTTCTTATTTACATAAAAGAAATCCTTGTACGTTAAAAATGGCGAAAGAAATTGAGAGAATGTTTTTACGGCGGTGGTAAGTGCATCATAAATATGTCTATATTCTATGGAATAGAATGAATTGTCAGTCTGTGTTTTTTGGAATTATGTGGGAAAGGGGTTCGATCTGTTTTACATAAAAATATAACGAGTCGGCGTGCGGTTGCGGAGTGTTTTATTGAAGGGAATGTCAAAAGAAATGTCTGCAAAAACCGCAGGTATTAAAGTCAATAATTTCCACAAAAATCAATCTACAGTTATTTAAGTGCAATTTACGAATGATTAGAATCTCACACTAATATTAATAAAAAGTTAATAAAAAAAAACCCGACTGCTTAAAAAGCGAACTAAAAAGACGTAAACAAGAAGAAAATCAAGCTGTGCAGTCGGAGGATACATATTCGCGAGCTGGCAGACCAAAACCACACGATGGGTTTGGAAGAAAAAGAAAAAGTTTAAGCAGTCGGGTTTTTTTTTTATTAACTTTTTATTAATATTAGTGTGAGATTCTAATCATTCGTAAATTGCACTTAAATAACTGTAGATTGATTTTTGTGGAAATTATTGACTTTAATACCTGCGGTTTTTGCAGACATTTCTTTTGAAATTCCCTTCAATAAAACACTCCGCAACCGCACGCCGACTCGTTATATTTTTATGTAAAACAGATCGAACCCCTTTCCCACATAATTCCAAAAAACACAGACTGACAATTCATTCTATTCCATAGAATATAGACATATTTATGATGCACTTTCCACCGCCGTAAAAACATTCTCTCAATTTCTTTCGCCATTTTTAAAAAAATTCCCTCACAAAATGGCGCCCAAAATCCGCCATTTTATTCTTATGTAGCCAGTGACACTCGCAGGGTTAAGATGAATCGATTGACGTAAGAGTCATCAAAATCGGCCAACGCGTTTGGTTTATAGAACGCCACATAGGAACAAACATACATACATTATGTATGTATTACATACATTATGTATGTATGTATGTTTTTTCCTATGTGGCGTCTTACATACATACATACAAACATACATACATAGACTGATAAACATATTACCCCCCTTCGGCAGTCGGGTAAAAATCAATCTACAGTGATTTAAGTGCAATTAACGGATGATTAGAATCTCACACAAATATTTATAAAAAGTACTTAACCTACTCACAAAAAAGAAGCAAAATCCACAAAGAAACTCTAGCACGAGGCTCTATGAAAATAAATGCCTACGTTCTGACATTACCGCACTGTCGACTCATTATCTTCCGAGTGAGAGCATTCGCCTTTGATAACTTTGCTTTTTACGAGTCCACTGCCGCGATAATGCTAATGTTAATGCAAACTTTAGTCGCTACCCAGTAATGGATAGCATATTAACGAGATTTAGAAACTTGAATTCGGATTCTTGGTGTTGATTAAAAATGTGGAATGGGCAGTTGATAATGTTGGCGGTACGAAAAGGCCAGTGGACTGTATAATTTATTGGGCTATTATGCTTTATTTTACGTAAGACTCGTTTTTCGTAATAATTCAGTTATGATGAGTGGAGTTTTGGGATACTCTGGTGTATAGGTATTGTAGAACAAGTATTACGATTTTTATTTCGTCTTACAGCAGAATTTAAATCTTTAATCGGCATTGAAATTGGAACATCATTACCTAATCCATCCACATAAATCCATTTTAAGTTTTTTTTCTAATTTTAAAAGTTGTTACCTTTACAGATGCTGATGTGATCACCATCAACATCATATCAACCGAAAGTCGCCCACTGCTGGACATAGGCCTTCCCCAAGTGTCGCCACTTTGACCAGTCCCGGGCGTCCCGCAACCAGCGTATCCCTGCAACCTTCACCAGGTCATCGGTCCACCTGGTTGTAGGCCTTCCAACGCAACGTCTTCCGGGTCGTGGTCGCCACTCCAGAACCTTTCTGCCCCATCAGCCATCCGTTCTGCGAGCAATGTGCCCTGCTTACTGCCACTTAAGTTTGGCAATTCTTCGGGCTATGTCGGTAACCCTGAATCTCTTGTGGATCTCTACATTTCTGATTCGATCACGCAAGAAAACTCCGAGGATAGTCCTCTCCATTGCCCTTTGAGTGACTGTAAGCTTTCTGATGAGGCCCATTGTAAGCGACCACGTCTCAGAGCCATATGTCATCACTGGCAACACACACTGGTCATAGACTTTCGTCTTGAGACACTGTGGTAAGTTAGACGAAAAGATACCGCGCAACTTGCCGAACGCTGCCCAGCCGAGTCGGATTCGACGGTTGACCTCTTTCTCGAAGTTGGTCTTACCCAACTTGAATCGTTTGTCCCAGCTGGACATAGTCGCCCACAACTTCGACTGTAGAGTCTCCGACCTTGATAAGAGTGGGTGTAACATGGGCATTCAGCATCGCCTTGGTTTTGTCCATGTTCATGTGAGGATGTGATGTAGGTAGGTTATTGAAATCACTATAAAAGTTTACAATTAGTGAATGGTTTAATCCCTTTTATTAAAACATCAATATCAAGTCTCTATTTCTTAGATATTATATCTAAACAGAATTAATTGTATATTCCAAGAAAATGTGCCAATTTGTTCATAATATTATTGTACTAAACATTCATATTAATTGCTTTCACCTTAGCACAATATTTGAACAGTAAACATTGTATCTTAAATTAAATTGAAGACGGCTAACAAAGATGTTGTTTTGTTATTAATAATTATCAACAACAAAACATTGTTAAATAAATAGATTTGAACAAATAATTTAATTGATTGTATTTTAGCGCGATATTTTTTTAGGGTAGACTAAACAAAACACAAGAACGTATCAGCTCTTGATATGTGTGATAGTTTCTATTCCACGTACGTATTTTCGTACCAAACACAAACAAAAACATACCATAGAGTTTATTCACAAACAAGGCACACAAAACATGCACGCGCCTATATTTTAAGGAAAAGTTATAGTCAAAGGAGGGAAATTTTATCACACAGTTTGCCGGAGACACGTTAACTTTGTTATAAACTTATAGTGTGACAAAAAATAATGTGGATGGATGTTGAAAGCGAGGGTCGGCCCGATAAGGGGCAACGTTAGAAGCTGATGAATTCTCGTCGAGGATTAGCCCTTACAATATGAGCACAATTTCACAAGTGCCAAGGGTCTAAGGGTGACAAATGCCGTCGTGAAAGTCGCGCAATTTATTCGCGGTATCCTATCTCGTATATACCCCGTAAGTATATTTTCTAATAAAAATGGTAATATGTAGCATTTTTAACGATGTTATTTTTCTCGCCGTGTACGGTACATACCTGTGTTTTGCCGCTGAATAAACATTTTAAAGTACATAAGATTGTTTGAGCCACGTACGTTTGCTACTTCTTCATTTGCTTTTACCTTAAATTCAGTGTAGACAACATGATAAACGGACCGTGGTAGAGTTTTCTCATATATTCTTTAAAAGTATTTTTGGCTAGAGCAACATAATTTGTTCGGTACATGAGGGAGTTTTCACAGTATTATTACTTAGTTACTGGCCAGAATACAAGGTTGTGTTCACAGATATAAATCTAACTAGATGTTTTATTTTTAATATAATATAAAGGTAATCTTTTTTTTTTAGTTTCTTACTAATTATTGTCGGGTCTAAGTTTTCCCCCATATCTAAGTACTAACGCTGTAACATGGAAATATTGTTAAACCAAACAATTTTTTAAAAGAGTAACAATGTACTTTCTTGCCGGTTCTTCTCCATAGGAAACGACTTAGACGTTTTATAAGTGCCCATGAGGGCTATGTGAAATAAAAAGTTTGATTTTGATTGATTTTACACGCAAGTCTCTCCATCTGTATGGAAAACAAGCGTGCCACTTTTTCACACACAATAAAAAGAATTTTTCTAGATTTCGGTGGATTTCCGGTGCCGATAATGCTAGACAAAACGCTCAAATTAAGATAATTGATCGTAATTTTGCTCCGTTTTTTGATACACGAAGTGCATACAATTGCGTCATCTAGTTAAAACAGATTTATATCTGTGGTTGTGTTAGATGCTAAATTGGCTCACGGACGCTTCTCTTCTACTATAATATGATGATGTTATATTATGAGCATACAAGTTTAATATAATATTTAAATGTTGTAAAATGGAAGTAAATTATAACATATTTGGGAGTATATATCCATTTTACTAAGGAAAAGAAAACGGTTGAAAACAAAAAGCACAGAAAGAAGACAAAGTACAATAATAAAACCCCACAAAACAAAATTATGGAACTAATAGAAGAATACTAAGTGGCAGAATAAACTTGCTCAGGACAGGATTAAATTACATTATTATCCTAGAAAAAGTTTAAGGCTCCCACAGGAAATCAGTATAAATGCGAAGCGATCTAATTTCTTTAAAAACTCCTGACACGCGCTTGCTGTTAAATGCTAATAATCTTCAGACTAATTGGAGGGTCTACCTAAAATATTTTAGGAAGACCCGAATAATAAATTTCTCTACTCAAAACTGGAGAGGATAACTTCTTATGATATAATAGGCACAAGGAAAGTAGTGAAGAAAAATAATTGCATTATGTTATTATGTTACAAAGTTAAACAACGTGTTCTTTCTGCTCTAACAAAAGCGGTAATTGGTTTCCCTAAGGGTTGGATGGAGATGTCAGAGGTAGGATGGTCTCCGGAAAATCAAAGACTTCCCATAATAACTTTGTTGATGGAAGACGGATAGAACTTACCTTTTTTTTTGGGTGGGAAATCATCCAGTGACTTCTCCCGCTCTGGGTGAAGCGGGAGAGCGTGTCAGACTTTTACTGACTAAAACTCACCCGTGTTCCTTCAGTTGCTTGAGCCAGGGCCGCGGTAACTCTTGCCAGGCACTTTAGAGAATCCACTGACTCAGATTTCATAATAATTCGAACCAATATAGATAGATAGATAGCAAAAAGATGTAACAATAAAAACTTTTTTACAAAAAAATACAAACGACTTCCAAAAAAACGTGAAAAATAGATTTAATTTCGGAAGTTGGTGTCAAAAAACGAAGAAAAAAAAACAGGAACACTGACTCCCGAAATTAAAGTAATTTTTCACTTTGTAGTGTTTTTATTTGGAAGTTGGTTGTATATTTTTGTCAAAAACTTTTATTTTTAGTTGTGGTAAATGCACAAAGTTATGCCAAAATAGATTAGACAAATAACATAAAACTTGAACATAACAGGAAAATGAGTGTACTAGGGTGAACTGTACACATTTGCGTACCAAGGGGTACGGGTTAAGCGTACCGGAGTGATGTTATGTTATGAAATGGCGTAAACAATAAACAGATATGCGATAGAAGCAACCCCGAGAGATTTGCCGTTGTTTATTGAAGAATACTGTTGTATATATTCGAAGTTCATCTTCAGATCTTTACCAAATTGAATGTAACCACATGAGATGCATCAGATTTCAAATTTAAAAAAAACATCAAAATCGGTTCACCTAGTAATAGGTTCTGAGGTAACAAACATAAAAAAACAGTCGAATTGCATCCTCCGTTAAAAATGAAACGAACGCAAAATTACCTTCCGTTTTTCTCCAAAAATAAAATGATGGAAAACACATCTGGGCTATGAATAAACATACTTCTGTTTCGCAAATAATGCAAGCGGTATTCATAGGAAAATTGTGGAGTCAGTACAGCCAGCAAAAAAAAAAGAAAATACTCGTAACAGGGTTGATGGAACACGGTGTGTTTTTGCACCCCTGAGACCGGCTGACTGTTGATCTAATTTGTCGATGTCCGCAAAGTAAGGGCGAAGCCTGACCAAAGGTTTAATTTATTAAAGAATTTTTTGACACGAAAATTTATTTCATTATGATTTTGGGGAATGATAAGATTATGGAAAGTTATTACTTTAAGGAGAAGTTTTTTCTTCTTGTGCTTGTTTAGCAAAACTATTACTGATTTTAAATCGCTTTATATTTATCAGGGATGCACTAAAATGAAAATATAACTTACAAGAGGCGATGCTGAAAGGTATTTTTGTCTCATTTTGGGCAGATAGCCTCTTTACGAGTTTTCAAACTGACTTCTCTAGCAATTGCATGACTTGATGATGAAGATTTAAAGATTACGTGTGTATAATTTCGATCAGAAGTTTTAAACTTTTCGAACTGTAGTCAACGTTTTACGCTGACCGCAAGCACAGTAAATATGGACGAACAGTACGGAAACTACCTATAACCGCTCGAAACGGCAAACATACACAAACATGCGCATCGGCGAGACCCCTAAGTGGTTGTCGCGATACTGTCAGTAGTGCGTGCATGAGTGCGTGCCCCAAGTAACATGGAATACGGACTGGAAGATTATGATGTTTTATAAAGCAGCTGCTTACTGAACCTACAGTTACCAAACATGTCCATCTACTTAATGTAAGTTACATTTGGCATATCTCTGTAACTAAGTACATTAGAGCCCACATCTTGGCCGCATTTGATCAGCTTATCCATTACACTATGTAGGTCATGCGAATCGTGCGGTTTTGGTCAGTCTTATCAGCGCAGTGATATGACGCTACGGAATCACATCTACGGGTGTAATGTCATTTGACAGCTTAGGTAGGTAGTCTGTTTCTGTATTTCTTCTAAGCTAAGTTACTTTGATAGGAAATGTCGAATTTAGAAAGTTCGTGCAAAATTTCAATTAATATTAATATCGTCCCTATTTTTATTTTATTTTTATTCACGGAATTTTACTCATATTGTGAGGGGTAAAAAAAAGCACGATTTCTGCTGAAAATTATGTGCAAAAGTGCAAAAATATAATCGTATAGAAGTAAGAACTTCATAAAATTTTAAGTGTTCATATATGACTTGTATACATCTGTCCATTACGCACACTCAAAATAATCTTACTCTAAGAGCTTATGGTCACCACCCAGATATCAATTGGCCACTTATAGTACCTACGTTAACGAGAATCCAGACCAGCCTGCATGTGATCGACGTACAGATAAATAGACCTTTAGGGCATCACTTTTTGCCGCGCACGCAAAACCTCGAAAAAAGCCGACGTAATTAAAACAAGGCAATCTGAACGTGGAGACGACATGTTAATTAACGAAGCTTCGTAATAATCAATTAAGTGCCTATTTAGCACAATTAAAATTAGCTCAGTAATTGGCAACAGTACGTAATTACCTTTTTACAATGTTCGCACAAACGTTTTCGTTGGTGATTGTTTAAAATGTTTTTTGAGATTAAAGCGATCTTTCGTTATTCGAAATAATTAGGATAATATAGGTCAACCTACTTTTAAAATTAGGAATTCTCTTTATTTTATAAAATTTTGTATTTTATTTTCAAATGTGTTCTCATTTTTTAGGGTTCCGTAACCAAAGGCTAAAAACGGGACCCTATTACTAAGACTCCGTGGTCCGTCTGTCTGTCTGTCTATCTATTACCAGGCTGTATGTCATGAACCGTGGGGTGTGTAATGTATGGTATAATATCAGATAGTATAATATCACTTGAAAAAACGATAACTTGATATAATTTTCATATGCTATAAAAACATATGACCTAATGTTATACTCGTATTTCAAATAACCTTCATTTACCCTAACAACGTTTAATATAACGTTCGTTTCATATAATTTTCATTTAGTATATATTATATATATTTACTCTTTTCATATAACGTTCATTTTAATTAATTTTCATATAAGCTAATTTTCTAAGGTAACGCACCGTTCTTGAAAAATAAAAATATTGTAACCTAACCTCAAAACACAAAAGTTGCTTCTCCATCGTCGCCGGCGCTGCGGGAAGTGCATCCCCTTCGCCCTTACGTAACAAAGGATAGGCAACCTCCGCAGTTTCGGCTTGCTGGTCGCCTCGTGCGCCCAGCCTCAGCCGCTACGGCTCGCACAGGAGCCGTATGCTTTGTTACAGCGGCCGGGGGCTGCTCTCCCTTCGCGCCGCCGGTTTTTATATACACTGTAGGGGTAGCAGCTAAAAGACTACGTGAAGTCGGGGTGCCCCGATTCGGTTTTGGAACAGATCTGACCTATTTAACTACAAGCAATAAATAGTTTAGCTGTATGAAAGACAGAAAAATAAAAAATATCCGTCCACCCGCATAAAAGCAAACTAATAACAAGCAATCTTTATGTGGTGCTTGTTTTTGCTAGCACGAAAATGGCAGGCATTGAATATTATAGTTACAGAATGTTATGCTTATTGAATATTATATCAAACGTGCATTATATGAAATGTTCCTTATACCATATTAAATTAGGTAAAATTAAATTATATCAATAATTCATTATAGCATTTGATCGTAATATTAAAAACACATATATTAAATGAAATTAGGTCATATGATCATTAGATCTTTTGTTATTATATCAAACGTTACACACCTTGAACCGTGGTAACTAAACAGTTGAAATTTTCACAGATGATGTATTTATATTACCGCCGTAGCAACAAATACTAAAAAAAAAACAAAATATTTATGTGCCATACAACAAACGTAATTTATTTGCCGTTTTTGCGGTAATGGTTCGTTCGCTTCGTGCGCGAGTCGAATTCGCACTTGGCCGGTTTTTATAGATTAGCATCCCATATTCATATTTTATTATAGTACCGGAAGACGCAGCGTTGGAAGGTGGACCTATGACTTGGTTAAGGCTGCAGTAATCCGCTGGATGCAAGGCACACAGAACTTGTCGATGGGCCTTTGTTCATTAGTTGGCTTGGGCGAAATAATGAAGATGATTTTAGTTGAATTTTCTGTGATTTGCAGGGAGCTTTTAATAAGTAGAAGGAAGAAGGTCAATACTTAGAAGCTAACCTGATACTAAATAAGCTAATAACATACTGAAAAGTTAAATCCTTTCGAAAAAATAAAAGCGTGAAACTGAAAGAGAAACAAAAAATCGCGTTGCATAACTCTTTCGATACATGCTGTTAAACTTAATTGAGTGAATCGGACTATAGTGTTCACTGTATTAACAAGAATGAAAAAAGTATTTACAAATTGAAATATCACTGGGGCAATAAACAGAAAACCGAGGACACAACGGACCAACGAATGAATTGCAATTTTTACTCACCTATTTATTATTGTAAGCAAAGAATCTTCTAGAAAGTAATAATAATGAGACCGAATTTCGTATGAGATGACTCTCATAGCCCCATAGACAGGTACAAATTAAAATATCACTGCGGAAATATATAAACAGAAATCCGAGGACACGTCGAAACAACGAATGTTCTACAAATTTTATAGACCAATTTCAATTTACGCAAAGAACCTCTAGTAAGTAATAATAATAGTCATCGTGACCGAATTTTGATCACGGGATGGTCACAAATTGATGGTTGTGTCAGCGGATACAACCATCAATTTGAGAGATATATTAATATTTTATTATAATATTAATAATTAATTCAATACGACCGGAGAGAGATCAGGCCCAGAACTAACGGCTTAAGAAAGAAAAGTGTAAGAAAACACTAAACACATTAAATTAAAGATGCAGGAAAAAACCGTCTTCCACCAAACAACGGCAAAACAATGAGATGGAATAAATGTTAGATTCCCGTATGAGATGAAGCGAAATGATGGAACGACTGCCATTTACGTCGCTCGTATGAAAAATATTTCTACTGATCTTGTTTACATTGACACAGTAATCCGTACCGGGTGTAGGACGACCGTTTTTACGCTTTGCCGAGCAGATGTGGCACAGGGCTGCCTCAAAATTACGGCTCCAATTTATAATATTACGACCTTACTGATGACATGTGGGCCACTAAGTTCCGGAGTTTACAAATACGGGCAGCGTGCTAAATTATGTGTTATGTGTTTAACACTTTTTTTGTAAAGGCCTGGCTGGTAATGTTTTTGAATTTGGAGTTATGTTTTTGGCCTGTGACATTTAGGTAGTCTTTTTGCCCAGTTCTGTGTGACTGTTTGATTTATTATAAGCCTCGGCCCTTGGTCTCGTTTAAGTTTAGTTGGAGGCTGATATTAATCCTTTTTGTTTTCAGGATTACGCGAACAACTGAATAGTTCCAAACTGCGTATTTATATGTCTTGCTATGAAAATCTGATTTCCCTAAACGTTCGGCTAAGCTCGGACAGAGCTCTTCAGATCCGCACAGTCATGCGGGTGTTCTTTTATATTGTCAGTTGATAAATAAACAGTTTTAAGTTGATTATTATATATTTTTTAAATATTTATAAGAGTTTTACCTGGGTCAATGATATTCAAATAAACAGATTCGTTATACACTAACAAAACAATTGAAAAAAGTGTTCCGCTCTCACACTTTTCATTCATCTGACATTTCACTACAAGTCGAAAGGGATGGCTTGATAAAACCAACAAGAAAAAAAGAGACAGCTAGTGTTTGTCACTTGCGTGTGAATGTAAACAAACATTATTCTGACCACCAATGTTGTTATCTTTTTCTAACCTCCAAATATCAGAATATTAGGAAAAAAATGGAATAAATTAGTAAATTGAGGCGTATTGCGTACATACATATGGTATGAGATCCCTTATGTTTTATGTACTTTGGCATCATAATTGGTACAATTTCTAAATACACACGCTGGCATTTTTTTATTTTGTTTTTGTTTCAACAAAGCGTGTCGCTCTTCGTCATGCGTGACATAAACTAAAGACTGAAGTTCACAATTGTGACCTATTCGAGTTTTCACTATGCGAACGGTCATAACATATCTGTTTATTTAAATATCATTGACCTGGGTATTGTTTGATTGACAGAAAAGCTCCATCGTTATTGACAGGCGGAATAATAATAATTATGTATAGTAAATATACAATTAAACATATTACTCATTTATTTAACAGTTAATGTACACAAATATAATAAACATTCAAGAATAAAGGAACATAAAAATAGCTACAAAGGTGGTGGGTGGGATTATTCTGTTCATTAACGAGTTACACGAATTTCATTTTCGAGAACTCGTTTACTGTAATAAATATCTTAATTTAGATTTTCGTTAAAACTTTTACTCAATCAATAAACTGAACAAATAATCCTTACCATCACGAAGTAACAGCCCTGCATTTATTCGCAAAAACGGGACGCGGGAATCAAAATCCTCTTATCGGCCAGAAGCATAAAGCTTAAAATTGAAATTTAATAACACTACGGCGCGCAATCCTGACGTTTTTGAAACTCGCTCCATACTCCATTGCGATGCATTGGTGCTCTTATGGGAAATCAATTGGTTAAACCTTCATTTCGATGAAGTCAATTGTATTGCATTTTCATTAATATATTCTGAGTTCTTTTTTGTCAAAAGTAGGTTCTTTTTGAAACGACGAAAGACCTATTACTAGGTGACCAATTGGGTCTTGCGATTCGATTTTGAAAAAAGGGCAAGACATATCAACTCATAGATTTTTTGATAAAAGACGATGGGTATTGTGCAAGGGATTAATTACCAATAACAGTCTGTTCTAAACACAAATTATTCACATTAATGGCAACATCTATAAATAGTCCGTAAAATACAAAAACCACCTCGTTTAACGTCGATCATATGAAATGGAACCGTTCGTGGCACTAGCGTTGGAACTACCGACAACGTTCGCGTCATACGCTTCGTACTGTCAATCAGCCATTCTGCGGTATCCTGAATTATACATAAGTAGGAGCATCACAAGGCAGAGTTCTATTTTTAATGATACAAGACCCCGTTCGTATGAAGAATTCAGATAGCCTAGAGGGTAGTTATGAAATCGGTTACCTAAAACATGTTCCGTTCATATTTCTAAGAGAACCGTATGATTTGAAATATTGCCTATTTTAAAAGCATATTGCAGAACATATGGTTTTATAAAAAGGTCGTTTTTGGCCGCTGTTTCACTTGTACGGTGTAGCATGTTTTAAAGTTTTGAACTATTTGAATACAGATCAAGTTAAATGTATGCGCCATGATTAAATTATGTAGGTATGTGATTATATTCAGTTAAATAAATAAATAAAACAATATATAATAATAGTTATTAGTAATAATAATAGGTATATAGTTATTAATAATTAATTTGTCTGAAATAAGCTTTTGGTTAGGTAAAAACTGTATAAGTTTTACGACGACAAACTATGACTTACTATTAATAACGCTAGTGGTTTGTGATTACACATGAAAAACTATACCAAATCGACTCTGAAACTTCTAAAACAAAACTACAACATCTGCAAACAAACGCTAATAACTTTCATTATATGCCTAAAACTCAATACAACCAAAATTTTGTAGCTTTTAGAACACAAGAACAGCAAAACAAAGTTCAGATTCAGAGCAAAAGACAAATATTGGCAGATACTCAGCTACATTGAATAAGGGTTACCAATAAACTAGAAAAAGTTTATTTAGAACGCAAACGGTTCGCTGGAACCGTCTTTTGTGGTTCGTTTTGTTTAGGTTGCAACCACAGAGCGGAAAACGCTGCATTGGCAATGTCTAGAGGACCCAGACGGACCCAGACGGAGAGTCAAGAAAAGCACGGAGTCCCAATGCGGCACAAGATGAAAGGTGGGCCATGGTCTGCGCCAAGGGGAGACGCTGCACAAGCACCGAGGATCGGAACCATCAGAGACACCCCCATCTATGGAGATTGTATTTGCTGCGGCCGACCCGAGTGCGGAGTCTAAGAGCCTCTGAGACGCCATTACTTAAAGTATTCGTGGCCGCTCCATTTTCGTAAGCGCCAATTTCGGCTGTAACTGCCATAGCTAATTGTCACGGCTCGTCAACTACTAGTTCAAACAGTGACACTTACTAACACGCTTGGTTTATGAAGAAGAAGAAGAATTTCTCTTTAATCGAGTATTCATGGATCATAAATGGTTAGTAAAACTTACGGCGATGGCTAACACAGTACAACAAATAACTGTGGATCACCGTCGCGACAGCGACAATCTTTTGAGAAATGGCACAACAACACAAAAAGCAAAGTTTTGACAAGGTCGTCTTTATCAGGGGCCGCCAAGTCGACTCGATGCTCTGTGGTTGCAACCCGTACCTATGCGTCTCTTGGAACAATTTATGGTAAATTTCTGTTGGTGTTTGGTCTCGGGAACAATTAGATTGTTGTTCCGTTTACTTATCGCACAAACGGGTTGCAACGGTAGCTTTTGCTTGGCTACTAATAAAGTTATACAATCTCGAATACGGCTACTGTATTGTGAATACAACAAGACTTTTGTAGCTAAGATTTTGAAGCTCTGGCAAAATCTGAATTAATAAGTCCAGTCTAGAACAAAGGCTAGCATTAGGCAGATAGTTAAAGGGTAGTCTGGTAGCCTGAACAGCCCGTATTTGTTCTATCATCACATGAGATAAGGGATAAAGAAAATTTGCGTGAGTGAGATCCATAAAATTCTTGAAAACCTTCCATACACCGACGCGTTGATCTTCTGATTTTCAACTCCTACTGAAACGAGAGCCCCTAAAGACGAATAAACAAACGTACAAGACGAAGGTACCCCAGTTACTCATAGGCGATCTAATATTAAAATCATTGAACCGAATTGGCATACTTAATATTTAGATTTTTCTTAAAAGTTGCGGTACACATTATGGTACCAAATATGGCTCAAAAAACAAACAATGACTTGAGATATGATATTCCAAACTACCACGTTTCAGTTCTATTTGGAAATAAAATATTTCTTAAACCAACAAACTTTATCGAAATATTTTTTATATCTTTTACAAAGAAAATATCTGCGTTGGTAATTAAATCAGTGTATTGCAAATACATCTGCTTGTATTTTACATTTATTTATTGATATTGTGGAGTCTCCGAATGGACTGCTCTTTCATTTATATGTACGGAGTTCCAAGAAAATTTCATGTTAAATTCATGTAGGTATGCGAAAGGAAATGACAGATTGCAAGAGTAAATATTAAGCGTACCTATCCAACAATGTATGTACTCGTATGATATATGTCGTGTGTCTGTTTCTGTAAGTTATGCTTAAAGATTTTTGGGTTCCGTGCTTTTAACTTTAGTGTTTCTACTCGATTCAAGTACATTCCAACTTACTGCTTTTTAATTCTGCTTATTGTGTTTTGTTTGTGTTAAACGTTTTAAAGTTATAATTTTGTTTTAAAACTTATAAAGAGATATTTTGCACTTACAAGCAGGTCTCCTACAAAGTACCTAATTAATAGTCTTAAACAAATATTTCGTCACACGATTTCCGGAAGGGTACTCAAACTCAAACGGGTTGCATACATACAGTAATAAATTCCATAAAGCTTAGGTACGGTACCATCCCATGCCCGTTTATTTTATTAATCAAAGTCAACCGAAATTTATGTCCGGTTTTATTCCGAGCTTTTTCTCGTCTCCCGACGGACCAGCTTTTTAATCCAGCTTGGGTATTGTCTTTTTAGATAATGTCCAACTTTTTAAGCACTAAAGTTCTGATAAAACTTCTTAAACCTGTTTAGTACGTCTACATATTGGCGGAATGAATTTTCTTACGGTAGGTATTTGCTTTGGTTTTGTTAAAACTTTTCTAAACATGTTTCCACAATGGCGAGTATACCCCTTCTGTATTATAAGAGACATATTTTTGATATTTTATAAAAGATACAAATTATCATATTCGCATTTCACATGACGCGGTTTTACACTTTTTAACCGACTACAAAAAAAGGAAGAGGTTCTTAATTCGTATTTTTTTTTTAAATTCTTATTCTTAAATAAATAGATATGCGAGCTATTGATTTTAAAGTTTTCTTATGTTCACATTAAGAAAAGGTCGAGCTTTGTTCAAACAGCGGTTCATTAGTCAAGGTTTCCTTACGATGTTTTCTTCGCCGTATTTCAGTAATTATACCTAGATTCACCCTTAATAAAAGCCTCAAAGCCTTCAACGTGTAGTATTTCAAGATACGCAGGTACCTAAATTCTAACTTATCCCTAGACCAAACCTAAGACAAGGGTATGAACTATATATCACGTTTCGGGTCTCAGCGGTTTGGCCTAGGCGTTGATTAACGAACCAAGATTGAATTAAGGAAAAGTATAACATCTTGACGTTTTGGCTAAGTAAGTTAATGAAAAGAATGGTTGTGGAAACACTTTTTAATTTTTAAGTTAACATAATTTTCTTTTCTTCTTCTTATAAGTTACACACAGAGTTCTCGTGCAGTGGACGTTATGAGTATCTCAAAGTGTGACTTGCAGCGTAATTGCGAAAGTGAATTCAGTAAGGCGACCCCATGAAAGAGTATGACAAATACCCTTTAAATAATTAGGTTTAGCCAAAAATTATTAGACTCTTTCGGAAAGATTATCTTCTCTCTCGCACACCGCTCGACGTCTCGTTGTGCAACAGAGAGCGCGCGAAGTGAAGTTCGCGTTATTGCAAAGTGTAGCCGTAACATTACAGAATTATGCGCCGGCTTAGTTATGCACTCGTCCATTCTTCTTTAAATGCTGATTTCCTTGTGCATTCCTGTAACTAACTTTTCTCAAAAATGGTATGTAATGTTGCCATAACATCTCTAAAAAGTATCCAGAAAGTGAATTCTACCGGAGACTTATTCACAACTGTCCAGTAAGTAAGTATGTAATTTACTTACTGGACAGTAGTAGGGATGGGTCCGTGAAACCAAAACGTAACTTATATCGGATATGTTTTGTTAGATATCATATCATATCGATATCTATATCAAAATAACCGATATTACAAAAACTGTATCTAATAAAAACCTTACTAGCGTGCGAGAACGAATAAGTCAAAACTTAAAACCGTAACAATGCAAAAACTTGAGAACTACGAACAAAACGCAAACTTTACAAACGATAGGAACCATATGCGCTACCTGTCTTTCTAAGTATTATTTCGCGTTCGTTGTTAGTATGCTCATCTAAAAAACATGTTAACTTTTGAAAACTGTACTACTGATACCAATATCTGAAAACCGTTTTCGATATCAATATGAAACTTTATATCGGTTACTTAACAGTACCAGACACAAATTAGAGTTTAGCCATTATAACATGTTTATAGGAGGGAGGCTCCAAATATATATCTATCTCTCTTTTTGGTATGACATTTTATGAGATAGATATATTTTCGAGTCCGTTAATCAAGATGTACAACAAACAAATATAAATAAATGCCCCCGGTAAATCGATCACAATATCTATCAGTAATTGCCCTAATATGAATGTAACCTTAAATATAAAGTAATAATACATTGTGTATTAAGGGCGGTAAGTAAGGAATTACGATCGAGGCTCTAGTAGAAGCCCGAAGTCGAAGACTGAGAGCTTTTTGAGTCTAGGTTCGTAATGCCCGTACCGCCCGTATAACATACAATGTTTTTCATCACATTTGCGAGTAAATAAATAAAATTGCCGTCAACTTTGTATATTCGTTAATGTTGATACAACTTAGATTGGAGAGTGAGCTTTGCCCACACCACAGATTATACAAATGTTTCGTTCAGAAACATTAAGGGCAAATACTAACATAGGTATACAGCCATGACGGAGAGCAAAAAAAACTATTAAAATCGATTATTAATAACATTAGTTGAGTATTTAAGTAATATATAGCAAGATTGCAATGAAATTCCTGTTTAGATAACATTTTTAAACTCCTTGCTTGAACTTGCATAACCTGTGTGCTGTGCTATAAATCAAACCTCCTAAATTGATGAACCGACTTTGATTAGTTTTGTTTTTTAAACAAAAAGTCTAGTCGGAATCGGTTTTATTATATAATTATCATCCGTTTCCGTAAGTGTGTCCTAGGCATCAACAGTGGGCTCTATCAGAATATCAGCGCAGCGTTATTTTCTTTTGTGGATATCGCTGCACATGCTGAGATAGGAGCCTTTTTGGTCTCGCACGGGGTTTTTATTTTTTATTATTGTTTAATTTTATGCTTATTACTCGTGTCTCCTGTGCGGGTTACAAATAAATATTTTTTCTTTCTTTCTTTCCAGTTTATCCGATGGGAGGTGTCATGACCGGGAGTGTTCATAACTATGTTTGATGAAAATCGTCCGCAAGATATCGTATCGGGCGTTTTTAAATTTAACTTTTATTCCACTGCAGAGCAAATTAACGCTTCCCTTTCTTCTTTCCTGGCAACAAAATTTAAAAAAAATGATTTATGTTTAAAACATTTCCAATTATTTACTTTCAGATGGTTATTAATACATTTCATTTTTTCAGTAGAACCTGAAATTGTATACTATTGAAATGAGTTGATTTGATGAGTTGATGACACCATTCGGTTTCAGTGCATAAAGGCACAAGAAAGTACCGAAAAACAACCTCAAGAATTTTAATTAAAGCTTAAGGATTTCCTGTTTTCATTCAAAACAAATCCTTCAAAGGCTTTCCCAAAAACATGTGTTAATCAAAAGACACAAAACGTACCCATTCAAAATCCGAGTCCCTTCAAGATAGTGAGTCTCCAAACTTATCTGTTTCACCACAACTCACAAACATACACACATATGTATCATTCGCCTTAATCCTTTTGGAGGCAAACAGAGCATGAGACGAGCACTTCAACCGACGGAGCTAAAGTTTAGCCAACGTACTGTAAGTACCTTCTTACTGCGTGTTGGTAAACTTCCCCGTTTCATCTTCGCACGCAACTTGTAACATTCCCTCTGGGTGAAATTATTTGGCTGGAAGTGTAACAGTTTTTGAGTTGTTGGTTGTAAATAAGCACTAATTAGTATTTTTTACTAAAAAAAAACTTGATAACCTACCAATGTAATACCATTAAAATACAAGTCCCTTCAAGATAGTGAGTCTCCAACAACTTTTAATATTCCCTGTGGGTGAAATTATTTGGCTGAAAGTGTAACAGCTTATGAGTTTGTTGTAAATAAGCACTAATCAGTAATTTTTTACAGAAAAAAAAAACTTGATAACCTACTAAAAGTTATACTAACAAATTTAAGAACATTTTCTGCTATATCAGTTAGTCTATTCTGTTAAAATGTAAATGTGAAAACTTAGGTGAAGTCATGGCGAAGTCATTATTCCAGAAACCATAACTTGATAAGAGCTATAAATCCATAGAATAAATAACCCACTTTCACGGAAAACTGCAGGTAATTAAACCCGTTAGACCCATAAAAGAAGGGAGGTAAGCTTTTTTCAAATTCCACAAGAAATAAAGTTACTTCAATAAGTGAGCAAAAGCAACTATTCTGTACCAAGATAAAACACGGAGATACATTAAAAACAAACATCTTTTATTCTACACCTTAAAGTTTACACAATGTGTGATATTTACATCGGTAATGCTTCGTAAACACATTACGTATCTCGCGGAAACAGCCGAGGACACACGAGTGGCTTCGAATCCCAAGGGAACGCATTACGGAGTAGATACCCGTCAGACACCGAGGATCATTGCGGTGTAGTGTTGTCTCCATTTTTTTTGACAATCCCACCGCTCTATTCCCAAACCGCTGCAACCCCTCAAAGCCAGAATCAACAGACAAGCCAAATGAAGCTCGACGAAGTCCCGGAGAAAGAATTTAACTGTCTTGGATCCCGCAACGAAATTAATCAGAAAAGGAGGAGTAGGAAAAAAAACATAATTTCCACTTCCCTCCATATTAAAAGGGAGACAGAACAAATAAGGCCATTAGGCACACAGAGTCATTTACAACTGGGATAAGTCCAGTTGCCTTGCATCACGGATAAAATTAATATTATTGGGTCCTAACATTGTGAGCTTTTAGTTATCTCCATATATTTCTTCTTAGCGTGTCGATGGAAATGTCAAAACAAAATAAATGAATGTGTGTTCTTACAGTCGTTCCTCTGGTTCCGTCTGTATAGAGACTTCAATGTTAGCTAAGACTGCTCATGTTGACACTCTATCAATATAGACACGGATACCCATGAGTGACCAAACCCACTTTAATACAGTGTAACGTTGACTTTATGTTTATTACATGTGTTAACATAATATACTTGTACATAATGTTGTCAACGTCATACACTCAGCCTCTGTGCTATAAAGATAAAAGCAGCAAAAGCCCTATAAATTAATTTGGAGTAACAAAAGTGCTGTTATTTTGAACTCACCCAGTGATCCTGTTCCTAAAACAATAATTTGAAACTGGAACATGCAAGATCTACCCACACAATTGCATTTTATGTAAACAGGCTAACTTTTAATTTAATGGAAACTTTTCAGAGCGTCAATTTACATGGCTATGATCTTATGATCAAGCAGAATTTGTTGTCAGTATTGCGAAATACCGATTTCAAGGCAATAATGTAAATACATAAAGTGGTAGTCGACGCTTTGAACCTCGAAGCATAGCTTCTGGAGAATATACTACTCCTGTATTCTAACACCAAAGGCTCTATTGAAAGGGGAACCGACTACTCTATGGGGGTTCAAGGTGGACTTTCTAAAAGTGTAATGGACTGATGTAGTAGAAGAGGGGTTGATTAATTACTCAATAATAAATTATGTAGGTTAGTAGCAAAGTAATCTCATGCTTTTAAATATCTACGCTTTTTTGTCGTGTAAAAAAAACAATTCATATTTTTAATTTTGTAACAAAAAATATAAATAGAACAATATTTTGATCATGTTGAACTTGTTAGAGTGCGGTGAGACAATTTTATTCAGTATATTGCAAGATACTTGATTATTCATTTTATTTAGTAGTAGTATTATGGCATTTGGCGATAGTGTAGCTTTCTATTAGAGAAAACAAAACGTAATCGGATCAGTACTTTCTACAAACAAACAATTTAATCAAATCTCTTTCCATACCAGTGTAAGAAGGCTTTGATAACCACTATATCAATACATTTTTGATTTTTGACTAACCTTTTTGAAGAAAATATTTGGTGGCGGCTTATGAACTTAAGAATGTTGCATGTAAAGTATTTCTGGGTAGAAATCGTTTATTCCTACTATATCCAAGAAGGCAATTGAACACCAGCTACCTCGTCTCAACTGTCGTGCCAGAAGAAGACCTGCAGAGTGCACGGCACTTCACATATGCTAAAATATTAGCTTGAGACACGATCACAACAAGACAGGATGAAACGTTCATCCAGCTCAGGGCGTATATTCGTACTTTACGACACGTATATAAGGACGAGGGCAAGTTAAATGATGATTTTTATTATCAAATTAAGGGGAGTTACCCTCAATTCGATAATAAGAATCGAAAAATACAGTTATGTCAAATCCCCTTCGATATTTTCAAAGATATGAGATATTCAGTCATTAGGAATCAGACTCCAGTCGTGCACTTATTCCTGTCTGTCCTCCCCTTATCCCTAATATCGGTGAACTGCCAATCAAACCCCAAGAGACTGCAGTACAGAAACTTTCATAATTTCACTAACTACCTTATTTAGAGTCCAAGTCACCATTCTAATTTCAATTTCCAAGCATGAAAACTTAAGTTGGAAAAATATAAAAGTATGCAATTGCTAAACATGAAGCTTTTGCTTCTTGGTACGATTTTTATTTTTAGATGCAGCTGAGCTGTTTCTACTGTAAAATGCTGATTCTGACTGAAACCTGGCTTCAGAATACACAGTAGTTTCTATGATGATTTCAGAAAACAAAAACATTGCGTGTTCTGGCAAAATAGCATTGCATTGTATTCTCTGGTAAAAATACACAAGCTACATTCGCTTGTGAATTCAACGTTATTTGCATATTTAGTACAAATATAGCGTTGTTATTCCCTATTCAAGTAATTTAGAGATTAATTCACAAGGAATGTGCATCAGTTATTTTGCATCACAGACCTATAGTATTTCTTTACAATTAAGTGTAACTACAATGTAGACTAATAAACAACTAAGAGTATACAAACTTATAACAATAATTATGTAGTTAACTACATAATAATGTATTACGACTGAAAAAACTCATTGGGCATCAAAAACTTCGTCCACATCCCTGTCAATGAGAAAAGTCCCCAGAACATTGGCAGCATAGACACGTTGAATGGCAATGCTGATTATTTGGTCGATGAAAAGGCCAGCCCTTTAGTCACGTGAGGATTCGATTATTGCCCGAAAAACTCGATGAGCACTTTGATCCCATAGGTTCTAGTAAAAAATAAATTATAGAAAAACCTGATTTTTGTCCACCACATTAAACCAAAACAGAACATTACCATTACACAAGTACTTACAGAAAAGCGTATACATAAAAACAGATATTTAATCAAAGATAATATTTCTTACATATAACCGCATGCGGGCACCTAACGCTACCTCTACTTAAATTTAAAGGAAAACGTTGGGCTACTTTGAGCAAGATTGTACCTACATCGCTTTTGAAAACTGAGGCACGGACTGAGGGTACCATTGATATCTTTAATTTTAATACAATGCGGGATCTTTTGTATACCTTTTTACCTGTCTGAATTTTATCTTTCGGTGCGGGTGATTTCCTTTTCCTCTTTGATATTTCCTTTTTAAGGTTTTTATTTATTTAGGGGTTATTTTAACAGTTTCCGTGATCTTTAGTTGTTTATTATTCGTCATTTATTTGCTTGGCTATTTTTAATGGTTATAAGAAATGGCGGATGGGTTTAATTTGCATGAGGCTCGAGATGATTCAAGTGACATTTATCCACGAAAGCGTCTGGAAAAACGTCTAAAATGAAGAGGAATGCTAAGCGCTATCAAAATGTCACATGATCTATATTATAAAATGTTGGCATTTCAACCATTGTTATCGCTGATAGAGCGACACTTTGTCCAGAACCAGTTACTGACTACATTACTACACGAGAGTGGTTACGCACTATATCCGATCCGTGTCCTTAAAATTTCAGTTCCGAAGTAGTTGTAGTACGGACACGGATCAGGGACACGGATCACGACACGAATCACGGACATGGATCACGGACACGGATAACGGACTTGGATCACGGACATGGATAACGGACACGGATCACGGACACAGATCACGGACACGAATCACGGACATGGATCACGGATTCGGATCACGGACACGGATTACGGACACGGATCACGGACACGGATCACGGACTCGGATCACGGACACGGATCACGGACACGGACACGGATCTCGGACACGGATCACGGACACGGATCACGGACACGGATCACGGACACGGATCAAGGACACGGAACACTGACACGTATCACGGTCACGGTTCACGGACACGGTTCACGGACACGGTTCACGGACACGGTTCACGGACACGGATCACGGACACGGATCTCGGAAACGGAAACACCGCTCTGAGAACTAAGGTACATATTTTTTAGATTACTTCGTTTAGGCCATATTTTTTACAAATACACAGCTTAGCTAACATTTTTCGTGGTCTGCACACACGTATCAGGAATCACCTTAGCTATGCGAGTTATGCTTCAACTAACATAGCCTAGCTTTTTGTCTGAAACTCCCTTTTAACTTGCTTCATAAAATAATAATTAAAATCGAACTTATAGCGACCATAACCCACGATCTGGAACAAATAATTTATGAAGGCCCACTTGAATGCAAAAAATTTAACTCAGTGTTACTTGCTAACACGTGGCCAAATTAATAAATGTAATACAAAAATTACATAAATAACACAGGGTTAACTACAAACTATGGGTTAGTAAGATAACCCGGGGTGGCGCAAGCGAGCCTTACTCTTTAAAACTCATAAACTATTCACAGATAAATTATAATTATAGAGTACAAGCGAAACTCCAAAAACAATAAACCAACTTGTGGACCGAAGCTACTCCAAAAAACCAAATACTCCATCAACATTACGGTTTTCAAAATTCACTTTAAATGACTCATCCGTGATTTTTCAAGATACAAAATTTTGGGCGAGATCCTTTGAAAATGCGACGGTGTAGCGCCTACCCTCAACTTCAGGTCACGCCATGAATTTCGAGTTAATTAACTTTTAGTGGTTGAGAAAACTTACTAAATAATAATAAAATCGTTAGAAGAGTTTACCTGTACAAGAGAAAACTTATTGAGAGTTTCTTTTGCGTCTTGAGAATCTTACAAGAGGGATTCTGCGTGTTTTTTTTCTTCAGAATAATTGGGAAAAATATCTCGGGAGTATTTTTCTGGTTTGGAATCTCGTACGTATTTTTTTGATGTCTTTATAATTACGAGTTATCATGAATCGTTCACTATTGAGCTTGGTTTGAATCTCATGATTTTCAACTTAATTAATGGGATCATTATCTATATAGATTGTTAGCAACGTCAACAGTCAGAAGAGTGAGAATGGGGTTACATGGCAAGCATAGCAACAACTACAGCAAACTTTAAAAGGCTAATTTTGCAATGATATATTCCTCACACCCGAATTAAAACTAAAACAATACGTCTCATCACAACAGCTAATTCTTTTTTCAATGCTCTATTCAAATGTGTCGTTTTATTCAGACAAAACCACAGGCTTAGTTAGTTAACCGTAACACGTGCCTTAGATACCGCAACATCGTGTAACGTTACATCGTTAAGAAAGTTTTATATTACGTGTCTATTATTTGCTTTTAATTTTCATGGAGTCTTGAAATGTACTTTATTTTCTTTTAGACATTTTGATCATGGGAAAGTATTTGTAAACCTGTAAGATACACACTAATTCATAACTGAGTTCCAGGCACTGGTCAGTTTATTTTCTTTATTTGTAATTATTATTAATAATTGTTCTTATGTATAAAAGCACCCATTATAAGCCTGGCTTTTGCTAGCTGGCTGGATTTATAATGCTGGGGTAATTCAAAGGCACCCGCTTTTTCAGACTAGAGCAAAGCAGAACTGGACATATAAACATCTGAAACAAACGGAGCTTGGTTTGTTAGACACATGAAAACAGTTTTCACCATTGACTCCAGATAATATAATCATGTCCCAATGAACTCTGGTATTCTGGCAATATTCTACGAGATCTTCCAAAGAACTGTTTTGCTTGTGACTTTTCTTCAAGCTTCAATACTCTCAAAAGTACTTAAATATGTAAGAAATACATCACCGAACCCTTACGCTTGTGTCAGGAAATTTAGGAAAATACGCGAAACGGTCACCGCTGCGAATTGACTTACCGACTTTCATCAATCAACCGATGCTTATGTACCACTCACATCAATCACATGAATATACGTATCTATACATGTACCACATATGTACATGTATACGAATGGATCAATCCACAAAACTTTCTTAAAAAGGTGTTTCTCTCTCCTTTCGTCGGAAGCCTGCTCTTAGTTGACATGACTTTGATAAATTATTTGCTTACCGAACGATTTGGTATTCTCGAAGTACGAAATAAGCGTCTTCATTCGATCTTACGTATTCTTCTTTGTACTCGTAATGTTACTTTGTTGAGGTTTGGAGGTATTTGTTTGAGGAAATTGCGGTGCTCTTTATTTGTTAAGTGAAATCTCTTACAAAGCAATAATTTGAAAAAAGATGAGGTTCTTTTGTGGCGGTAGGGTTAAGAGTTTTTACTCATGTACTTTACTAATTTAATAGTTAGTAGGTTTATCACTGTCTGTCTAGGTTCATGATCATTAGCTACTTAAAAGTATCCCTGATCAATCCCGGATGCAATTTCTTTTTTAAATGTTCGAAAAGTAAATAACCTTTTTTAAAATCTGTAACAAATAAATGTTTATGATTTATCTACCAGAACAATAATTGAATAAATTTTTAAACAATAGAATTACCTAATATAAAAAATACATGGACAAGAAATCAGTGAGAAAAATTTCATAAAGATCTCGTGCAACGTGTCTGTAAATATGAAATTCCAATTCCTTTACTTGATAGTCTTTCACAATATTTAATTTTACATATTCAATTCCACATTAATGGCATTCTTTTTTGTTTTTAATTTTAATACGAATTTTTGAGTGAATAAACATTGTTTCCGAAACTAAAGTTCAAGGCACATAAACAGTTTTTATTTATTTACCAAAAATCACTTTTATTCGTGCTGCAGGTAGATTTTATTTTTCTACTGGGTGATTTTAATTACAAATTAAAAGCCATCTTCTCTTTATGATTATGCTCGTCTTGGGACGCTTTGACGGAGTCTTCTGCTCTTCTCAGAGCAGTGATCACCGTGAGTCCTGTAATCGCTCTTCTCATCTGGTCTGACTAGCGAGTAGGTGAACGCCCGCGCGGTCTTTTACCATCCACCTTTCCCACCACAACAAGGTTTTCGAGGTTGTCTGGCTATCTCCGAGCGATATGACCAAAGTTACTCAGGACTCTCTGGTAGCATATCGTGGAGAGCCTAGCTTTAATGTTCAGCTGGTCGAGAATAGACTTATTAGTGCGCTTTGCTGTCCAACATTTTTCTTGTCTTGTTTTTCTCATCTTGTTTGAATAAGTAAAATTTATTTACCTAATATATCTTCAACACTCAACTGCAGCATAGCTTTTATTTAAATAACAGCCTTAAGACCTTAAGACTGCTAGACGTAGTTCAACGGTGTTGTGCTCCCCGCATCCAACGGACTCCTCCGGAACCTTCATTTTTGCAGTGTTTTATATATCGTTATAAAAGTTTTCAACATAAACCTCCTTAGCAAAGTAGTGTGCCTTCACTTTGCCAGTGTACACTACTTCCTAGTGACAACTTAGAGCCGCCATTTTGGTGTGACATCCAAGCTCTTCCCGCTACGTCAGCAGTGATATTCAAAGCAAGTTGCAGGCTATTTAACACGACACGATTCTTGTAGGACCTTTTATTACGTGTGCTGTTAATCTGTAACTACAAAAAATAATTCAATATTTATGCACTCTGAACATACTCAAGAATCACGTAAACCAACGAATATGTTTTAGCTTAAGAGACGCAAACTACAGACTTTTTATCGGCTGATAGTTTGCGGGGTTTCCAAGGGTGTTTCGGCACTGCATCTGATCTTTATCCGAATACAAAATCCGAGTTCCATCCGAATTGGAAATGTAGTGATTTTAAAAGGACGTAGTTCGGATACAGTGCGTAACCCCGCTAAGTCCCCTGCAAGAAACACTACGGTTACTTCGGACCGAAATTTCTCGGATTTGGATCATATGCAGTGCGTAGCTGCTCTTAGTTTTCATTTATTCGTTCGTTTTTTAAGTGGACATTAGATAACTAATCGCTTTTTCATACATCTCAAGTAGATGCTCTCGTAGCGTATCCTACAGAACTGTGCATTTGCCGAAATAAAAATTATCCCCATGACACTCGGCGACAGGGTAGCTTTCTACCAGTGAAATAATTATCGTAAACAAGTCAGCATTTCTTGGGATCCAATTTTACAAACATTAAAAATAAAACAAACAATTTTCCAATATCATTAGAGTAAAACTACTTGCAGTGGTAGACCAAACGAATTTCAAAATGGAACTATAACGGATCTTTCACCTGCATGATATGAAACAAGGCGGAAGGCCCAAAGGGAGATGGCTGGATAAACGGAATCTTTTGGTAGATAAGTTTCTTTCTAGATGGAAAGAAATGGAATATGCGTATCTAAAAACATTGGAATAATACAATTTTACAAAGTAAATATTAATTCATTCTCATATTTTACAGAATCTATTGGATTTTGTCGTCGGGCCACCGATCCCTGTTGCCACGATACAGATCAGTACCATATATTACACAAAGTGAATGGAATGCGGAAGGCCATCAATCACAGAGCGATATTGACGAAAGATGCGGGTATACGAATTCAAGTAGGTTTACCTCTATCTTACACGTATAGCAGAATTGTCTTACCCTTTCGCAAAATTCAAAGGAATTCTCTGGCATGATTGTACATTAAGGAAAAGACCTACGTATTTCATGATATTATGGTTTTAAAAATGACAGTGCGAGTAGAGAGAGGACTTCGCGGGTTAATAATAACTGCTACATGGGTAGATCTTCAAGGATACACAACGTTTTCCGAAGACGGGTGATCATCTCAACATGCGGAGACTCCTCCGTACCTCGTCTAAAGACTGTCGTTGACTTCTTTGACTGAAGATCCTTTATCCCCTAGCTGGGGCAGAGGGCTTCCACAGTAGACCGCCATCGCGACCGGTCTTGAGCTTCGCGCTTCACCTTGCCCCACGTCATTCCGATACTCGTCGCCTTAGCCAGTACAGTGCGTCGCCAGGTTTGACGGGGACGGCTACGCTTCCTTTTTCTTTGAAGAATCCAATCCAAGGCCTGTTTAGGTGTGTGATCGGAATCCCTCCGGAGCGTGTGGCCAACCCATCTCCATTTACGACGCTTGATCTGGCGGTCGATTGCGGTCTCGTGGCATCTCTCCGACAGCTCTACATTAGAAATAGTCGGGCCAGTACATTGCGAGGATGCGACGAAGACATCGGTTGACGAAGACCTTTTTTTTTTGGTGGAATATTTTCCAATGACTTATCCCGCTCTTGGTGAAGCCGGCGGGCGTGTCAGACTTTTGCCGAGTAAATCCACCTAGAACGGCGAGTACGGCCTACTGTGATAGGCTTGAATCACACATTTTTATTACTTCTTGTAAGAGAGCTGCGATAACTCTCTTTCAAATTTATCCGTGACCCAGCAGCATAGGCCCTAGCGGACTACGTCAGTTTTTGCTGACATTTCTTTGTGGCGCGCGTTGAACACTAAGTGCTGTTGACTCGGGCCTGGTCCTACCTGGTCCGGGGCGAGCTACCCATTACTCACCGTCCGCAAGCCCCCGCCTACGGTGGCCGGGAATCGGCTTGCGACTCCATCAGTGGACGAAGAATATCGCTTGCAAAATCCAGGCTATGGTAGTCAAAAAACAAAAAAGCAGTCTTACCAAGGTGATTTGTTTTACCCAATAACTGGATTGTGGAGCTCGGATAAGCAGTTCCATGTTAAATACAGTATGCAGCTGCAACCGATCTCTTTAGATATCTTGCGTAAGTTTAAGATATGTATACTCGTGACTGTACCTACATATGTTCAGGTAAGCAGTAGATGTATAAATATAATAGGACGACGACTATTCTATGGGTCGTGTTAATACAGAGAAATTTAATCTCAGCGGGATGGAAAGCCAATTGTGTTGTACTGTGAATATGTCTTAGAATTAATAGATAATGTAAACTGAATCAACACTTTATTGTTAAGATCACAAATACTGGTTAAAGTATCCCATGGATTTAATAGAGGCAAAAAATTAACTCTACATGTTGATTCTTAATTCCTTAAAAATCTTTAAAACAAATTTTGCTATTCGACCAAAAATCACTACTGTTCTTTACAGCACATTTTGTCTAAAGACCTAAAATTTGTGTGCCTGAATTTTCCCTTTTTAACCTACGACAGAAAAAGCGAGGTGTTGTGAGGATGTTTGTACTTGTGTATTTGTGTCTGAAAGACAAATATTGGCAGATACTCAGCTACATTGAATAAGGGTTACCAATAAACTAGAAAAAGTTTATTTACAACGCAAACGGTTCGTTGGAACTGTCTTTTGTGGTTTGTTTTGTTTAGGTTGCAACCACAGAGCGAAAAACGCTGCATTGGCAATGACTAGAGGCCCCAGACAAATTAAATTCTATCAAAAAAAGCACGAGGTCCCAGCGCTGAGAAAGAAAATTTGGTTCAAATAAATATCACTAGATGGCGCGATATGCATCGACTTGTTGTTGAATTGTGTGTAAAATTAAAATTTTCTAGAAATAAAAAAAAAAACTCTCCTAAGCATAACATTAAATAATACTAGCTACTGACAGCGGCTTCGCCCGCGTGTAAAGTGTTTTATTGTACTAAGGGAACATTATACCAGGATGAAAAACCTATGTGCTATTCCAGACTATAATCTATCTCTGTGCCAAATTTCATCCAGATCCTTTCAGCCGTTCTGGCGTGATTGAGTAACAAACATACATCCACACTTCCAAACACACATCCATCCAAAGTTTCACATTTATAATATTAGTAAGATTGGCCTCCTAATTCACATTTCAAAGATTATTTGAACAGATCATTTAAAAATGATTCCAATAGATGGCGCGGTTTTAAATTTCCGAGGCTTTCACTCGATTTTTTAAATTTGTATTGTAACAAAGGCAAAGGAACTCGGGAGCAAATTTTCATTGTCCGTCAGGTTATCGAGAAGGCACGAGAATTCAACAAGCCGACCTACATATGCTTTGTTGATTTCTCAAAAGCGTTTGACTCCGTGAAATGGCCAACCTTGTGGAAGACGCTACTGGAAATGGGCACACCAAAACATCTTGTGCACCTTCTTCGAGAACTCTACGAAGTAGGAACTGCATCAGTGCGAACAGATAGCCACATTTCGGATAGCTTCCATCCCAGTGCAGGTGTCCGCCAGGGATGTATCGTATCACCACTTTTGTTTAATATCTACACGGAGCTCATTATGCGAATCACCCTCGAAGACTGGACTGATGGTGTTGCAATTGGCGGCTACAAAATTGCAAACCTTCGCTACGCTGATGACACAACATTGTTTGTGACTAGTGCTGACCTAATGGAGGAACTTCTCCTTAAGATGGAGCGCGTGAGTCTTGCATTTGGATTGAAGATCAACCGGAGTAAGACCAAAATAATGATTGTAGACCGTAGCAACAACAACTCGTCGGCTGTGACACAGATTGCCAACTGTGACGTAGTTCAGTCTTATATATATCTTGGCGCTATGATTGCGAGCAATGGCGGTTGCGTGGATGAGGTGAAACGGCGAATGGCGATGTCTAGAGGGGCAATGGATAAGTTAAGGAAGATATGGAGGAATCGCAGTATAACGAAAGCCACTAAGATCAGGCTCGTCCGTGCGCTTGTTTTCCCCATATTTCTGTACGCAGCTGAGACATGGACACTACGAGAACTGGAACGGAAAAAGATAGACGCTCTAGAAATGTGGTGTTGGAGAAGAATGCTTGGCATTTCTTGGACAGAATTCCGCACTAACGTCTCCATACTCCAAGAACTCGGCATCAAGCAGCGTCTATCAGCAATAGTACAGTCTCGCATACTGAAATTCTTTGGTCATGTCTCAAGGCGGAATAACGACTCTATTGAGCGCCTGGTGGTGCAGGGCAGAGTGAACGGTAACAGGCCACGCGGGAGGTCACCGATGAGGTGGACCGACCAAATTAAATCTGCGATAGGCGGTCCAGTAAATGAATGCGCTAAACTTTCATCTAACAGAGCCAAATGGAGGGAGATCGTGAGGCGAGTGACAAGAACACCAGCGATCGGACAAAATTCATCGTGACCACGACCGCTCTGTCAAGAGCGAAACGAATAAGAAGAAGAAGATTGTAACAAATTTTGGTACAATAAAACTGTAAAAATGTGCAAAATATACTATAAAATTAAAATCGTCACTGTATACAAAAAAAAATAGTTACGAACCGAGTAAACTCTTTTACTCGCAAGTCGCTGCTAACACCATCTATAGCATTGGAATGTAACCGAACGCGATCGATGTACTTTTAGTACCTAATTAGTCCATATAGTCCGACAAAAAACGTCGGCGTCGGCACAGTTTTCTTGTATGGGATGAGGCATTTGTATGACAGTATCATATTATCTGTGACGAAAGCCTCTCCATAGCGATTGTATAAAGTCAAAACTTTAAGGAAAAGCCAAGCGCAGCTATCGAAATGCCACCAATCCCTTATATTTTGGTATTTCGACCATCGCCATCGCTGGACACTTTGTCTAGAGCCTCTGAGACGCCACTACTAGTAATATTCTTTGCCGCACAATTTTCGTAAGCACCAATTTTGGCTGTAACTGCCATAGGTAATTGTCACGGTTCGTCAATTACTAGGTCAATGTAGTAACACTAAGTCCCTTTTCACACGCTCCGGTTTTCTGGTAACCGGTGCCGGGTAACCGGCGGCGAAGTGTATAGGCATGTATGTTAGCTTTCACACGTACCGGCGAACATGGCCATACATTCGGCGCCGGTTACCCGGCATCGGCTACCCGGCAACCGGAACGTGTGAAAAGGGGCTAAGGCTCAACACGCATTGCGATTTTTGTTCGCGCGATTTTTACCGCTATATGTGCAGCTTCATACAATTCCAAAAAAGCGGAAAAAAGCGCGCGAATATAAATCGTAGTGCGTGCGCCTTACTGAGACGCTTGGTTTATGAAGAAGAAGAAGATTTTCTCTTTGAGTATTCTTGACTCAAAAATAGTGGCTAACACAGAATAACAAATAACTGTGGATAACCGTCGTGACAGCGACAATCTTTTGAGAAATGGCACAACAACTACCAAAGCAGAAAAAAAAGGTTTGACAAGCTCTTCTTTATCACGGGCCGCCAAGGGACCTCGATGCTCTGTGGTTGCAAAAAACCCGTACCATTGCGTCTCTTGGAACAATTTATGGTAAATTTCTGTCGGTGTTTGTTCTCGGGAACAATTAGATTGTTGTTCCGTTTACTTATCGCACAAATGGGTTGCAACGGTAGCTTTTGCTTGGCTACTAATAAAGTTATACAATCTCGAATACGGCTACGGTATTGAAAATATCACATAGCTTTTGTAGCTAAGATTTTGAAGCTCTGGCGAAATCTGAATTGATAAATCCAGTCAAGAGCAAGGTCACTTGCGTTAGCCTGAAAGTAACAGGGTAGCCTGGTAGACCAAACAGTCCATGTTTGTTGTATCATCACATGAGATAAGGCATAAAGAAATTTATTGTGAGAGAGATCCATTAAATTCTTGAAAACCTTTCCATACACCGGCGCGTTGATCTTCTGATTTTCAACTCCTACTGAAACGAGAGACCCCAGAGACGAATAAATAAATATACAAGACGAAGGTATCGCAATTATTCAAAGGTGATCCAATATTAAAAGCATTGAACCGAATTGACATACTTAATATTTAGATTTTTCTTAAACGTTGCGGTACACATTATGGTACCAAATATGGCTCAAAAAGCAAACAATGACTTGAGTTATGATATTCCAAACTACCATGTTTCAGTTAAATTTGGAAATAAAATATTTCATAAACCAACAAACTTCATCGAAATATTTTTTATCTCTTTCACAAAGAAAATATCTGCGTTGGTAATTAAATCAGTGCATATCGCAAATACATCTGTTTGTACTTTACATTTATTTATTGATATTGTGGAGTCTCCCAATGGACTGCTCTTTCATTTATATGTACGGGGTTCCAAGAAAATTTTATGTTAAATTCATGTAGGTGTGCGAAAGGAAATGACAGATTGCAAGAGGAAATATTAAGTGTACCTACCCAACAATGTATGTATGATGTAAGTCGTGTGTCTGTTTCTGTAAGTTATGCGTGAAGATTTTTGGGTTCCGTGCTTTTAACTTTAGTATTTCTACTCGATTCAAGTACATTCCAACTTACTGCTTTTTGATTCTGCTTATTGTTTTGTCCGTATTAAACGGTTGAAAGTAATATTTTTGTGTTAAAACTTACAAAGAGACATTTTGCTCTAAAATACAAACAAGATCAAGCTAACAGAGTACCACTCACAAGCAGGTCCCCTACAAAGTACATAATTAATTGTCTAAAACAAACATTTAGTCACACGAATTCCGGAAGAATACTCAAACTCAAACGGGTTGCATACATACAGTAATAAATCCCCCAAAGCTTAGGTACGGAACCATCTCAAGCCCGTTTATTTTATTAATCAAAGTCACCCGAAATTTATGTCCGGTTTTATTTCGAACTACTTCTCGTCTCCCGACGGACCAGCTTTTTAATCCAGCTTGGGTATTGTCTTTTTAGATAATGTCCAACTTTTAAGCACTAAAGTTCTGATAAAACTTCGTAAACCTATTTAGTAGGTAGACGTACGTATTAGCGAAATGAATTTTCTTACAGTAGGTATTTTGCTTGGTTTTATAAAAACCTTTCTAAACATGTTTCCACAATGGCGGGTATATCTCTTCTGTATTATAAGAGACATATTTTTGAATCATATTTTTGATATTTTATAAAATACACAAATAATCATATTCACATTTCACATGACGCTGTTTTACACATTTTAACTGACTTCAAAAAAAGGAGGAGATTCTTAATCAGTCGTTTTTTTATTTATTCTTCTTCTTAAATAAATAAATATGCGAGCTATTGATTTTTAAAGTTCCTTATTCGATGTTTTTTTTTAAATTTGGCCCACACTAGGCATTTCTCCCTTATCGTGGGTGCGTTTACAAACATAATTATAACCTCATATTCACAAACACCCAGAGCCGGAACTACTAATTGTAGGTCATACAAATATTTGTTCCTTGAATGGAACCCGCGACAAGCAGCGCAGGACTGCCCTACCGTGCACCCAGTATGGGATTGAGTTTCTGAAATCTTAGTACATAATATTCTAACTTAACCCTTGTACAGAGGTATGTTCACATTACGAAAAGATCGACCTTTGGTCAAACAGCGGTTCATTAGTCAAGGTTTCCTTACGATGTTTTCTTCGCCGTATTTCAGTAATTATACCTAGATTCACCTTAATAAAAGCCTCAAAGCCTTCAATGTGTAGTATTTCAAGATACGCAGGTACCTAAATTCTAACTTATCCCTAGACCAAACCTAAGACAAGGGTATGAACTAAATATCACGTTTCGGGCCTTAGCGGTTTGGCCTAGGCGTTGATTAATGAACCAAGATTGAATTAAGGAAATGTATAACATCTTGACGTTTTGGCTGAGTAAGTTATTGAAGGATTGTTGATTTAATTATATCAAAATTTTATTAAAATTTCTTTTCTTCTTCTTTTCCGTTACACACAGAGTTCTCGTGCAGTGGACGTTATGAGTATCTCAAAGTGTGACTTGCAGCGTAATTGCGAAAGTGAATTCGGCAAGGCGACCCCATGAAAGAGTATGACAAATACCCTTTAAATAATTAGGTTTAGCCAAAAATTATTAGACTATTTCGGAAAGATATCTTCTCTCTCGCATACCGCTCGACGTCTCGTTGTGCAACAGTGAGCGCGCGAAGTGAAGTTCGAGTTATCGCAAAGTGTAACCGTAAAATTACGCAATTAGGCTCCGGCTTAGTTATGCACTCCCTTATTCTCCTTTAAATGCTGCTTTCCTTGTGCATTCCTGTAACTAACTTAACTGGTTACAGTTCTAGAATGTCATTATTAAACTGTCTACACTTTGATCACAGATAATACCAACGAATTTACTCGTGTAAGACATAATTGGATAATGATTTTGCAATAGCACAGTACAGTAGTATATCAATTAATTACCGATCACATCTATTGAAGTAAGAAATCACCTGCATTCTCTTCAAGCATCACTGGTTAGGATAACGAAGGGCGTATGACAACGTAATTAAATAGCCAAATATTGTCTAACTGATACCAGCAAAAAATTTTTTCTTCTCTGCTGTCATAATACTCCCACTCCATACGCCTGGTAGGGATGCCAACACGTAGGTATGTTACTATAATCACTGTGTATTTAAAATATAGCTAAATATTGGAAAGGAAGTAACTTATAACTCATAAGAACCTGCCATTAGTAATTTTTTCGAAGCATAATTTATATACGAATATTTGGTATTTTTAATCAGTCATACTGACGTTAAGTTTCGACCTTGGTCATCCTTTTCAATTAAAACCCTGCCTACCCTACTCTACCCACAATTTTTAATAAATACACAACATAACATGAAAAACATGTTTCGAGAATTTTAGTGAACTGTGTTTCCTGAAGTTCGCAACTAGAGTCGAATATAATATGAATGGCAATTTTAAAAATGTAAGTTTGTTTGTGTTACTGTGATTGCTTTACTTGCTTCGGCAGTTGCTGAAAAACTAAACTTCCCAACTTTATTATTGTTACGTACGAAACGGTGTACTTGTAACTAGCTCGAGATTGCCCGAACTTGCTATGCTTATTTTTTGCTTGCTTCTGCTAGAAGGATTTGCTCGCTTGAATGTTGGAAATTATTCCAATGTACTCCCGGGATAAAAGTACTCTTTACTAATTTCAGCAAGCGGTTTCGTCCGCGTGAAAAGTATCCAAAAGAACATACTCCCGGGATAAAAATATCCTAATTGCTATGTCCAAACAATTAGGAATCCAAGACATGGTTTACCCGTGTGCTTTTCAGCCGTCAAACTCTTGATTGCCAGAAACGCGGATCCACGCGAGGCATAATGACATTTTAATTGCTTCGGTAATTACGGCATTCATCTGGTTAAGATGTGAAAAGGTAAGAAATAGACAGACAGAGATTACTTTTGCATTAAAAAAATATATGTGTATGGAAAGTATGAAATATCTATTGGAAAACTAAACTAACTAGCCTGTTGTTAACCCCCGAAGGAAAAAGAGGGGTGTTATAAATTTGACATGTGTTTTTGTATTTGTGTATCTGTCTGTGGTATCTAACCTCCTAAATTGATGAACCGATTTTGATTAGTTTTTTTTTTAAACAAAAAAGTCTAGTCGGAATCGGTTTTAGTATATAATTATTATCCGTTTCCGTAAGTGTGTCCGTGGCATCAACAGTGGGCTCTATCAGAACATCAGCGCAGTGTTATTTTCTTTTGTGGATATCGCTGCACATGCTGAGATAGGAGCCTTTTTGGTCTCGCACAGGGTTTTTATTTTTTATTATTGTTTAATTTTATGCTTATTACTCGTGTCTCCTGTGCAGGTCACAAATAAATATTTTTTCCGGGAGTGTTCATAACTATGTTTGATGAAAATCGTCCGCAAGATATCGTATCGGGCGTTTTTAAATTTAACTTTTATTCCACTGCAGAGCAAATTAACGCTTCCCTTTCTTCTTTCCTGGCATCAAAATTTAAAAATAATTATTTATGTTTAAAACATGGTTATTTATACATTTAATTTTTTCAGTAGAACCTGAAATTGTATACTATTGAAATGAGTTGATTTGATGAGTTGATGGCACCATTCGGTTTCAGTGCATAAAGGCACAAGAAAGTACCGAAAAACAACCTCAAGAATTTTAATTAAAGCCTAAGGATTTCCTGTTTTCATTCAAAACAAATCCTTCAAAGGCTTTCCCAAAACCATGTGTTAATCAAAAGACACAAAACGTACCCATTCAAAATCCGAGTCCCTTCAAGATAGTGAGTCTCCAAACTTATCTGTTTCACCACAACTCACAAACATACATACATATGTATCATTCGCCTTAATCCTTCTGGCGGCAAACAAAGCATGAGACGAGCACTTCAACCGACGGAGCTAAAGTTTAGCCAACGTACTGTAAGTACCTTCTTACTGCGTGTTGGTAAACTTCCCCGTTTCATCTTCGCATGCAACTTGTAATATTCCCTCTGGGTGAAATTATTTGGCTGAAAGTGTATGAGTTGGTTGTAAATAAGCACTAATCAGTATTTTGTTACAGAAAAAAAAGCTTGATAACCTACTAAAAGTTATACTAACAAATTTAAGAACATTTTCTGCTAGATCAGTTAGTCTATTCTGTTAAAATGTAAATGTGAAAACTTAGGTTAAGTCATGGCGAAGTCATTATTCCTGAAACCATAACTTGATAAGAGATTTAAATCCATAGAATAAATAACCCACTTTCACGGAAAACTGGAGGTAATTAAACCCGTTAGACCCATAAAAGAAGAGAGGTAAGCTTTTTTCAAATTCCACAAGAAATAAAGTAAATGTCTTCAATAAGTGTGCAAAAGCAACTATTCTGTACCAAGATAAAACACGGAGATACATTAAAAACAAACATCTCTTATTCTACACCTTAAAGTTTACACAATGTGTGATATTTACATCGGTAATGCTTCGTAAACACATTACGTATCTCGCGGAAACAGCCGAGGACACACGAGTGGTTTCGAATCCCAAGGGAACGCATTACGGAGTAGATACCCGTCAGACACCGAGGAACATTGCGTGTCTCCATTTTTTTTTTGACAGTCCCACCGCTCTATTCCTAAACCGCTGCAACCCTTCAAAGCCAGAATCAACAGACAAGCCAAATGAAGCTCGACGAAGTCCCGGAGAAAGAATTTAACTGTCTTGGATCCCGTAACGAAATTAATCAGAAAAGGAGGAGTAGGAAAAAAAAACATAATTTCCACTTCCCTCCATATCAAAAGGGAGACATAACAAACAAGGTTATTAGGCACACAGAGTCATTTACAGCTGGGATAAGTCCAGTTGCCTAGCATCACGGATAAAATTAATATTATTGGGTCCTAACATTGTGAGATTTTAGTTATCTCCATATATTTCTTCTTAGCGTGTCAATGGAAATGTCAAAACAAAATAAATGAATGTGTGTTCTTACAGTCGTTCCTCTGGTTTCGTCTGTTTAGAGACTTCAATGTTAGCTAAGACTGCTCATGTTGACAGTCTATCAATATGGACACGGATACCCATGAGTGACCAAACCCACTTTAATACAGTGTAACGTTGACTTTATGTTTATTACATGTGTTAACATAATATACTTGTACATAATGTTGTCAACGTCATACACTCAGCCTTTGTGCTATAAAGATAAAAGCAGCAAAAGCCCTATAAATTAATTTGGAGTAACAAAATTGCTGTTATTTTGAACACACCTAGTGATCTTGTTCCTAAAACAATAATTTGAAACTGGAACATGCAAGATCTACCCACACAATTGCATTTTATGTAAACAGGCTAACTTTTAATTTAATGGAAACTTTTCAGAGCGTCAACTTACATGGCTATGATCAACACTAAAATATGAAAAAAAAACAGCCGTGAGTGGTCCGTCTATCTGTCTGTCTGTCCGTCTGTCACCAGGCTGTATCTTATGAACCGTGATAGCTAGACAGTTGAAATTTTCACAGATGATGTATTCCTGTTGCCGCTATAACAACAAATACTAAAAATAGAATAAAATAAGTATTTAAGTGGGGCCCCTGTACAACAAACGTAATTTTATTGCCGGTTTTTGCGATAATGGTACGAAACCCTTCGTGCGCGAGTCCGACTCGCACTTGGCCAGTTTTTATAGATTAACATCCCATATTCGTATTTTGTTATAGTACTGAAAGACGCAGCGTTGGTAAGTGGACCTATGACTTGGTTAAGGCTGCAGTAATCCTCTGGATGCAAGGCACACAGAACTTGTCGATGGGATAGGCCTTTGTTCATTAGTTGGCTTGCGCGAAATGGTGATGATAATTTTAGTTTCAATTTCTGTGATAAGTTGGAAGCTTTTAACAAAATAGCAACAGTAGATTCTTTTCAGTGTTGATGTTGGTTTTCCCTAAATGTTTTCCAAGGAATTAAAAGTCACCCTTTATGTGTAACCTCACTATCAATTCAGTTCAACCAGTGATCGATCTCGAAGTCCGTTATTCACTTTATCGAAAAGGCAATTCTCAGTAGTCAGGATTTGTTGTCAGAATTGCGAAATACCGATTTCAAGGAAATCATGTAAATACATAAAGTGGTAGTCGATGGTTTGAAACTCGAAGCTTAGCTTCTGGTGAATAATCTACTCCTGTATTCTAACACCAAAGGCTCTATTGAAAGGGGAACCGACTACTCTATGGGGGTTTGAAGTGGACTTTCTAAAAGTGTAATGGACTGATGTAGTAGAAGAGGGGTTGATTAATTACTCAATAATAAATTATGTAGGTTAGTAGTAAAGTTATCTCATGCTTTTAATTATCTACGCTTTTTTGTCTTGTAAAAAAATCATTTCATATTTTTATTTTTGTAACTAAAGCTTTTTAGAACAATATTTTGATCAAGATGAACGTCTTAGACTGTGGTGAGATAATTTTATTCAATATATTTCAAGATACTTCATTATTAATTTTATTTAGTAGTAGGATTATTGCATTTGGCGATAGTGTAGCATTCTATTAGTGAAAAAAAATCGTAATTGGATCAGTACTTTCTACAAACAAACAATTTAATCAAATCTCTTTCCATATCAGTGTTAGAAGGCTTTGATAACCACTATATCAATACATTTTCAGGTTTTGACTAACCTTTTTTAAGAAAATATTTGCTGGCGGCTTATGAACCTAAGAAAATTGCATGTAAAGTATTTGTGGGAAGAGTTCTTTCATTCCTACTATCCTCAAGAAGGCAATTAAACACCACCTACCTCGACTCAACTGTCGGGTCAGCAGAAGACCTGCAGCGTGCACGGCACATCACAGATAGGCAATCTAGAAATACTCTGGGTTCAAAGGTCTTGAAGATCGCACACAACATAGTAGTGAGTACCGTGTCGTGTGCTATCTTCAAGACCTTTGAACCACAAACACTACAGATGCTAAAACGTTTAGCTTGAGACACGATCACAACTAGAGAGGAAGAAACGTTCATCCAGCTCAGGGCGTATATTCGTACTTTACGACACGTATATATAGGACGAGGGCAAGTTAAGTGATGATTTACCAACTACCCTCAATTCGATAATAAGAATCGTACAATACAGATATGTCAAATCCCCTTTGATATTTACATATGAGATATTCAGTCATTAGGAATCAGACTCCAGCCGTGCACCTATTCCTGTCTGTCCTGCCCTCATCCCTAATAACGGTGAACGCAAGATTCTCTACTGCAGTCGGTTGGGGTTGGATTGGAAAATCCAACCCCAACCGACTGCAGTAGAGAAACTTTCATATTTTCACTAAAAACCTTATTCAGAGTCCATGTGACCATTCTAATTTCAATTTCCAGGCATGAAAACTTTAGTTGGAAAAATAAAAAAGTTTGCAATTGCTAAATGGGTCATACTCAGAAAAAGTGTACATTTGGTATCTTTTCTTTTAAATATCTAATATTATGATATATTTTCTTTTTTTTCCCCTTGCTGTTATATTAGTCTATTAATATGAAGATTTTTTTGTTACTTAAACTTTAATTTTCATTAAAAGAGTATATTTTTTGAGTGTCAATTTTTTTTTATAAATATCATCATACATTTTTTTTGTGTCCCAATGACTATAACACATTTTCAGAGATGAATTGTTACGAATATTCATCGCTTTACTTAATATTGACTATAGCTATATTATTCCTTATGAATAAAGTTACTAAATAGGACCAATTTTATTCGTTAATCATTTATAGAATAATTTATTTTAATTAAACTAATCTTGTCCCAAAATTATGAAGTTTCGTTACTCAGGATTAGTAACACGCAATAAAATTTAAAACGCAAGTATATAAATTGGTTTAAATATTTTTTCCTATTCTGGCAACACTATTATCTATGTCAAAATTACTGTCACGGCAGCCATTATGTTTTCACCGTTGTCGTGAAGTCAAGACGTGTATCAAGTGAAAATTTACAAAAAAATCCTCAGGGTGATAAACGACTATTATTGTGGTAAGTTTATTATATTTTTTATTTACTTACTATGTTATTTTCTTATTTTTTGTATTATCTGAACGAATACGCTCAGTGCCTGCGTGGTAAACACGTGGTTTACGTAAAAATATTTTTAGAAGTTATAATTTCTCAGAATTTATTGTCAGTTTCGTTATATTGCGTTACGTTACGACATCAGTTTACTATACCTTATGACATCAGTTTCGTAACGAAGATTCTCAGAATCAGTTTAGTAACAAATTTAAAATGTACACTTTTTCTGAGTATGACCCAAATATGAAGCTTTTGCTTCTTGGTACGATTTTAATTTTTATATGCAGCTGAGCTGTTTCTTCTGTAAAATACTGATTCTGACTGAAACCTGGCTTCAGAATACACAGTAGTTTCTATGATGATTTCAGAAAACAAAAACACTGCGTATTCTGGCAAAATAGCATAGCATTGTATTCTCTGGTAAGAATACACAAGCTACATTCGCTTGTGAATTCAACGTTATTTGCATATTTAGTACAAATACAGCGTTGTAATTCCCAATTCAAGTAATTTAGACAATTCAAGTAATTATTTCACGAGGAATGTGCATCAGTTATTTTGCATAACAGACTTATAGTATTTCTTTATAACTAAGTGTAACTACAATGTAGACTAATAAACAACTAAGAGTATACAAACTTATAACAATAATCATGTAGTTAACTATATAATAATGTATTACGACTGAAAAAACTCATTGGGCAGCAAAAACTTCGTCCACATCCCTGTCAATGAGAAAAGTCCACAGAACATTGGCAGCATAGACACGTTGAATAGCAATGCTGATTATTTGGTCGATGAAAAGGCCAGCCCTTTAGCCACGTGAGGATTCGATTATTGCCCGAAAAACTCGATGAGCACTTTGATCCCATAGGTTCTAGTAAAAAATAAATTATAGAAAAATCTGATTCTTGTCCACTACAGTAAACCAAAACAGAACATTACCATTACACAAGTACTTATAGAAAAGCGTATACTTAAAACAGATATTTAATCAAAGATAATATTTCTTACATATAACCGCATGCGGGCACCTAACGCTACCTCTACTTAAATTTAGAGGAAAACGTTGGGCTACTTTGAGCAAGATTGTACCAACATCGCTTTTGAAAACTCAGGGTACCATTGATATCTTTAATTTTAATACAATGCGGGATCTTTTGTATACCTTTTTACCTGTCTGAATTTTATCTTTCGTTGCGGGTGATTTCCTTTTTCTCTTTGATATTTCCTTTTTCTTTTTTAGGTTTTATTTTGTATTTCTACAACAGTTTCCGTCATCTTTAGTTGTTTATTATTCGTCATTTATTTACTGTCTATTTGTGGATGTAATCAGAAATGGTGGATGGGGTTAATTTGCTTGCGGCTCGAGACAATTTATGTGACATTTATCAATCACAGAAAGCGTCTGCAAAAATGACAAAAATGGATGTGATTGCCAAGCGCTATCAAAATATCACATGATCGATATTATAAAATTTTGACATTTTGACCATTGCATCAATGAAAGAACGATACTTTTTCCAGAACCAGTTACTGGCTACATTACTAAACGAGGGCAGTTATGCACTACATCCAATCCGGTGTCCTTGAAATTTCGGTTCCGAAGTACTCGTATTACTGTTTTTAGGTGAGATTCGCACTACATCCGAACTTCATCCGTAATAATGTCATAATTCAGAACATTTCGTACTCGGAACTCAAATCACGGACACGGATCACGGCTCCCGGCCTTTGATCACGGACACGGATCACGGACATAGATCACGGATCACGTACACCGTTCACGGATTACGGACACGGACACGGACGTGTAATACGGAACCGCTCTAAGAACTAAGGTATGTATTTTTTTATATTAGTTCGATAAGGCCATTTTTTTTTAACACGCAGCTTAGCTATAGTTTGTAGTCTGCACTCAAGTACGAGGAATCACCTTAGCTATGCAAGTTAAGCTTCAACTAACATAGCCAAGCATTTTGCCTGAAACTTCCTTACAACTTGCGTCGTAAAATAATAATTATAATCGAACTTATAGCGACCATAACCCACGACCTGGAACAAATAATTTAATAAGACCTACTTGCGTGAAAAACTTAATTCAGAGTTAGTTGCTAACACGAGGCTAAATTAATAAATGTAATACAAAAATTACATAAATAACACGGGGTTAATTACAAACTCGGAGTTAGTAAGATAACCCAGGGTGGTGCAATCGGGACTTACTCTTTAAAACTGATTAACTATTCATAGATAATTTATAATTATAGAGTACAAGCGAAACTTCAAAAAACAATAAACCAACTTCGGTCCAAACCGAAGCTACACCAAATACTCCATGAACATTACGGTTTTCAAAATTCACTTTAAATGAGATCCTTTGAAAAAGCGACGGTGTAGCGCCTATCCCCAACTTCAGGTCACGCCATGAATTTCGAGTTAATTAACTTTTACTGGTTGAGAAAACTTACTCAATAATAATAAAATCTTTAGAAGAGTTTATCTGTACAAGAGGAAACTTATTGAGAGTTTCTTTTGCGTCTTGAGAAACTTACAAGAGGGATTCTGCGTGTTTTTATCTTCAGAATAATTGGGAAAAATATCTCGGGAGTATTTTTCTGGTTTGGAATCTCGTACGTATTTTTTTGATGTCTTTATAATTACGAGTTATCATGAATCGTTCACTATTGAGCTTGGTTTGAATCTCATGATTTTCAACTTAATTAATGGGATCATTATCTATATAGATTGTTAGCAACGTCAACAGTCAGAAGAGTGAGAATGGGGTTACATGGCAAGCATAGCAACAACTACAGCAAACTTTAAAAGGCTCATTTTGGAATGATATATTCCTCACACCCGAATTAAAACTAAAACAAATACGTCTCATCACAACAGCTGCTTCTTTTTTCAATGCTCTATTCAAATGTGTCGTTTTATTCAGACAAAACCACAGGCTTATTTAGTTAACCATAACACGTGCCTTAGATACCGCAACATCGTGTAACGTTACATCATAAAGAAAGTTTTATATTACGTGTCTATTATTTGCTTTTAATTTTCATGGAGTCTTGAAATGTACTTTATTTTCTTTTAGACATTTTGATCATGGGAAAGTATTTGTAAACCTGGAAGATACACACTAATTCATAACTGAGTTCCAGGCACTGGTCCGTTTATTTTCTTTATTTGTATTCTTATGTATAAAAGCACCCATTGTAAGCCTGGCAAAAGGCTGGATTCATAATGCTGGGGTAATTCAAAGGCACCCGCTTTTTCAGACTAGAGCAAAGCAGAACTGGACATATAAACATCTGAAACAAACGGAGCTTGGTTTGTTAGACACATGAAAACAGTTTTCACCATTGACTCCAGATAATATAATTATGTCACAATGAACTCTGGTATTCTCGCAATATTCTACGAGATCTTGCAAAGAACTGTTTTGCTTGTGACTTTTCTTCAAGCTTCAATACTCTCAAAAGTACCTAAATATGTAAGAAATACATCAGTTCGGTGATGTATTTCTTACATATTTAGGTACTTTGTGTCCTTACGCTTGTGTCAGTAAATTTAGGAAAATACGCGAAACGGTCACCGCTGCGAATTGACTTACCGACTTTCATCAATCAACCGATGCTTATGTACCACTCACATCAATCACATGTATATACGTATCTATACATGTACCACATATGTACATGTATACGAATGGATCGATCCACAAAACTTTCTTAAAAAGGTGTTTCTCTCTCCTTTCGTCGGAAGCCTGCTCTTAGTTGACATGACTTTGATAAATTATTTGCTTACCGAACGATTTGGTATTCTCGAAGTACGAAATGAGCGTCTTCATTCGATCTTACGTATTCTTCTTTGTAATGTTACTTTGTTGAGGTTTGGAGGTATTTGTTTGAGGAAATTGCGGTGCTCTTTATTTGTTAAGTGAAATCTCTTACAAAGCAATAATTTGAAAAAAGACGAGGTTCTTTTGTGGCGGTAGTGTTAAGGGTTTTTACTCATGTACTTTACTAATTTAATAGTTAGTAGGTCAATCACTGTCTGTCTAGGTTCATGATCATTAGCTACTTAAAAGTATCCCTGATCAATCCCGGATGCAATTTCTTTTTTAAATGTACGAAAAGTAAATAACCTTTTTTAAAATCTGTAACAAATAAATATTTATGATTTATCTACCAGAACAATAATTGAATAAATTTTTAAACAATAGAATTACCTAATATAAAAAATACATGGACAAGAAATCAGTGAGAAAAATTTCATAAAGATCTCGTGCAACGTGTCTGTAAATATGAAATTCCAATTCCTTTACTTGATAGTCTTTCACAATATTTAATTTTACATATTCAATTCCACATTAATGGCATTCTTTTTTGTTTTTAATTTTAATACGAATTTTTGAGTGAATAAACATTGTTTCCGAAACTAAAGTTCAAGGCACATAAACAGTTTTTATTTATTTACCAAAAATTACTTTTATTCGTGCTGCAGGTAGATTATATTTTTCTACTGGGTGATTTTAATTACAAATTAAAAGCCATCTTCTCTTTATGATTATGCCCGTCTTGGGACGCTTTGACGGAGTCTTCTGCTCTTCTCAGAGCAGAACTGCACTGATCACCGTGAGTCCTGTAATCGCTCTTCTCATCTGGTCTGACTAGCGAGTAGGTGAACGCCCGCGCGGTCTTTTACCATCCATCTTTCCCACCACAACAAAGTTTTCGAGGTTGTCTGGCTGTCTCCGAGCGATATGACCAAAGTTACTCAGGACTCTCTGGTAGCATATCGTGGAGAGCCTAGCTTTAATGTTCAGCTGGTCGAGAATAGACTTATTAGTGCGCTTTGCTGTCCAACATTTTTCTTGTCTTGTTTTTCTCATCTTGTTTGAATAAGTAAAATTTATTTACCTAATATATCTTCAACACTCAACTGCAGCATAGCTTTTATTTAAATAACAGCCTTAAGACCTTAAGACTGCTAGACGTAGTTCAACGGTGTTGTGCTCCCCGCATCCAACGGACTCCTCCGGAACCTTCATTTTTGCAGTGTTTTATATATCGTTATAAAAGTTTTCAACATAAACCTCCTTAGCAAAGTAGTGTGCCTTCACTTTGCCAGTGTACACTACTTCCTAGTGACAACTTAGCGTCGCCATTTTGGTGTGACATCCAAGCTCTTCCCGCTACGTCAGCAGTGTTATTCAAAGCAAGTTGCAGGCTATTTAACACGACACGATTCTTGTAGGACCTTTTATTACGTGTGCTGTTAATCTGTAACTACAAAAAATAATTCAATATTTATGCACTCTGAACATACTCAAGAATCACGTAAACCAACGAATATGTTTTAGCTTAAGAGACGCAAACTACAGACTTTTTATCGGCTGATAGTTTGCGGGGTTTCCAAGGGTGTTTCGGCACTGCATCTGATCTTTATCCGAATACAAAATCCGAGTTCCATCCGAATTGGAAATGTAGTGATTTTAAAAGGACTTAGTTCGGATACAGTGCGTAACCCCGCTAAGTCCCCTGCAAGAAACACTACGGTTACTTCGGACCAAAATTTATCGGATTTGGATCATATGCAGTGCGTAGCTGCTCTTAGTTTTCATTTATTCGTTCGTTTTTTAAGTGGACATTAGATAACTAATCGCTTTTTCATACATCTCAAGTAGATGCTCTCGTAGCGTATCCTACAGAACTGTGCATTTGCCGAAATAAAATTTATCCCCATGACACTCGGCGACAGGGTAGCTTTCTACCAGTGAAATAATTATCGTAAACAAGTCAGCATTTCTTAGGATCCAATTTTAAAAACATTAAAAATAAAACAAACAATTTTCCAATATCATTAGAGTAAAACTACTTGCAGTGGTAGACCAAAGGAATTTCAAAATGGAACTATAACGGATCTTTCACCTGCATGATATGAAACAAGGCGGCAGGCCCAAAGGGAGATGGCTGGATAAACGGAATCTTTTGGTAGATAAGTTTCTTTCTAGATGGAAAGAAATGGAATATGCGTATCTAACCTTTCCTTACATTGGAATTATATAATTTTACAAAGTAAATATTAATTCATTCTAATATTTTACAGAATCTATTGGATTTTGTCGTCGGGCCACCTATCCCTGTTGCCACGATACAGATCGGTACCATATATTACTCAAAGTGAATGGAATGTGTAAGGCCATCAATCACAGAGCGATATTGACGAAAGATGCGGGTATACGAATTCAAGTAGGTTTACCTATCTTACACGTATAGCAGAATTGTCTCACCCTTGCGCAAAATTCAAAGGAATTATTTCTTGCATGATTGTACATTAAGGAAAAGACCTACGTATTTCATGATATTATGGTTTTAAAAACGACAATGCGAGTAGAGGATTTCGCGGGTTAATAATAACTGCCACATGGGTAGATCTTCAAGAATACACAACGTTTTCCGAAGACAGGTGTTCATCTCAACATGCGGAGATTCCCCCGTAACTCGTCTAAAGGCTGTCGTTGACTTCTTTGACTGAAGATCCTTTATCCCCTAGCTGGAGCAGAGGGCTTCCACAGTAGACCGCCATCGCGACCGGTCTTGAGCTTCGCGCTTCACCTTGCCCCACGTCATTCCGATACTCGTCGCCTTAACTAGTATACGGTGCGTCGCCAGGTTTGACGGGGACGGCTACGCTTCCTTTATCCTTGAGGAATCCAATCCAATGCCTGTTTAGGAATCCCTCCGGAGCGTGTGGCCAATCCATCTCCATTTACGACGCTTGATCTGGCGGTCGATTGGAGTCTCGTGGCATCTCTCCTACAGCTCTACATTAGAAGTGGTCGGGCCAGTACATTGCGAGGATGCGAAAAAGATATCAGTTGACAAAGACCTTTTTTTTTTGGTGGGATATTTTCCAATGACTTCTCCCGCTCTTGGTGAAGCCGGCGGGCATGTCAGACTTTTGTTTAGTAAACCCACCTATAACGGCGAGCACGGCCTACTGTGATAGGCTTGAATCACACATTTTTATTACTCCTTGTAAGAGAGCTGCGATAACTCTCTTTCAAATTTATCCGTGACCCAGCAGCATAGGCCCTAGCGGACTACGTCAGTTTTTGCTGACATCTCTTTGTGGCGCGCGTTGAACACTAAGTGCTGTTGACTCGGGCCTGGTCCTTCCTGGTCCGGGGCGAGCTACCCATTACTCACCGTCCGCAAGCCCCTGCCTACGGTGGCCGGGAATCGGCTTGCGACTCCATCAGTGGACAAAGAAAATCGCTTGCAAAATCCAGGCTATGGTAGTCAAAAAACAAAAAAGCAGTCTTACCAAAGTGATTTGTTTTACCCAATAACTGGATTGTGGAGTTCGGATAAGCAGTTCCATGTTAAATACAGTATGCAGCTGCAACCGATCTCTTTAGATATCTTGCGTAAGTTTAAGATATGTATACTCGTGACTGTACCTACATATGTTCAGGTAAGCAGTAGATGTATAACTATAATAGGACGACGACTATTCTATGGGTCGAGTTAATACAGAGCAATTCAATCTCAGCGGGATGGAAAGCCAATTGTGTTGTACTGTGAATATGTCTTAGAATTAATAGATAACGTAAACTGAATCAACACTTTATTGTGAAGATCACAAATACTGGTTAAAGTATCCCATGGATTTAATAGAGGCAAAAAATTAACTCTACATGTTGATTCTTAATTCCTTAAAAATCTTTTAAACAAATTTTGCTATTCGACCAAAAAACACTACTGTTCTCTACAGCACATTTTGTCGAAAGACCTAAAATTTGTGTGCCTGAATTTTCCCTTTTTAACCTACGACGGCAAAAGCGAGGTGTTGTGAAGATCTTTGTACTTGTGTATTTGTGTCTGAAAGCACAATATTGGCAGATACTCAGCTACATTGAATAAGGGTTACCAATAAACTGGAAAAAGTTTATTTACAACGCAAATGGTTCGTTGGAACCGTCTTTTGTGGTTTTGTTTTGTATAGGTTGCAACCACACAGCGAAAAATGTTGCATTGGCAATGACTAGAGGCCCCAGACAAATTACATTCTACCAAAAAAGGACGGGGTCCCAGCGCTAAGAAAGAAAATTTGGTTCAAATAAATATCACTAGATGGCGCGATATGCATCGATTTGTTGTTGAATTGTGTGTAAAATTAAAATTTTCTAGAAATTAAAAATACTCTCCTAAGCATAACATTAAATAATACTAGCTACTGACAGCGGCTTCGCCCGCGTGTAAAGTGTTTTATTGTACTAAGGGAACATTATACCAGGATGAAAAACCTATGTGCTATTCCAGACTATAATCTATCTCCGTGCCAAATTTCATCCAGATCCTTTCAGCCGTTCTGGCGTGATTGAGTAACAAACATACATCCACACTTCCAAACACACATCCATCCAAAGTTTCACATTTATAATATTAGTAAGATTGGCCTCCTAATTCACATTTCAAAGATTATTTGAACAGATCATTTAAAAATGATTCCAATAGATGGCGCGGTTTTAAATTTTCGAGGCTTTCACTCGATTTTTAAATTTGTATTGTAACACATTTTGGTACAATGAAACTGTAAAAATGTGCAAAATATACTATAAAATTAAAATCGTCACTGTATATGAAAAAAAATAGTTACGCACCGAGTAAACTCTTTTACTCGCAAATCGCTGCTAACACCATCTATAGCATCGGAATGTAACCGAACGCGATCGATGTACTTTTAGTACCTAATTAGACCATATAGTCCGACAAAAAACGTCGGCGTCGGCACAGTTTCCTTGTATGTGATGAGGCATTTGTATGATAGTATCATATTATCTGTGACGAAAGCCTCTCCATAGCGATTGTATAAAGTCAAAACTATAAGGAAAAACCAAGCGCAGCTATCGAAATGCCACCAATCCCTTACATTTTGGTATTTCGACCATCGCCATCGCTGGACACTTTGTCTAGAGCCTCTGAGACGCTACTACTAGTAATATTATTTGCCGCGCAATTTTCGTAAGCACCAATTTTGGCTGTAACTGCCATAGGTAATTGTCACGGTTCGTCAATTACTAAGTCAATGTAGTAACACTAAGTCCCTTTTCACACGCTCTGGTTTTCTGGTACCCGGTGCCGGGTAACCGGCGGCGAAGTGTATAGGCATGTATGTTAGCTTTCACACGTACCGGCGAACATGGCCATACATTCGGCGCCGGTTACCCGGCATCGGCTACCCGGCAACCGAAGCGTGTGAAAAGGGTCTAAGGCTTAACACGCATTGCGATTTTTGTTCGCGCGATTTTTTACCGCTATATGTGCAGCTTCATACAATTCCAAAAAAGCGGAAAAAGCGCGCGAATATAAATCGTAGTGCGTGCGCCTCACTGAGATGCTTGGTTTATGAAAAAGAAGATTTTCTCTTTGAGTATTCATAACTCAAAAATGGTTTGCAAAATTAAGGGCTATGGCTAACACAGAATAACAAATAACTGTGGATCACCGTCGTGACAGCGACAATCTTTTGAGAAATGGCACAACAACTACCAAAGCAGAAAAAAAAGTTTTGACAAGCTCTTCTTTATCACGGGCCGCCAAGGGACCTCGATGCTCTGTGGTTGCAAAAAACCCGTACCATTGCGTCTCTTGGAACAATTTATGGTAAATTTCTGTCGGTGTTTGTTCTCGGGAACAATTAGATTGTTGTTCCGTTTACTTATCGCACAAATGGGTTGCAACGGTAGCTTTTGCTTTGCTACTTATTAAGTTATACAATCTCGAATACGGCTACGGTATTGAAAATATCACATAGCTTTTGTAGCTAAGATTTTGAAGCTCTGGCAAAATCTGAATTGATAAGTCCAGTCAAGAGCAAGGACACTTGCGTTAGCCTGAAAGTAACAGGGTAGCCTGGTAGACCAAACAGTCCATGTTTGTTGTATCATCACATGAGATAAGGCATAAAGAAAATTATCGTGAGAGAGATCCATTAAATTCTTGAAAACCTTTCCATACACCGGCGCGTTGATCTTCTGATTTTCTACTCCTACTGAAACGAGAGCCCCTAAAGACGAATAAACAAACGTACAAGATGAAGGTACCCCAGTTACTCATAGGCGATCCAATATTAAAATCATTGAACTGAATTGGCATACTTAATATTTAGATTTTTCTCAAAAGTTGCGGTACACATTATGGTACCAAATATGGCTCAAAAAGCAAACAATGACTTGAGATATGATATTCCAAACTACCACGTTTCAGTTATATTTGGAAATAAAATATTTCATAAACCAACAAACTTTATCGAAATATTTTTTATCTCTTTCACAAAGAAAATATCTGCGTTGGTAATTAAAACAGTGCATATCGCAAATACATCTGTTTGTATTTTACATTTATTTATTGATATTGTGGAGTCTCCCAATGGACTGCTCTTTCATTTATATGTACGGGATTCCAAGAAAATTTCATGTTAAATTCATGTAGGTGTGCGAAAGGAAATGACAGATTGCAAGAGGAAATATTAAGTGTACCTACCCAACAATGTATGTATGATGTAAGTCGTGTGTCTGTTTCTGTAAGGTATGCTTGAAGATTTTTGGGTTCCGTGCTGTTAACTTTAGTATTTCTATTCGATTCAAGTACATTCCAACTTACTGCTTTTTGATTCTGCTTATTGTATTGTCCGTATTAAACGGTTGAAAGTAATATTTTTGTGTTAAAACTTATAAAGAGACATTTTGCTCTACAACACAAACAAGGTCAAGCTAACAGAGTACCACTCACAAGCAGGTCCCCTACAAAGTACCTAATTAATTGTCTTAAACAAACATTTCGTCACACGAATTCCGGGAGGATACTCAAACTCAAACGGGTTGCATACATACAGTAATAAATTCCCCAAAGCTTAGGTACGGAACCATCTCAAGCCCGTTTATTTTATTAATCAAAGTCAACCGAAATTTATGTCCGGTTTTATTTCGAACTAGTTCTCGTCTCGCGGGACGGACCAGCTTTTTAATCCAGCTTGGGTATTGTCTTTTTAGATAATGTACAACTTTTAAGCACTAAAGTTCTGATAAAACTTCGTAAACCTGTTTAATAGGTCTACGTATTAGCGGAATGAATTTTCTTACGGTAGGTATTTTGCCTGGTTTTGTAAATACCTTTCTAAACATGTTTCCACAATGGCGGGTATATCTCTTCTGTATAATAAGAGACATATTTTTGAATCATATTTTTGATATTTTATAAAAGATACAAATTATCATATTCACATTTCACATGACGCTGTTTTACACATTTTAACTGACTTCAAAAAAAGAAGGAGATTCTCAATCCGTCGTTTTTTTATTTATTCTTCTTATTAAGTAAATAAATATGCGAGCTATTGATTTATAAAGTTTCCTTATTCGATTTTTTTTTTAATTTGGCCCACACTTAGGCATTTCTCCCTTATCGTGGGTGCGTTTACAAACACAATTATAACCTCATATTCACAAACACCCAGAGCCGGAACTACTATTTGTAGGTCATACAAATATTTGTTCCTTGAATGGAACCCGCGACAAGAAGCGCAGGACTGCCCTACCATGCACCCAGTATGGTATTGAGTTTCTGAAATCTTAGTACATAATATTCTAACTTAACCCTTGTACAGAGGTATGTTCACATTAAGAAAAGGTCGAGCTTTGTTCAAACAGCGGTTCATTAGTCAAGGTTTCCTTACGATGTTTTCTTCGCCGTATTTCAGTAATTATACCTAGATTCACCTTAATAAAAGCCTCAAAGTCTTCAACGTGTAGTATTTCAAGATGCGCAGGTACCTAAATTCTAACTTATCCCTAGACCATACCTAAGACAAGGGTATGAACTAAATATCACGTTTGACCTAGGCGTTGATTAATGAACCAAGATTGAATTAAGGAAAAGTATAACATCGTTGACGTTTTGGCTTAGTAAGTTAATGAAAAGGATGGTTGTGGAAACACTTTTGAATATTTATGTTGATATAATTAAATCAAAATTTTATCTTCATTTCTTTTCTTCTTCTTATACGTTACACACAGAGTTCTCGTGCAGTAGACGTTATGAGTATCTCAAAGTGTGACTTGCAGCGTAATTGCGAAAGTGAATTCAGTAAGGCGACCCCATGAAAGAGTATGACAAATACCCTTTTAATAATTAGGTTTAGCCAAAAATTACTAGACTTTTTCGGAAAGATTATCTTCTCTCACGCACACCACTCGACGTCTCGTTGTGCAACAGAAAGCGTGCGAAGTGAAGTTCGCGTTATTGCAAAGTGTAGCCGTAACATTACAGAATTATGCGCCGGCTTAGTTATGCACTCTTCCATTCTTCTTTAAATGCTGCTTTCCTTGTGCATTCCCGTAACTAACTTTTCTCAAAAATGGTATGTAATGTTGCCTTTACAACTCTCAAAAGTATCCAGAAAGTGAATTCTACCGGAGACTTATTCACAAAAGCGAGATTTTAAATTTGGAATCTCTTACTGTCCAGTAAGTAAGTATGTAATTTTCTTACTGGACAGTAGTAGGGATGGGTCCGTGAAACCAAAACGTAACTTATATCGGATATGTTTTTGTTAGATATCATATCGATATCTATATCAAAATAACCGATATTACAAAAACTGTATCTAATAAATACCTTACGAATTACGAATAAGTCAAAACTTAAAACCGTAAAATTGCAAAAACGTGAGGACTACGAACAAAACGCAAACTTTACACACGATAGGAACCATATGCGCTACCTCTCTTTTTAAGTATTATTTCGCGTTCGTTTTTAGTATGGTCATCTAAAAAACATGTTAACTTTTGCAAATGTACTACTGATACAAATATCTGAAAACCGTTTTCGATATCAATATGAAACTTTATATCGGTTACTTAACAGTACCAGACACAAATTAGAGTTTAGCCATTATAATATGTTTAAAGGAGGGAGGCTCCAAATATATATCTATCTCTCTTTTTGGTATGACATTTTATGAGATAGATATATTTTCGAGTCCGTTAATCAAGATGTACAACAAACAAATATAAATAAATGCCCCCGGTAAATCGATCACAATATCTATCAGTAATTGCCCTTATATGAATGTAACCTAAAATATAAAGTAATAGTACATTGTCTATTAAGGGCGGTAAGTAAGGAATTACGATCGAGGCTTCAGTAGAAGCCCGAAGTCGTAGACTGAGAGCTTTTTGAGTCAAAGTTCGTAATTTCCGTACCGCCCGTATAACTTACAATGTTTTTCATCACATTTGCGAGTAAATAAATAAAATTGCCGTCAACTTTGTATATTCGTTAATGTTGATACAACTTAGATTGGAGAGTGAGCTTTGCCCACACCACAGATTATACAAATGTTTCTTCAGAAACATTTGTATAATCTGTGTGTGTAGGTATACAGCCATGACGGAGATAAAAAAAAAACTATTAAAATCGATTATTAATAACATTAGTTAAGTATTTAAGTAATATAAGTATATAGCAAGATTGCAATGAAATTCCTGTTTAGATATCATTTTAAGACAATTTTTCAGTTGCGTGTAAACTCCTTGCTTGAACTTGCATGACCTGTGTGCTGTGCTATAAATTAAAAAAAAAATTACTTACCGACCTTGGATTTCATGACAAAAAGAAAGCTCGAGGGTTTTGTATAGAGCATTACGGCCAAGTTAACCTGTAGGTTTAGATACTGTTTACGTGCAAGTGTGATGCAAACGAATTTGTTGTTAAACTTTCTTTCATTTTTGAGAAAAGCATTATACAAGCCTCAACTAGTAAGAAAGCCATCCTGGCCTCGAATATAACCGGACCTCACCTACGGTTCGGTCCGGTTAACTCATACTCGGCCAGGAAGGCTTACTTACTGGATTCTGCAATAATGTACTATAACTGGTTACAGTTCGAGAATGTTATTATTAAACTGTCTACTTTTTGATCACTGATAATACCAACGAATTTACTCGTGTAAGACATAATTGTATAATGATTTTGCAATAGCACAATACAGTAGTATATCAATTAATTACCGATCACATCTATTGAAGTAAGAAATCACCTACATTTTCCTCAAGCATCACTGGTTAGGATAACGAAGGGCGTATGACAACGTAATTAAATAGCCAAATATTGTCTAACTGATACCAGCAAATGTTTTTTCTTCTCTGCTGTCATAATACTCCCACTCCATACGCCTGGTAGGGATGCCAACACGTAGGTATGTTACTATAATCACTGTGTATTTAAAATATAGCTAAATATTGGAAAGGAAGTAACTTGTAACTCATAAGAACCTGCCATTAGTAATTTTTTTCGAAGCATAATTTATATACGAATATTTGGTATTTTTAATCAGTCATACCGACGTTAAGTTTCGACCTTGGTCATCCTTTTCAATTAAAACCCTGCTTACCCTACTCTACCCACATTTTTTTATAAATACACAACATAACATGAAAAACATGTTTCGAGAATTTTAGCGAACTGTGTTTCCTGAAGTTCGCAACTAGCGTCGAATATAATATGAATGGCAATTTTAAAAATGTAAGTTTGTTTGTGTTACTGTGATTGCTTTACTTGCTTCGGCAGTTTTTGAAAAACTAAACTTCCCAACTTTGTACGTACGTACGAAACTGTGTACTTGTAACTAGCTCGAGTTTTCCGGAACTTGCCATGTTTCCTGCTTAATCATAAATTAATTTTCATGGAAATATTTTTTTGCTTGCTTCTGCTAGAAGGCTTTGCTGGCGTGAATGTTGAAAATTATTCTAATGTACTCGTGGGATAAAAGTACTCTTTACTAACTTCAGCAAGCGGTTTCGCCCGCGTGAAAAGTATCCAAAGGGAACATACTCCCGGGATAAAAAATATCCTGATTGCTATGTCCAAACAATTAGGAATCCAAGACTTGGTTTACCCGTGTGCTTTTCAGCCGTTAAACTCATGATTGCCAGAAACGCAGATCCACGCATAATGACTTTTTAATTGCTTCGGTAATTACGGCATTCGTCTGGTTAAAATGTGAAAAGGTAAGAAACAGACAGACAGAGATTACTTTTGCTTTTAAAAAAAAATATGTATGAAAAGTATGAAATATCGATTGGAAAACTAAACTAACTAGCCTGTTGTTAACCCCCGAAGGAAAAAGAGGGGTGTTATAAGTTTGACATGTGTTTTTGTATTTGTGTATCTGTCTGTGGTATCTAACCTCCTAAATTGATGAACCGATTTTGATTAGTTTTTTTTTATAAATAAATAAGTCTATTCGGAATCGGTTTTATTATATAATTATTATCCGTTTCCGTAAGTGTGTCCGTGGCATCAACAGTGGGCTCTATCAGAATATCAGCGCAGCGTTATTTTCTTTTGTGGATATCGCTGCACATGCTGAGATAGGAGCCTTTTTCGTCTCGCACGGGGTTTTTATTTTTTAATATATTTTAATTTTATGCTTATTACTCGTGTCTCCTGTGCGGGTCACAAATAAATATTTTTTCTTTCTTTCTTTCCAGTTTATCCGATGGGAGGTGTCATGACCGGGAGTGTTCATAACTATGTTTGATGAAAATCGTCCGCAAGATATCGTATCGGGCGTTTTTAAATTTTACTTTTATTCCACTGCAGAGCAAATTAACGCTTCCCTTTCTTCTTTCCTGGCATCAAAATTTAAAAATAATGATGTATGTTTAGAACATGTCCAATTATTTACTTTCAGATGGTTATTAATACATTTTATTTTTTCAGTAGAACCTGAAATTGTATACTATAGAAATGTGTTAATTTAATGGCTCCTACGGTTGCAGTGCATAAAGGCGCAGAAAAGTACCAAAAAACAACCTCAAGAATTTTAATCAAAGCCTAAGAATTTCCTGTTTTCATTCAAAACGAATCCTTCAAAGGCTTTCCCAAAAACATGTGTTAATCAAAAGACACAAAACGTACCCATTCAAAATCCGAGTCCCTTCAAGATAGTGAATCTCCAAACTTATCTGTTTCACCACAACTCACAAACATACACACATATGTATCATTCGCCTTAATCCTTTTGGAGGCAAACAGAGCATGAGACGAGCACTTCAACCGACGGAGCTAAAGTTTAGCCAACGTACTGTAAGTACCTTCTTACTGCGTGTTGGTAAACTTCCCCGTTTCATCTTCGCACGCAACTTGTAATATTCCCTCTAGGTGAAATTATTTGGCTGGAAGTGTAATAGTTTTTGAGTTGTTGGTTGTAAATAAGCACTAATCAGTATTTTTTACTACAAAAAACTTGATAACCTTTTAAAAGTTATACCATTAAAAATCCGAGTCCCTTCAAGATAGTGAGTCTCCAACAACTTTTAATATTCCCTCTGGGTGAAATTGTTTAGCTGAAAGTGTAACAGTTTATGAGTTGGTTGTAAATAAGCACTAATCAGTATTTTTTTACAGAAAAAAAAACTTGATAACCTACTAAAAGTTATACAAATAAATTTAAGAACATTTTCTGCTATATCAGTTAGTCTATTCTGTTAAAATGTAAATGTGAAAACTTAGGTGAAGTCATGGCGAAGTCATTGTTCCTGAAACAATAACTTGATAAGAGCTTTAAATCCATAGAATAAATAACCCACTTTCACGGAAAACTGCAGGTAATTAAACCCGTTGGACCCATAAAAGAAGGGAGGTAAGATTTTTTCAAATTCCACAAGAAATAAAGTAAATGTCTTCAATAAGTGTTCAAAAGCAACTATTCTGTACCAAGATAAAACACGGAGATACATTAAAAACAAACATCTCTTATTCTACACCTTAAAGTTTACACAATGTGTGATATTTACATCGGTAATGCTTCGTAAACACATTACGTATCTCGCGGAAACAGCCGAGGACACACGAGTGGTTTTGAATCCCAAGGGAACGCATTACGGAGTAGATACCCGTCAGACACCGAGGATCATTGCGGTGTAGTGTTGTCTCAATTTTTTTTTGACAATCCCACCGCTCTATTCCCAAACCGTTGCAACCCCTCAAAGCAATAATCAACAGACAAGCCAAATGAAGCTCGACGAAGTCCCGGAGAAAGAAATTTAACTATCTTGGATCCCGCAACGAAATTAATCAGAAAAGGAGGAGTAGGAAAAAAAACATAATTTCCACTTCCCTCCATATCAAAAGGGAGACAGAACAAATAAGGCCATTAGGCACACAGAGTCATTTACAACTGGGATAAGTCCAGTTGCCTTGTATCACGGATAAAATTAATATTATTGGGTCCTAACATTGTGAGCTTTTAGTTATCTCCATATATTTCTTCTTAACGTGTCGATGGAAATGTCAAAACAAAATAAATGAATGTGTGTTCTTACAGTCGTTCCTCTGGGTCCATCTGTTTAGAGACTTCAATGACTTCAATACACTCAGCCTCTGTGCTATAAAGATAAAAGCAGCAAAAGCCCTATAAATTAATTTGGAGTAACAAAAGTGCTGTTATTTTGAACTTATCCAGTGATCCTGTTCCTACAACAATAATTTGAAACTGGAACATGCAAGATCTACCCACACAATTGGATTTTATGTAAACAGGCTAACTTTTAATTTAATGGAAACTTTTCAGAGCGTCAACTTACATGACTATGATCAACACTAAAATATGAAAAAAAAACAGCTTACTTACATTTTTAGGGTTCCGTACCCAAAGGGTAAAAACGGGACCCTATTACTAAGACTCCGCGGTCCGTATATCTGTCTGTCTGTCCGTCTGTCAGCAGGCTGTATCTTACGAACCGTGATAACTAGACAGTTTAAATTTACACAGATGATGCATTCCTGTTGCAGCTATAACAAGAAATACTAAAAATAGAATAAAATAAATATTTAAGTGGGGCCCCTGTACAACAAACGTAATTTGAATCGTCGGACTCGCTTGCTAGCGCACGCTTTTTCTCACGCTCTCGGCATTTAATTCCTTAACCCAGTAAAAGTGAATCATTACGCCTACAAGTTACACCAGTCTAAAGCTTAGTTCAAGTGCTACAAAACTGTGAAGTTAAACCATAGTCTAACTCTAGCTGCCGAAGATACAACAGTTTTAAAATTTGTGCAAAACAAAAACTTTAAACAGCTGACCGGTACGGGTGAGTCACCGAGCGCGCAGTCACCCCACAACTACACGATCTGCCGCTACCCTCCCCACACAATTATCACGCACCTAACTCGCACCCGATCAAGATATTTTATTCAAAACTACCCACATTAAAATGAATGCACTGTGCAAAGCTTGTAAACAGAACATGACGGCCGATGGAGTAATCATATGTTGTAACTGCGACGCTAAGTACCACAAAACATGTGTTAACGCAACCTTAGTCGACACTAATACCTGGCTCTGTTCGTCCTGTCGGGCTCAGACACCTCGTAAAGATAACAGCAACGCTCCCGTTCGTCCATCGCTTGCGAGAGCAGATCTCGATGTAGACGCCGTGAACGTGAATACTCAATCGCGCGGTTACAAGCGTGTGGCTATTGGATCACCCGCCAGAGATATTCCTGAGGACTCTGTGACGTTTGCTGATCTTGTCTCAGAAATCCGGATGATGCGGTCGGACATGGATGTGGTCAACGAATCTCTGAAATCATTGCTCAGTGGTGTTGACAATTGCAATGCGCGTCTTGACAGCTGTGAAAAGAGAATTCAATCTCTCGAGCAAAGCTATTCGCAAGTAGTTATTTTGAACGACACTATTTGCAATCTAAAGGATCAATTAAACCATCAGGCGCAGTCAAACATGCGTAATGAGGTTGAGATTATGGGCGTTGAAGAGTCTCCCTCCGAAAACTTTCATCACATTGTCTTGTTGACTGCGTCTAAGCTTGGTGTTCAGTTGACCTTGGATGATGTCGACTGGACAGCTCGGGCAAGGCAAAGGAAAACCCCCGTGGCCGAATCAAACACAAAGTTTCCCAGGCCAATCATTGTTAGGTTAATTAGAAGGTCGAAAAGAGATGAGTTAATAAAGAGTTGCAAAACAAGGCGCAATCTCTCTTCCAAGGACATTGATATTCAGGGTCCTGTCCGCATAATCTTGGTCAACGAACATTTAACAAAGGACAACCGCATCTTGTTTCGTGACGCGCGTACCCGCGCACAGAGCACGGGTCACAAATACTGCTGGACTAACAACGGGCGTATACTCGTCCGCAAGACTGAGGGGCAACGTGCTATTATTATCAAGAGCTTTAAAGATCTTGATTTTTTTCTCGGTACTCATACTGAAACTAGTCTTAAACCGGACACCTCAAGCTAAAAATGTTCTAATTAATGCACACTCAAAAACCACTAAATGCTATTGTAATATCCTAATATTCTACCTCGCAAAATTGTCCTATGTATGGTCAATGATTACTTTATGCTTACACGAAATGTTTTAAATTTGTTTTTTATATATTTTCTGTATTTTGGTGTATGTCCGTAATACTTGTGTCCGCGTGTTTAAATCTTCAAATGACATAATTTTGTATTATTTACTATATACTGTGTCATCCTGTAATTTTATAGATCTTAAATTTTGTTTCATATGCAAAATAACAGTTATCACACCAATAACACTACAACACAACAAACTATCGTTTAAAAAATTCTTCTTCCGCTGCACATTCAATCAAAAACACATCTATGGCTTCAACACCACACACACACACACACATTTACGAAATACGCATCCCTACTGAACCCCATTGCATTGCATACTCGAACTTCTCGCATCAGTGTGCTGGACAATCAATTTCAGTAAAAATTGCGGCTTTAAATTGTTTCCCTGACTTTTCGTACTCTCATAATAATTTCTGACTATGGCTAATACTGACCTATTGACCGAAATAGATGAAACACTGAGCATATCTTGCCGCACTGTCGATAAACTAGAGCTGTGCGGAAACTTAGTTAGGGAACATAATTTCAGGGTACTGACTCTAAATATCAGGAGTCTGCAAAAAAAAATCCTCAGCCTTCAAGCTTCGTTGTGCCGGCTTGACTTTCAACCTGATGTCATTGTCCTGACAGAATGCTGGTTAAACGTGAACTCTCTAATTTACCAATTGCCCGGATATAAAAGCTACAATACCTCCAAAAAAATAAATAAGAGTGGAGGCGTTACTGTTTACGTTAGCGACACCTGGATCGCGTCAGTTACTGAACCAGAATTCGACGATGCTAACTGCCTACAAGTTGAGCTGCAAAGTAAGATTACACTCCTCGCTATATACCGCTCACGTTCCTTTACCAACACCGATCGGTTTCTTAACTCCTTGGACGATTGCTTAGACAGGCTTAAAAACATTTCATCCGTAATTGTGACGGGTGACATCAACATAGACTTACTGAATGACTCACCCAATGCGATCCATACAACTTATCAATGCTTGATGGCCGAACATGGGCTGCTACCAGCTATCACGCATCCAACTCGAGGGCAAGCTTGTCTGGACCATGCCTACGTTAAACTTAAGGGTACTACTGCACAGGGAGTCGTCTGTGAGGCTTCAATAACGGATCATCATCTTGTGTTGCTCGGCATTAACTACTCTAATCCTTAAGCTCAAACCAAGAACCGATTCAAACTCATCACAGACTAGGCTAAGGTGATTGAAGAAGTGAGCCAGGTCGACTGGGCAGACTTTTACTCCACAACGAACATTCACGACGCAGTTCTTCTTTTTAACAGGACCCTGACTGATATTGTGACCGCACACACCTCGAAATCAAAAATCAGTCGTGCAAAGTTTAACATAAAGCCATGGATAACGCCTGGCCTTCTTAGATGTATCCATCATCGAGACACTCTTCACGCTCAGACAACACAGCCGAAAAATGATGTTTTGAAGATTGTATACTCAAGATACAGAAACTACTGCAACAATATTTTGCGCAAGCGCAAAGCCGATTATGAAAGTATGGAACTGGAAAGAAACAGCAAAGAACCCAAAAAGCTCTGGCGGACTATAAAAGAGATATGTCAGGTACCTAAAAAAACTAATGATAACCAAGAACTGCTAAATTACAAAGAAAACTGCAACTATTCCATTAACGCATGTAACGAGCACTTTGTTTCGGTTGGTCAGAGGCTGGCAACGGACATCCTGAATGAACAATTAAGACCGGTGGACAAACAATGTATCGAAGTAGAAGATAAAAACCCACCTAAAAACTCACTGTTTCTACACCCTACGGATGTGCAAGAGATTAGCAACATCATACACGATCTCAAAGACGATAGCGCTCCAGGTCTCGATGGTTTCCGGCCTCTACTCCTGAAACACATAAAAAAATACATTCTGGAACCTATCAAATACATATGCAATCTGAGCATGGAAACTGGTATAGTCCCTGACTGTTGGAAAACTGCTGTCATCACGCCTATTCATAAAGGCAGTCCCAAGAATACCCCTGACAATTACAGGTCAATTTCGTTGCTTTGTGTGACCTCTAAAATCCTCGAAAAGCTAATAAATAACCGCCTTGTAAGGTTTTTAGAGGAAAACTCACTTCTCTCGGGGCGGCAGTTTGGCTTTCGCCGAGGAAAGTCAACCTCGCAAGCGGTCAGTCTGCTGACTGCCATTGTATCCTCAAACATTGACAGGGGGCAGCGATCGGCTGGAGTCTTCCTTGATCTCGCCAAGGCCTTTGACACAGTCTCCATTCCTACACTCCTGAAAAATCTTGAAACCTTTGGCATCAGAGGCCTGCCCTTAGATTGATTCAGGAACTACTTGTCTGGTCGCCATCAGCTCGTCAAAATCGGGGAAAACGTCAGTGGAAGCTTGCCGATTGCCTTCGGGGTGCCCCAGGGAAGTATACTGGGACCTACCCTCTTCATAATGTACATATACGACATCTTAAGACTTAACATTGCACAGTCGGATATCATCTACTACGCTGATGACACTGCAATAATTTTTCATACAGCGAATTGGGTGGAGGCCTTCGAAGCAGCTGAGAAAGGAATGAGGGTCATAGTAGCATGGCTTGAGCAGAACTTACTGACACTGAATCTTAAAAAAACGAATTTCTTGACTTTTCACCTCAATAAATCAAGTAGACCAAACACTGACACGCTAAAAATTCACAACATCAAATGCAATGCTTTGATGGCGGTGCCCGTCTCAGACTCCAACTGTAACTGTAACACCATCTTCAGAGCAGACACCACTAAATACCTAGGCGTCATAATTGATGAGAACCTGTCCTTCAAAGCACAAATTCAAACACTCGCCAAAAAGACTCGCAAATTTATCTACGTCGCGAAACTCCTACGAGCCAGTGCTCCGAAGAATATCTGTATCCAGGTGTACATCTCCCTGTGCCAATCTGTCCTGCAATATTGTGTCGATGTCTGGGGCGGCGCCGCCAAAACGTTCATGCTGGGGCTGGAGCGGGCTCAGCGCGCTGTCCTCAAGGTCCTCCTGGGAAAGTCACGGCGTTTTTCCACTGATGATCTGTACAAGGAAGCTGGAATATTACGCGTACGGCAACTTTTTATAGTAGGGTCACTTTTAAAACTTGTGAAGGACGGGGTAGTTCGCTCCAGCTGCAGCAGGTGGGGTAGGAAACAGCCTGACAGAATACCCCTTCCAAAAATTAAAACCCTTTCCGCGGCCCGGTTTTCATCATACTTACCCATACGAGTGTTCAACGCTGTAAGTAAAATTTTCACTATACCGAGTGAGTACTCTGAGGCCCCTCTGAACCCAGCTAAAAAAGTGGTTGCTTGATCGGACTTATGAGGAAACGGAGGGTCTACTCTGTTGCACGAGCTAATAGGTACCTACTTACACTCTTTCTGTTCAAATACACACCATCACACACACCCTCACTTACACTTCACATTCACTCACCTTTAACTGTTTTTCGCATTATCGCTTATCGCTTTTAATACGCTTTTTTGTTAATTTTCTTTGTTATATATACATATTGTTTTTCCCTTTATTTCTGTTTATCATAAATTATACCACGTAGCGCTAGCAGGATTCTTAAAATCACAAACTCTGTGTATTGTCTGGGTCACCAAGATACAGGTTTTGTCTAGTTTGGGACCCATTGGTAACACGTCAATGTCATTGTTAGTTGTTGTATTTAATATCTTACTACGTTAATGTAATCTGTCATAACTGTGTATGTGTAATAAATGAATTTGAAAATTTGAATTTGAAATTTTATAGCCGTTTTTTGCGATAATGGTACGGAACCCTTCGTGCGCGAGTTCGACTCGCACTTTTTCGGTTTTTTTTGGTTACCTCAACAAAATGGCTACAGCAGATTCTTTTCAGTAGTGATGTTGGTTTTCTTAAGTTTTTTTAAGGAATTAAAAGTTACCCTTTATGTATAACATAACTATCAATTTAGTTGGGCCAGTGATCGATCTCGAAGTCCGTTATTCACTTTATCGAAGGGGCAATTATCAGTAGTCAGGATCTGTTGTCAGTATTGCGAAATAACGATTTAAAGGCAATCATGTAAATACATAAGGTGGTAGTCGATGGTTTGAACCCAGAAGCTTAGCTTCTGGTGAATATTCTACTCCTGTATTCTAACACCAAAGGCTGTATTGAAAGGGGAACCGACAACTCTATGGGGATTTGAAGTGGACTTTCTAAAAGTGTAATGGACTGATGTAGTAGAAGAGGGGTTGATTAATTACTCAATAATAAATTATGTAGGTTAGTAGCAAAGTTATCTCATGCTTTTAATTATCTACGCTTTTTTGTCGTGTAAAAAATCATTTCATATTTAATTTTTGTAACAAAAGCTTTTTAGAACAATATTTTGATCATGATGAACGTCTTAGAGGTGGTGAGATAATTTTATTCAGTATATTTCAAGATGCTTGATTATTAATTTTATTTAGTAGTAGGATTATGGCATTTGGCGATAGTGTAGCATTTTATTAGAGAAAAATTCGTATTCGGATCAGTACTTTCTACAAACAAACAATTTAATCAAATCTCTTTCCATATCAGTGTTAGAAGGCTTTGATAACCACTATATTAATACATTTTCAGTTTTTGACTAACCTTTTTTAAGAAAATATTTGCTGGCGGCTTATGAACCTAAGAATATTGCATGTAAAGTATTTGTGGGAAGAAATCTTTCATTCCTACTATCCTCAAGAAGGCAATTAAACACCACCTACCTCGACTCAACTGTCGGGTCAGCAGAAGACCTGCAGCGTGCACGGCACATCACAGATAGGCAATCTAGAAATTCTCTGGGTTCAAAGGTCTTGAAGATCGCACACAACATAGTAGTGAGTACCGTGTGGTGTGCGATCTTCAAGACCTTTGAACCACAAACACTACAGATGCTAAAACGTTTAGTTTGAGACACGATCACAACAAGAGAGGAAGAAACGTTCATCCAGCTCAGGGCGTATATTCGTACTTTACGACACGTATATATAGGACGAGGGCAAGTTAAGTGATGATTTACCAACTACCCTCAATTCGATAATAAGAATCGAACAATACAGATATGTCAAATCCCCTTTGATATTTACATATGAGATATTCAGTCATTAGGAATCAGACTCCAGCCGTGCACTTATTCCTGTCTGTCCTGCCCTCATCCCTAATAACGGTGAACTTCCAATCCAACCCCAACCGACTGCAGTAGAGAAACTTTCATATTTTCACTAAAAACCTTATTCAGAGTCCATGTCACCATTCTAATTTCAATTTCCAAGCATGAAAACTTTAGTTGGAAAAATAAAAAAGTTTGCAATTGCTAAATATGAAGCTTTTGCTTCTTGGTACGATTTTAATTTTTATATGCAGCTGAGCTGTTTCTACTGTAAAATGCTGATTCTGACTGAAACCTGGCTTCAGAATACACAGTAGTTTCTATGATGATTTCAGAAAACAAAAACACTGCGTATTCTGGCAAAATAGCATAGCATTGATTTCTCTGGTAAGAATACACAAGCTACATTCGCTTGTGAATTCAACGTTATTTGCATATTTAGTACAAATACAGCGTTGTAGTTCCCAATTCAAGTAATTTAGACATTATTTCACGAGGAATGTGCATCAGTTATTTTGCATAACAGACCTATAGTATTTCTTTATAACTAAGTGTAACTACAATGTAGACTAATAAACAACTAAGAGTATACAAACTTATAACAATAATTATGTAGTGAACTACATAATAATGTATTACGACTGAAAAAACTCATTGGGCAACAAAAACTTCGTCCACATCCCTGTCAATGAGAAAAGTCCACAGAACATTGGCAGCATAGACACGTTGAATAGCAATGCTGATTATTTGGTCGATGAAAAGGCCAGCCCTTTAGTCAGGTGAGGATTCAATTATTGCCCGAAAAACTCGGTGGGCACTGTGATCCCATAGGTTCTAGTAAAAAATAAATTATAGAAAAATCTGATTCTTGTCCACCACAGTAAACCAAAACAGAACATTACCATTACACAAGTACTTATAGAAAAGCGTATACTTAAAACAGATATTTAATCAAAGATAATATTTCTTACATATAACCGCATGCGGGCACCTAACGCTACCTCTACTTAAATTTAGAGGAAAACGTTGGGCTACTTTGAGCAAGATTGTACCTACATCGCTTTTGAAAACTGAGGGTACCATTGATATCTTTAATTTTAATACAATGCGGGATCTTTTGTATACCTTTTTACCTGTCTGAATTTTATCTTTCATTGCGGGTGATTTCCTTTTTCTCTTTGATATTTCCTTTTTCTTTTTTAGGTTTTATTTTGTATTTCTACAACAGTTTCCGTCATCTTTAGTTGTTTATTATTCGTCATTTATTTACTGTCTATTTGTGGATGTAATCAGAAATGGTGGATGGGGTTAATTTGCTTGAGGCTCGAGACAATTTATGTGACATTTATCAATCACAGAAAGGGTCTGGAAAAATGACAAAAATGGATGTGATTGCCAAGCGCTATCAAAATATCACATGATCGATATTATAAAATTTTGACATTTTGACCATTGCATCAATGAAAGAACGATATTTTGTCCAGAACCAGTTACTGGCTACATTACTAAACGAGGGCAGTTATGCACTACATCCAATCTGGTGTCCTTGAAATTTCGGTTCCGAAGTACTCGTATTACTGTTTATATGTGAGATTCGCACTACATCCGAACTTCATCCGTAATAATGTCATAATTCAGAACATTTCGTACTCGGAACTCAAATCACGGACACGGATCACGGCTCCCGGCCTTTGATCATGGACACGGATCACGGACATAGATCACGGATCGCGTACACCGTTCACGGATTACGGACACGGACACGAACGTGTAATACGGAACCGCTCTAAGAACTAAGGTATGTATTTTTTTATATTAGTTCGATAACAGTAGTAGATAAGTTTAGCTATAGTTTGTAGTCTGCACTCAAGTACGAGAAATCACCTTAGCTATGCAAGTTAAGCTTCAACTAACAAAGCCAAGCATTTTGCCTGAAACCTCCTTACAACTTGCGTCGTAAAATAATAATTATAATCGAACTTATAGCGACCATAACCCACGACCTGGAACAAATAATTTAATAAGACCTACTTGCGTGAAAAACTTAATTCAGAGTTAGTTGCTAACACGAGGCTAAATTAATAAATGTAATACAAAAATTACATAAATAACACGGGGTTAATTACAAACTCGGAGTTAGTAAGATAACCCAGGGTGGCGCAATCGGGATTTACTCTTTAAAACTGATTAACTATTCATAGATAATTTATAATTATAGAGTACAAGCGAAACTTCAAAAAACAATAAACCAACTTCGGTCCACACCGAAGCTACTCCAAATACTCCATGAACATTACGGTTTTCAAAATTCACTTTAAATGACTCATCCGAGATATTTCACGATACAAAGTTCTGGGTGAGATCCTTTGAAAAAGCGACGGTGTAGCGCCTACCCCCAACTTCAGGTCACGCCATGAATTTCGAGTTAATTAACTTTTACTGGTTGAGAAAACTTACTTAATAATAATAAAATTGTTAGAAGAGTTTATCTGTACAAGAGGAAACTTATTGAGAGTTTCTTTTGCGTCTTGAGAAACTTACAAGAGGGATTCTGCGTGTTTTAATCTTCAGAATAATTGGGAAATATATCTCGGGAGTATTTTTCTGGTTTGGATCTCGTACGTATTTTTTTGATGTCTTTTAATTACGAGTTTTCATGAATCGTTCACTATTGAGCTTGGATTGAATCTCATGATTTTCAACTTAATTAATGGGATCATTATCTATATAGATTATTAGCAACGTCAACAGTCAGAAGAGTGAGAATGGGGTTACATGGCAAGCATAGCAACAACTACAGCAAACTTTAAAAGGATAATTTTGCAATGATATATTCCTCATACCCGAACTAAAACTAAAACAAATACGTCTCATCACACCAGCTGCTTCTTTCTTCAATGCTCTATTCAAATGCGTCGTTTTATTCAGACAAAACCACGGGATCAGTTAGTTAACCATAACATGAGGCTTAGATACCGCAACATCGTATAACGTTACCTCGTTAAGAAAGTTGTATGGTCCCTTGTTAGACCATACATAACTTATAGATGATTGGATGATGAGGAATAAAAGAGTTTAAGTATTTAAACACTGATGTATTGTCTGAAATGTTTTAAGGATAAAATGAGCTTAATGAACTGATGTGTGAAGAATGAAGTGAGTGACGCGGCCCTTGTTGGCTGTTACGAGGACGCCTGGCTGTCTTGATAGCCCAACGCGAACTAACTAATTATTATGATTTGAAATGAATGTGTGGCGTAAACTGCTGAATTGCAGAATGTGCGGTTGCACCGTACATGCTCCCGAGCGGGAAGATGAATGTGATATGAACATGAAATGATGAGTAACAAGGTGATGCCAATTGGTCCTTATACTAGATGATTGACAAGGTGATTCCAATTGGTCATTATTATATGTTTAGTGTCTCTACTTGAACTCCGTTTTACGAGTCATAGGCGACGTACACTTGTCTAACTTATGCACTTTTGGAATTTCACTGTAATCTGATACACACGGAATCTCACACTGATTACGCGCACTAACACTATATTTAATCGTGGACGATGAGATAGAGGCCCCAGCCTCTGCCCGTGCAGGTGTCGCGTGTTGCGCGGGCTGCAGACTCGCCAATGCGACCCTTGCCACCGCGAGAGATGCGGTTCGCCTTTTACGCAGTCGTCGCACCATGAAGACTGCTCCAACTATCAACACAACTCCGATAGCCACATAAAATGCTGTGTAGTGATGGACATCGTGATAAGAAACTTGATGTGGCAACCTTTCACTTGCTTTGAGAATGCGGAGTTGCTTTTTGATTTCGTCAAGCTCCTTGTTACTCGAGAGGAGTGTATAGTTTTGTATCAGTGGAGTTGGGATGCCTAAGTCTATGATATGATTGATTGGTTCTATCTCAGGCAGCTTGAATGATGGTTTTATGTCTATAGTGCTAATTCCTTCATTGTGGGAGTAAACCGTAAAACTTTCGGTTTTAATTAGACAGCCGTGCTTGAGTCCCAATATGCCTGCGTTTACTAAATGCCCCGACGACATGACACTATCGTCGCATAGAACTTTTATTTGACACTGACTACAGCAGAAAAATGCATAATTGTATGTTTTGCTAAGTGCTATCCATTGATTCGAACAAGTCATAATGCTGATCTTGCATTTGCTCGAATCAGGTTCGACTTCACAAAATTTTTCGTCATTCTTGAGATGATAAATCGGCTTCTCTATATGACATAGATAAGTATCGACATTGTCACGTAGACATGTCTGGACGTCGTGTATAGACATCGGTAAATACGAGTCCTTCTTCAAATTGATTGCAACATGTTCAGCAATCGGAGTTAAAGTAGCCATACTTGTGTTACCAACAATTTGAGGTATTGGTATAATTTTCATGATTGAAAATGAATCTCTAGACACTAGAGGCAATTTCAATTCGAAGATTAAATATTCTTCAGTCATTCTTGCTTTGACTGTCAATAAATGATAAATGTTTATAAAGTTAATTTGCAAATTATTAATCGGCAACGTAAGGTCTTTTGAAAGATGACTCGTTATTGTATTCAGTGTGTCCTTCAGTTGTTCTGGTGACAATAAGTGTAAATTGAGTCTCCCGTGATAAACATCTGTTATGGTATCTAATAAACTTGTTTGGATTGTTTTTAGTTGTCTTAAAACATTGCTTGTAGCAATTGCTCCCATACTGAAATCGTTCATGACTCGATTACTCGCCGATTCGTTCAATAAAACGTTTTCCATTTTATCTAATTTGATTGATAGTGAATTAAGCATCTTGTGTTGCTTATTAATTGCTTGCCCGTTCCTTTTCAAAACATTGTATTCTGCTTCAATGACCGTTGTTTGTTGTTTTAAGAGCAAAAGCAAATGATTTTCATTGTCATGTATTGACTGAATATCTTGTTTATATTGCTCGGCGAATCTCTCATCAAGTACACCGAATAAGCCGTTTGCAAGATACCCTATACCGTTGATAAGGCCTCGCTTGCGGCGGCGCAGGTCTCGTGCGCGACGCGTGCTGGAATGCTGAGTCAGCAACAGGTGGTTATAGTACTCGAGTTCTGAGAATTCTTGCTGCAATGGAACTTGTATGACGTCACAATGTGACGTTTCTTTAAACTTGTTGCATAATTGATTCAAGTAGCTTAGGTATTTACTGCATGCTTCTGTACCTTGCCAAAATGAGTTCATGTCATAGTATGTGACTATCTTCCATTCATCTTTGATTAATTGCATGTTTGCAATTTTGTCAACATAAAGACCTTGATTGTCCTTTAATTGTGTAACATTGTATGAACAGTGAGCTGTGGTCAAAATGCTCATGAAAGACAAAAGTAACAGTACCAGCGATGAGAAGCTGTAGTTTACTCTTTTGTTTTGATATAGTTTGCCATGTTTCAATTCCTTGGAACACGACTCTTGTTTGTCGATCCTATCATTTACAGGGAGAATGGACAGCTTGAGAATAGGCCTCTTGATAAGCCCATACTTTGTTTTCAATGTGACCACCCTGATGTGGCCATCGGTGCCGGGATGCAGCTTGACGACGCGGCCAACTGCCCACTTCCCAGGAGGTAAGTTTGCATCGTTAATTGTAACAATGTCATTTAGTTGAATGTCTGGTTGAGAATGTCTCCACTTGCTTCTTGCTGTCAACTGAGTGAGATATTCTGTATGCGTTTCCAAATATCTTGTACTATTTTTTGAGTTAGATGCCATCTCGTGCGCATATCTGTTTCTGTTTCTAATATAGTCATGTCTTGATTTTGATTGATAAAGCTTGACGGAGAGAGGAAATTTAAGTCGTTGGGATCTTCAGTCAGAGGACACAGTGGCCTCGAGTTAAGTACTGCTTCTAACTGGGCCAGAACTGTGCTGAACTCTTCAAACGTGAGCTTTTGATCTCCAACTACTCTTTTTAAATGATGTTTCAAACTTTTAACCGCAGCCTCCCACAGCCCTCCTGCAGTAGGCCATGAGGGTGCATTAAAATGCCATTCGATCTCCATGCTAGTAATTTCCTTGATGAAATCTAGATCGAATGTTTCTTGTATCTGCTCAAATTCTTCTTGTAAAATTTTGTTGGCGCCGACGAAGTTTGTACCGTTGTCGCTGTACAAATGTTTTGGCGAGCCCTTTCTTGCAGCCATTCTTCGCAACGCAGCTATGAATGCTGATGATGTGAGGTCTGAGACCAGCTCTATATGAACAAGTTTGGTCACCATACAGACAAATACCGCCACGTAACCCTTTGTGGTCTTAATACCACGGCCCTTGTTGGCATTTATGAGTACGTGCCCGGTAAAATCGACGCCTGTATGTTCAAAAGGCTTTGCAACGTTACATCTCTGCGTTGGTAAATCACCCATCAACTGTGTCATCTTGCTTGGATTGTGTTTACGACAGGTAACGCAGGATCGTATACGCTTTTTGACTGCTCGATTACCGCCTATGATCCAGTAATTCTTGCGAATGAATGCTGATGTCACCCGTGCTCCTCCATGGAATGTAAGTTCATGTGCTTGATCTATAATTAAGTATGTTAACTTTCCTTCGTGAGGTATGATAATCGGATGCATCATATCTTGATTAATGCTGGCCTTGCTTAGTCTTCCTCTGACTCTGATAAGTCCCTCGTTGTCAAGGAATGGATTTAATTGCAATAACTTACTTTTTGCTGATGGCGACTTATTTTCCTTTAAGTTATGTACTTCCCGGGCAAATTATTTCTGCTGTACATATAAAATTATTTTATGCTTAGCATTTATTAATTCTTGCAATGTTAAATAATTTTGCACGCGGTTTTTCGTGTATCTTGCTTGCTTGATAAATCTTAATATCCATGCTAAAACTCTTGTTAGTTTAGCGAGTGAACTATATCTTGCTAATAATTCACCCAAAATGTTTTCGCTTTCTTGCTGCGAAATATGATGAATAAACTTGGCTTTTCTTGCTTCTTCGTCTGTGGTAAACCGTGCTTGCCCATTTTCTTGGTCAGGTTCGTAGTTCCGCAGCCACGACGGTCCTTCCCACCACAACAAATGGGTTTTCAATTGATCGACGCCCAATCCTCGGCTTGCGCAGTCAGCTGGATTTTCAGCTGACTTGACGTAACGCCAGCTGTTTGTAGGTATGATGCTTGATATTTGTCGCACCCTGTTGGCGACAAAAGGCTTCCATCTTCCTGGCTCTCCTTGTAACCAGGCTAGGACTACCATTGAATCTGTCCAATTATATGTCTTGATATTATGACTGTTAAGGCATTGTTGAATTTTGGACAGCAATTTCGCTAGTAGTAGAGCACCGCTGAGCTCTAATCTTGGTAGTGAAATTGATTTGTTTACTGGTGCTAATCTCGCTTTTCCTGCTACTAACGAGATCTTTGTTTCTCCGTTGTTTTCAGTCTTGCAATAAACAACGCATGCGTAGGCTTTATTAGAAGAATCGCAGAATCCATGTAATTCTAGCGTGTTAATGTCTCCTGTTCCCAACCAACGCTGCAACTTGAATTGATTGATTTTGTGCATATCTCCTCTAATGTTTTGCCATTCCTTGCTAGTTTGATGGGGTAACTGGTCATCCCACTGAATACTTGACATCCAAACTTGCTGAAATAGCAGTTTTAACTTGGTTGATATTGGTGAAAGCCAACCAAGTGGATCAAACAACTTTGATATATCTGATAACATGGATCTTTTAGTTGGTGTTTTGGTTGATGGTTCTATTTTTGATTGAAATGTAAATAAGTCTGCTGTAGAATTTCAACGTAATCCCAAGGTTTTTGACGTATCCATTTCCTTAAAATCGAAACTTTCTTGGTTGCTACTTGCCCCGATTGTATCGTCTTGTAAGGCTGCTGAGTTGGAAGACCACTTTCTTAAATTGAACCCCCCTGATTTTAACAACTTGATTAAATCTTGCTTTAGTTTTATTGCTAACTCGACAGAATGTGACCCGTGTAGAACATCATCCATGTAAAATGAGTGCTCCAATGCCTTGATTGCAACACTGTCGAAATTGTGTCTTTAATCTTCAGCCAATTGTCTAAGAGTCTGCTATATTGCTAAAAATGGTGCTGCCTTGGTGCCGTATGTAACTGTGCATAATTGGTATACTTGATGACGCATGTCAATGGTATCCCTCCAAATGATTTTTTGGAATCTTTGATCCTGTTCATTTAACCAAATAAAACGAAACATTTTTTCAATATCTGCTGTAAAAGCTACGCGATATTGTCTCCACCTTATTAGTAAAGATTGGAGGTCTTGCTGTAGATTTGGGCCTTTTAACATGAGGTCATTCAAGCTGACTCCCGTTGTTGTTTTTGTAGAAGCGTTGAAAACTACGCGAAGTGCTGTCGTAGTGGAATCATTTCGCAATACACAATGGTGCGGTAAGTAATAATCCGGTTGCATTTTACCGGACGCTGGTATCATATGTCCTAAAGTTTTATATTCTTGAATAAACAATTTGTATTGTTTTGATATTTCTTCATTATTGGAAAATTTCCTTTCCAACTGTTGAAATTGTGCCATAGCTTTATTTTTAGACATGCCCAACTGTGTCTCAAAGTTTTCTTGAAAAGGCAATCTTACTTTATACATGCCATTTTCCTGTCTTGTTGTGGTGCTCTTGTAAAACTCCATGCATTGTAGATCTTCTGCGGATAGATTGGATGATTCTGTGACGTCTTCAATCTCCCAAAATCTTTGTACTTCGTCCACTTGATTCAGGACTACGTTACAATGAAAAGTCTTGAAATTGCCGCATAAGATCCACCCCAGTCATGTCTGTTGCGCGACCGGTAATGATAAATCAGCCCTGATAATGCCTTCTAAAATGATTTGGAAATACACATCGGCTCCCAATAGGATGTCGATAGGACGGCTGATATTGTATTCGGGGTCGGCTAGTGGCATGCCGGCTAGGTGTGCCCATGTTGGCTTGGCAAATGTACATCTTGGTAATTGAGTAATCAGCGTGTCCATGATTACCACTTCTGTTTTAAATGTGAAATCATCAAAATTTGAACAACATGTTATGTTCGTAACGCCCTTGCTACTTCTCTCCTTCTCTCCTATCCCGCAGATGACGGCTCTGCAATACTTTCTTGATAAAGCAAGCTGTTGTGCCGCTCTTGCTGAGATAAGGGAGGCTTGAGAACCTTGATCTATTAGCGCACGCATTTTGTGGTATGATCCGTCACTTGCTTGAACTTTGATCATTGCAGTGGCTAATAATGTTTCGATCACGTTGTTGCCTTGTTGCGAAACGTGATTTTCTTGTAACTCTTGATTTTGCGTTCTAGTTGCAAGAACTGCTGGTGTGTCATTTTCTGTAATTGGGTTACATGAAGGCTTCTTGTTAAATACTTCATGTAACAGTGTGTTATGTTTGCCGCGACATTCACGGCAGCGTCTTTCTTACGTACATTCTTTATCCCCATGCGAATAAAGACAATTTTTGCACAAATGCAATCGTGTTATAGCTTGTCGCTTTGCACTTGGTGTCATGTTTAAAAACTTACTGCAATAGTATATTCCATGTGACTCTTTACACAACGGACAAGTAAATTCGATATTATTTACCGAAGTCTTACTTGCTGAATATTTATTCTTGAAATTTGACGATGATGATTTATTTTGCTTGCTTATTGTTGGTTTGGAATTTTCGTTTTTCTTGCGCGAAGATTCCAATGCGGTGAATCTGCTCTCTAAGAAGCTTAGAAACTCCGACAATTTTGGCAGTTCTCTGGGTTTCTTCAGACATTCCAAATAATGATCATGCGTGTCCGCATCTAATTTTAGCAATAAAATACGCACGATGAATGGATCCCAGCTGTCTATATTAACGCCTAGATTCCTTATTGAGTTTAAACACTCTAGTGTAGTATCGTGTATTTGCTTTATCTGAGGGACGTTCGCTTGTTGAACTACTGGAAGATTTAATAGGAGATCTATGTGAGATGTAAAAATCAACCATGTGTTGTTGTACCTGTTGTTCAATATCTCCCAGCAAACAGTGTAGTTGGTTGAACTAATTTGTAAATGCTGTATCAAACGTTCAGCTTCTCCCCGCACCTTGCTTTTAAGAAACTGCATCTTGTGAGCGTTTGATAAGGAGACGTTACTGTGGATAGCTTCTACAAATAAGTCCTTGAAAGATACCCAGTTTTGATAATTGCCATTGAAGAACGGGATGTCAATTTTTGGTGTCCAATTCTCCTTGTGAACTACGGAACCTAGTTTTCTGTTAATTGCATTTTTTAATTCATTGTAAATAGTTTCTTGCTTAGTATAATACACCTCATATCCTTGATTGGTGCCCTCCAAATCGCTGTCTAATTCCCAATGTAAGGAATCTATAATAGACCATCGAGCCTGTAGTGTACGTAAGGCATCCTTTAACTCCCACTTTTCGGACATAAAATCCAAATTTATCCCTGCTACAGTGCGCTGCAGCGCCCTGAAATTGCTTGCTTGTTTTTTCAACAGTTCATCAAGCTTGCTAGATGAACCCCTGGAGCATACCTCGACAGGCGGCGATTGACGTCCCACTGGATCTTCTTGCTTCGACCTTGCAGGACCTTGTATTCCTTGAGTGGAACCTCCCTGTTGAGCTTCCTTCATCTTCATCAACAAAATTTGATATTGTTGATTGATGAGTGCCTTGGTCGAGTTGTATAGTTCTTCTGTTCGTTCGAATTCACGGCCACTAAAATAAGGATGAGCCTTGCTTTCTTCCGTAAGAAGACGGTCGTGATTGTATTGGTATTCGGTGCAATACTGAGTAAGGTTATCTAAACGTCTCTTGAAATAGTCAGCAGTCTTACGATCCACTGAGTCCTTTTTGATATTTGTGGCTAACTTTAGGATAGCTGTGTAAAGTTCGTCTTGATTAGCATGTATGGCCTCCATGATGAGGACTTACTAAAGTGAGAAATAAATGGAAAGATCTTACTTGAATGTTCTTGATAACTGCTTACGGATCCTTGGTGATCCTCTGAGACACTTGCTAGCCTCAGCTCTTGATTATAAAACGCTCCCAGAGACACGTGTTAGTCCCAGTCTAAAATTCCTGCACTGAACTCCTGATAGTTTGCGGATCCTTGTTGATCCCTGAGACAGTTGTTAGTCCCAAAGTCTAAAATTCCTGCATTGAACACTTGATAGTTTACGGATCCTTGTTGATCCCTGAGACACTTGTTAGTCCCAATGTATTATTGTCACTCAACACTGCACACACTTTGAGTCACTGGATAGTTGACCGCTACACTGTCCACGCGCGCGAAATGGACTATGTAGCGTACTATGATTTCCGTCGAAGGACCAAAAAGAATGTATGGTCCCTTGTTAGACCATACATAACTTATAGATGATTGGATGATGAGGAATAAAAGAGTTTAAGTATTTAAACACTGATGTATTGTCTGAAATGTTTTAAGGATAAAATGAGCTTAATGAACTGATGTGTGAAGAATGAAGTGAGTGACGCGGCCCTTGTTGGCTGTTACGAGGACGCCTGGCTGTCTTGATAGCCCAACGCGAACTAACTAATTATTATGATTTGAAATGAATGTGTGGCGTAAACTGCTGAATTGCAGAATGTGCGGTTGCACCGTACAAAAGTTTAACATTACGTGTCTATTATTTGCTTTTAATTTTCATGGAGTTTTGAAATGTACTTTATTTTCTTTTAGACACATTTTGATCATGGGAAAGAATTTGTAAACCTGGAAGATACATACTAATTCATAAGAGAGTTCCAGACACTGGTCATATTATTTTCTATCTTTGTATTCTTATGTTTAAAAGCACCCATTATAAGCCTGGGAAAAGGCTGGATTCATAACGCTGGGGTAATTCAAAGGCACCCGCTTTTTTAGACTAGAGCAAAGCAGAACTGGACATATAAACATCTGAAACAAACGGGGCTTGGTTTGTTTAACACATGAAAACAGTTTTCACCATTGACTCCAGATAATATAATCATGTCCAATGAACTCTGGTATTCTCGCAATATTCTACGAGAGCTTGCAAAGAACTGTTTTGCTTGTGACTTTTCTTCAAGCTTCAATACTCTCAAAAGTACTAAAATATGTAAGAACCTAACCCTTACGCTTGTGTCAGTAAAATTAGGAAAATACGCGAAACGGTCACCGCTGCGGATTGACTTACTGACTTTCATCAATCAACCGATGCTTATGTACCACTCACATCAATCACATGTATATACGTATCTATACATGTACCACATATGTACATGTATACGAATGGATCGATCCACAAAAATTTCTTAAAAAGGTGTTTCTCTCTCCTTTCGTCGGAAGCCTGCTCTTAGTTGACATGACTTTGATAAATTATTTGCTTACCGAACGATTTGGTATTCTCGAAGTACGAAATGAGCATCTTTATTCGATATTACGTATTCTTCTTTGTAATGTTACTTTGTTGAGGTTTGGAGGTATTTGTTTGAGGAAATTGCGGTGCTCTTTATTTGTTAAATGAAATCTCTTACAAAGCAATAAGTTGAAAAAAGATGAGGTTCTTTTGTGGCGGTAGGGTTAAATGTTTTTACTCAGGTACTTTACTAATTTAATAGTGAGTAGGTTTATCACTGTCTGTCTAGTTTCATGATCATCAGCTACTTAAAAGTATCCCTGATCAATCCCGGATGCAATTTCTTTTTAAATGTACAAAAAGTAAATAACCTTTTTTAAAATCTGTAACAAATAAATATTTATGATTTATTTGTTACAGAACAATAATTGAATAAATTTTTAAACAATGGAATTAATATAAAAATACATGGACAAGAAATCAGTGAGAAAAAATTCATAAAGGTCTCGTGCAACGTGCCTGTAAATATGAAATTCCAATTCCATTACTTGATAGTCTTTTACAATATTTAATTTTACTGAAGTTTACAGTTTTCAGTTCCACATTATTGGCGTTCTTTTTCGTTTTTAATTTTAATAAGAATTTTTGAGTGAATAAACATTGTGTTTCCGAAACTAAAGTTCAAGGCACATAAACAGTTTTTATTTATTTACCAAAAATTACTTTTATTCGTGCTGCAGGTAGATTATATACTGGGTGATTTTAATTTCCTGACATCTTCCCTACAAATTAAAAGCCATCTTCTCTTTATTATTATGCCCGTCTTGGGACGCTTTGACGGAGTCTTCTGCTCTTCTCAGAGCAGTGATCACAGTGAGTCCTGTAATCGCTCTTCTCATCTGGTCTGACTAGCGAGTATGTGAACGTCCGCGCGGTCTTTTACCATCCACCTTTCCCACCACAACAAGGTTTTCGAGGTTGTCTGGCTGTCTCCGAGAGATATGACCACAGTTACTCAGGACTCTCTGGTAGCATATCGTGGAGAATCTGGCTTTGATGTTCAGCTGGTCGAGAATAGACTTATTAGTGCGCTTTCCAACATTTTTCTCGAGCACCACATCTCAGATGCTCAATCCTTTTTCGATCAACGGTGTGGATTGTCATGGAGAATCAAACATGTGAGAATAAGACACGTAGGATGAAATGTGAAAAAAAAATATGGAGCAAATAAATACACGAAAAATAATTATTGTAGGTATATCGTTATATTTCGCGAAATGTGTTGCCTAGTATGTACTCAAATTAAATGCTAACTATCAGTTAAGTGTTAATTACTGACACCCAATTCGCAGAACATGCATTTAATTGATAAGTATTTGTCGTTTTATTTACTGTTTATCAAGAGAATATTTTTAAACGATGAGTTTTAGAATCTTGTTTGAATAAGTAAATTTTACTTACCTAATATATCTTCAACACTCAACTGCAGCATAGGTTTTTTTTAAATGACAGCCTAAAGATATCCACTGCTAGACGTAGTTCAACATTGTTGTGCTCCCCGCATCCAACGGACTCCTCCGGGGCCTTCATTTTCGCAGTGTTTTATATTTCGTTATAAAAGTTTTCATCATAAACCTCCTTAGCAAAGGAGTGTGCTTTCACTTTGCCAGTGTACACTACTTCCTAATGACAACTTAGCGTCGCCATTTTGCTGTGACATCCAAGCTCTTCCCGCTACGTCAGCAGTGATATTCAAAGCACGTTGCAGGCTATTTAACACGACACACCTCTTGTAGGTCCTTTTATTACGTGTGCTGTTAATCTGTACCTACAAAAAATAATTCAATATTTGTGCACTCTGAACTTACTCAAGAATCACGTAAACCAACGAATATGTTTTAGCTTAAGACGCGCTTAGACGTGGAGTTGCGGACACCAGCCCGTCTTAACCTAACCTAGCTTAAGAGACGCAAACTACAGACTTTTTATCGGCTGATAGTTTGCGGGGTCTCCAAGGGTGTTACGGCACTGCATCTGATCTTTATCCGAATACAAAATTAGAGTTCCATCCGAATTGGAAATGTAGTGATTTTATATTATACCTACAAAAATATTTTATACCTACAAAAAATAATTCTTCGCAACTAATCGCTTTTTCATACATCTCAAGTAGATGCTCTCGTAGCGTATCTTACAGAACTGTGCATTTGCCGAATTAAAAATTATCCCCATGACACTCGGCGACATGGTAGCTTTCTACCAGTGAAATAACTATCGTAAACAAGTCAGCATTTCGTGGGATCCAATTTTACAAACATTAAAAATAAAACAAACAATTTTCCAATATCATTAGAGTAAAACTACTTGCAGTGGTAGACCAAACGAAGTTCAAAATGGAACTGTAACGGATCTTTCACCTGCATGATATAAAACAAGGCGGAAGGCCCAAAGGGAGATGGCTGGATAAACGGAATCTTTTGGTAGATAAGTTTCTTTCTAGATGGAAAGAAATGGAATATGCGTATCTAACCTTTCCTTACATTGGGATAATACAATTTTACAAAGTAAATATTAATTCATTCTTATGTTTTACAGAATCTATTGGATTGTGTCGTCGGGCCACCGATCCCTGTTGCCACGATACTGATCGGTACCATATATTACACAAAGTGAATGGAATGCGGAAGGCCATCAATCACAGAGCGATATTGACGAAAGATGTGGGTATACGAATTCAAGTAGGTTGTATCTCTATCTTACGCGTATAGCAGAATTGTCTTACCCTTGCGCAAAATTCAAAGGAATTATCTCTTGCATGATTGTACATTAAGGAAAAGACCTACGTATTTCATGATATTATGGTTTTAAAAATGAAAATGCGAGTAGAGGACTTCGCGGGTTAATAATAACTGCCACATGGGTAGATCTTCAAGGATACACAACGTTTTCCGAAGACGGGTGTTCATCTCAACATGCGGAGACTCCTCCGTACCTCGTCTATATGCTGTCGTTGACTTCTTTGACTGAAGATCCTTTATCTTTCGTTGTATGATGTTTCCTTGTATGGTTTGAGGCATTTGTATGCTAGTATTATATTAACTGTGACGAAAGCCTCTCCATACCGATTGTATAAAGCCAAAACTATAAGGGAAAGCCAAACGCAGCTGAAATGTCACAAATCCCTTACATTTTGGTATTTCGACCATCGTCATCGCTGGACACTTTGTCTAGAGCCTCTGAGACGCCATTACTAGTAATATTCGTTGTCGCGAAATTTTCGTAAGCACCAATTTTGTCTGTAACTGCCATAGGTAATTGTCACGGTTCGTCAATTACTTGGTCAATTATTGTAACACTAAGTCCCTTTTCACACGCACCGGTTTTTTGGTACCCGGTGACGGGTAACCGGCGGCGAAGTGTATAGGCATGTATGTTAGCTTTCACACGTACCGGCGAACATGAACACACATTCACCGCCGGTTACCCGGCATCGGCTACTCGGCAACCGGAGCGTGTGAAAAGGGCCTAAGGCTTAACACGCATTGCGATTTTTGTTCGCGCGATTTTTTACCGCAATATGTGCAGCTTCATACAATTCCAAAAAAAGCGGAAAAAAGCGCGCGAATAGAAATCGTAGTGCGTGCAAAGCCTTACTGAGACGCTTGGTTTATGAAGAACAAGAAGATTTTCTCTTTGAGTATTCATGACCCAAAAATGGTTTGCAAAATTAAGGGCTATGGCTAACACAGAATAACAAATAATTGAGAAATGGCACAACAGCTACCAAAGCAGAAATAAAAGTTTTGGCAAGCTCTTCTTTATCAGGGGCCGCTAAGGGACCTCGATGCTCTGTGGTTGCAACAAACCCGTACCATTGCGTCTCTTGGAACAATTTATGGTAAATTTCTGTCGGTGTTTGTTCTCGGGAAAAATTAGATTGTTGTTCCGTTTACTTATCGCACAAACGGATTGCAATGGTAGCTTTTGCTTGGCTACTAATAAAGTTATATAATCTCGAATACGGCTACGATATTAAAAATATCACAAAGCTTTTGTAGCTAAGATTTTGAAGCCCTGGCAAAATCTGAATTGATAAGTCCAGTCAAGAGCAAGGTCACTTGCGTTAGCCTGAAAGTAACAGGGTAGCCTGGTAGACCAAACATACCCATGTTTGTTGTATCATCACATGAGATAAGGCATAAAGAAAATTATCGTGAGTGAGATCCATAAAATTCTTGAAAACCTTTCCATACACCGGCGCGTTGATCTTCTGATTTTCAACTCCTATTAATGCTTTTTCTTCTCTGCTGTAATAATACTCTTAGCAGACTAGTTGTTTTAAGCACCTTCACTCCATACGCCTGTAAGGCCTCTCACACACATTCGGAAGTCCTCTCTGAATCCAGATTTGGAATTCATATTATTATTTAAGGGGCTGTGTTCGAACAGTTGACAATCGACATCTGAGGTTCTAAGCCACGCCCACTGTCATTGACAGCTTAGGGGAAAACTTTAAATTGGAGCGAAAAGTATTTGAAAATTAAATTCACAAGGCCGACCACAGAGGCCCGCATCATAAACGGACTCTTCCGATAATTTTTACATAAACATTACTGCGCAAGTTCTTATTTCAAACTGGCGGCTGGCATCTGACATCATATCGTTCACTGTTATTTTGCCTATGAATGCAACCTTATTGCTACGAAAATAAAGATCGCTAAAATAGGCAATCTGGCTAGTGTCATACAAGTTCTTGCCGTGCAAATTGAATAAATATTAAAATTTTGTCTGATTCTATGCGACTGCCACAAATAAGAACACAGTAGGTGACATTTTGAACCAACTTCTTTATGATGGTTTTATACCCAGATACTCAAATTTATAGCAGAGTAGACCCATCAAATTTTGAATAAAGTTACTTTTGGGCTCCACCGCAGTTACGTAAAAAAAAAACTAACTTACTAGGCTTTGAAATGGTTAGTTGCTCTATTTAGGCAAGCTTTTCAACCTAGTAAAGGTTTATAAAACTACGTAAGAACATGGAGAAAATGTTTACTATGATTATTAGATAATATGTGTGTGCGTATTTTTGTATGGGTTATTTTAATATTATAACTCTATCACTATAAGTGTTATAATTTTATGTAGTTACCGAACACATGATTATTTTCCAAAAGTCTTTTCAATTTATATAATTTTACATATTTTTTGCTTTCTCCTGGAAAATATTGTTCGAAAAAGTTATATACTGGGTTTTTGTGTATAGCGTGCAACAGCCGTGATACTGTCTGTTCACATGTTGCATTTTTACATAGAGTTAAAAAGTAATAGACAGGGCGAAAAAAAATACGAGCAATTTTATTAACATTACATTTTATTTACAAACAATTGATAATGATAAATGATTTTATTTCAGTAAGTTGGTTTGTACAAACACTTTTACATGTCGAACATATTTTCTAAAACTAGATGAGGTCGGCGTTTCCTATCTGACTACTCTGAGAAGAAAGGCCGAAACAAACTCAGAGGTCACAGTCTCTTTTAAAGTCCAGACAAAATATTGGTTAGATCATGTGAAGACCATGTAGACTGATGTCTGAAATGGTCTTTTGAGGAAAGAACCAGCCAGATTGAGTGGACCCGTCCAGTCAGTGCACGCATTTGTCAATAACCAAGCAGCTAAACTCAGAATTTAAGGAGCTCAACGATTCGACGAACAATACCAAAAAAAGGACATCCGGGTAGGCCGCATAAACTACTCAAACTGCCAGACCATGATTAAAAACTAAGATAAATTTAAATTAAAACAAAAAAAAAAACAAAAAAGAATGATCCAGATAGTCTTCACATTCACAATAATTAAAATAAAATAATATAATACTTTAAAAAGTAAATATTCTTGTCATTGCAAGAAAACCAAAAAAAAATATTAAAAAATATAATAACAAAATTCACGGTGCAAAATATAATAAAAAAACAAAATTAATTGGAGCAGCTCAATACGTACCTACTTGCAGGCGTGGTCCCAGGGGGTTATTTATCATTCGGGCTGTCGAGAACCACGACTCAGATTGTTTGGAACATGGCCGGACCCAAAAACATCAAGACATAAAAACACGAACGTGCCAGAATACTACTTACGTGGTAGGTGTAAAACGACTTTTTTTACTAAAAAATATAATCGACTTCCAAATAAAAACACTTTAAAGTGAAAAATAACTTCAAAGTAAAAAATTACTTCACTTTCGGAAGGCGGTGTAAAAAAACGAAGAAACGAAAACCGGAACACTGACTTCCGAAATTGAAGTAATTTGTAATAATTTTTTTTGATGTTGGGGTTGTATTTTTTGTAAAATGTTTTTATTTTTAACTTTTAGTTGTGGTACCTACCTAGTGGGCATGTTCTATAGTGATGCACAATAAACATAAATGCGGTTGCAGCAATCCTGAGAGATTTGCCGTCATTTATTGAAGAGTTATGTTTTATATAGCTCCGAAGTTCTTCATCAGATCTTTACCAAGTTTAAATGGGACCATATCGGAATAAACTTCTTTGGCGAACCCACGGACCTGATATTTTGGAAAAGTCTTATTCCTCATCTCTGGTTTGCATTTATTAACTGGCTTGACTGGAGATTCGCAAAGGCAACCGTACTCGGAGTAGAAAGTATTTCAGTAAGGGCTGGTACGGACTTAGCCATGATTATTTCTTAAGAAATATGTAACAATGTATATGAAAGTTATATAAACGAAACAATAATAATGTCAGGTTCAAGCGATACTTATATAATAATAACTTACTCGTTAAAACCAATCTCCGATGCTTCACCTGCTTCTGAATTGGCCAAACGTCTTCTTATACTGTTAAGATAAATCATTCATTCATATGTCTGTTCCATGGACCCGGACGGTACTCTTACTATGGGTAATCTATCTAAATCTATACTCATATATATTTTATATGATAGGATGGACTGGATTGGATGCATTGGATGTACTGACCAGATTACAAACATTCTTGGACTATTAAAAAACCGGCCAAGTGCGAGTCGGACTCGCGCACGAAGGGTTCCATACCATTATCGACAAGAAACGGCAAAAAAATCACGTTGTATGGGAGCCCTACCTAAATATTTATTTATTCTGTTTTGAGTATTTGTTGTTAAAGCGGCTACAGAAATATATACAGCCTGGTGACAGACAGACAGACGGACAGTGGAGTCTTAGTAAAAGGGTCCCTTTGGCTACGGAACCCTAAAAACGAAAGCGTTGGGCTAAAAAAGCTAGCTACCAATATAACAATTATTTAAAAAATGTGTAGGTACTTACATTACCTCTTCCATATTTTTTTGTCTGTTAGAATACAAAAGCTTTTTTGCTGATTTGAGACATTTTTGTTTGTTCCCATTTGGCACGGAATTATAATATCATTTACACGGCTTAGTTTTGTACTTTACAACTTATACCTACTAACAAAATAAAATATAAACACGACTTACTAACTTAAAAAAAAAAACGAAAATAAATAAGTAAACGAAATATGGGAATCTGATATTATCTAAAACTATATTTTCTCGAATTAATCACGCCTCAACGTCAACGGGACGAACATTCCATGTTCTGTGTTTTTTCCTTCTATTGTTTTTACATCAACGAAGAAGGTTGAAATCGTATTCGACCTCCCACCCTATTTTAAATATTTTTAATTCAAATTGAGATAACATAAGTTGTATTTTCAAAGAGGTTTAAATACTTTTTAGTTATGGACTTAGTAAGTAAACTAACCGACGTGAGTTGTTTATAATACAACAAAAATATAGATGCCAGTGACAGCGGTAGTGCCAGAAAATAAAAATAATACAAACTTTGACAATATTACTTGTGATTTCGTTAGTTCCAATTAAAGCCACCAGGCTACATGATCTGGCTGCATTATACCTGATATTTTTTTGACAGATTGAATTGACGAGAAATAAATTAAATATTATTTTTGCTTTTTGCGGAAAAAAGCGACATACGTCCACCTAGCAACGCCGCAAAGCGGTCACTGTCGAATTGCACTGGATGGAAAGAGAAGCACGATGGAATTTGTATAGATTTTTTTATAAAACATAATAATATGAATTACTTAAAAATAATAAATGAAACTTCAAAATCTACGACAATGAAGTTTTGCGTCCTGTTATGATACGTTATTGTTGTTAATTGTACAAACGTACGCTGGTCAGTATTACCGGAAAAATCTTTTGAAGATCACGGTAAGAGGTTACTTTGCCATTCAATTGTATCGAGGTTTTTGTGCGTAAACGTGTTTCGGCCACAACAAAGTTTTCGGAAATATGATCAAGATTAACATATCTTTTTTCCGCTGCCACATCTTCAATGGATTTGGCTAAAAAATGTTTAAAAGAAAGCCTATTTTGAGTATTCAGCCCCTTAAGAAAGCCCGGCAATGCATACAATTTCATTATGCCCCACATACATTCTGTTTTTTTTCAGATTATCATTTACTCATTCAGATAATGAATTCCGACTCTTTATTCAGAGAGAAAATCAGACTGTGTGAGTCCAGCATTAGATATGCCAACACTTAGGTATGTTACCATAATCACTGTGTATTTAAAATATGGCTTAATATTGGGACGGAAACAACTTCTAACTCATAAGAAGCTGCTATTGGTCATTTTTTCGAAACATAATTTATATACGAATATTTGATATTTTTAATCAGTCATACCAACGTTAAGTTTCGACCTTGGTCATCCTTTTCAATTAAAACCCTGCCTACCCTAGTCTACCCATAACTTTTAATAAACATACTGGTTACGCTTCCTAATTTATATTTCGTATTTTATTACATCATCATAGGGCGATTGAGAGGCATTGGTTTAATAGTTTCAATTTATTAAATAAGTGTCACATATCGTTGGTTTGGTGATATTCCGCGCGTTGGCGCTACGGTCATTACGCCGTCGCCACGACCACCGGCGGTCGTCGAGAGTCTCTTGCCATCAACGGCTGGGGTGCGCGCACTTCCATCATCACGCATCATCTCGCCCAAACGTCTTAATTGAACCTACATGAAAAGTGTTATCTGTATTACCTAGACCTACTGTGTTGTGTACCGCTGGCCGGCATAGTGTACCTAGTCTGTACTTCCCAAACGTGACATCCATCTGCATGGGAATCGCTATTTCAAAGGTATGTGGCATAATTAGTAAATTGAACTTTATCCATTGCCTTTCATCTCATCTGCGTACTTTTCTGCTTCAAATTAGCACTGCTGAATCAGCAATTATAGCCTAGATTACTCTAATAATTTAGGTTCAAGCGCGTGTGATTTTACTAGTAATCTTCTAGAGGTTATACGCACCACATACAAAATAACATGAAAAACAAGTTTCGAGAATTTTAGCAAACCGTATTTCCAGAAGTTCGCAACTAGCGTCGAATATAATATGGATGGCAACTTTAAAAATGTAAGTTTGTTTGTGTTACTGTGATTGCTTTACTTGCTTCGGCTGTTGCTGTAAAACGAAACTTTCCAACATTGTTATTGTTGCGTACGAAACTGTGCACTTGTAACTGGCTCGAGGTTTCCCGAACTTGCCATGTTTCCTGCTTAATCATAAATTAATTTTCATGGAAATATTTTTTGCTTGCTTCTGCTAGAAGGATTTGCTCGCTTGAATGTTGGACATTATTCCAATGTACTCTCGGGATAAAAGTACCCTTTACTAACTTCAGCAAGTGGTTTCGCCCGCGTGAAAAGTATCTCAAGGGAACATTATCATCATTTCAGCCGAAAAACGTCCACCGCTTGACATAGGCCTCCCCCAGGCGTCGCCATATTGACCGATCCCGAGCGTCTCGCATTCAGCGCCTTCCCGCAACCTTAAACAGGTCATTGGTCCACCTAGTGGGAAGCCTTCCAACGTAACGTCTTCCGGTTCGCAGTCGCCATTCCAGAAATTTTCGGCTCCATTGGCCATCCGTTCTGCTAGCAATGTGCCCTGCTCACTGCCACTTAAGTTTGGCAATTCTTTGGGCTATGTCGGTAACTTTGGTTCTCCTGTGGATATCATCATTTCTGACATGATCACGCAAGGAAATGCCCTCTACTCCATCCAAGGGACATAATCCCAGGATAAAAAATATGATTGTTATGTCCAAACATTTAGAAATCCAAGACATGGTCTACTCGTGTGCTGTTCAGAGGTTACCTCTTGACTGCCGGAAACGCTGGTCCAGGTGAGACACAATGGCTTTTTAATTGATTTGGGTAATTATGCCATTCATCCGTTTAAGACGTGAAAAGGTAAGAAACAGACAGACAGAGTTTACTTTTGAATTTTCAAAATAAAATGTGTTTGTAAAGTATGAAATATAGATTGGACAACTAACCTAACTAGCCTGTTTTTAACCGTCGATGGAAAAAGAGGGGTGTTATAAATTTGACGTGTTTTTTTATTTGTGCATGACAGAAACACAAAAACAAAAATGTTGCATCATAGCTCCTAAACGGATGAACCGATTTTGATTAGTTATTTTTTTAATAAAAAGAACTAATCAAAATCGGTTCCTTCGTTGGAAAGTGACATAATTAGAAGTTTCTTTGGTAGTTTGATGAAAATCGGGTCTGCCGTAATAGGTTCGTGCGCAAAATATAGTGTCGGGCGTTTTTAAATTTTACTTGTGTTCTACTGCAGAGCAAATTTAGGCTTCACTTTCTTATTTCCTGGAAACAAAATTGAAAAATAATGATTTATGTTTAAACCATGTCAAATTATGTATTTTCAGATGGTTATTAAAACATTTTTTTTTGCAGTAGAACCTGAAATTGAAAAATAAAATGAAAATATTAAAATGAGTTGATTTGATGAGTTGATGGCACCATTCGGTTTCAGAGCATAAAGGCACAAGAAAGTACCGAAACACAACCTCAAGAATTTTAATTAAAGCCCAAGAATTTCCTGTTTTCATTCAAAACGAATCCTTCAAAGGCTTTCCCAAAAACATGTGTTAATCAAAAGACACAAAACGTACCCATCAAAATCCGAGTCCCTTCAAGATAGTGAGTCTCCAAACTTATCTGTTTCACCACAACTCACAAACATACATATGTATCGCTCGCCTTAATCCTTCTGGAGGCAAACAGAGCATGAGACAAGCACTTCAACCGACGGAGCTAAAGTTTAGCCAACGTACTGTAAGTACCTACTTACTGCGTGTTGGTAAACTTCCCCGTTTCATCTTCGCACGCAACTTGTAATATTCCCTCTGGGTGAAATTATTTGGCTGGAAGTGTAACAGTTTTTAAATTGTTGGTTGTAAATAAGCACGAATCAGTATTTTCTAACAAAAAAAAACATGATAACCTACTTAAAGTAATACCATTAAAAATCCGAGCCCTTTCAAGATAGTGAGTCTCCAAAAACTTTTAATATTCACTCTGAGTGAAATTATTTGGCTGGAAGTGTAACAGTTTTTGAGTAGTTTGTTTTAAATAAGCACTAATCAGTATTTTTTACAAAAAAAAACTTGATAAGCTACCAAAAGTTATACGTACAAATTTATGAACATTTTCTGACAGACCGGTTAGTCTATTCAGTTAAAATGTCTTCGTGAAAACTTAGGTGAAGTCAGGGCGAAGTCATTACTCCTGAAACCATAACTTGATAAGAGCGTTAAATACATAGAATAAATAACCCACTTTCACGGAAAACTGCAGGTTATTAAACCCGTTAGCTCGTTAACCTGTTATAAAAGAACGGAGGTAAGCTTTCATCAAAATAACAAGAAATAAGTAAATGTCTTCAATAAGTGTGCAAAAGCAACTATACGTATTCTGTACCAAAATAAAACACGGAGACACATTAAAAACAAACATCTCTTAATCTACACCTTTAAGGTTACACAATGTGTGATATTTACATCGGTAATGCTTCGTACACATTACGTATCTCGCGGAAACAGCCGAGGACACACGAGTGGTTTCGAATCCCAAGGGAAAGCATTAGGGCGTAGATACCCATCAGAGACCGAGGATCATTGCGGTGTAGCGTTATATCCATTATTTTTTTAGACAATCCCACCGCTCTATTCCCAAACCGCTGCAACTCCTGAAAGTCAGAATCAACAGAAAAGCGCCGAGGAAATGAAGCTCGACGAAGTCCCGAAGAATGAATTTAAATGTCTTGGATCCCGCAATGAAATTAATCAGAAAAGGAGGAGTAGGAAAAAAACATAATTTCCACTTTCCTCCATATCAAAAGGAGACAGAACAAACAAGGCCATTAGGCACACATAGTCATTTACAACTGGGTTAAGTCCAGTTGCCTAGCATCACGGATAAAAATTAACACTGCTTTTAGTTATCTCCATATATTTCTTCTTAGCGTGTTGATGGAAATGTCAAAACAAAATAAATGAATGTGTGTTCTTAGAGTAGTTCCTCTGGTTCCGTCTGTCTAGAGACTTCCATGTTAGCAAAGACTATTCATGTTACGGATAAAAAAAATCAAAATCAATTTATTTTTATTTTACATAGGCCTACATGGGCACTTATAAAACGTCGACAAAAGGTGCACGGTTCGGGTTGGTCGTTTCCTATGGAGAAGAACCGGCAAGAAACTCCATGGTTACTCTTTTAAAAATGGTTTGGAATTACAATATTTCCATGTTACAGCATTAGTACTATGGGGGGACAACGTAGGCCCGACAATAAATCGTAAAGGAACTAAAAAAAAAACAAAAGTTTATATAATTTATAACAAAGTTAACAAATGTTAAGTAACATCTAGAAGGCCTACAATGTTTACAAATTCACAAAATAATCGGTAAAAGAATCTATACAAAGTTAAAAAATAAATAAAAAATATAACTAACAAGACTAAATTTAACATGTGGCACAAATGTTGTTATCAGTGCTGTAACTATTCTTTGCAAAGGGCTATAAAGATGATTGCAAACTATTGTAAAAAGTCCAATTAAAAGAAGAAAAACAAAAAAAAATGAGATTGAGAATAGTTAGAGACATCCACATATTTGTGCCGTTTATGAGTTACCAGGGAAGCCGCATGCGCAAAAGGAGCTAAAGCCAATTTTTTTATCTTCAACGTAGTCCTTGATTTTATAATATGCTTTTTTAATAATGACACGTTTGATGTGATTTTTGAACTTTCCATCGGTCAGTTATATAACTGACTTTGGCAACTTGTTATAAAAGCGTATACTGTTTATAAGAAAAGACTTGCTAGTTTTAGTTAATCTGAATTTGGGTATTACAAGTTCGTGCTTACTGCGTGTATTTAAATTATGTAAGTCGCTTCTAGTTTTGAAAAGCCCTCGATTTTTGCGGGCATACAAAATACATTCCAAAATATAAAGTGAAGGTAGAGTCAGTATATCGATCTCTTTAAATTTATCTCTGAGGGACTCGCGAGGACCCATTTTATAGATCGCGCGGATTGCCCTCTTTGTAATATGAAAACTGAGTCAACATCTGCTGCTGATCCCCACAGCAGAATGCCATAAGACATAATACTGTGGAAATAAGCATAGTATACTAACCTAGCTGTGGCTACATCGGTCAACTGCCTTATTTTCCGTACTGCATATGCAGCTGAACTTAACCTTCCCGAAAGAGTTCTAATGTGCGCGCCCCACTGCAAACCATAACATAATGATAACATTATCATGATAACCATGAGAGACCAAACCCACTTTAATACGGTGTAACGTTGACCTTATGTTTAATACATGTGTTAACATAATATGCTTGTATATAATATTGTCAGCCTCTGTGCTATGAAGATAAAAGCAGCAAAAGCCCAATAATTTAATTTGGAGTAACAAAAGTGCTGTTATTTTGAACTCACCCAGTGATCTTGTTCCTAAAACAATAATTTGAAACTGGAACATGCAAGATCTACCCACACAATTGCATTTTATGTAAACAGGCTAACTTTTAATTTAATGGAAACTTTTCAGAGGTTCAACGTACATGGCTATGATCAACACTAAAATATGAAATAAAAACAGCTTACTTACATTTTTAGGGTTCCGTACCCAAAAGGTAAAAACGGAACCCTATTGCTAAGACTCCGCGGTCCGTCTATCTGTCTGTCTGTCCGTCTGTCAACAGGCTGTATCTTGTGAACCGAGATAGCTAGACAGTTCAAATTTTCACAGATGATATATTCCTGTTGCCGCTATAACAACAAATACAAACGATAGAATTAAATAAATATTTAAGTGGGGCCTGTACATCAAACGTAATTTTATTGCCGTTTTTTGCGATAATGGTACGGAACCCGTCGTGCGCGAGTCCGACTCGCACTTGGCCGGTTTTTATAGATTAGCATCCCATATTCGTATTTTGTTATAGTACTGGAAGACGCAGCGTTGGAAAGTGGACCTATGACTTGGTTAAGGCTGCAGTAATCCTCTGGATGCAAGGCACACAGAACTTGTCGATGGGATAGGCCTTTGTTCATTAGTTGGCTTGCGCGAAATGATGATGATAATTTTAGTTTCAATTTCTGTGATAAGTTGGAAGCTTTTAATAAGTAGAAGGAAGAAGGTCAATACTTAGAAGCTAACCTAATACTAATTAAGCCAATAACATGCTGAAACGTTATTTTTTTTTTTGCATACCTCAACAAAATAGCAACAGTTCAGTATTGATGTTGGTTTTCCCTAAAAGTTTTCCAAGGAATTAAAAGTCACCCTTTATGTGTAACCTCACTATCAATTCAGTTCAGCCAGTGATAGACCTTGAAGTCCGTTATTCACTTTATCGAAGATGCAATTCTCAGTAAGCAGGATTTGTTGTCAGAATTGCGAAATACCTATTTCAAGGAAATCATGTAAATACATAAAGTGGTAGTCGATGGTTTGAAACTCGAAGCTTAGCTTCTGGTGAATAATCTACTCCTGTATTCTAACACCAAAGGGTCTATTGAAAGGGGAACCGACAACTCTATGGGGGTTTGAAGTGGACTTTCTAAAAGTGTAATGGACTGATGTAGTAGAAGAGGGGTTGATTAATTACTGAATAATAAATTATGTAGGTTAGTAGCAAAGTTATCTCATGCTTTTAATTATCTACGCTTTTTTGTCGTATAAAAAAATTATTTCATATTTTTATCTTTGTAACAAAAGCTTTTTAGAACAATATTTTGGTCATGATGAACTTGTTAGAGTGGGGTGAGACAATTTTATTCAGTATATTGCAAGATACTTGATTTTAAATTTTATTTAGTAGTAGGATTATGGCATTTGGCGATAGTGTAGCTTTCTATTAGAAAAAAAAAAACTTAATCGGATCAGTACTTTCTACAAACAAACAATTTAATCAAATCTCTTTCCATACCAGTGTTAGAAGGCTTTGATAACCACTATATCAATACATTTTTGGTTTTTGACTAACCTTTTTGAAGAAAATATTTGCTGGCGGCTTATGAACTTAAGAATGTTGCATGTAAAGTATTTCTGGGTAGAAATCGATCATTCCTACTATCTCCAAGAAGACAATTGAACACCACCTACCTCGTCTCAACTGTCGTGTCAGAAGAAGACCTGCACTCTACGGCACTTCATATATGCTAAAACGTTTAGCTTGAGACACTATCACAACAAGAGAGAAAGAAACGTTGAGGGCAAGTTTAATGTTGATTTACCAACTACCCTCAATTCAATAATAAGAATCGAAAAAAAACAGGTATGTCAAATTTCCTTCGGTATTTTCAAAGATATGAGATATTCAGTCATTAGGAATCAGACTCCAGCCGTGCACTTATTCCTGTCTGGCCTCCCCTCAACCCTAATAACGGTGAACTTCCAATCCAACCCCAAGAAACTGCAGTTCAAGAGAAACTTTCATAATGTCACTAAAAACCTTATTTAGAGTCCAAGTCACCATTTTAATTTCAATTTCCAAGCATGAAAACTTTAGTTGGAAAAATAAAAAAGTTTGCAATTGCTAAATATGAAGCTTTTGCTTCTTGGTACGATTTTTATTTTTAGATGCAGCTGAGCGGTTTCTACTGTAAAATGCTGATTCTTACTGAAACCTGGCTTCAGAATATACAGTAGTTTCTATGATGATTTCAGAAAACAAAAACACTGCGTGTTCTGGCAAAATAGCATAACATTGTATTCTCTGGTAAGAATACACACTTTTTTTTTCGGCGGTAGGTGTAGAAAAAGATAGGACGCGAATTTTTAGACAGTTTTTTTATAATTAAATTAAAAATATAATTAAGTATTATTTAAGATTTTTGGTCTCGGAAATAGTCTAACAGTTCACTAAAACAGCGGTACTTGTATTGGTAAACAGTACATTTAACCAAACGGTCAAAACTAAGAGCTCTTACACACGAGCGGCGACGCGCGTCGACGGTTGCCGCCGACGCGCGTCGACGGCTGCAGTTACCTCTGCCGTTGGGAACTGGAGGCACAAATACAGTGTGCAGGTCCGGCAAAGGACACCGTCGCTAAAGTCCGAGAGGAGTTCCGGACCTTCCGGGAGCTGATGTTCCGTGTACTGGGTCTTCTCCGGAAGCAGATCACCGAATGCTCCAGAGTAGTCGACGGACTGGAGACACACACACGTCGCAAGGCTCTGATCTTCACAGGATTTGCTGAAACTGTCAGTGAGGATTGCACCGCTCTAGTGTTGGACACAATAAAAAACAAGCTGGCTCTGCCCAACATCACTGGATCTTCGATTAAGGTTTGCCATAGACTGGGGGCAGCAAGCTAGGGACCCACACGTAGCCAGCCGATACGGATAAGATTTTCAAATATTGACCATAAATCTGCAGTCTGGAAGGCGAAGTCTGGCTTGAAGGGCTCCTTCAAGCCAGACTTCGCCGGTTACCGTCAAAGAGTTCTTGACCAGGACCAGGCAGGCAGTGTTTAGCAAGGCGCGTTTACACTTTGGGATGTCGGCATGCTGGACACAGGACGGGATAATTGTCATCTGAGCCCCGGATGGCGCACGATTGAAGATTGGTTCTTTGGATGAACTCAATCCTTTGCTGACCAAGTACCCTGGGAAGACTGCTGTGGAATCATCTGGGGCAACGGGAAGCAACAGTGGAGTACGTAGAAGCTGATTATCACTATTACTGAACTTTGTTTTTATGTAATTGTAGTACTTGGATCATGGGTATTTATTTCGCATCTTTTGTAGTAGACGTTTAACCAATCGATTTATATGTATTTGCTTACAAATTATTATATTATGGTCGTTTTTAATCCCTTGTTTGTGGCAGTAATATAACTTTTATGTTTCGTCTTACCTTTCTTCTATCTATGTAAATAATACCTATTCACTGTCACCTAAGTAATACAAGTTTTGTTTGTCATTGTGTCAAAATGCATGAAATTATTTTTTACGTATACCCTGCTTTTAGTTTCTGAGTACCCTGCAACTGTAAATGTTTAGTATTGAATTGACGTCTCATAATACTCTGTTTCACGTTTTTGTTGTGTGTGTTTGCGTTCCGTTATTGCTCATGTATTTTGATATTGTTTCGTTTCGTCCTTAATTTGCTTTTAATGTTATCGTGTTTGTGTGTAACTATATTATTGTTTTAAATTATTTTTGTTTTGTACTGGTTCTGCTGGTGGGTGGTGCAAATATAGTGGTGTTGACCCGTAAAATTTTAATAAATAGCCATAGTTTATTTTAGTTTTATAAATATTTTAAGTATATTATTTTTAATCTTATTTTATGTTATCTGATGATGAATCTTTTCACTCTGCCGTTGAATCTCTTGACTCTCCCTCTACTGCAAGTTTTGGCTCAGCGACTGACACTCTTGGTGACTTTGTGCGTCAGAGCTTTAACATACACAACCGTAATTTATTTTATGTATGTCATATAAATGCTCAGAGTGTGGCAAGTCATTATAGTGATCTCTTTGAAACCTTTTCTGACGCCAATGTCCACGCCGTTCTGATTTCTGAGAGTTGGCTTAAGCCCCATCTTCTTTCTACGACCTACCCTCTTCCCGGTTTCATTCTTATTCGTAACGATAGGATTGGTAAGGGAGGAGGCGGTGTTGCTATTTATCTTCGTAGCGATTTTCCTTACAAAATCATTGCCTCGTCTCCTTCACTTTATAGTGCTTCTGCTGAGTACCTTTTTCTGGAGATCTACATAAAAGGTGTTAAGACCCTACTTGGTGTGGTGTACTGTCCGCCCGCCGTTGACTACTTTCTCAACCTAGAACTGGCGCTAGAATCTGTCGGGTCAGAGTATGCACACTACGTCATCATGGGCGATTTCAACACAGACCTTACCCATCAAACTCCTCGTTCCCGTAAACTCCTCCACATCATCGAGTCCGTTAGTCTCCATGTTCTTCCTTTGCAACCCACGCATTTCAATATCTCAGGAGACGACACGTGGCTCGACTTAATCCTAACGTCCACACCCTCCATTGTTTCCTCTCATGGTCAGTGTCCTGCACCTGGCTTTTCCCATCATGACCTCATTTTCCTCTTATATGTCCTTAAACCACCTAAACTTCCCCCTAAAGTTCTGGACATGCGTTGTTTTGCACGACTGGATGTCGAGAAGCTGCGTCGGGATGCATCGGAAGTCGATTGGGGACACCTTGCTGCGGCTGTGGCTGTAGATGACAAACTGCAAATCTTCAATCAGACGGTCCTTGCTCTCTACGACAAACACGCTCCTGTCAAGAGGGTTAAACTCAGGCGTCCACCCGCTGCTTGGATGACGACAGGGGTCCGTATGGCGATGAGGCGCAGGGATCGGGTCTTTCGGAAATTTAAAAAATATCGCAGTGAGGAAAATAGGCACCAGTTCAAAGCTGCAAGGAATCGGTGTAATCAGGTGATACGCAACGCCAAACGCCGCTATATTCTTGAAAACATTTCTACTTCTTCTCCTGCCGATATCTGGAAGTTCCTCGGAACCCTCGGGATCGGTAGGCCTCGTCATGTGGATTTTTCCAAGACAATTGGCCTGGATGAAATCAACTGTCACTTCACAACCACTGGCATCCCAAATGTTGTCTCAGACGGTCGATTCCATTTCCAGGCTACACTCCTATCATAGAACCATTCCGATTTTCTCCAGCTACTGAGGATGAAATCAAAAAGATGATCCTTTCCATTAAATCCAAGGCCAAGGTCATGACGACATCAGTCGTTATATGGTCACCTTGATCCTTGACTTTCTTCTTCCTGCGATTACCCATATAATAAACTTTTCCCTAGATTTCGGACAGTTTCCATCCCTGTGGCGCATGGCCTATGTCCATCCACTTCCAAAAATTTCAAATCCCTCTCTACCTAATCATTTTCGACCAATATCCATTCTCCCTTTCCTGTCAAAAGTGCTGGAGGCCTGCGTTCACAAGCAGTTTTTGGGGTTCGTTTACCGTAACAACCTTGTCAGCAGCACAGTACTGCATCCGCTCTTCTCAAAGTGACTGGTGTCATTAGAGAGGCGATGGAGGATACCAAGGTTACCGTTTTGGTACTCATTGATTTCTCCAATGCATTTAACGCTGTCAGTCACGATATTCTTTTATCCATCCTTTCACATCTTACGGTTTCTTCCGAGGCGCTGGAATGGTTCTCTTCTTATCTTCGAGGACGTCAGCAGTCAGTTCGCGTTGACGAGAGCTCGTCGAGTTGGCTTGATCTGGATGCTGGTGTCCCACAAGGCGGTATTCTTTCTCCTTTATTATTTTCTATCTTCATTAATTTTATAACCAAGTGTTTTCGGTGTTCGTATCATCTTTATGCCGATGATCTTCAGCTGTATACGGCTGCGCGGGTGGAGGGTTTGTCGGACGCTATAGAAGAAGTAAACCGAGACTTGGACGCCATTAAAATCTGGTCTGATAGATTTGGAGTGTCTGTAAACCCCTCTAAGTGTCAGGCCATTGTAATAGGAAGCTCACGTATGATGGGTAGAGTGACGGTTAGCTCTCTTCCTCCTCTTATTTTCGATGTTACCGTTATTCCCATTAGCCCTAGCGTAAAAGATCTCGGTTTGCATCTTGATTCGACACTTGGCTGGCATAGCCAGGTTGGTTAGTGTCAGTCAAAGAGTCAACGGCACTTTGCGATACCTGTATCGTCTGAGGAACTTTTTGCCCGCAAAGACAAAGACTATGCTTGTGCAGACTTTAATTTTTCCTATAATCGACTATGGTGACGTGTGTTATTTTGACTTGAGCGCGGTTCTGTTGAATAAGCTTGATAGGCTCCTCAACCAGTGTATTCGGTTCATATTTAATTTGAGGAAATATGACCATGTTTCGAGCTACAGGTCTGAGCTCAAATGGATGTCCATTCGCCAGAGAAGAAGTTTGCGCGCTCTAACTACGCTTTTTTCCTTACTCAACTCTCCCACCCCACCTTCTTACCTTATGTCTCATTTTCAATATTTAAGTTCTTCACACGCTAGGAATCTGCTTTCCTCCAATAATCTTCTCCTACTTTGTCCTTCTCATACTACTGATTTTGTTCACTCTTCCTTTCATATTCAGTCTATTCTTCACTGGAACGCGCTTCCTCTCGAAATCAGGACGGCCACCAGTCAATATGCTTTCAAGCGGAAATTGCGGTTTTATATTCAACGGGGAGAGGGGACATCTCGATAACTTCAATTCATTACTTTATTAATATATTTTTCAACACACTTGCTCATAAAGTGCCTTTAATTTCACCGCAATTAGGCACATAATGACAACTGTTATCAAACTGTGACTTTTTCATTACTATTATTCACAAGTGAGATAAAGAGTTTTTTTATTTTTATTTATTGGTTGAGTTGCTTTGTTCTTAAAAAAGTTTCGATACAAAAAAGATCGTGCTCAATAGTACAAATGCAACTCATTTCATGCAACTTCGTATTTAAATAGATAATTTCAACTTGTACGTGTTTAATAAATAAAACTTTCACTTAAATATAACTTTTGATTTTGTCTGTAATAAAGAAAACTTGAAATTCCCCATTTTGTACGTGGCTAAAACGCAATCCGCGAAAAGCCAAAAAAAGATAACTCATTATTTTTAGTTTTAGTCTATGGCCGATCGCCATTGTTAGATGCGCGCGCATAGGAAAACTGATTAATTTTGCCCGCCATTGCGAAAAAAAATTCACAACTCGTTTTCACTGTTGGAAATGATTTTTTAGTATTATTTTCTTCACAAGTGTGTTGAAAAACGTCGTATGATACACGTGTGTATTGATGATTACCGTCCTCGGCTCTCTTAAGACCCTCACCTAACGGCTCGGGTCTCAATGGCGCCTCAGCGGTAATCACCAACTTTACACACTTGTACCATAATGTACTAATATATATATGTATTTATTTAGGTATGTATTATATAAAATATATATGTATGTGTATTTTAAACAACGTATTATTAGTATTGTTTTTTTTCTTTATGCTTGTCACTTTTTAAATAATACACCTGCCATGTTATCTCTTCACCACCCTTGGTTGACTGGTAGAGAATGCCTAAGGCATTAAGTCCGCCATTGTACCTTTGTGCATTAAGTTTTAAATAAATAAATAAATAAATACACAAGCTACATTCGCTTGTGAATTCAACGTTATTTGCATATTTAGTACAAATACAGCGTTGCAATTCCCAATTCAAGTAATTTAGACATTATTTCACGAGGAATGTGCATCAGTTAGTTTGCATAACAGTCCTATAGTATTTCTTTACAACTTAGTGAAACTACAATGTGGACTAATAAACATCTAAGTGTATACAAACTGATAACAATAATTATGTAGTTAACTACATAATAATGTATTACGACTAATAAAACTCATTGGGCATCAAAAACTTCGTCCACATCCCTGTCAATGAGAAAAGTCCCCGGAACATTGGCAGCATAGACACGTTGAATGGCAATGTTTGGTCGATAAAAAGGTCAGCCCTTTAGTCACGTGAGGATTCGATTATTGCCCGAAAAACTCGATGAGCACTTTGATCCCATAGGTTTTAGTGACAAATAAATTATAGAAAAACTGAATTTTGTCCACCCCGGCTAACCAAAACAGAACATTACCATTACACAAGTACTTATAGAAAAGCGTATACCTAAAACAGATATTTAGTCAAAGATAATATTTCTTACATATAACCGCATGCGGGCACCTAACGCTACCTATACTTAAATTTAAAGGAAAATGTTGGGCTACTTTGAGCAAGATTGTACCTACATCGCTTTTAAAACCTGAGGGTACCATTGATATCTTTAATTTTAATATAATGCAGGATCGTTTGTATACCTTTTTACCTGTCTGAATTTTATCTTTTGGTGCGGGTGATTTCCTTTTTCTCTTTGATATTTCCTTTTTCTTTTTTAGGTTTTATTTTGTATTTCTACAACAGTTTCCGTCATCTTTACTTGTTTGTTCGTCATTTATTTTACTGGCTGTAAGAAATGGCGGATGGGGTTTATTTGCATGAGGCTCGAGACAATTTATTTGACATTCTATCAATGAATGCGTCTGGAAAAATGACAAAAATGGATGGGAATGCCAAGCGCTATCAAAATGTCACATGATCGATATTATTGAGTTTTGGCATTTCGACCATGTAGCGTTACGTTTAGCTCAGAGGAAGCTAAACGTAAGCCACGTTAATAAAAATAAATAAGTTATTAAAAATAAACTTAGAAAAAGGATATATGGTATAAAATCTAGGGTCCGGCTTCAAACGTCGTTGGTTGCTTGTGTCGTCAGCTAGACAGGCAGCAGGACGGACAAGATCTCTTCTGTTCTCCCAGGGCGGCGTGGCACGTGCGCGTGCAGGGCGTGTTGGTGCGCACCGCAAGATATGCACCCTCTGGTTCAGCGTGCGCACCCTGCGCGTACTGCTGGCGAACGAGCGCGGCCTCAGCGAGGTTACCGCCGCGCCACTGATGTCTTGTCTGCCGCAGTAATACATCACGTGCGGTAGGTAGCCAGCAAGGAGAGTCGGGGATATGACTGTAGCGTTACACGCCGTAGATACGCAGGTAGATGGTAGGCCGGAAGGCAGGCAAATTATACACAGTAAATCATTCAATATATATATAATGCACTCAAAGATTGATAACATTCACAGCCGTATAAGTTATAGTTTTAAAGAGTCTTCAGATACAATAGTACACTTGGTAGAATTAAGAATTCAACCGTCTTTCGGCGTTCAGCCCAGAACCGAAACTAAAAATTGACGCCCGTTTTTCTTCGTTCTGTGTTCTATCTACATTTCAAATTCAAATTTCAATTAAGAAATAAAGACCAGAACGAATAAAAACGGTTCACAAATGGGTCAGCTACGCTACCCTTATAATAGTGTAAACCTAGCTTAAAGGAGGTTTAGTCCATGGTACCTATGTTACGGTCTATGGTTTTAAGAAGAATAAAATAGACAGACAGATGTCATGTCAGATGAAAATGTCACAATAGAAAAATATTGCAAGAATTACAAATTATCAATATAATTTAAGTTTCAGATATTAAAACAATCAGAGATAACTAAAAATATGCTTTTCAGGTACAAACAGTATGAAAGAAAACATAAAAATGAATTACAAAAGTTGATAAAATATCAAAATATATGAAGGTATGGTTTGTATAGTGTTATGAATTGTAAATAGAGTAAAAAAATGTGGATCTGTAAATCAGAACACCACAACCATTGCCATCGTTCAGAATGATACACATCCAGAACCAGTTACTGACGACATTACTACACGAGGGCGGTCACGCACAACATCCGAACTCCATCCATAATAATCTGTCTTAATTCAGAACATTTTGAACTCGGAACTCAAATCACGGACACGGATCACGGACATGGATCACGGACACGGATCACGGACACGGATCACGGACACGAATCACGGACACGAATCACGGACACGGACGTGTAGTGCGTAACCGCCCTAAGAGCTAACGTACGTATTTTTTTGATTATTTAGAATTAGCTTAGCTAATATACTTTGTAATCTGCACACAAGTATGAGAAATCACCTTAGCTATACGAGTTAGAGACCGAGCAATGGTGGTATAACCACACACCCACCCGGGCAACCTGGTGGAAGAGGCTACAGCGGCCTTGGGATCTAAATAATCTCTAAAATGTCTGGCGCAGAAGGCAAGGGGAAACCACTGCGGCTACATTCCCAAGAAAGTCACATGAGAATACAAAGAAATGAGACACGATCGCCCTGCGAACCGATTAGCGACCGGCGCTGCGCTGCGTCCGGGGCGCGCAGTGTGAAGTTGGCTACCGGCCATGGTGGGGTAGGAGACCAGGCCCCTCACGGAAACCGTGCTACTGGAAACTCAATCAAGCTACGACATATCCAGACGATAGGAACTTGGAATGTGCGTGGCTTAAATCATCCAGGGAAACTTACCATATTGGAACGCGAAGTAGATGGAGTCGGTGTGAACATCTGTGGTCTAAGCGAAACACACTGGAAGGGTAGCGGACATTTATTGACAGACCATCACGCCGTTTACTTTTCTGGCAACGACATTAGCAGCAGCAACGGTGTAGGATTTCTGATACTGATAGCTCAGAGGAATTGCTTAATGGGATACGAGCCGGTAAACGATCGAATTATTAGCATTAAGATAAAAGCATCACCGATAAACCTTAACATCGTTTAGGTATATGCCCCTACCTCTACAGCGAGCGACGAAGAAATTGGTAAGTTTTACTCCGAATTAGAGTCAACAATTGCGAAGGTACCCAATAGAGAGCTATTAATCATCTTGGGAGACCTGAATGCTAAGATCAGGGTAAACGCTGATAAATTAAGCAAGTGCACCGCAAGATACGGGCTCGGAAAGCGAAATGAACGGGGTGAACGCTTGTTACAATTCGCCTCAGAAAATGACCTACTAATTGCAAATAGCCTCTTCCAACACCACACTCGAAAGTTGTACACATGGGTATCGCCTGATGGAAAACCCGCAACCAGATCGACTACATTATGATGCGGTCACGATGGAAATCATCCATAACAAATGCCCGTACATTACCTGGGGCCGATTGCGGGTCTGACCACCAACTTTTGATCTCGAAGCTAAAGCTCAATTTAACAGCAGCCAGAACCATCAAGACAACGAGGAAACTTGAAGTGAAGGATGCTCTCGGATTTCGTGCGATTGTGGAACGGAATTGGTCAAAATGCTAACGAAACACCTGATGCACTATTGGGCCACGCTAAGTTCGGAACCCACAAAAAACAACACTGGATGACTGATGACACCTTCAAACTCATTAAAAACCGCCAGAAGATGAAAGCAGCGGGAGCTGATATCAAAGATATTAATGAAATTTCGGCAAAAATACAACTAAAACGCAGACAAGACCATAATAACTACCTACGCAACATTTGTACAGAAATCGAGGCGCATGCAAACAGGTATGAGTCAAGAGACTTGTACCACAAGATCCGTCTCATTACAAAAACGCTGCCATCTAAAACCTGGGCTATTGAAGATCATAATGGCCGAATAGTCACTGAACTGGACCAAATTTCAGAAGTCTGGAGGAACTACTGTCAGTCCTTGTTTGAAGATCCTCAGTCGTAAAGTTTTGCATCCACGGAACCTACGAGTGATATGCTGGAGCTAGGTATCCTTAAATCAGAAGTAAGAGCCGCTATTCAAAATTTTAAGAATGGGAAAGCCACAGGGAAAGATGAAATTCCAATAGAAACTATTCGAGCAATGGGAGAACATGGCGTTCATATCTTCTACACCATCTGCAACAAGATATGGCTCACAGGCAAGTGGCCCTCGGAATGGGCTCACTCAGTTTTCACTCCTCTTCATAAAAAAGGTAAAACTAAGAAATGTGGCAACTTTCGACTCATTGCCATAATATCACACTCTAGTAAAATAATGCTGCACATTATAAATGAACGACTGAAATCGTTTTTGTCCAGATAAATTGCGCCAGAACAAGCCGGTTTTGTAAAAGGCAAGGGAACCCGTGAGCAAATTCTCATTGTTCGTCAAATTATCGAAAAAGCTCGAGAATTCAACAAGCCGACATACATATGCTTTGTTGATTTCTCCAAAGCGTTTGATTCGGTGAAATGGCCAACACTGTGGAAAACACTACTGGACACGGGCATACCTCAACACATCGTACACCTGCTCAGAGGACTCTATGAAGGAGGAACAGCATCAGTGCGGACAGATGACGTCTTCTCAGACAATTTCCACCCAAGTGTGGGTGTACGGCAAGGATGCATAATTTCACCTTTGCTGTTTAACATCTACACGGAGCTTATAATGCGAATCACTGTCGAAGATTGGAACGATGGTGTTATAATTGGTGGATAAAGGATTTCTAACTTGCGATACGCAGACGACACCACCTTATTTGCGAGTAACGCGGACCTCATGCAGGAATTACTTCACAGAATGGAGCGCGTAAGTCTAACGTTTGGACTGAAGATTAACCGATCCAAGACCAAGATTATGATCGTGGACCGCGTCAATGACAACTCACCAGAAGTAACACAGATTGCGAACTGCGACGTGGTTCAAGCCTACGTATACCTTGGGGCCTTAATCACAAACAGTGGTGGTTGCGTAGATGAAGTAAAGCGTCGTATGGCCATAACCAGAACCGCGGTGGAGAAATTAAAGAAAGTGTGGAGGAATCGCAATATCACCAAAGCCACCAAAGTCAGATTCATGCGAACATTGGTGTTCCCAATCTTCCTTTACGCGGCAGAGACATGGACAGTGCGTGAGTTGGAAAAGGGGAAGATAGATGCTCTAGAGATGTGGTGCTGGAGGAAGATGCTCGGCATATCGTGGACAGAGTTCCGCACCAACGTGTCCATAATCCAGGAACTCGGCATCACAAAGCGTATATCGTCCATAGTACAGACGCGCATACTGCAGTACTTTGGCCATGTCTCTAGGCTTGATAACAACTCTATAGAACGGCTGGTCGTGCAAGGAAAAGTAGAGGGAACCAGATCACGTGGCAGATCACCTATGCGCTGGACTCATCAAGTTAAATCTGCAGTGGGAAGCCGCGTATCAGACTGCACCAGGCAGTCTACAAACAGAGAGAGATGGCGGGAGATAGTGAAAAGAGCTGTGTCCGCCTCTAACACCAAAGTGGATGACTCAACGTGACCACGACCGCTCTGCCAAGAGCGAAACGACAGAGGAGAGATACGAGTTAAGCTTCAACTAAAATTACCTAGATTTTTGCCTGAAACTGTTTTTCAACTTGCGTCGTGAAGAAATAATTACATAACACATAACATACATAACACACGATCTGGAACAAATAATTTAAATAACTCCCACTTGCGTGAAAAACTTGACTCAGAGTTAGTTGCTAATACGAGGCTACATTAATCAATGTAATACAAAAATAACATAAATAACACGGCGTTAACTACAAACTCCGAGTTAGTAAGATAACCCGGGGTGGCGCAAGCGGGCCTTAATCTTTAAAACTCATAAACTATTCATAGATAATTTATAATTATAGAGTACAAGCGAAACTTCAAAAAACAATAAACCAACTTGTGGACCGAAGTTACTCCAAATACTCCATCAACATCACGGTTTTCAAAATTCGCTTTAAATGACTCATCCCAGATATTTCACGATACAAAGTTTTGGGCGAGATCCTTTGAAAAAGCGACGGTGTAGCGCCTACCCCCAACTTCAGATCACGCCATGAATTTCGAGTTAATTAACTTTTACTGGTTGAGAAAACTTACTTAATAATAATAAAATCGTTAGAAGAGTTTATCTGTACAAGAGGAAACTTATTGAGAGTTTATTTTGCGTCTCGAGAAACTTACAAGAGGGATTTTGCGTGTTTTTTTTCTTCAGAATAATTGGGGAAAATATCTTGGGAGTATTTTTCTAGTTTGGAATCTCGTACGTACTTTTTCGATGTTTTAATATTACGAGTTTGTATGAATCGTTCACTATTGAGCTTGGTTTGATTCTCATGATTTTCAAATTAATTAGTAGAATCATCACCGGTATAGATGGTAAGCATTGTCAACATTCAAAAGAGTGAGAATGGGGTTTTATGACCACACAAGCTGCTTCTTTCTTTAATGCTCTTTTCAAATGCGTCGTTTTATTTAGACAAAACCACAGGCTCAGTTAGTTAACCATAACACGAGGCTTAGATACCGCAACATCGTATAACGTTACCTCGTTAAGAAAGTTTTATATTACGTGTCTATTATTTGCTTTTAATTTTCATGGAGTTTTGAAATGTACTTTATTTTCTTTTAGACACATTTTGATCTAGGGAAAGAATTTGTAAACCAGGAAGATACACACTAATTCATAAGAGAGTTCCAGGCACTGGTCATTTTATTTTCTATCTTTGAATTCTTATGTTTAAAAGCACCCATTATAAGCCTGGCAAAAGGCTGGATTTATAATGCTGGGGTAATTCAAAGGCACCCACTTTTTCAGACTAGAGCAAAGCAGAACTGGACATATAAACATCTGCAACAAACGGAGCTTGGTTTGTTAGACACATGAAAACAGTTTTCACTATTGACTCCAGATAATATAATCATGTCCCAATGAACTCTGGTATTCTCGCAATATTCTACGAGATCTTACAAAGAACTGTTTTGCTTGTGACTTTTCTTCAAGCTTCAATACTCTCAAAAGTACTAAAATATGTAGAAAATACATCACCGAACCCCTACGCTTGTGTCAGTAAAATTAGGAAAATACGCGAAACGGTCACCGCTGCGGATTGACTTACCGACTTTCATCAATCAACCGATGCTTATATACCACTCACATCAATCACATGTATATACGTATCTATACATGTACCACATATGTACATGTATACGAATGGATCGATCCACAAAACTTTCTTAAAAAGGTGTTTCTCTCTCCTTTCGTCGGAAGCCTGCTCTTAGTTGACATGACTTTGATAAATTATTTGCTTAACGAACGATTTGGTATTCTCGAAGTACGAAATGAGCGTCTTCATTCGATCTTACGTATTCTTCTTTGTAATGTTACTTTGTTGAGGTTTGGAGGTATTTGTTTGAGGAAATTGCCGTGCTCTTTATTTGTTAAATGAAATCTCTTACAAAGCAATAAGTTGAAAAAAGATGAGGTTCTTTTGTGGCGGTAGGGTTAAGGGTTTTTACTCAGGTACTTTACTAATTTAATAGTTAGTAGGTTTATCACTGTCTGTCTAGGTTCATGATCATCAGCTACTTAAAAGTATCCCTGATCAATCCCGGATGCAATTTATTTTTTAAATGTACAAAAAGTAAATAACCTTTTTTTAAAATATGTAACAAATAACTATTTATGATTTATCTACCAGAACAATAATTGAATAAATTTTTAAACAATGGAATTAATATAAAAAAATACATGGACAAGAAATCAGTGAGAAAAATTTCATAAAGATCTCGTGCAACGTGTCTGTAAATATGAAATTCCAATTCCTTTACTTGATAGTCTTTCACAATATTAAATTTTACTGGTGTTTACATTTTCAATTCCACATTAATGGCGTTCTTTTTTGTTTTTAATTTAAAAAAGAATATTTGAGTGAATAAACATTGTGTTTCCGAAACTAAAGTTCAAGGCACATAAACAGTTTTTATTTATTTTCCAAAAAATATTTTTATTCGTGCTGCTGGTAGATTATATTTTTCTACTGGGTGATTTTAATTCCCTGACATCTTCCCTACAAATTAAAAGCCATCTTCTCTTTATTATTATGCCCGTCTTGGGAGGCTTTGACGGAGTCATCTGCTCTTCTCACAGCAGTGATCACCGTGAGTCCTGTAATCGCTCTTCTCATCTGGTCTGACTAGCGAGTAGGTGAACGTCCGCGCGGCCTTTTACTATCCACCTTTCCCACCACAACAAGGTTTTCGAGGTTGTCTAGCTGTCTCCGGGCGATATGACCAAAGTTACTCAGGACTCTCTGGTAGCATATCGTGGTGAATCTGGCTCTGATGTTCAGCTGGTCGAGAATAGACTTATTAGTGCGCTTTGCTGTCCAACATTTTTCTTCAGCCCCACATCTCAAATGAAACAATGCATCTCTCAGATCATGACAATCCTTTTTCGATCAACGGTGTGGATTGTCATGGAGAATCAAACATGTGAGAATAAGACACGTAGGATGAAATGTGAAAAAAATATGAAGCAAATAAATACACGAAAAATAATCGAAAAATAATTATTGTAGATATATCGTTATATTTCGCGAAATGTGTTGCCTAGTATGTACTCAAATTAAATGCTATCTATCAGTTAAGTGTTAATTACTGGCACCCAATTCGCAGAACATGCATTTAATTGATAAGTATTTGTCGTTTTATTTACTGTTTATCAAGAGAATATTTTTAAACGATGAGTTTTAGAATCTTGTTTGAGTAAGTAAATTTTACTTACCTAATATATCTTCAACACTCAACTGCAGCATAGCTTTTTTTTAAATGACAGCCTAAAGATATCCATTGCTAGACGTATTTCAACGGTGTTGTGCTCCCCGCATCCAACGGACTCCTCCGGGGCCTTAATTTTCGAAGTGTTTTATATTTGGTTATAAAAGTTTTCAACATAAACCTCCTTAGCAAAGGATTGTGCCTTCACTTTGCTATTGTACAGTACTTCCTAGTGATAACTTAGCGTCGCTATTTTGCTGTGACATCCAAGCTCTTCCCGTTACATCAGCAGTGATATTCAAAGCAGGTTGCAGGTTATTTAAAACGACACGAATCTTGTAGGTCCTTTTATTACTGCTGTTAATCTGTACCTATAAAAAATAATTCAATGTTTGTGCACTCTGAACTTACTCAATAATCACGTTAACCAACGAATATGTTTTAGCTTAAGAGACGCAAACTACAGACTTTTTATAGGCTGATAGTTTGTGGGGTCTCCAAGGTTGTTTCGGCACTGCATCCGATCTTTATCCGAATACAAAATCTGATTTACATCCGAATTGGAAATGTAGTGATTTTAAAAGGACGTAGTTCGGATACAGTGCGTAACCCCGCTAAGTCCCCTGCAAGAAACACTACGGCTACTTCGGACCGAAATTTCTCGGATTCGGATCATATGCAGTGCGTAGCCGCTCTTAGTTGTCATTTATTCTTTCATTTATTAAGTGGACATTAGGTAACTAATCGCTTTTTCATACAACTCAAGTAGATGCTCTCGTAGCGGCCAGCTTGCAGAACTACACTCCCAGCATATGGATATACTGGACCAGCATCACCATCTCCGTCAACTGGTGTCAGATTATCAGCAGTGCCATGACACTCATGACCAGGCACTGAAGCGTATATCTGTACTAGAAGTAGAATTGTGCAAGGCTCATAACACCATTATCTCCATCGACTCGCTGAAAGTCAGCGAAGAGGTTTCTAACACCAGTAACCTGTACAATGAGCTGATGGATGCATCCAAACTGGAGTGTGAGCCGCCCACCATTACCATAGTCCTTACAGGGGATAATACCATTGCTAAATGTCCAATTCTAAGTAGTCATAATAAAATTAAGAAATATATTAAAATCAATAAAAGTATTAAGAAATATAAGAAACTTATAAAAACTCAAAGTGTTTGCAAATATAATGTTAACCTTAGGAAAGATTTAAGAAACTTAAAAAACCAATTAAATATATGTAATAGTAAATTAGAAACTAGTACACAAATGTATGATGTTGAAATTCAGAACCTTGAAAGGGAATTATTGAGTAGGGAAAATACCCTTACGGAAATATTTTGTAAATATGAATGTAGTCAACAGATGTTGAGTGAACGCATGCAGGAGGCCTGTGAGTTGGTGGACCTGGTGAAGTATAATGCAGAGTGGTGCAAATCATTGAATAACAACCTCACCTGTAGTTGAGCTGCCGCTCTGCCACCTCTCATGTCACAACATGTTGCTACAACAACTTTACCCATTGATCATACTGCAACAACTTTAAACCCCACCAAAAGTAATGTCTTAGTATTTTCTGATAGATTAGGAACAGGTTTTGGGTCTTTATTAAATAACCGTTCTCAACATACAATAGTGAACCATTGTTATCATAAACTGCAATTTAAAGAGCTTATTCATAAAATTCAACAGACACAATTGAATGAGCAAACTACTGTAGTACTTCTTATTGCAAATAGTCTTAGTATAACAAAAAGGGACATAGTTAATGGTATTGACACCCTACTTAAGTTAAGATTAGGCAAATTAATATTATGTGCATTGCCCTATTCTGGCAAGTTACTTGTTCATGAAAACGAATACATTTCTAGTTTGAATAACCTGATGCATATTTTATCTTGTCGTCATAGTGACCGTTTATTGTTTTTTGACACCAACAATTTTTTTAGTGATTTTGTTTTGATTGGGAACCATATGTTTCTTCCCAAAAATAGTCGACATTTATTAGTAACATTGTTAGCTTTTAATATACACGCAGGTTTAGTGATTTAAGAGTATTATCCAGTTTTTCTGATAATACTTTAAACGATGATTCTTTAAACGATTAGAGCCGACAAAAGAGAAGTCGAATAGTAATATTTTACTATATCATCAAAATATAAATCGCTTCTCCGGCAAAATTTATTTATTTTATTTATTTAGTGATTTTGTTTTGATTGGGAACCATATGTTTCTTCCCAAAAATAGTCGACATTTATTAGTAACATTGTTAGCTTTTAATATACACGCAGGTTTAGTGATTTAAGAGTATTATCCAGTTTTTCTGATAATACTTTAAACGATGATTCTTTAAACGATTAGAGCCGACAAAAGAGAAGTCGAATAGTAATATTTTACTATATCATCAAAATATAAATCGCTTCTCCGGCAAAATTTTAGCCGTGGAATTGTTAGTAGATAAATACCACATGGATATCTTATGTTTTTGTGAAACGTGGTTAAAACCAGATAGGATGTTGTTTAATGTAAATAATTTCTCAGTTGCCAGCGCGTACAACAGATCCACAGTGGGTGGTGGTACCCTGATACTTTGTAATAGTCATTTAAAATATAAGGCAAGGAAGTATATCACTGCTTACTCTGTTGATCGCTTGTGTGAGGTAGCATGTGCAGAGGTCCAGGGGCATACTGTCTTGTGCGTTTACAGACCACCAGCATCAAACTTGTCATTGTTTTTGATTACATCAAACCAGCATCAAACTTGTCATTGTTTTTGATTACGTCATTGTTAAGCCGCTTCATAAAAAAGGCGATATCTCGAAAATAGATAATTACAGACCAATTAGTCTCATACCAATAATCTGTAAAGTTTTTGAAAAAGCTATGCAACAGCGTCTCTTAGAATTTATTGGGAAACAGCTGATTCTTAAGAAGGAACAAAACGGATTCCAAAAAAAAAGTCGACCACTCTTGCATGCTTCAATCTGGTAAAAAATATAATTGATGAAGTAGATATAGGTAACCGGGTATCTGTTATCTTCTTCGATATGTCGAAAGCTTTCGACTTTTTGTCACATAGATTGTTGCTTGTAAAGTTAGAACGATATGGTATGCGAGGTCCGGCCCTTAGTTGGCTTGAAACCTATTTAATGGGTAGAAAGCAATGTGTTGAGATACCTAGTATTACTGAAAATAAGGAACTAGAGGGAATTAGGTCTTTTTCAAAATTTAACAACTCGGGTGTCCCACAAGGGAGCGTTTTGGGACCCCCTTTATTCTTATTATATATTAATGACTTTCATGAACACACACCGAATCCATGCACTTTGTTTGCAGATGACATTTCAATTATAATGACATCATCAATTAATACTGACATGGATAATTACAGACTTGACATTAAAAATACAATTGAATCAACAATTTCCTGGTAAAAATGTAATAATTTGAATGTAAATATAAATAAAACAAAAATTGTTCAATTTAGGACATACGGTCGTAAGCGAGAAAAACTAAATATTAATTATAATGGACAGCCGCTACTAGAGGATGAGAAAACTAATTTTCTGGGAGTTACACTGGATGGCTACTTCTCCTGGAAACCACACGTAGAAAAAGAATGCAACAAATTGAACAAATTCGTTTATGTTCTCTACAAACTGCGAAAGACCTCGTCACAGAGTACGATGTTAACCGCGTATCACGGCTGCGTCTCATCGACTTTACAATACGGCCTTATATTATGGGGTAACTCAACAGACGCTGATAAAATTATTAGGGTACAAAAAAAATGCGTTTGAGCCATATATGGCATTCCACCATGGGAATCTTGTAAACCGTTGTTTCAAAAGTTGAAACTCCTTACTTTGCCCAGTATGTATATCTTAGAATGCGTTAAATTTGTCCGACAGCACTTTGACCTGTTTAAGAAGGCACAAGACCGTTGCCCTAGAATAGTAAGAGATCCAGATAGAATAGTTCTGCCTAGGGCACCAAAGACCTCTCTGTATAAAAAGAACTGTTATTATATGTGTGGCTTTATATATAACAAAATACCAAAGAACTTTAAAGAGTTACCTAACAGTTTATTTTTTACAAAATTAAAATTATGGCTACTAGAAAAACAATTTGATTCCATAAATGAATTTATAAATACAAAATGGTTAATGCGATGACAATTAATAAATGAATGCATAATTGTAAAATAATAGAAAAAATCATGCATGCCATTAGACATAAATACATAGCCTAGCATTAATTATATTGAAATGTTTTGCATGTCAAATGTTTGACTATGTATTAGGAAACTATAACTTACTTAAACACCTACACTGTACCAATACTTATGGCAAATAAATGATTGATTGATTGATACAATGGAAGAATTATTAAGTAAACTTTTCAGAGATAATAAATTTGTTTATGTTTGTGGTGACTTAAATATAGATCTGTTAGTCAACTCGCCTGAAAAATGCAAGCTCATTCCATTATTTAAATCATTTAACCTAAAATATTTATTTAATGAACCAACAAGATTAACAGCAACTTCAGCTTCTTGCATAGATAATGTATTCACTAATTGTAAAGTAAAAGATTCGTTTTTAATTAGTGGCGTTAGGTCAGACCATACTGGTCAACTAGTATCTTTTGAGTCACATAAAAAAATTAACCTAGCTAAATCGATTCGATTAAGACAACTTACTAAAAATAAATTAATCTCTTTTAATAATTATGTTTTTAGCAACCTTTGTAACGCCAGTTTTCATTCAAACGACCCCAATAAAAATTACGGCACGTTGTTTTCAACAGTTTGCCAAGAATTCAATAAAACGTGTCCTGTAAAAACAGTTAAAGTCATCAATTCCAAATCGAAATTTAGTGAATGGGCCACTGTGGGCATAAGAAAAAGTCGAGATATCTTACATAATTTATATTACGAAAAATTTTTGATTTCCGATCAAGTTTTTCACACTTATGTTAGAAACTATTCCAAAATATTCAAAAGAGTCTGCGCTCAAGCAAAATCTCAAATAATAATTAACAAAATTGGTATTTCTAATAATAAAATAAAAACTGTGTGGCAATTAATTAATAGAGAAACTGGAAAGATACAACAACGCGATCAGAATGAGTTGTCTTTGAAAATAACTAATCAAACCATTTCTGATAGGCAAGAAGTCGCTGAGACATTAGAAAATTTCTTTACCAACATTCCGTTAGAGGTTACGAAGTCTCTTCCTTCCTCATCTAAATTAGCTAAAGCTCTTCTTAAAGAAAACTTTACTAAAGACATACCAACCTTTAAATTTAAACCAATATGAATTGATACAATTAAAAACGCGTTCAAAAGTCTCAATATAAAAAATACTGAAGACTTGTGGGGGATATCCGTTAGGGTTCTTGGAGATATTATTGACTCAATTGCTCCTGTCCTAACAGGCATATTCAATCAATGTTTGGACAGCGGCACTTTTCCTGACTTAATGAAACACAGTAAAGTAGTACCAATTTTCAAATCAGGCTGTAAGAGTGATCCTTCTAATTATAGACCTATATCTGTGCTTCCAGCATTGAGTAAAACCTATGAAAAAATCATGCTAGAACAGATGTTGTCTCACTTTAATTCAAATGGGATCCTGCATAGTCAACAGTTTGGTTTCACGAAAGGTAGGTCGACAACGGAGGCGGGAGTAAAACTCATCAGCCACATCTTCGAAGCTTGGGAGAGGTCCCAGGATGCCATTGGCATTTTCTGTGATCTCTCAAAAGCTTTCGACTGCGTCGACCACAACACACTGATCTGTAAATTACAACACTACGGAATTCGTGGAAAATGTGCTGATCTCGTGCTTTCCTATTTATCAAACAGACAGCAAAAAGTAAATGTTAATGGGGCGACGTCCTCCGGGTCTCTAGTCAAGATAGGCGTGCCCCAAGGTTCAATTCTCAGGTCTTTCCTTTTTCTTGTTTACATTAATGATCTCCCTTTTATGATGTCCAAATTATCGGATATAATTCTATTTGCTGATGAGACTTCGCTAATTTTTAAAATAGCAAGGCAAGATATGGATGTCTTAAATGTCAACGAAAGTCTAATTGTTCTCTCAAAATGGTTCGCAGCTAACAATCTTTTACTGAATGCGAAAAAAACAAAATATCTAAAGTTCTCTTTACCAAATGTACCACAACATGACCTAAACTTAAATCTTGACGGCAAAAATCTTGAAGTTATAACGGAAACTGTATTCTTAGGGATTACGATCGATTAAAAATTGCAGTGGGGCGCGCACATTAGAACTCTTTCGGGTAGTTTAAGTTCGGATGCATATGCAGTAAGGAAAATAAGGCAGCTAAACGATGTAGCTACAGCTAGGTTAATATACTATGCTTATTGCCACAGTATTATGTCTTATGGCATTCTGCTGTGGGGATCAGCAGCAGACGTTGACTCAATTTTCATCCTACAAAAGAGGGCAATCCGCGCAATCTATAAAATGGGTCCTCGCGAGTCCCTCAGAGAAAAATTTAAAGAAATCGATATACTGACTCTACCTTCACTTTATATTTTAGAATGTATTTTGTATGTCCGTAAAAATCGAGGGCTTTTCAAAACTAGAAGCGACTTCCATAATTTAAATACACGCAGTAAGCACGAAATTGTAATACCCAAATTCAGATTAACGAAAACTAGCAAGCTTCCCTGGTAACTTGTAAACGGCACAAATATGTGGATGTCTCTAACTATTCTCAATCTCATTTTTTCTTAGACAATAGACTTTTTACAATGGTTTTCAATCATCTTTATAGCCCTTTGCTAAGAATGCAAAATTTGTGCCACATGTTAAATTTAGTCTTGTTATACATTTTTTTTTTTTTTTACCTTTGTATAGATTCTTTTACCGATTGTTTTGTTAATGTGTGAACATTGTAGGCCTTCTAGATTCTAGTTAACATTTTTTATATAATATATAATCTTTTTATTTTATTTTTTTAGTTTTTTACGACTTATTGTCATAAGTCGGGCCTACGTTGTCCCCCCATATCTAAGTACTAATGCTGTAACATGGAAATATTGTAAAACCAAACCATTTTTAAAAGAGTAACCATGGAGTTTCTTGCCGGTTCTTCTCCATAGGAAACGACCAACCCTAACCGTGCACCTTTTGTCGACGTTTTATAAGTGCCCATGTAGGCCTATGTAAAATAAAAAATTTGATTTTGATTTTTGATTTTAGCGTATCCTACATAACTGAGCATTTGCCGAAATAAAAATTATCCCCATGATACTCGGCGACAGGGTAGCTTTCTACCAGTGATATAATTATCGTAAACAAGTCAGCATTTCTTGAGATCCAATTTTACAAACATTAAAAATAAAACAATGTTCCAATATCATTAGACATTTTGGTACAATGAAACTGTAAAAACGTGCAAAAATATACTATAAAACAAATCGTCACTGTATTTAAAAACAAAAATAGTTACTAACCGAGTAAACCGTTTTACTTGCAAGTTGCTGCTAACACCATCTATAGCCGTGGAATGGAACCGAACGCGATCGATTTACTTTTAGCAACTTAATAGTCCATATAGTCCGTTGAAAAACGCTGGTTACGTCGGCACAGTTTCTTTGTATAGGATGAGGCATATGATAAGATAAGATAAGATATATTTATTTCTAAGTATATGGTACATTAAGATCTTTATAATAAACAGTTTCACATACACTACCGTTGCCGGTGTAGAAATATTTAAAGTAACTTACAAAATCAAAGTGTCCAAGTTCTAGGCCACAACAATATAACTGTAGGAATTAGTTTGTCATCGAAAGTTAAGAAGAGGCTATATTCCCCCATTGCGCGTCAACAAGCAGACACAATAGAAACCACAATAGCTTACGCATACATGGTGCGCTCGCGACGTTTGAGGCGTACAATATTATAAATTAGTTTAGTTAAAAAATAGATAATTTTTATACAAGATAATTATGAATGAAATGTCAAAATTTAATAATTATATAATGTCAATTGCTTAAAAAATAAAACAATAAAAATCAATTCAAGTTAACAAGTGTAAATAAGTATTAATAAAATGAAATGTCAAAATTTATAATTTAAAAATTCATTAACTGAATAGAAACAGTTGTCTAAACGCCAGGCAAATATTGTTTTCCTAAATTTATTAGTGGGCAAAACTCTGATGCGTGGGGGTAAATTGTTAAATATTTTGATTGCCATGCAATTGGAATTCCTGCTATACAATTGTAGTCTCTGGCTAGGTACAAGTAATTTGTTTGGGCTTCTGCTTTTCACTCTTTTAGAAATGTGTTCATACAATGGGAACATATGCGAATACTTTTTAATAAACATACAAATCTTAGAAATATATAGGCAAGGAAGTGGAAGAATTTTTAGTGCTTTAAATAATGGCTTACAATGATCTAAATATTCAGCTCCATACACAGCTCTGACACATTTTTTTTGTGCAACGAATGCACTGTTCACATCTACTGAATTACCCCATATCACGAGGCCGTAACGCAGCACTGGTGCAACATAGCCATGATAAGCACTTAGGGCTGTTTCTTTACTGGCTATTCTTCTGAGTTTTCGAAGAGCAAACACAAATTTGTCGAGACGAGTGCAGACTTTTTTTACATGTTCTTTCCAATTTGATTTTTCATCAATAACTCTTCCCAAGAATGAGGTTGAAGGTACAGGTTCCAAAATTGAATTATTGTAATGTATTTGAGGTGGTTTTACTAAAGAATTGTATGTTTGAAATTGTACTAACTTTGTTTTTTCAATATTTACACGTAAATTATTAGATTCCAGTGCATTTAATTGCTTTAAGTATTTCATTGTTAGTGTCAGTTTCTAGGTCATTTCTATTTGAAGATTTTATTGTGAGAGTAGTGTCATCAGCAAATAGTGTACAATTATGTTTTAGGTTCTTGCAAAAGTCATTTATGTATATTATAAATAATGGAGCCCCTAATACGCTTCCCTGAGGAACACCACAGCTATTTATTTTAAAATCTGAACTGTATGTTTTGTTTGTGTTATTATCCATTTTTGATACTACTGTCCTTTGCATTACATCATCATCATCCTACATCCTTTTTGCTATGTATGCTGGTATTATATTATCTGTGACGAAAGCCTCCCATAGCGATTGAATAAAGTCAAAACTATATGGAAATACCAAGCGCAGCTATCGAAATATTACCAATCCCTTACATTTTGATATTCCGACCATCGTCATCGCTGGACACTTTGTCTAAAGCCTCTGAGACGCCATTATTAAAAATACTCGTGGCCGCTCCATTTTCGTAAGCACCAATTTCAGCTGTAACTGCCATAGCTAATTGTCACGGTTCGTCAACTACTTGGTCAAAACAGTGACAATTACTGACACGCTTGATTTATGTAGAAGAATATCTCTTTAATCGAGTATTCATGGATCAAAACTGGTTAGTAAAACTTACGGCGATGGCTAACACAATACAAAAAATAAACGTGGATCACCGTCGCAACAGCGACAATCTTTTGAGAAATGGCACAACAACACAAAAAGCAAAGTTTTGACAAGGTCGTCTTTATCAGGGGCTACCAAGGGGCCTCGATGCTCTGTACCTATACCTATGCGTCTCTTGGAACAATTTATGGTAAATTTCTGTCGGTGTGTGGTCTCGGGAAAGATTAGATTGTTGTTCCGTTTATTTATCGCATAAACGGGTTGCAACGGTAGCTTTTGCTTGGCTACTAATAAAGTTATACAATCTCGAATACGGCTATGGTATTGAAAATATCACAAGGATTTTGTAGATAAGATTTTGAAGCTCTGGCAAAATCTGAATTGATAAGTCCATTCTAGAGCAAAGTCACTTGCGTTATCCAGAAAGTAACAGGGTTACCTGGCAGACTAAACATGCCACGTTTGTTGTATCAGCACATGAGATAAGGGTAAAGAAAATTATCGTGAGTAAGATTCATTACTTCTTGAAAACCTTCCATACACCGACGAGAACTTCTGATTTTCAACTCCTACTGAAACGAGAAGCCCTAGAGACGAATAAAGAAATATACAAGACGAAGGTATTGCAGATACTCACAGGTGATCCAATAGTAAAGGCATTGAACCGAATTGACATACTCGATATTTTTTAGATTTTTCTTAAAAGTTGCGATACACATTATGCTAGCAAATATGGCTCAAAAAGCAAACAATGACTTGAGATATGGTGTTCCAATAAACTTCATCGAATCATTTTTCTTCTCTTCCACAAAGAAAATATCTGCGTTGGTAATTAAATCAGTGTATCGCAAATACATCTGTTTGTATTTTTCATTTATTTATTGATATTGTGGAGTCTACCAATATACTGCTCTTTCATTTATATGCACGGAGTTCCAAGAAAATTTCATGTTATATTCATGTAGGTATGCGAAAGGAAATGACAGATTTCAAGAGGAAATATTAAGTGTACCTACCCAACAATGTATGTATGATGTATGTCGTGTGTCTGTTTCTGTAAGTTATGCTTGAAGATTTTTGGGTTCCGTGCTTTTAACTTTAGTATTTCTACTCGATTCAAGTATATTCGTTTCAAGTTGATTCTGCTTATTGTGTTGTCTGTATTAAACGTTTTAAAGTTATATTTTTGTTATAAAACTTATAAAGAGACATTTTGCTCAAAAATACAAACAAGGTCAAGCCAACAGAGTACCACTCACAAGCAGGTCCACTACAAAGTACCTAATTAATTGTCTTAAACAAACATTTCGTCACACGAATTCCGGAAGGACACTCAAACTCAAACGGGTTGCATACATACAGTAATAAATTCCCCAAAGCTTAGGTACGGAATCATCCCATGCCCGTTTATTTTATTAATCAAAGTCAACCGAAATTTATGTCCGGTTTTATTCCGAACTACTTCTCGTCTCCCGGAACGGACCACCTTTTTAATCCAGCTTGGGTATTGTCTTTTTAGATAACGTCCAACTTTTTAAGCGCTAAAGTTCTGATAAAACTTCGTAAACCTGTTTAGTAGGTCTAGGAATTGGCGGAATGAATTTTCTTACGGTAGGTATTTTGCTTGTTTTGTAAAAACCTTCGCAAACCTGTTTCCCCAATGGCGAGATACAACATCTCTTCTGTATTATCAGACTCTTGAAAACATATTTATTAAAAGATAAAAATTGTCATGTTCGCATTTCAAATGACGCCGTTTTAAACTTTTAACCAACTTCTAAAAAAGGAGGTGGTTCTCAATTCCATTTTTTTTTATTGAGACTTAGATTAATAAATAAATATGTCGAGTTATTGATTTCTAAAGTTTTCTTTTTTCCATTCCCACGCTAAGAATTTCTCCCTGTATCGTGGACCTGTAAGTGGGTGCATTTGCTAACATATAAACCCACATACACAAACACCCAGAGCAGGAACAACTATTTGTAGGTCATACGAATATTTGCTCCGTGCTTAAATGGAACCCAAGACACGCAGCGCATAACTGCCCAACCGTGCACCCCACATGGATTTGAGTTTCTTAAATCTTTGTACATAACATTCTAACTTAACCATTGTACAGAGGTATGTTCACATTAAGAAAAGGTCGAGCTTTGTTCAAACAGCGGTTCATTAGTCAAGGTTTCCTTACGATGTTTTCTTCGCCGTATTTCAGCAATTATACCTAGATTCACCTTAATAAAAGCCTCAAAGCCTTCAACGTGTAGTATTTCAAGATACGCAGGTACCTAAATTCTAACTTATCCCTAGACCAAACATAAGACAAGGGTATGAACTAAATATCACGTTTCGGGCCTCAACGGTTTGGCCTAGGCGTTGATTAATGAACCCTGATTTAATTAAAGAAAAGTATAACATCTTGACGTTTTGGCTGAGTAAGTTATTGAAAAAGAATGTTGTGGACCATTTTAAGAGGAAAAGCGGTCTCAGACATCTGACTGGATTTCCTAAGTAAAAAGTCATAATTCGAGGTTTGGCTCTCGCCTATTTCCTCCTTCAATATTGGACCAATTCAACAGATTTTCCATAAACTGAAAAATAAAAATATATACTGTGCCCCCACGTTTTAATTTATAATTTTAAGTTGACAAATTTGTACACCAGGCCTCTATTGACAGCGCAATTTTGAGCATATTTTGAGGGTTTTAAAGATAATGTTTTACCAAAAAGGAAAACATAGGGGCACAGTATATATCTTTCTTTTTCAGTTTATGGAAAATCTTTTAAATTGGTCTAATATTGGAGGAGGAAATAGGCGAGAGCCAAATCTCGAATTATGACTTTTTACTTAGGAAATTCAGTCGGATGTCTGCGACTGCATTTCCTCTTAATGTTTAAGTTGACATAATTAAATCAACAATTTATCTTCATTGCTTTTCTTCTTCTTAAACGTTCACACAGAGCGGTCGTGTTGTGGACGTTATGAGGTAACTCATAGTGCGGCCTGCTTAGTTATGCACCACCATGCTTCTTTAAATGCTGCTTTTCTTGTGCATACCTTTACCTGACGTACCTGGTTACAGTTCAAAAATGTTATTAATAAACTGTCTACTTTTTGATCACACATAATACTAACGAATTTACTCGTGTAAGACATAATTGTATAATGATTTTGCAAAAGTACAGTATTTGTTATATTATCTTTAGCTCCATTCTAATGATAACGATAAAGTAAACCTATCAATTAATTACCAATAACGTCCATTGAAGTAAGAAATCACCTGCGTCCATTTCACGTACCACTGTTAAGGATAATGAAGGGCGTATTTCAACGTAATTAAATAGCCAAATATTATGTAACTGATACCAATATTGGATGTTTCCTGGGTAGAAAAAGGATAATTCTATTTAGTCTGTCAGTGAGATTATCAAATAATATTGTACACATATTTTTTGCTTTACCAAATCAATAAACATTTACAAAGTTAAAACGTATCATAATTCAGGAGTGGGGGCTTGTGACGTCACTAAGGCAATATAAAGTGTACTAGTGGCGTGACGTTTCACGATACTTCAACGCATTATATCGTCGTCACTTTATGTTTACGTGTCAAAAGAAAAAATACGTGTCCAATATTTTTATTAATTTACCTGACGGACAAAAAAACAAGTTTTCAGTAAACTACCCTATGAATGATTTTTCTTCTCTGCTGTAAAAATACTCTTAGCAGACTATTTGTTTCAAGCACCTTCACTCCATACGCCTGTAAGGCCTCTCACACACATTCGGCATTCCTCTCTGAATCCAGACTCGGAATTCATATTATTATTAAAGAAAGCCCGGCAATGCATACAATTTCATTATGCCTCACATACATTATGATTTTTTTCAGATTATGATTTACTTATTGCCGGTGTTCAGATTATGAAATCCGACTTTAAATTCAGAGAGAAAATCAGTCTGTTTGAGTCCAGCCTTAGAGATGCCAATATTTAGGTATGTTAGCATAATCATAGTGTATTTAAAATATGGCTAAATATTGGGACGGAAACAACTTCTAACTCATAAGAAGCTGCTATTGGTCATTTTTTCGAAACATAATTTATATACGAATATTTGATATTTTTAATCAGTCATACCAACGTTAAGTTTCGACCTTGGTCATCCTTTGCAATAAAAACCCTGCCTACCCTACTCTAACCATAACTTTTAATAAACACACAACATAACATGAAAAACATGTGTCGAGAATTTTAGCAAACCGTATTTCCAGAAGTTCGCAACTAGCGTCGAATATAATATGGATGGCAATTTAAAAAATGTAAGTTTGTTTGTGTTACTGTGATTGCTTTACTTGCTTCGGCTTAAACTTTCCATCTTTGTTATTGTTACGTACGAAACTGTGTACTTGTAACTAGCTCGAGATTTCCCGAACTTGCCATGTTTCCTGCTTAATCATAAATTAATTTTCATCGAAATATTTTTGCCTGCAACTGCTAGAAGGCTTTGCTGGCGTGAATGTTGGAAATTATTCCAATTTACTCGTGGGATAAAAGTACTCTTTACTAACTTCAGCAAGCGGTTTCACCCGCGTGAAAAGTATCCAAAGGGAAAATACTCCCGGGATAAAAAATATCCTGATTGCTATGTCCAAACAATTAGGAATCCAAGACATGGTTTACACGTGTGCTTTTCAGCCGTTAAACTCTTGATTGCCAGAAACACGGATCCACGCGAGGCATAATGACTTTTTAATTGCTTCGGTAATTACGGCATTCATCTGGTTAAGATGTGAAAAGGTAAGAAAGAGACAGACAGAGATTACTTTAGAATTTTCAAAAAAAATGTGTATGGAAAGTATGACATATCGATTGGAAATCTAAACTAACTAGCTTGTTGTTAACCCCCGAAGGAAAAAGAGGGGTGTTATAAGTTTGACATGTATTTTTGTATCTTTCTGTGGTATCTAACCTCCTAAATTGATGAACCGATTTTGATTAGTTTTTTTTTTAAACAAAAAAGTCTAGTCGGAATCGGTTTTATTATATAATTATTATCCGTTTCCGTAAGTGTGTCCGTGGCATCAACAGTGGGCTCTATCAGAATATCAGCGCAGCGTTATTTTCTTTTGTGGATATCGCTGCACATGCTGAGATGAGCCTTTTTGGTCTCGCACGGGGTTTTTATTTTTTATTATTGTATAATTTTATGCTTATTACTCGTGTCTCCTGTGCTGGTCACAAATAAATATTTTTTCATTCTTTCTTTCAAGTTTATCCGATGGGAGATGTCATGACCGGGAGTGTTCATAACTATGTTTGATGAAAATCGTCCGCAAGATATCGTATCGGGCGTTTTTAAATTTTACTTTTATTTCACCGCAGAGCAAATTAACGCTTCCCTTTCTTCTTTCCTGGCATCAAAATTTAAAAATAATGATTTATGTTTAAAACATGTCCAATTATTTACTTTCAAAAACATGTCCAATTATTTACTTTACAAAACGTACCCATTCAAAATCCGAGTCCCTTCAAGATAGTGAGTCTCCAAACTTATCTGTTTCACCACAACTCACAAACATACATACATATGTATCATTCGCCTTAATCCTTCTGGAGGCAAACAGAGCATGAGACGAGCACTTCAACCGACGGAGCTAAAGTTTAGCCAACGTACTGTAAGTACCTACTTACTGCGTGTTGGTAAACTGCCCCGTTTCATCTTCGCGATGCAACTTGTTATATTCCCTCTGAGTGAAATTATTTGGCTGGAAGTGTAACAGTTTATGAGTTGGTTGTAAATAAGCACCAATCAGTATTTTTTTACAGAAAAAAAAACACTTGATAACCCACTAAAAGTTATACTAACAAATTTAAGAACATTTTCTGATAGATCAGTTAGTCTATTCTGTTAAAATGTAAATGTAAAAACTTAGAAGTCATGGCGAAGTCATTATTCCTGAAACCATAACTAAGGGAGGTAAGCTTTTTTCAAATTCCACAAGAAATAAAGTAAATGTCTTATGTCCTTCAGGATTGAGGAGCCATTTCTCGTATTTTAATGAAATTAATATACTTATTTAGTAGTAAGTTTAAAAACTTCAAAAGTTATATGAACATAAAGGTGGCTCCTCAATCTAAATGTTTGGATTGAGGAGCCATGTCAGAACTAGGAACATCATGGATAAATATTTATCATAATTAGGTATGATTTTATAGTATTTGAGAGTATTTAGTAGACAAAATCTGAGCTCGGTTGCATTTAAATTAAAAAAGTTACCACACATTGTAAGTGGCTCCTCAGACCATACATACGACTCGTCATTATTCAAAGAAGCAGTAGTTCAATTAATGCGAAATTTCTGCGTCATTTAGTAGTAAGTATATTAGATTTGTAGGACAAGAATCAGTAATTAAAAATGAGTGTATTGGGAGATATGGCACATTTTAACTGGCTCCTCAATCCTGACGTTAGTGTATCTACCTGAGATCACAACGTTACTGTACCTACCTGAGATTACAACGGAATCAAAAATCAGAGACACTAACATTTAGTATGAATGTCTACTAAATACTTAAGTGGAGATCAACATTGTATATATTCGGTATCTGAAAAACAGATTACTTTTCAATATTCCTTAAGAATTCGCTATTAAGGATGACCATGTTATATGAATGAAACCAGGATAACAAGTTTTTTTAAATTTTTTTTATAACAAATCGACAATACAGAAATATAGGTAAGGTGTACAGATATTCTTCATATGTTTTAGGTATTTAAATCAATTTCTACATAAGTTAAATAATGAATTAATATAGGTTGGTCGGTGCTTTTACGAATTTTACAGTGAGAATCATAATCGTCGTAACAAAACATCTCATCCTTCATTGGTTAGTGACATTTATAGTGGCCCATGCCAGTGTCGCTAATTCCAGGTATAAATTCTATAACACCTATTAATGTATATGATTTACTTGTAATCATTATAGATTCTGGTACCTCGTTTACTCGAAACTTCGTACAAATATTTAGTTCAAACGAAACTGTGTTTGATAGAGTATATTTGCACATTGTTTGGTGATTACACGCCGTACAATAGATTTTTCTTCTGAAATACAAATTGCATCTTCTAAACTTTGGATGCCGAAATAAGAAATTATATTTAGGTTCAAAGGCAAAAATGCGATCTGTCTAGATATTGGGGTAAATTGGCATGTCTCATTAGTACAGTTTTTTTCTGAAAATTGCACTAATACAATAACACCTATAAGAAATAAAGAACAATGCCAAAATTCAAATGGAGTAATTTGTTGAAGGAAAACATTTATAAATATACAAAGCTACCTTTCACTTGGACCTTAAAGCGCGAAAAAGTTGTTACAAATAAAATCATTGTGAAAGGCAATTGTTCCCAATGTTTGGCATGCATTTTGATAAAAGTTATGAAACTACAGACAGAATTCACACAATTTTCTGCAAAATTATCAATATAGATAGAAATATCATACACAACCCAAAAAAGAAATTTAAATTGACGCCCTATAAAAGACAACAATTAGCAAAAATATTAAAGTACAAACCTGCAATAATCGTTCATAATGAGTTAGCGTCAAAGATCATAGCTGATACAAAAGATGAAAATAAGGTTACAAGTACACCAGCATTACCTTCTCTGTCCGCTTTACATCAAATAAAATCTGAGGTCCGGCGAGGACAGTGGCTAGATCCTAATCCGATTATATCTTTAGTGGCTATGGCGAAAAGTACACATAAAAATATAATCCAATCTCTTAGTGTACACCCTTATTTCTTTGTTTATTATTGGAGCGAAGAACAAATTGATTATTAAAATCAGTATCTAAGGAAATTTGGAAGAGTTACTCTTACGATAGATGCTACCGGCTCATTTTTTGAGTCTATGTGCCTCCCCGATGGAACAAAGATCACCAAAAGATTATTTATGTATGCAGGTATAATAACAGCAAATCGTAAATTAAAATCTGTGCCCGTATTACAAATGGTCACCGATGCACACGGCAAACAATCGATAATCAACTGGCTAAATCAATGGAAAAGTACAATTCAAAGATCACCTCACGAAATTATTTGTGATGATTCTTCTGCCCTGATTGCAGCCAGTACTGAAGCTTTTACGGGGTTCAGCAGTGCAAAGGACTATATAAAAAAATTGTTTTCAATTTTAGAAGGGCAGACTTCAGACGTCCCCTCTACTTTTATCAGACTGGACTCTAGTCATTTTACAAAAACTTTGCACAACCTAAAATGTTTTAACGAGGTACCAGAATCTATAATGATTACAAGTAGATCATATACTATAATAGGTGTTATAGAATTTATACCTGGAATTAGCGACACTGGCATGGGCCACTATAAATGTCACTACCCAATGAAGGATGAGATGTTTTGTTACGACGATTATGATTCTCACTGTAAAATTCGTAAAAGCACCGACCAACCTATATTAATTCATTCTTTAACTTATGTAGAAATTGATTTAAATACCTAAAACATATGAAGAATATCTGTACACCTTACCTATATTTCTGTATTGTCGATTTGTTATAAAAAAAATTAAAAAAACTTGTTATCCTGGTTTCATTCATATAACATGGTCACCCTTAATAGCGAATTCTTAAGGAATATTGAAAAGTAATCTGTTTTTCAGATACCGAATATATACAATGTTGATCTCCACTTAAGTATTTAGTAGACATTCATACTAAATGTTAGTGTCTCTGATTTTTGATTCCGTTGTAATCTCAGGTAGGTACAGTACCGTTGTGATCTCAGGTAGATACACTAACGTCAGGATTGAGGAGCCAGTTAAAATGTGCCATATCTCCCAATGCACTCATTTTTAATCACTGATTCTTGTCCTACAAATCATATATACTTACTACTAAATGACGCAGAAATTTCGCATTAATTGAACTACTGCTTCTTTGAATAATGACGAGTCGTATGTATGGTCTGAGGAGCCACTTACAATGTGTGGTAACTTTTTTAATTTTAATGCAACCGAGCTCAGATTTTGTCTACTAAATACTCTCAAATACTACAAAATCATACCTAATTATGATAAATATTTATCCATGATGTTCCTAGTTCTGACGTGGCTCCTCAATCCAAACATTTAGATTGAGGAGCCACCTTTATGTTCATATAACTTTTGAAGTATTATACTACAAAATCGAGGATTGAACCTACAAAATTTTTAAACTTACTACTAAATAAGTATATTAATTTCATAAAAATACGAGAAGTGGCTCCTCAATCCTGACGGACATAATGTCTTCAATAAGTGTGCAAAAGCAACTATTCTGTACCAAGATAAAACACGGAGATACATTAAAAACAAACATCTCTTATTCTACACCTTAAAGTTTACACAATGTGTAATATTTACATCGGTAATGCTTTGTAAACACATTACGTATCTCGCGGAAACAGCCGAGGACACACGAGTAGTTTTTAATTCCAAGGGAACGCATTACGGAGTAGATACCCGTCAGACACCGAGGATCATTGCGGTGTAGTGTTGTCTCCATTTTTTTTTTGACAATCCCACCGCTGCAACCCCTCAAAGCCAGAATCAACAGACAAGCCAATAGAAGCTCGACGAAGTCCCGGAGAAAGAATTTAACTGTCTTGGATCCCGCAAAGAAATTAATCAGAAAAGGAGGAGTAGGAAAAAAAACATAATTTTCACTTCCCTCCATATCAAAAGGGAGACAGAACAAATAAGGCCATTAGGCACACAGAGTCATTTACAACTGGGATAAGTCCAGTTGCCTTGCATCACGGATAACATTAATATTATTGGGTCCTAACATTGTGAGCTTTTAGTTATCTCCATATATTTCTTCTTAGCGTGTCGATGGAAAGGTCAAAAAAAAATGAATGTGTTCTTACAGTCGTTCCTCTGGTTCCGTCTGGTTAGAGACTTCAATACACTCAGCCTCTGTGTTATAAAGATAAAAGCAGCAAAAACCCTATAAATTAATTTGGAGTAACAAAAGTGCTGTTATTTTGAACTCACCCAGTGATCCTGTTCCTAAAACAATAATTGGAAACTGGAACATGCAAGATCCACCCACACAATTGCATTTTATGTAAACAGGCTAACTTTTAATTTAATGGAAACTTTTCAGAGCGTCAACTTACATGGCTATGATCAACACTAAAATATGAAAAAAAAAACAGCTTACTTACATTTTTAGGGTTCCGTACCCAAAGGGTAAAAACGGGACCCTATTACTAAGACTCCGCGGTCCGTCTATCTGTCTGTCTGTCCGTCTGTCACCAGGCTGTATCTTATGAACCGTGATAGCTAGACTGTTGAAATTTTCACAGATGATGTATTCCTGTTGCCGCTATAACAACAAATACTAAAAATAGAATAAAATAAATATTTAAGTGAACAACAAACGTAATTTTATAGCCGTTTTTTGCGATAATGGTACGGAACCCTTCGTGCGCGAGTTTGACTCGCACTTTGCCGGTTTTTTTTGGATACCTCAACAAAATAGCTACAGCAGATTCTTTTCAGTAGTGATGTTGCTTTTGCCTAAAAGTTTTTTAAGGAATTAAAAGTTACCCTTTATGTATAACCTAACTATCAATTTAGTTCGGCCAGTGATCGATCTCGAAGTCCGTTATTCACTTTATCGAAAAGGCAATTATCAGTAGTCAGGATCTGTTGTCAGTATTGCGAAATAACGATTTCAAGGCAATCATGTAAATACATAAGGTGGTAGTCGAAGGTTTGAACCCAGAAGCATAGCTTCTGGTGAATAATCTACTCTATGGGGGTTTGAAGTGGACTTTCTAAAAGTGTAATGGACTGATGTAGTAGAAGAGGGGTTGATTAATTACTCAATAATAAATTATGTAGGTTAGTAGCAAAGTTATCTCATGCTTTTAATTATCTACGCTTTTTTGTCGTGTAAAAAAATCATTTCATATTTTTATTTTTGTAACTAAAGCTATTTAGAACAATATTTTGATCATGATGAACATGTTAGAGTGTGGTGAGACAATTTTATTCAGTATATTTCAAGATACTTAATTATTAATTTTTTTTAAGTAGTAGGATTATGGCATTTGGCGATAGTGTAGCATTCTATTAGAGAAAAAAAAATGTGAACGGATCAGTACTTTCTACAAACAAACAATTTAATCAAATCTCTATCCATACCAGTGTAAGAAGGCTTTGATAACCACTATATCAATACATTTTCAGTTTTTGACTAACCTTTTTTTAAAATATTTGATGGTGGCTTATGAACTTAAGAATGTTGCTTGTAAAGTATTTGTGGGTAGAAATCGTTCATTCCTACTATCTCCAAGAAGGCAATTGAACACCACCTACCTCGTCTCAACTGTCGTGCCAGCAGAAGACCTGCAGAGTGCACGGCACTTCACAGATAGGCAGTCTAGACGTACTCTGGGTTCAAAGGTCTTGAAGATCACACCACACGGTAGTGAGGCCACAAACACTACAGATGCTAAAACGTTTAGCTTGAGACACGATCACAACATGATCACAACAAGAGAGGAAGAAACGTCGAGGGCAAGTTTAGTGTTGATTTACCAACTACCCTCAATTCGATAATAAGAATCGATAAATACAGGTATGTCAAATCCCCTTCGATATTTCCAAAGATATGAGATTTTTTTATTTGAGATGTGTTTGCTCTTGACTCTAGTCTAAGTCATAAGTGACAGAGACAGAGTCGAGAAAGGAGTTAGCTTACTCAGAAGAAGCCTGTTTACTCTAACTTTGAAGAGATTCGGGTTGAATGCATTCGGAAACACAGACGCAGGTAGTGAGTTCCATTCATTCGCTGTGCGCATTATGAAGGAAGTTTGGAAGCGCTTGGTGCGAGTTGGTGGAATGGCAACAAGGTAAGGATGGTAACTTGCAGTGCGCCTAGATGTCCGATGGTAGAAGGGGGCTGGTGGGATGAGGTCGTGGAGTTCTTGAGCACACTCACCGAAATACAGTCTGTAGAAGACCGACAAGCAAGCAACCTTGCGGCGATGAGCCAAGCTGTGAAGCTTGGTATCCACCAGTTCAATGTCGCCGATGAGCCTCTTGGTTCTGCATTCCACCGAGTCAAGCGCGGCAAGCTGATACTTTGCTGAGCCATCCCAAAGGTGGCTGCAATACTCCATGCAGGATCGGACTTGCGCTTTGTACAGGGTTAAAAGCTGTCCAGGCGTAAAGCATCGCTTCACCTTATTTAGGATGCCATTTTTGGCCGCAATTTGGGCTTTGTACTCAATGGAGGCGCCGAAGTTGAGACTAGATGTCAACTCCATGCCTAGGAGCTCAAGCCGATCAGTCACTGGAACAGACGCACCCCGAAAAGTAGGCGTCTGATTGAAAAGACTCCTTTTAGCGGTAAAAAGACACGCCTGTGTTTTGGTGGCGTTATAGGAGACCAGATTGTCATCACCCCACTGGGAGACAAGGCTTATGGTCAAATCTGTCCGCTCTACCATAGTCTCTCTCAAGGAACGAACTTCATCCACGCTGGTTCTTGCGCTGGACAGGTCTCTCTGAAACAGTACTGTCATCTGCGTACCCAACAATACCAAGCAGAAGTAGGTCATTGATGTGCAGCAGGAAAAGAGTTGCAGAGAGAACAGACCCCTGAGGAACTCCGGAATCAATAGCCATAAGGTCAGAGGAGCAGCCGTCTATGACTACTCGGATCGACCGTTCGCAAAGGAAGTCTGATATCCAGCTACAAAAACGGCTGCGGGCAAAAAATGCAGCGGGGATGCCATACGCAGGAAGCTTACTGAGTAGACTTTCGTGCCGGAGCCTGTCAAAGGCCTTTGAGATATCCAGCGATACAGCAAGTGCTTCGCCGTGTCTCTCGATGGCTTCGCCCCAGCAGTGCGTGACATACACAAGAAGAACGCCAGTAGACCGTCCCCGGCGAAAGCCATATTGACGGTCACTGAGGCGATTATTGTCTTCAAGGTAGGTCAGCAACTTACTGTTCAGTACTCTTTCCATAACTTTGCACAGATTGCCGACAGAACACGGTTGCCTTTTTTGGGCACATTTGCCAGCTTCCAGGACTTTGGCACCGTTCTTTTTACAAGAGAGATGCGGAACAAGCGTGTCAACATAGGAAAAAGTTCGGGCGCACACAGCCTCAGTACTCTCGCTGAAATGCCGTCAGGCCCGCTGGCCTTGTTCACGTCTAGACTACACAATACTCTTCGGACCTCTTTGGTGTGCACAGCGATCTCCGGCATCGAAGAGTCATAATGAGGTACAGTAGGTGGTTGCTTGGATCCAGCGTCCAGACGTGAATTGCCAGCAAACAGAGATGCAATTAAATTTGCTTTCTCACTTGCAGAGTGAGCCAGCGACCCATCAGGTTTCAGCATTGGAGGTAAAGTGGGACGACAGAAATTCGATTCAACCGCTTTAGACAGGGACCAAAACTGTTTGACATTGGGATAGGATATTCAGTCATTAGGAATCAGACTCCAGCCGTGCACTTATTCCTGTCTGTCCTCCCCTCATCTCTAACAACGGTGAAATGCCAACCCAACCCCAAGCGACTGCAGTCCAAGAGAAACTTTCATAATGTCACTAAAAACCTTATTTAGAGTCCAAGTCACCATTCTTATTTCAATTTCCAAGCATGAAAACTTTAGTTGGAAAATAAAAAAGTTTGCAATTGCTAAACATGAAATCTTTTGCTTCTGTAAAATGCTGATTCTGACTGAAACCTGGCTTCAGAATACACAGTAGTTTCTATGATGATTTCAGAAAACAAAAACACTGCGTTTTCTGGAAAAATAGCATAGCATTGTATTCTCTGGTACACAAGCTACATTCGCTTGTGAATTCAACGTTATTTGCATATTTAGTACAAATATAGCGTTGCTATTCCCAATTCAAGTAATTTAGACATTATTTCACGAGGAATGTGCATCAGTTATTATGCATACCTACCTATAGTATTTCTTTACAACTTAGTGTAACTACAATGTGGACTAATAAATAACTAAGTATATTCAAACTGACAACAATAATTATGTAGTTAGAAACGCGTATAAAAATATCCTTTTTATACGCTTTCGTAACTAAATAATAATACACTACTTGTATGTCCGTAAAAATCGGGGGCTTTTCAAAACTAGAAGCGACTTCCATAATTTAAATACACGCAGTAAGCACGAAATTGTAATACCCAAATTCAGATTAACGAAAACTAGCAAGTCTTTTCTTTTAAACAGTATACGCTTTTATAACAAGTTGCCAAAGTCAGTTATAGAACTGACCGATGAAAAGTTCAAAAACTACATCAAACGTATCCTTATTAAAAAAGCTTATTATAAAATCAAGGACTACGTTGAAGATAAAAACATTTGGCCTTAGCTCCTTCTGCGCATGCAGCTTCCCTGGTAACTTGTAAACGGCACAAATATGTGGATGTCTCTAACTATTCTCAATCTCATTTTTTCTTTCCTTCTTTTAATTAGACTTTTTACAATAGTTTTCAATCATCTTTATAGCCCTAAGAATAGTTACAGCACTGATAACAAAATTTGTGCAACATGTTAAATTTAGTCTTGTTATACAGAAAGAAAGAAAGAAAGAAAAAGTATTTATTTGTCACAAAACGACATACATTATAATAACATGCTTGCTAAACCCTTAACAATAGTATTAGTAGTACTTAAATTAAGTTAGTAAAGACGAGAAATAAATCAAACAACAATAACATATACTACCTACATTTTTTTATAACAGAAAATAAATAGGGTGAAAAAGATATTAGGCAGATGCATGTCGTGATTGTGGCAAGAAGGCTTCCACTTAGCATAATGCTGTGCCGTGGAGGACCCACAGCACGGCGCTGATTTTCAGTGGTCGCCTAGGACGTGACGTACGGAAACCAAATCTGTTGTGTAAGTTTAAATAGATACAAAGAACATAAAATAAATACGTATACAGAAGACAAAAATAAACCGCCCAAAATTATAATGGGCGGCGCCCGAGTCCTGTGCGGTGTGCGGTCATATGTGTATGAGTAGTCTGCGTGACCCCGATGCTTGAAAACAACAACAAAGGAAGAAGAGAAAGTGTGATGCCCAATGAAAGAAAGACTGCTATACTTATTTTTATTATTATTGTATAGATTCTTTTACCGATTGTTTTGTGAATGTGTGAACATTGTAGGCCTTCTAGATGCTAGTTAACATTTGTTAACTTTCATATATAATCTTTTTCTTTTTTTTTTAGTTTCTTACGACTTATTGTCATAATTCGAGCCTACGTTGTCCCCCCATATCTAAGTACTAATGCTGTAACATGGAAATATTGTAAAACCAAACCATTTTTAAAAGAGTAACCATGGAGTTTCTTGCCGGTTCTTCTCCATAGGAAACGACCAACCCGAACCGTGCACATTTTGTCGACGTTTTATAAGTGCCCATGTAGGCCTATGTGAAATAAAAAAATTGATTTTGATTTTGACTACGACTGGAAAAACTCATTGGGCATCAAAACCTTCGTCCACATCTCTGTCGATGGGCAAAATCCCTAGAAAATTGGCAGCATTGACACATTAAATGGCAATGCTGATTCTTTGGTCGATGAAGACGACGACGTTAGTCGCCAAAACGACCTTGGGGGAACAAAACGCGCACTCGTTTCCCACCCGCGCTGCCCAAAATTCAGTAGATTTTTGTACTTTCCTTATCATTCTATGACTTTAATAAAAAACTTAGATCATAATGTAGATAATTAAATTGACTTTGAGATGGTGTCAATTTCATTAAAATACGCCCGGCGGTTTTGGTGTGATTGTCGTTTTTTTGTCCTATTTAGACATAACTTTACAAATTGATTACACTATTTTATACGAATAAAACTCATTTTTTTCTGCGATCTACGAGTATTTATTAAGGAAATGGTCTAATGTAATATATATTTTTATTTCAAATTACGAGTAGCCGTTTAGACATGATTCTCATTTAAAATCAGCTACTCAGGGGAATCTGCGCCTGAAAAGGCCTGCGACGTGAGAAGTCGATTATTTCCTGAAAAACTCGATGAGCACTTTGATCCCATAGATTCTAGTAACAAATAAATTACAGAAAAGCTGATGGAGCTTGTCCACCCTAGCTAACCAAATTAGAACATTACCAGTACACAAGCACTTTATAGATTTGTAATCAAAGATACTCACTTTTCTTACATATAACCTCATGCGGGTACCTAACGCTACCTCTACTTAAATTTAAAGGAAAACGTTGGGCTACTTTGAGCAAGATTGTACCTTCATCGCTTTTGAAAACTCAGGGTACCATTGATATCTTTAATTTTAATACAATGCGGGATCTTTTGTATACCTTTTTACCTGTCTGAATTTTATCTTTCGGTGCGGGCGATTTCCTTTTCCTCTTTGATATTTCCTTTTCTTTTTATGGTTTCATTTTGTATTTCTACAACAGTTTCCGTCATATTTACTTGTTTATTATTCGTCATTTATTTGCTTGGCTATTTTGAATGATTATAAGAAATGGCGGATGGGTTTAATTTGAATGAGGCTCAAGGAGATTCAAGTGACATTTATCCACGAAAGCGTCTGGAAAAACGTTAAAAATGGACAGGAATGCTAAGCGGTATCAAAATGTCACATGATCTTTATTATAAAATGTTGGCATTTCGACCATTGTCATCGCTGATAGAGCGACACTTTGTCCAGAACTAGTTACTGACTACATTACTACACGAGAGCGGTTACGCACTACATCCGATACGTGTCCGTAAAAATTCAGTACCGAAGTAGTTGTAGTACGGACACGGATCAGGGACACGGATCTCGCACACGGATCACGGACACGGATCAGGGACACGGATCTCGCATACGGATCACGGACACGGATCATGGACATGGATCACGGACACAGATAACGGACATGGATTACGGACACGGATCACGGATACGGATCCAGATCACGGACAACGATCACGGACACGGATCACGGACACGGATCACGGACATGGACATGAATCACGGACATGGATCACGGACACGGATCACGGATCACGCACACGGATCACGGACACGGAACACTGACACGGATCACGGACACGGTTCACGGACACGGATCTCGGAAACGGAAACACCGCTCTGAGAACTAAGGTACATATTTTTTAGATTAGTTCGTTTAGGCCATTTTTTTTACAAATACACAGCTTAGCTAATATATTTTGTAATCGGCACACACGTATGAGGAATCACCTTAGCTATGCGAGTTTTGCTTCAACTAACATAGCCTAGTTTTTTGCCTGAAACTCCCTTTTAATTTGCTTCATGAAATAATAATTTTAATCGAACTTATAGCGACCATATTCCACGACCTGGAACAAATAATTTAATAAGGCCCACTTGCATGAAAAACTTAACTCAGAGTTAGTTGCTAACACGTGGCCAAATTAATAAATGTAATACAAAAATGACATAAATAACACAGGGTTAACTACAAACTCTGGGTTAGTAAGATAACCTGGGGTGGCGCAAGCGAACCTTACTCTTTAAAACTCATAAACTATTCATAGATAAATTATAATTATAGAGTCCAAGCGAAATTCCAAAAAACAATAAACCAACTTGTGGACCGAAGCTACTCCAAAGACTCCATCAACATTACGGTTTTCAAAATTCACTTTAAATTACTCATCCGAGATATTTCACGATACAAAGTTTTGGGCGAGATCCTTTGAAAAAGCGACGGTGTAACGCTTACCCTCAACTTCAGGTCACGCCATGAATTTTGTGTTAATTAACTTTTACTGGTTGAGAAAACTTACTTAATAATAATAAAATCGTTAGAAGAGTTTATCTGTACAAGAGGAAAATAAATTGAGAGTTTCTTTTGCGTCTTGGGAAATTTTAATCTCGTATGTACTTTTTTGATGTCTTGATAATTATGAGTTTGCATGAATAGTTCACTATTGAGCTTGGTTTGAATCTCATGATTTTCAACTTAATTAATGGAATCATCACCGGTATAGATGGTAAGCAATGTCAACATTCAAAATAGTGAGAATGGGGTTATATGACAAGCATAGCAAAAACTACTGCAAACTTTAAAAGGCTAAGAGCAATAATATATTCATCACACCCGAATAAAAACTGATAACAAAAACCTCTCATCATTTATGCAGACAAATCCTCGGGCTCAGTTAGTTAACCATAACAGGTGGCTTAGATACCGCAACATCGTGTAACGTTACCTCGTTAAGAAAGTTTTATATTACGTCTATTTGTTGCTGTTAATTTTCTTCGAGTTTTAAATTATACTTCATTTTCTTTTTGATATTTAGATACACACTAGTTCAAAACTGAGTTCCAGGCACTGGTCAGTTTATTTTCTATCTCTGTATTCTTATGTATAAAAGCACCCTTAATAAGCCTGGCAAATGGCTGGATTCATAATGCTGGGCTAATTCAAAAGCATCCGTTTTTCAAACTAGAGCAGAGCAGAACTGGACATTGGCATATCTTATATCAAATAAACATCTGAAACAAACGGAGCTTGGTTTGTTAGACACACTAATATTGAAAACAGTTTTCATCATAGACACCAGATAATATAATCATGTCCCAATGAAGGCGGGTATTCTCGAAAGATACTAAGAGATCTTGCAAATAACTGTTTTGCTTGTTTTCAGCGCCTTCTTTGGCGAAAAGCAATGTCTAATACCACATAGGGATACTCAATCTTTATTTCACTGTGACTTCACTATGAACTGACTTTTCTTCACGCTCCAATTCGCAGAAATACATCACCGAACCCTTAAGTTTGTGTCAGTAAAATTAGGAAAATACGCGAAAAGGTCACCACTGCGGATTGATTTACCGACTTTCATCAATCAACCGATGCTTATGTACCACTCACATCAATCACATCTATATACGTATCTATACATGTACCACATATGTACATGTATACGAATGGATCGATCCACAAAACTTTCTTAAAAAGGTGTTTCTCTCTCCTTTCGTCGGAAGCCTGCTCTTAGTTGACATGACTTTGATAAATTATTTGCTTACCGAACGATTTGGTATTCTCGAAGTACGAAATGAGCGTCTTCATTCGATCTTACGTATTCTTCTTTGTAATGTTACTTTGTTGAGGTTTGGAGGTATTTGTTTGAGGAAATTGCGGTGCTCTTTATTTGTTAAATGAAAGCTCTTACAAAGCAATAAGTTGAAAAAAGATGAGGCTCTTTTGTGGCGGTAGGGTTAAGGGTTTTTACTCAAGTACTTTTGAATTTAATAGTTAATAGGTTTATCACTGTATTTCCAGATTCATGACCATCAGCAACTTAAAAGTATCCCTGATCAATACCGGATGCAATTTATTTGTAATAAATGCACGAAAAGTAAATAACCTTTTTTAAAATCAGTAACAAATAAATATTTAGGATTAGGTTAATCATAAATATTGATTTGTATTGGTTAATCATGTATACTGATTTACCAGAACAATAATTGATGAAATATTTAAACAATGGAATTAATGTAAAAATTATAGTGACGAGAAATCAGTGAGAAAAATTACATAATAATCTCGTGCAACGTGTCTGTAAATATGAAATACCTTTACCTCATAGTCCTTCACAATATTTAATTTTACTGAAATTTCAATATGATGTTTACATTTTCAATGCTGCATGAATGGTGTTCTTTTTTGTTTTTGATTTTTATAAGAATTTTTGAGTGATTAAACATTTTGTTTCCGAAACTAAAGTACAATGCATAAACAGGTTTTATTCATTTACCAAAAATTACTTGTATTGGTGCTGCAGGTAGATTATATTTTTCTACAGGTTGATTTTAATTCCCTGAAATCTTACCTACAAATTAAAAGCCAACTTGTGCTATGCTGTTGTTACCAAATTACATAAATATAAAACAAAATGAATTGTTAATCTTCTCTTTATTATTATACCCGTCTTGGAACGCTTTGATGGAGTCTTCTGCTCTTCTCAGGGCAGTGGTCACCGTGAGTCCTGTAATCGCTCTTCTCATCTGAGGCCTTAGTGCGAGTTTTAACTCACGCTCACTCGTGATACGTAAACGATCTCTTATGTCAAAATGTATACAAAAAAAGTGGTTTCTCCTTACCGTCACCAGACGGCGCTTATCCAGATTCAATACAAAATGATGTTTACGTATCACGAGTGAGCGTGAGTAAAAACTCGCACTAAGGCCTCTGGTCTGACTAGCGAGTAGGTGATCGTCCATCGCGCGGTCTTTTACCATCCACCTTTCCGACCACAACAAGTTTTTCGAGGTTGTCTGGCTATCTCCGAGCGATATGACCAAAGTTACTCAGGACTCTCCGGTAGCATGTCGTGGAGAGCCTGGCTTTGATATCAGTTGAGAATGGATGTATTAGTGCGCTTTGCTGTCCATGATCTGCGAAACATTTTTCTCCAGCACCACATCTCAGATGCTCAATCCTTTTTCGATTAACGGTGTGGATTGTCATGGAGAATCAAACATGTGAGTATTAGACACGTAGGATTAAAGGTGAAAAAAAAAATGGAGCAAATAAATACACGAAAAATAATTATTGTAGGTATATTGTTATATTTCGCGAAATGTGTTGCCTAGTATTTATGTACTCAAATTAAATGCTATCTATCAGTTTATTGTTAATTACTGGCACCCAATTTGCAGAACATGCATTTTTTAATGAATAAGTATTTGTCGTTTAGTTAATGTTTATCAAGAGAATATTTTTAAACGATGAGTTTTAGAACCTTGTTTGAATAAGTAAATTTTTCGTACCTAATATATCTTCAACACTCAACTGCAGCATAGCTTTTTTTTAAATGACAGCCTAAAGATATCCACTGCTAGATGTAGTTCAACGGTGTTGTGTTCCCCGCATCCAACGGACTCCTCCGGGGCCTTCATTTTCGCAGTGTTTTATATTTCGTTATAAAAGTTAACAACATAAACCTCCTTAGCAAAGGAGTGTGCTTTCACTTTGCCAGTGTACACTACTTCCTAGTGACAACTTAGCGTCGCCATTTTGCTGTGACATCCAAGCTATTCCCGCTACGTCAGCAGTGATATTCAAAGCACGTTGCAGGCTATTTAACACGACACGACTCTTGTAGTTCCTTTTATTACGTGTGCTGTTAATCTGTACCTAAAAAAATTAAATCAATATTTGTGCACTCTGAACTTTCTCAAGAATCACATCAACTAACGAATATGTTTTAGCTTAAGGAACGCAAACTACAGACTTTTTATCGGCTGATAGTTTGCGGGGTCTCCAAGAGTGTTTCGGCACTGCATCCGATCTTCATCCGAATACAAAATCCAACTTCCATCCGAATTGGAAATGTAGTGATTTTAAAAGGACGTAGTTCGGATACAGTGCGTAACCCCGTTAAGTCCCCTGCAAGAAACACTACGGCTACTTCGGACCGAAATTTCTCGGATTCGGATCATATGCAATGCGTAGCTGCTCTTAGTTTTCATTTATTCGTTCGTTTATTAAGTGGACATTAGGTAACTAATCGCTTTTTCATACATCTCAAGTAGATGCTCTCGTAGCGTATCCTACAGAACTGTGCATTTGCCGAAATAAAAATTATCTCCATGACACTCGGCGAATCGGTAGCTTTCTACCAGTGAAATAATTATCGTAAACAAGTCAGCATTTTGTGGGATCTATGGCTGGATAAACGGAATCTATTGGTAGATAAGTTTCTTTCTAGATGGAAAGAAATGGAATATGCGTATCTAACCTTTCCTTACATTGGAATAATACAATTTTACAAAGTTAATATTAATTCATTCTCATATTTTACAGAATCTATTGGATTTTGTCGTCGGGCCACCGATCCCTGTTGCCACGATACAGATCCGTACCATATATTACACAAAGTGAATGGAATGAGAAAGGCCACCAATCACAGAGCGATATTGAAGAAAGATGCGGGTATAAGAATTCAAGTAGGTTTATCTCTATCTTACACGTATAGCAGAATGAATTGTACCCTTGCGCAAAATTCAAAGGAATTATCTCTTGCATGATTGTACATTAAGGAACCTACGTATTTCATGATGTTATGGTTTTAAAAATGACAATGCGAGTAGAGGACTTCGCGGGTTAATAATAACTGCCACATGGGTAGATCTTCAAGGATACACAACGTTTTCCGAAGACGGGTGTTCATCTCAACATGCGGAGACTCCTCCGTACCTCGTCTAAAGGCTGTCGGTGACTTCTTTGACTGAAGATTCTTTATCCCCTAGCTGGGGCAGAGGGCTTCCACAGTAGACCGCCATCCCGACCGGTCTTGAGCTTAGCGCTTCACCTTGCCCCACGTCATTCCGATAATCGTCGCCTTAGCCAGTACGGTGCGTCGCCAGGTTTGACAGGGACGGCTACGATTCCTTTTTCCTTGAGGAATCCAATCCAAGGCCCGTTTAGGTATGTGATCGGAATCCTTCCGGAGCGTGTGGCCAATCCATCTCCATTTACGACGCTTGATCTGGCGGTCGATTGGGGTGTCGTGGCATCTCTCCTACAGCTCTACATTAGAGGTGGTCGGGCCAGTACATTACGAGGATGCGACGAAGACATCAGTTGATGAAGACCTTTTTTTTTTGGTGGGATATTTTGCAATGACTTCTCCCGCTCTTGATGAAGCTGGCGGGCGTGTCAGACTTTTGCCGAGTACCCACCTAGAACGGCGAGCACGGCCTACTGTGATAGGCTTGAATCATACATTTTTATTACTCCTCGTAAGAGAGCCGCGGTAACTCTCTTTCAAATTTATCCGCGACCCAGCAGCATCGGCCCCAGCGGACCACGTCAGTTTTTGCTGACATTTCTTTGTGGCGCGCGTTGAGCACTAAGTGCTGTTGACTCGGGCCTGGTCCTTCCTGGTCTGGGGCGAGCTTCCAATTACTGACCGTCCGCAAGCCGGTGGCCGGGAATCGGCTTGCGACTCCATCAGTGGACGAAGAATATCGCTTGCAAAATCCAGGCTATGGTAGTCAAAAAACAAAAAAGCAGTCTTACCAAGGCGATTTGTTTTACCCAATACCTGGATTGTGGAGCTCGGATAGGCAGTTCCATGTTAAATACAGTATGCAGCTGCAACCGGTCTCTTTAGATATCTTGCGTAAGTTTAAGATATGTATACTCGTGACTATACCTACATATGTTCAGGTAAACAGTAGATGTATGAATATAATAGGACGACGACTATTCTATGGGTCGTGTTAATACAGAGAAATTCAATCTCAGCGGGATGGAAAACCAATTGTGTTGTACTGTGTATATGTCTTAGAATTAATAGATAACGTATACTGAATCAACACTTTATTGTTAAGATCACAAATACTGGTTAAAGTATCCCATGGATTAAATAGAGGCAAATAATTAACTCTACATGTTTATTCTTAATTCCTTAAAAATCTTTTAAACAAATTTTGCTATTCGACCAAAAAACACTACTGTTCTCTTCAGCACATTTTGTCGATAGACCTAAAATTTGTGTTCCTGAATTTTCCCTTTTTAACCTACGACGGAAAAAGCGAGGTCTTTGTGTCTGTAGCAGCATAGCTCCTAAACGGATGAACCGAGTTTGATTTTGTTTAATAGGAGACTTTATCGAGAGTGTTTTCTAGCTATATTTGGTGACAATCGGTTCAGCCGTTCTTATGTTATGGATATTTTACTGATTGAATGGGGGTGTTTTCGCAAGATATCGTGTCATAATTGCTGGTGCTTAAAAGATTGTCGATCGAAGCGTGTCTAATACTAGATAAATTATGTAGCAAGAAATAAAAATGTGGCGGGGATTTTTAAATTTTACTTGTTCCGGGTTAGTTCCATAGTAAAAGTGGTTCATCTACTTTCACCCTCAGAAAGATTAGCAATCATTAAAAGTTTTCTGTTTAGTACAAAACTTGTACCTACCTACAGCATAATAGATCCACCATTTCAGTTCTTGTTTTTGAGTAAGCACGGTTAGCTAACCATATTATTAAAGAAGAGGTTATTATTTTTCAGCAAAAATCAAATGGTGCCATCTACTTTATCTTAAAAAGTTTGCGCAAAAAATATAGAACTTATTTTATCGTTACTCTTTTCCCAGGTGCTGAGAAGCTATAAAGACTTTAACATTTATTTTACAAGTTTATCAAACTGGCTTTAGGCTGAAAGTAACTCTGATTGGGTAGGAATATAAAACACAGAGACGTAAACCGCGCCTGTAAAAAGATATAGCAGTGCAAGAATTTCAATTATCGAATGTTCCAGAAAGTTGGGAGCGTAGAACATACGTACTCATTTAGTGTCGTCGTTAACTCTAATTTGTTTTTCGCTATTGACCGTAGTTTTTTATAGGGCCTGTAGGGTGATCACTAAGCGCCGAGCTAAGTGCCGCTTTCTGAGCGCACCGCCTGTAAACCGCCCAGCAAAGACCGGCTTGCATTAAATTTTTCACATTTTTATTTCCTCTAAAAACTTTTACACAGGAATCACAGTCAATAGATGGAGCTGATTGCTCGATTCTTCAATTTTTTTATAAAAAATATAAATATATTATGTTTTTATTATCCACAAGAACAGAAAACAAAGTTCAGATTCAGAGCAAAAGACAAATACTGGCAGATACTCGGCTACATTGAATAAGGGTTACCAATAAACTAGAAAAATTGATTTACAACGCAAACGGTTCGTTGGAACCGTCTTTTGTGGTTTGTTTTGTTTAGGTTGCAACCACGAAAAACGCTGCATTGGCAATGACTAGAGGCCCCAGACAAATTACATTCTATCAAAAAAAGCACGGAGTCCCAGCGCTAAGAAAGAAAATTTGGTTCAAATAAATATCACTAGATGGCGCGAAATGATGATACGATATTTGTTATTGAATTGTGTGTAAAATTAAAATTTTCTAGAATTGAAAAAAAAACTCTTCTGAGCACAACATTAAAGAATACTAGCCACTGCCAGCGTCTTCGCCTGCGTGTAAAGTGTTTTATTATCCTAAGGGAACATTATACCGGGATGAAAAGCCTATGTGCTATTCCAGACTATAATCTATCTCTGTGCCAAATTTCATCCAGATCCTTTCAGCCTTTCTGACGTGATTGAGCAACAAACATGTATCCACACTTCCAATCACAAATCCGTCCAAACTTTTACATGTATAATATTAGTAAGATTGGCTTCCTAATTCAAATTTTTTTGAACAGATCATTTAAAATTGATTCCAATATATGGCGTGGTTTTTACATTTCTGAGGCTTCCCAAGAGGCTTCCACTCGATTTTTTAAAGGAGATGTTTTAGTTTTGGACTGGACTCCGGCTATAACCTTTAGGAAAGCTGGGAAACTAACACCTGAATAGAATAAAGTAAAATGTTTTCCATAATAATAAATATTTTTTACATACAATAATAAAAAATAAAAATGTTTGACGTTTATCGTGACAGCTAATTGACAGCCATGAGAGCTTTTCGTTTTGACGTTTACGTAACCTAGAAAGTAACGTGACACCCAGTAGTCAAACGAAATAACATTTTGAATTATTCGTTCAGAAGTAAAATTCAGAAGAGTAAAATAAATATTTTTAAGTTATTGCATAGCTTCTATCGCGGGCCTTGAGCGTGGAGACCGAATCCAGAAATTCTGTAACGAAAATAACCTAACCGACCTAACCCCGACCGGCACAGCGGTGATATTTTTTATAAGGTTTTTGAATTTTGAGGAATGTGAGCGGTGAGGGGCAGGGGGGCGGTGGTGAGAGACATTTGTTGCACGTGTTTTAGATTTCCGTGTTGGTATTTTTAGAATGATTTTTTTTTTGCGGGGGGAGGTAAACGGTTAAGGGGGAGGGGTGAATCCTATCTTGTTCTCCTGGATGATGTAGCGAGGGCAGGGGGGCAAATTTTTGTTTGTCGTTAAAATTTTTCCTTTTATCGGTCTCTCTGAGCTGTTTCTGTGACAATGGTGATCAATGTGGACCTTATGCTGATGAGAATGAGGGTCACTTTTGCTTATCAAAGAAAAGCGACCTTATTTCAATGTGAATAAGGGTCACTTTATATTTTTGTTTTTGTTTTGTTTTTTAGAATTTTATACTTACTCTATACAATTCGACATTCAGACGCATTTTCCAGATTTTTTATTAATAAATTAGGGAGTATGATAAAGGAGCTTGTCAATGTTATATAAATTCAGTGTCAGGCACTCCTATCTTCCCACTGAACTGATGAGGACAATAGTTGTTTCCATAGTCAAGAATAGAGCAGGGGATGTCTCAGACAGACATCTACAGGCCAATATCCCTGGCGACTATAACTGCAAAGGTTCTGGACGGGGTGCTTGAGCGGAGAGTAACTGAACAGCTCAGTCTGCAGGATGCCCAGTTTGGTTTTAGGGCTGGGCTTTCCACGGAGACTGCTATTCTGGCGCTCAAGCACACCGTGAGGTACTACACTGACAGAAACACGCCGGTATACCCTGCCTTCTTGGATCTATCCAAGGCATTTGACCTGGTTAATTATGACATCCTGTGGTCAAAGTTATGCGAACAGGGTCTAGCTGTTGAGCTAGTTGACCTACCGCAATACTGGTATTGTAAGCTAGAATTTTCACCCTACTCACCAGCCAACTCAGGGATAGGTGATCAGGGTGAGACAATTGCAGGGATGATTTCGCATGAGGGTCGACAGAAGTAAAAGTCTTTTAATTTGGTCAACTTATTTAATTTACACTTCGGCAGCATTACAGCTTCATGATGTATTGATATGATAGATATAAAACTTACTTGTATATGGGCTATAATATACCCTTAAAACCTATGTTTATAGAGATATCATACATCTGGTACTATTACCAGATGTATGATATCTCAATCAGCACTGTCCCTCTGTGCAGTTGGTATCCAGCTTCTCACCGGTCAAAATATCATGGGTATTCGGAGCCTGTTGTTGAAAACTGTAGCTGTCGCTCTTATGTATAGTTGTCCATTATTATTATATATTTATTGATTAATTTAAAATAATCCTAATGAGCCAGCGCTTGCTGACTTATTGTATCTTTATATTTAGGGCTGGTTCCCTGCCGCCTCCGAGTCATCTTAATTATGTTAGATGAACCTTTTTTCTTAATCGATATTTTCGTATCCGTACGAATGAAGAATTAGCATTGGAAAGGAAATGTCACTCTTGTCAGTCATAGACATTGAGCGTTTCATCGACCAATAGATATGTTCATAATTAATAGACTTGTCCTTTTATATTTATAAATTGAATTGTGTGTTTTATTATAATATATATTTTTTACACACAATTCATATTTACTTATTTTTAATCAATTTAGTATATTTCAACCGACAGTAGCGCCATCTGACAGAATTACATTAGAAGTAATGACAATTAAGAAAGTAAGAGTGTCGTTATTCTATATAACAGTATTATTAATTGTTACAGTATGACCAAACCAAATTAACCAGGTCAGATGGTCGGGTGAATTTTCCGGAACCTATTGTCTGGAGTGTGGGGTCAGACAGGGAGGTTTGACCTCCCCGGCGCTCTTCAGCCTATACGTCGATCAGTTGATTGACGAGCTCAGCGGTACAGGTGTCGGATGCTCCATTGATGGGCTGATGATAAATAGCATAAGTTACGCCGATGAGATGGTACTGCTGAGCCCTTCAATTGACGGACTCAGACGGTTACTTGAGGTGTGTGAAGGTTACGCCGAATCACATGGCCTCCTGTATAATGTGGGGAAGAGTGAGGTTATGGTGTTCAGGGTGGGTACCAAGAAGCCTAGGGTAGTTCCTCCGGTGTGCCTTTATGGTGTACCACTAAAGAAGGTGGCAAAATTTAAGTACCTAGGTCACATCCTAAACGATCTGCACGATGACGATGACATCGACAGGGAACGGAGGGCGTTGTCAGTCCGATGCAATATGCTGGCCCGCAGGTTTGCGCGATGTACGAGGGAAGTAATGATTATACTTTTCAAGGCGTATTGCAGACCTTCTACACGTGCAGCCTGTGGGTTAAGACATACGCAGAGGGCTTACAACGTTCTCCGGGTCCAGTATAATAACGCTTTCAGGATACTGTTGGGGCTCCCACGTTTCTGTAGTGCATCAAGGATGTTTGCAGAAGCGAATACTGATAGTTTTCAGGCGATAATGCGGAAGAGGACAGCATCCCTGATGCACAGGATGCCGGGGCGCGTAAACGGTGTCCTGAAGGTTATTGCGGATAAACCGGACTGCCCTTTCCTGGGGTAACAGGAAATCGGTATTTGAACTAATTGAATTATTTATTAATTTATTTGTTATTTATTAATTTATTTGTTATTTATTAATTTATTTGTTATTTATTAATTTATTTGTTATTTATTAATTTATTTGTTATTTATTAATTTATTTGTTATTTATTAATTTTATTGTGTGTATGGATTATTATTTTTACAAGAATGACATTATTAAATTATGTAAATTTACTAACATAGTCATAAGTGTATTACTAACAAATTATGGATCATGGTCCGAAATAAATGATTGATTGATAAAATTAAAATATTGTGGTTTTTTTAACGATGAAATCGTCACACTTGCTTAATTAAATTATGTAAATTTACTAACATAGTCATAAGTGTATTACTAACAAATTATGGATCATGGTCCGAAATAAATGATTGATTGATAAAATTAAAATATTGTGGTTTTTTTAACGATGAAATCGTCACACTTGCTTATTAGTCGTAAAAGATGTTTATGAGAATAATGTAGGATTTCCACCAACCGGGCCGCGTCGGGCCGCGCCGGAGCGCATTTCACACTGTGCTATAGGAATTTCAGGCTTATACACAAGAGTTAAGTTTTATGTTTGCAAAAAAACTGACTGCGACACGAAAGCATCAGTAGTCGCTGAGAGCATGCTAGCGGATACGTGAGCACGCGCGCGTGTTAGAATCATGAAGGAACTCCATATAAAAGCATCAATATATGTCAAGATGGTTATTTACTATGTATCAGAGTTCCTATGTATGTGGTGTATAAGGGAAAGTTTTTATGAAGAAAAGCACAAAAAGACAAGACTATGTATTTATTGCAATAAGGCTTGTCAATTAATTTATATTGAGGCTCAGAGAGCTTACCGCCTTTCGCTAGACCTAGTTCTCGTAGAGAAGAAGGGCAAGAAACTCCACGGAAGCAACTATGGTTGTATAAAGTATTTATACAACCATTGTTTATTTATCTTTCACAACCATATGAACATCGTTTATCACAATAAAGATCTGATTCTATTATGGCCATTATATGATGAATCTTGTAACATTTCACAATGTTACATAATCTAAGCAACAAGAATAAGGCAAAGAACATGACTAGCCCTTAAATCAATTTAATATCATTATGAATAAAGGCCACAATATGAAATAGAGTTTCAACACAACCATTAGCAATAAGCAAGTTATAATATCAAATAACTTACGTGAAGCTTGTGTAGTCCATCTTTAACATAATATAACAATTCAGTAAAACAATATCACAATCACAACATAATATCTGGTCCGTACTGGCTTGTATCTCACAACAAAAGTAAACCACCCACGAATTACACACTATTTATAGTAATGTCAAATGTCCCCACCATTTTCTACATTTCTATAAATAATCTCACAATTAGTTCAATAATCAATTCTTGAGTAATGAAACCTTTTTAAAACGTATCAAGACAATAAAGGAATTTAATATCGCTTATTTAGTCATTCTTAATCAATATTCAAAAGAATGTTGATACTAACCGACAGTCTTTTACTAATTGTCTCAAAGGACTTATAATACTAAAATGGTAATATAAAATCTAGGATACATCACAACGATCATTACAAATTACGTAATATTTTATAGGAATATCATTACTATGGCTTATATGTAACTTTAGAGTTATTTCCTGTACACACAATAATATTTACTCAGGTGGGTACTATAACAATTGTAGGTATTAGACAACACAATAATAATTTAGGTAGGTACATTTGTCGGTAGTTGCTTAATAAATAAGACAGTTTGTATTTTATAGCAAACTATTGTGCTTATAAAGTGGAAACACATGATTTAGTGACGTCACACGTACTGCCAATACTAACACGCGCTTGCGCCTGGGTTCCAGCAGATTGTAGCCGTCAGGCGGACGCGGTCGGCTACTGGCGCGTGCTCGCGCAAACGCTGCGAAGCGCTGCGCTGCGCTCCTGCGTCGCCCGGTTGGTAAAAATCGTATATAATATTATTCTTTATTAGTACAAGAACACTTACTTTTCATATTTAACATCTACGTCATTTATGCTTTGATGCAAAGACATTATACGTATTTCTTACTACTAGACTGTATACCAATTTTTTTTGTTTAGCTATAATGAAATCTATTATCATACACCTAGAATAGAATAGAATATACTTACCACACTACACTATTACCTTATAAGTGGTAAACCAAAAGCCAAAAGCGGTCCTGGCGAGAGGATTACTGCTGGTAGTGTGTCCTTGTCTGACCTCTTGCTAGCTCAACTGATCATTGGGTTTGGTAGAAATGGTAGAAAATTTTATTTTTGTGTTATACCAAAACGAACAATTCATAGACTTTGACACGTATTTAAAAATTTCTAGAAACGTATTTAATTATTTCTGCAGTTCCTATATTTAATCAATTCGTTGTATTTAAAAAAATATTCATTAATACTGAGTAAGATTAGTACTTTTAAATGTTTGGTCCTGGTAATAATAAATGTAGGATGGTGGTTTGCGGAATTTTTGGCGGACTTTGTTCGAGTGAAATTCAGCGGCTGTTAATATTATTTGCAAATTGATTCCTAGTGAACAATTGGTGTAGTTTTATTTCTCAACTGTCTACGCAACTGGACAATATCTGAAATCATAGAGATCCTTTGAGGCATATTTAGCTGCCGGTATTTCAAAGTACCATCCGAAGACTGCAGGGTCATCTAACGCCTCTCCGTCATGAGCTTGAGAGTAGGATCTAGATCTAGAGAGGATCCTAGGATCTAGAGAGCTTTTTGTTCCTATCTATACGATGGTTTTGAAGAATGAGACTTGAAGATTGAACTTGGGATTTGAGGATTATCGAGTCCTCCCCCTCTCTTCGAACTTCAGATAACCCTTTAATACTCCATCGTAAACTGCTCAATTCCTCTTCGACTTCGGTGATTTTTTCGTCGGTCCGGAGTGTGCACGTGTTGTACGTTGCCAGGTCCAGTCATCGGTATTTGTTGGAGTAGCCGGATCTCGTCCGGGATTCTTAGCACCCCTTGCCATACCGTAACCTCGACCGCTACCGTAGTCGAGGGTATATGCTGCCGGGCAATAGTGGCTATGTTTTATTTGTGCTATTCATAGGGAGTGCTTTGCAGGCGGGTTGGCGATCGCAGTATGGTTGTAACAAATGGTTGGCGCAGTGGTTGAGTGATTGACTGCTGCGCTGTGTGTCGCGGGTTCGATTCCCGCACGGAACAAATATTTGTATGACCTACAGATAGTTGTTCCGGCTCTGGGTGCTGTATATGTGAGTTTATATTTTTGTAAAAGCACCCACGATACAGGAAGACATTCCTAGTGTGGGGAAATGTTAAAAAAAAAAATGCACGGAGAACGCTGCTGCCCATTTTCTGGTTTTTGCCATAATCGCCTTTTACGACAACCACGGGCAAACATGGGATGGTGAAATTCTTTACGCTCGACAACATATGGTTAGTGATGTAGATAAAAAAAAACACATTTTTTTCCTATAAATTAGGTAGGTTTAGGTAGCGCAGTTAGGTAGCATCAATGTATCGGGATACTTAAACTATCGTTTTTACAATCAATTTGTCCCGTGTTCTGTTTGGTCATGGTCACCTCATTAGAAAGAGACACACTACCAACGGGAGCCTTCTCACGTGGACCGGTTTTTGCACCATAGTGCACAGTCTAGTAGTAAGAAGTATAAGGTCTTTGCTTTGATGTGACATGATTTCAGAACGAAATCGAAATGAAAACTATGAGAGAGGTCATGTTGAATAGATTATGGCAATAATTGAAAAACTATTGCGTTTTACCCGACTGCTGACCTGACTGCTGAAGGAGGGAGGGTACTGCGAGTGTCACTGGCTACATAAAAATTGGAAAAGAAAAAAATGCCAGATTTTTGGCGCCATTTTGTGGGAAAAACAATTTTTTTTTTCTTCCAAACCCATTGTGTGGGGTATCAAAACCAAGGGTTTTAAGAGGTGATTTCAAAAATATATAACACGTATATGTTTAATGGTACATTAAAAAAAAGTTTTAAATAAAAAATGTTAGTTAAAAATATCAAAAAACCCGACTGCTTAAAAAACGGACTAAAAAGACGTAAACAAGAAGAAAATCATGCTGTGCAGTCGGAGGTTACATATTCGAGAGCTGGCTGACCAAAACCAGATGTATCCTCCGACTGCACAGCATGATTTTCTTCTTTTTTACGTCTTTTTAGTTCGCTTTTTAAGCAGTCGGGTTTTTTAATTTGTTGTATGCAAGAAATTAGGCTTAAATTCATAAAATAATATGTTTCCTTAATTTGTGGGATTTTTTACACTTTTTTGATGGCCGAAAATGATAGGTACATCACCTTTGTATTGTAAATTGAAACAAATTTTGGTACAATGAAACTGTAAAAACTTGCAAAAAAATTACTATAAAACAAATCGTCACTGTATTTAAAAACAAAATAATTACGAACCGAGTAAACCGTTTTACTTGCAAGTCGCTGCTAACACCATCTATAGCCGTGGAATGGAACCGAACGCGATCGATGTACTTTTAGTACCTAAATAGTCCATATAGTCCGTCGAAAAACGCTAGTTACGTCAGTTTCTTTGTATGGGATGAGGAATTGTATGCTAGTATTATATTATCTGTGACGAAAGCCTCCCATAGCGATTGGATAAAGTCAAAACTATATAGAAATACCAAGCGCAGCTATCGAAATATTACCAATCCCGTACATTTTGATATTCCGACCATCGTCATCGCTGGACACTTTGTCTAAAGCCTCTGAGACGCCATTAACAAAAATACTCGTGGCCGCTCCATTTTCGTAAGCACCAATTTCAACTGTAACTGCCATAGCTAATTGTCACGGTTCGTCAACTACTTGATCAAAACAGTGACACTTACTGACACGCTTGATTTATGTAGAAGAATATCTCTTTAATCGAGTATTCATGGATCAAAAATGGTTAGTAAAACTGACGGCGATGGCTAACACAATACAACAAATAAACGTGTATCACCGTCGCGACAGCGACAATCTTTTGAGAAATGTTTTGACAAGGTCGTCTTTATCAGGGGCCACCAAGGGGCCTCGATGCTCTGTGGTTGCAACACACCCGTACCTATGCGTCTCTTGGAACAATTTATGGTAAATTTCTGTCGGTGTGTGGTCTCGGGAAAAATTTGATTGTTGTTCCATTTACTTATCGCATAAACGGGTTGCAACGGTAGCTTTTGCTTGGCTACTAATAAAGTTATACAATCTCGAATACGGCTATGGTATTGAAAATTACAAGGATTTTGTAGATAAGATTTTGAAGCTCTGGCAAAATCTGAATTGATAAGTCCATTCTAGAGCAAAGTCACTTGCGTTAGCCAGAAAGTAACAGGGTTACCTGGTAGACTGAACGTGCCATGTTTGTTGTATCAGCACATGAGATAAGGGTAAAAGAAAATAACGTGATTGAGATTCATTAATTCTTGAAAACCTTGTAATATGAAAATAAATTACTACGAATAAAATTATTTCTTATTTAGATGGCTTAATTTCATGTCAGAAAATTATGATACTGACTGTATTTTGCATTACAGACTCAAAATCTGACCTAGTTGGAAAATGTCCTAGCTGGAAAATGACGTACATGGAATCTGACCTACTTGGAATCTGACGTCCATAGCCGCTTTCTTCCATACACCGACGAGAACTTCTGATTTTCAACTCCTACTGAAACGAGAAGCCCTAGAGACGAATAAAGAAATATACAAGACGAAGGTATTGCAGATACTCACATGCGATCCAATAGTAAAGGCATTGAACCGAATTGACATACTCAATATTTTTATCTCGCGATACACATTATGCTACTAAATATGGCTCAAGAAGCAAGCAATGACTTGAGATATGGTGTTCCAAAAAACTTCGTCGAAACATTTTTCTTCTCTTCCACAAAGAAAATATCTGCGTTGGTAATTAAATCAGTGTATCGCAAATACATCTGTTTGTATTTTTCATTTATTTATTGATATTGTGGAGTCTACCAATATACTGCTCTTTCATTTATATGCACAGAGTTCCAAGAAAATTTCATGTTAAATTCATGTAGGTATGCGAAAGGAAATGACAGATTGCAAGAGGAAATATTAAGTGTACCTACCTGACAATGTATGTATGATGTATGTCGTGTGTCTGTAAGTTATGCTTGAAGATTTTTGGGTTCTGTGCTTTTAACTTTAGTATTTCTACTCGATTCAAGTACATTCGATTCAAGTTGATTCTGCTTATTGTGTTGTCTGTATTAAACGTTTAAAAGTTATATTTTTGTTTTAAAACTTATAAAGAGACATTTTGCTCAAAAATACAAACAAGGTCAAGCCAACAGAGTACCACTCACAAGCAGGTCCCCTACAAAGTACCAAATTAATTAATTGTCTTAAACAAACATTTCGTCACATGAATTCCGGAAGGATACTCAAACTCAAACGGGTTGCATACATACAGTAATAAATTCCCCAAAGCTTAGGTACGGAACCATCCCATGCCCGTTTATTTTATTAATCAAAGTCAACCGAAATTTATGTCCGGTTTTATTCCGAACTAATTCTCGTCTCCCGGGACGGACCAGCTTTTTAATCCAGCTTGGGTATTGTCTTTTTAGATAATGTCCAACTTTTTAAGCACTAAAGTTCTGATAAAACTTCGTAAACCTGTTTAGTAGGTCTAGGTATTGGCGGAATAAATTTTCTTACGGTAGGTATTTTGCTTTTTTTTGTAAAAACCTTCGCAAACCTGTTTCCCCAATGGCAAGATACAACATCTCTTCTGTATTATCAGACTCTTGAAAAAATATTTATTTAAAGATAAAAATTGTCATGTTCGCATTTCAAATGACGCCGTTTTAAACTTTTAACCAACTTCTAAAAAAGGAGGTGGTTCTCAATTCAATGGAATCTTTTTTTTATTGAGACTTAGTAAATAAATAAATAAATATGTCGAGTTATTGATTTGTAAGTTTTCTTTTTTCCATTCCCACACTAAGAATTTCTCCCTGTATCGTGGATCTGTAAGTGGGTGCGTTTGCTAACATATAATCTCACATACACAAACACCCAGAGCCGGAACAACTATTTGTAGGTCATACGAATATTTGCTCCGTGCGTAAATGGAACCCGCGACACGCAGCGCAGGACTGCCCAACCGTGCACCCCACATGGATTTGAGTTTCTGAACAGTGTATGTTCACATTAAGAAAAGTTCGAGCTTTGTTCAAACAGCGGTTCATTAGTCAAGGTTTCCCTACGATGTTTTTTTCGCCGTATTTCAGCAATTATACCTTGATTCACCTTAATAAAATCCTCAAAGCCTTCAACGTGTAGTATTTCAACATACGCAGGTACCTAAATTCTTACATATCCCCAGACCAAACTTAAGACAAGGGTATGAACTAAATATCACGTTTCGGGCCTCAACGGTTTGGCCCAGGCGTTGATTAATGAACCCTGATTTAATTAAAGAAAAGTAAAACATCTTGACGTTTTGGCTGAGTAAGTTATTGAAAAAGAATGTCGTGGACTATTTTAAGAGGAAAAGCGGTCGCAGACATCCGACTGGATATCCTAAGTAAAAAGTCATAATTCGGGGTTTGGCTCTCGCCTATTTCCTCCTCCAATATTGGACCAATTCAACAGATTTTCCATAAACTGAAAAAAAATATATATATTGTGCCTCCACGTTTTAATTTATCATTTTAAGTTGACAAATTTGTACACCAGGCCTCTGTTGACAGCGCAATTTTGAGCATATTTTGAGGGTTCTAAAGACAATGTATTATCAAAAAGGAAAACATAGGGGCACAGTATATATCTTTATTTTTCAGTTTATGGAAAATCTTTTAAATTGGTCCAATATTGGAGGAGGAAAGAGGCGAGAGCCAAATCTCGAATTATGACTTTTTACTTAGGTAATTCAGTCGGATGTCTGCGACCGCATTTCCTCTTAATGTTTAAGTTGATATAATTAAATTAACAATTAATCTTTATTCCTTTTCTTCTTCTTAAACGTGCACACAGAGCAGTCGTGTTGTGGACGTTATGAGATAACTCAAAGTGCGGCCTGCTTAGTTATGCACCACCATGCTTCTTTAAACTCTGCTTTTCTTGTGCATACCTTTACCTACCGTACCTTGGTTACAGTTCAAAAATATTATTATTAAACTGTCTACTTTTTGATCACACATAATACCAACGAATTTACTCGTGTAAGACATAATTATTGTATAATGATTTTGCAAAAGTACAGTATTTGATATATTATCTTGTTGCTCTATTCTAATGATAACAATAAAGTAAACCTATCAATTAATTACCAATTACGACCATTGAAGTAAGAAATAACCTGCGTCCCTTTCACGCACCACCTTTTAGGATAATGAAGGGCATATTTCAACGTAATTAAATAGCCAAATATTATCTAACTGATACCAATATTGAATGTTTCCTGGGTAGAAAAATGATAATTCTATTTAGTCCATCAGTGAGATTATCAAATAATAATGGACACGTATTTTTTGCTTTACCATATCAATACAACAAAAAAAAACACACGCAAAGTTAAAGCGCATCAAAGTTCAGGAGTGGGGTCTTGTGACGTCACTAAGGCAATATAAAGTATACTAGCGGCGTGACGTTTCACGATATTTCAACGCATTATATCGTCGTCACTTTATGTATACGTGTCAAAAGACAAAAAAATACGTGTCCAATATTTTTATTAATCTACCTGACGGACAAAAACAAATTTACAGTAAACTACCCTACTAATGCTTTTTCTTCTCTGCTGTCATAATACTCTTGGCAGACTATTTGTTTGTAAGCACCGTCACTCCATACGCCTGTTAAGGATGCCATCACTTAGGTACGTTATCTTAATCACTATGTATTTAAAATGTTGCTAAATATTGGGACGGAAATAACTTCTAACTCATGAAAAGCTACTATTGGTATTTTTTCGAAACGTAATTTATATACGAATATTTGGTATTTTTAATCAGTCGTACCAACGTTTAGTTTCGCCCTTGGTCTTCAATTAATATCATTTTCAATTAAAGCCCTGTCTACCCTACTCTACCCATATTTTTTGAGAAACACACAACATAACATAAAAACATGTTTAGAGAATTTAAGCAAACCGTACTTCCTGAAGTTCGCAACTAGCGACGAATATATTATGGATGGCAGTTTAAAAAATGTAATTTTGTTTGTGTTACTGTGATTGCTTTACTTGCTTCGGCTGTTGCTGAAAAGCTAAACTTTCCAACTTTGTTATTGTTGCGTACGAAACTGTGTACCTGTAACTAGCTAGAGGTTGCCCGAACTTGCCATGTTTCCTACTTAATCATAAATTAATTTTCATGGAAATATTTTTTGCTAGACGCCCGCGTGAAGGTTGGAAATTATCCTAATATACTCCCGGGATAAAATACTATTTGCTAACTTCAGCAAGCGGTTTCGCCCGCGTGAAAAGTATCTCAAGGGAACATCATCTACATTTCAGCTGAAAGACATCCACTGCTGGACATAGGCCTCCCCCAGACGTCACTAAATTGACCGATCCTGAGCGTCTCACATTCAGCGCCTTCCCGCAACCTTAACCAGGTTATTGGTCCACCTAGTGGGAAGCCTTCCAACGTATCGTCTTCCGGTTCGCGGTCGCCATTTCAGAAATTTTCGGCCCCATTGGCCATCCGTTCTGTGACAATGTGCACTGCCCATTGCCACTTAAGTTTGGCAGTTCTTCGGGCTATGTCGGTAACTTTGGTTCTCCTGCGGATATCATCATTTCTGACGTGATCACGCAAGAAAATGCCCTCTCCTCCATTCAAGGGAACATAATCCCAGGATAAAAAAAATATGATTGTTATGTCCAAACAATTAGGAGTCCAAGACATGGTGTACTCGTGTGCTGTTCAGCCGTTACTTCTTGACTGCCGGAAACGCCCACACGCGAGACACAATGGCTTTTTAATTGATTTGGGTAATTATGCCATTCATCCGTTTAAGACGTGAAAAGGTAAGAAACAGACAGACATAGTTTACTTTTGAATTAAAAAAAAAAAAGTGTTTGTAAAGTATGAAATATATATAAAAGTATGATTGGAAAACTAATCTAACTAGCCTGTTTTTAACCCCCGATGGAAAAAGAGGGGTGTTATAAATTTTACATGTGTTTTTTTATTTGTGTATGACAGAAACACGAATATAAAAACACAAATGTTGCATCATAGCTCCTAAACGGATGAACCGATTTTGATTAGTTATTTTTTAAATAAAAAGAACTAATCAAAATCGGTTCCTCCGTTGGAAAGTGACATTATTGGAAGTTTCTTAGCTAGTTTGATGAAAATCGGATCTGCCGTAATAGGTTCGTGCGTAAAATATCGTGTCGGGCGTTTTTAAATTTTACTTGTGTTTCACTGCTGAGCAAATTTAGGCTTCCCTTTCTTATTTCCTGGAAACAAAATTGAAAAATAACGATTCATGTTTAAAAAATGTCCAATTATTTAATTTCAGATGGTTATTAAAACATTTTATTTTTTCAGTAGAACCTGAAATTGTATACTATTGAAATGAGTTGATTTGATGAGTTGATGGCACCATTCGGTTTCAGTGCATAAAGGCACAAGAAAGTACCGAAAAACAACCTCAAGAATTTTAATTAAAGCCTAAGAATTTCCTGTTTTCATTCAAAACGAATCCTTCAAAGGCTGTCCCAAAAACATGTGTTAATCAAAAGACACAAAACGTACCCATCAAAATCCGAGTCCCTTCAAGATAGTGAGTCTCCAAACTTATCTGTTTCACCACAACTCACAAACATACATATGTATCGCTCGCCTTAATCCTTCTGGAGGCAAACAGAGCATGAGACAAGCACTTCAACCGACGGAGCTAAAGTTTAGCCAACGTACTGTAAGTACCTACTTACTGCGTGTTGGTAAACTTCCCCGTTTCATCTTCGCACGCAACTTGTAATATTCCCTCTGGGTGAAATTATTTGGCTGGAAGTGTAACAGTTTTTGAGTTGTTGGTTGTAAAAAAGCCCTAATCAGTATTTTTAAATAAAAAAAACTTGATAACCGACTAAAAGTAATACAATTAAAAATCCGAGTCCCTTCAAGATAGTGAGTCTCCAAAAACTTTTAATATTTCTTCTGAGTGAAATTATTTGGCTGAAAGTGTAACAGTTTTTAAGTAGTTTGTTGTAAATAAGCACTAATCAGTATTTTTTACAAAAAAAAAACTTGTTAACCTACCAAAAGTTTTTTGAACATTTTCTGACAGATCGGTTAGTCTATTCTGTTAAAATTTCTTCGTGAAAACTTAGATGAAGTCAGGGCGAAGTCATTACTCCTGAAACCATAACTAGATAAGAGCGTTAAATCCATAGAATAAATAACCCACTTTCACGGAAAACTGCAGGTAATTAAACCCGTTAGACACACAAAAGAACGGAGAGCTTTCATCAAAATCCACAAGAAATAAGTAAATGACTTCAATAAGTGTGCTAAAGCAACTATACGTATTCTGTACAAAAATAAAACACGGAGACACATTAAAAACAAACATCTCTTACTCTACACCTTTAAGGTTACACAATGTGTGAGACCGAGGATCATTGCGGTGTAGCGTTATATCCATTATTTTTTTGACAACCCCACCGCTCTATTCCCAAACCGCTGCAACTCCTGAAAGTCAGAATCAACAGAAAAGCGCCGAGGAAATGAAGCTCGACGAAGTCCCAAAGAATGAATTTAACTGTCTTGGATCCCGCAATGAAATTAATCAGAAAAGGAGGAGTAGGAAAAAAACATAATTTCCACTTCCCTCCATATCAAAAGGAGACATAACAAACAATGCCATTAGGCACACAGAGTCATTTACAACTGGGTTAAGTCCAGTTGCCTAGCATCACGGATAAAAATTAACACTGTGAGCTTTTAGTTATCTGTTGATGGAAATGTCAAAACAAAATAAATGAATGTGTGTTCTTACAGTCGTTCCTCTGGTTCCATCTGTTTAGAGACTACAATGACTTCAATACACTCAGCCTCTGTGCTATAAAGATAAAAGCAGCAAAAGCCCTATAAATTAATTTGGAGTAACAAAAGTGCTGTTATTTTGAACTCACCCAGTGATCCTGTTCCTAAAACAATAATTTGAAACTGGAACATGCAAGATCTACCCACACAATTGCATTTTATGTAAACAGGCTAACTTTTAATTCAATGGAAACTTTTCAGAGGGTCAACGTACATGGCTATGATCAACACTAAAATATGAAAAAAAAAACAGCTTATTTACATTTTTAGGGTTCCGTACCCAAAGGGTAAAAACGGGACACTATTACTAAGACTCCGCGGTCCGTCTATCTGTCTGTCTGTCCGTCTGTCACCAGGCTGTATCTTATGAACCGTGATAGCTAGACAGTTGAAATTTTCACAGATGATGTATTCCTGTTGCCGCTATAACAACAAATACTAAAAATAGAATAAAATAAATATTTAAGGCCCCTGTACAACAAACGTAATTTTATTGCCGTTTTTTTGCGATAATGGTACGGAACCCTTCGTGCGCGAGTCCGACTCGCACTTGGCCGGTTTTTATAGACTAACATCCCATATTCGTATTTTGTTATAGTACTGGAAGACGCAGCGTTGGAAAGTGGACCTATGACTTGGTTAAGGCTGCAGTAATCCTCTGGATGCAAGGCACACAGAACTTGTCGATAGGATAGGCCTTTGTTCATTAGTTGGCTTGCGCGAAATGATGATGATAATTTTAGTTTCAATTTCTGTGATAAGTTGGAAGCTTTTAATAAGTAGAAGGAAGAAGGTCAATACTTAGAAGCTAACCTAATACTAATTAAGCCAATAACATGCTGAAACGTTTTTTTTTATTTTTTGCATACCTCAACAAAATAGCAACAGTTCATTGTTGATGTTGGTTTTCCCTAAAAGTTTTCCAAGGAATTAAAAGTCACCCTTTATGTGTAACCTCACTATCAATTCAGTTCAGCCAGTGATAGACCTTGAAGTCCGTTATTCACTTTATCGAAGAGGCAATTCTCAGTAAGCAGGATTTGTTGTCAGAATTGCGAAATACCAATTTCAAGGAAATCATGTAAATACATAAAGTGGTAGTCGATGGTTTGAAACTCGAAGCTTAGCTTCTGGTGAATAATCTACTCCTGTATTCTAACACCAAAGGGTCTATTGAAAGGGGAACCGACAACTCTATGGGGGTTTGAAGTGGACTTTCTAAAAGTGTAATGGACTGATGTAGTAGAAAAGGGGTTGATTAATTACTCAATAATAAATTATGTAGGTTAGTAGCAAAGTTATCTCATGCTTTTAATTATCTACGCTTTTTTGTCGTATAAAAAAATCAATTCATATTTTTATTTTTGTTACAAAAGCTTTTTAGAACAATATTTTGATCATGATGAACTTGTTAGTGTGGTGAGACAATTTTATTCAGTATATTGATATATACTTGATTTTAATTTTATTTAGTAGTAGGATTATGGCATTTGGCGATAGTGTAGCATTCTATAAGTAATAAAAAAATAATCGGATCACTACTATCTACAAACAAACAATTTAATCAATTCTCTTTCCATACCAGTGTAAGAAGGCTTTGATAACCACTATATCAATACATTTTTGGTTTTTGACTAACCTTTTTGAAGAAAATATTTGCTTGCGGCTTATGAACTTAAGAATGTTGCATGTAAAGTATTTGTGGGTAGAAATCGTTCATTCCTACTATCTCCAAGAAGGCAATTGAACACCACCTACCTCGTTTCAACTGTCGGGTCTGCAGAAGACCTGCAGAGTGCACGGCACTTCACAGATGCTAAAACGTTTAGCTTGAGACACGATCACAACAAGAGAGGAAGAAACGTCGAGGGCAAGTTGAGTGTTGGTTTACCATCTACCCTCAATTCGATAATAAGAATCGAACAATACAGGTATGTCAAATCCCCCTTGATATTTTCATATGAGATATTAAGTCATTAGGAATCAGACTCCAGTCGTGCACATATTCCTGTCTGTCCTCCCCTCATCCCTAATAACGGTGAACATCCAAACCAAACCCCAACCGACTGCAGTCCAAGAGAAACTTTCATAATTTCACTAAAAACCTTATTTAGAGTCCAAGTCACCATTCTAATTTCAATTTCCAAGCATGAAAACTTTAGTTGGAAAATTAAAAAAGTTTGCAATTGCTAAATATGAAGCTTTTGCTTCTTGGTACGATTTTCATTTTCATATGCAGCTGAGCTGTTTCTACTGTAAAATGCTGATTCTGACTGAAACCTGGCTTCAGAATACACAGTATTTTCTATGATGATTTCAGAAAACAAAAACACTGCGTGTTCTAGCAGAATAACATAGCATTGTATTCTCTGGTAAGAATACACAAGCTACATTCGCTTGTGAATTCAACGTTATTTGCATATTTAGTACAAATATAGCGTTGCAATTCCCAATTCAAGTAACTTAGACATTATTTCACGAGGAATGTGCATCAGTTATTTTGCATAACAGACCCATAGTATTTCTTTACAACTTAGTGTAACTACAATGTGGACTAATATATAACTAAGTATATCTAATATCTTTAAACGAGCAATTCTTGTATGTATGTTTATATATATAAAATCTCAATCTTGGAAACGGCTCCAACGATTTGCATGAAATTTAGTATGCAGAGGGTTTCGGGGGCTATAAATCGATCTAGCTAGGTTTCATTTTTGGAAAACTTAGTTTTGTCTATTTTAACCCGAGCAGAGCTCGGTCGCCCAAGTACTTCAAACTGATAACATTAATTATGTAGTTACAAACTCGTATAAAAATTGCCTTTTTATACGCGTTAGTAACTACATAATAATATACTACGACTGGAAAAACTCATTATGTATAACTTCGTCCACATCGATGTTAATAGGTAAATTCCCAGAACATTGGCAGCATTGATACTTTGAATGGCCATGCTGATTCCTTGCTCGATAAAAAGGCCAGCCCTTTAGTCACGTGAGGAGTTTATTATTGCCCGAACAATTCGATGAGCACTTTGATTGCATAGGTTCTAGTGATAAATAAATTATAGAAAAGCTGAATTTTGTCCATCCCAGCTAACCAAAACAGAACATTACCATTACACAAGTACTTATAGGAAAGCGTACACATAAAAACAGATATTTAATTAATCAAAGATAATATTTCTTACATATAACCGCATGCGGGTGCTTAACGCTACCTCTACTTAAAGTTAAAGGAAAACGTTGGGCTGCTTTAAGCAAGATTGTACCTCGCTTTTGGAAACTCAGGGTACCATTGATATCTTTAATTTTAATACAATGCGGGATCTTTTGTATACCTTTTTACCTGTCTGAATTTTATCTTTCGGTGCGGGCGATTTCCTTTTCTTCTTTGATATTTCCTTTTTCTTTTTTAGGTTCTATTTTGTATTTTTACAACAGTTTCCGTCAACTTTAGTTACTTATTATTCTTCATTTATTTTACTGGTTATTTTGAATGGCTATAAGAAATGTTGGATTGTGGGTTAATTTGCATGAGGCTCGAGTTAATTCAAGTGACATTTATCCACAAAAGCGTCTGGCAAACGTCAGAAATGGACGGGAATGCCAAGCGCTATCAAAATGTCACATGATCTATATTATAAAATGTTGCAATTTCGACCATTGTCATCGCTGATAGAGCGACACTTTGTCCAGAACCAGTTACTGACTACATTACTACACGAGAGCGGTTACGCACTACATCCGATCCGTGTCCGTAAAATTTCAGTTCCGGAATAGTTGTAGTACGGACACGGATCAGGGACAAGGATCAGGGACACGGATCACGGATACGGATCACGGACACGGACACGGATCACGGACACGGATCACGGACACGGATCACGGACATGGATCACGGACACGTATCACGGACACTGATCACGGACACGGTTCACGGACACGGATCACGGACACGGACACGGATCACGGACACGGATTACGGACACGGATCACGCACACGGATCACGGACACGGAACACTGACAAGGAACACTGACACGGATCAGGGACACGGTTCACGACACTGACACTGACACTGAGAACTAAGGTACATATTTTTTAGATAAGTTCGTTTAGGCCATTTTTTTTCAAATACACAGCTTAACTAATATATTTTGTAATCGGCACACACGTATGAGGAATCATCTTAGCTATGCGAGTTATGCTTCAACTAACATAGCCTAGCTTTTTGCCTGAAACTCCCTTTTAATTTGCTTCATGAAATAATAATTTAAATCGAACTTATAGCGACCATATTCCACGACCTGGAACAAATAATATAATAAGGCCCACTTGCATGAAAAACTTAACTCAGAGTTAGTTACTAACACGTGGCCAAATTAATCAATGTAATACAAAAATGACATAAATAACACAGGGTTAACTACAAACTCTGGGTTAGTAAGATAACCCGGGGTGGCGCAAGTGAACCTTACTCTTTAAAACTCATAAACTATTCATAGATAAATTATAATTATAGAGTCCAAGCGAAACTCTAAAAAACAATAAACCAACTTGTGGACCGAAGCTACTCCAAATACTCCATCAACATTACGGTTTTCAAAATTCACTTTAAACTATTCATCCGAGATATTGCACGATACAAAGTTTTGGGCGAGATCCTTTGAAAAAGCGACGGTGTAGCGCCTACCCTCAACATCAGGTCACGCCATGAATTTCGAGTTAATTAACTTTTACTGGTTGAGAAAACTTACTTAATAATAATAAAATCATTAGAAGAGTTTATCTGTACAAGAGGAAACTTATTGAGAGTTTCTTTTGCGTCTTGAGAAACTTACAAGAGGGATATTGCGTGTTTTTTTTCTTCAGAATAATTGAGCAAAAAATCTTGGGATTATTTTTCTGGTTTAGAATCTCGTACGTACTTTTTTGATGTCTTAATAATTATGAGTTTGCATGAATAGTTCACTATTGAGCTTGGTTTGAATTTATTTATTTATTTCATAACAATTGCTTGCTGTACTAACAGTTTGCACCAAAGCGTACAGCAAGCCAAAAACATAAACACTTATAAACTAAAGAACTTTACACAAACATTTAACATAGCTTTATCCTTATACATAAATATATCGACGCCAGGTTCCTGAGCAATAAGGGCGTTCAGCAGATTGAGTGCCTGGGTTGTAGGTGCATATCGCGCTGTCAGGGTACGCGAGGGAGGAGCCGCGAACAGGCATCGCGGGGCACAGGCGCGCGACACCCGTACTCGGTCTGGAGCAAACAGAGAACAGCGAGCCAACGTGGACGAGTCGTCGATCTTATTGTTCAGCACAAAGAAGTAGTGCATCAACAGAAAATCTCATATATATCAGAGAATCTCATGATTTTCAACTTAATTAATGGAATCATCACCGGTATAGATGGTAAGCAATGTCAACATTCAAAATAGTGAGAATGGGGTTATATGACAAGCATAGCAAAAACTACTGCAAACTTTAAAAGGCTAAGAGCAATAATATATTCATCACACCCGATAAAAACTGAAAACAAAAACGTCTCATCATTTATGCAGACAAAACCACGGGCTCAGTTAGTTAACCATAACAGGTGGCTTAGATACCGCAACATCGTGTAACGTTACCTCGTTAAGAAAGTTTTATATTACGTCTATTTGTTGCTGTTAATTTTCTTCGAGTTTTAAATTATACTTCATTTTCTTTTTGATATTTAGATACACACTAGTTCATAACTGTATTCTTATGTATAAAAGCACCCTTTATAAGCCTGGCAAAAGGCTGGATTCATAATGCTAAGATAATTCAAAGACATCCGTTTTTCAGACTAGAGCAGAGCAGAACTGGACATTGGCGTATCTTCTATCAAATAAACATCTGAAACAAACGGAGCTTGGTTTGTTAGACACACTAATATTGAAAACATTTTTCACCATAGACACCAAATAATATTATCATGTCCCAATGAAGGCGGGTATTCTCGAAAGATACTAAGAGATCTTGCAAATAAATGTTTTGCTTGTTTTCAGCGCCTCCTTCTGCGAAAAGCAATGTCTAATACCACATAGGGATACTCAATCTTTATTTCACTGTGACTTCACTATTAACTGACTTTCCTTCACGCTCCAATACACTCAAAAGTACTAAAATATGTAAGAAATACATCACCGAACCCTTACGCTTGTGTCAGTAAAATTAGGAAAATACGCGAAACGGTCACCGCTGCGGATTGACTTACCGACTTTCATCAATCAACCGATGCTTATGTACCACTCACATCAATCACATGTATATACGTATCTATACATGTACCACATATGTACATGTATACGAATGGATCGATCCACAAAACTTTCTTAAAAAGGTGTTTCTCTCTCCTTTCGTCGGAAGCCTGCTCTTAGTTGACATGACTTTGATAAATTATTTGCTTACCGAACGATTTGGTATTCTCGAAGTACGAAATGAGCGTCTTCATTCGATCTTACGTATTCTTCTTTGTAATGTTACTTTGTTGAGGTTTGGAGGTATTTGTTTGAGGAAATTGCGGTGCTCTTTATTTGTTAAATGAAATCTCTTACAAAGCAATAAGTTGAAAAAAGATGAGGTTCTTTTGTGGCGGTAGGGTTAAGGGTTTTTACTCAGGTACTTTACTAATTTAATAGTTAGTAGGTTTATCACTGTCTGTCTAGGTTCATGATCATCAGCTACTTAAAAGAATCCCTGATCAATCCCGGATGCAATTTCTTTTTTAAATGTACGTAAAGCAAATAAACTTTTTTAAACTCTGTAACAAATAAATATTTATGATTTATCTCACATCATCATCACATCATCAGCCCATTAATGTTCCCACTGCTGGGACACAGGACTCCTCTCTGTGAGAGGGAATGGGCCGTAATCCACCACGCGGGCCCAGTGCGGGTTGATGAATGTCACATGTCTTCGATTTTTTGGTTCTAGGACATGATTTATCTACCAGAACAACAATTAAAATAAAATTTAAACAATGGAATTAATATAAAAAATACATGGACAAGAAATCAGTGAGAAAAATTTCATAAAGATCTCGTGCAACGTGTCTGTAAATATGAAATTCCAATTCCTTTACTTGATAGTCTTTCACAATATTTAATTTTACTGATGTTTACATTTTCAATTCCACAATAATGGCGTTCTTTTTCGTTTTTAATTTTAATAAGAATTTTTGAGTGAATAAACTTTGTGTTTCTGAAACTAAAGTTCAAGGCACATAAACAGTTTTTATTTATTTACCAAAAAATTACTTTTATTCGTGCTGCAGGTAGATTATATTTTTCTACTGGGTGATTTTAATTCCCTGACATCTTCCCTACAAAGTAAAAGCCATCTTCTCTTTATTATTATGCCCGTCTTGGGACGCTTTGACGGAGTCTTCTGCTCTTCTCAGAGCAGTGATCACCGTGAGTCCTGTAATCGCTCTTCTCATCTGGTCTGACTAGCGAGTAGGTGATGGTCCGCGCGGTCTTTTACCATCCACCTTTCCCACCACAATAAGGTTTTCGAGGTTGTCTGGCTGTCTCCGAGCGATATGACCAAAGTTACTTAGGACTCTCTGGGAGCATATCGTGGAGAGTCTGGCTTTGATGTTCAGCTTGTTGAGAATAGACTTATTTGTGCGCTTTGCTGTCCAACATTGTTCTCCAGCACCACATCTCAGATGCTCAATCCTTTTTCGATTAATGGTGTGGATTGTCATGGAGAATCAAACATGTGAGAATAAGACACGTAGAATGAAATGTGAAAAAAAAATATGGAGCAAATAAATACACGAAAAATAATGATTGTGGGTATATCGTTATATTTCGCGAAATGTGTTTCCTAGTATGTACTCAAATTAAATGCTATCTATCAGTTAAGTGTTAATTACTGGCACCCAATTCGCAGAACATGCATTTAATTGATGAGTATTTGTCGTTTTACTTACTGTTTATCAAGAGAATATTTTTAAACGATAAGTTTTAGAATCTTGTTTGAATAAGTAAATTTTACTTACCTAATATATCTTCAACACTCAACTGCAGCATAGCTTTTTTTAAATGACAGCCTAAAGATATCCACTGCTAGATGTAGTTCAACGGTGTTGTGCTCCCCGCATCCAACGGACTCCTCCGGGGCCTTCATTTTCGCAGTGTTTTATATTTCGTTATAAAAATTTTCAACATAAACCTCCTTAGCAAAGGCGTGTCCCTTCACTTTGCCAGTGTACACTACTTCCTAGTGACAACTTAGCGTCGCCATTTTGCTGTGACATCCAAGCTCTTCCCGCTACGTCAGCAGTGATATTCAAAGCACGTTGCAGGCTATTTAACACGACACGACTCTTGTAGTTCCTTTTATTACGTGTGCTGTTAATCAGTACCTACTAAATTAAATCAATATTTGTGCACTCTGAACTTTCTCAAGAATCACATAAACCAACGAATATGTTTTAGCTTAAGAGACGCAAACTACAGACTTTTTATCGGCCGATAGCTTGCGGGGGCTCGAAGGGTGTTTCGGCACTGCATGCGATCTTTATCTAAATCCGAGATCCGAGTACCAATCGAATTAGAAAAATTCTGATTTCAGAGCGTAACCAGGGGAGGTTACAAGAAATACTAAAAAAATAAATAATAATTAATACTAGGAAAATTTCGCTGATTCGGATCAGATGCAGTGCGTAACTGCTCTTAGTTGTCATTTATTCGTTCGTTAATTAAGTATACATTAGGTAAATAATCGCTTTTTGTACATCTCGTGTAGATGCTGGAAAGTACCTACTGTTTATTTGTGACTAACTTTTCCCCATGATTTCGCTCTCGTAGCGTATCCCACAGAACCGCGCATTTGCCGAAATAAAAATTATCCTGATTTAACTCGGCGACAGAGTAGCTTTCTACCAGTAAAATATTTATCATAAACAAGACAGTATTTCTAGGGATCCAATTTTAAAAACACTAAAAATAAATTTAAAACAATGTTCTAATATCAGTAGTGTAAAACTACTTGCAATGGTATACCAAACGTAATTCAAAATGGAACTATAACGGATCTTTCAACTGCATGATATGAAAAAAGGCGGTAGGCCCAAACGGAGAATGCTGGATTAACTAAATCTTTTGATAGAGACGGTATCTTTCTAGATGGACGGAAACGTATTGTGTGTATCTAACCTTTGCCTTACATTGGCATAATACAAGTTTAAAAAATAAATATTAATTCATTCACATATTTTACAGAATCTATTGGATTTTGTCGTCGGGCCACCGATCCCTGTTGCCACGATACAGATCGGTACCATATATTACACAAAGTGAATAGAATGCGGAAGGCCATCAATCACAGAGCGATATTGAAGAAAGATGCGGGTATACGAATTCAAGTAGGTTTACCTCTATCTTACACGTATAGTCACTAGTAAAATTGTCTTAACCTTGCGCAAAATTCAAAGGAATTATCTCTTGCATGATTGTACATTCAGGAAAAGACCTATGTATTTCATGATATTATGGTTTCGAAAATGACAATGCGAGTAGGGGACTTCGCGGGTTAATAATACCTGCCGCATGGGTAGATCTTCAAGGATAAACAACTTTTTCCGAAGACGGGGGTTCATCTCAACATGCAGAGACTCCAACGTACCTAGTCTGTCATTTATGCTGTCGTTGACTTCTTTGACTTAAGATCCTGTGTCCCCTAGCTGGGGCAGACGGTTTCCACAGTAACTTCGATCGCGACTAGTCTGGAGCTTCGCGCTTCACCTCACTCCACGTAATTCCGATACTCGTTGCCTTAGCCAATACGGTGTGTCGCCAGGTTTGATGGAGACCGGCCACGCTTCCTTTTATGTATGTATGTGATCGGAATCCCTCCGGAGCGTGTGGCCAATCCATTGTAATTTACGACAGTCTGGAGGTCGATCGAGGTCTCGTGGCATCTCTCCAACAGCTCTACATTAGAGATGGTCGGGCCAGTAAATGCCGAGGATGCGACGAAGACATCGGTTAACGAAGACCTTTTTATTTTTCATGGGATTTCTTCCAAATACTTCTCCCGCTATGGATGAAGCGGGCGGGCGTATCAAACTTTTGCCGACTAAAACCTACCCAGTTGTGATCCTTCAGTTGCTTGTGGCAGAGCCGCGGTAACTATCTTTCAAATTTATCCGCGACCCAGACAGGCATTGGCCCTAGCATCTCTTGGTGGCGCGCGTTTAACACTAAGCGCTATTGACTCGGGCCTGGTCCTTCCTGGTCCGGGGCAAGCTACCCATTACTTGCCGTCCGCAAGCCCCCGCCTACGGTGGCCGGAAATCAGCTTGCGACACCATCGGTTGACGAAGACTTGGCTTTTTAACAAAGGATATTGCTCGCAAAATCCAGGCTGTGGTAGCCAAAAAACAAAAAAACAGTCTTACCAAGAAGATTTGTTTTACCCAATAACTGGATTGTGAAGCCCGGATAGGCAGTTCCATGTTAAATACTAGTATGCAGCTGTAATCGAACTGTTTAGATATCTTGCGTAAGTTTAAGATATTTATACTTGTGACTCGTGTGTGTACATATATTCAGGTAAACAGTAAATGTATGAATATAATAGGAAGACGATTATTCTATAGGTCGTGTTAATACAGAGAAATTCAATCTCAGCGGTATGGAAAGCCAATTGTGTTGTACTGTGAATATGACTTATAATTAATATATAACGAAGAATCGTGTCTTATACTGAATAAATTATGTAGCAAGAAATAAAAATGTGGCGGAGATTTATTAATTTTATTTGTTCTGAGTTAGTTCCATAGTAAAAGTGGTTCACCTACTTTCACCCTCAGAAAGATTAGCAATCATTAAAAATCTTCTGTTTAGTACAAAACGTGTGCCTACCTACAGCATAATACATCCCCCATTTCAGTTGTTGTTTTTAAATAACCACGGTTAGCTAACCAGATTATTAAAGAAGAGTTTATATTTTTACAGCGAAAAGAAAATGGTGCCATCTACTTTATCTTAAAAAGTTTGGGCAAAAAATATAGAACTTATTTTATCGTTACTCTTTTCCGAGGTGCTGAAAAGCTATAAAGATTTTAACATTTATTATACAAGTTTATCAAACTGGCTTTAGGCTGAAAGTAACTCTGATAACCAACAAAATCTTGGGTAGGAATAAAAAACATAGAGACGTAAACCGTGCCTGTAAAAAGATATAGCAGAACAAGAATTTCAATTACCGAATGTTGCAGAAAGTTGTGGGCGTAGAACATACGTACTCATATAGTGTCATCGTTAACTCTAATTTCGTTTTCGCTATTGACCGTTGTTTTTTATCGGGCCTGTAGGGTGGTCACTAAGCGCCTAGCTAAGTGCCGCTTTGTGAGCGCACCGCGTGTAAACCGCCCGGCAAAGACCGGCTTGCATTTAATTTTTCTCATTTTTATTATCTCTAAAAGCTTTTACACAGGAACTAGGCGTTCAATTAAAACTCCTCTTTTTACCAAAGCGTCAATAGATGGAGCTGATTGTTGGATTCTTCTAGGGTTTTATTGTGCCTAACCTATTTACAGAATGGGTGTAAAAGTAATACAATTTCTGTTAAATGTTCTAAATTGCGAAAGAGGGCGACTCGTAACGGACGCTCATTTTTAGCGTGAGGAACTCATTAAACAGTTCGCCCTAAATAGTTAAGGAATAGTACATTGTGATACAAGGGTGGAAAGTAGGTTATTGCAAACGAGCTGTCATTAACAAGCCCGAGCCGAAGGCGAGGGTTTTTAATGACACGAGTTTGCAATAACCTACACACCCGTGTATCACACGACGTTTTTCAATACAGTTGTGGGAAATAGTAAAAACAAGTCAAAGAATTAAATTTTATTTTTCCATAAAATAAAATTAACGTAAGTCGCCATATATCTTTCTCGAGATTTTGGAGGCAAAATTTCATCTTGCGCAGTGTTGGCCTCAGATAAAATATCGGGTGGAGTTAATTCCATTTCATCACTTGTACTTGAACTCATATTAAAAAAAAAGAAATAATTTATAACACAAAAAATAAAACCCAATTTATACCCCCTCCTCTAAAAAGCTTATTTTATTTTATACTGAAAACAGTGAATAAAAAGCACTTTTAATCACTGTTTTGGTGTTTGAATTTAGAACACCAATATAATATTCAAACTCCATCTCAATGCTATACAACCTCCTTGCGCATAAAATATTCGATACAAACTTAGATAGAGATAGAGTTATACAAACTTAGATAGAGATAGAGTTAGAGATAGAGATACAGTTAGAGTTAGAGATAGAGTTAGAGATAGAGACAGAGATAGAGTTTGAGATAGAGTTAGAGATAGAGATAGAGTTAGAGATAGAGTTAGACATAGAGATAGAGTTATAGTTAGAGATAGAGACAGAGTTAGAGATAGAGTTAGAGATAGAGATATAGTTAGAGTTAGAGATTGAGAAAGAGATAGAGTTAGAGATAGAGTTAGAGATAGAGATAGAGTTAGAGATAGAGATAGAGTTAGAGATAGAGAAAGAGATAGAGTTAGAGACAGAGTTAGAGACAGAGTTAGAGACAGAGTTAGAGATAGAGTTAGAGATAGAGTTAGAGATAGAGTTAGAGATAGAGTTAGAGATAGAGTTAAAGATAGAGTTATAGATAGAGTTAGAGATAGAGCTAGAGATAGAGCTAGAGATAGAGCTAGAGATAGAGCTAGAGATAGAGATAGAGTTAGAGATAGAGTTAGAGATAGAGTTAGAGATAGAGTTAGAGATAGAGTTAGAGATAGAGATAGAGTTAGAGATAGAGTTAAAGATAGAGTTAGAGATAGAGTTAGAGATAGAGTTAGAGATAGAGTTAGAGTTAGAGATAGAGTTAGAGATAGAGTTAGAGATAGAGTTAGAGATAGAGTTAGAGATAGAGTTAGAGATAGAGTTAGAGATAGACTTAGAGATAGAGTTAGAGATAGACTTAGAGATAGAGTTAGAGATAGAGTTAGAAATAGAGTTAGAGATAGAGTTAGAGATAGAGATCGAGATAGAGATCGAGACAGAGTTAGAAACAGAGTTAGAGATACAATTTTTTTATTTTACAACGAAAACAGCCTATACAGCCTATTCGATTATTGACAAATGTTTATGTGAAAATAATGAAATTAAAACTGTTAATTCAATATATTAAATAACCATTTAATAAACTTTTGAGAATTTTATGCTAAGACGTACGGACTCATTAATTTTGGCCTCGAATAAAATCCCATTTTATTTTAAGTATGAAAACTCCTTGCTACTAAACTTTTTTAAATTGACTAAAACATTTAAAACTTAACTGCAAAACTAATGATCGAGCTCGTAAACAAAAGTCACGACCGCGTAATAGAAAGATGCCTGTGCGAAAGATTTAATTTTCGAATCATAATTATAGCCTCTGAAAGTACGCCATGTTTAACAACTGTATTGAAAATAAAATTACTGTTGCTACATCGGGAAAAAAAACAATAGAAACAACTTCCATCTTTTTCGAATTAATACTTTAACTTTGTTCGCTGCTTTTATTAGCTTATCATTAAGTTATTTTTTCTTGCTCTGCTTCCGTTCCAGTTTTGTTATAGGTTTAGGCATTGTATAATATTATATCCATTACAAAAACTTTGCTTCCTTTCCACAGATTTTTTCTTATTCCATCTATACTTCAATCTTTTTAGTTTTTTCAGTTCATTTATTATTTTTCAATACAGTTGTTAAACATGGCGTACTTTCAGAGGCTATAATTATGATTCGAAAATTAAATCTTTCGCATAGGCATCTTTCTATTACGCGGTCGTGACTTTTGTTTACGAGCTCGATCATTAGTTTTGCAGTTAAGTTTTAAATGTTTTAGTCAATTTAAAAAAGTTTAGTAGCAAGGAGTTTTCATACTTAAAATAAAATGGGATTTTATTCGAGGCCAAAATGAATGAGTCCTTACGTCTTAGCATAAAATTCTCAAAACTTTATTAAATGGTTGTGTAATATATTGAATTAACAGTTTTAATTTCATTATTTTCACATAAACATTTGTCAAAAATCGAATAGGCTGTATAGGCTGTTTTCGTTGTAAAAAAAAACTTGGTATCTCTAACTCTATCTCTATCTCTATCTCTAACTCTATCTCTAACTCTATCTCTAACTCTATCTCTAACTATATCTCTAACTCTATCTCTAACTCTATCTCTAACTCTGTATCTATCTCTATCTCTAACTCTATCTCTTTCTCTAACTCTATCTCTAACTCTATCTCTATCTCTAACTCTATCTCTAACTATATCTCTAACTCTATCTCTAACTCTATCTCTAACTCTGTATCTATCTCTATCTCTAACTCTATCTCTTTCTCTAACTCTATCTAAGTTTGTAAAACTCTATCTCTAACTCTATCTCTATCTCTAACTCTATGTCTAACTCTATCTCTAACTCTATCTCTAACTCTATCTCTAACTCTATCTCTAACTCTATCTCTAACTCTATCTCTATCTCTAACTGTATCTCTATCTCTATCTCTATCTAAGTTTGTATCGAATATTTTATGCGCAAGGAGGTTGTATAGCATTGAGATGGAGAAAAAAAAAAAAAAAAAAAAGCTTTTTAGAGGAGGAATGGTATATATATTTTTTTTGTGTGATAAATTATTTCTTTTTTTTAATATGAGTTCAAGTACAAGTGATGAAATGGAATTAACTCCAACCGATATTTTATCTGAGGCCAACACTGCGCAAGATGAAATTTTGCCTCCAAAATCTCGAAAAAGATATATGGCGACTTACGTTAATTTTATTTTATGGAAAAATCAAATTTAATTCTTTGACTTGTTTTTACTATTTCCCATAACTGTATTGAAAAACGTCGTGTGATACACGGGTGTGTAGGTTATTGCAAACTCGTGTCATTAAAAACCCTCGCCTTTGGCTCGGGCTTGTTAATAAGACAGCTCGTTTGCAATAACCTACTTTCCACCCTTGTATCACAATGTACTATTTATTATCTATTGCTCATATCGACAAAAAATTATAGTAATACAAAAAGCCGGTCAATCAGTGCGTCTTGCTATGCCGTGTGTGGTTTACTTATTCATAAATTTATTTTATAACAATTAAGTACAGCAGAGGTACACACGGAACAAGGCAATAATCAGGCTTCACATTCAAATTAAGAAACAAAATTTAATTTACATACTGCACGCTGCTGCCTTTCCTTTATCATCTCTAATAACGCTCAAGGGAAGAATGTCCTCAGTTGAAAATGTGAAAATTCAAATCGAATATCAAAGTTGCATATTCTTTTTTGACTTCACACACTTTCGCTTAGCGTGTCCCCGTTGATATGCCTGTGGCAATGACATCACACGTTTCATCGCTTTTTATTTTTGCAAATTTAATTTCTGAACCGCTTTTTTCATGCGACCATGGACAGGATAAATATGCTTACCAAATGTTGGGGTCACCCCGAATGCCATCTGTCTTTGCGGCTTAAAAAATCAGTAATCTTACAATATTTGGTTTTGTATGAAATTTGAAACATCACTTCACTTCACAGTTAAATTTTACTGATAGATATCACAACTATAATTCTATGCATATTCTTAGAATTAGTTTTAATAACAGTCTACTAATACTTACACCACTGCAATCTAAGATTCAGATGTTTTAACATTGAAAAAAATATCTGCTATTACACAAACTTTGTGTAAAAACGTTGGCCACCAATTCTGGCTATGTATTTATGTCAACATTAACGTTTTGTTCATAGAGATAAAAATTATAGAAAGCTTTTATTTCTACTTTTTTTTTATCAAAGCCACTATTCTGTCTCTTTAAGTCCTTATCTATTTACAAAAGTGGTTTTACTGTTAATGTGTTAGTTGCAAAATCATTGCGGCTTTCTCTCCACTGAGTATCACGAGCTATTCTTTATCTCGGTAAAGTCACAGGTCCTGTCGGTATATATGACAGGAGCGAAGCCATGAGAAAAGTTAACATTGGTAATATTATAAACTTCCACCCTTTTATGATATGAATCAAAATTTACGTGTATCTGACAGGGTATAATTACTACCGGCACCTCTAGGCCACATTCTTTCTTAAGGAATGTGGCCTATTTAAAAGTAATTAACATAGAAAACGAGCTGTAATTTATGACTCTAAACAGCTAAATAAATGTACCCTGTTACATTAACTGCGCAACAAAGATCAGATACACCAAGAATTACTATGTTTTATTTAAGCTCAAGATTAACTGAAACGTTAGAACTTTTTCCAAGAAATCCTTTTATGCCACATATAAATGAAACCAACAATGATATTATTTTTCTTTGTTGTTATTTTGTTGAAAGCATTGATTTAGGGGATGTTAATTGTTTTGCAGAATCTTATTACTTCAGTTAATAAACATGAAACTTGACATAAATAAACAATAAAGGCTTTCATTTTTAGTTTTTCGAAACTACCCCCAAAAGATGATTTAGGGGAAGTTAATTGTTTTTTGCAGAATCTTCGGTTAATAAGCTTGAAACTTGACATAAACACCAACCTCAATAAACAATAAAGGTTTCTTTATTAGTTTTTTGCAACTACCCCCAAAAGACGATTTAGGGGGTATTACAGTGTTTTTGAAGAATCTTATTTATTGGGTTAATACTTTTGAAAGTTGACATAAATACCATCCTAAGTAAACAATAAAGGTTGTCTTTATTAATTTTTCGAAACTATGCCCAAATGATGATTTAGGGGGTGTTGAAGTTTGTATGGAAGAATCTGATTTCTTGGGTAAATAAACATGAAACTTGACATAAATACCAACCTAAATAAACAATAAAGGTTGTCATTATTAGTTTTACTTATCTACTATACTACTTAGGGGGTGTTTAAGTTTTTCTGAAGAATCTTATTTCTTCAAAAAAATAAATTTATATCTTGGCGCAAATACAGTTTTTCGAAACTAACTCAAGCTAAGAATCTTACTGGACAGGGTTTCGTTTTTGACGTGGGATTCTAGGGGAGCACTAAGGCGCAATTTTGCGGCCATTCAACCTTTAAGGAGCTGAAAAGGGTAAAAATTAGTTTGTATGTAACATGAAACCTTATCCAGGTTGATACTCAAAAATTTACATGAATCATTTTTAAACCCTCGCCCAGATAGGGTTAGGGTTTTAAAGATTTTTTTGAGGAATCTCACTGCGCTATCTGACTAACATAAACGATAAATAAAACAGAGAAGAAAAGAGTGAACAGCATATTTAGGTTTTTCAAAACTCGACCCCTAACGGGGCAAAAAGGGGTTGATAAGTTTTTAGGGGAGGATTTTACTTTGTGGCGGTAACCTAAAATTTATTATTCTTTAAGTCAAATAACGAATCGTCCCAATCCAATAAACCCTGAATATCTACGATACCCATTTTTTATTGTTTTAATAATAGCAAATTTTTGGTCGCCTTCACTAATTGCATATAAGAATATCATTTATAGCATAAACGAAATCACGCGAACGAAGTCGCGGGCAGATTGCTAGTATTCCTATAACAGCATTCATACTTACTCAATACTTTCTTTTTCCATACTTCTTTTTAACTTTTAACTGACTTTCCAAACAAGAGGATGTTCTATGTTCGGCTGTATGTTTTTTTGTTTTGTTAATGTTTACCGATTTCTCCGTCAATTGAGAACCGACTTTGAAAATTGTTTTTTTTTGTTTGAAAGAGTATCTTTTCAAATAAGTACCACTTAAATTTGGTGATTTCTGATCTGGTTCAATAAACAACGACAAATCTCTCGGGATTGCTGCAATCGCATGTTCGTTTACTTTTTACGCCATTTTACAACATAATATCACGCTGGTACGATCTAAAGGGGTACGCAGATGTGTACAGTTCATTTTGAAACACTGACATTTCACCGGTTATGCTCAAGTTTTATGTTATTCGGGTAATCTATTCTGGTACCACTTTGGGTATTAAAAGTACTTTACTATAGAACTTGCTCATTATGTACCAAAACTAAGTCGGTGTCATAAAACGAAAAAACAAAAATGGGAACACCGACTGCTGAAATTAAAGTTATTTTTCACGTTGTTTTTTTTTCTAATTCCTCTGCATAACATGCACAAATGCACATACCATAGCAACCAATAAGCAAATGAAATCACACAACTTAGTGTTAATTTTGTAGTTGATCCTTAGCTACATCATATAAAATACACAAGGAACCGTATAAGACTTCACACGACTTTCTTTGAGGGTTTGACATTAATTAAATGGCCCATAAGCCACAAATGGTTTTGCTTACGTAAATACAAGCCACTTAAAAACCCACGCTAGTAATAATATTCCTCTCGGTTCCCAGTTCTAAATGCCTTTGCTTTTTGAATGCATGTTAATAGGAGACTTTCATATTAATATATAAGACGTTGTGAAAGAACAAGTTTTCATATAGCAACGAACGAATGCTCAACTTTTGAACAATAAATGAAAAGTTTCACTAGTTCATTAAAGTATTAGAGTTGTTAATTTAAATGTGCGCTCAATGCTAATGAACAACAACTAACATGTCGGCGCCATCTTGTAACTTTGGCATGATCTAGAAATGTCCACTTTGTGAAGATTGTGAGGAGTTCTTGTGTTTATTTTTTATTTTAAAGTTATTTTGCTGGCTCTACTATTCCTTAGTGGAGAGCAGAATCTTATAATTGGCTATGGCACACAAAAGCAAAAGGCGTATTCATTACAGTTGTTAAAACAACTTTGTAGTTAGCTTGAAAGATAATAAGCATAAAAACAAATTACAGTCCCATAAAGAAGAAAATAGCTCTCATTTTATACAACAAATTACCTTTCTCTTAGAATTTATTTTAAACACCAAAAGGGTAATGTCCGCCAACTCGAACAATAACAATACAATTTTTTTTTACAAGCAAACAATCAAAAGGGATCTCGTGAAAAATAAAAGCGCGCAGTTTTGTTTTGAGTGCTTTCTCCGCGATGGTTAAATGGCGCACCGTTTTAAAAGGAAGCAAATTTGCCCAAACTTGCCTGAATCTTATTGAAGGCAACGACTAGCTCTCGACAAAGTTAGCGTTTCGAAATCGAGTTAATACCCATTAACTATTTGCGGTTTAATTTTCTTTGAGATGTGGTTTTAATTCCACTCTTACTTAACTACTACTCCTTCCCCCTCGGACCACGAAAGTGTTTAGACGTGCATTACGTACAAGATATTTTTTCTTAAATATTTATTCCAAATTAATAGTTATTTCAAAATTAAATGTTAAATATATTTCGCAAAAGTACTAGGTGCGCATAAAGTTTGAAGAGAACGCGAAACGCAGAGTACTGGAGTAAACAAGCCGGCAACAGTAAAGACGGAGATAGAAGGCGGAGCCTGCTGCGCGTAAGCCGTGCGTGCGCCATCCTTGTCGGCTGCCACAGCTCAAGAGCGATAGCGATTAGCGAGTAACTTATTTATATTTATGTTTACTTTGCTTTGTCTTGTTTTTGTAGTTCTGATTATACAAATTAGCAAGTTAGGGTAACATGCCTAAGGCAACACCCAAAACTCCTCCGAATCAGTTCTCATCGCGTTCGGAGTCTGATATCCGGAAGCTGCATGCAGACGAAGACTCGGAAGGGAAAATCACCCAGAGGGCCAAACGCAGATGCCTTTCAGATGAAGTCACCGGTGATGAACTGGATATTTTTAAAAACGATATCAAGAAGATGATCACTGAGATGATGTGTACTCAGAGCACCCGATTGGACAAATTGGAAGGACATATTAAAGACATAAAAAAACACTACACGGAAATTAAGGTCACAAATAACGATCTCGAAAAGGCAATGACAGCGGTCTCTGATCAATTACAGTCACTTGAAAACAAAATTACGGGACTAGAAAATCTACGTGGCTCCATGGCAAACCAGCTTGCTACGATAGAAAACAAGTTGGAAGTTCTCGACCACAATCTTATCAAGACCTCTATAGAATTACGCAATGTACCTAAAAGGCAGAATGAGACCAAAACAATGCTGTATGAAACTATAACGCACCTATCAGCACATATAGGCCTTGATACAGAATCTGCTAATATCCGTGATATTGTAAGACTACCCTCAAAAAAGGAAAACTTAACATCGAGTTTATCAGTCGAGTTCTGTAATACGCTGACGAAAACGAAGTTTCTTGCTGCTGTTAAAGACTATAATAAACGCAATCCCAAGGACAAGATAAAATCAACCCATCTGAACATAAAATCTGCACAGGAAATACCTATTTACATCACCGAGCTTTTAACAGCGAATACTAAAAGGTTATTTTACCTTACTAGAAACCACGCTAAGCAACACCAGTATAACTATTGTTGGACGTCGAATGGAAGAGTTATGCTAAAAAAGGATCCTGATAGCCAGGCTATCTTGATAAAAAGCGAAGAACAACTGAAGCAGCTGGCGACAATCATCAAAGCATGACTACTTGCATTTAAGTATACCCTGCTATATCATACGTATTATTTGATTATCCTTACGATTTTTTCGAACTTATATGTTAAAATACTAAATACAAACACAAACAAAACTCACACACTTAACTATTACTATCAACACAACATACTCTCATACATTAATAACTCAACACCAAAATATTACATATTCACCATGGTACCCTTTACATATGCTTGCGTTCATCCCTATTATTCTTTACTTAGCTACTTCAATATCATAAAAAATATGTTTTTAAATTTAGTACTCCCAATCATAAGCTTCCCACACACGTCCCTAAAACAAATACCACCCTATTTTCTCGTAACCATCAAACAACTTTTACCCTACTGCAAAAATGCATAATACCATAAACAATTTAATTGACAACATCGACGAACTATCTGTATCAACTACCTATACATGCGCACCTGAAGAAACACTCTCCATTGTGAAGTGTCCTAAAAACTTCATTAAGATCCTGACACAAAACATTCGCTCTATAAACCGTAACTTCCTAAACTTGCAAACGCTTCTGCACCGAATACCTTTCGATTGCGATTTGGTTGTTTTAACTGAATGCTGGTTACCTTGTTCTAGCAATAGCACTATCCCGATTCTCAATAATTACTCCGCGTTCATGACAACCAAACATATAAATCAGAGTGATGGTGTAGTGGTGTATTCGAAGTCGGACATGTCTGTTACATGCGAAGAACCAGATTTCCACCGAACTGCATCGGGTCTTATTATAAAAATTAACTTTGACTTGGCGATAATCTGTATTTATCGATCGCCGTCAATAGACAATATAAACAGCTTTCTCTCAGTTCTTAACGACATTCTTCCGTCGCTACATAGATTTAAATCGGTAGTTATAACTGGTGACCTGAACGTGGACATTAAACCTACCACATCTGACATGCGCTCCCACGATTACCTAAATTGCCTCGCTTTTCACGGTTATCTTCCTGCTCACACCTTACCGACCAGGGATGGCAACTGTTTGGACCACACGTTCCTCAAAACAATTTCCCCCACGCACACATTTGTCTTAAGTTCCACAATAACTGATCACTCCTCCTCCTTACTTTGCATTCACGATAAATGTCTACGAACGGTCACAAACTATCTTGTAACAAAAATAGACTATGAAGGACTTGACAAATCAATTTCAAAACTGGACTTCACTCCTATTTTCAGTATAAAAGACGCAAATATAGCTACCGATAGATTACTGAACTTAATGACTGTATCCATTTTTGAAAATACCACAGTTAAAAAAGTTTCATCTAAAAATAGAATCCTCAAACCGTGGATCACACCTGGTTTGTTACGGTGCATAAGAAACAGGGATGCTCTACATAAGAAAGTTAAAAATTGCCCAGGAAATGAAATTCTAAAAATGACTTATCTTCGATACAGAAATTTTTGTATTAGTGTTTTAAAGAAAGCAAAGAAAACATATGATACAGAGGAACTAAATAAAGCTAGTAAAAATCCAAAAACACTATGGGACACTATTAAACGGGTAACTAACACTACTAAAACTAAGAATACATCTGCTCAATTACTAACTTTGTCATCTACACCTATTGAGTCTTGCAACACTATTAACTCATACTTCGTAAACATTGGTGAGAGGCTTGCAAATGATATAATTCACACCAGTACTACACAGCCATTGACAGTCACTCAACCTACTTCTCATATCACATCGACTTCATCGTTCGTCCTTGACCCTACTGACATTGACGAAATTACAACAGTCATCCATTCTTTGCGCTCTGATGCGGCAACTGGCTGGGATGGGATATCACCCTACATCCTGAAGAGGTACTCAATTTCCCTGGCACCCATACTATGCCATATTTTTAACCTCTGTTTCGAGACTGCCGTCTTTCCCTCTTCTTTTAAAAAGGCAATCATTCACCCAGTCTTCAAGGGAGGCGACGGGAACCTGCCGAATAATTACCGTCCCATTGCAGTACTGACTGCCTTATCCAAGGTACTAGAACGGCTTATCAATAAAAGACTAGTATACTACCTAGAACATTACAAACTAATATCACCACAACAATTTGGATTTCGTAAAAACAAGTCTACCTGTGACGCAGTTCAGGAATTAACTAACAATATCGTACACAACCTGAACACTAATAAAAAGGTCCTTACGGTATTCTTAGACCTTGCGAAGGCCTTTGACACCGTTCCCGTCCGTTCTCTCTTACTCAAACTTGAAAAGATGGGCGTCAGGGGATTGCAACTTGATCTATTTCAAAACTACCTCACAAATCGCTCCCAGATAGTCAAGATTGACCGTCACAGCAGCCATGAGCTCCCCATCTACTATGGCGTTCCGCAAGGAAGCATATTGGGACCCACTTTATTTCTAGTTTTCATAAATGACTTATGCAACATAAATATCCCAAATGCCAAGATAACATCCTTTGCAGATGACACTGCTATCACTTTTGTCGGTAACACATGGTCTGATCTCGAAGACAAGGCACAACATGGCTTTAATGTAGCGCTAAACTGGCTTTATTTTCATATGCTTACACTTAATACCTCTAAAACCAAGTTCATTACCTACTCGATCAGTTCTGCTACCCAACCAAACCCACCAGTAGCACTTAAAGCTCACACATGCAATTTGCTGACTCAAGTTTCATGCCAATGTGCAACTATATCCTCTACGGATGAAATCAAATACCTAGGTGTTATTATAGATAAGAATCTTAAATATAAATCTCATGTTAATGTCCTTACTGGCAGAGTTCGCAAACTTATATATATCTTCAAAACCTTAAGAAATATTGCTAATCCTATAATTATACGTAATGTCTATTTTGCCTTATGCCTATCTATAATTACCTATTGCATTCCCTGTTGGGGTGGTGCTGCAAAAACTATCCTTAAACCGTTGGAAATTGCACATCGCGCCATACTGAAAGTGGCTACCTTCCGTCCACTAATTTATCCAACTGATCAGTTATACAAAAACTGCAACGTTCTCAACGTGCGGCAACACTTTATTTTACAATTAATTTTGTTGCAACACCGCATAACCCCCTATATTGAAATTACCAAACGCCGAAAAGATAAAATATGTACTCCTCCAAAAACTCGCTTGTCGTTTACTAGAAGATTCTTTTATTATTTAGGTCCGTCTCTTTATAATACAATAAACAAAAATTGTCCAATATATAAACTGTCTTATCATAATTGTAAAAAGACCGTCCGCATATTCCTTCAAAATAAAACCTACGACGAAACAGAAAAATATTTAATATAATTTAATTATGATAAGTTTGTAAATTGTACCACTCACTCAAAACATAGACCCACACAAATCCAATCTCCTTACTTACGCACGCTTACACTGACTTACACAGCTGCACGCTCACGCACATGCATACACACACAAACCTATACACGCACACACAGCACACACGCACAAACACACAAGCACACACACACACGCACACACACACAAATGCGTTCGCGCTCAAATAATTATAGATTTTAAGAATTTGAAAAAGTAACTTGTAGAAATTAAATTGTAGCAATACAATAAGAGGGTATCGGCACTGTTACTCCTTAATACAGGCTATTTCATAGCCTAGCAAGGAGGACAGCACGTCACCCACTTGATTGTCAGAAATTTACAACTACCTACTTTGTAAAACTGTTACATGTACCTACTGCAATCTGTTTTTATATAAATAAAGATTATTATAAACTTGTTTCCTCAGAATCTTTACAAGCGGCGTGTTTATTATAGATGAAAGGTTGTTTAGGATCGAAAATCGAAGTGGCGTGTATCTTTACCTACTAGGAAAGAAATTAGCTGTGGTTTTCCCATTAGGTATTTTATGACTTCTTTAAGGAGCCTCTGTTATTTTAATGAACGGACACAACACTATTTTCATTCAATATTGGTCCTACTTACCGGCCTATGAAACTTAATTTTCAAAAAATATATACTCAAAATATTTCTGTCATCCATCAAGCTTTCAATTGTAATCTAAAGTTTCATATTTTTACCACATAAATGATTAAAAATGTTGTTATCTACTGTTGAAAACAACTCCCAAAAAGGGTCGTCGCCAATATTGTTTCATGAAATTTCCATTTTACTTTTAAAATGCGAATTGAATAAAATATCGACAGACAAGTATAGTGAAATAATATTACCGCTGTACATGTAAAACTAGGAAGTATATTATAGTGGATATAGAGTTTTTATGTGCTGTCATAACAAAGTGAAAATGCATCACAGACATAAACCGATGTTGATGGTGGCAGCTGACGCTGAAAACTAAATTATGGAGCTGCAAACATTCAATTTGACAAATAAATTCCGAGTAGTAAAATTAGTATCGCAGTCAGAGCGACGGTACCCAGTGAAGCAGCTAATGGCTTTAGTGCATAACACTAAAATCATACAATTTGTTGAAGAGAAATATTGCATTATTCGTGTTGGTATAATTTATTATTTTAAAGGTAGCTACTTTAAAAAACTGTGCATCAATTATTAGTTGAAGTGTTTCAAGAAGTCTTTTCATATTTGAGTAAAAATTGGATATCTATCTAATCAGGTAGTTTATAGTCCAGTAAAATAACTTACCAAAAATGTGTCCTCAATAAACTTACTCCCACGTTCTAATTGCGTCGCCTCAGCGATAAGAATTATCAAAAGTCCATAATATAATAATAGGATTGACTACGCGTTTAACGAATGTCAATTTCTGTTACTAAACTGAAAGAATATTACTTTCTCTATATTCCCCATAAATGCATAAATATCTGCATATATGCACCAGCAAAAAGACGCATTGTTCTTAATTGTATACCAAAAAGTCGATCCAGGGGTCTTTGAGTAACCGGAAAAAAAAAAATAAACACAGATTCCAACGAATTGAGAACCTCCTCCTTTGTTTGAAGCCAATTAAAAAGTAAGCTTCAATAATATCTAAGTACTTAAAACAAAGAAATCAACTCTTAATAAATAGTATGCTTTCATTTGCAATTTTAAAACGTTTCTTCCCCGTTATGTTTATTTTTCCGGCCTGATTCACACAAGGAAAACGTGGCTCTGTTGCTTTGTTCCCGCGTAATGTCAAAAGTAGGAACATTTTAACTGCAAACCAAATTCTTTATAATATTAGACACATTGAACTCTTTGACAACAATGTCGTCTTAAAGTAGGTACTTCAAAACTCTTTGAAACAGATTGCTGTAAGAAAGTGGACTGTTCCCTTTCAGTTTGTTTAGCTCTGTTACTGTTTTTCCGCGAAAAGTCTTCAAATAAAGGGTTTTATGGTAGTCCAATTGGTTTAAAAAGGACAATCAATTTCACTAGGTACCTGACATCTGAAAAGCTGAAATAATTCGAGATTTGTTTTAAACTGTGGAATTCTTTATGGAACAAAGTTGGCGTTATACAAGGATAAAAACGTAGAACGTTATTTGAAAATGGAATGTCAAACATGCAGAGTAGGTATGCGTACGGCACAATGCGGAGTTTTTTTTTCAATTAAAAGGCGATCGCTACAAAAATCTATTATCGACAAAGTCGAAAAGCCAACTCAATAAGCCTGTACTCAATTTATGTAAAAACGCCAGTTGATTTCAATAAAAATTCATCCGGCGTAAACAAGTTTGGCAACGAGCATGAACTTCACGTACAGAATCATTTCAAACCGTTCGCGAAGCAAAACGGCATCAAATTTGTCGTGTACACAATGATGTTCTAGTAAAGAGATATGTTATGAGCGCGCGCATTGTGAAGATTCGAATATGTCACAATTGTGACCTTTAGACTTTAGTTTATGTCACGCATGGCGAAGAGCGATAGGCTTTGTTGAAACAAAAACAAAATAAAAAAATGCCATCGTGTGTATTTGTTATTTATATATTTATTGATTAAAAAATATATTTTTTTATGTCAGATGAATGAAAAGTCTGTATGTGTGCTGCCGCTGCTGCGCGGAACACATTTTTCGATTGTTTTGTGAGTGTATAACGTATCTGTTTATTAGAATGTCATTGTGTACATAAATTGAGTGTAGTATTATAACAGGGTCAACTGCAAATTTATGCAGATTGGGTTCGTTTCATAGCTGTGCTGTGCGTATACGTTTGCCACTGGAAATAACGCTGGATTTATATTTAAGACTTTATTACTTGGTGTGATGCGCTGTTTTCGCTGAGTTAAGCGCTTGTTAGTCCGATATGACGATGTATTATGCGGTCTCACTAATTGTTTCGCTCCATTTTGCACTTTCCGAGTGACGTTGGACGCGAAATCATTTGCCGAATCTCTGGTAATTACTGGACTGTTCCTGTGGACGGTGCTGTTTCTATTTTGCGAATGTAAATGTTCACTCTTGTCTTAAATAGATACCGCTGCTCCTTAGATTCATTTACCACCGCTGCTTTCTAGCCGACTGCTGAAGGAGGGTAATCTGTTAATCAGATTATATATGTATGTTTGTTCCCATGTTGCGGTCTACATAAAACTCGTTGGCAGATTTAGAAGCTTCTTACCTCATTAAAATTGAAAAAGAAAAAAGGCAGATAGTGGGCGCCATATTGGGGGTCCGAATTATTTTTTCCAATGTCATCGTGTTAGGGATAAAAATGAAGGGTTTTAAGAGGTGATTACAAAAATAATAAAACACTTATCTGTTTAAATATAATTTGAAAACTAAAAAGTTATAAATAAAAAAAGTTTAAAATACCAAAAAAAAAACACGACTGCTTATGAAGTGAACATAATAGACATAAACAAGAATACATTACTAAGGTTTTGTTCAGTCAGCTCGCGATTATATATCCTCCGACAGCATAGCATAATTTTCTTTCTTTGATTTCATCTTAAATAAACACGAAAATCGGCATTACCCTTACATTTAAAATAAACCCCTTATTCTTTTTGATTTGCGAGCACTCTTATTAGTCTTCAAAAAGGCCTCTCATGTATTCTGTTGTAAAAGGCATTAACATCGTTAATAAGCACTTAATACAATACATTCAGACGCATTGCCAGATAAAACAATCATTTCCTTCTCAAATAACTCAACAGGCATGAAGGAGTTGTTTATTCAATATAATATGGGATAATAACTCTTGCTTTGAATAACGTGAAATTGTGAGAAAAGGAAAAACGCAGTTTATAATTAATTTTCTTTTCGTTTCTCGTCACGACATCCAAAGGGATGTCCGTCAGTAAATTTTCTTGATGGAACGATGTTTATTTCTGTAAGGGGAACGGAGAAGACAAACCGGCGCGCCGCGGGAACGCTAATATTTTAATCATTTCGTCATTATGCTGGATAGACACAGCCAGATGCGAACTCAAACGTAAGAAAATTTATGTTTTAAAATTTAAAATCAGTGAAAACGGTTTGGGTAAGGCGGTAATATTTTTGAGTAAGGAAGCATGTTTTGTGTTTTTCTTTACCGTTAATACTTTATTTTTTTCCTTAAGACAATCTTCTTTGTTAAATTCGTCATCATTATATACCTTGACCCAATTATATTTGCATCGGCTGCTAGTCTAACCGAATGCAACTGTTGACCGAAAAATATCAGTAGCTTTCTTCGTAAATGTCCATACCATACTTAATACGGTTATCTTCTCGTTTGGTTATCTGTTAGTATTTTTAGTATTTGGATTTAGCATATGGACCCCTACTTGGGTGAAGGTCTCCTCCATCTTCTTCCACGAGTCTCTCTCTTGGCCCAGGATCAACCAGTCTTATCCTGCTCTCTCAGTTATGTCATCATTATATACCTTGACCCAATTATATTCAGATCGGCAGCTACTCTAACCGAATTCAACTGTTAACCGAAACGTATCAATAGCTTTCTTCGTAAATATTCATAAGATACTTATTACGGTTATCTTCTCAGCAAAGTGCTAAGAAGCAAGTTAATTGGCGTAAAATTCTTTATTTCTTACTCCCATTGTTTTGTCTTATCGCCTACACGTTCTCAACAGAAAGCAATAACAAAAATGTCAAACAGATGCTCAGTAGTTTTTACTAAATTACCCTTTTACAAAGGAAATTGACGACACCTATTTACACTTCAGGAACACACATTTTGTGTTATTTGTTTCAATCAGTCAGCCTCTGGGGCTTTTGAAGTTTCTTTTTTTTTAAATCTAATGTAGACTCGCGCTTGACCACTATCTCACCTGAAAGTAAGAGATGATGTGGTCGAAGATGGAGCACGCTTGCCTAGAAGTAACCTATTCACTCTTGACTTAAAGACCCCTAGATTGTAGCTATCGGGAAACACAGACTCCGGCAGGGAATTCCACTCCTTAGCTGTACGCATAATAAAAATATTCTCAAAACGTTTAGTGCGTATGGGTGGGATGTCCAACATGTACCGATGACGCATCGCCGTACGTCTGGTAGTCTGATGATGGAACGGGCTGGGTGGAATTATATCATGCAATTCCATCGCACACTCCCCGAAATGTAACCGATAAAAAACCGACAAGCTGGTAACTCGGCAACGATGTTGAAGGCTCTGAAGCTTTGACTTAACCAGTGCCTCGTCGCTGATGAGCCTCTTGGCCCGCTTTTCGATCGACTCTAGTGCATCAAGTTGGTATTTGGCAGATCCGTCCCAGAGATGAGAACAGTACTCCATGCATGATCGAACTTGCGCTTGATACAAGCTAAGCAGCTATTCTGGCGTTAAGTACCTTCCCACCTTTGCAAGGATCCCCAGCTTTTTGGCAGCCAGCTGACCCTTTGCCTCAATGTATGGGCCAAAATTGAGAGTCGATGTCAACGTAACGCCAAGAAGCTCAAGATGGTCAGATATTGGCACATCTCGGAAAGTTGGAGCCAGGTGAAATTGACTCTTTTTAGCGGAAAAAAGACACGCCTGGGTTTTAGCAGCATTAAAACTGACCAGATTGGCATTGCCCCATTCGGAGACTGCCTGCAAGGATAGGTTTAAGCGCTCCACCATGGCCTCCCAGAGAGACTGGATATGAGGCCCGGTAGCACGAGCGTTGGACAAGTATCGCTCAGCAACAGTGCTGCATGTCGTCTGCATACCCAAAGATTTAGCAGATCGTTAATGTGCAGCAAGAATAAAGTTGCTGAGAGTACCGACTCCTGAGGGACTCCGGCATTAATATCCAAGTGGTCTGACGAGCAGCCATCGATAACCACTGGAATGGACCGATCCTTCAGGAAGTCTGCAATCCAATCACACAGACCACCGGGCAAACCGAATGAAGGAAGCTTACCAATAAGGCTTTCGTGCCAGACCCTATCAAAAGCCTTCGATATGTCTAGGGAGACGGCAAGCGCTTCCCCGTGCCTCTCGATGGCCTCACTCCAGATGTGAATGGCATACGCTAGAAGATCCCCAGTAGATCGGTTTCGGCGGAAGCCGTATTGACGGTCACTAAGGATATCGTTTGCTTCTAGATATGCCAGGATCTTAATATTGAGTACACGTTCCTACAGGCAGGTTCCACGAGGCTACAGATATGGGTCTGTAGTTGGCCGGGTCGGCTCGACTGCCCTTCTTGGGCACGGGCTGTACGTTAGCCTGCTTCCAAGCATTCGGCACTTTTCCAGCCTCATAAGAAAGACGGAATAGGTGTGTCAAGATCGGAGACAGTTTATTTATTTATTTATTTATTTCGGAGACAGTTCAGGCTCACAGGTTCTAAGAACAAGTGCTGGTATTCCGTCAGGGCCGCTAGCCTTGTTCACGTCAAGGTTGCGCAGCACCCTACGACGTCCTTTTGATGGATACGAATGTCCCCCAAGTAGCACAGATAGCTGTATAACTACTAAATTTTAGACCTATTTGCAGCTCTTTGCGTATTAAGACTCTTTTAAGAGTACACTGGTGATCCTACAGCTGCATAATAGCTGTCAGTGATATTTAAACAGCTTATGCTGATTAAGAGCTGCATTAAAGCTGATTAAGACCGACAAAACTACCATTAATACGCTAAGAGTGCTATAAAGGTATATTTTCAACGACTCTATTCAGCTTTCAACCTTTTCTAATGCCTTAACCGTAGTAAGGGCTGTTTAGTGGATGAAATTACGCCAAATGCTGTATAAGAAAGTATTTGTGAACTCCTATTACACTGACTTATTAAAGGGCCACGTGTGAACTATTATGACGTTAATAGCTGTATAATGGATTATTTGTGGCCCACATTACAGCTTATTGCTGAATATGTCTACTGCTAATCAGCCTTTATACTGCCATTGATAGTGTCTGCATAGCGTCTGTTTAAACATAAACTAGATGCCTCGCTGCTGCTTAGAGACACACTACTGTATCGAATTAACGGCTTCTTTTTTATAGTGGTTCGCGTAAGTACCTTTAATCAGACTTTACCTGAATAAAAGTAACATGTGGTACTGTAAGCAGTCAGTGTAAATAGTTGAAGCAGATGGCGATTATATACTGACGTGTATATTTTTTTGCTTTAAAAATATGAATTCGACTAATTCGTGGAAAATGAAAGCTAGAACAGTGGGCATTAGAAGAAAATTATCGAAAGAGTACCAAAGAATTATGAAGACAGAAGAAACAAAACCTCTAAGTCGGGAAGTAACGCAAAGCGTGACAAATAGTTTGAAACAGGATGGTTCCGTACAAAATATTAGTCGCAATAGCTCAGAAGATGTTGTACATTCAACAAATTATGTGTGTCCAAGTTCTTCCAGTAACCTCGGTGATAATATTAATAGTTCCACCGGCAATTATAACTCAGAAAAAATATCGAGTTCTGAAGATGATGACGACGGCAACTATAGCGATGATGTAAAGCACTCACTGTTTAGGGTAAAAATTAGAACGTGGGCTGTAGAAAAGAGTATTAACCATGTTGCTTTAAAAGATCTGGTAGCAATTATCAACGACTTGATTCCGCAAATATTACCAACTGATCCAAGGACAATTTTAGCTACTCGAAATGTCAACATAAAAGAAATCGAAGGTGGCGAATACTGGCACAACGGAATAGCCAATTCTGTGATTAAAATATTGAATAGTTGGGATGAAGCTCCAGACGAAATTTCATTAAATATTAATTTTGATGGATTGCCAATATTTAAGAGTTCTAAACATGAATTTTGGCCAATTTTATGCAACATCCACGAAAATACTGGCATAAACCCATTTATTATTGGTATTTACTTTGGAGTTGGAAAACCAAAAAACTTGGACAGTTACTTAGAAGATTTTATTAACGACATGAAAAAATTTTTGGATGAAGGTATTCATCATTTCGAAAAGACTATTGCTGTAAAGATTCGATGCTTTATATGTGACTCGCCAGCTAGAGCCTACATAAAAGGTAATCATTTTATATTTTACCTGTTTAAATTATTACAATGCCAATTTCAATACCTGAATGAAGGAAGATGTTGATGTTGATTTATTTATTTATTTTTTACTTTTCAGGTGTTTGCAACTTTAATGGTAAACACGGTTGTTTGAAGTGTGTTACCATTGGAGAGTACTCACACAATTCCCACACAGTTACTTTCTCTCTGGCTTACTGGAAGGCATCTGAATTCCGATCATTCTTTTATTATTTGAGTGTCATTATTTTGCCTGAAGTGCTAAAATCAACTGCATATTCACATTTCTTAACACTCTATTGTGGTATTGTAATTTGTTCAAGCGAAGCTTACCAGAATATGTTGCCACTTGCTGATAAGCTTTTGAAACATTTTGTAAGACATTATAGAGACTTTTATGGAGCCGATTACGTCACAAGCAACGTGCATAATTTAATTCATGTGACTGCTGAAGTAATGATGTATGGGCCACTGCAAAGTTTCAATGCGTATCCCTTCGAAAACCAGTTGTACCTGATCAAAAAAATGTTAAGAGTTGGCCGAAATCCACTATCACAAGTGGCCAAAAGATTAGCCGAACTGAATTTTATTGATATGAATAAGAATATTGCTCAAAACAATTTTAAGTATCCGTTTATAAAGACAAGTAAAAACGGTCGGAAAATTCTACATATGAAAGAATATAAGCTATCTTCAAAAATATGTGACAGGTATATTTTAACCACTAATAATGATATTATTGAAATTAAGTTTATAATCGATGAATTACAAATACAAAATAAAAATGACATCTTCACGTACCCGGTGAAGTCATCACGCTTTGGCATATACAAAGCTACAAGTTCGGAAGAATGTGCTAACGCTGTCGTCATTTTAGATCTTCGGGAAATAAAATGCAAATTAGTATGTATTAAACATAAAGAATGGCATTATTGTATGCCATTATTACATACTTTGTAAATAAAACAAAATAAATGATTGAACTTATAAATGTTTATTTATTCATTTAGCTCACATCAATTGGTACTCTGTCAATGTAGGTATCATCTGTCACAGAAAAGTAAAAGGTAACAACAATAAACTTAACAAAAATATTGATATCCCTATTGTATCATATCTTTAACCTACACTTTCATGCAACTAATAAAACCTGCATCACAGTAAATCACTTATTAACAAAGTATTTGAAACCTGAACATAAAACAAAAGTACTGTTAATAAAGATAAACCAAAACAACGAAAACTGAAATCTACATAATCATAAGAGTCTAGAATCACAATAGCCTTTAATCATATTAGAGTCACTCCCAATAACATAATTTGAGCTTACATAATCATTATAGGTAACAACAACAACATTTTCAAAAAAATTGAAATACTCTTGTATCATATTTTTTACCTACACTTTTAGGTAACTAATAAAACCTACTTTACGTGGAGTAGATATAACTTATTAATAAAGTATTTGAAACCTGAATATAAAATAACATTCGATACCGTTAATAAAGATAACAACAACGAAAACTGAAGCCTACTTGATCATAACATAGGCTAGCTAGAATCAATTTAATCATAATAATAGTCACCCGCAATAACATAATATGATGAAACGAAGGCTGCAAGAGATTGCCAGTCTTCTTGATTTATTCGTCTACAAAACTACCAAAATTAGCACAATGAGTCCACATCGTTCTGATCGTTTCCTGGTGAACTGTTATTACTTATAATATTCTCTACGACTCCTATTCGAGTTTGAATATTATGTGGAGTTGGATTAGCAGTTTCTTGGCACTGCGGCTCATTGACATCGGTGTCGCTATATCGCTCCATACTTTCTAATTCTATTTCTGTCTGTGCGTACGAAAACAAATTTTGCCTTTTTAGATCACAATTCATTTTCTTCCAACCAGGACTCGGCTTCGAACGTTCTTCCTTGATCAGCTTCAAAATGTTTTTATTCTTTGGAGGCCAACTTAATATTCCATTAAACTCCCAAAGTGACGGTACAATGCTCAATCATCACCATCCGGTTCTGAAGTACTAACGATCTTAAAAGTCATTATTCTGTAATAAAGAAATGAAACAATCACTTAGTTATAAGTAATAAATACATAACTTGTACAAAGGTATCATCTGGGTAGGTAGGTAGTATTGTTTGCATAAGCTTTTTACAGTTTGTAGGTACCTGCTTGTTTATGTCAATCGTAAACGTTATTGCGAATTGAGGTATAAAAACAGAACTAGGTATAGGTACATTAAAAGATTACCCAACGTTCCTTCCGACCATGCAGGCAACGACGACAAGCGACTAAACCGTGCGTACCGAGAGCCGACTGAGGAAGTGAGGAGCAGTGAGCATTATAAACAAAACAGGCGTAACTAGCGTGCGAACGACAGAAAGAGATGGCCACATTTAGGCACAATAGGCTAAGTGACAACACAGTTTTATAAACGAGTTACAATTTATTTTACAATAAAAAAAATATATATCTATTATATACTACCAACTTGAAAGGTTCGCGCGCGCGTAAATCGGTATATTAAAAATTTTGAACTAGAAGTTATCCATGCGGTGGTTTTAGATAGAATACTACGGATCCCTAAAGAGTCTGTATAACAACTGTTTAATTGTTCACATTATGGCTAACGGTAGAGTTTGTGGACCATTCAAAGTAAATAAAACAGTTTATAGCTGCATACAGTTCACATGTGTAATTTTATTCAGTTTTTTGCTGATTAACAGTACACGAGTGAACTATTAGACAGCCTTTTGCAGGATATAAGAGTTTTAACTATTCACGTCGCTGTTTAACATTGTATTGTATAACCTATAAATATACTGATTCATTTTTCATCTTTTATGATGTTTTGTGTATTAATTTGGAATGTATTGCTTTAGTTTTTACTTCCTGATAACATAATAATAACTTTTTATCTTAAAATCCTTTTCAAAGCACTAAAAATTGTTCAATCAAGTTTTCATCACGGCTTATTTATTTCACAAAACTAATTAAAAACAGAATATTTTCGTGGCGCACTAAAATTTTCTTAGACAATATATACGTATAATATCAGTGAAATTACATTCCCAATCATTTTTGTTTTATTAATATGTAAAACAATGTACTTACCTGGGAATATGAATATTATCCACGTATAATTCACTCCACTCCAGTGTTCAATTGGCAGCTAGGGTAATATTTGCTTGTATATGTTTTGCTACATCAAATATGTTCACTTTTACACTGGCCGCAAGCAGCCTTTCCCGGTTTAAAACATCTATTAAGAGCGTAGATGTGACATATTTACTGAATAAAGAGTAACTTGTGATCTCTAAGTCAGTCGATATTCAGCGCATAGTACTATCGTTACCCTTTATAATACTGTGAAATTGCTGCTACACAGCTCCTAAGCAGCTACGTGAACTTAAGGCTGAATAATTTGTGCCCATTTAAGAGTTATAAGAGCTGCATAAGGCCCTATACAGCCCTTATGCAGCTTTTTTATTCAGCTTTAAGCATGATGGAAATCCGTTATTCGGCTGATAAGCAGCTTCGTGTGCTACGACATACTCGTCTCGCATCCATCAGGAGGAGCCCTCCTCCTCCGCCGCGCGTCACCAGGCGTGAAGATTCCGCAAAAAGAGAGGCAAATAAATTTGCCTTCTCCTCAGCGGAGTGGGCCAGTGACCCGTCGGGTTTCAGCATTGGTTAGCAACAGCGTTTTCTATCATGGTAAAATAATGTCGTAAGGAACTTGTATGCACTTCTGTCAAGGCTAATACTGTCCTGGCGCGCCGACACTATGACAGCCTGAGTGGCTACCTCTACAATGTAATTAATAAAACTTGCAAAATATACTCTCTTTCAAAATATAGGTGTAGGAGTGTTGTAAACGATTATCTCCAGGCTCTAACTTATGACGAAACTGAAAGTCTGTTCTCTAGGTAGGTAATATTCATCAATAGGTAATAAGCGCTAACACACACAGATTTATGTATCTATTCCCAAGCATGCTTGTAAATTAAGTGCATGTTATTAATTAAATTATATTAAATTATTGACTTAAATTATATTAAATTATCCCTGTCATGCAACAGATTATTATTATTAAATTATAATGTATTATTTTATGTTCAATTAACTTTATTCGCACAATAAAAATTGTAATTTTGTATTATTGTAATTTAACATAAAGTGTAGATTGACTTGTAACTTTTAGATTTAGGAGGAAGGCGCCGGTGTCTATAACACAGTTTATACTAGTACAGTCATCGTCGTTCACTCTATCTTTAAAAAAACAAAAAACCTTAGTATTCAATGTTTTTGATTAGGATAGATAAATTGTACCCATTTTTGATGAATAAATTTTATTTTATTATTATTCCATTTATTCATTTTATATACATATTTTTACATTTTTAAATATTATTCTACAAAAAATAAAATAAAAAAAAACATTTAAAAATACAAAAATAGTAGCCCACCGGTATCGGGAACAGGGTCCAAGCTACCGGTGGTCAGGGCTCCTGAGAGAGGAACCTCCTAACGATACGCGCCGTGTTTCAATTTTATACAATTCCAGCACCCTCATGAGCCATGTATGTGGCACTGAGTCATAGGCCTTCTTGTAATCTATCCAACATGTCGCCAGATCTTTGCGGGTACGGCGAACCTGTTGGCTAATGGCAATGTCTATAAGGAGCAGCTATTATTATTATTATAATGTTTTAATCCACTTCCAGGTACAAATTTTATAATGTTGATAATTTTAAATGACGACACAAATTGTATAACATGATGAAATCAAGCTAACAGTTTAACAGCTTATAGCGACTGACCACCAGTATACATAGTTCATTATATTTATTATTATTTTATTTTTTATTTTTAGCCTATTCTGTCCCACTGCAGGGCAAAAGCCTCCCCTTCTTCCTTTCAATCCTCTCGGTTTAGGGCAATTGTGGAACAATCCTGTCGATAGGCATCAAGTTCATCCCGCCATCTTCGCCTGGATCTGCCGTGATGTCGCCTAACATTTTCCGTTCATTAATACCCATTAAATATTCGTACTAAAATCATTTGGCGCGGATGAATTTAATTCTATATTAAAGATTATAAATACAATTATGAAGCTTATAATTAGATTTTTCTCTTCATCGGCCTCGTAATTCAAGGAAAATATTTTAGTGATATTTTGGCTTTAAGAGGCAATGCTGTCGCAGACATCCAACTGAATTTATAATAAAAATATGTAAACAGGGACTGTAATAAATCGCGTTATATTACATCAGCACACAAGGAAGATAATTAAATCCGTTTATGAGACTGTCGTAAAATGTGCCAAACTCGCATTTTATTGGACCTCATAATTATATTCCGTTAATGTTCACTTCCACGCCTCCATAAAATAGTATTTTATATTTATGCCAAATTTTGGCTTAATTTGATGAGAAATATATTCCTATTTAAACTACAGTGCATTTAATACTAAATAAAATAAACAATCCTTGATAATATTATTGTAACGACAAACCGTATATAATGGCGAACTTTCATGCAAACTATCATCCTGGATCCCATCTCTTTAGGTGATGAAAGTCAAAAGAAAGCCTTATAGCTCCAGAAGTATGCTTCCAGATCCGGGTATAGGCTTTGCATGGTCTGTCAGTTATTGAATTTATTAATTTTAAGATTATTAATAAAAGTGTTTCCAAACGCATTCAACCCGAATATCTTCAAAGTTGGAGTGAACAGGCTTCTTCTGGGTAAGCTCACTCTATCGTCGACTCTGTCTCTGTCACCTCTGATCTAGAATAGAGTCAAGAGCAAACACATATTGTAACACCTATTTTTGTGGTGGAATGAATTCTTGTTAGAAGAAAGTTTGCCACCTCGTTCATCGCTGGGTTTCACTGTATTTTATCAATTTGCGACACTCCCTTGTTCTCAGTGCCTCGCTGGACTGTAGAACTACACTTTGGGGTAGTAATTTCACTCTGAACATATCAAATTCACTAAAATTACTTTGAAAACATTTAACCTCAAATGATTTGTTTACTCAGATTTGTTTTGACAAATTGACAGGTTGACGTCGGTCATTTGGCTTTCGCGTTCGGATACACGCAAATAGTTAGCGAGCCGGGTGCATATTTAAAATAATTTTTTATTGACAGGCGATCGGGTGGAGTTCGAGTTTTGTTTTGGGGATTACGGGATGTTGTCCAGTCTCCCTTTGCGTGCCCCTCCGGGGATCGCTCATATTTAAATTTGGAGCTTTGGTTTGGAACCTTGGAGAAAATCAGATTATCTGGGAGAAACGAAGCGTCAGGGTGCGTTCAAAATCGTCTTACATGCCGTCATTGATTAATAGTGTTTTGATGTACTTTAGTTATAAATTGGGCTTTAGATATTTGTAAGTGTGAGATTTGGACCTAGGGGAGTGTATTTCCTTGGAAAGTAATTGTTCCGTGTAAGTTCTTCGAGAATAGAAATTATTGGAAAAGGTTTGTTAAAATTGATGTTTGAGTTTTCGAAGCTGGTGTCGTGGTATGAGAACGCGCCGCGGCCGCATCTTTTTTCTCTTGGACGAACTGCGTAGCGTTGGCGTGGGTTTTTGGAGAATGGTTTGAGTGGAGCCCTGTGATTGTGAGTGGACTGAAATCATCACCGGAGTGACAGGCTCCGTGCGGCTGATCGTTTCCCATCTGCGCCGGCCGTGGATGAATGGAATCAGTGTGGCCTAAAATAAACGGCCGCCAGTGACCGCGTGTGTGTGGTCGTGGATAAGCGGACTAGAAGCTGCATGTAGCTGCCATGGTCTGATCCCTGGCGTGATTGTATTCCCAAGCTGGGCTCATTATCAAGGCCGCTCGAGGCATGGCGTCGTGGAGTGGAGTTGGCTGGCTGCGGCACTCGGGGAAACAGTCCTCCTGTGTTTGATTTTTATTAGTCCACCCTCAACCTTTAGTATAAAAAGTTTGACCAGCCAACTGCAACCTGCGACCCTTCATTTACTAAATTTATTATTGTGACGTGTTTCGGGGGTAACGCGAATAATCTGTCATTCCAGTATTTGGCGTATTATTGTTTCCGGACCGATCCCACGTTACAAAATCAAATAAAAAAAATGTAAAAGTAAGATAAAACAATATTTTTTTCTACCAGTTATCTTCACTAGTTCCACATAGTACCAGTATCCATATATATAGTTTTGAAATTCTTTTAACTACCTATTCGAAATAGTTCATTCAAATCATCTCCAATACCCACACACAAACGAATTCACAGATACCTGTGAGCATCTAATTCTGAACAACGAACTAACGAAAGTATTTCAACATCGCTCTATTATTCTGGAACAGGTATATTGGCACAGCCCATTAGCCACCTCTTGTAATATTCCTGGAATTTGGCAGCAAGTGTATTCCATTTCTACGAGCACCTTAGAATAACATTGCCTAATTTTATTTGAGTAAGTATGTTAATCCGTAATGTAGCCATTTTTGCCCTACTCACCCTATTTTCCTGCTCCATAATATTATCAACTGGTCGATTAAGTACACATCTCAGTATGATGACTGAAGTGAAGTGAGCGCGAAGTGAACCGCCATTCCAACCGATGCTAGGGGTTGACAGCTGAGTCATCACAATGTTTTTTTAAAGGATAGCACTACTGATTCTTACAGACTGAAATCACACGGAGGCTGTGTTTTAAATCTATCTAATTTATGTATGAATCTTTTATTGAATCACGGTTCCATAAAATTTCAACAGGCACCTACTAACTACCACACGAGACAGCATTGTTCTAAGTTCTAGCTGGATTATTTTCTATAATCATGTAATTCCAATTTTTTTGAAAGGGTCAATATACTTTATGGACGACACGGTTGGCGTAGTGATTGAGCGATCGGCTGCTGCGCTGCGTTTCGCGGGTTCGATTCCCGCACGGAACTTATATTTGTATGGCCTACAGGTAGTTGTTCCGGATCTGGGTGTCTTGTGTATGTGAATTTAAATGTTTGTAAATGCACCTACGATACAGGCATAAATTCCTAGTGTGGGGCAAAGTATTAAAAAAAAAATATGCTCCTTTGGTCATCAGGACAGGGTCCTGGAGAAACAGAGGGAATTCCTCAAATATTATAGGTATACGTGTAGTGATTTTGGTATTTTCATCAACTATTTGCACTCAGTAAGTATCATTTGGTGAAGTGGAACTGTTGAAGAAGACCACAGATAGCCACTGAAACTCCTTAAAGCTAGTTCGTTATGGGTAAAAGATATCTAAAATTGTTAACCGACTATGATGAAGCATATACTTCTTCTCTTCGTCATGTTATTGAATCTGCCAATCTTTCCATTTTTGATCTTGGTGCCACTCACCGTTTTCCTAACTCTGTTCCCTCGCTTCTTGATCTTATTGTTGTCTCTTCCTTCGATTACGTCGCTAAACATGGTCAGTGTTCAGCTGACGCCTTTTCCTATCATGATCTAATTTACACTTCCTATAAAATTCGACCTCCTAAGCATAAGTTTAAAACTCTTCTGCTTCGCAATTTTGATGGCATGGATATTGCTCGCCTTCAGGAGGATGTCAGTAATATTGACTGGACGTCGCTGATTACTTCATCGTCCGTCGACGAGCAAGTTGAAATCTTATCTTCTACCCTCATTTAGCTTTACGACACACATGCACCTATTCGAGCCGTGAGAGTTAAACATCTTCCAGCGCCATGGTTGACTGATGAAATTAAAGTTTTAATAAGCAAAAAAGCAGCTGCGAAATTTAGGTTTAAAATTCGGCCCAACAATGTTACCAGGGAAAAATACATCTCAATTAGAAATTATTGCAGCAAGGTGTATAGGAACGCACAACGCCAACATATTCATAATTCAGTTCAAAACGGTGATCCAGCTAAGGTCTGGAAATTTCTTAAATCATTAGGTATCGGAAAAAAGTCTCATGACACGATTCCTAAAGACATGGACTTCAACTTACTTAACAGTATTTTTTTTACTTTGCCCGTATTGGATGGGGCAACCAAAGCTACTACGCTTAGTTATCTTTCAAATCTTCCGATACCTGATTATTCCCCTTTTGTCTTAAGTCAATTTACTGCTTGTGATGTTAAAAAGAGTATTGTTTTGATTACATCCAACGCTGTTGGTAGTGACTGTGTCAGCCGTAAGATCATCATCCCCATCCTTGTTAATATTCTTCCTGTCATTCTTTACATCCTCAACTTCTCTATTTCCAGTGGTGTCAGCTTGGAAAGATGCCCAAATTATTCCTTTATCCAAAAAATCACATACTGCATCATTCTTGACTATCGTCCCATTTCTATTCTTTCTTTCCTATCCAAAGTCCTTGAAAAGCTTGTTCATAATCAGCTCAACACATTTCTTTCCAAACACAATCTTTTAAATCCTTTCCAATCTGGTTTTCGACGTGGCCACAGCACTACCTCAGCACTTGTGCACATCACGGGCGATATCAGGTCAGGCATGGATATGGGGAAGTTAACAGTACTTGCTCTGCTCGACTTTAGCAATGCCTTCAATACTGTTGACTTCGACATTTTGTTTGGCGTCCTATGCTCTTTTAACATATCTCCTCCGGTAATTGACTGGTTTCATAGTTATCTGTTTGGCCGTCGGCAGCGTCTTTGCACTGATGAATCTTTCTCCTCTTGGTGTCAACTGTCTGCCGGTGACACCAAGAGGAGAAAGATGGCTACCACAGGGTGGCGTTTTATCTCCTCTTCTCTTCGCACTCTTTATTAATGCTATCACTCAACGACCTTCTTCTTTCTACCACCTATATGCTAACGATCTTCAAATTTATACCCAAGCCCCTCTCGGTGAGTTATCTAAAGCCATTGAGACAATTAATACAGACCTGGCTCGAATAGGTGACTGGAGCTATGAGTTCGGGTTGAAGATCAATCCAACGAAGACTCAAGTAACGGTTGTTGGCAGTTCCCGGACTGTCTCTAGGATCGATTGGACGATACTTCCCTAGGTTTATTTCAATAATACTATTATTCCTATAAATCATATTGTGAAAAACTTGGGGATTTATATCGACAGCAACCTTTCCTGGACCAAACAACTGCAGGAAGTCAGTCGAAAACTGTTTGCCTCTGCGGATTTCCTGAGACGTCTTCGTAATTTTCTTCCTATCACCACTAAAATTGTGGTAGGTCAATCTCTTCTTCTACCTATTCTAGACTATGCTGATGCCAGCTATCTTGATCTAACCCAAGACCAATTGGACAAGCTTGAGCGACTTCAAAATCTCTGTATCAGGTTCATATTTGGCTTGCGCAAGTATGATCACGTTTCCGAATTTCGTACTAAGCTCAAATGGCTTCCTATTCGCCTTCGCCGGAATGCCCATATACTTTCTTTGCTTTATAATGTGCTATTTAATCCTTTTACTCCTTTTTATATCAAAGAACGCTTTCAGTTCCTCTGTGACACCCATTCTTGGTCCTTGGGATCATCGGCAAAACTAAAATTAAGTATTCGAATGCATTCCACTTCTTTCTTTGACAAATCTTTCTCGATTCAAGCGGCTCGGTTGTGCAATGTATTACCTATTGAAGTGAGACGTGCTCAAACACTGCCAATGTTCAAGAAAATGGTGAAGGAGCATTACCTTTCACTATAAGTTTTATTCTTCTTCTTTCTCTGTTATATATTTGATATGTATTAGTATATTATGTAATATTGTATGTATGTATTATATGTTATTAAGTCCAAGTAATATTATTTTTGATATTTTGTACACTGACATCCCTAAATTCTTCTCCGATCTTTCAGTCCATCCAAAGGTTGTCTGTAAGAGATTGCCTAGTGCGATAAGACCGCCCATTGTACACTTGTATATTTGAACAATTGTCCTGTATGTTTTTTGTGGTGTACAATAAAGTATACATAAATATAAATAAATGGTAGGTACCTACTGCTAAAAATGGTAAATGATAAATGATAAATGATTTTATTTCTGTAAGTTGGTTTGTACAAACACTTTTACATGTCGAACATATTTTTAAAACTAGATGAGGTCGGCGTTTCCTATCTGACTACTCTGAGAAGAAAGGCCGAAACAAACTCAGAGGTCACAGTCTCTTTTAAAGTCCTGACAAAATCTTGATTAGATCATGTGAAGACCATGTAGACTGATGTCTGAAATGGTCTTTTGAGGAAAGAACCAGCCAGATTGAGTGGACCTGTCCAGTCAGTGCACGCATTTGTCAATAACCGAGCAGCTCAACTCAGAATTTAAGGAGCTCAACGATTCGACGAACAATACCAAAGAAAGGACATTCGGGTAGGCCGCATAAACTACTCAAACTGCCAGACCATGATTAAAAACTAAGATAAATTTAAATAAAAACAAAAAAGAAATATCCACATAGTCTTCACATTCACAATAATTAAAATAAAATAATATAATACTTTAAAAAGTAAATATTCTTGTCATTGCAAGAAAACCAAAAAAATATTTATAATAACAAAATGCATAGTGCAAAATATAATAAAAAAACAAAATTAATTGGAGCAGCTCAATCCCAAGCCTTTTTGTCCTCAATGTAATCTTTTGTTGTATAAAACGCTTTCTGGCACAACTTACGTTTAATGAAAGACTTGAATTTATTAAGACTTAGATCTTGCACGTGGCTTGGAAGCCTATTATAAAAGCGTACACATTGACATCTAAACGAGCCACCTATTTTCTTGAGCCTTGTTGTAGGTACTACAAATTTGTGTTTGTTCCTAGTATTTATGTTATGGATATCACTGTATTTTTTAAACAATTTTATATTTTTATGGGCATATAAAAGATTTTCATAAATATACTGAGAAGGCACAGTCATTACATTAATCTCCTTAAATTTCTCTCTGAGAGAGTGTCTCGGGCTTAATTTATAAATTGATCGAACAGCTCTTTTCTGCAAAACAAAGATAGTCTGGATGTCGGCGGCATTTCCCCACAACAGAATACCGTATTACATTACACTATGAAAATAACTAAAGTATACTAAACGGGCTGTCTCTATGTCAGTTAAATTACGAATTTTTCTAACAGCATATGCTGCGGAGCTTAGCTTCTTTGACAATTTATCTATATGTGGGCCCCACTGAAGCTTAGCATCCAAAGTTAAGCCTAAGAATACTGTGCTATTTTCAGGATTCAATTCTTCGCCCCTTATCAACACATCGGTTTTCACCTGCCTAACGTGAGGTAGGGTAAACTTAATGCATTTGGTTTTTTTTTCATTAAGAAGTAAATTATTAACATTGAACCAGTGAACTACTTTTGAGATCGCGCTATTTACATCGTCAGTAACCAGCTGCTGACGTTTAAGTTTAAACAAAAGTGAAGTATCATCCGCAAACAACACTATATCATGGTTATCCTTTATGAGGTAAGGCAAGTCATTAATATAAATAAGAAACAAGAAAGGACCAAGAATCGAGCCCTGCGGGACTCCCATTGTTACCATAGATCCAGGAGATCTTTTTCCATTAACGTCAACGGTCTGAATCCTATTACTCAAATATGAAGTAAGAAGATCCAGAGCGCTGTTCCGGATCCCGTAGTGGCGGAGTTTCCTGATTAGCGTTTCATGAAAAACACAATCAAATGCATTGGACAAATCACAAAAGATTCCCAAGGCATCGCACTTATCTTCCCATGCATTATAAATATGTCCTAAAAGCTCAACACCGGCATCAGTAGACCCCTTGTAAAACCGAACTGTTTGCTATGTAATAATTTATGTTTATTAAAAAATCTTTGCAATTGCTCTAAAATTAATTTCTCAAATATTTTGCTAAACGTAGGTAGTACTGAAATAGGTCTATAATTTGTAGGGTCTGATGTACTACCTGATTTAAACAAAGGTATTATTTTACTATTTTTCATAAGGTCAGGAAACTCCCCACAGTCGATACAATTATTAAAGATAATAGCTAAACTAGGTGCGACAATGTCAATAATAGACTTAGCAACTTCTACAGAATGACCCCACAGATCTGCAGTCTTTTTAACATTTAAAGTGTGAAAGGTTTTAATTATGTCTTTACAAGTAATATGTTCAAAACGAAATTCCGAATTGCAAACATTAACATTTTCTTTTAGCAAAGACTCAGCAACAGAAGGTGATGAGTGTAAGTATTTAGTAGTTGAAATGGGAATATCTGAAAAGAAATTTTCAAAGGCCACTGCGACTTGTGAGTCTGATTTTATGATTTTGCCATTAATAGACAGGCCGTAGTCAATATTTCGGTTACCAGATCTTCCCGTTTCACTATTAATAATATTCCAAGTCGTTTTAATAACATTACTACTGTTTTTAATCTTCGAGCTCAAATAACGCGACTTGGCCAAACAACAAACTTTTTTAAATAATTTTGAATAATTTCTGACATATAAATTAAATTCAGCAGTGTTTACATAAGTCCTTTCACTGTACAGCTCATAAAGCCGTGTTCTACTTTTATGAATACCAATGGTAGCCCAATCACTGAATGATGCGTTACTATTAACGGAGATAGTCTTGGGAATAAAGGTCGAATTAAATTGTTTACAGTATATACTAAAAAAATCATCATATAGATGATTAGGATCAGCATCAATTGACAAAATTGGTAATTTATTAATGAGTTTAACTTTAAAAGCTGCCAAGCGACTTGTAGTTTTGGGGTTAACAGTGATATCCTTTTTAGCCACTTTGTTGTTTTGGTTTGGTATAGTAATCCTCTGCCCGCAATGATCAGAATCTAGTAAATTTATAATTTCTTTGTGGACTGGTATAACATTAGTATAAATATTATCTAAGCATGTAGCACTAGTTGGGGTTATTCTTGTGGGCTCCAAAAATAGGTTTACAAGATTGTAGGACTGAAACAGACTTATTATTTTACTACAAGAAGCTGAGTTTTCTAATAAATTAACGTTAAAATCACCACAAGTGATAATGGATTTATTCGAGTTACAAATCTTGTGTAACACTTCATCCATTACCTTTTCAAAGCAGTCATACAATCCTGAAGGCGGTCTGTATACGCTTAATACAATAAACTGCTCCAATTCTATACAAGCTATTTCAACTGTCCGCTCAACAGATAGGCTCACAATATCCTTACGGTCTATAAATTTAAGCAGGTTACTTACTAAAATCAATGAGCCACCATGTATAGCATTAACTCTGCTGAATGAACTACCAACCTGGTGATTATTAAAATTGAACAATAACTGGTGGCTTTTAAGCCAATGTTCTGTTATACAAAGAATATCAATACTGTTAAAGTTCATAAATAATTCTACTTCTAAATCTTTGTTCATAAATCCTTGAATATTTTGATGCACCAGGTTAATACTATTTACCGAATTTAAACTTTTATTTGATTTTATTTTGCAATTTTTATCCTGTATAACTTTGCAAGAGGTTGTCCCTATTGTCCTAACCGGTACCTACCATTACTCATATTATTAGGACTCTGCTTAACTTGAAGGCAACCTACTTGCCTATAAAAAACACTGGCAATTGGTATTACTTGAAAGGTAAATGAATTTCGAACAGAAAATAGGTGAATATGGTTTTGATTGACAATTCTAGTGTAGCCGCCCAGAAGGCAGACATATTGTTCAATTCGTGCAAAATATATAAACTATAAAAGTAATTTATTTATTTAATTTTGTTCACCTCTGTCTACGTCCTCTACAGTACCTACTGCTAAAAATGGTACAATCGAACTGATTTGATGATGAAGCCGGAACGTAGGCACAGGAACTCCAAAATAAAACAATGTATCCTAGTCGTGTTTGGGCTTATTAGAATCGTCATAAGATGTACTTTGGCTATAAATGATTTGCATGGTAATTGGAAGTACCTACTAAAATTAAAACAGATAAATATAAGACTGACTACCGTACTGACTGTCTTTGGTACCTATTGTTTTTCGTTTTTCAACATCGACTTCGGAAAAGAAAGTTATTTTTCGCTTTGTAGTGTTTTGTTTTGGAAGTCGGTTTGATTTTTTTGTAAAAAAGTGTTTTGTTCCGAGTTAGTTCCATAGTAAAAGTAATTTTTTAATTATCGATAGACATTAGCAATCATTAAAAATCTTCTGTTTAGTACAAAACTTGTATCTACCTACAGCATAATAGATCCACCATTTCATTTGTTGTTTTTGAGTAAGCACGGCTAGCTAACCAGATTATTAAAGAAGAGTTTAGATTTTTTTCAGCGAAAAGAAAATGGTGCCATCTACTTTATCTTAAAAAAATTGCGCAAAAAATATAGAAGGTATTGTATCGTTATTCTTTTCCGAGGTGCTGAGGAGCCATAAAGATTTTAACATTTATTTTACAAGTTTATCAAACTGGCTTTAGGCTGAAACTAACTCTAATAACCAACAAAATCTTGGGTAGGAATATAAAACATAGAGTCGTAAATCGCGCCTGTAAAAAGATATAGCATTACAAGAATTTCAATTACCGAATGTTCCAGAAAGTTGTGGGCGTAGAACATACGTACTCATTTAGTGTCGTCGTTAACTCTTTTTTCGCTGTTAACCGTAGTTTTTTATAGGGCATGTAGGGTGGTCACTAAGCGCCGAGCTAAGTGCCGCTTTGTGAGCGCACCGCGTGTAAACCGCCCGGCTAAGACCGGCTTGCATTTAATTTTTCTTATTTTTATTTCCTCTAAAAGCTTTTACACAGGAACTGGGCGTTCAATTAAAACTCCTCTTTTTACCAAAGCGTCAATAGATGGAGCTGATTGTTCAATTCTTCTGTTTAGAATTTCGCTATTTCCTTTGTTTTAGCACCACTGGAAAATTTTACAATAATGAAATGTGTTCGATTTATAAAGGTTTTATTGTGCTGTATCTATTTACAGAATGGGTGTAAAAGTAATACAATTTCTGTTAAATGTTTTAAATTGCGAAAGATGGCGGCTCGTAACGGACGCTCCTTTTTAGCGTGAGGAACTCATTAAACATGTCGCCCCCAATAGTTAAGGAAATAAAATTACTGTTGCTACGCAGGGAAAAAACAATAGAAACAACTTCCATCTTTGTCGAATTAATACTTTAACGTTTGTTCGTTGCTTTTATTAGCTTATCATTAAGTTATTTTTTCTATCTTGACTTCTGTACTCAGTTTTTTATAGGTTTAGCCATTGTATAATATTATATCCATTACAGAAATTTTGTTTCCTTTCCACAGAACTTTCTTCATTCCATCTATATTTCAATGTATTTACTTTTTTCAGTTCATTTGTTATTTTATCTGCTACTCATATCGATAAAGGTTGATAGTAATAGAAAAAGCCAGTCAATCAGTGCGTCTTGCTATGCCGTGTGTGGTTCACTTATTCATAACAATTAGGTACAGGAGAGGTGCACACGGAACAAGGCAATAATCAGGCTTCATATTCAAATTAAGAAAAAAAAATATTTACATATTGCCCTCTGCTGCCTTTCCTTTATCATCTCTAATAACGCTCAAGGGAAGAATGTCCACAGTTGAAAATACAAATCAAATATCAAAGATGCATACTCTTTTTTGAATTTACACACATTGGCTTTAGCGTGTCCCCGTTGATATGCCTGTGGCAATGACATCGCAAGTTTCATTTCACTTTTTATTTTTGCAATTTTAATTTCTGAACTGCTTTTTTCATGCGACTATGGACAGGATAAATATGCTTACCAAATGTTGTCACCCCGAATGCCATCTGTCTTTGCGGTTTAAAAAATCAGTAAGGTTACAATATTTGGTTTTGTTTGAAATTTGAAACATCACTTCACTTCACAGTTAAATTTTACTGATAGATATAACAACTATAATTCTATGCATATACTTCGAATTAGTTTTAATAACAATATACTAATAATTACACCACTGCAATCTAAGATTCAGATGATTTAACATTGAAAAAATATCTGCTTATACGCAAACTTTGTGTAAAAATTACCTGTCGCCCTCATGTATTTTGTCAACTTCGGACCACTATCGTATGAGCATGGTAAATTTATCGATAAACAGTATTTCCTATACGTGTATATACCTTTCTCTAAATATTTTCCTATTTCCTTGATCTTTCGCACTATTGACTTAACTATAACAATTGATAAGCAAGGAAGTGATATCCCTGCATTGCCTACATGGCGTTTGTAATCCCAGTTTACCCAGGTGGCTGATGGAGTCATTACGCTTATCGGGATGTAGGTCACACGTTAGGTTGGCCACCAATTTTGGCTATGTATTTATGTCAACATTAACGTTTTGTTCATAGAGATAAAAATTATAGAAAGCTTTTATTTCTACTTTTTTTATCAAAGCCAATATTCTGTCTCTTTAAGTTCTTATCTGTTTACAAAATTGGTTTTACTGTTAATGTGTAAGCTGCAAAATCATTGCGGCTTTCTCTCCACTGAGTGTCACGGACTACTCTTTATCACGGTAAAGTCACAGTTCCTGTCTGGTGTGTATGACAGGAGCGAAGCCATGAGAAAAGTTAACATTGGTAATATTATAAACTTCCACCCTTTTATGATATGAATCAAAATTTACGTGTATCTGACAGGGTATACTTACTATCTATACGGGCACCTCTAGGCCACATTCTTTCTTAAGGAATGTGGCCTATTTAACAGTAATTAACATAGAAAACGAGCTGTAATTTATGACTCCAAACAGCTAAATAAATGTTCCTTGTAACATTAAACTGCGCAACACAGATTAGATACACCAAGAATTACTATGTTTTATTTAAGCTCAAGATTAACTGAAACGTTAGAACTTTTTCCAAGAAAATATCCTTTTATGCCACATATAAATGAAACCAACAGTGATATTAATTTCTTTGTCGTTATTTTGTTAAAAGCATTCTACTATGACAGTATCTCGTCTAGAGGATAAAATAAAAACTTCATTGTCATCCTTTAGCTCTTATCCCAATTTATTTTGGGTCGGTACAACGTCTATTCGCCTTTCATACTTGTCTATAAATCGTGCCAGTACTCACGTATTTTCTAGACATTCCAACTTTCACACATTCCAACCATCGTTTGATGATAGGTCTTTCTCGAATCTTGTAACCTATATTCATACTTACTTAATACTTTCTTTCTCTATACTTCTTTTTAACTGACTTTCCAAACAAGAGGAGGTTCTATGTTCGGCTGTATGTTTTTTTTGTTTTGTTAATGTTTACCGATGTCTCCGTCAATTGAGAACTGACTTTGAAAATTGTTTTTTTGTTTGAAAGAGTATCTTTTCAAATTAGTACCACTTATATTTGGTGATTGCTGATCTGGTTCAATAAACAACGACAAATCTCTCGGGATTGCTGCAATCGCATGTTTGTTTATTTTTTACGCCATTTTACAACATAATATCACGCTGGTACGCTTTAAAGGGGTACGCAGATGTTTACAGTTCACTTTGAAACCCTGATATTTCACCGGTTAAGCTCAAGTTTTATGTTATTCGGGTAATCTATTCTGGTATAACTTTGGGAATTAAACGTACTTTACTATAGAACTTGCTCATTATGTACCAAAACTAAGTCGGTGTCATAAAACGAAGAAACAAAAACGGGAACACTGCTGAAATTGAAGTTATTTTTCAGGTATTGTTGTATTTTTTAATTTTTTTTTTCCTAATTCTTCTACATAACATGCACAAATGCACATACCATAGGAACCAATAAGCAAATGAAATCACTCAACATAGTGTTAATTTTGTAGTTGATACTTAGCTGCATCATATAAAATACACAAGGAACCGTATAAGACCTCACAAGACTTTCTTTGAAGGTTCGACATTAATTAAATGGCCCTTAAGCCACAAATGGTTTTGCTTACGTAAATATAAGCCACTTGCAAACCCACGCTGGTAATAATATTCCTCTCGGTTCCTCGTTCTAAATGCCTTTGCTTTTTGAATGCATGTTAATAGGGGACTTTTATATTAATATATGAGACGTTGTGAAAGAACAAGTTTTCATATAGCAACGAGCGAATGCTCAACTTTTGAATAATAGAACGAAAACTTTCACTAGTTAATTAAAATATTAGAGTTGTTAATTTAAATGTGCGTTCAATGCTAATGAACAACAACTAGCATGTCGACGCCATCTTGTAACTCTGGCATAATATAGAGATGTCCTCTTTGTGAATATTGTGAGGAGTTCTTGTGTTTTTTTTTTATTTTAAAGTTATTTTGCTGGCTCTGCTATTCAGAGAGCAGAATCTTATAATTGGCTATGGCACACAAAAGCAAAAGGCGTATTGATAACAGTTGTTAAAACAACTTTGTAGTTAGCATGAAAGATAATAAGCATAAAAACCAATTACAGTCCCATAAAGAACAAAATAGCTCTCGTAACATTTTAACAAAACAAATTACCTTTCTCTTAGAATTTATTTAAAACACCAAAAGGTGTAATGTCCTCGAACTCGAACAATAACAATACAATTTTTTTTACAAGCAAACCATCTAGAAGGGATCTCGTGAAAAATAAAAGCGCGCAGTTTTGTTTTGAGTGCTTTCTCCGCGATGGTTAAATAGCGAACCGTTTTAAAAGGAAGCAAATTTTCCCAAACTTGCTTGAATCTTATTGAAGGCAACGACTCGCTCTGGACAAAGTTAGCGTTTCGAAATCGAGTTAAGACCCATTAACTATTCGCGGTTTAATTTTCTTTGAGATGAGGTTTTAATTCCACTCTTACTTAAACTTGTTTCTTCAGAATCTTTACAAGCGGCGTGTTTATTAAAGATGAAAGGTTGTTTAAGATCGAAAAACGAAGTAACGTATATCTCTGCCTACTAGGAAATAAATTAGCTGTGGTTTTTTCATTAGGTATTTTAGAACTCCTTTAAGGACCCTCTGTTTTTTTAATGAAAACAACACTGTTTTCATTCAATATTGGTCTTACTTACTTAAAAACTACTTTTTATAAAAATATATATTCAATATATTTTTGTCATCCATCAAGCTTTCAATTGTAATCTAAACTTTCATATTTTTACCACATAAATGATTAAAAATGTTTTTATCTACTGTTGAAAACAACTCCAAAAAGTGGTCGTCACCAATTTTATTTTATAAAATTTCCATTTTACTTTTAAAATGCGAATTGAATAAAATATCGATGGACAAGTATAGTGAAATAATATTAACGCTGTACATGTAAAAATAAGACGTATATTTTAGTGGATGTACAGTTTTTATGTGATGTCATAACACATGAAAATGCATCTCAGTACATAAACCGAGAGCAGAGAGAGCAGTGATGGCCCAGTGGTTACGGTCCCGACTTACGAGTTGTAGGTCGTGGGATCGAACCCGAGCAGGCGCTTTACTTTGTGTCATTTATTTCATCACCACTGCTCTCAAAACGGTGAAGGAAAACATCGTGAGGAAACCGGCATGTCCTAGAACCAAAAATGCAAAGACATGTGACATCCGCAATAGGCCCGCGTGGATCCACCACTATAGGCTATAGGGCTATAGCCCACTCCCTCTATGAGAGGAGGCCTGTGTCCCAGCAGTGGGAACTTTAAAAGGCTGATGATGTGATGATGTGATGTGACATAAACCGATGTCGATGGTGACAGCTGACGCTGAAAACTAAATTATGGAGCTGCAGACATTCAATGGTGGTATTCAAATTGCGTGGTATCTTCTCGTCCAATTTACCGCAGTGTCTCAAGACAAAAGTCTATGACCAGTGTGTGTTGCCAGTGATCACCTATGGGACCGAGACGTGGTCGCTCACAATGGGCTGATGACCTGGTTAAGGTTGCGGGAAGGCGCTGGATGCGAGACGCACGGGATCGGTCAATGTGGCGACGCCTGGGGTAGGCCTATGTCCAGCAGTGGATGTCTTTCGGCTGAAATGATGATGATGATGATGATGAGACATTCAATTTGACAAATAAATTCCGAATAGTAAAATTAGTATCGCAGTCAGAGCGACGGTACCCAGTGAAGCAGCTAATGCCTTTAGTGCATAACACTCAAATCATTCAATTTGTTGAAGTGAAATATTGCATTACTCATGCTGGTATAATTTGATATTTTGTAGGTAGCTACTTTAAAAACCGTGCAGCAATTATTGGAATGGATTGTGGAAGTGTTTCAAGAAGTCTTTACATATTTAATTTAAATTTGGATATCTATCTAATCAGAAAGTTTATAGCCCATTACAATAACCTATCAAAAATATGTTCTCAATAATCTTACTCCCATGTTCTAATTGCGTCGCCTCAGCGATAATAATTATCAAAAGTTCAAAATATAATAATGGGATTGACTGCGCGTTTAACAAATGACAATTTCTGTTACTAAACTAAAAGAATATTACTTGATCTATATTCCTCATATATGCATATGTATCCGCATATATGCACCAGCTAAAAGACGCATTGTTTCTAACTTTATATCAAAAAGTCGGTCCCGGTCTTTGAGTAATTGAGATAAAAAAAATCGAATTGAGAACCCCCTACTTTTTTTGAAGTCCGTTAAAAAGTGTGCTTTAATAATATGAAAGTACTTAATACCCATGAACAAAGACATCAATTCTAAATAAAATAGTATGCTTTCATTTGCAATTTCAAAACGTTTCTTCCCCGTTATGTTTATTTTTCCGGCCTGATTCACACAAGGAAAACGTGGCTCAGTTGCTTACATTGAAATCTTTGACAATAATTTCGTCATAAAGTAGGTACTTCTGAACTCTTTGAAAAAGATTGCTGAAAGAAAGTGGACTGTTCCCTTTCAGTTTGTTTAGCTCTGTTACTGTTTTTCCGCGAAAAGTCTTTAAATGGTAAAGGTTTTATGATATTCCAAATGTTTTAAAAGGAAAATAAATTTCACTAGGTAGTGTACTACCTGATATCTGAAAAGCTGAAATAATTCGAGATTTGTTTTAAACTATGGAATTCTTTATAGAACAAAGATGGCGTTACCCAACGATAAAAACAGAGTACGTTATTTAAAACTGGAATGTCAAACATGCAGAGTAGGTATGCATACGGCAATTGAAAGGCGATCGCTACAAAAATGTATTATCGACAAAGTCGAAAAGCCAACTCAATAAGTCTGAACTCAATTCATTTAAAAACGCCAGTTGATTTAAATAAAAAATCATAAGACAGAACTTCACGTACAGAATCATTTCAAACAGTTCGCGAAGCAAAACGGCATCAAATTTGTCGTATACATAAATTGTGTGTAGTATTATAACAGGGTCAACTGCAAATTTATGCAGATTGGGTTCGTTTCATAGCCGTGCTGTGCGTATACGTTTGCCACTGGAGATAACGCTGGATTTATGTTTAAGACTTTATTACTTGGTGTGATGCGCTGTTTTCGCTGAGTTAAGCGCTTGTTAGTCCGATATGACGATGTATTCTGCGGTCTCACTAATTGTTTCGCTCCATTTTGCACTTTCCGAGTGACGTTGGACGCGAAATCATTTTCCGAATCTCTGGTAATTACTGGACTGTTCCTGTGGACGGTGCTGTTTCTATTTTGCGAATGTAAATGTTCATTCTTGTCTTAAATAGATACCGCTGCTCCTTACATTAATTTACCACCGTTGCTTCCTACCCGACTGCCGAAGGAGGGATTTTTTTTTATCAGTATATGTATGTATGTTTGTTTCTATGTGGCGGTCTAGAGACTAAACGCATAGGCAGATTTTAAAGATTCTTACCTCATTAAAATTGAAAACTGGCGGACAGTTGGCTCCATATTGGGGAGTCACAATTTTTTTTCCAAATCCATCGCTTTGGGTACTAAAATGAAGGGTTTTAAGAGGAGATTCCAAAAATATGTAACACTTATATGTTGAAATGTAATTAGATATAAATAATTATAAATGAAAATAAAAATGTTAATTTAAAATACCAAAAAGCCCGACTGCTTAAGAAGTGGACTTAAAAGACGTCAATAAGAAGAAAATTGTTCTGTTTAGTCGTCGGATACATTATTATGGATTTGGTCAGTCAGCTCGCGATTATGTATCCTCCGACTGCACAGCATAATTTTCTTTCTTTGGTATTTTTGATTTTAAAATTAACTTTTATTTATATCCCTCTTTGGGATATGCAAATACCTATTGACGCTTATGCAAAATAGTCAATACACGTATGTTCGCGACGAGGCGTCACAAAAATGTTAGAATAGTTTTGTAGATATAAATAGTATAAACAAAACATACGTCTGCTTACCCCAGCGCGCGAGCTCGTACTAAAAAGTTTTAGACGAGAATTTTTCTTTTATAGTTTTTTCAAACATAAAATTTCGACCACTTTTTGAGGCACTAAACATTATGTTTTAGTGTATATGAGTATGTATTAAGTAAATATGGGGTCTAAAGAGTAAAATAGAATCGTTACAGACATACTAAATGCGGTAGTTACGGAAAGAAAACAAAATCAAAACAAGTCAAATTCCGTAAAAACGACCGGTCGCCACGACCGTTTAGTTCGAAATGAGCAGTCAGATGGCGGTACACGTATATATAGTCTGGCGCGTAAGCAGGCAAATTTGGTATTTTAGAATAGCGTTTTGAGGGCTTTATAATAGCCTATAGTCCCTAAAATACGGTTATCTAGTATTATTAGAATTAATATACTTTAGATAAAATGTGTAAGTAGTATTTTAAGCAAATAAAAAATATTTGTTTACTTATTTTGGACCCCCCGAAAATGGCCGGGTCGCAAGTATCGATAGGTGCGCTCTGCCCACCTACCAATCGTATTATTTACCTTACACATTTGTTTTGTTAGGAAACACCATCTAGGTGTTCTAGATAGTATACCTTGGTGCTATGACTGAAAAACTGTACATAATAACAGTACATAGCCAGGTTTAAAACAGTTTCACTCTGAGATGGTAAATACATGCATTTTTGCTCAAGTAAGTAAATAGAAATTTGGTTATAAGCGTTTTAGCGCTTCTAGGTGACCTGAAACTGTGTCCAGGCCCTATATATAGATGGCATCTGTGTAATTCTAGTACATAGATCTTACTTACTTGAAATAATGTGTCTGTATGTGCCAGCATGGACGTTTCTACGCGTCTGCCAGAGGGCCCACTACCTTCAGACACACTTGGTGCCTGAAGGACTATTGATATGCTATCTGAAGCATTACCTTTGGGGACCCTCGGGCACACGCCTGGACTCAGTCACAACACATAGCTAATATATAGCTACACATACACACACAGAGGCGTTAAAGCCGTGGAACAACACGATATTTTCTATTTCGGCCGCTTCCCGGCAACAGAAGTCCCAGAAGGGCTGGTGGTACACCCATCAGGGTACCACCATTCGATAGCCCAATTCTCCAGCTTCCCAACCACATTTTTGGAAGGAGCCTAGCTCTGGCGGTTAGGGAACTAACCGACTTAATATAGTAAGAGGTTCCATGGTTTTCTCGCATCGTCGACCACATCAGAGTGAATACTGGATCGAGGGTTGGAGCTGTATCCACCGGACTTCCACCATGGGGTAGCCCATCGCGAGGGCTATCCGATGACGGTTGGTGAATGCGGATCCGCCCACCAGCTCGAGTACAAACTCGCTAAATATGCCGAAAACAGGCACTGAAGCTATGTTTTCGCACTTTCACGTGGCTGTGCCCGTGAAGGTGACAGATGAAGCTGTGGAACTGTCACAGATCGATGGTCCAGGAGTAGGACTACAAGTCCCTTGCTGGTACCCTGGCACTAAAGTGCACCATTGTATTGTAAAGTAGCATATAAAGCTACAAACTGACAGAACTTCCCCTTATTAGGCGTTCTCCACGCAAGAGCTCCGTGAAGGTAGCAAATATGGACCTGGACCAAGGTCCGGAGGAAAGGTCTTCTCGAGACCTATCTAGAGCCACAAGTCTCATCAAAATCGGTTCAGTAGAAGGGGGGTTTCTGTTGGTTTTCAGCGACTAGTCATAAGGTATTAATTTTATAATTAAAGTTTATGCGCGGTCGTTGTTTTGAGGTCCTCGTTACGGTCAAGTGTGGTAGTAGGATAGTGCGCTGAGACACCGTCCTAATTGTAGCCATTATTTCTAAATATTAAATCCACGTCACTTTGCGTAACGAAGACCATGAAGAAACGTCGTTTTTGGACATGAAAACCTGAGTCTTTTTCTGAACTGGACATCACGCCTTCCCCTCAACATCCTTGGCAGCCTTCCAACCACTGCAGGGTCGGTATTTGCTCGAAGACAACGAACTATAGGTGCAAGGGGCGTCAACGCGTTCGAGCTGGAGCCTTACAACCTCCAGTCAGCCTGGGGCCTTGAACGATCACGTCCGTCCCGCACATTTGCTGGTCCTGTCGAGCCGAATTTTTGAGCAAACGACCTATGCAGCGTTCCAGTGAAGATACAGGCCAATAGGAAGAGCCTAGTTCCAGTGAACAAAGAAGCCTGGCGTCCTGGGTTCCAGTGAAAATACAGGCCAACATTGAAGAGCCTAGTTCCTGAGAACAAAGAAAACCGTTGTCCCGTTCCTGAGAACAGAGAAGCCTGGCGTCCTGGGTTCCAGTGAAAATACAGGCCAATATTGAAGAGCCTAGTTCCTGAGAACAAAGAAAACCGTTGTCCCGTTCCTGAGAACAAAGAAGCCTGACGACCATTGCTGAGAACGTATGTACCCTCAATATAAATCTGGTAAGAGTACACACCCACACAAAGTACCGACCGGGGTACGTAACGTTACGTTCGTGAGAAAAGTTCCAGTGAATAAAGAAACCTGACGTCCCCCTCGTAAACCTTACAAGTGTCGAGGTTAAGATCATATTTCTTTAACAGTCAAAAACAGTGTAGAAACCCAGTAACTGGGAGATTAGCGTCGTCAAAAGGCGCGCGTACGTTTGACCTTGGTTAGTAGAAGCTTCTAGAGCGACTACCGGAGTGAAAAGTGCACGTGTGGTTTGGGACCCACGCGTGGACTAGCTCTAGAACACAACCATTTTGCTGGGACGCAACTGCCCGTCCTGAGCCGTTTCCTGTGGTGCCTAGCTGCTTCCAGAGAAGCATTTCGTTCCGATTAGATCACCGTCGCAAAAAGACGGAATTTTGAGTTGTCTCTGTTGTGTAACCTGCATACTGAGAAACAGTAGTATCTGAGAATACATAGAAACTGTATCCTGAAGGAACAAGTAGATTGCCTGAAGAGTTATCGCTGAAATTTCATATACAGCGTGTCGAAAGCTCGTTTAGGAGATAGAACGAACATACAAACGTTCATAGAATTCCTGAAGGATTACGGCTGAAGGATTATCGCTGAAGCGCTATCCTAGAGGAGGCTTACACACAGAGGCATATTGTATAGTCGTGTGGGAGACTTGTTCTATAAAAAATAGAACGAAAAATAGTTCCTGTAAATTTCCTGAAGCGTTATAGCTGAAGACTTATTATTGACTTAGAATTTGTTTGGAAACAAATAGTCATATAAGAGATAGAAGTTCTCGATCGAAGCTTGGACCTTCGACAACTGGAGTCTGGACTGACTACTAACGTCAAGTGTTAGACAGAAGTTTCCGCGACTGGTATCAGACCAGCTGGTCATCCTTGGAGGCTGCTGGACAGGTTGACATGTATAAAACAGTAAGTACAGTGAAAACTTACTCAAGTGCTTACCCCTTGTGGGTCGATAGTAATATAGTGAACCTGTGTCGTGTCAACATAGCAGTTTTGAAGCTGATTTGGGACTTATAGTTTTGAAGACTGAATAAAAACTTATAGTCTGAAGGATAACCCGGAGTCAAGAGGGCCAGAGTTAACCCGGAGTTAAAAGTTAACCCGGAGTTTAAAAATATTTTTTCAATTTTGAAAAAGGAAGCGAACCCTCTTCGAGTCAACGATTTAAATTGGACTTAACCCGGAGTTACGACTTAGGTTTTTCAAGAAAAAACTTGAAGTTTGGACTTAGCTGTTTCAAGTCGACGTCTTGAAGTGAAGACTGGACTTGGACATAGCCGTTTGGAAGCTCGAAAATAGACTTAACCCAATCGTACTGAAGTCTAGAGTTGGACTTAACCCGTACGAGTTGACGTTTTGAACTGAAGTCTAGAGTTGGACTTAACCGTTTCGAGCTGACATTTTGGACCAGTCAGAATGCCGATAACCAGATCGCAGGACAAGAGACCTGAGACGTGGACAGTCGCCATGGAGCGACCGGGTGCAGGCATACACCATCCATTGCCCCCACGCTCGCCAACAACAACTGATGGGACTGAACAGTCCGTACCGAACAGGAGCCCAACCGTGTCACAGATAGGTGACAATACGCCCACACACCAAGAGGACGAACCACAGGAACCAAGCACATGCAGGAAGGCATCAAGAGAAGAAGGATCTTCAGAAGGAACACTGAAGCCTTCTGATGGAAAACAAAGGATCCAAGACAAGACCTTTGTACATGGAGAAATAATGGCTACCCGGGGTGATGCCCGTAATGAACATAAGAGACCGCCGTCTACAAGCAAGACGACCCGGTCACAGAGAAAAATCTCTAAAGCAAGCGAAGACTTACTGAAGATTAAGTTGGAGCTTGCACAGTTAGCCCTTCAGAGAGCAGAAGAAGAACCTTCTGAAGCGGAATATATGGATGACAGAGACTCGAATGAAGAGTACGTGCGTTCCTGGCTCGAAGAGGCGCCAGAGCCCACACCGTTGAGGGAGGACGACGTCGCCAATGGGAAGCAAGATAGGCCTCCACCTGCGAGCGGCGACGCTGTAGCGGACTCCCAGACCCATATAGACCAACCAGAGACGAGGGCTAACATCGAACCGCCTAGGACAGAGCCGTCCAAGGCGGAGCCACCAGGGCAAACAGAAGCGAAAGAGTCGCTCCGTCCGTTTCTAACGGAGTTGACAACCGCTATAGCGTCGCTAGCCGACAGGAAAATCGAACCATGGACGCCTAACCGAACGGCGTCGCAGGTTATGTTGACTCTGCCGAACTTCGGTGGAGCTCACACAGAATGGCTGACTTTACGAGGCAACTCATGCCTACTTTAGCGACATTGAAAACACAGCAAGACTCAGAAGGAGCTTGCGTGGTCGCGCACTGGAGACAGTGAGCTCAGAACTCATCGGGAACGCGAAACCGGATGAAATCATGAGAGAATTGGAGCTACAATTTGGACGTCCCGACTCAATAGCTCAGGCTGAAACCGACCGACTCAGAGGGCTGCCACGCTGCAGCGAACAGCCCAAAGACATATGCACCTTTGCAAGTCGGATCAGGAGTGGAGTCGTCACCTTGCGGGCCCTCAAGAAGGGGCACTACCTACTCAATGCTGAGCTGATGCGCCAGTTAACTGAGAAGCTGCCCAATTCTCTACGTGTACTATGGTACAGGACGTACACAGAAAAGTACCAGTCGCTGCCAGACTTGTCACTCTTCAGCGACTTTATAACAGAGCAAGCTCACTTCTGCAGTGCATTCGCACCGCCCGAGAACATTAAAGAAACGGACTCGGTGGCGGGAAAACGCGTCATACAGAGGACGCACGTAGCTACCGCCAAGCCGGTAGGCCACTGTCGAATTTGCGACAAAGAGGGTCACTACTCGTCTGATTGCATAAAGTTCACAGACGCAGCATGTGACAAGAAATGGGAGCTAGCCAAGCAATACGGCTTGTGCTTTCGCTGCCTAAGGAACCGCCGTAAGGGCCACACCTGCGGTAAGAAGCAGTGTGGCTTCAAGGGGTGCACAGCTACTCATCACCGACTTCTTCATAGGACAAGGAAGCCTCAGACAGACAGGACAAGGAAGCCTGCTGTTCCAGAAGCGAAGAAGGAGTCTCAGGAGACGGTAGCCAGTTCGCGAACTGCATCAAGTAAAGCCTTCCTGAAGATGATACCGGTCCGGGTTATTGGACCGGCGGGAGAAGCAGACACATACGCACTCCTTGACGACGGGTCTACCGTCTCGCTGATCGACGAAGCAATCGCTCAGCGAGTAGGAGCAGTGGGCCCAATTGAGCCACTGAAGATCGATGCCATAGGAAACAACAGGATCGATACTCCACTATCGAGACGAATAACAGTCGTTCTCACAAGCCAGTTGAAGAATCGGGTGCCCTTCAAGGCGCGCACCATTTCGAAGCACAACCTGTCTCCACAGGCAGTCAATCATAAGGACCTGGCACGATGCAGGCACCTTCAAGACTTGACGTCTGAGCTTATGTATCCGGCGGGAGTACCGAAGATACTCGTCGGACAAGACAACTGGCATTTGCTGCTGGCCACTGAGGTCCGTAGGGGACCAAGAGACCAACCCATCGCGTCAAGGACCATGATGGGCTGGACATTGCATGGTGCACACACCAGAACACTGGGCCAGCGGGTGCATTACGTCAACGGCTCTCAGTCCGTTGCAAGGCAAGATGCGGAGCTGAACAAACAGCCCCGTGAATTCTTCGCCAGCGAAACTTCTGGCCCTCAGAAGAGGGCAGAAGACGCAGCGAACCGCGACAAAAGGCGGTTAAACCAAGTCAACGGCACTCAGACCGTTGACGCAAGGCAAGATGCGGAGCTGAACGAACAGCCCCGTGAATTCTTTGCCAGCGAGACTTCTGGCCCTCAGAAGAGGGCAGAAGACGCAGCGGACCGCGACAGAAGGCGGTCAAGGCAAGATGCGGAACTGAACGAGCAGCTCCGTGAATTCTTCGCCATCGAGTCAATGGCTATTAATCCAAGAAAGCCAGCTTCTGACCCTCAGAAGAGGGCAGAAGACATCCTGAACCGCGACATAAGGTGGCTCGATAGCGGGCACATAGAGACCTCTATGCTATGGCGGGAAGAAGCCATAGAAATGCCCGACAGTTATGGGACAGCCCTTACAAGGCTGGTCTCTATAGAAAAGAAGCTGGATAGAAACCCAGCTCTTCGTGTGAAATATTCACAACAGATGGACTCCCTAATCGAGAAGGGATATGCTGAGAGGGCCCCCAGATCAAGCACGCCAGGAAGGACCTGGTACCTGCCTCATTTCGATGTCTTCAACCCAATGAAGCCAGAGAAAATTCGTATAGTACATGATGCCGCTGCCAAATCGAGAGGAAAGTCACTCAATGACTTCCTGCTAACTGGACCGGACTTGCTGCAGTCGCTGCCCGGCGTCATGATGCGATTTCGTAGACACTGCGTGGCCATCTCTGGAGACATAGCCGAGATGTTCATGCAAGTGAAGGTGCGGAGTGAAGACCGAGACTCACTTCGTTACCTATGGAGAGGCAAGAGGAGAGAGGGAGCCCCAGATGAGTACCACATGACGTCCATCATTTTCGGCGCGGCAAGTTCGCCGTGCACCGCCATCTTTGCGAAAGATTGGAATGCAAGAAGGCACATCGAACAGCATTCAGTAGCAGTAAAGGCTATCATTGAGAACCATTATATGGACGATTATCTGGACAGCTATAGAACGGTCGAAGAAGCGACAGAAGTCGCGACCAGGGTGAAGGAAATTCACCAAGAGGCGAAATTCGACCTATCAAAATGGGTATCGAACAATTCGCGCCTACTAGAGAACCTAGATCCGACACAAACCTGCGCTGAGGTTGTGAACATCGGAGATGCGACAGGCACGGAGAAAATTCTCGGCCTGATTTGGAGACCTAGTGAAGACACGCTAGGTTTCAACCTAACGCTTGCGAGACTGCCGCCAGGAATCCTAGAGAAGGAGGCCCCTACAAAAAGAGAGGCCCTCAAGATCGTCATGTCACTGTACGACCCGCTGGGACTCGCCTCACCCGTAACGATTCGAGCCAAGCAAATACTGCAAGAGGCATGGAGGCGAGGCATCGATTGGGACCAGCTTTTAGAAGACGATCAAGCAGCTCAGTGGAGAAGCTGGATCGAAAACCTGCGGCAGCTCAAGGGCATCAGCATACCAAGATGCTATCCTGGGTATAGTGATGCCAGTGAAATACAAATACATGTATTTACCGACGCAAGCGAGATGGCGTACGCAGCAGCTGTGTACTGGCGAGCCACCACAGCAGAAGGCTCACAGAAGGTGAGCCTTGTCATGGCCAAGGTGAGAGTAGCACCATTGAAGCTACAATCGATACCGCGCCTCGAGCTGCAGGCAGCGGTGATGGGAACCCGTCTGGCTGCAGCTGTGAAACGTGAGCACGATAATGAGCGATCGTCGGTCACGTATTGGACAGACAGCAAAATAGTTCTGTCATGGATACGAAAAGGAGCACGAACCTATAAAGCCTTCGTAGCTCATCGTATAGCTGCCATAGAGGAAGGCAGCAAAGTGGAGGATTGGCGATGGATTTCAACAAAATTGAACATCGCCGACATAGCAACTCGTGACGTGCCACACAAGTTCGATTCGAATCACGAGTGGTTCTGTGGCCCTAGTTTTTTATATGAAGACCCCACTTCATGGCCATCAGAAAAGCCTCCAATGGTTGAAGAGACAGGAGAAGAAAGAACTCTCACTGTCACAAGCAACGAGTATGAAAAAGATGTTTCGGAGGAAAGAACCCCCAAACATACATACACTTCGAAGCTCATAGAAGCTATACCTAATCCCGTCAATTTTTCGAGATGGGAGCGGCTATTACGTGCGACTGCGACTGTCCTACGTTTTATTTTTCTCTGTAAACAGAAAACAGAGAAAACGTTCTATAAGAGAACACAGAAGAACGCAGAAGAGGACACGGACTGGCGGAAGAAGAAGAAGACAGCGACTGCAGCAACAAAGCCGTCATATACAGCGCCACAAGTCCGAAAGCAGTATATTGAAGCGAGTTTTCTCCAAGAAGCTGAGAAAATACTCATACGAGTCGCACAGCAGCAATCGTTCGCTCAGGAGATAGCCCGATTGCACGAGCACGAAGTAGTGGACAAGAACAGCCCACTACATTCGTTGCAAATAGAGCTAGTAGATGGCTTACTACGCATAAGAAGCCGTATAACCGCCACGGACGAGATTACAGAAGATGTGAGGCGACCGCCAATATTACACGGCGACCATCACATAACACAGCTCTATATAGACTGGACACACCGCAGCCTACTGCACAGCGGAACGGAACTCACAATAAATGAGGTGCGACAGCACTATTGGGTCGTGAGGATGCGTCCCACGACGAAGAAAGTACTGTCGCAATGTCTTCAGTGTCGAAAACGTAAGGCACAAGCTCCAGTGCCAGCGACAGGCGATCACCCGCGAACGCGCCTCGCTCATCATCAGAGGCCGTTCACGTATACGGGGCTAGATTATTTCGGCCCACTATCAGTAACCGTCGGTCGCCAACATCAAAAGAGATATGTAGCCTTGTTCACATGTCTCACCACACGAGCTATCCACCTCGAGATAGCGGCCAGCCTCAGCGCAGACAGTGCTATACTAGCGCTGCGCCGATTCGCCGCCCGCAGAGGATGTCCAACCGAGATACACTCGGACAACGGCACCAACATGCATGGTGCCGATCGAGAGCTACGAGAGGCCTTCCGTGAGGAGGCCAGTCGCCGAGGCATCACTTGGCGCTTCATCACCCCATCAGCGCCCTTCATGGGAGGCGCATGGGAGCGCCTAGTTCGTTGCGTGAAAAACGCATTGTATACCGTGCTCACAGAGAAACACCCACATAAAGAGGTGTTGTCCACACTGATTTGTGAGGCAGAGTACACGGTAAATAGTCGCCCGTTGACACATGTTTCAGTTGACGGCGATGATGACGAGTCTATCACGCCGAACCACTTCCTACTTGGTGGGTCGGCAAGACTACCAACCCTCGGCGTGTTCACCGAGCAAGACATCGACAGCAAGAAGATGTGGCGTCGGTCACAAATCCTGGCCGACATGTTCTGGTGCCGTTGGGTGCGAGAGTACCTGCCTGAGCTCCAAAATCGGCGGGAGCCCCACAGCCGCGGGCCTGACCTGCTGGTTGGCGACCCCGTCCTTATTGCTGACGGCCAGCTGCCACGCAACACGTGGCCGCGAGGCCGCATCCAGGCCATATACCCTGGGCCTGATGGAGAAGTCCGGACCGCTGAGGTGCGCACCACTGGCGGCACTCTAAAGCGTCCGGTGAAGAAGCTCATTCCACTACCGAAATGAGCGTAGCAGAGTTCCCGCGGCGAGAGCTGAGCGACGTGTCGCTGAGCGTCGTGGCACGCGCGCTGCCGACGTGCGTCGCTAACTATGCGTGATGCAGCGCCGCGTCAACACATCGGGTCGACACAACACTGCACGGCGGGAGAGATGTTCGCGACGAGGCGTCACAAAAATGTTAGAATAGTTTTGTAGATATAAATAGTATAAACAAAACATACGTCTGCTTACCCCAGCGCGCGAGCTCGTACTAAAAAGTTTTAGACGAGAATTTTTCTTTTATAGTTTTTCAAACATAAAATTTCGACCACTTTTTGAGGCACTAAACATTATGTTTTAGTGTATATGAGTATGTATTAAGTAAATATGGGGTCTAAAGAGTAAATTAGAATCATTACATACATACTAAATGCGGTAGTTACGGAAAGAAAACAAAATCAAAACAAGTCAAATTCCGTAAAAACGACCGGTCGCCACGACCGTTTAGTTCGAAATGAGCAGTCAGTTTTTTTTTTTTTTTTTTTTTTAGGAGTGGCGTCTCGCAAGCAGTCAAAGTGACCGACATATGCTTAACCGGTCTTCCCTGTGGAGACTAATCTCTTAGCCTCCGGCCAGGCTTCAAAGTACTAAACCTAAAGCGACAGCGCTAAGGGCTACCCCAGTTGGGGTCGGACCTCGGCTCAGGGCGTCGCTGGGGGCAGGCTAAGGCCGGATCTAATAAGGTGATTCTACCATCCGTTCGGAAAAGCCTACGTGGAGAAGAACGGACAAGAAACTCCAATAATATCTGACTTGCATTTAACTATGGCTCAACACGCGGGCTAGCTTATAGAATCGAAAAGGATTACGCGACGAGCCTCTGCGGTGAGGACGGAACGAATATGTAAGTTAATTTTGTATGAACGGCGGGTTCGTACTATTTACGAACCCATTGACCGTCCTTGTAGATAAGGCTATCGAGCTCCTTAGTGATGGACTCATACCTCGAAAAGAGGTTGGCGCATTCAGCGGGAAGGAGAGAGCCCGCATTCCGGATTTCAGTATCCAGAGCACGGGCTTGAGGGGTCATAAATATTGAATACGCGCTAATAATATTTTTAGCGACGCATATATATGGCTTTTGCCCGGAGGGGGCGACAGGAGGCTGGCACTTAGCAGCAGGGGTGGTGGTAGCCACCTTCTGGCTTTGTGCGGTCATAGGGGCGGCCATAAGGGCGGCGGGGGGCATTGAGTCGGGGACAAGAATTGGCGCTGCGATGGGAGTAGCCATCAGCGCTGGAATCGGCTGGGAGCAAGACTGAGGAGCCACACTTTGGTGGTTCAGCTTGCCCCAGGGTGAAGGCCTCTGAGGGGCTAGTCTGGGGGGGAGTTTGGAGGTAGGGGCTACGCGCGCTTGGCGCGCGTCATTACGCTTGGCCATTTTAGGCGCAAGTTTAGGGGCTTTTGGGCAACCACGGTAATTAGCCGGGTGCCCGACTTGTCCACAAAGCACGCAGCTGGGAGGCTCCGTGCATTGTGATCGGTCTTTTGGACGGGAACAGTCCTTGGTATTGTGCTCTCCCAAGCACTTAACGCACCTGGGAGGAGCGAAACAATTGGTCTGAGAGTGACCGTAGAGTTGGCAGTTGTGACACTGACCAACGAGATGGGGACGGTATGGCTTTTCAATGGAAATGCCTGACAAGTTACATACAGTTCTAACATTGAAAATGGGATTGTGACCCTGGAAGGGGAAACACACGACAAGGACCATGTCGTAGAGATCTCCGCCTCTTGCTTTATGCAATCGGTGGACCTCTGACACAGGGACTTTTTGCGCTAATAAATCCTTTCGGATTTCTTCCGTCGGGATTTCCTTCGGAACGCGCTTAATGACTACTCTGGTATACTTTTCCTCCGGAAGGGAGTAAGTATGGAAAGATACTTTCCTGTCTTTTAGAAAACGAGTTAAACCTCGATAATCATTGGGAGTGGGGACTTGTATTCTGATGCCTTGTTGGCATGCAGTGACCTTGGTGAAATTAATTTTACGCGCTACACAGGCGCTTGAAATGTCGCTCCATTTCCCTTTATCTTGAAGATAAATGGGTGGAGGAGGAGGAGGCTTCCTAGTGGTAGTATTATTTACTACTACCATAGGGCTAGGCGAGCGGTTTGACCGCTGAGAAGGACTAGCGGGGGCGGGGGCGGGGGAGGGTTGCCTGTCGGGCAAGGCCGGCGGCAGAACTGGCTGGGGAGAGGTCTTAGCTACTGGCTTTTTGGCCTTGGTAGCGTGAGGGGGACTTTTCCTCATTTTCCTCTTTCCTCCAGAGTGGAGAATGAATTCTCTGTCATCATTAGAGTCAGAAGAAGAGGACATGGTGGCATAGTCCTCTGACAAATCGGGGTTATTACTGGGGTCAACTGGGGGATTTTCTATGACCTGATCGATGTGGACAGCTACTGCTGCCCATTCATCGTCGGTACTTAGGGCTGTGTCCATCTCGATGGGAGAGTCATGCTCCTCATCGACCCAAGTATTTGATTTGGACCTAGATTCTGAGTGCATAGCTGCTACGCGCTCTTTGTACTTTTTGTACTGAAGACGGGCGGACATCCTACGAGGAGGAGGAGGCTTAGCAGCCGAAGTCTGGGGCTTTAGAGGGCTATGGTCTCTCTCAGAGAGAATTGGATCTGGCTTTCTAAGAACCTCGCCCTGGGAAAGGGTGGGTGATCTAGGCCCGGAAGTGGGCCTGACGGGTGGGGATGGGGATCTTGGAGAATCCTTCGCCTCACATGACACGGGGGCCATGCTAGGTTCAGGTTCCACTACATCATCTACGGTCGGATACATGTTTGGTACTAGTGCTTCTAACACTGTGCCAAAAGGACAGGCGAGTCTACCTCGGAGATGACAGTCCTGAGCGAACCTCTCCTTAATGGTTTTAATGGCATTTTGCACATTAATAGGGAGCTGACTTACGTCAGAATAGGGCAGGGGGGCAGGGGCACTGTAAGGTGCACATCTGGCAAGAGATGAAAGAATGATCTTAAATCGGGCCTGGTTTTCATGACGCGGACTGGGATCGTCCGACATCAAGTCCTTGACGAGTTCTATCAACACCTCAACGGGATGCATCGTTGTCGATAGAGTCAGAACAAGGAGAAGAGAAAAAAGACTAAAAACTACTAAGGGGCTGATAACCTTATTCCCCGGGTGGATGGGCCCGGGGATGTGTGAATCCTACCCTCCCAGCCGGGTTAGACTGGGAGGTGAGTATCTGGTGAGCCCTAAGCTTGTTATCCTGCCACCAATCTTATTGGGTGGCAGGGGTCCTAGGGTATCGGTGAACCCACCGAAGGTGGGCCACCCTCCTCCTGTGTACCGAAAGTCTGGCACGTCGGGGTTGAGACACCCGACCGTGCCAGGTGAATCGCTGTGGGGCAGAGACAGGGGTTGACTAGGCTATCTACCAAGGCCAACTACCCTGCTCCCGACTCCTTCTGACTGCCGTGTCCAGACGGGACTTAGCAAGTGGGCGGGTCACCACTTCACTTGGCTTAGTTAACACCGTTAGGTTTCCACCAAGGACCACTAAGTCGTGGTTTTAACCCGGAAGGGGCCAAAAAAGATGTCCCTACTAGTAACCGAAGTTACTAGTAGCGACACCTGTGAGCGGCGCGCGGAGACGCGGCGACCGCAGTGACGTCACGCAGTGGCGCGACGAGTCGGAGAGAGGGGCGCGGCGGGGCGCGCGGTGGGGGCGGCGAGAGCGGCGGGCGGCAGCGAGACGTCCGCTCGGCGGCGATGGCAGGCGAAGAGTGAGCAGTCAGATGGCGGTACACGTATATATAGTCTGGCGCGTAAGCAGGCAAATTTGGTATTTTAGAATAGCGTTTTGAGGGCTTTATAATAGCCTATAGTACCTAAAATACGGTTATCTAGTATTATTAGAATTAATATACTTTAGATAAAATGTGTAAGTAGTATTTTAAGCAAATAATAAATATTTGTTTACTTATTTTGGACCCCCCGAAAATGGCCGGGTCGCAAGTATCGATAGGTGCGCTCTGCCCACCTACCAATCGTATTATTTACCTTACACATTTGTTTTGTTAGAAAACACCATCCAGGTGTTCTAGATAGTATACCTTGGTGCTATGACTGAAAAACTGTACATAATAACAGTACATAGCCAGGTTTAAAACAGTTTCACTCTGAGATGGTAAATACATGCATTTTTGCTCAAGTAAGTAAATAGAAATTTGGTTATAAGCGTTTTAGCGCTTCTAGGTGACCTGAAACTGTGTCCAGGCCCTATATATAGATGGCATCTGTGTAATTCTAGTACATAGATCTTACTTACTTGAAATAATGTGTCTGTATGTGCCAGCATGGACGTTTCTACGCGTCTGCCAGAGGGCCCACTACCTTCAGACACACTTGGTGCCTGAAGGACTATTGATATGCTATCTGAAGCATTACCTTTGGGGACCCTCGGGCACACGCCTGGACTCAGTCACAACACATAGCTAATATATAGCTACACATACACACACAGAGGCGTTAAAGCCGAGGAACAACACGATATTTTCTATTTCGGCCGCTTCCCGGCAACAGAAGTCCCAGAAGGGCTGGTGGTATACCCATCAGGGTACCACCATTCGATAGCCCAATTCTCTAGCTTCCCAACCACATTTTTGGAAGGAGCCTAGCTTTGGTGGTTAGGGAACTAATCGACTTAATATAGTAAGAGGTTCCATGGTTTTCTCGCATCGTCGACCAGATCAGAGTGAATACTGGATCGAGGGTTGGAGCTGTATCCCCCGGACTTCCACCATGGGGTAGTCCATGGCGAGGGCTATCCGTTGACGGATGGTGAATGCGGATCCGCCCACCAGCTCGAGTACAAACTCGCTAAATATGCCGAAAACAGGCACTGAAGCTATGTTTTCGCACTTTCACGTGGCTGTGCCCGTGAAGGTGACAGATGAAGCTGTGGAACTGTCACAGATCGATGGTCCAGGAGTAGGGCTACAAGTCCCTCGCTGGTACCCTGGCACTAAAGTGCACCATTGTATTGTAAAGTAGCATATAAAGCTACAAACTGACAGAACTTCCCCTTATTAGGCGTTCTCCACGCAAGAGCTCCGTGAAGGTAGCAAATATGGACCTGGACCAAGGTCCGGAGGAAAGGTCTTCTCGAGACCTATCCAGAGCCACAAGTCTCATCAAAATCGGTAGAAGATCGGTAGTAGAAGGGGGGTTTCTGTTGGTTTTCAGCGACTAGTCATAAGGTATTAATTTTATAATTAAAGTTTATGCGCGGTCGTTGTTTTGAGGTCCTCGTTACGGTCAAGTGTGGTAGTAGGATAGTGTGCTGAGACACCGTCCTAATTGTAGCCATTATTTCTAAATATTAAATCCACGTCACTTTGCGTAACGAAGACCATGAAGAAACGTCGTTTTTGGACATGAAAACCTGAGTCTTTTTCTGAACTGGACATCACGCCTTCCCCTCAACATCCTTGGCAGCCTTCCAACCACTGCAGGGTCGGTATTTGCTCGAAGACAACGAACTATAGGTGCAAGGGGCGTCAACGCGTTCGAGCTGGAGCCTTACAACCTCCAGTCAGCCTGGGGCCTTGAACGATCACGTCCGTCCCGCACAACGTACATGACTTGACTATTATAATAAACTACAGTACCTAATTATTTCAGCATAAATAAACACGAAAATCGGCATTCCCCTTCCATTTAGAATGAACCCCTTATTCTTTTTCATTTCCAAGCACTCTTATTAGTCTTCAAAAAGGCCTCTCATGTATTCTGTCGTAAAAGACATTAACATCGTTAGTAAGCACTTAATACAATACATTCAGACATATTGCCAGATATAAAAATAATTTCCATCTCAAATAACTCAACAGGTATGAAGGAGTTGTTTATTCAATATCGTATGGGATAATAACTCTTGCTATGAATAACGTGAAATTGTGAGAAAAGGAAAAAAAGTGGTTTATAATAAAATTTTCTTTTTGTGCGTTTGTCGTCACGACATCCCTTTCCGTCAGTAAATGTTCTTGATGGAACGATGTTTATTTCTGTAAGGGGAACGGAGAAGACAAACCGGCGCGCCACGGGATCGCTCATATTTTAATCATTTCGTCATTATGCTGGATAGACACAGCCAGATGCGAACTCAAACGTAAGAAAATTTATGCTTTTAAAATTTAAAATCGGTGAAAACGGTTTGGGTAAGCGGTAATTGTTTTGAGTAAAGAAGCATGTTTTGTGCTTTTCTTTGCCAATAAAACGTTACTTTTCGACTTCAGACAATCTCCTTTTTTAAAATCGTCATCATTATATACCTTGACCCAATTATATTCGGATCGGCTGCTAGTCTAACCGAAAAATATCAGTGGCTTTCCTCGTAAATATCCATACGATAATTGGCGTAAAATACTTCATTATCTTACACCCCTTATTTTGTCTTATCGCCTCTACGTTCTCAATAGAAAATATTAACAAAAATGTCAATTATGTAAATGTAAATTATCCTTTACAAAGGAAATTGACGTTACTTATGTACACTTCAGGAACACACATGTTGTGTCATTTGTTTCAATCAGTCAGCCTCTGGTGGTTTTGAAGTTTCTTAGGCTTAGCTCAATCGATTTGAATATCTAGGCCTAACATTATGTACCTACCTATATACCTGTTTTTATATAAGTTCAATTTGTATTACGATACCATAGGGGATGATATCATTTTCTATATTGAAGTCTCGAAGATGAGTATGAAGATTGGTTACTTATTTTGTGCTATTTTCAAGAAAAGATCTCAATACGGTATTTGTATTTGGAACAAAATTTCTTCCAACTGTTTTTTTATTTATTTTATTTGTCTGTAGTTGTTTGGTTTTGGCATGCCAATAGCGGATCGTTCTCCTTTCCTTAATAACTCTTTGTAAGCACCCAAACAATTTAATGTGTATCGATTAAATACAATTGTGACAATAGATTAACGATTCAATAGATTCGACCATCGACTCCCTGCCCTTATCCCACGTTATTTCGGGTCGCCGCAACACTTTTTTTTCTTCCATACCATCCTGTCTCTCGTCATGCCTCCCTTTTCTTTCATATCACTCCTCACACATTCCATCCATCTTTTCTTTGGCCTTCCGCTCCCTTTCTATTCATCCACATTTATAATCATAACTTTTTAGTAACATGCATTTCATCCCTCCTCATCATGCGACCATATCAGGATATACGGTATCCTTTCAACTTTTCTGTCACTGGTGCCATTTTCAAATTTCCTCTACTATACTCATTTCTCACAATAATCTCTAATATACCAATATCGTCTCGCCATACATATCTCAACATTCTCATCTCTGCTAAAACAGTCTCTTTTTCATCCATCATAAGCATATATAATATTATTGTAGCTAGGTAACTAACTAGCAAAATCAAATAACAACCTCTAATTACATAGTTAATTTACTCGGAACCAAATTGCTTCGTTAGCCAGCGTTATTTAACCTATCAAATGAAACAGAAAATCAATTCAGTTCGCGAAGTTGTTCAGTAAAAATTTATGGAGAACCGAAGTTACGATAATCAAGTGTTTGAAACAAAACGGAGAAGTAGATTCCTGTAGGCCTGCTGCGTAGGTTTGACATTCAATAGACTTGGTAAACATCTGTCTCGGGCTTTCCTTTGAAACCCTTCAAAAACAAAAAGCTGGTTGATGAATCTTTGATACCAATTTAAAGTTCGCGGAATTTGTCGGGTTAACTCTTGTCTGATGTCCCGTGAGTATTTCATGTTAAAATATTTAAAGCAGAATTTATTATAATTAAGTAATCGATATTGTTGAAGACGAAGATGCTGTTGCTGATGGTGTTTTAACTATAATTACTATGATCATTTATAAGGCCTCTGCAGGTACATCATGAGAACTTGAACAGAATGAAATTAATGCAATTTATGAAAATATAATTTAAGTGGCAATGCCTCTTAAATTAGATTGTCTGATTTAAGAGAACCTGGATATTAGAGCTTATTGTAGATCTATTATAGTAAAAGGTTTTCTTACTGCATTCAAAAGTCATTTAAGAAGGCATTTTCTTTGAATATTCCATTCATATTCCGTACAAGTTTATTTTTGTTATATAAAATTTTACTAATTTTTTTTTTGTATATCGTATCCTTTTTTCCCGACACAGACTCGTTAGCCGCTATGAAACTATTATAATTCATGTTCTACATTTTCATTGAAATTCATTACAAACTTACGACTAAATAATAAAACTTTTGTTTCAGGAAGCCCTTTGAATAAAACTTTTGTAGCAGGTTTTGCAAGTTGTTTGTTATTGAAATTAATTTGTTTCAAGTACTACAATATTGAGAAACAAATACTTAATTTGTATTGTTTTCGGAATGATGAATTGGATGTTTGATTAATGTCGATCTTAATATTGTTCGTTATCTATTTTAAGTTTTAAAGTCTGGTTCATTGGCAAAATAACCTTTGTATCCTTTTAGCCTTCTTACTAATAGCCAGCAACATGGGTAAAAAATGTTTTTTGTTTCAGAATTAACATTTCAAAACGTAATTTGTAAATAATATAAAATGATTGAACTGATTTTGTTAATTGCTTATTAATTATTGATTTTATTTGGCATATGCGCAGATGGCAAAGCTTGGAGAAAGGCCTATGTCCAGCAATGCGTCTTTCGACTGAAATGTTGATGATGGGCAGATGGGGTTCCTTAGTTTCTGCCTAACCGCATGGGAAAAAGGCGTGAGTTTATATATGAACATTAACAGTCTTGTTATAAATTCCATCCTTAATACCGACTAAGATCAACAAATACAGAAATACCTAACAGAGAACCACCCAAAATCGTATCTATTCACTTGTATCGCGGTAGGGGTACTTATCAGGGTACAGACAGAGGCAGCATCCGCCGGAGATGTCGGATTTCCCGAGATAACCCTGCGTACCCCGTATCACTAATACGCGTACTTACTAGGCTGTGGCCGAAAAAATGTTCAGCCGGAATGTCTTAATGTGTTCCATCACGAAGTGGAAAAGGGTGCGAATGATAATAATGAATACATTTCTGTTTTTGGTTATGTTTGTTTCATTAACATCAATTAATCAGTTAGAAGAAATGAGGAACCTAGAGTAGATTTGAGTATTCGTAGTCACAGGTTTTCCAAACTGGGATTAAATTAAAACTATGAAAAGGAAAAAGTGATAAAAGGATTTTAATTTTAACACGCTTCGATTAGCTTGATAGGTATGTATCTATGCAACGGAACCTTTGAACGTGATTTTCACCCCTTTCAAAACGTCGGATTATTTGAAACTTTGAACAGGTCCGATGACAATGCAATATTTAAAAATATTGACTCATTATACTGCACACTATACACTCTTAACTGGGTCTTCAGGATTAGCGAATGAACTAAAAAAAACAGTTAAAAAAACAAAAAAATACGCTTTAATAGAAAACCAAACTAAAAAGTAGAATATAATTATCAATAAATTTAAATTAAGAATAGTGTTGATTAACATAAAAAAATATTTTATTATGAAAATGCGTGGGGTGCTTGATGTCAATTGTTATAATATTTTATTGACAGATATATAGCGTAGCAAATGAGATTTAAACCACAAATAATGTGCCTAAGCACAGTTCAAGCTATCGATAAAATAAAACGATACTCACATGACAAAGAGCTCTAGTGTGTAACCTGGTATGGAGTATCGTAAGTCTACTTGAAGCTCAGTTAAATCACAGAGTGCTTGTTCTCGTTTTTAACCGACTTTCAAAAAAGGAGGAGGTTCTATGTTCGACTTCTTGTCGAACATAGAACCTTCTTTTTTTTTTTGTTTATTTCCACCAATATCTCCGTCAATTGTGAACCGATTTTAAAAATTCTTCTTTTGTTTGATAGAATATGTTCAAAAATTGGTCCCATTTTAATTTGGTGAAGATCTGATGAAGAACTTCGGAGATATACAACAGAACTCTTCAATAAATAACGGCAAATCTCTCGGGATTGCTGCAATCGCATGTCTGTTTATTGTTTATACCATTTCATAACATAACATCACGGCAGTACACTATAATAGGTACGCAGATGTGTACTGTTCACCTTGGTACACTCTCATTTCGCCGGCTATGTTCATGGTATTCGGGTAATCTATTCTGGCATTATAATATCTACCTTACTAAAGGCAAGTTGCTTAATAGGTACAACTAAAAAGTGTAAAATAAAAGTTGTTTTAGTTGGAAGTCGGTAGATTTTTTTTGTAAAAAAGTTTTTTTCAATATCAGTGGAGCGCGGTTGGCTTTTCTTTTTCCCTCCATTTTTGCTTGTTTTCACAGAGGCCTAGCTGTCGCTCCGGAGAGGAAAAATGGGCGAGTCACAGGTCACGAGCGACCGAAGTGCGGATCGTTGTATGCCGTTAACTTGAATGATTTTTGTGTGGTTTGTCAGTGATTTTTCAACTCTAACCCGACCGTTATGGTTTATTTACTCGCTTTTTTACCTTTAGCGTTTGTGTGACTTATTTTTTAAAGGCTAAATAATAGCTGGGTATGGCCGAGCTCACTGTTGCCACAATTTATTCGTCAGCTGTCATACATGAAAACGGCTTTACCTTTTCATTCCCAGTAGTACTATAGATTTTCTCGACGCCAAAACTAGATTTATTTTTAACCGACTTCAAAAAAAGGAGGAGGTTCTCAATTCGTCGGTATCTTCTTTTTTTTTATGTGTGTTCCCCTATTACTCAGACGCCTGGAGCGATGGCTTATTCCGTTTATCCACCCTAATACAGCCACCCTAAAGTGGATATTCAGAATCGCGTGTTCATCTATCCACCCTGAACGGGGTGGATAATCGGAATTCACATAATTTCTTTTCAAAAAATCTTCTTTTGTTTTGAAGTGTATACTTCCTAGTTGGTCCCATAGTCATCAGATTACGATCTGATGATGGGATCCTAGAGCAATCGAGGGAACTCCTCAAGTATTATAGGCATACATATAGTGATTTTGGTATTTTCATCAACAATGCAATCACTTACACTCAGAAAGTATAATTTGTTGAAGTGGAACTGATGATGAAGACCACAGATGGCCACTGGAACTCCTAAATGCTAAGTATGTCACGGGTATAAAATATCTCGAATAGTTAACCGACTATGATGAAGCAAATGTTTATAAATGAATGGTACTGATGAAAATGGTACCATTGAACTGTTCTGATGATGAAGCCGGAAGGTAGGCACTGGAACTCTGAAATAAAACAATGTATCCTACTCGTGCTTATTGGAATCGTTATGAGATGTCTTTTGGCCACAAATGATTATCATGTTAATTGGAGATTACCTACTAAAACTAAAAAGAGAAAAATAAAAAAAATTAACAAAAAATCAAACCGACTTCTAGAACAAAAAACTTCAAAGCAAAAAATAACTTTCTTATCCAAAGTCGGTGTCGAAAAACTGAAAAAAATGGGTACAAAAGACACCGAATTCGGAAAAGAAAGTTATTTTTTGCTTTGTAGTTTTTTGTTCTGGAAGACGGTTTGATTTTTTATTAAAAAGGTTTTGTAAATATTATTAACCTAGCTACTGATATTTATGTTCATAATACATTCTCGCTACTAATGAGACAATTTACGGAATGTCAAAGTGATTTGTAACAATTATAAACTTTGATATAAGAGAATTAGATAAGCTATTTTGAATTATATGACAGTAATAAACGTTTCAAGTTGTTGATAAAATTACTTTGTTAAGTGGCGCACTTAGTTGAACAGTTTAGACGTACTGCTTACACAATTATGCAGAAGTTCGCCTCGAGTCAACGAGGAGACAGCTCAACTGCCAATCTAGTCCATCCGGAGTGCCACACATCTTACAAAACATGGAGGAGTGGGGAAGTGGCACTTAATTAACTTTAAAGCTAGCTAGAAACTTCCTCATGGGTCCCGCGCGGGGGTAGAGAGGGGAGCTAGGCTTTCCGACACATAGCGTTATTTGACGACGAGAGCCGACTAAGAGGTCAAATGCTGCGAACTTAGCCCCCTCAGTAAGTGTATTGCGAAGTTCACTCTAATTCCCCAACTCTTATATGTATGTCATGTCACCGAGTATGTATATATGTCATGTCACCGAGTATGAATTTGACTGCTCGTATTCCGACAGTGTTTTTTTTATTCGCTTCTTTATTTGCCAAGTGAAACTAATGTCGCGTGTGCCGTTCGACATCTCGAAAACTTGCCCCCATATTGTTTATTCTTTATTATACGCGCGTCACTTGTTTCGGTACGTAAATTTTCGGAGTCGGAACATTTGCCAAGATGAGTATTACTGTAAGTATATATTGTTTGAATACTTGTAAGAGATATTCGAAGTAGGCCGGGGTGAACCGTAATATTAACTATAGGAGTGATTAGTTTGTTGTGTTGTTACAAATTGGAGGACAGACATTTCATGAAGGATAGGTGTCGGGTTTGTGAATGGTCACCCAAACCTAGTTTATGAGGTCCCTATAACTTTATAATGTAAATTTGGGTAAACTGAAAACAAACTCGCCTGACTATATCGTTATAATTCTCCTTAAATACTTGAACAGAATTATTAAGCCGATTTATCTATAATAAATTCGTCGAATTGGATCATGAAACAGTTTGTTGTGATGGGCATACGTTCAAATTAGAGTGCTTACATTCCGGGACCTATTTTGTCATCACGCAAAAAACAGTTCGACATGAGGTTAAATTGAATGATACACATCCTCTATTACATATTCGGGATAATCCTTGGAACCTATACTGTCATCGCGAAAAAATCAGTTGGAAATGAAAATTAATAGAATGATAACTGGGATATCTATTACATAATCGGGTTTCTCCTTGAAGCGCTGTATAGCGGCTGTGTTTAATAAACCCGTGAATTAAAACGGCAACACTGACGACGCGCTGTTTCCGTATTAGCTTTATTAATGTGCTCGATATGTCGTGTGTACGAAATATCATGATAACTAAATTATGTGCTATTACTTATGTAATTATTTGTTGGTCGTTTTCAGCGTGAAAGTGGAGGAATGTTTAATATCTGAATGTTTAGTTTTATGTTGTTTCTTAATTCTTATAAACTCTTATGGCAAGACAGATGGCAGAGCAATTTTTTTACTGTAGGTACCCAGAGCGGGACAAACATGGTATATGCACAAGAGTGAACCGGGTATAAAATATTTTAAAAATTTACGTACACACGTTTGGCTTCATATATTGTAAGCAAGATAAAGTTACCTACTGAAAGGAGTGAAGAAGTCGGAGGATACATCTGGTTTTGTTCAGCCAGCTCGCGAATACGTTTAGTTCGCTTCTTAAGCAGTCGGGTTTTTTGATTTAACTTTTTTTTTTATATAACTTTTTAGTTGACATTTTTATTTATTTAATAGGTTTAAAGAAGTGATTCCAAAAATATATAACACTTATATGTTTAAACGTAACTACGTCTACTTCTTAAAACCCTTTATTTTGATAACCCACACGACGGGTTTGGACGAAGAAAATAATTGGGCTCCCACAATATGGCACCCAAAAGCCGCCATATTTATATTTTCGAATTTTAATATAAGCAGTGGCACTCGCAAGGTTAAAACGAATCGATTGACACACGAATCATTGAAATCGGCCAACGCGTTTGGTCTCTAGAACGCCACATAGGAACAAACATACATACGTGCATAGACTGATAAACACTTTACCCTTATTCGGCAGTCGGGTAAAAATTTAACAATCCTTGATAATAAATTTGTAACAATAATCCGTATATCCGTTATGATTTCACTCGGCAAAAAATTTATGACGAAATTTGTTGCAAACTATCATCCTGGATCCATTTTTTTGCGTAATTTCTTTATTGATATGAGAATATAATATAATATAATTTTATTCATAACATACATTACATTATACATAGTAACAAGTTCCCTGGCTCCCAAACTAGACTTACTGTCTGTGACTTGGGAATCAGTTCCCCCAATCCCTTTAGGAAATACAATTTCAAAAACCTACCTGAAAATCATGAAGTATCATGCTTCAAGACCCAGCTATACGCTTTGCATTGTCTGTCAGTTATTTAATTAATTAATTTTAAAATTTTCTTATATGTGTTGTCGAATGCATTCAACTAGAATCTCTTAAAAGTTAGAGCAAACAGGCTTCTTCTGGGTAAGCACACTCTATCGTTGACTCTGTCACCTCTGAGCTAAACTAGAGTCAGGAGCAAACACATCCCAAAAATAAAAATATGTAAAAGTAAGATAAACAATATATTTTTCTTCAAAATACCTTCACTAGCTCCATGTAGTATCTGTATATATAGTTTTGCAAGACGAATTACTACTCAGCCGAAATAAATCACTCTAATCATCTACAATATCCACACACAAACGAATTCACAGATACCTGTGAGCATCTAACCTTAAAAAATGAACTAACGAAGGTAGTTCAACATCGCCCTATTATTCTGGAACAGATATATTGGCACAGACCATTAGCCACCTCATGTAATATTCCTGGAACTTGGTAGCTAGTGTATTCCATTTTCAACGAGTATCTTAGAATAACATTGCCTAATTTTATTTGAGTTAGGTATATTAATCCGTAATGTAGCCTTTTTTGCCCTACTCACCCTATTTTTCTGCTCCCTTATATTATCAACCGGTCGATTAAGTAGACATCTCAGCATGATGACTGAGGTGAAGTGAGCGCGAAGTGAACCGTCATTCCAACCGATGCTAGGGGTTGACAGCTCACTTATGTCACTTCACCTGAGTCATCATGATGCATTTTTACAGGATAGCAATACTGATTCTTACGGACTGAAATCACACGGAGACTGTGTTTTAAAACTATCAAATGTATGTATGAATCTTTTATTGAATCACGGTTCGATAAAATTACAACAGGCACCTACTACTAACCACTATATGAGACAGCATTGTTCTAGTAGGATTTTTTTCTAGAATCATGTAATTCCAATTTTATTTTAAGGGATACTTCATATACACACAATGTACTTAATGGACGATACGTTTGGCGTAGTGGTTGAGCGATCGGCTGCTTCGCTGCGTGTCGGTTCAATTCCCGCATGGAACTTATATTTGTATGGCCTACAGATAGTTGTTCCGGATCTGGGTGTCTTGTGTATGTGAATTTAAACGTTTGTAAATGCACCCACGATACAGGAAAAAAATCCTAGTGTGGGGCAAGTATATAAAAAAATAAAATTAAAAATTGATGGTCCCTTGGTCATCAGGTCAGGATCTGATGATGTGATCCTGGAGAAATCGTGGGAACTCCTCAAATATTATAGGTATACATGTAGTGATTTTGGTATTTTCATCAACTATGCAAACATTTGCACTCAAAAAGTGTCATTTGGTGAAGTGGAACTGTTGAAGAAGACCACAGATAGCCACTGAAACTCCTTAATACTAAGTACGTTACAGGTATAAGATATCTCGAATAGTTAATTGACTACGGTGAAGCAAATACTTATAAATAAATGGTACCTACTGCTAAAAATGCTGATGCTGAAACTGATCTGATGATGAAGCCGGAACGTAGGCACAGGAACTCCAAAATAAAACAATGTATCCTAGTCGTGTTTGGGCTTATTAGAATCGTCATGAGATGTACTTTGGCTATAAATAGATATTTGCATGGTAATTGGAGGTACCTACTAAAACTAAAAGAGATAAATATAAGACTGATTAACGTACTGACTGTCTTTGGTACCTATTGTTTAATTTCGGAAAAGAAAGTCATTATTCGCTTTGTAGTGTTTTGTTTTGGAAGTCGGTTTGTTTTTTTTTTAGTGTTTTTTCAGAGTTAGTTCCATAGTAAAAGTTTTTTTTTAATTATCGATACACATTAGCAGTCATTAAAAATCTTCTGTTTAGTACAAAACTTGTATCTACCTACAACATAATAAATCCACCAGTTCAGTTGTTGTTTTTGAGTAAGCACGGTTACCTAACCAGATTATTAAAGAAGAGTTTATAATCTTTCAGCGAAAAGAAAATGGTGCCATCTACTTTATCTTAAATTTTTGGTCAAAAAATATAGATCTTATTTTATCGTTACTCTTTTCCGAGGTGCTGAGAAGCTATAAAGATTTTAACATTTATTTTACAAGTTTATCAAACTGGCTTTAGGCTGAAAGTAACTTTGATAACCAACAAAATATTGGGTAGAAATATATAACACAGAGACGTAAACCGCGCCTGTAAAAAGATATAGCAGTACAAGAATTTCAATTCCAGAAAGTTGCGAGCGTAGAACATACGTACTCATTTAGTGTCGTCGTTAACTCTAATTTCTTTTTCGCTATTGACCGTAGTTTTTTATAGGGCCTGTTGGGTGGTCACTAAGCGCCGAGCTAAGTGCCGCTTTGTGAGCGCACCGCGTGTATACCACCCGGCAAAGACCGGCTTGCATTTAATTTTTCTCATTTTTATTTCCTCTAAAAGTTTTTACACAGGAACTAGGTGCCCAATTAAAACTCCTCTTTTTACTAAAGCGTCAATAGATGGAGCTGATTGTTCGATTCTTCTATTTTGAATTTCGCGATTTCCTTTGTTTTTAACACTAATGGAATATTTTAAAACAATTAAATGTGTTCGATTTATTAGGGTTTTTAGTGTGCCGTACCTATTTACAGAATGGGTGTAAAAGTAACTGTTAAATGTTTTAAATTGCGAAAGATGGCGGCTCGTAACGGACGCTCCTTTTTAGCTTGAGGAACTCATTAAACAGTTCGCCCACAATAGTTAAAGAAATAAAATTAGTGTTGCTACACAGGGAAAAAACAATAGAAACAACTTCCATCTTTGTCGAATTAATACTTTAACTTTTGTTCGTTGCTTTTATTAGCTTATCTTCAGTGATTTTTTTATTCTCGGCTTCTGTACCAGTTTTTTTATAGGTTTAGCCATTGTATAATATTATATCCATTACAGAAACTTTGTTTAGTTTCCACAGAACTTTTTTCATTCCATCTATATTTCAATATATTTACTTTTTTCAGTTCATTTGTTATTTTATATGCTATTCATATCGACAATGGTTGATAGTAATACAAAAAGCCAGTCAATCAGTGCGTCTTGCTATGACGTGTATGGATCACTTATTCATAAATTTATTTTATAACAATTAGGTGCACACGGAACAAGGCAATAATCAGGCTTTACATTAAAATTAAAAAACAAAATTTAATTTACATATTGTCTGCTGCTGCCTTTCCTTTATTATCTCTAATAACGCTCAAGGGAAGAATGTCTTCAGTTGAAAATGTGAAAATGCAAATCGAATATTAAAGTTGCATACTCTTTTTTGAATTCACACACGTTCGCTTAGCCTGTCCCCGTTGATGTGCATATGGCAATGACACCACCCGTTTCATTTCACTTTTAATTTTTGCAAATTTAATTTCTGATCCGCTTTTTTCATGCGACCATGGACAGGATAAATATGCTTACCAAATGTTGAGGTTACCCCGAATGTCATCTGTCTATGCGGTTTAAAAAATCAGTAAGCTTACAATATTTGGTTTTGATTGAAATTTGAAACATTTCTTCACTTTATGTGATTTTCTATAAATTTCAGTTAAATTTGACTGATAGATATTACAACTATAATTCTATGCATATGCTTAGAATTAGTTTTAATAAGAGTCTACTAATAATTACACCACTGCAATCTAAGAGTCAGAAGTTTTAAAAGGAATGTAAGGATTTTAGCGATACGGCGGCTGTAAAAGTTTTGTGTAATGCACTGGTACGGAGCCACCTGGAAACAAGTGCTATTATTTGGAATCTCTAAAGTCTCTCTCTGAAGTCTATAAATCGTGTCAGTACTCGCGTATTTTCTAGGCATTCCATCTTTCACACATTCCAACCATCGCTTCGCTCTTTCTTAAACCTTGTTACCTATATTGCTATAACAGCATTCATACTTACTCAAAACTTTCTTTCCCTATACTTCTTTCTAACTGACTTTCCAAAAAAGAGGAGATTTTATGTTCGGCTGTATAATTGTTTTTTTTGTGTATGTTCACCGATTTCTCCATCAATTGAGAACCGATTTTGAAAATTGTTTTTTTTTAGTTTGAAAGAGTATCTATCTTTTCAAATTATTATTAGTCCCATTTAAATTTGGTGAAGATCTAAACTTATTCAATAAACAGCGGCAAATCTCTCGGGATTGATGCAATCGCATGTCTGTTTACTTTTTACGCCATTTTATAACATAACATCACGCTGCTGGTACGCTCTGAAGGGGTACGCAGAAGTGTACAGTTCACTCTTCGGTTATGTACGCTCAAGTTTTATGTTATTCGGGTAATCTATTCTGGTATAACTTTGAGCATTATAGGTAACTTATTATAGAACTTGCTCATTATGCACCAAAACTATGTCGGTGTCATAAAACGAAGAAATAAAAACGGGAACACCGACTGCTGAAATTGAAGTAATTTTTCACTCTTTGTTGTTTTATTACCAGTAAGCAAAAGACATCACACAACATTATGTTAATTTTCTAGTTGACCCTTAGTTACATCATATAAAATACACAAGGAACCGTATAAGATCTCAGAAGACTTTCTTTGAAGGTTCGACATTAATTAAATGGTCCTTAAGCCACAAATGGTCTTGCTAACATAAATACAAGCCACTTGCGAACACTCGCTAGTAATAATATTTCTCTCGGTTCCCCGTTCTAAATGCCTTTCCTTTTTGAATGCATGTTAATACGGGACTTTTATATTAATATATAAGACGTTGTGAATGAACAAGTTTCGATATAGCAACGAGCGAATGTTCAACTTTTAAATAATACAACGAAAGCTTTCACGGGTTAATTAAATTATTAGAGTTGTTAATTTAAATGTGTAAAAAAGTAACAGGCGTATTTATTACAGATGTTAAAAAAAATCTTTGAAGTTAGCATGTAAGATAAAGATAATAAGCATAAAAATCAATTACAGTCCCATAAAGAACAAAATGGCTCTCGTAACATTTTAACAAAACAAATTACTTTTCTCATAGAATTTATTTTATATACCAAAAGGTGTAATGTCTTCCAACTCGAACAATAACAATACAATTTTTTTTAACAAGCAAACCATCTAGAAGGGATCACGTGAAAAATAAAAGCGCAGTTTTGTTTTGAGTGCTCTCTCCGCGATGGTTAAATGGCGAACCGTTTTAAAAGGAAGCAAATTTACCCAAACTTGCTTGAATCTTATTGAAGGCAACGACTCGCTCTCGACAAAGTTAGCGTTTCGAAATCGAGTTAAGACCCATTAACTATTCGCGGTTTAATTTTCTTTGAGATGAGGTTTTAATTCCACTCTTACTAAAACTTGTTTCCTCAGAATCTTTACAAGCGGCGTGTTTATTAAAGATGAAAGGTTGTTTAGGATCGAAAAACGAAGTGACGTCAATCTTTACCTACTAGGAAATAAATTAGCTGTGACTTTTCCATTAGGTATTTTATGACTTCTTTAAGGAGCCTCTATTTCGAAACACTATTTTCATTCAATATTGGTTCTACTCGACAGCCAATAAAACTTAATTTTGTATAAAAATATATACTCAAAATATTTCTGTCATCCATCAAGCTTTTAATTGTAATCTAAACTTTCATATTTTTCACCACATAAATGATTAAAAATGTTTTTATCTACTGTTGAAAACAACTCCCAAAAGTCGTCGTCACCAATATTATTTAAAAAAAAATCCATTTTACTTTTAAAATGCGAATTGAAGAAAATATCGATGGACAAGTAAAGTGAAATAATATTACCGCTGTACATGTAAAACTAGGACGTATATTTTAGTGGATGTACAGTTTTTATGTGATGTCATAACAAAGTGAAAATGCATCACAGTACGTAAACCGAGAGCAGAGAGAGCAGTGGTGGCCCAGTGGTTACGGTCCCGACTTACGAGTTGTAGGTCGTGGGATCAAACCCGAGCAGGCGCTTTACTTTGTGTCATTTATTTCATCACCACTGCTCTCAAAACGGTGAAGGAAAACATCATGAGGAAACCGGCATGTCCTAGAACCAAAAATGCAAACACATGTGAATCTACCAATCCGCACTGGGCCCGTGTGGATCCACCACTATAGGCTATAGGGGTATAGCCCACTCCCTCTATGAGAGGAGGCCTGTGTCCCAGCAGTAGGAACTTTAAAAGGCTGATGATGTGATGTGACATAAACCGATGTTGATGGTGACAGCTGACGCTGAAAACTAAATTATGGAGCTGCAGACATTCAATTAGACAAATAAATTCCGAGTAGTAAAATTAGTATCGCAGTCAGAGCGACGGTACCCAGTGAAGCAGCTAATGCCTTTAGTGCATAAAACTCAAATCATACAATTTTTTGAAGAGAAATATTGCATTATTTATGCTGGTATAATTTATTATTTTGTAGGTAGCTACTTTAAAAACTGTGCAGCAATTATTGGAATGGATTGTGGAAGTGTTTCAAGAAGTCTTTTCATATTTTATTTAAATTTGGATATCTATCTAATCAGAAAGTTTATAGCCCATTACAATAACCTACCAAAAATATGTTCTCAATATTCTTACTCCCATGTTCTAATTGCGTCGCCTCAGCGATAATAATTATCAAAAGTTCAAAATATAATAATGGGATTGACTGCGCGTTTAACAAATGACAATTTCTGTTACTTAACTGAAAGAATATTACTTTATCTATATTCCTCATATATGCATATGTATCCGCATATATGCACCAGCTAAAAGACGCAATGTTTCTAATTTTATATCAAAAAGTCGGTCCCGGTCTTTGAGAAATTGAGAAAAAAAAAAAAAAAAAATCGAATTGAGAACCCCCTCCTTTTTTTGAAGTCCGTTAAAAAGTGTGCTTCAATAATATCAAAGTACTTAAAAGCAATGAACAAAGACATCAACTCTAAATAAAATAGTATGCTTTCATTTGCAATTTCAAAACGTTTCTTCCCCGTTATGTTTATTTTTCCGGCCTGATTCACACAAGGAAAACGTGGCTCAGTTGCTTAGTTCCCGCTTAATGTCAAAAGTAGGAACATTCTAACCGCGAACCAAATTCTTTGTAATATTAGATACATTGAAATCTTTGACAATAATTTCGTCATAAAGTAAGTACTTCTGAACTCTTTGAAAAAGATTGCTGTAAGAAAGTGGTCTGTTCCCTTTCAGTTGGTTTAGCTCTGTTACTGTTTTTCCGCGAAAAGTCTTTAAATGGTAAAGGTTTTATGGTATTCCAAATTTTTTAAAAGGAAAATAAATTTCACTAGGTAGTTACCTGAAATCTGAAAAGCTGAAATAATTCGAGATTTGTTTTAAACTGTGGAGTTCTTTATAGAACAAAGATTATCCAACGATAAAAACAGAGAACGTTATTTGAAACTGGAATGTCAAACATGCAGAGTAGGTATGCATACGGCACAATGCGTGGTTTTTTTTCAATTGAAAGGCGATCGCTACAAAAATGTATTAGGGTCATATTCAAAATAATTGTAATAATTATACTGTCATAGTGTCCAACCCAATTATTTTTATAACGAGATACAATTGACTAGAATTTCATAAACAAACAGATTAAATGTTTATTTGAATTTAATAAAAAACAACGAAACATTTGATATAGCTAAACAATTCATTAAAAAAAAATGAAACTAAACATTGCGTAGATTCCGTTTCATACAAGTACTCAATGTCCACGTCTTTGACTGTTAACTAAAAAAAATAATTTAATTATTAACTATTACACAAAGGTTAAAAAAAAAACTATATTCAGAGAATACTGTTTAAACTTTCAACACTTCACTAACCAAAATATAAAATACTATTTATTGTTCTTCAAATTTAATTTATTAATGAGTCTCCTGATTTTACACATATCTGTTATTCTTCTCTGTTATGCTATTTTAACATTATTTCCATGGTAATAAAGAAATTTGATATACTGCCAATATTAGTCCACTACCTGTCACTACACGACGTAAAAATAAATGATCGGCCATTTTGTTCAATATAGTTTCTCAGCTCGTTTCGTTGTCGAAGAAAATTAGACTTTTAAAAGTAAATATTTAATGTGAGACGTTTAAAATAGCAGTAAGTAAGTTTACTGTTTTATTACCCATACTAGGAAATAACTGTATTGTGCTAATTGTTATAAATATAAAATATTCGTATAACATTTAAATTAATGTGGAAATAAATAGATTTGTAGGTTAGACACGTGCAATTAATTCATATACGTTATTTTATCCATCACTTTTTTCTGTTACGTAACAGATATGAATGATTAGGCGTTATTCACATAGTGTCATATATGATTTAATGATAATAAAATATTATTCAACTTACTGCACCGCAGGTTAGCCAAAACTTTTTTTTTCTTTTTATTTGAAGTATGTATAGGTAGTGATAGTGGTGATGGTATTCTACTATCCCAGGTGTTTCAATTAGATCAATGCTAATTATTTATTTTACAAATGTATGCTATTTAAACTTGCCCTAATAATTCCTTTCTGTTATTTTTCTGTTACAATAAAATAATATTCATATTTGTTTCCTATCCGTAACTTACAATTATTTTGAATATGACCCATTATCAATAAGCCTGAACTCAATTCATGTAAAAACGCCAGTTGTTTTCAATAAAAAATCATAAGACAGAACTTCACGTACAGAATCATTTGAAACAGTTCGCGAAGCAAAACGGCATCAAATTTGTCGTGTATATAAATTGGGTGTAGTATTATAACAGGGTCAACTGCAAATTTATGCAGATTGGGTTCGTTTCATAGCTGTGCTGTGCGTATACGTTTGCCACTGGAGATAACGCTGGATTTATGTTTAAGACTTTATTACTTGGTGTGATGCGCTGTTTTCGCTGAGTTAAGCGCTTGTTAGTCCGATATGACGATGTATTCTGCGGTCTCACTAATTGTTTCGCTCCATTTTGCACTTTCCGAGTGACGTTGGACGCGAAATAATTTTCCGAGTCTCTGGTAATTACTAGACTGTTCCTGTGGACGGTGCTGTTTCTATTTTGCGAATGTAAATGGTCATTCTTGTCTTAAATTGATACCGCTGCTCCTTACATTAATTTACCACCGTTGCTTTCTACCCGACTGCCGAAGGAAGGAATTTTTTTTATCAGTATATGTATGTATGTTTGTTTCTATGTGGCGGTCTAGAGACCAAACGCATAGGCAGATTTTAAAGATTCTTACCTCATTAAAATTGAAAACTGGCGGACAGTTGGCTCCATATTGGGGAGTCACAATTTTTTTTCCAAATCCATCGCTTTGGGTATTAAAACGAAGGGTTTTAAGAGGTGATTCCAAAAATATGTTACACTTATATGTTGAAATGTAATACAATATAAATAATTATAGATAAAAATAAAAAGGTTAATTTAAAATACCAAAAAGCCCGACTGCTTAAGAAGTGGACTTAAAAGACGTCAATAAGAAGAAAATTGTTCTGTGTAGTCGTCGGATACATTATTATGGATTTGGTCAGTCAGCTCGCGATTATGTATCCTCCGATTGCACAGCATAATTTTCTTTCTTTGCTATTTTTGATTTTTAAATTAACTTTTAGTTATATCCCTCTTTAAGATATGCAAATACCTATTGACGCTTATGCAAAATAGTCAATACACGTACATGACTTTACTATTATAATAAACTACAGTTTAACTGTTTTTTAATTTATTTTATTTGTCTGTAGTTGTTTGGTTTTGGCATGCCAATAGCGGATCGTTCTCCTTTCCTTAATAACTCTTTGTAAGAACCCAAACAATATAATGTGTATCGATTAAATACATAGTTCATTGTGACAATAGATTAACGATTCAATAGATTCGACCATCGACTCCCTGCCCTTATTCCACGTTACTTCGGGTCTCCGCAACACTTTTTTTCTTCCATACCACCCTGTCCCTCGTCACGCCTCCCTTTTCATTCATATCACTCCTCACACATTCCATCCACCTTTTCTTTGGCCTTCCTCTCTCTTTCCATTCATCCACATTTATAATCATAACTTTTTAGTAACATGCATTTCATCCCTCCACATCATACGACCATATCAGGATATACGGTATCCTTTCAACTCTTCTGTCACTGGTGTCATTTTCAAATTTCCTCTACTATACTCATTTCTCACAATAATCTCTAATATACCAATATCGTCACGCCATACATATCTCAACATTCTCATCTCTGGTACAATAATCTCTTTTTCATCCATCTTTTTCATAGTCCAACAATCTATTTGTATTCAGGAGATATGTATTTATATTCAGTCTTGAAATTAAGTACAGTAATAAATAGGTAATGCTGTTCCCATGCTAAAACGCTAATATTAGTTATATTTACCACCTTGATGACGCATTCATTTTCTGTCATGGTGAAAAATGTTTTAATCCAGTTCCAGATACAAATTTTATAAAGTTGATCATTTTAAATGTCGATATAAATTGTATTACGTGATGAAATCAAGCTACCCGTTCAACAGCATATAATGACTGACCACCAGCATTAATAGTCATTAATACCCATTAAATATTCGTACTAAAAGCATTTGGAACGGATGAATTTAATTTAATTTTAAACATAATGTTTTAAAATACAATTACGAAGCTTATGATTAGATTTTTCACTAAATCGGCCTCGTAATTCAAGGGAAATATTTTATTGATATTTTGGCATTAAGAGGCAATGCGGTCGCAGACTTCCAACTTTTCCTAAGTAAATATTCATAATTCGAGGTTTGGCTCTCGCCTATTTCCTTCTCCAATATTAGACAAATTTAAAAGATATTCTATAAACTGAAAGAAAAATATATACTGTGCCCCTATGTTTTTTTGTTTTCATTTATTGTTGTCAAATTATTACACTAGGCCTCTGTTGACGCCGAAATTTTGTGAATCTTTGTTGGTTATAGTGCTTCTAAATATAATGTATCATCAAAAGTGATCCAACTTTGGAGGAGGAACTAGGCGGGAGCAAAACCTCGAATTATGACTTTTAACTTAAGAAATTCAGTCGGATGTCTCTGGCCGCATTTTCTCTTAACAACCACCAAAACTTACCGACATTTCTACTTTAGTTTCCCTTTCCACTTGTATCTCCCGTTCATTTAATATTAAGTTTATGCCAATATTTGGTGTATCAAGGAAAACAAAGAAAATAATTTTCCTTCGCATGCTGTGCACGTCTTACGAGTCAACCAGAGGCAAATGGATTATTATGGTGCTCGGGACCCAAGGGTCTTGTCACTACTTGCACAATACTACGATCTCCGCTTATTAACAGTATTGCAAAATACCACGCCCTGAATATACAACTATTTTGGTAGGTATAGGGCCACAATGACAAAAGAAGAAAAGTCTGAAACAGCCCGCGCTAAGTCGATTCACGTGTTGGGGACAATTCCAAAAAACTCGTTACAAAGCGGAATAAGGCGTGAAAATCACTTGGAACCGAAACGACAGTAGGCATTGCAACGAAAGCCTAGTTTCTGTGTAAAATAATACCAAGGGTGCACATTCATTATCCCTGTAACTGCGGCATGCATCCGCTCTCCATAGCAGCTTCTATTACGATAATGGAATAGTGGGGTAAAGTTTAAAGAATGGGTGTCTGCTATTCTACGTCAGCTGACGCTTGCTTCTAGACCTGTCGTAGACATAGACAAGAGACAGGCCTCACAATGTCTGTATAAATGGATTAAGTCTCCATATGAGTGAAGGCGAATTGAAATTCATGTATTCTGCTCAATTTCAATTTCATGATTGAACACATTATACATTTACACTTGATAAGGGATCCTTATTCTTGTTAGACGTACAGTGTACATATTGTTGTTTATCCTTATTGATATATAAGCAACGTTTTGGCTCCGTTGTTACTTGATATGGTAGTAGGAAAACCTTTTCTTGGCCTACTAAAATTAACGGAGTGGTGAAATATAGACTTTGTTAAATAGAGGTTGAAAATATGAATCTTCTAAGTCAATAATAATTTTCAAACATCGGGCATATATAATATTATTGTAGCTAGGTAACTAACTAGCAAAATTAAATAACAACCTCTAATTACATAGTTAATTTACTCGGAACCAAATTGCTTCGTTACCCAGCGTTATTTAACCTATCAAATGAAACAGAAAATCAATTCAGTTCGCGAAGTTATTCAGTAAAAATTTATAGAAAACCGAAGTTACGATAATCAAGTGTTTGAAACAAAACGGAGAAGTAGATTCCTGTAGGCCTGCTGCGTAGGTTTGACATTCAATAGACTTGGTAAACATCTGACTCGGGCTTTCCTTTGAAACCCTTCAAAAACAAAAAGCTGGTTGATGAATCTTTGATACCAATTTAAAGTTCGCGGAATTTGTAGGGTTAACTCTTGTCTGATATCCTGTGAGTATTTCATGTTAAAATATTTAAAGCAGAATTTATTATAATTAAGTAATCGATATTGTTGAAGACGGAGATGCTGTTGCTGATGGTGTTTTAACTATAATTACTATGATCATTTATAAGGCCTCTGCAGGTACATCATGAGAACTTGAACAGAATGAAATTAATGCAATTTATGAAAATATAATTTAAGTTGCAATGCCTCTTAAATTAGATTGTCTGATTTAAGAGAACCTGGATATTAGAGCTAATTGTAGATCTATAATAGTAAAAGGTTTTCTTACTGCATTCAAAAGTCATTTAAGAAGGCATTTTCTTTGAATATTCCATTCATATTCCGTACAAGTTTATTTTTTGTTATATAAAATTTTACTAATTATTTTTTTGTATATCGTATCCTTTTTTCCCGACACAGACTCGTTAGCCGCTATGAAACTATTATAATTCATGTTCTACATTTTCATTGAAATTCATTAGTTCAATTCATGTTTCATGAAGCCCTTTGAATAAAACTTTTGTAGCAGGTTTTGCAAGTTGTTTGTTATTGAAATTAATTTGTTTCAAGTACTACAATATTGAGAAACAAATACTTAATTTGTATTGTTTTCGGAATGATGAATTGGATGTTTGATTAATGCCGATCTTAATATTGTTCTTTATCTATTTTAAGTTTTAAAGTCTGGTTCATTGGCAAAATAACCTTTGTATCCTTTTAGCCTTCTTACTAATAGCCAGCAACATGGGTAAAAAAAATGATTTTTGTTTCAGAATTAACATTTCAAAACGTAATTTGTAAATAATATAAAATGATTGAACTGATTTTTTTAATTGCTTATTAATAATTGATTTTATTTGGCATATGCGCAGATGGCGAAGCTTGGAGAAAGGCCTATGTCCAGCAATGCGTCTTTCGGCTGAAATGATGATGATGGGCAGATGGGGTTCCTTAGTTTCTGCCTAACCGCATGGGAAAAAGGCGGGAGTTTATATATGAACATTAACAGTCTTGTTATAAATTCCATCCTTAATACCGACTAAGATCAACAAATACAGAAATACCTAACAGAGAACCACCCAAAATCGTATCTATTCACTTGTATCGAGGTAGGGGTACTTATCAGGGTACAGACAGAGGCAGCATCCGCCGGAGATGTCGGATTTCCCGAGATAACCCTGCGTACCCCGTATCACTAATACGCGTCCTTACTAGGCCGAAAAAATGTTCAGAAGGATTGTCTTAATGTGTTCCATCACGAAGTGGAAAAGGGTGCGAATGATAATAATGAATACATGTTTTTGGTTGTGTTTTTTTCATTAACATCAATTAATCAGTGAGAAGAAATGAGGAACCTAGAGTAGATTTGAGTATTCGTAGTCACAGCTTTTCCAAACGGGGATTAAATTTAAACTATGAAAAGGAAAAAGTGATAAAAGGATTTTATTTTTAACACGCTTTGATTAGCTTGATAGGTATGTATCTATGCAACGGAACCTTTGAACGTGATTTTCACCCCTTTCAAAACGTCGGATTAATTTGAAACTTTGAACAGGACCGATGACAATGCAATATTTTTAAAATTTGACTCATTATACTGCACACTATACACTCTTAACTGGGTCTTCAGGATTAGCGATTCAACTAAAAAAAATAGTTAAAAAAACAAAAAAATATGCTTTAATAGAAAACCAAACTGAAAAGTAGAATATAATTTTCAATAAATTTAAATTAAGAATAGTGTGATTAACATAAAAAAATATTTTTTGTGAAAATGCGAGGGGTGCTTGATGTCAATTGTTATAATATTTTATTGACAGATATTGGTAAAAGAAGAGTCATTTTGAAAATATCTTAAAAAGTATCCCACGCTTTTATACAATAAAATACATTTTTTGATAATCACAATGTTCTTAATTTAAATTTAATTTTTAATTTTAGTTTGGTTTTTTAACTATTATTGAATTTGATTGAACCCAATTCTATCAAAATCAAATAAAGAAAACTGAGAGAATCGTTCACAAAGCGTAGCAAATGAGAATTTAAACCACAAATAATGTGCCTAAGCACAGTTCAAGCTATCGATAAAATAAAACGATACTCACATGACAAAGAGCTCTAGTGTGTAACCTGGTATGGAGTATCGTAAGTCTACTTGAAGCTCAGTTAACACAAACTATTGTGTGTTGGAAAGAATCACAGAGTGCTTGTTCTCGTTTTTAACCGACTTTCAAAAAAGGAGGAGGTTCTATGTTCGACTTCTTGTCGAACATAGAACCTTCTTTTTTTTTTGTTTATTTCCACCAATATCTCCGTCAATTGTGAACCGATTTTAAAAATTTTTTTTTTGTTTGATAGAATATGTTCAAAAATTGGTCCCGTTTTAATTTGGTGAAGATCTGATGAAGAACTTCGGAGATATACAACAGAACTCTTCAATAAATAACGGCAAATCTCTCGGGATTGCTGCAATCAAAATCAAAAATCAAAATCAAAATTTCTTTATTCAATTAGGCCATTAAGCGGCACTTTCGAACGTCAAAAATAAAAATTAAATGTAATAACAATTGATTCTACCGTCCATTCGGAAATGTAGCTTGTTATGGAGAAGAACGGACAAGAAACTCCAAACTTACTCTTTTAAAAAAACATAAATGTGTTTTACAAGTATTTGGTTACAATAATCTTGTAGGAAAAATACATATATGTGAGAACGATGTAAAAAAAAAAAAAAACGCACTTAAAAGCGTCTAGAGTAAAACAAACAATTAAAAATACAATAAATAGGTAATTAAAAACATGCGGAGGCAGCTAAGATATGACCAATCCTAACTGACGGCGCCCGTTCACGAACATGACACATGGATCGGCACCACTCAGCTCAACCATCATGAAGGGAACCGAATGATCCAACACATGTGCCACCATCAGAGAGACATTAGAGAGAGCATGACACACTCAACTGCCGGGGCACACTGAAGTCAACGAACGACACATAGGTACAGTAAATGGTAGATTTACAGTTAGTACATAGTACTCACATATGTGCTGTGCAGTTATATAATCCAAAAAATAAATTGAGTTTATACAACACAAATATACATTATAATTATTCATACAGTCTTCAGCAGGTCCAACAATACTTCAGAACTTTTCTGCTTATCACTTGTTTTTGTGCCCTAGTGGCTGTGGAGCTGGAATAGCGTTGGGCCAAGCATTTTTATCAGCGATGTAATCCCCCAACCTATAATATGCATGCCTGCATAGTGTGCGTTTTATACAAGTTTTAAATTTCGTCTCATTCAATCTAGAATGTGTGGCGGTATTTTATTGTAACATTTTATACAGTACCCCCTAAAAGATGACGCTACTTTAGCCAGCCTGAAACCTGGTTGAATTAATTGGTCCCTATTTCTAGTAACATAACTATGTCTATCGCTGTTTTTACTAAAAAGATGTAAATTCTTTCTAACGTACATGATGTTTTCGTAAATATACTGACAAGGTACCGTCATGATGTTAATGTCTTTAAACAGTTCCCTTAGACAATCGCGCCGGCGAAGATTGTATATCGCTCTGATGGCTCGTTTTTGTAGAACAAAAATTGACTAAATGTCTGCAGCCCTTCCCCATAGTAATATACCGTAAGACATTATACTATGAAAGTAACTAAAATAGACCAGCCTCGCGGTATCTACATCAGTAAATTGACGAATTTTTCTAACAGCATAAGCCGCCGAACTTAACCGCCCCGCAAGTGATATTAAATGAGGACCCCATTGTAACCTTGAGTCTAGCGTGATACCCAGGAAAACGGTTTTGTCGACGAATTCTAGCTTCTCGTTGTTTAATATAATGTCACAATCATAACTTTTGACAGTCGGCAAGGCAAATTTTACACAATTAGTTTTTTTAGCATTCAAAACTAAATTATTAGCAGTGAACCAATTTAGAACTTGCCGCAATGCATTATTTACGTCGGCAACGTTACTCGTACGTCTATTTATGTTAAAAATCAAAGAAGTGTCACCAGCAAATAACACCATGTTCAGTTTGTTTTTCAATAGATGGGGTAAATCGTTAATGTATACTAAAAATAAGAAAGGACCTAAAATTGAGCCCTGGGGTACCCCCATTTTCACGTTCAACCCCGACGAATTGACACCGTTTATTTGAACTAATTGCTGTCTATCATTCAAATAGGATTTTACTAAATTTAATGCTGATTGGCCTAGCCCGTAATGCTCAAGTTTCAAAAGCAATGTTTCATGATCAACGCAATCAAACGCCTTCGACAGGTCGCAGAAGATACCTATGGCATCTTGTCCCTCCTCCCACGCATCAAAGATGTGTTTTATTAAGGTGACACCAGCGTCGGTTGTACAACGTCCTTTGGTGAAACCATATTGTTTCTCGTGTAGGATGTTTTTCGTATTAAAATAAATGAGCATTTGATTTAGCATTATCTTTTCAAATATCTTGCTGAAAACCGGCAACACGGATACTGGTCTATAATTATTTGTGTCTTTACTGTCCCCGGATTTAAAAAGTGGTATAACCTTACTATATTTCATTAGATCCGGAAAGACTCCCTGATCTATACACAAATTAAAAATTAAAGCTAAGTACGGCGCTATAGTCTGAATAATGGAGGTACAAACTTTGATGGACATTCCCCATAGATCTTCTGTCAGTTTTATCTTTATTTGCTTAAAAGCTTTTATCACTGTTATTGGGTTTATATGTGAAAAGTTAAATTCAGTCAGGCATGCTGAAACGTTAGCGTGTAATAAACCATAAGCGAGCGACGGCGAAGAATTTAAGGTTTCAGTAGTTTTAATTGGGATGCTGGTAAAGAAATTTACAAACTCTTGAGCAACCTCTTTGCTATCTCTAACAAGTCCATGTGTAGTCTCAAGCGTGTAATCAGTATTATTTCTTTTGTTCCTGTTTGTTTCATTGTTAATAATTTTCCAAACCGTCCTAATTTTATTTTCTGCGAATTTAACATTATTGCTAATGTATAAAGCCTTAGCTAGTTTACATGAATTTTTAAAAATTCTTGAGTAAGTAGCAACATACTTATTAAAAGTTTCAGTGTTTATATAAGGCTTAAGGCCATACAGCTCGTAAAGTCTTTCCCTACTTTTCCTGATTCCTTTAGTCGCCCAGTCACTGAATAAAAACTTACGGCATATAGTTTTAGTTTTCTTCTTAAAAGTGTTATTGAATTCTGTTTGAACAACTGAGAAAACTTTTTTGTATAAAATATTACCATCGTTCACTGTGAGGTCCTGACAACTTAACTTACCAATTAAAGCGCTGTTAAATTTATTTAATTTGCCGGATGTTATTGGTCTGGATTGAATCTGCACTTGCTGTATTGGTATGCTGGACTCAAATGTTACCAGTAGCCCACTATGATCTGAAGGCAGACAATTCATAATGGCTTTGTTTAAGTAGTCGCAGCAACAAAAAACATTATCAATACATGTAGCAGTAGTCACAGTTGTTCGGGTTGGTTCCTCAAACACATGCGACAAATTAAATGATTTGAAGAGATTCAATAGTCTACTGCTATCTGAATTATTTTCTAAAATATTTATATTAAAGTCACCACAGATTATGACTAGTTTATTACCAGTTGTAAGTTTTGCCAAAACATCTTCCATCACTGACTCAAATATACAGTAGTTTTTATAATTGGGGGGTCTGTAAACGCACACTATAATATGCTTATCCAGCTCAACACAGGACAGTTCAACACTATGTTCAACTGATAGATCTACAATATCTTTACGAGATTTTGATTTAATACCATTTTTGATTAAAGTAAGTGAACCTCCACGTAACATAACATTTCTGTTAAAACAGCTGCCCACAGTATAATTTTCATAATTAATAAGCATTGAATGTTCTTTCAGCCAATGCTCAGTAAAACAAATAATTTCAAACATTGTCTTTTCTAAAAACAGTTCTATTTCCAATTGCTTTGCAGAAAAACCTTGAATGTTTTGATGGAATAATTTTATAGAATTCTGCTTAGCCCCTTTTTTTAAATTAACTATGTGAGAGCAAGAAGGTACCTTCTTGTTGGTGGATGTACTCCTAACTATTTGGTTATTGGTACCCTCCCTTGTCCTAAATCGCATGTCTGTTTATTGTTTATACCATTTCATAACATAACATCACGGCAGTACACTATAATAGGTACGCAGATGTGTACTGTTCACCTTGGTACACTCTCATTTCGCCGGCTATGTTCATGGTATTCGGGTAATCTATTCTGGCATTATAATATCTACCTTACTAAAGGCAAGTTGCTTAAGGGTGCTAATTAAGGCAGCTTCTTTAAAATGTCATTCTCGTCTGCAAATATATTTAGTTGTCTAATTAATTAATAGGTCAGCGACAAACTTTTAGCGTCTAATAAATGGTTTATAAGCGACCATATATTGTAAAACAAGCTACTGTTAATATGACGCAACATGGTGATAATTCTTAAGCAACTAAATTTGTGATATGTCTACTCATTGCTAGCTTCTAATAAGTGTATCAACTTCATCTATAAAATAATATCAACGTACTCTAATTTCATAGAGTCACCTTTATTTTTATACTTTAGCATAAGTAATTGATGAGTGAATCTACTATATTTGAACATAAAATTTCCTTATTATTGTCATCAAATAATGGTCAATAAAAGCTATAATTTCATGTATTCGCCTATCTATTTATAATGTTACCATAAGTAATTGACTATTATACCTACCCAAATGAACATACAAAAAATATGGGTGGTATTTAATACTTTTAGGAAACGAAACAAAGTCGACGGAGCCCCGCTGCGCAGGGCTCCTATTTCTGTCTGCAGGGTCTAAAGTAACCTAACATGAAGGAGATGACGGGAGCTGAGTTCGCTCGCTTTGCTCGCTCACTTCAGCTCCCGTCATCTCCTTCGAACCTAACCTATCCGTGTCGGGGTGCCCTAAGCTCCCGAGCTCGCTTCGCTCGCTCTTGGACTAATTCACATTTATTTTATATTTAATTGAATACGAGCACTCCTTAATCGTGTCATTAATGTAAACAAATACACGTGAACTCGTTGCTGCACGCACCGAATAGAGCTCGCTCATTGGTGCAAATGGCCGGTCGCGCCCCTCTGATTCCCAACGAGCGTCAGGTACCTACACTCCCGCGCTTGTGTTGCAAACTTTCACGAAAAAAGAATATGATTTATTAATTTAGTTGTTGAATGAAAAACTTTGATTGCTAATTTTGAGGCTGGAATTTGATTTTATTAGCAGACAGATGTTGAATCTCTAAAATATATAAAGTAGCTCACTTACAACAATAGTCGCTGAGTTATCAAATCAGAAGTAAATATATTTATCGGTAGCTCGGAGTCATATTAATTTACGCTCGTAAATTGACGCTGGTTTTTTGATATTCTGTTGGAGTAGTAAAGATGATGAATTAATATAATTGAAGCTGTTCTATTAACTCGTCGCCCACATATAAAAAAAGACGCTAGGTTGCAGGTGCTAAAGAAAACTTTTGTTGCCGCACATATAATTTCCCGTTGCTTAATAGGTACAACTAAAAAGTGTAAAATAAAAAAACATTTTAATAAAAAAAATCTACCGACTTCCAACTAAAAACACTACAAAGTGAAAAATAACTTTTTTTTTCGAAGTCGGTGTCCATAACGAAAAAAATTGGTACCTACCAAAGACACCGACTTCGTAAAAGAAAGTTATTTTTCACTTTGTAGTGTTTTTAGTTGGAAGTCGGTAGATTTTTTTTGAAAAAGTTTTTTTCAATATCAGTGGAGCGCGGTTGGCTTTTCTTTTTCCCTCCATTTTTGCTTGTTTTCACAGAGGCCTAGCTGTCGCTCCGGAGAGGAAAAATGGGCGAGTCACAGGTCACGAGCGACCGAAGTGCGGATCGTTGTATGCCGTTAACTTGAATGATTTTTGTGTGGTTTGTCAGTGATTTTTCACCTCTAACCCGACCGTTATGGTTTATTTACTCGCTTTTTCACCTTTTGCGTTTGTGTGACTTATTTTTTAAAGGCTAAATAATAGCTGGGTATGGCCGAGCTCACTGTTGCCACAATTTATCCGTCAGCTGTCATACACGAAAACGGCTTTACCTTTTCATTCCTAGTAGTACTATAGATTTTCTCGACGCCGAAACTAGATTTATTTTTAACCGACTTCAAAAAAAGGAGGAGGTTCTCAATTCGTCGGTATCTTCTTTTTTTTTATGTGTGTTCCCCTATTACTCAGACGCCTGGAGCGATGGCTTATTCCGTTTATCCACCCTAATACAGCCACCCTAAAGTGGATATTCAGAATCGCGTGTTCATCTATCCACCCTGAACGGGGTGGATAATCGGAATTCACATAATTTCTTTTCAAAAAATCTTCTTTTGTTTTGAAGTGTATACTTCCTAGTTGGTCCCATAGTCATCAGATTACGATCTGATGATGGGATCTTAGAGCAATCGAGGGAACTCCTCAAATATTATAGGCATACATATAGTGATTTTGGTATTTTCATCAACAATGCAATCACTTACACTCAGAAAGAATAATTTGTTGAAGTGGAAGTGATGAAGAAGACCACAGATGGCCACTGGAACTCCTAAATGCTAAGTATGTCACGAGTATAAAATATCTCTGACTATGATGAAGCAAATATTTATAAATGAATGGTACTGATGAAAATGGTACCATTGAAGTGTTCTGATGATGAAGCCGGAAGGTAGGCACTGGAACTCTGAAATAAAACAATGTATCCTACTCGTGCTTGGGCTTATTGGAATCGTTATGAGATGTCTTTTGGCCACAAATGATTATCATGTTAATTGGAGATTACCTACTAAAACTAAAAAGAGAAAAATAAAAAAACTATTTAACAAAAAATCAAACCGACTTCTAGAACAAAAAACTACAAAGCAAAAAATAACTTTCTTATCCGAAGTCGGTGTCGAAAAACTGAAAAAAATGGGTACAAAAGACACCGACTTCGGAAAAGAAAGTTATTTTTGCTTTGTAGTTTTTTGTTCTGGAAGTCGGTTTGATTTTTTATTAAAAAGGTTTTGTAAATATTATTAACCTAGCTACTGATATTTATGTTCATAATACATTCTCGCTACTAATGAGACAACTTACAGAATGTCAAAGTGATTTGTAACAATTATAAACTTTGATATAATAGAATTAGATAAGCTATTTTGAATTATATGACAGTAATAAACGTTTCAAGTTGTTGATAAAATTACTTTGTTAAGTGGCGCACTTAGTTGAACAGTTTAGACGTACTGCTTACACAATTATGCAGAAGTTCGCCTCGTGTCAACGAGGAGACAGCTCAACTGCCAATCTAGTCCATCCGGAGTGCCACACATCTTACAAAACATGGAGGAGTGGGGAAGTGGCACTTAATTAACTTAAAAGCTAGCTAGAAACTTCCTCATGGGTCCCGCGCGGGGGTAGAGGGGGGAGCTAGGCTTTCCGACACATAGCGTTATTTGACGACGAGAGCCGACTAAGAGGTCAAATGCTGCGAACTTAGCCCCCTCAGTAAGTGTATTGCGAAGTTCACTCTAATTCCCCAACTCTTATATGTCATGTCACCGAGTATGAATTTGACTGCTCGTATTCCGACAGTGTTTTTTTATTCACTTCTTTATTTGCCAAGTGAAACTAATGTGGCGTGTGCCGTTCTACATCTCGAAAACTTGCCCCCATATTGTTTATTCTTTATTATACGCGCGTCACTTGTTTCGGTACGTAAATGTTCGGAGTCGGAGCATTTGTCAAGATGAGTATTTCTGTAAGTATAAATATTGTTTGAATACTTGTAAGAGATATTCGAAGTAGGCCGGGATGAACCGTAATATTAGCTATAGGAGTGATTAGTTTGTTGTGTTGTTACAAATTGGAGGACAGACCTTTCATGAAGGATAGGTGTCGGGTTTGTGAATGGTCACCCAAACCTAGTTTATGAGGTCCCTATAACTTTATAATGTAAATTTGGGTAAACTGAAAACAAACTCGCCTGTCTATATCGTTATAATTCTCCTTAAATACATGCATACGTTCAAATTAGAGTGATTACATTCCGGGACCTATTTTGTCATCACGCAAAAATCAGTTCGACATGAGGTTAAATTGAATGATAACCAGGATGTCTATTACATATTCGGGATAATCCTTGAAACCTATACTGTCATCGCGAAAAAATCAGTTGGAAATGAAAATTAATAGAATGATAACTGGGATATCTATTACATAATCGGGTTTCTCCTTGAAGCGCTGTATAGCGGCTGTGTTTAATAAACCCGTGAATTAAAACCGCAGCACTGACGACGCGCTGTTTCCGTATTAGCTTTATTAATGTGCTCGATATGTCGTGTGTACGAAATATCATGTTTACTAAATTATGTGCTAATACTTATCTAATTATTTGATGATCGTTTTCAGCGTGAAAGTGGAGGAATGTTTAATATCTGAATATTTAGTTTTATGTTGCTTCTTAATTCTTATTAACTCTTATGACAAGACAGATGGCAGAGCAATTTTTTTTACTGTAGGTACCCAGAGCGGGACTAACATGGTATATGTACAAGGGTGAACCGGGTATAAAATATATTAAAAATTTACGTACACACGTTTGGCTTCATATATTGTAAGCAAGATAAAGTTACCTACTGAAAGGAGTGAAGAAGTCGGAGGATACATCTGGTTTTGTTCAGCCAGCTCGCGAATACGTTTAGTTCGCTTCTTAAGCAGTCGGGTTTTTTGATTTAACTTGTTTTATTTATAACTTTTTAGTTGACATTTTTATTTATTTAATAGGTTTAAAGAAGTGATTCCAAAAATATATAACACTTATATGTTTAAACGTAACTACGTCTACTTCTTATAACCCTTTATTTTGATACCACACACGACGGGTTTGGACGAAGAAAATAATTGGGCTCCCACAATATGGCACCCAAAAACCGCCATATTTATATTTTCGAATTTTAATATAAGCAGTGGCACTCGCAAGGTTAAAACGAATCGATTGACACACGAATCATTGAAATCGGCCAACGCGTTTGGTCTCTAGAACGCCACATAGGAACAAACATACATACGTACATAGACATAAAGATAAATAGAGATAAACACTTTACCCTTATTCGGCAGCGGGTAAAAATGAAACAATCCTTGATAATATTATTGTAACAATAATCCATATATCTGTTATGATTTCACTCAGCAAAAAAATTATGACGAACTTTGTTGCAAACTATCATCCTGGATCCAATTTTTTGCGTAATTTCTTTATTGATATGAGAATATAATATAATATAACTTTATTCATAACATACATTACATTATACATAGTAACAAGTTCCCTGGCTCCCAAACTAGACTTACTGTCTGTGACTTGGGAGTCAGTTCCTCCAATCCCTTTAGGGAATACAATTTCAAAAACCTACCTGAAAATCATGAAGTATCATGCATCAAGACCCATACGCTTTGCATTGTCTGTCAGTTATTTAATTAATTATTTTTAAAATTTTCTTATATGTGTTGTCGAATGCATTCAACTAGAATCTCTTAAAAGTTAGAGCAAACAGGCTTCTTCTGGGTAAGCACACTCTATCGTTTACTCTGTCACCTCTGAGCTAAACTAGAGTCAGGAGCAAACACATCCCAAAAATAAAAATATGTAAAAGTAAGATAAACAATATATTTTTCTTCAAAATACCTTCACTAGCTCCATGTAGTATCTATATATATAGTTTTGCAAGACGACTTACTACCCAGCCGAAATAAATCACTCGAGTCATCTACAATATCCACACACAAACGAATTCACAGATACCTGTGAGCATCTAACCTTAAAAAATGAACTAACGAAGGTAGTTCAACATCGCCCTATTATTCTGGAACAGATATATTGGCACAGACCATTAGCCACCTCTTGTAATATTCCTGGAACATGGTAGCTAGTGTATTCCATTTTCAACGAGTATCTTAGAATAACATTGCCTAATTTTATTTGAGTTAGGTATATTAATCCGTAATATAGCCATTTTTGCCCTACTCACCCTATTTTTCTGCTCCCTTATATTATCAACCGGTCGATTAAGTAGTCATCTCAGCATGATGACTGAGGTGAAGTGAGCGCGAAGTGAACCGTCATTCCAACCGATGCTAGGGGTTGACAGCTCACTTTGGTCACTTCACCTGAGTCATCACGATGCATTTTTACAGGATAGCAATACTGATTCTTACAGACTGAAATCACACGGAGACTGTGTTTTAAAACTATCAAATGTATGTATAAATCTTTTATTGAATCACGGTTCGATAAAATTACAACAGGCACCTACTACTAACCACTACACGAGACAGCATTGTAGTCGAGTAGGATTTTTTTCTAGAATCATGTAATTCCAATTTTATTGTAAGGGATACTTCATATACACACAATGTACTTAATGGACGATACGGTTGGCGTAGTGGTTAAGCGATCGGCTGCTGCGCTGCGTGTCGCGGGTTCAATTCCCGCATGGAACTTATATTTGTATGGCCTACAGATAGTTGTTCCGGACCTGGGTGTCTTGAGTATGTGAATTTAAACGTTTGTAAATGCACCCACATATAAAAAAATAAAATTGAAAATTGATGGTCCCTTGGTCATCAGGTCAGGATCTGATGATGTGATCCTGGAGAAATCGAGGGAACTCCTCAAATAATATAGGTATACATGTAGTGATTTTGGTATTTTCATCAACTATGCAAACATTTGCACTCAAAAAGTGTCATTTGGTGAAGTGGAACTGTTGAAGAAGACCACAGATAGCCACTGAAACTCCTTAATGCTAAGTACGTTACAGGTATAAGATATCTCGAATAGTTAATTGACTATGGTGAAGCAAATACTTATAAATAAATGGTACCTACTGCTAAAAATGCTGATGATGAAGCCGGAACGTAGGCACAGGCACTCCAAAATAAAACAATGTATCCTAGTCGTGTTTGGGCTTATTAGAATCGTCATGAGATGCACTTTGGCTATAAATGATTTGCATGGTAATTGGAGGTACCTACTAAAACTAAAAGAGATAAATATAAGACTGATTAACGTACTGACTGTCTTTGGTACCTATTGTTTTCCGTTTTTCGACATCAACTTCGGAAAAGAAAGTTATTTTTCGCTTTGTAGTGTTTTGTTTTGGAAGTCGTTTGTTTTTTTTTAAGTGTTTTTTCAAAGTTAGTTCCATAGTAAAAGTGTTTTTTTAATTATCGATACACATTAGCAATCATTAAAAATCTTCTGTTTAGTACAATACTTGTATCTACCTACAGCATAATAAATCCACCATTTCAGTTGTTGTTTTTGAGTAAGAACGGTTCCCTAACCAGATTATTATAGAAGATTTTATATTCTTTCAGCGAAAAGAAAATGGTGCCATCTACTTTATCTTAAATTTTTGGTCAAAAAATATAGATCTTATTTTATCGTTACTCTTTTCCGAGGTGCTGAGAAGATATAAAGATTTTAACATTTATTTTACAAGTTTATAAAACTGGCTTTAGGCTGAAAGTAACTCTGATAACCAACAAAATATTGGGTAGGAATATAAAACACAGAGACGTAAACCGCGCCTGTAAAAAGATATAGCAGTACAAGAATTTCAATTACTCGTATGTTCCAGAAAGTTGTGAGCGTAGAACATACGTACTCATTTAGTGTCGTTGTTAACTCTAATTTCGTTTTCGCTATTGACCGTAGTTTTTTATGGGGCCTGTTGGGTGGTCACTAAGCGCCGAGCTAAGTGCCGCTTTGCGAGCGCATCGCGTGTAAACCGCTCGGCAAAGACCTGCTTGCATTAAATTTTTCTCATTTTTATTTCCTCTAAAAGTTTTTACACAGGAACTAGGTGTTCAATTAAAACTCCTCTTTTTACTAAAGCGTCAATAGATGGAGCTGATTGTTCGATTCTTGTATTTTTTATTTCGCCATTTCCTTTGTTTTTAACACTAATGGAATATTTTAAAACAATTAAATGTGTTCGATTTATTAGGCTTTTTAGTGTGCCGTACCTATTTACAGAATGGGTGTAAAAGTAACTTGTAAATGTTTTAAATTGCGAAAGATGGCGGCTCGTAACGGACGCTCCTATTTAGCGTGAGGAACTCACTAAACAGTTCGCCCACAATAGTTAAAGAAATAAAATTAGTGTTGCTACACAGGGAAAAAACAATAGAAACAACTTCCATCTTTGTCGAATTAATACTTTAACTTTTGTTCGTTGCTTTTATTAGCTTATCTTCAGTGATTTTTTTATTCTCGGCTTCTGTACCAGTTTTTTTATAGGTTTAGCCATTGTATAATATTATATCCATTACAGAAACTTTGTTTACTTTCCACAGAACTTTTTTCATTCCATCTATATTTCAATATATTTACTTTTTTCAGTTCATTTGTTATTTTATATGCTATTCATATCGACAATGGTTGATAGTAATACAAAAAGCCAGTCAATCAGTGCGTCTTGCTATGACGTGTATGGATCACTTATTTATAAATTTATTTTATAACAATTAGGTGCACACGGAACAAGGCAATAATCAGGCTTTACATTAAAATTAAAAAACAAAATTTAATTTACATATTGTCTGCTGCTGCCTTTCCTTTATTATCTCTAATAACGCTCAAGGGAAGAATGTCTTCAGTTGAAAATGTGAAAATGCAAATCGAATATTAAAGTTGCATACTCTTTTTTAAATTCACACACGTTTGCTTAGCCTGTCCTCGTTGATGTGCATATGGCAATGACACCACCCGTTTCATTTCACTTTTAATTTTTGCAAATTTAATTTCTGATCCGCTTTTTTCATGCGACCATGGACAGGATAAATATGCTTACCAAATGTTGAGGTTACCCCGAATGTCATCTGTCTATGCGGTTTAAAAAATCAGTAAGCTTACAATATTTGGTTTTGATTGAAATTTGAAACATTTCTTCATTTTATGTGATTTTCTATAAATTTCAGTTAAATTTGACTGATAGATATTACAACTATAATTCTATGCATATGCTTAGAATTAGTTTTAATAAGAGTCTACTAATAATTACACCACTGCAATCTAAGAGTCAGAAGTTTTAAAAGGAATGTAAGGATTTTAGCGATACGGCGGCTGTAAAAGTTTTGTGTAATGCACTGGTACGGAGCCACCTGGAAACAAGTGCTATTATTTGGAATCTCTAAAGTCTCTCTCTGAAGTCTATAAATCGTGTCAGTACTCGCGTATTTTCTAGGCATTCCATCTTTCACACATTCCAACCATCGCTTCGCTCTTTCTTAAACCTTGTTACCTATATTGCTATAACAGCATTCATACTTACTCAAAACTTTCTTTCCCTATACTTCTTTCTAACTGACTTTCCAAAAAAGAGGAGATTTTATGTTCGGCTGTATAATTGTTTTTTTTGTGTATGTTCACCGATTTCTCCATCAATTGAGAACCGATTCTGAAAATTGTTTTTTTTTAGTTTGAAAGAGTATCTTTTCAAATTATTATTAGTCCCATTTAAATTTGGTGAAGATCTAAACTTATTCAATAAACAGCGGCAAATCTCTCGGGATTGCTGCAATCGCATGTCTGTTTACTTTTTACGCCATTTCATAACATAACATCACGCTGCTGGTACGCTCTGAAGGGGTACGCAGAAGTGTACAGTTCACTCTTCGGTTATGTACGCTCAAGTTTTATGTTATTCGGGTAATCTATTCTGGTAGTACTTTGAGCCTTATAGGTAACTTATTATAGAACTTGCTCATTATGCACCAAAACTATGTCGGTGTCATAAAACGAAGAAACAAAAACGGGAACACCGACTGCTGAAATTAAAGTAATTTTTCACTTTTTGTTGTTTTATTTGGAAGTTTTTTTTATTCCTCCCCATAACATGCGCTTACTAGCAACCAGTAAGCAAAAGACATCACACAACATAATGTTAATTTTGTAGTTGATCCTTAGCTACATCATATAAAATACACAAGGAACCGTATAAGACCTCACAAGACTTTTTTTGAAGGTTCGACATTAATTAAATGGTCCTTAAGCCACAAATGGTTTTGCTAACGTAAATACAAGCCACTTGCAAACCCACGCTAGTAATATATTCCTCTCGGTTCCCCGTTCTAAATGCCTTTGCTTTTTGAATGCATGTTAATACGGGACTTTTATATTAATATATAAGACGTTGTGAATGAACAAGTTTCGATATAGCAACGAGCGAATGCTCAACTTTTGAATAATAAAACGAAAAGTTTCACTAGTTAATTATAATATTAGAGATGTTAATTTAAATGTGCGCTCAATGCTAATGAACAACAACTAGCATGTCGGCGCCATCTTGTAACTTTGACATTATCTAGATATGTTCTCTTTGTGAAGATTCTGAGGAGTTCTTATGTTTTTTTTAAGTTATTTTTGCTGGCTCTGCTATTTCTTAGTGGAGAGCAGAATCTTATAATTGGCCGTAGCAGACAAAAGTAACAGGTGTATTTATTACAGACTAGAGGACGCCTCGCGGTTTCACCCGCGTAGTTCCCGTTCCCGTGGGAATACAGTGATAAAAAGTAGCCTATGTCACCCGGGTATAGAGTAGCTTCCCAACGGTGAAAGAATTTTTGAAATCGGTCCAGTAGTTTTGGAGCCTATTCGGTAAAACAATCAAACAAACAAAAAAATCTTTCCTCTTTATGATATTGGTATAGATGTTAAAAAAAATCTTTGAAGTTAGCATGTAAGATAAAGATAATAAGCATAAAAATCAGTTACAGTTCCAAAAAGAACAAAATGGGTCTCGTAACATTTTAACAAAACAAATTACTTTTCTCTTAGATTTTATTTTAAATACCAAAAGGTGTAATGTCTTCCAACTCGAACAATAACAATACAATATATTTTTTTACAAGCAAACCATCTAGTAGGGATCTCGTGAAAAATAAAAGCGCAGTTTTGTTTTGAGTGCTCTCTCCGCGATGGTTAAATGGCGAACCGTTTTAAAAGGAAGTAAGTTTTCCCAAACTTGCTTGAATCTTATTGAAGGCAACGACTCGCTCTCGACAAAGTTAGCGTTTCGAAATCGAGTTAAGACCTATTAACTATTCGCGGTTTAATTTTCTTTGAGATGAGGTTTTAATTCCACTCTTACTAAAACTTGTTTCCTCAGAATCTTTACAAGCGGCGTGTTTATTAAAGATGAAAGGTTGTTTAGGATCGAAAAACGAAGTAACGTCAATCTTTACCTACTAGGAAATAAATTAGCTGTGGCTTTTCCATTAGGTATTTTATGACTTCTTTAAGGAGCCTCTATTTTGGAACACTATTTTCATTCAATATTGGTTCTACTCACCAGCCAATATAACTTAATTTTGTATAAAAATATATACTCAAAATATTTCTGTCATCCATCAAGCTTTTAATTGTAATCATATTTTTCACCACATAAATGATAAAAAACGTTTTAATCTACTGTTGAAAACAACTCCCAAAAGTGGTCGTCACCAATATTATTTTATAAAATTTCCATTTTACTTTTAAAATGCGAATTGAATAAAATATCGATGGACAAGTAAAGTGAAATAATATTACCGCTGTACATGTAAAAATAGGACGTATATTTTAGTGGATGTGGAGTTTTTATGTGCTGTTGCTGCTCCTGTTATAACAAAGTGAAAATATATCATAGTACATTAACCGATGTTGATGGTGGTAGTTGACGCTGAAAACTAAATTATGGAGCTGCAAACATTCAATTTGACAAATAAATTCCGATTAGTAAAATTAGTATCGCAGTCAGAGCGACGGTACCCAGTGAAGCAGCTAATGCCTTTAGTGCATAACACTCAAATCATACAATTTGTTGAAGAGAAATATTGCATTATTCATGCTGGTATAATTTATTATTTTATACTTAGCTACTTTAAAACACTGCGCATCCATTATTAGTGGAAGTATTTCAAGAAGTCTTTTCATATTTTATATAAATTTGGATATCTTTCCAATCAGAAAGTTACCAGTACAATAACTTACCGAAATGTATCCTCAATAAACTTACTCCCACGTTCAAATTGCGTCACCTTAGCGATAATAATTATCAATAGACCAAAATATAATAATGGGATTGACTAAGCGTTTAACGAATGTCAATTTCTGTTACTAAACTGAGAGAATATTACTTGATCTATATTCCTGATATATGCATATGTATCCGCATATATGCACCAGCAAAAAGACGCATTGTTCTTAATTTTATATCAAAAAGTTTTTTTTTTTTTTTTCTACGTGGCGTCTCACAGTTCGGTCAAAGTGACCGTCCACTGCTTAACCGGGCTAGCCTGTGGAGACTAAGCTATATAGCCTCCAGCCAGGCACAAATTACTAAACCTAAGTGACTGCGCTAAGGGCTACCCCAGGTGGGGTCGGACCTCGGCTCAGGCCGTCGCTGGGGGGACAACACTATGGCAGGATCTTATTAAAAGTGATTCTACCATTCGTTCGGAAAAGCCTACGTGGAGAAGAACGAATAAGAAACTCCAATTATCTAACTATAATTTAACTAAGGCACAGCTCGCGGGTTGGCTTGCGTATCCTGTCGGGGACGTCGCGGCGGGCCTCGGCGGCGAGGGCGGAACGAAGGCGGTCTGTGTCTGCGAATTGTGATGGTCTTTTTATTGCTCTCTTGGAGCAGAGTAGTGGCGTCATCGGGGATAGAGAGGACAAGCCTTGGTCGGCGAACTTTGGAGATTTTGGAGGGTTCATAGCGGGAGACCGCTTGAATTAGAGGGTTGCTATGATCGACAGCAGAGTCAAAGAAACGCTTGGAAATGCGTTTAATGAATTGTTGGAGAGTAGGGATTCTTAGATCGACTCGGAGTTCCTGGTCGCGAGCGTACCAGGGGGCTCCCGTGATCTTTCGGAGAAATCGGTTTTGTATAACCTGAAGTTTGTGTATCTCATGGGGTTTTGCGTGTGCGAATACAGCTCAGGCATAGGTCATGATGGGACGGATGACCGCAGTGTAAATGCGCAGCTTGCACCTAAGTGACAAGCTGCTGCTTGCGTTCACCATCCCATGAAGTCTGCCCATAGCGAAGGCGGCTCGCGAGCGCGCCGCCTTAATGTGCTTGGCGAAAGTGAGGTGGTTATCGAGGGTTACACCTAGGTACTTGGCTTGCTTCTCCTAAGGGATTGGCTTACCGTACATTGTGATGGGTCTAGGGGGAAGGGGGTCTTTGAATTTACAGTTATACTTTCGATCAGGCCTCGAGAATAGGACAGCCTGACTCTTGTCGGGATTGACTTCTATTCTCCAGAGGCGGAACCACTTGGCTAGAGTGTTGGCGGCTCTCTGGAGTTTTAGTGCTATGGCATTTGATACTGAGCCTTTGCAATAGAGGGCCGTGTCGTCAGCGAATAGTGCCAACTGGCCCCCTTTGGTTTTTGGAATATCGCTGGTGTACAGCGTGAAAGCTAGAGGGGATAGTACGCAGCCTTGAGGGACTCCGGCTCGTATGGGGTGAGGGGAGGAGAGTTCTCCCACGACACGATAGCGGAAAGTTCTGTTCGACAACCAGTCTCGTAAGATGAGCACGAGACGATCTGGCACACCAAGATTATATAGCTTATAAATTAAGCCATTGTGCCAGACTTTGTCGAACGCTTTCGCTATGTCGAAGAACAAGGCACCGGTGAACATACCCTGCTGGAAGCCAGCACTAGTGTGTTCAACGAAACGGTGAACTTGTTGAATACACGAGTGTTCAGCGCGAAAGCCGAATTGCTCGCCGCTTATAAATAAGTCGCTCATAGACTTTCCCGAGAGAATTCACCAGACTAATGGGACGATAACTGGTAGGCTCCGATTTCGGTTTACCCGGTTTAGGGATGCCTATTACAGTAGCCTGTTTCCAAGCTTGGGGGAAGATATTTTTGCTCAATGCAGCGTTGAAAATGGCCGTCATTAGCAATATTATTTGGGCAGGGAGGAGTTTCAACACCTTATTGGTGATGCCGTCTATGCCTGGGGCTTTGTTGGGGCGAAGCCTTTTGATAACCTCCACTACTTCGTTTGGGGTGACGGGAGGTAGTGGGTCATCAGGGTCTTCAACGGGAGGAAGGGAGGTCCTACGTTCGACTTCAGCGTCTACCATATCTAGGTGAGCTTTGTCTACTGGTTGGGAGATGGGTGTGCATTGAAGTTCGAGACTGTCAGCCAGACATTCGGCTTTTTCAGTGTTTTCAAATGCAACACTCTTATCAGGGCGAATAAGTGGGGGTATGGCAGATTCTTCAGTGGAGCGTAACCTCATCTGAAGGTGCCAGAAGGCATGGTGGTTGGGCTCTAGTTCGCTAAGCATCTTTTTCCATGTCGCAGAACGGAGCTCAGCCATACGTTCCTTTACAGCACGCTGTAAGTTACGCATGTGAACTCTGTTTGCGACACAGCGAAAGTTACTGTAGTCACGGATAGCTGCGTTCTTCTCGGTTATCAAATTCCGTACATCGTCTGGGAGTTTCCCTTGCTGGATGTCCAGCACTGGAACCTCCCTTGAACATTCGTTCAGGACGGTCTGTACGTGAGTTGTAATCGAGTCGATCGCCGGGTTGTAATTTGTGGGGTGAAATTGTGGATTTCAGTTTAGCACTTACTTTCCTCCAATCAGTGACAATTTTGGTGGGGGGCGGCTGTCCTGGATCTGGGAGGCCTGAACGACTACCTAGGTGCATGATCACAGGACGGTGATCAGAAGATAATTCATTTAGCACTTCTATAGAACGAAACTGAAGGTTAATGTTCTTTAATAGCGCTATATCAAGGACGTCCGGGTTACTAGTGACGTTACCTGGGAAATGAGTGAAGCTCGGGGGGCCGATGACGTCATAATGAAGGGTATTGCTTAGGTTCTGTACCAGCTTTCCTCTAGAGTTAGCAACGGTACTGTTCCAGTCTGTATGTTTGGCATTGAGATCACCCGCTAGGATAACGGAGTGACTCGAATTGAAGAGGGAGGTAAGATCTTTTTTGAGACCCTCTGGGTTATCCACCGATGACGCCGAGGGAGGAGGGCAATAGGCGGATATGATGGTGATCGTTTGATGACCAGTCATTCCAAGCCGACAGGCTGAGTACTCAAGGTACGATGGGGGATCGGGTGGGGTGATAGCACTACAGTGGAGCTCATTTTTGTAATAAATGAGAGTGCCACCGCCGTGACAGCGGGTCCTATCGTTGCGAACTATACGATAGTTGGCAATTTTGGGATCGCGTTGTTGGGGTTTAAGGAATGTCTCCTGTATGAGGAAGACGTCCAGCTGATGATCGCGAAGGAACGTGGCTATCTCATCACGCTGGTTGTTAATGCTATTTGCATTGAAAAAACCTAACTTTAGGGATCTCGGTTTGAGGCAATTACTTCTTAATTGCGAATCCATTGTCCATTGACAAATACAAGGCTATCTAGTTCCTTGGTAATAGAAGGATACCTCGAGAAGGCCTCGAAGCATGAAAAGGGGTTTTTGGGGTCGGCTAAACTTGTTAGTTCAGCGTGAAGGGAGCGGGCCTCTGGAGTCATCCAGATCGCGTATGCGTTGAAAATGGTTTCAGCGACACACCGATAGGAGCTCTGGCCGGGTTGGACTACAGGGGGGGGTGAGCGCGCGCCAACCACAGTGGTAGGAGCCACCTTGTTGGTTTGCGTTGGGGCCACTGTGGCCGGGGTTGTAATAGGCACTGGGATCCTAAGATCCATCAGCGCTGGAATGGGCTGAGTATTTGACTGGGGCGCCACACTTTGGTGGTTCAGCTTACCCCATGGAGAATCCCTCTGAGGGGCTAGACGAGGGGGGGCATGGGCTGGGGGAGCAATGCGTGCTTGGCGCGCGTCATTGCGTTTGGCCACTATGGGCGCGAGTTTTGGGGCTTTGGGGCAGCCACGGTAACTGGCGGGGTGACCTACCTGGCCACAGAGCACACAGCTGGGAGGCTCCATGCACTCTGAGTGGTCCTTGGGACGGGGACAATCTTTCGTGCCATGATCCCCCAAGCATTTAATGCATCTGGGGGTGGCGAAGCAGTTTGTTTGGGAGTGCCCATATAGTTGGCAGTTGTGACACTGACCAACAATAGTGGGGCGATACGGTCTCTCTATTGAGATACCGGTGAGAGAGCAAATGGATTTAATCCCGAAGATGGGATTGTGGGATTCGGTAGGGCTACACTCCACCACTACCATGTCATATTGCTGTCCACCTCTCGCTTTATGCAAGCGGTGCACAACAATGACGGGAACTTTTTGGGCTAGGAGGTCCAAGCGGACGTCTTCCGTCGAGATCTCCTTTGGGATCCTTCGGATGACTACCCGGGTGGACTTCTCCTCAGGGAGGGAGTAAGTGTGGAAGGAATACTTCCGCACTTTGAGTAATCGGGTTAAATCCCGGAAATCCTTTAAAGAGGGGACTAGAATTTTAATGCCCTGCTGACAGGCACGGGCACTATTAAATTGGATTTTATTATCCCTACAGAGGTTGGACACATCGGTCCACTTCGCCTTATCCTGTAGGAATATCGGCGGCGGGGGCTTGGTCTTATTGACCGTAGTGACTGGGGGGCTGGGGGGGCGACTAGACCGCTGGGAAGCGGTAGTGGAGGCGGGCTGGGTGCCTGTCGGCTCGGGAGAGGGACAGGGGGAGGCGATTGGTGAAGCAAACGGAGTTGCTACAAAGGTCTTTTTGGCCTTGGAGGCCTGGGCTGAGGCTTTGTTTTTCTTCCTCTTTCCTCCCACGACTTGAAAATCGTGGGAGTCGTCTTCCTCTGAGGAGGTGACGGGAGGAGAAGAGGCCCGTGATTCACCGTTATCATGGTGATTCTCGGGGAAAGGAGTTTGCTCCATAGGGGAGTCTGGGCGGGAGATAGGCTCAGTGGTCTCAGAGGGGATTGGGGCTCTAGTCTCTTGGCTAGTCTGGAGGACAGGGGATGGTGACCTTGGTGAGTCATCGTTAGGGAATGGCTTATGGGCCATGGGGCCAGGGCACTGGATTGGGCCCGAATTGAGGTTGGGGGCGGTGGCAGCTTTGAAGGCTGCACCGTAACGCTTTTTAAGCTTGGGGTCGGTCAATAAAATCTCCTGGAGGAGGTCGACTACTGCCGCGAACGACATTGTCGGTGAAAAATAATATATTTCCGGTAAGCCGGAAGGGAAATCTTCCCCGGGTGGATGGGCCCGGGGATGTGTGCAATCCTACCCTCCCAGTCGGGTGACGTTTTTTTTTTCAACAATCCCACCGCACTATTCCCAAACCACTGCAACTCCTGAAAGCCAGAATCAACAGTGGCGACCACCAGAAAAGCGCCGAGTCAATGAAGCTCGACGAAGTCCCGGAGAATGAATTTAACTGTCTTGGATCCCGCAACGAAATTAATCAGAAAAGAAAATGGAGGAGTAAGAAAAACACAAATTTCCACTTCCCTCCATATCAAGCAGGAGACAGAACAAACAAGACCAATAGGCACAAAGGGTCGTTTACAACTGGGATAAGCCCAGTTGCCTAGCACCACGGATAAAAATTAGCATTAATATTAATGGGTCCTAACATTGTGAGCTGTTATATTTGATTCCAATAATAGGTATGGCAAAAGCGCTTGAACGCACGGAAATTTGTTCTAGTTTCCACAAGGTCCGTATAGTAAACGGCTCCTGATACAGCCTGTACATTATTCAACATAGTATTGCGTTCATTCTGCCAAAGAATACACTCCCATAAGATATGATGTGCAGATTGTATATATTCACAGTCAGATGTAGAACACTGACATAATGGCGAGGCAACAAGCTTGAAGGAAAATAATTTACTTTTAAAGTTACCATGCCCTGTGAGAAATTGGGCAACACAGTGATCCACCTCCAGCCACGTCCTGGCCAGCCGCACGCGAACGGATGGAAAGAATTGGTGCAGGTGTCGGCCCTTGATGGAATTATCCCACCTACATTGCCATTCGGATAAAAGTTCCTCCCAGACGTCAATATGTGGTTTAAATAATCTAGAGATTTTGGCACGGTCACTCCGCGTTAAAAAGTCCGCGTCCATGGTCTCTTTTGCGGAATAGTACATTGCAGCACGTCGCTGCACTTCAAGGTCGACCGGAAGTACGCCAGCAAGTACCGGTAAGGCCTCAGTACTAACCGTCCTGTATGCTTTGCATAAGAATATCAAAGCCAAACGCTGACTCTGAAGTAATTTACGTCGTACCGCCCCTATTGTGGCCCTATCAGCCCAAACAGGCGCCCCATAGCAGATACAACCCAAATAAGTAGCCCCATAAATAGTCTTTAAAGTCAAAAAAGACAGACCCCACGTAGATTTAGATATTCTCGTTAAGGCATAGAAGTTCTTTTTTGCTTTTTCACCGACGATTTTAATATGATCTATAAATGCAAAATTCCTTTCTAACACAAGACCAAGATAGCACACGGACTGCTTCCTTTTTACCGGAACGTTATTAAGTTTAATAGTAGGACACGATTTAAGATTACCTTTCAAAATGAGCTGATAAGTTTTATGCGGAGCAAAGGTCAGGCGGTTACGATCGCCCCACTGAGAAATTAATCGTAGGCAAGTGTCAGCCAAGTTCTCGAGTCCAGCTCGAGTACTTGATTGAATGAGCAGAAGACCGTCGTCCGCGTAACCGGTTAATGAACAGCCGCTTGGAAGCGGAATCGCGAGGAAATCATCAAAGCCTAAATTCCATAAAGGTGGACCAATAACCGAACCCTGAGGACATCCCATGGTGAGAGACTTCGACATGGAATGATGGCCGAGTTTGAGTTTCGCGGAACCATTTAAAAAGTAAGAGTAAACTAAATTGTATATATTTCTATAGCAGCCTCGATTTTTCATTTTAAGTAATAGCATTGGCCACCATGCGTTATCAAAAGCCCCAGAAATATCTAGAAAAATCCCAATTACATACTTATGTTCAGATGTATTAACTATTTTCCTAACAGTAAGGGCCGCGTCTACGGTAGATATTCCAATAGTGAAACCGAATTGATTATTATGAAATTTTGGTCCGTCCGGTAGCAACCGTGGAACGATAAGGCGCTCCAGGAGTTTTCCCAAAGATGGAAGTAATGTTATGGGCCGGTACGACTTCGGGTCGTCCGGGGGTTTGTCGCCACTTTTCGGGATTATTCGTATAAATCCGCGTCGCCAAATACGAGGAAATACGCCCTCCGCAATACAATGGTTGTAAACGGTTAAAATCGCATCTTCGGCTGTTTTACACGCTTCTATAATCATCCGATTAGATATTTTATCTTCACCTGATGACTTGTTGAGTGGTAACCTCTTGACAACGTTAATAAATTCGTCAGTGGATGGAAGGTCTGACGCTGGTGATTCAGGTGGTACAGCTGCCCACGCTCTGATCTGTTGATGGTATTCGTTGTCATTAGCTAGTACGTCATCAGGTATAAGAGTATTCAGCAAAACTTCAGTTGTTTCCTCAATACCGGTAGTGTGTTTATTATTTACTTTAATATTCTGAACAAACGCGAGGTCGACTGATCGATTGGCTTTAAACTCATGATATAAAGGAGACCACGGACCTTCTTTATCTAATTTTTCTACTACTTTACGCAATAATTTACCCTTTGATTTTTCCACCGATGCTCTGTAGCGGGACCTGGCAACTCTAAACGTATTTAACGCAATGGAAAGAGGGTCACCGGTAACCCTACGTTTTTTAAGCTTGTTAAGATGTTTACGCGCTCGGCGATAATTTTTACGCTGTTCAGTTAGATAGTCACACCACCAATCACATCTACGTATATTGGTCAAAGATCCACGACCAATGGCAATGTCAGCACAGTAAGTGAAGGTGTCTGACATAATTTCAGCACTTTCTTCAGCTGAAAGCCCATCACGAGTGAAGTTTTTGGCGTGAGACGCAACAAGCGAGCTAAAGAATTCCCAATTCGCACCCTTACATTTATACCTAAAGTTACCAATGACATGTGACGTACCCTGAGTAAAAACTGGAACAAATTCGTACACGATCAAGCGATGATCACTACAAGACGCGTCCGGTAGGACACGCCACCTATCCAAGCGTACGTCTGCACTAGAAAGTGTGACGTCAATACAAGATTCGCCCATTTGGCTGCAAAAAGTTGGTGGTGCGTCAGGGGTATTATGAATAGTCAGATTCATTTCAGCAATGAAATCTTCAACAGCGCAGCGTCGTTCATAATCCGTAGACCGAACTTTGCCGTACCAGAGTGATGATGACGCATTAACATCAGCGCCAACGATAACTTTGCAGCCCGCGAGCGACTGCAAGACGTGACGGAGGTTATGTATATGAGGAGCAACAGGGTCTGAATATTGAAAGTAGCAACGCACAACGTAAACTTTAAAAGAAGACGATGAGACCTCCGCAACGGCACAATGGGGTGTCATTAGATTACGCAAAGACGTTACTGTGAAGTTAGAAGAATGCGCCACGTAAATTCCAGCTCGTGCTTTGCCATCCAACTGTACTACTTTGTGACGTAAACGCGCGTTTTGATATTGTTCTTGAACAAGCACGATATCTAAGTTATAATCGATAATTAGTTTGTCCAGTTCAGAAGTCGCTACCCTATCGTTGTGGAGATTTAATTGTCCTATTGTAAATCTATCCATTATTTTAGTAGTTGGTGTTGAGGATAAGTTGTTCGAGTTTAAGTTTATAAGTGGCACACCCATCTGATCCACATCGATGGTCAGACGGTTTCTTAGAGCGTTTACACGCCACGCAAGACGGTATATAATTTAAATTGTCTTTATGCGGACAGTCTTTGGTTTCATGTGTCTCAGAGCAATTAGCGCAGGTAGGTGATTTAATAGTGCAGTGTTTCTTAACATGACCGAACTGTTGACAATGTGAGACAGGCATTGACAGGCAAGTCGCCCAATCAATAAACAATTTATCCTTGGTCGAGACTAAATGTTTCCGGACCGCGGACTCGAGTTCAATGCCTATCCATTTCCGACCGTTGTCCAACGAACGCCTACGTATGATTTTTGTTGATTTAATAAATTCGTCTTCTTTTAATGACAACTCGTCTTTAATGTTTTGGCAATACAACGCATGCAAAAAGGCACTGTCCTCCATTGAGGATGGGACGTCTTTAACTAAAATACGAGGCTTACGGCCTTTTGGTTTTTCAAGTCGCAAACCAGCGGACCTAATAGCATCGACCGATTGTAGCTTTTTGATTTGTAAATCGTTAGCGACACGTAACACGACGCCAGACTTCGCAGCCTTCTTGACACCTACAATTTGAAAGCCGTCACTAGGATCTATTGCTTTCATGAGCGCTTGTTTAGTCGCGGAAGAAGTTGCGAAATCAGTTGAACGCTCATCAGTGGGGTAGGCCACAAGACACGGAAGTTTGGCACGGGCATTTACTTGTGGAACTACTTTAGGTAAACGAAGTTTTAATTTGTCAGCATATGAGGCATTGTTGACATCAGACTTGGCAATATTGACACCGGTATTATGTTTTATTTTTTCTAATTCCCGTTCCGTATTGGCCAACTTAGTCTCGTTGGCGGATGATTTTATGGCTAGCAATGAGACAATAGCCGTTATGCGCTGAGTCATGTCCATAATTGCGGATTTATTTGCAACATTAATGCGGGACCCTTGGTCATTAACAAGATCGTTAATTTTAGACAGGTACGCAGACGCCTGAGTAACCAAATCACAAAAGTCGTCATTGCTTACATTAGTGACATTTAATATCGGCGAAGACCTTACAATTGACTCTAATGTTTGCATTCGCTTAGATCTATCTTCGGGTGAAATGTAAGAAGGAGACATTTCACTAAATAAACGCTTAGCATTAGCGGAGGTCGTCGGCGACCTTGGTTTATTTATTCGGCGGAATAATATTTCCCCACCACGATCAGGTGGGTCATCATTGTTAGATAACATAATTACTTTTGGAAATTAAACTAATAAGCGTATTAGAACGTAAAAAGTGAAAGATTAACGGACGATACAATTATTTCGATATACCCACACGTCAAGAAAAGTAAATGTACTCACCGATAGCTGACGAAATTAACTAATTGCAACTAAATAACGGACGTAAACACGTTTAAAAACTTACGATACCAGCACTTATCACAATGATACACAATTGACAGCAAATCACAAGCCGGAAATAAATTTCGGAACACGAAAATTGCAATTAAAAACAGGGAGCAAACAGATCACCGCTAACCAATGCGAGCGCGCGGAGGGAAGTGACGGGTGAGACTGGGAGGTGAGTACCTCGGTGAGCCCTATGCTTGTACTCCTGTCACCAATCTTATTGGGTTTATTTATTTATTTATTCATATAACAATTCGCATTGTGTTTGAATTATTTAGTACATCAATTAATTTATTATAGCCAAGAATAAAAATTATGAATTTCAAAACAGTAAATTTCAATTATAATAATCAATAACATATGATAAATATTATGTCAATAGATAGTAAACAGTTATTATATGAATGGTTGCAAAAAATATCATGTCAAATGTTTATAAATTTATTCTATAAAACACAAAAAGTCTAATAATGCTTATATGTAATGTCATAAATAAATGGCGAGTACAAAAAGGTAAATTACTAAAAATAAAAACTATTTACCATCCCTTGTCTACAATTCAGATAAAGAATACAAACATTTATTCAACAGGAACGCCTTAAGTTTAGCTTTGAATAGAGTACCCTTGTAAATTAATGATCTTAAGTCGGTAGGCAACCTATTAAATAATTCCACCGATTGGTATTTAGAGCAATGTTTAGCAATATTGACTTTAGTAGCAATTTTGTTTTTTATAACGTTTCTTCTAGTGTTCTCTCTAAGTTCACGTTCTTCTTGTGATTCGTGCTCGTGTATGTATTTTGCAAAGTGGCTGAGTAGTACTAAAACATATAAACTTGGTACTGTTAATATACCTAGCTTTTTAAAGTATTCTTTACATGACTCTCGTTGTGGGATTCTGACAATTGTTCTTAATGCACGTTTCTGCAGTACGAATGCTCTTTGGCAATTATACCCGTAACTGCTCCCCCAACACATAATGCTGTATCGTAACCTGGATTCTACCAATGCATAATATACTGATTTTAGCTGCTTTAGATCTATATCGTCCCTGAGGTTTCTTAGCGCGTAACAAGCTGAAGATATTGAGGAATCAATGGCGGTGAGCTCTTTTTTCCAGTTTAATAGGGCATCTATATAGACTCCTAAAAATTTAACTTCGTTTACTAGTCCAATATTATCCCTTTTAAGCATGACATCAATGCTATCGTTGTTACGTGACGTTGTTTTAAACAACATAACATGGGTTTTTTTTGGGTTTATAATTAAGTTATTTGCTATAAACCATACAGAAAGATTTTCTAAACACTTATTTACTTTTTCTGTCAACTCTTTTAAGTCTGACGACCCGATTATGGCGTTCGTATCATCTGCAAACATTACAAGCCCTGCGTCGGGTTGGGTTTTATTCATAAAATTAAGTAAATCATTAGTAAAAATTATATATAATATTGGTCCCAAGATTGAGCCTTGAGGCACACCGCGGCTTATTTTGGTCATTTTTGACTTATATATTACTTCACTCACACACTTTATGTCAAAATTTTTTGCATTAATGTCTTTTATTTCTACGTACATTCTACGGTTTTTTAAATAAGATGTCAATAGTTTTAACGCTTTACCTCTAATGCCATAATGCTCTAGTTTAGCCAGAAGCAGGTCGTGATCTACTGTGTCAAACGCAGAACTTAAATCAATAAACAAGCCAGCCACTTTCATTTTGCCATTCAATTTACCAATAATGTCATTAATAAGATTATCTATCGCATCTGAAGTGCCTACTCCCTTTTGGTATCCATATTGTCTAAAGTTAATTATTCTATTTAAATTTAAGTGCGCCATTAACCTAGTCTTCATAACTTTTTCAAAAATTTTTGATAAAATTGACAGGGGCCCTAAGGTACCGGTAAACCCACCGAAGGTGGGCCACCCACCACTTGTGTACCAGAAGTCTGGCACGCCGGGGTAGAGACACCCGACCGTGCCAGGTGAATGCTGTGGGGCAGAGACAGGGGTTGACTAGGCTATCTACCAAGGCCAACTACCCTGCTCCCGACTCCTTCTGACTGCCGTGTCCAGACGGGACTTGGCGAGTGGGCGGGTCACCACTCCACTTGGCTTCGTTAACACCGTTAGGTATCCACCAAGGACCACTAAGTCGTGGATTTTACCCGGAAGGGGCCAAAAATAGATGTCCCTACTAGTAACCTAAGTTACTAGTAGCGACACCTGTGGGCGGCGCGCGGAGACGCGGCGACCGCAGTGACGTCACGCAGAGCGCGACGAGCAGGAGAGGGGGGCGCGGCGGGGCGCGCGGTGGGGGCGGCGAGAGCGGCGGACGGCAGCGAGACGTCCGCTCGGCGGCGATGGCAGGCAAAGAGTGCCATATCAAAAAGTCGGTTCTGGCGTCTTTGAGTAATCGAGGAAAAAAAAATTAAAAAAAAGATTCCACCGAATTGAGATCTTCCTCCTTTTTTTGAAGTCCATTAAAAAGTGAGCTTCAATAATATCTAAGTACTTAAAACAAAGACATCTCAACTCAACTCTTAATAAATAGTATGCTTTCATTTGCAATTTTAAAACGTTTCTTCCCCGTTATGTTTATTTTTCCAGGCTGATTCATACAAGGAAAACGTGGCTCCGTTGCTTTGTTCCCGCGCATCTAGTTTTGGTCAGTCAGCTCGTGAATATGTATCCTCCGACTGCACAGTATGATTTTCCTCTTGTTTACGTCTTTTAAGTTCGCTTTTTAAGCAGTCGGTTTTTTTTATTTTTTAATAAACTTTTTTATTTTATCAATTTAAAGGCGATCACTACAAAAATGTATTATCGCCAAGGCCAAAAGCCAACTCAAGAAGCCTGTACTCAATTTATGTAAAAGCGCCAGTTGATTTCAATAAAAATTCATCCGACGTAAACGAGTTTGGCAACGAGCACGAACTTCACGTACAGAATCATTTCAAACCGTTAGCGAAGCAAAACGGCATCAAATTTGTCGTGTACATAAACTGTGTGTAGTATTATAAAAGGGTCAACTGCAAATTTATGCAGATTGGGTTCGTTTCATAGCTGTTCTGTGCGTATACGTTTGCCACTGGAGATAACGCTGGATTTATGTTTAAGACTTTATTACTTGGTGTGATGCGCTATTTTCGCTGAGTTAAGCGCTTGTTAGTCCGATATGACGATGTATTCTGCGGTCTCACTAATTGTTTCGCTCCATTTTGCACTTTCCGAGTGACATTGGACGCGAAATCATTTTCCGGGTCTCTGGTAATTACTGGACTGTTCCTGTGGACGGTGCTGTTTGTAATATATTTTGAGAATGTAAATGTTCATTCTTGTCTTACATAGATACCGCTGCTCTTTACATTAAGTTACCAACGCTGCTTTCTACCCAACTACCGTTCTGGAGACCAAACGCGTAGGTTTAGGATTAAGAAGATTCTTATCTCATTAAAATTGAAAAAAAAGAAAATGACGGGTAGTGGGCGCCATATCGAAAGGCTCCAATTTTTTCCAATCCCATCGTGTTGGGTATCAAAATGAAGGGTTTTAAGAGCTGATTACAAAAATATATAACACACAAATGTTTAAATATAATTCGAAAAAAAAAATGTAACTAAAAAGTTACAAATAAAAAAAGTTTATTTAAAAAACCAAAAAACTCGACTGCTTATGAAGTGAATATTAAAGACGTAAACAAGAAGAAAATTATGCTGTGCAGTTGGAGGATACATTATTATGGTTTTGGTCAGTCAGCTCGCAATTATGTATCCCCCGACTGCACAGCATAATTTAGGGTCTTCAAGTCAATAGTGAACAGGTTACTTCTAGGCAAATGTGCTTCACCTTTGACCACATCATCACTTAAAATCAGGCGAGATAGTGGTCAAACGCGAGCCTATAATAAATAAAATAAAAAAAGCATAATTATATCATATTATCTTTCTTAAGTATTTTTGGTTTTTAAAATAAAGTTTTATTTAAATCCCTTTTTGGGATATGCAAATACCTATTGACGCTTATGCACAATAGTTAATTCGTACATGACTTAACTATTATAATAAACTACAGTACTTATTTCTTTCAGCATAAATAAACACGAAGATCTGCATTTCCCTTACATTTAAAATGAACCCCTTATTCTTTTACATTCGCGAGCACTCTCATTAGTCTTCAAAAAGGCCTCTCATGTATTCTGTCGTAAAAGGCATTAAAATCGTTAGTAAGCACTTAATACAATACATTCAGACGCATTGCCAGATAAAAAAATAAGTTCCTTCTCAAATAACTCAACAGGCATGAAGGAATTGTTTATTCAATATCATATGGGATAATAACTCTTGCTATGAATAACGTGAAATTGTGAGAAAAGGAAAAACCGCGGTTTATAATAAAATTCTCTTTTGGCGCGTTTGTCGTCAAGTCATCCCTTTCCGTCAGTAAATTTTCTTGATGGAACGGTGTTTATTTCTGTAAGGGGAACGGAGAAGACAAACCGGCGCGCCGCGGGAACGCTCATATTTTAATCATTTCGTCATTATGCTTGATAGACACAGCCAGATGCGAACTCAAACGGAAGAAAATGTACGTTTTAAAAATTTAAAATCAGTTAAAACGGTTTGGGTAAGCGGTAATTGTTTTGAGTACAGAAACATGTTTTGTGTTTTTCTTTACTGATAAAACGTAACTTTTTAACTTAAGACAATCTATTTGTTAAATTCGTCATCATTATAAACCTTGACCCAATTATATTCGGATCGGCTGCTAGTTTAACCGAATTCAACTGTTAAACGAAAAATATCAGTAGCTTTCTTCGTAAATATCCATAAGAGGCTTATTACGGTCATTTTCTCAGCAAAGTGCATAGAAGCAAGTTAATTGGCATACAATATTTCATTATCTTACACCCATTATTTTGTCTTATCGCCTCCACGTTCTCAACAAAAAGCAATAACAAAAGTGTCAAACTGATGCTCAGTAGTTTTTACTAAATTAACCTTTTTTTTTTGTAAGATTTATAGGCTCGCGTTTGACCACTATCTCGCCTGATATTAAGTGATGATATGGTCGAAGGTGGAGTTCGCTTGCCTAGAAGTAACCTATTCACTCTTGGCTTGAAGACCCTTAGGTTGTAACTATCAGGAAACAAGGACGCCGGCAGAGAATTCCACTCCTTAGCTGTACGCACAATGAAAGTATTTTCAAAACGCTTTGTGCGTATAGGTGGGATATCCACCATGTACCGATGGCACATTGCTGTACGTCTTGTAGTCCGATGGTGGAATGGGCTAGGCGGAATCAAATTGTGCAGTTCCGTCGCACACTCCCCGATGTGTAACCGATAAAAAACCGACGGGCTGGCAACTCGGCGACGATGTTCGACAAAGGAAATTGACGATACTTATGTACACTTCAGGAACACACATTTTGTGTCATTTGTTTCAATCAGTCAGCCTCTGGGGCTTTTGAAGTTTCTTAGGCTTAGTTCAATCGATTTTAATATCCAGGCCTAACATTATGTACCTACTTATAAACCTAGGTATGTGTTTTTATATAAGTTCAATTTGTATAACGATACCATAGTGGATGATATCATTTTCTATATTGAAGTCTCGAAGATGAGTATGAAGATTGGTTACTTATTTTGTGCTGTTTCAAGAAACGAACACAATATGGCATTTGTATTTGGAACAAATTGAACAATTGTTTTTTTATTTATTTTATTCGTCTGTAGTTTTTTTTGTTGAAGCATGCCTTTAGCGGTCGTTGCCCTTTCCTTAATAACTCTTCGTAAGAACCCAAACAATAAACTTAGTATCGATTAAATACACAGTTTATTGTGACAAAAGATTAATGTTTCAGGAGATATAAGTCTTTATTTTCACTCTTGAAATTTAGAATAGCAATAGATAGGTATTGGTGGATTAATGCTGTTGCTATGCCAAACGCTAATATTAGTTATATTTTCCAACTTGATGCCGCAGCTGTCTATCATGGTAAAATAATTTTTTAATCCAGTTACAAATTTCATAATAGCTATTTATGTAACTGTTACGTTATGAACGGTCTTTTAATACGAGTGCCATTTTTCGGTACAAGCGTAGCGCGTACCGAAATAGGTGGGCACGAGTTATTAAAAGACCAATAACGTACAGTTGCATACAAGATTTTATCTACGAAGGAAGGAATAAAACACAGATATAGACGAATAAGTATTTCAGGAAGTGTGTTTAAGTATTTCATTTCTCTTATACATGTGTTCATTTTCGATTGTTCCTGATGTCCGCCAGTAGTAAATTATTTGTAGCCGCAACTGCTCTATTTGTTATATCTGGTGGAGTATTTTCAATATCACTTGATGTTGAAGACATTTTAATACAATTTGTAATAAAATTTCACTCAGAAATTTTTGCCCGCGTCCACTTTATTTTTATTTTTTTACTTAACTTTATTAAGTATAAGGCAAAGGTCTTGTAGCCGCAACAGCCAAATAGTATACGACACTTTTGTTCTAAACTTGTTCCATTTTTAAAAACATCATTTACATTGTCTCGATTTCGAAGTAATATTATAGGTACCTGGCTGTATGTTCAGAATGTCTTTGCTTGTGTTTTATAATTTATGAAGATTCGCATAATGCAACCCGATGTTGTTATGGGTATCATAATGAAACCGCTGTCAATTTTGTAATTCGAATATCACGAAACTGAAGTAGATAATAGTAAATTATGTTACAAGTGTGTAATGTTGGTGATTACCGCTGAGGAGCCATTGAGACCCAAGCCGTCAGGCGAGGGTCTTAAGAGAGCCCAGGACGGTAGGTCTGTATCAATACACACGTGTATCATACGACGTTTTTCAACACACTTGTGAAGAAAATAATACAAAAAAATCATTTCCAACAGTGAAAACGAGTTGTTAACATTTTTCGCAATGGCGGGCAAAATTAATCAGTTATCCTATGCGCGCGCATCTAACAATGGCTATTGGCCATAGACTAAAAGGAATGAGTTTAATTTTCTTTGGCTTTTCGCGGTTTGCGTTTTAGCCACGTACAAAATGGGGAATTTTAAGTTTTCTTTATTACAGACAAAAACAAAATTTATATTTGAGTGAAAGTTTTATTTATTAAACACGTACAAGTTGAAATTATCTATTCAAATACAAAGTTGCATGAAATGTGTTGCATTTGTACTATTGAGCACGATCTTTTTTGTATCGAAACTTTTTTAAGAACAAAGCAACTCAACCAATAAATAAAAAAAACACTCTGTAACTCACTTGTGAATAATAGCAATGAAAAAGTCACAGTTTGATAACAGGTGTCATTATGTGCCTAATTGCGGTGAAATTAAAGCCACTTTATGAGCAAGTGTGTTGAAAAGTTTATTATTTGACATGACGATACAAATTGTATTACGTTATGAAATCAGCTCACCGTTAAACAGCATATTATAATGACTGACCACCAGCATTAATAGTTCATTAATACCCATTAAATATTCGTACTAAAAGCATTTGGTGCGGATGAATTTTATTTTATTTTAAACATTATAAATACAATTATGAAGCTTATAATTAGATTTATCACTTCATCGACCTCGTAATTCAAGGGAAATATTTTTGTGATATTTTGGCTTTAAGAGGCAATGCGGTCGCAGACATCCCACTGAATTTCTTAAGTAAATATTCATAATTCAATGTTTGGTTCTCGTCTATTTCTTCCTCCAATATTGGACCAATTTAAAAGATATTCCATAAACTAAAAGAAAAATAAATACTGTGCCCCTGTGTTTTCTTTTTAGGATTCCGTAGCCAAATGGCAAAAAACGGAACCCTTATGGATTCTTCATGTCTGTCTGTCCGTCCGTATGTCACAGCCACTTTTTTGCGAAATAATAAGAACTATGCTGATGAAACTTGGTAAGTAGATGTATTCTGTGAACCGCATTAAGATTTTTACTTAAAAATAGAAAAAATATTGGGAGTTCCCCATACTTAGAACTGAAACTCAACATTTTTTTTTCATCAAACCCATACGTGTGGGGAATCTATAGGTAAGTCTTCAAAAATGATATTGAGGTTTTCAATATATTTTTTTTCTAAAATGAATAGTTTGCGTGAGAGAAACTTCCAAAGTGGAAAAAGGTGTCCCCCCCCTGTAACTTCTAAAATAAGAGAACGATAAAACAAAAAATATATATGATGTACATGTAAACTTCCACCGAAATTTGGTTTGAACGAGATTTAGTAAGTAGTTTATTTTGAATACGTCATAAATCGTAAACCGCAATTTATCAAGTACGGAACCCTTCGTGCGCGTGTGCGAATCCGACTCGCACTTGGCCGGTATTTTTCATTTATAGTTGTCAAATTTGTAGACTAGGTCTCTGATGACAGCGCAATTTTGAGCATGTTTTGAGGGTTCTAGTGCTTCTAATGAAAATGTATCATCAAAAAGAAAAACATAGGGGTACAGTATATATCTTTATTCTGCAGTTTATGGAATATCTTTTAAATTGATCCAATATTGGAGGCGAAAATAGGCGAGAGCCAAACCTCGAATTATGACTTTTTACTTAGGGAATTCAGTCGGATGTCTGCGACCGCATTTAATCTCAACAACCACCAAAACATACCAACATTAGTATCCTTTTTCACTTGTATCTCCCGTTCATTTATTACTAAGTTTATGCCAATATTCGGTGTATCAAGGAAAACAAAGAAAATAATTTTTGCTTCTCATGTCGTACACGTCCTACAAGTCAACCAGAGGAAAATGGATTATTATGGTGCTCGGAACCCAAGAGTCTTAACACTCCTTGCACACTACTGCAATTTCCGCTTGGTAGCAGTATTGCGTAGTACCACGCCCAGAATATACAACTTTTTTGGTAGGCTTAAGACAACAATGACAAAAGAAGAAAAACCAGAAACAGCCCACGCTAAGTCGATTCACATGTTGGGGACACTTCCAAACTCGTTACAAAAAGGAATGTGGCCTGAAAATCACTTGGGACCGAAACGACAGTAGGCATTGCAACGAAAACCTAGTTTCTGTGTAAAATAATACCGCGGGTGCACATTCATTAACCCTGTAACTGCGGCATGCATCCGCTCTCCATAGCAGCATCTATTATGATAATGGAATAGTGGTGTAAAGCTCAAAGAATGGGTGTCTGGCGCGAAGCCAATGTGTGTGGACGAACAAATCGCCGCTTTGTCTATGATGCCATTCTACGTCAGCTGAAGCGTGCTTCTAGACCTGTCGTCGACATAGAAAAGAGACAGGCCTCACAATGTCTGTATAAATGGATTAAGTCTTCATATGTCTTCGTAAATTAATAAATGGCAATCAGAATCATTCCACTTTTAATTATTGCATGCCCGGGTCATCTTACAAGCAAATAATGGAATCTGTGACAAAGAATATATATAAACCAGATACCAATTTAACTGTTTTTGTAGGTAATAGTATAAAAGTAAAAAAAGATGACATCACTGAGTGTGTAACAGAGATGTTAAAGTTAAATTGCAGTAAAATTATTTTGTGTGCCTTTCCTTACTTGGATAAATTGTCAAATAGACAAAATAATCACATTCACATGCTTAATAAGCATCTGCACTTTCTTGCGAGTCACTATAGTGACAAAATTGTTTTTTTTGACATCAACATTTTTGTTGATAAATTAAAGTCGACAGGCGATATTTTGTATCTGCCTCTTAGGGTAAGACATCAAATAGCTCGGCTATTATCTTATACAATAAACTCAGACATAAGTAGTATGTCGAAGTATCCAGTTATTATTGATATTAGTAATAGTACTAATTTAAAGGTGGTCAATACCTTGCATAATGTTAGCAAAAATGCTACTAATATTTGTTCTTTAAACTAGTTAATAGGACAAAGGAGGGTACCAATAACGGAAAAGTTAAGAGTATATTCACCATCAAATAGGTACCTTATTGCTCGCAAAAATGTAATTTCAAAAAAAGGTCTGAGCAGAATTCTCTGAAATTATTCCACCAGAATATACAGGGTTTTTCTTCAAAGGAATTGGAAATCGAACTGTTTTTAGGAAAAAGAATGTTTGAAATTGTTTGTTTCACTGAGCATTGGCTGAAAGATTATGAAATGCTAATCATTTATGAAAATTACACTGTGGGCAGTTGTTTTAACAGAAATATTATGTTGCGGGGTGTTCACTTATATTAATTAAAAATGGTATTAAATCAAAACCTCGTAAAGATATAGTAGACCTCTCAGTTGAGCATAGTGTTGAACTGTCCTGTGTTGAGCTGGATAAGCATGTCATAGTGTGCGTCTACAGACCCCCTAATTATAAGAACTACTCTATATTCGAGTCAGTAATGAAAGATGTTTTGGCAAAACTTGCAATGGGTAATAAACTAGTAATAGTCTGTGGTGACTTTAATATTAATATTCAAGAAGATAATTCAGATAGCAGTAGGTTATTAAATCTTTTTAAATCATTTAATTTGTCACATGTGTTTACGGAACCAACCCGAACTACACTGACTTCTGCTACATGTATAGGTTATGTTTTTTTGTTGCTGCAACTACTTGGACAAGGCCATTATAAATTATCTGCCTTCGGATCATAGTGGGCTACTGGTGACATTTGAGTCCATTATGCTAATAAAACAAGTGCATATTCAATCCAGACCAATAACATCCGGTAAATTTAATAAATTTAACAGTACTTTAATCGGTAAGTTAAGCAATCAGTACCTCACAGTGAATGATGGTAATATTTTGTATGATGAAGTTTTTTCAGTAGTTCAAAAAGAGTTCAATAACACTTTTAAGAAGATAACTAAAACTATATGCCCTAAGTTTTTATTCAGTGACTGGCGACTACAGGACTTAGAAAAAGTAGGGAAAGACTTTACGAGCTATATGGCCTTAAGCCTTGTATGAACACTGAAACAATTAATAAGTATGTTGCTACTTACTCAAGATTTTTTTTAAATACATGTAAGGCAGCTAAGGCCTTGTACATTAGAAATAAGGTTAAATTAGCAGAAAATAAAATCAAGACGGTTTGGAAAATTATAAATATTGAAACGAACGAACAGGAATAAAAGAAATAATACTGATTACACGCTTGAGACCACACACGGATTTATTAGAGATAACAAAAAAGTTGCGCAAGAATTTGTTAATTTATTTACCAACATCCCAATTAAAACTACTGAAACCTTAAATTCTTCACCCTCGCTTGCTTTTGGATTATTAAACACGAAAGTTTCAGCCTGCCCGAATGTATTTAACTTTTCACATATATTTTTTTTTATTTATTTATTTATTTTTTTATTTATTTGGGAAAACAAACGACTACACACTACAGCAGTACATAACATTTAAGCAAGAAGAAAAACAAATGTGCACCCAGCGACATTTTCCACATAATACAAAATCATTTTACAAAATTAATACGACTTGCGCTTACAATTAACAAAATAAAATTTTACAAATATGATTAATAAACTTAACAGGCATGTATGTATAATAAAAAGATAATAAGTTATATAAAACAATTTTTTTTAAATTTAATTTCAAATTTAATTATTACAAAAAATAAATTATATTACGGATTAAATGTCAAAAATAATTATTACGGATTATAATGTCAAAGAAAAATAAATTAAAGAATAAATAGTAAAAAAAAAATACGAAACAAATATTACGAATTAAAATGTCAACAGAATTAATTATATAAACAAGGTGTCAGCAAAATAAATTAAATTATTATTAAACAATTATTATAAATTAATACATTTTTGTTATTATTATTTAAAAAAAAGAAGCAATAGGAAAAAAAAAAATGTTAAACGAAATAAGAAAAACTACGAGTCACTAATATCAGCAGAATTCATTCTCTCACAAACAAGGCGTCTAAATTTTCCTGCTGAAACAGCGAAGAGGTCGATATTTATGAAGATCCTATTATACTGATCAGCAAGGCGACGTAAGGGTGCCCGCAAACCCGCGTTCGTACGACTAGACGATACAGCAAACAGGGATCGCACACGCACCCCACGGCTCAGGATATTTCTAGGCACTACATAACCAATCCTACTTACAATATTAATACAGTCAAATGAGTTATTGCAGAGGTGAAATAGAAACATCGTCTCCAAAAAGATACGTCTGGTTTTCAAATTTTGTAGCTTGTATTTGTTCAAAAGGTCACTATAAGATGCGTAGGTACGATAACAGCGGTACTGCATGGCTTTCAGAAACTTCCTTTGAACTTTTTCAATTTTGTCTGAATATTTACTGTAGAAGGGACTCCACACCGCAACAGCATACTCTAACTGAGACCTGATTAACGATTTGTAAAGATACAAATATGTATATGGGCGGACAAATTCTTTGGCTGATCTCATGACAAAACCATACATACGGAATGCATTACTGACAATTTTACCTATGTGAGCATCCAGGTGTAGCTTGTCATCCAACAGAACTCCAAGGTCGCGAACCAATGATTGTCTTGTAAGGATTCTATTGTTTAAAGCGTAGGGATGTTTTACAATATTTTTGTTTTTTGTAAAACTTATGCAGCAGCATTTGGATATGCTAAGTTGGAGCTTATTGTCGGAACAGTATGTTGTGAACCTGTCTAGGTCCTCTTGTAAGAGAAGACAATCATGCAATTCCCTGATAGGCCTAAAGATTTTCAGATCGTCTGCATACAGCAGCAATTTTGAATTTTGGAAACATGTGTTTATGTCGTTAATAAAAATTATAAATAAAAGTGGCCCCAAAATAGAGCCCTGAGGCACACCTGAAGTAACACTTAAAGTACTGGAAGTGAAACCGTTCATCACCACCCTCTGTGTCCTATTTGATACGTAGGAAGAAAACCATCTCAAAAGATCGCCACGTATACCATTGAATGCAATCTTTCTTAAAAGCAGCTGATGGTCAACCTTGTCAAAGGCCTTACGAAAATCGGTGTATATAGTGTCCACTTGAACACGAGAGTCCATGTTGTTAAACAAGTAGTCTACAAAAGATACCAGATTGGTTGTAGTAGACCTCTTTTTGACGAATCCATGTTGTTGTTGGATAATATTGTTGTGCAACAGAGGGTATATTTTATTATGGACTAGTCTCTCGAAGACCTTCGACAAAGTTGACAGTATGGATATAGGGCGGTAATTTTCAACATCATTCTTAGGTCCCGACTTGTAAACCGGAGTTATATTTGCTAATTTCCATGCATGAGGAAAGCATCCTTGGGAAATAGACATATTAAATATTGTTTGCAATGGTATACAGAGATTATCGGCTGTCTGTTTAATAAAAAAGACCGGTAGACCGTCCGATCCTGGCCCTTTAGACGGATCCAAAGCCTTGAGCGCACTAAGTACTTCATCAATAGTAAACTGTATGTTATCTAACAGAGTGCAGCTTTCAGAGCAGTCATCTTACGTGGATGGAATATTATCAGGAGTCGATGGTTCATAAACCGAATTAAAATAGTCAGAAAAAAAGTCACAAATATTTTCTGGGTTGTTAGTTGTCTGATTTTTAAATGTCATAGTGGATGGAATACCAGTAGATGTCTTTTTATTAGATATAAAAGTCCAAAAATGCTTAATATTATGCCGAATACCGTCCTCAACTGAATCCATATATTTTTCATAGCAAATTTTGCATTCATTTTGGAACCTAGAACGGTACAGTGAGAACTGCTCGTAATCCGAGACATTATGATACAATTTCCACTTAACCCAAGCCTTGGCCTTGTTTTTATAAATGTGTATAAGAAGCTTTGAAAACCACACAGGAAATTGCAAAGATCTGCAGTTGGTCAGTGGCACGTGTTTCTTAATAATGTCAAAAATTATGTTATAAAACGTATCTAGAGATGTGTCAACGGATTGGTAATTCAAGGCGTCACCCCAATTTATTTCTTTCAAGTCGTCATTAATTTTGTCATAATTTGCCTTATAATAATTATACTTTTTACTTGCCCTGCGTGTCATTGAACTCTGACTCAAACCCAGCGAAACGTGTACACAGAACGGAGGATGGTGGTCATCAAGCTGCAATAAATAATCTGTGGGAATGGAACTGGTGCAATGATCGTTACTTAAGACTAAGTCCAATATTTTCCCGTTCAGATTTCTTGTTGTGTTATATTGATGAGCATTCAGAAAGGACATAAAAGCACTCATGTGACCACATACGGAAGAATTACCTCTACAGATCTGAGCAGATTGCGAGATATTATCTGTGCAAGCAACCCAATCGATGTCTGGCAAATTGAAATCCCCTATCAAATAAAAATTTTCAAAGTTGTTGCCCTCAATTAGTGCTTGCAATGAGTCAAAAAACTCGGCATATACACACTCAGGCGTTCTAGGTGGCATATACACTGCCGCAATAAGTTGAAATTTACCTTTGGCCGAGCTTGGTAACTGTACATAGATTTGTTCTATGTTGCTGTGTAAAGATGAACGCGGTGTTACCCAAACCGAACGCAAACCTTTCAAAATCGCTACGAGAATACCACCTCCATCCTTCTTATTAGTGGCCACGCGATCACGGTCACATCGATATACATCATAACGGTCGTCAATAAACTCTTTGTTAAATATCTCGGGAGTCAACCAGGTCTCAGCCAAAACTATTATGTCATAACAGCTAGCCAAGATATTCATGTAAAGAATATGCAATTTAGTGCGGATTCCCCTGCAGTTTTGGTAATATATAACTAATTTGTCAGTCATTGTTGTGTAGGACACTACAGAAAATAGGAGTCGCACAAGCAGTATCCGCTACTACCGCAATCGCAAGTATTAGTGCAAGATTGATATCTATAAACCCCATAACAGTAATAAAAGCTTTTAAGCAAATCAAGATCAAACCGACTGAAGATCTGTGGGGAATGTCCATCAAAGCTTGTAACTCTATTATTCAGACTATAGCGCCGTACTTAGCTTTAATTTTCAATTTGTGTATGGATCAAGGAGTCTATCCGGATCTAATGAAATATAGTAAGGTTATATATACCACTTTTTAAATCCGGGGACAGTAAAGACACAAATAATTATAGACCAGTATCCGTGTTGCCGGTTTTCAGCAAGGTATTTGAGAAGATAATGCTAAATCAAATGCTCATTCATTTAAATACGAATAACATCTTGCATGATAAACAGTATGGTTTCACCAAAGGACGTTGTACAACTGACGCTGGTGTCACCCTATTAAAACACATTTTAATGCGTGGGAAGAGTCGCAGGATGCCAAAGGTATCTTCTGTGACCTGTCGAAGGCGTTTGATTGCGTTAATCATGAAACATTACTTCTGAAACTTGAGAATTACGGGCTAGGTCAATCAGCGTTAAGTTTGGTTAAATCTTATTTGAATGATAAACAGCAATTAGTTCAAATAAACGGTGTGAATTCGTCTGGGCTAAACGTGAAAATGGGGGTACCCCAGGGCTCAATTTTAGGTCCTTTCTTATTTTTAATATACATAAACGATTTACCCCGTTTATTGGAAAACAAACTAAACATGGTGTTATTTGCTGATGACACATCTTTAATTTTTTACACACAACAGAGACGTAAACCGGGCCTGTAAAAAGATATAGCAGTACAAGAATTTCAATTACCGAATGTTCCAGATAGTTGTGGGCGCAAAACATACGTACTCATTTAGTATCGCCGTTAACTCTAATTTCTTTTTCGCTATAGACCGTAGTTTTTTATAGGGCCTGTAGGGTGGTCACTAAGCGCCGAGCTAAGTGAGCGCAGCGCGTGTAAACCGCCTTGCAAAGGCCGGCTTGCATTTAATTTTTCTTATTTTTATTTCCTCTAAAAGCTTTTACACAGGAACTAGGCGTTCAATTAAAACTCCTCTTTTTACCAAAACGTCAATAGATGGAGCTGATTGCTCGATTCTTCTATTTTGAATTTGGCGATGTCCTTTTTTTAAAACAAAAGGAATATTTTAAAACATTGAAATGTGTTCGATTTATAAGGGTTTTATTGAGCTGTACCTATTTACAGAATGGGTGTAAAAGTAATACAATTTCTGTTAACTGTTTTATATTGCGAAAGATGGCGACTCGTACCGGTCGCTCATTTTTAGCGTGAGGAACTCATTAAACAGTTTGCCCTAAATAGTTTAGGAAATAAAATTACTGTTGCTACATCGGGAAAAAACAATAGAAACAACTTCCATCTTTGTCGAATTAATACTGAAACTTTTGTTCTTTGATTTTATTAGCTTATCATTATTTTTTCTAGCTCGGCTTCCGTACCAGTTTTTGTACCGTGTCCGTAAGTTTAGGCATTGTATAATATTATATCCATTACAAAAACTTTGCTTCTTTTCAACACAACTTTCTTTATTCCATCTATATTTCAATCTATTTACTTTTTTTCAGTTCATTTATTATTTTATCTACTGCTCATATCGACAAAGGTTGATAGTAGGACCAAAAAACAGTCAATCAGTGCCTCTTACTAAGCCGTGTGTGGTTCATTTATTCATAAATTTATTTCATAACAATTAAGTACAGGAGAGGTGCACACGGAACAAGGCAACAATCAGGCTTCACATTCAAATTAAGAAACAAAATTTCATTTACATATTGCATGCTGCTGCCTTTCCTTTATCATCTCTAATAACGCTCAAGGGAAGAATGTCCTCAGTTGAAAATATGAAAATTTAAAGCGAATATCGAAGTTGCATACTCTTTTTTGACTTCAAACACATTCGCTTAGTGTGTCCCCATTGATGTACCTATGGCAATGACATCACACGTTTCATCGCTTTTTAATTTTGCAACTTTAATTTCTGAACCGCTTTTTTCATGCGACCATGGACTGGATAAATATGCTTACCAAATGTTGAGATCACCCCGAATGCCATCTGTCTTTGTGGTTAAAACATCAGTAAGCTTACAATATTTGTTTTTGTTTGAAATTTGAAACATTACTTCACTTTATGTTATTTTCTATAAATTTCAGTTAAAATTTGCTGATAGGTATCACAACTATAATTCTATGCTTATGCATATGCATAGACTCTTATTAAAACTAATTCTAAGTATATACTTAGAATTAGTTTTAATAAGAGTCTACTAATAATTACACCACTGCAATCTAAGAGTCAGATGTTTTTACATTGAAAAAAATACCTGCTAATACACAAACTTTGGGTAAAATTACCTGTCGCCCTAATGTGTTTTGTCAACTTTAGACCACCATCGTATGTGCATGGTAAATTTATCGATAAACAGTATTTCCTATACGTGTATATACCCTTCTCTAAATATTGTCCTATTTCCTTGATTTTACTCATCATAAATATTGATTTCGATGATCTTTCGCACTATTGACTCAACTATAACAATTGATAAGCAAGGAAGTGGTATCCCTGCATTGCCTACATGGTGTTTGTAATCCCAGTTAACCTAGGTGGCTGATGAAGTCATTACGCTTATCGCGATGTGGGTCACACGTTAGGTTGGCCACCAATTCTGGCTATGTACTTACGTCAACATTAACGTTTTGTTCATGTGGATAAAAATTATAGAAAACTTTTTCTACTTTTTTTTTATGAAAGCCAATATTCTGTGTCTTTATGTTCTTATCTGTTTACAAAAGTGGTTTTACTGTTAATGTGTTAGCTGCAAAATCATTGCGGCTTTCTCTCCACTGAGTGTCACGGGCTACTCTTTACCCCGGTAAAGTCACAGTTCCTGTCGGTGTATATGACAGGAGCGAAGCCATGAGAAAAGTTAACATTGGTAATATTATAAATTTCCACCCTTTTATGATATTATGTGTCAAAATTTACTTGTATCTGACAGGGTATACTTGCACCTGTACGTGCACCTGTAGGCCACAACAAGGAATGTGGCCTTTTTTACAGTAATTAACATAGAAAACTAGCTGTAATTTATGAATCTTAACAGCTAAATAAATGTTCCTTGTTGTGGCAGACGCTGGTAATAAAACCACGTAAATAAGGATGATATAGTGGACTGTATTTAAGCTGAAGCACAAGGCACATTAATAAAATATAAACGTGTTACACTGGCAGGGTGCGAATGATGACTGACATAGGATCGTTCACATGAACGGAATAAGTGAATTATTATATATGCTTCATACATAAATTGGCAACGCCGACTAAGAAACCGAAGTCTACTTTTAAATACAAACCAAAATTTAACTTAATCTTAAATTTAATTAATATTAAACAAACAGGAAACTGTATCCTTTTTACAGGTATATGCATAAACTGTTTAAGCTTAGGTATTATTTATTATTTTTTAATATAAACAAAATAAATTATTTAAATTGATACAGAATTACTTACTGACATTTAATTTAAAGTAAAATCTAACAAAGTAAATTTTACTTTAAATTAAATAAATCTTAAACTCGCAAACTACTTACAAAATTGTTAAGTAACTAATTCACACTGAGATTTGTGATTATAAACCTATTGTATACATACGTGCATTAATGTTAATTTCATTTAAGTATGCACTATGCATTATGCAGTCTATTACAAAATAGATGTTTACACATATTACATTTTACCTTCATAAAGTATAATTACGTATTTATTGAGCATGTTATATAACTGATTACATCATGTTTATGTTCAAAAATAATTATTAATCTATTGCTTACTATAACAGAAGTTTCCACAATATTATAAATTACATTGTAAAGTATAACTATATAATTAGCCTAGTTAACAATAGCTTGCTATTATGGTCTTACTTATACCAAATTATTGTTATAACAAAATAGTTTTTACTATAATAATCTATGGATCGGTACATATTAAGGTTTTTTTTAATTAATCCTTTTACTACTAGGTACATACCCACTCTTAATAATTATTATGAATGAGATTAGTTTTAATAAACAAAACTAAAATTAAATGAACATGTCCACATGCCAAGTTCCTTAGCCACAAAGAGGCAAATTAGTAAGTATAATTTATTCATAAATTACTAACTATAATTTATTCATAATTAGGAAGTACACAAACTTTCATCACACTAGTACGCATGATTTTTCCACTATTTGTTCTTACAGATAAAGCCCTGACCTTGCCATCTGATCCGGGGAAAGTTTGTTCTACTCTGGCCACTGGTAATGTTAATGGAGGGGTGTTATCAACTCTCAGTAGCACCAAAACCCCTTTTTCAATATTTGGAACACTGTTGTGCCACTTTGGCCAATTTTGTTACTGAGTCAAATATTCCCTTGACCAAGTTTTCCAAAAGGATTGAGCCATGTAAGTACATTGCTGCCAGAATGACAAACAGTTTGTGGGCACATTTGTCACATCAGGTTCAGAAAATGATGTAATAGAGGCACCTGTCAAAAAATGAGCAGGAGTTAAATAAGACATGTCGTTTGGGGCAATACTTGGCAAAGAAAGTAAAGGTCTAGAGTTCAATAAACCCTCTATTTGAATCATTACAGTATTCAACTCTTCATATATTAGTATCTGTTTACCTACCACTCTTTTTAAGTGATATTTAGCACTCTTGATTCCTGCTTCCCATAGGCCTCCAAATACTGGTGAATAAGAAGGAATAAAACTGAATTAAATACCAATATCTGAAGTTAAGTTTATAATTTTATCCTGATGTACCTGATTAAAGTGTAATGAGTATAACTCATGTAACTGATTATTGGCACCTTTGAAGGTAGTACCATTGTCACAATAAATGATAGAAGGTTTATTGCGACGAACAACAAATCTTTTTAATGCCTGTAAAAACATTCAGTTGTTAAACTTGATACTAACTCAATATGAATGGCCTTTGTTGTGAAACAAACAAATAATGCCATGTATGCCTTTAAAATTAGTGGCTTTCTAACAAGGTGTAATTTTATTGAAAATGGACCGCCATAATCGATGCCTACCTTTTCAAAAGGTCTGCTGGGGTTCACCCCGTCTGAAGGCAGAGATCCCATGATTTGCTCTGATGCCTTGGCTCTCAGTTTGAAACAAACTAAACATTTGTGAATTACCCCTTTGACTTCTCTAAGTCCATTAATTAGGTAAAACCTTTGACATAAGCTGGCCAGGGTCAACCTTTTTCCAGCATGTAACAAACATTTGTGTTCATTACTAATGATTAGACGTGTAATGAATGATTTTTTGGGTAATATGATAGAATATTTCTGATCATAAGGTATGTTAGCATTGTGTAACCTACCACCTACTCTGAGGATACCTGTTCCATCTAAAAATGGATTAAAGGTTTTTCATATCAAGTATTTTTTGTAAATCGTTGCTACCGGTACAAATGTCATCCACATAACTATGATTCAATAATATGTGTGCACCTTCAGGGTAAATGTGTGCAAATCTGAAAGCTAACTCATTTAAACATCCTGTGGCTAAAAATGTTGAGCTTTTAAGGCCGTAGGTGACTGTTTGCAATTGTAGACATTGTATTTCCTTGTGAGGTGCATCTCTCCACAATATATTTTGAAGAGCACAGTGTGTTGGGTTGAGATTAACTTCTCTAAACATTTTTTGAATGTCTGTAAATAACACAAATTTCTGTAATCTGAACAAAATTAGTATATTAAATAACTCATTTTGGATGTATGGTCCATTGAGTAACATGTCATTTTAAGAAAAACCTAGATTTGTAGCCATTGAGCCATCAAAAACGACTCTTAATTTTGTAGTACTGCTATTTTCGTTTAATACTGGATGGTGTGGCAGAAAGGGTTTATTCCCATCGGCCACCCTCGATTGGCCACCCCGGTGGCCGATGGGAATTATTTAGTGAAAACTGCCACGATCCTTTATTCCCATCTGCCACCGGGGTGGCGGATGGCACTAACTAGTGGCGTTTGCCACCCCGGTGATCGATGGTACTTATTTAGTGAAATCTGCCACGATCCTTTATTCCCATCTGCCACCGGGGTGGTGGTCGATTCTCATGACATTTGTCACATAAAAGTGAATGTTGATGCTGTGACATATGTGACGTATAATGTTATCAGGAACAGCACATTTAGTTCCTAAATGTGCTGTCCCTGATAACATTATACGTATAATATCATTTAAATTTGCATTGCTCTACCTATTTCAATTTTGTTTTTTAGAAGTCTGACTTAAAGTGTTGTCCCCAAATTATAGAAATTTGTTTTTATTTCGCCCGTACATAAGAAGGGGTCTAAAAAAGAGATTACTAACCATGGGCCTATATCCAAGCTGTGCATTATAGCAAAACATTTGAGAGGATTGTCTATAACCAGTTATATCCGCCCTTGCTAGCTCTTTCAGCACGGATTTTTAAAAGGACGGTCTACCACTTCTAATTTGATTTTATTTAATGATTTTATTACGGAAGCTATGGATAATGTTAAGCAGGTCGATGTGGTCAATGTCAATTTTGATATTTATTACTAATGTATTTAGACTTCATGCACAAAGATACCAATAAGGTAATATACTAACAAGACGCACGGCTATGCACCATCGGTACATGGTGGACGTCCCACTCATACGCACAAAGCGATTTTAATACTTTCATTGTGCGCACTGCTAACGAGTGGAATTTCCTGCCGGAGTCTTATTCCCTGATAGCTACAACCTTTGTGTTAAGTTAAGTCGAGAGTGAATAGGTTACTTCTAGCAAGCGTGCTTCATCGTAGACCACATAATCGCTTACCATCAGGCGAAATGTTGGTCAAACGCAAGCCTATATAGTTAAAAAACAGAAAACACATTTATGAAGTAACAGAAAAGAAGAAAGCGCGTGCTGGACTGACCACCTGAGCGAGTGGTGCGAGTAATCGCCCGTCACACAAAAACACTAGCTCATAGCCGAGTGGTAAAACATATGGAACTACACACTCGCTTCTTGCCAACTCGTATCTAGGTTCTAACTCTACTCGCTGTCGGCGATGGGACAAGCACCTTAGTTGTAAAAATAAATCCGTAATTTCCGCTTGAATGCAAACCGACTTGTAACCGTCCTGATCACGAAAGGAAGCACGTTCCAGAGAAGAATGGACTGAATATAGAAGGAAGAATGGACTAGTTAATATGGAAGGAAAAGTGAACAAAATCAGTAGTATGAGAAGGACAGAGCAAGAGGAGATTATTAAAAGAACGCAGAAAAATTACATGAAATTGTTGCCAACGCAAAGAAAAAATGTTGATGTGTAATGGTTTAAAATTCTACCAAAATCCTTCAATGATTAATAGTCAAATATGAACCTTGAAAACTTTCTTGATATTTTTTCTATTCACACCGTTTTACGGTCATGAGAAGCGACCACCCGACTAAACTAATGAAGGTGCAGATGGGAATAAACCGGCAAACGCCACTAGCTGTACCATCCGCCACCCCGGTGGCCGATGGGAATAAATGAAGGTGGCAAATTTCACTAAATAATTCCCATCGGCCACCGGGGTGGCCAATCGAGGGTGGCCGATGGGAATAAACCGCAGAAAGTACACCTGACCAGCCTTCAAATCATAAATTTGGATATCCATGTAGTTAGCATGACCCATTGAAATGTAAGTGTAAATGAACTCTTTATAACCTCTAAAAAGCGCAGCATCTTTGTGAAGTCTTTTACCAAATTATTAAAACGTTGTAAAGCCCTTATGAATGAATCACCCATGTTTAATTTATCCAAATTTTGTTTCAAAGGCAAGTCAACTTGAAATTTATTGTTTTTTAATATTACTGACTCAGAAAATATTTTTTCAGCAAGAGCTGCTTCATAAACCGACTCAGTGAAGACTTCTGTCACTTGCTCACACTTCCAAAACTGCTCTAAAGTCTTTTCTATATTTTCAATGCTATCACCTTCACTTTTTGTAAAATGTGTGTGGTACGCTTACTTACCGGAGAGCAACTTCTAGTCTTCACCCTTCCAGCCACTATATACCCAAAGTGGGTGTTATGTAAATACAAACCTTTAGGGATAATAGGTAGTTGTTCACGCAATAATATTTTAAGGAAAACGTCACAACCTAGTAAGATACTTTTTTTTTTCCAGTTTTGTAAAATTTAGTGTCAGCTAACTTGACATGTGACGGAATTTTTAAATTATCTGTATTTCACACTGAAGTAAATCACTAGTGATGTTTGGCACAACACAGCATGCTATTTGAGTGTTGTAAGTGTTGAGAGTAGAAGATATGTTAAAAATAGCACTATGAGGAACTGTGTTGGATTGACCACATATTCCTTTATTGTAGGTACAGTTATTGACTATCCTACAATCAATTTTTTCTGTTAGTTCTGATAACACAAAGGAAACCTGACTACCCGAGTCACAAAGAGCCCTAACTTGAAATTGTTGACCTAATTTGTCAGTTATGTTTACCTTTATAGTACGCAATAAAACATCATCGCACTTATTCATAGATAGTGATACTTGCTTTATTTAACTTCTGTTCGGACTCATTTTGATGGAGTAAACTATTATGGTTTTGTTTGCAAATTGAACACTTAAAGGTAAATTTACACTTTGAAAGGCGTTTGTTTAAGCATAGGGCACACATCTCATTTGTCTTTACATAGTTGAAACGATCAGATAGCGAGGCAAGTTTAAATGTTTCACACTTATATAGTTGGTGGTAATTAGACTTACAAAATTTGCATACATGTGTCTTTTTATTTACCTCTGTCGTGGCTACCAAACCTCTCCTGCGGCTGCTATTCACTGCACCATTTGAGGATGCTTGGCTGTCTGCCACTGCTTCAAGTGCTGCAGCCCGTTGTTCTAAAAACTTAAGAAGTGAGCTTAAGTCAGGGTCAGCATCTGATTTCATTTCAATATGAAAGCACCTTAATGAGTGTATGTCAAGCTTGCGTTGCAAAATGCATACAATAATTGCGTCACAATGTTGAAAAAGTATATTCATGTTTTTTAAGGCAGCTAAATGCTGTCTGGTTTGAGAAATGATTTCTCTTAAAGCTAAAGCAGTGCACTTAGAAACAGGTTTAAGGTCTAATATAGAATTAATATGGTAATTAATGACCTTATTTTTGTTATCATAACGCTCGCTAAGCAATTGCAGTGCAGTTGTATAATTATGTGCAGTAAGCGATAAATGTTTGATTAATTCGGCGGCTTCGCCACTTAAATAGGTTTTTAAATAATAGGATTTATCACATTGTGATAATTTAGTGTTTTTATCAATGACACTTTTAAATAGACTAATGAAGTCGTGGAAATCACCTACCTCACCTCCAAACTTGGGAATACTTATGGGTGGGAGACGTATTTTTTTTTAAATTAAATATTCTACCGCGGACATGTGGCAGTCCGCGCTCTTTTTTATTGTGTATATTTTGTTTGTTATTTTTTTTTTCATAATTATTACAATTGTTGGATTCCTACGTCGGACATTATTTTAAGGCTTACTTAACTAACTTAAATTTACGTGAGTTCATCCCTCACTAAATACTATATATATATTAAACACTGGCATTACAATTTTATGTTTCTATTATTCTTATCTTTATGTTATTAACTATTTTGTTTACTTATTTCTATTGATACACTGCTTATGTTATTACTATATCTATTGGTACACTTTGTGGGAAGATGCATAGCAGTGCGAGTAGACCAGCCCCGGCCGACGGTTCCGGTTATAGAACCCCGTCGTTAGGACGTTAAGGTGAGTATGACTGACTCGCTCCACCATGCAGCTTCACATGTACTCGTATATATATAGTTTTCTTTAGACAGGGTGATGGTTTGGGTGTTTGGGTTGGAGTTTTTGGATGGGACTTGTTAGGTGGTGTTTTGGCTGCTGACCAGGGACTTCGCTAGCGTGAGCAAGGCCTCTATGACGACTACGTCTCGATGCTGCATGGCCGTCTTAAGATTGTAGTTGACAACCGTTTTAGTCGGCGCATCCATCGCCCTCTTAGCAAGGCGGCCTGCGGCGCCATCGGCGTCGTCGGTGTAATAGACGCAACTGACTGTATGTCTGGACACCGCCACTACCGCGTGGGAGATGCTGTCGTGGACCTGAAGCCTCCTGGACTTGGTGTTGATGATGATAACGCTGTCGTAGGTCGACCCCTGAGCCTCATGTATGGTTAGCAGGCGCGACCCCTCGCCGGACCCATATTCCTGGCTCGCAAGAGAGGCTTTCTCCCCCTGCGTATGAACCAGGAACAGGGTGTCTTGAGCAGTACCCGGTATTTGCGCCCCTGTGTAACCTTTCACCTTCAGGGAGTGGACCCGCGACAGCGACGACTTGGAGGAGTATATACCGGGGTATATCTCACTCAGTGCAAACGCCACGTCCATTGGATTGCGGTGTGTGCAGAGAAACTCCTGCGTGATGCCAGCCACCAGGTCTGGACGGGTATACCTAAGCTCGAAAAGATTCTCCCTGTCCAAAAATGGAAGCTGGTTAACGTCTCCGACGAGGACAAGCTCGCTCGCTCCAGACAAATTTACTGCCATGACTATGGCCCCAAAGTGGTTCATAAGAGCCTCGTCTACCGTAAGACGGTAGCATTTGTCTTGGCTCTTGAAACCGTTTGCTAGGATTGAGGCCATAGTGCGCACTTTGGTCTTTGCTCGGTTTCCTAAGCGCCGCGCAAGCTTTTCTCTAAGATCTTTGGCAGCTTCTGTTGTCGTGGTTGCTATCACGTCCCTGTCCTCTTCGAAGTGCTTTACCAGCCAGGTTGTCTTACCGCAACCCGGAACTCCGTTAATCCACCTGATATTGGGTACCGCCCAACTTGCCCGTGATGCCGGGATACCGGAGGTCTCCGAAATGGAGTGTGCCATTTCCAGGATCTTATCGTCCGGCATGATTTTGGTACATTTGGCGGTAACCACTATCGGGTCGTCATTTGGCACACTGAACTTGAGTTTGCCTGAGCGCTCCGTCTCCTCCTTGTCCAGGGCCACAAAGCCACTCCTCGCGCTGTAGGCTGCCATACGAGTATATGACCCCGTCATTTCCCCTTTGATGACTTGGGATGTGACGTTGTCATACACCGCTGCCCCTGTTTCCTCGAGCAGTACCCTCTGTGTCTCTCTGGAAGGTCTGCAGGATCTTCCTGCATGTCGTAAGATTGACCTCTCTGGTCGCTTTTACGATTGCTACGTACTCGAGGAACGCGCTCTTTACGTGGTCCGTGGTACCCGACTTTACTGCGAGGGTCGGCGGGCTGACTTGCCCTTTGTCGGCACGTGTTGGCTTAGGCTTTTGCTGGGTTGGTTCCTTTGGTGTTTTTCTGAAGAACCTCTCCAGTGCTGTCTCCTGCTTGTGAGATGGTGATGCGTAGCTGGTGCTTGGGAGCAGTGCACTGAGGAAAGTGCCAAACGCTTTCAGGCGACTCGTCGACCGGGCCCGGTCCTCCGGGTTTATGGTGTTACACTGCACCTTTGCGGTGGGAGACGTTTCATAACGTCTTTGCCTTCCTCGTCATGCTCCGCTCCGGGCTCCGGAGATTTACTTGGGCTAGATTTTGAATCGATGTCATCTTCGAATCCGGTTCGAAGGACCATTTTTATGTGGCAGACGCTGGTAATAAAACCACATAAATAAGGATGATAAAGTGGACTGTATTTAAGCTGAAGCAAAAGGCACATTAATAAAATATAAACGTGTTACACTGGCAGGGTGCGAATGATGACTGACATAGGATCGTTCACATGAACGAATAAGTGAATTATTATGTATGCTTCATACACTTGTAAAATTAAACCGCGCATCAAAGATTCAGATACACCAAGAATAACTAAATATTTTCTTTAAGCTCAAGTTTAACTGAAACGTTAGAAGTTTTTCCAAGAAATCCTTATAAGCCACTTATAAATGAAACGAACAATGATATTAATTTCTTTGTTGTTCTTTTTTTAAAAGCATTCAAATATGACATTATCACCTTTAGGGGATAAACAAAAAAAACTTCATCGTCATCCTTTAACTCTTCTACCAATTTATTTTGGGTCGATGCAACGTCTATTTCTCTGTCATACTTGTCTATAAATTGTTGTCTCAGTACTTACGCCTTTTCTAGCCATTCTACCTTTCACACATTCCATCCGAGGTCTTCTTCGAATCTTGTAACTTAGATTGCTATAAAAGCATTCTTACTTATTGTGTCTCTATCCTGCTAGGAAGCCAACAATGATATTAATTTCTTTGTCGTTATTTTGTTAAAAGCATTATACTATGACAGTATCTCGTCTAGAGGATAAACAAAAAACTTCATCGTCATCCTTTACCTCTTATCCTAATTTGTTTTGCGTCGGTGCAACGTCTATTCGCCTTTCATACTTGTCTATAAATCGTTCTGTCAGTACTCACGTCTTTTCTAGACATTCCATCTTTCACACATTGTTACCATCGTTTGATGATAGGTCTTTCTCGAATCTTGTAACCTATATTGCTATAACAGCATACATACTTACTCAAAACTTTATTTCTCTATACTTCTTTTTAACTGACTTGCTAAACAAGAGGAGGTTCTATGTTCGGCTGTATGTTTTTTTTTGTTTTGTGAATGTTTACCGATTTCTCCGTCAATTGAGAACCGACTTTGAAAATTGTTTTTTTGTTTGAAAGAGTTTCTTTTCAAATTAGTACCACTTAAATTTGATGAAGATCTGATCTGGTTCAATAAACAACAACAAATATCTCGGTATTGCTGCAATCGCATGTCTGTTTATTTTTTAAGCCATTATACAACATAACATCACGCTGGTACGCTCTAACGGGGTACGCAGATGAATATAGTTCACTTTGAAACACTGACAAGTTATGCTCAAGTTTTATGTTATTCGGGTAATTTATTCTGGTATAACTTTGGGCATTATACGTACCTTACTACAGAACTTGCTCATCATGTACCAAAACGAAGTCGGTCATAAAACAAGGAAACAAAAACGGGAACACCGACTGCTGAAATTAAAGTTATTTTTCACGTTTTGTTATTTTTATATGAAAGTTTTTTTTCCTAATTCCTCCGCATAAGCAAAATACATCACACAACATAATGTTAATTTTGTAGTTTATCCTTAGCTACTCGTACATCATATAAAATACACAAGGAACCGTATAAGACCTCACAAGACTTTCTTTGAAGGTTCGACATTAATTAAATGGCCCTTAAGCCACAAATGGTTTTGCTTACGTAAATACAAGCCACTTGCAAACCCACGCTAGTAATATAATTCTCTCGGTTCCCCGTTCTAAATGCCTTTGCGTTTTGAATGCATGTTAATACGGGACTTTTATATTAAAATATAAGACGTTGTGAAAGAACAAGTTTACATATAGCAACGAGCGAATGCTCAACTTTTGAATAATAAAACGAAAAGTTTCACTAGTTAATTAAAATATTAGAGTTGTTAATTTAAATGTGCGCTCAATGCTAATGAACAACAACTAGCATGTCGACGCCATCTTGTAACTTTGGCATAATCTAGAGATGTCCTCTTTGTGAATATTGTAAGGAGTTCTTATGTTTATTTTTTATTTTATAGTTATTTTGCTGGCTCTGCTATTCCTTAGTGGAGAGCAGAATCATATAATTGGCTATGGCACACAAAAGCAAAAGGCGTATTGATTACAGTTGTAAAAACAACTTTGTAGTTAGCATGAAAGATAATAAGCGTAAAAACCAATTACAGTCCCATAAAGAACAAAATAGCTCTCGTAACATTTTAACAAAACAAATTACCTTTCTCTTAGAATTTATTTTAAACACCAAAAGGTGTTATGTCCTCCAACTCGAACAATAACAATACAATTTTTTTTTTACAAGCAAACCATCAAAAGGGATCTCGTGAAAATTAAAAGCGCGCGGTTTTGTTTTGAGTGCTTTCTCCGCGATGGCTAAATGGCGAACCGTTTTAAAAGGAAGCAAATTTTCCCAAACTTGCTTGAATCTTATTGAAGGCAACGTTAGCGTTTCGAAATCGAGTTGAGACCCATTAACTATTCGTGGTTTAATTTTCTTTGAGATAAGGTTTCAATTCCACTCTTACTTAAACTTGTTTCCTCAGAATCTTTACAAGCGGCGTGTTTATTAAAGATGAAAGGTTGTTTAAGATCGAAAAACGAAGTAACGTGTATCTTTGCCTACTAGGAAATAAATCAGCTGCGGTTTTTTCATTAGGTGTTTTTTACCTTTAAGGAGCCTCTGTTGTTTTAATTAACGGACACAAAACTGTTTTCATTAAATATTGGTCCTACTTATTAGCCTATAAAACTTAATTTTGTATAAAAATATATAATCAAAATATTTCTTGTTATCCATCAAGCTTTCAATTGTAATCTAAACTTTCATATTTTTACCACATAAATTATTAAATTTTTTGTTATCTACTGTTGAAAACAACTCCCGAAAAGGGTCGTCGCCAATTTTGTTTTTCCTACGTGGGTAGGCGTGTCAAATAAACGTTCGTTTTTAGCTCCCATATTTAAAATTAATTTAAAAATAGTTCTTATTTATATTTTAAGATTCTTATGTTCTAAATAACTAACAAATCCACCTTCGCCTTATACTCTCCTATCACTTGTTCACTTTCACTTCACTACTTCTAAACATGGACAGCAGGCTGGTGTATAGCATGGAGGAACTGGAGAAGCTGTTTAGCGCTCGCATGCAACAGTACGAAGAGAAGTTGCAGAGAGCTACAGCTGGCGGTGACACCACACACTCAGACCTTGCATCATTATCAAAGGACTTCACTGAGTTTAAATATTTTGTCTGCAAATCACTTTCTCATTTTAAGACCCAGATTGAACTACTGTCATCGAGCCTGGATAATCATGAGACTGCAATGAGGAGAAAGATTTTGCTGTTTCAGGGTATCCCTGAAAAACCTGGTGAGAGGTTGTGCAGCACAATTCTTGAAGTAATCTCCAAACAGCTGAATTTAAATGACTTCAAGATTGATTATCTCAACGTGTGCCACAGGCTTGGAGCTTCCCAGGGCAAGACTAGACCTGTGCTGGTACGTTTTAATGAGATGGAGCATCGTCGTTTGGTCTGGGACAGCAAGACCTCACTTAAGGGCAGCGGGACCACTATATCTGAATTCCTGACCAAAACCCGGCCATCAGGTGTTTATGGCCGCTCGCAGGCACTTCAGTGTTAATATTTGCTGGTCTGCGGAGGGGAAGGTAATCGTTATGACGCCGGACAAGTCTCGCCGGAAGATAGCATCCATGGGTGAGCTTCGTACTTTAATCGCGCTATTCCCCACTGCAGCCACTGCTGGTGCATCTGAGGACCCTGGACCTGCTGCTGCAACTGCATTGCCTAAAACCACAACCCCTAGAGCAAAGGTTGTGAGGAAGGCCCGTCGCTGAGTCTGCGGTTTCAGGCTATCTCTCGAATATTCACATAGTAAGCGAGTAATGTGGGTATATTTTTAGATAAGTTTTTCCTGTGTTCAATTACTTATCACTGTAAGTCTGCCGGTAGATGTTTCTATTTTATTTTGTTTACTTTTCTTTTACTTGACATTGACATGATGACTTTTGACGTCTGTCAGTTTCATAACACTATTTTACGTTTCGTTACCCGTTTGTTGTGGTGTGATATTCTCGAAAACTTATTTTTTTTTTTTTCTCCTTTTGTTTCTCACTTTTATAACTGTACCTTTAAATTCTGAAATTTTGTTAAAATATCTTCCAACGTCAGCGTACAGGCTTTGTTGCCTTGCTGCTTCTTCGAGTGATGTATAGCCCTAACCTAAGTATCGATTACTTCGATTCTTTTGACTCACTTTTAAGCAATTTTGTCCAACTTATGACCACGTAGTCTTGATGGGTGATTTTAACACTTGTCTTATTAAAAATGACTTGCGTTCTCACAAGCTTCAAACTCTCTTATCTTCTTTCAACCTCAGTATTTTGCCTCTCTCTGCCACTCATCATTTCCCTAATTGCACACCTTCTCTTTTGTACTTAATGATTGTTTCTAAAGTTAATAATATATCTGTTCACGGTCAGCTCACTGCTTGTTTCTCCTATAACGATTTAATCTTCATGTCTTACAAGATTCGCCCTCCTAAACGCAAGCCATCTTATATTTTCCTTCAGGACTTCAAAGGCATAGACCTGGATGCACTGTTGCGTGATGCTGGTGGCATTGACTGGACGGATGTTTTGGAGAGCTCCAGTATCAACGATATGGTATGTATTTTCAACTCTAAGATACTCAGCCTCTACGATAGTCATGCTCCTATTCGTAGTGTCAGAGTGAAGTATGTTCCGGCTCCCTGGCTCACGCCTGACATTAAGGATGCGATGGTAAATAGAGATCGAGCCAAAAGAAGGTTAAAGCGCCGTCCTTCCGAGCGCAACCTGAGTTCATACCGTGAGATGCGTAATCGCTGTAGTCGTATGTGTAGAGATGCAAAAAGACGCTACTTCCACAATTCTCTGGACAACCGGAACTCCTCTGAAGTCTGGAAGTTTCTGAAGACTGTCGGCATTGGTAAGCCCCCTGTCGTTGCTAGTAATGATACTGACGTGTGTGCTCTAAACAAGCATTTTTCACTTCCACCTGTTACATTGGATCCACACGTCAAATCAGCTACATTAAATAAGCTTTCCGCCTTGCCGATGCCGCGGTGTTCGTCTTTCGATTTCAGTCCTGTGAGTGAAAATGATGTCAAGAAATCTATCTGTGCTATCTCCTCCTCCGCAGTTGGTAATGACAATTTATGCTCAAGAATGATTACTCCTATCCTCTCCACATTACTTCCCGTTTTAACCCATATTTTTAACTACTCCTTGTTTTCTTGCTCTGTTCCTGATGTTTGGAAGCTAGCTCATATTATTCCTTTACCTAAAAAACCTAACCCTGTCACCTTAACCGATTTCAGACCCATTTCCATCCTTCCTTATCTTTCCAAAGTTCTTGAGCACGTTGTTCATCAGCAACTGTCTCTGTTTGTATCTAGTAATGATCTTCTTAGTCCTTTTCAATCTGGTTTCCGTCCTGGTCACTGTACTGTCACAGCTCTTTTAAAGGTGACTGATGACATCCGCGGAGCCATGGACCACAAATGTCTCACGTTACTTGTGCTTCTTGACTTCAGCAGTGCCTTCAACTCTGTTGACTTTGATATCCTTCTTGGGATCCTTAAATCTTTTAATTTCTCCTCTGCCACTATTTATTGGTTCAACTCATATCTCAGGGGCCGCTCGCAGCGGGTACACCTTAACGAGTCTTCCTCGGATTGGTGCTCTCTTACTGCGGGTGTGCCCCAGGGTAGCGTTCTCTCTCCTCTTCTCTTTTCTATTTTCATTAACTCTGTTTCTAGAGTTATCTCTTGTAACTTCCATCTCTACGCTGACGACCTGCAGCTTTACCATAATTTTTTGAGCCTAGACGCGGAAGCCGCTGTGGCCGCCGTAAACATTGACTTGGAGTTGATTGGGGAGTGGTCGCCGTCTTTTGGGCTGCAAATCAACCCTAAGAAGTCTCAGGCCATGGTTATCGGCGGCAGGCACATGCGGAACAGGCTTGATGTTGCGTCGCTGTCTCCACTCTGGTTGAATGGAGTTCAGATCGAATACTTGGGGACTACTAAAAACCTGGGAGTAATCTTGGACTCCTATTTGTCGTGGACTGCCCATGTCGCTGAAGTCAGTCGCAAAGTGCACTACACGTTTCACTCGCTGAAATGCCTCCAGAGCTTTTTGCCCTTGAACACCAAAATTTCCCTAGCTCAAACTCTCATTCAGCCCATCATCGACTATGCCGATGCCTGTTATTTGGATGCCACCGAGGAGCTTTTAAATAAACTTGAGCGTTTGCAAAATATATGTATTCGATTTGTTTTCAATCTTAAAAAGTATGACCATGTTTCTGGCTTTCGCAAGATACTCAAGTGGCTCCCAATTCGACTTCGCAGGAACTTTCGGATTTTGTGTCTGCTATTTAACATCTTTCATAATCCTAAAACGCCATCCTACCTCCGTGAACGCTTCTCCTAATCCCGTCCTGCGGATGCACCTTGCAGGTCGCATCTTAAAAATCTCCTTGATACCCCTTCCTACACAACCGACTTCTACTCCTACTCCTTTACTGTGCACGCGGTGCGTTTGTGGAACTTGCTGCCACCTGAAATTAGGGACTGCCAAACTCTTGCAGTTTTCAAAAGTAGAGTGAATGAACACTATCTTTCCATTCCATCATAGTTGCATAAAATATGTATATTTATCTTTTTATATATATTAGTATTTAATAAGTTTTTAATTGTTATGATATGTATTCTTATATGTATGTATAGGTATGTCAGTATATTTTATTTGTTATATTGTAAATTACATAACTCTGAATTGTGTTATGTCTTTATTTTTCCCCTCCACACACAATGTCTACATCTCTTTTTTATCATATTCCTTTCGCAGGTATGCTGGAAGAGATTTCATTAGAAATAAGCATCACCTCTGTACCTTTTTTCTTTTCCTTCTTCTTGTCCTTTTATTATGTGTGTGTACAAAAATTGTTAAATAAAAAAACTAAATAAATTGTTTTATGAAATTTCCATTTTACTTGTAAAATGCGAATTGAATAAAATATCGTTGGACAAGTATAGTGAAATAATATTACCGCTGTACATGTAAAAATGGGACGTATATTTTAGTGGATGTAGAGTTTTTATGTGCTGTTGCTGCTGCTGTTATAACAAAGTGAAAATGCATCACAGTACATAAACCGATGTTGATGGTGGCAGCTGACGCTGAAAACTAAATTATGGAGCTGCAAACATTCAATTTGACAAATAAATTCCGAGTAGTAAAATTAGTATCGCAGTCAGAGCGACGGTACCCAGTGAAGCAGCTAATGCCTTTAGTGCATAACACTCAAATCATACAATTTGTTGAAAAGAAATATTGCATTATTCATGCTGGTATAATTTATTATTTAATAGGTAGCTACTTTAAAAAACTGCGCATCAATTTCAGTGGAAGTACATCAAGTGTTTCAAAAAGTCTTTTCATATTTGAGTTAAATTTGGATATCTATCTAAACAGAAAGTTTATAGTCCAGTACCAATAATCTTACTCCCGTGTTCTAATTGCATCGCCTCAGCGATAATAATGTTCAAAAGTCCAAAATATAATAATGGGAATAAGTATGCGTTTAACGAATGAAAAATTTATGTTACTAAACTGCAAGAATATCACTTTCTCTATATTCATCATAAATGCATATATATCTGCATATATGCACCAGCAAAAAGACGCATTGTTCTTGATTGTATACCAAAAAGTCGGTTTAGGGATCTTTGATTAATCGGGAAACAAAAAATTATAAAAAGATTCTAACGAAATTAGAACCTCCTCCTTTTTTTGAAGCCCATTAAAAAGTAAGCTTCAATAATATCCAAGTACTTAAAAGAAAGACATCAACTCTAAATAAATAGTATGCTTTCATTCGCAATTTCAAAATGTTAAATTAAATTTTTCTTACTCGTTATGTTTATTTTACCGGGCTGATTCATACAAGGAAAACGTGGCTCTGTTGCTTTGTTCCTACGTAATGTCAAAAGTAGGAACATTTTAACCGCGAAACAAATTCTTTGTAATATTAGATACATTGAAATCTATGACAATAATGTCGTCTTAAAGTAGGTACTTCAGAAATCTTTGAAAAAGATTGCTGTAAGAAATTGGACTGTTCCCTTTCAGTTTGTTTAGCTCTGTTACTGTTTGTCCGCGATATGTCTTTAAATGGTAAAGGTTTTATGGTATACCAAATGTTTTAAAAGGAAAATAAATTTCACTAGGTAGGTACCTGAAATCTGAAAAGCTGAAATAATTCGAGATTTGTTTTAAACTATGGAATTCTTTATAGAACAAAGATGGCGTTATCCAACGATAAAAACAGAGAACTTTATTTGAAACTGGAATGTCAAACATGCAGAGTAGGTATGCATACGGCACAATGCGGAGTTTTTTTTTCAATTGAAAGGTGATCGCTACAAAAAATTATAAATTTACTAGATTCTGATCATTGCGGGCAGAGGATTACTATACCAAACCAAAGCAACAAAGTGGCTAAAAAGGATATCACTGTTAACCCCAAAACTGCAAGTCGCTTGGCAGCTTTTAAGGTTAAACTCATTAATAAATTACCAATTTTGTCAATTGATGCTGATCCTAATCATCTATATGATGATTTTTTTAGTATATACTGTAAACAATTTAATTCGACCTTTATTCCCAAGACTATCTCCGTTAATAGTAACGCATCATTCAGTGATTGGGCTACCATTGGTATTCATAAGAGTAGAACACGGCTTTATGAGCTGTACAGTGAAAGGACTTATGTAAACACTGCTGAATTTAATTTATATGTTAGAAATTATTCAAAATTATTTAAAAAAGTTTGTTGTTTGGCCAAGTCGCGTTATTTGAGCTCAAAGATTAAAAACAGTAGTAATGTTATTAAAACGACTTGGAATATTATTAATAGTGAAACGGGAAGATCTGGTAACCGAAATATTGACTACGGCCTGTCTATTAATGGCAACATCATAAAATCAGACTCACAAGTCACAGTGGCCTTTGAAAATTTCTTTTCAGATATTCCCGTTTCAACGACTAAATCCTTAAACTCATCACCTTCTGTTGCTGAGTCTTTGCTAAAAGAAAATGTTAACGTTTGCGATTCGGAATTTCTTTTTGAACATATTACTTGTAAAGACTTAATTAAAACCTTTCACACTTTAAATGTTAAAAAGACTGCAGATCTGTGGGGTCATTCTGTAGAAGTTGCTAAGTCTATTATTGACATTGTCGCACCTAGTTTAGCTATTATCTTTAATAATTGTATCGACTGTGGGGAGTTTCCCGACCTTATGAAAAATAGTAAAATAATACCTTTGTTTAAATCAGGTAGTACATCAGACCCTACAAATTATAGACCTATTTCAGTACTACCTACGTTTAGCAAAATATTTGAGAAATTAATTTTAGAGCAATTGCAAAGATTTTTTTAATAAACATAAATTATTACATACCAAACAGTTCGGTTTTACAAAGGGTCGTTCAACTACTGATGGTGTTGAACTTTTAGGACATATTTATAATGCATGGGAAGATAAGTGCGATGCCTTGGGAATCTTTTGTGATTTGTCCAAGGCATTTGATTGTGTTTTTCATGAAACGCTAATCAGGAAACTCCGCCACTACGGGATCCGGAACAGCGCTCTGGATCTTCTTACTTCATATTTGAGTAATAGGATTCAGACCGTTGACGTTAATGGAAAAAGATCTCCTGGATCTATGGTAACAATGGGAGTCCCACAGGGCTCGATTCTTGGTCCTTTCTTGTTCCTTATTTATATTAATGACTTGCCTTACCTCATAAAGGATAACCATGATATAGTGTTGTTTGCGGATGATACTTCACTTTTGTTTAAACTTAAACGTCAGCAGCTGGTTACTGACGATGTAAATAGCGCGATCTCAAAAGTAGTTCACTGGTTCAATGTTAATAATTTACTTCTTAATGAAAAAAAAACCAAATGCATTAAGTTTACCCTACCTCACGTTAGGCAGGTGAAAACCGATGTGTTGATAAAGGGCGAAGAATTGAATCCTGAAAATAGCACAGTATTCTTAGGCTTAACTTTGGATGCTAAGCTTCAGTGGGGCCCACATATAGATAAATTGTCAAAGAAGCTAAGCTCCGCAGCATATGCTGTTAGAAAAATTCGTAATTTAACTGACATAGAGACAGCCCGTTTAGTATACTTTAGCTATTTTCATAGTGTAATGTCGTACGGTATTCTGTTGTGGGGAAATGCCGCCGACATCCAGACTATCTTTGTTTTGCAGAAAAGAGCTGTTCGGTCAATTTATAAATTAAGCCCAAGACACTCTCTCAGAGAGAAATTTAAGGAGATTAATGTAATGACTGTGCCTTCTCAGTATATTTATGAAAATCTTTTATATGCCCATAAAAATATAAAATTGTTTAAAAAATACAGTGATATCCATAACATAAATACTAGGAATAAACACAAATTTGTAGTACCTACAACAAGGCTCAAGAAAATAGGTGGCTCGTTTAGATGTCAATGTGTACGCTTTTATAATAAGCTTCCAAGCCACGTACAACATCTAAGTCTTAATAAATTCAAATCTTTTATTAAACGTAAATTGTGCCAGAAAGCGTTTTATACAACTAAAGATTACCTTGAAGACAAAAAGGCTTGGGATTGAGCTGCTCCAATTAATTTTGTTTTTTTTTATTATATTTTGCACCGTGAATTTTGTTTTTGTTTTTTTTTGGTTTTCTTGCAATGACAAGAATATTTACTTTTTAAAGTATTATATTATTTTATATTAATTATTGTGAGTGTGAAGACTATGTGGATCATTCTTTTTTATTTTTATTTATATTTATCTTAGTTTTAATCATGGTCTGGCAGTTTGAGTAGTTTATGCGGCCTACCCGAATGTCCTTTCTTTGGTATTGTTCGTCGAATCGTTGAGCTCCTTAAATTCTGAGTTGAGCTGCTCGGTTATTGACAAATGCGTGCACTGACTGGACAGGTCCACTCAATCTGGCTGGTTCTTTCCTCAAAAGACCATTTCAGACATCAGTCTACATGGTCTTCACATGATCTAACTAATATTTTGTCTGGACTTTAAAAGAGACTGTGACCTCTGAGTTTGTTTCGGCCTTTCTTCTCATAGTAGTCAGATAGGAAACGCCGACCTCATCTAGTTTTAAAAAATATGTTCGACATGTAAAAGTGTTTGTATAAACCAACTTACAGAAATAAAATCATTTATCATTTATCATTATCATTAAAATGTATTATCGACAAAGTCGAAAAGCCAACTCAATAAGCCTGAACTCAATTCATGTAAAAACGCCAGTTGATTTCAATAAAAAATCATGAGACAGAACTTCACGTACAGAATCATTTCAAACAGTTCGCGAAGCAAAACGGCATCAAATTTGTTGTGTACGTAAATTGGGTGTAGTATTATAACGGGGTCAACTGCAAATTTATGCAGATTGGGTTCGTTTCATAGCTGTGCTGTGCGTATACGTTTGCCACTGGAGATAACGCTGGATTTATGTTTAAGACTTTATTACTTGGTGTGATGCGCTGTTTTCGCTAAGTTAAGCGCTTGTTAGTCCGATATGACGATGTATTCTGCGGTCTCACTAATCGTTTCGCTCCATTTTGCACTTTCCGAGTGACGTTGGACGCGAAATCATTTTCCGAGTCTCTGGTAATTACTGGACTGTTCCTGTGGACGGTGCTGTTTCTATTTTGCGAATGTAAATGTTCATTCTTGTCTTAAATAGATACCGCTGCTCCTTACATTAATTTACCACCGTTGCTTTCTACCCGACTGCCGAAGGAGGGATTTTTTTTATCAGTATATGTATGTATGTTTGTTTCTATGTGGCGGTATAGAGACCAAACGCATAGGCAGATTTTAAAGATTCTTACCTCATTAAAATTTAAAACTGGCGGACAGTTGGCTCCATATTGGGGAGTCACAATTTTTTTTTCCAAATCCATCGCTTTGGGTATTAAAATGAAGGGTTTTAAGAGGTGATTCCAAAAATATGTAGCACTTATATGTTGAAATGTAATACGATATAAATAATTATAGATGAAAATAAAAAAGTTAATTTAAAATACCAAAAAGCCCAACTGCTTAAGAAGTGGACTTAAAAGACGTCAATAAGAAGAAAATTGTTCTGTGTAGTCGTCGGATACATTATTATGGATTTGTTCAGTCATCTCGCGATTATGTATCCTCCGACTGCACAGCATAATTTTCTTTCTTTGATATTATTGATTTTTAAATTAACTTTTATTTATATCCCTCTTTGGGATATGCAAATACCTATTGACGCTTATGCAAAATAGTCAATACACATACATGACTTTACTATTATAATAAACTATAGTACTTATTTATTTCAGCATAAATAAACACGAAAATCGGCATTCCCCTTCCATTTAGAATGAACCCCTTATTCTTTTTATTCCCAAGCACTCTTATTAGTCTTCAAAAAGGCCTCTCATGTATTATGTCGTAAAAGACATTAACATCGTTAGTAAGCACTTAATACAATACATTCAGACATATTGCCAGATATAAAAATAATTTCCGTCTCAAATATCTCAACAGGTATGAAGGAGTTGTTTATTCAATATCGTATGGGATAATAACTCTTGCTATGAATAACGTGAAATTGTGAGAAAAGGAAAAACCTGGTTTATAATAAAATTTTCTTTTTTTGCGTTTGTCGTCACGACATCCCTTTCCGTCAGTAAATGTACTTGATGGAACGATGTTTATTTCTGTAAGGGGAACGGAGAAGACTAACCGGCGCGCCACAGGATCGCTCATATTTTAATCATTTCGTCATTATGCTGGATGGACACAGCCAGATGCGAACTCAAACGTAAGAAAATTTATGCTTTAAAAATTTAATATCGGTGAAAACGGTTTGGGTAAGCGGTAATTGTTTTGAGTAAAGAAGCATGTTTTGTGCTTTTCTTTGCCAATAAAACGTAACTTTTCGACATAAGACAATCTTCTTTTTTAAAATCGTCATCATTATATACCTTGACCCAATTATATTCGGATCGGCTGCTAGTCTAACCGAAAAATATCAGTGGCTTTCTTCGTAAATATCCATACGATAATTGGCGTAAAATACTTCATTATCTTACACCCCTTGTTTTGTCTTATCACCTCTACGTTCTCAACAGATAACATTAACAAAAATGTCAAACAGATGCTCAGTAGTTATTACTAAATTATCCTTTACAAGGAAATTGACGTTACTTATGTACACTTCAGGAACACACTTGTTGTATCATTTGTTTCAATCAGTCAGCCTCTGGTGGTTTTGAAGTTTCTTAGGCATAGCTCAATCGATTTGAATATCCTACCTACATACCTACCTATATACCTAGGTATGTGTTTTTATATAAGTTCAATTTGTATTACGATACCATAGGGGATGATATCATTTTCTATATTGAAGTCTCGAAGATGAGTATGAAGATTGGTTACTTATGTTGTACTATTCTCAATACGGCATTTGTATTTGGAACGAAATTTCTTCCAACTGTTTTTTTATTTATTTTATTTGTCTGTAGTTGTTTGGTTTTGGCATGCCAATAGCGGATCGTTCTCTTTTCCTTAATAACTCTTTGTAAGAGCCCAAACAATATAATGTGTATCGAATAAATACATAGTTCATTGTGACAAAAGATTAACGATTCAATAGATTCGACCATCGACTCCCTGCCCTTATCCCACGTTACTTCGGGTCGCCGCAACACTTTTTTTTCTTCCATACCATCCTGTCCCTCGTCACGCCTCCCTTTTCTTTCATATCACTCCTCACACATTCCATCCATCTTTTCTTTGGCCTTCCTCTCCCTTTCCATTCATCCACATTTATAATCATAACTTTTTAGTAACATGCATTTCATCCTTCCTCATCATACGACCATATTAGGATATACGGTATCCTTTCAACTTTTCTGTCACTGGTGCCATTTTCAAATTTCCTCTACTATACTCATTTCTCACAATAATCTCTAATATACCAATATCGTCACGCTGTACATATCTTAACATTCTCATCTCTGCTACAACAATCTCTTTTTCATCCATCTTTTTCATAGTCCAACACTCTATTTGTATTCAGGAGGTATGTATTTATATTCAGTCTTGAAATTAAGTACAGTAATAAATAGGTAATGCTGTTCCCATGCTAAAACGCTAATATTAGTTATATTTGCAACCTTGATGACGCATTCATTTTCTGTCATGGTAAAAAAATGTTTTAATCCAGTTCCAGATACAAATTTTATAAAGTTGATCATTTTAAATGTCGATACAAATTGTATTACGTGATGAAATCAAGCTAACTGTTCAACAGCTTATAATGACTGACCACCAGCATTAATAGTCATTAATACCCATTAAATATTCATACTAAAAGCATTTGGTACGGATGACAAATTTAATTTTAAACATTATAAATACAATTATGAAGCTTATAATTAGATTTTTCACTTAATCGGCCTCGTAATTCAAGGGAAATATTTTAGTGATATTTTGGCATTAAGAGGCAATGCGGTCGCAGACTTCCAACTTTTCCTAAGTAAATATTCATAATTCGAGGTTTGGCTCTCGCCTATTTCCTTCTCCAATATTAGGCAAATTTAAAAGATATTCCATAAACTGAAAGAAAAATATATACTGTGCCCCTATGTTTTCTTTTTTTCATTTATAGTTGTCAAATTATTACACTAGGCCTCTGTTGACGCGACAATTTTGTGAATCTTTGTTGGTTCTAGTGCTTCTAAAGATAATGTATCATCAAAAGTGATCCAACTTTGGAGAAGGAATTAGGCGGTAGACTATGGATTATTATGGTGCTCGGGATCCGATGGTCTTGTCACTACTTGCACAATACTACGATCTCCGCTTATTAACAGTATTGCAAAATACCACGCCCTGAATATACAACTATTTTGGTAGGTATAGGGCCACAATGACAAAAGAAGATAAGTCTGAAACAGCCCGCGCTAAGTCGATTCACGTGTTGGGGACACTTCCAAAAAACTCGTTACAAAGCGGAATGTGTCGTGAAAAAAACTTAGGACCGAAACGACAGTAGGCATTGCAACGAAAGCCTAGTTTCTGTGTAAAATAATACCGCGGGTGCACATACATTAACCCTGTAACTGCGGCATGCATCCGCTCTCCATAGCAGCCTCTATTACGATAATAGAATAGTGGTGTAAAGCTCAAAGAATGGGTGCCTGCCATTCTACGTCAGCTGACGCTTGCTTCTAGACCTGTCGTCGACATAGACAAGAGACAGGCCTCACAATGTCTGTATAAATGGATTAAGTCTCCATATGAGTGAAGGCGAATTGAAATTCATGTATTCTGCTCAATTTCAATTTCATGATTGAACACATTATACATTTACACTTGATAAGGGATCCTTATTAATGTTAGACGTACAGTGTACATATTGTTGTTTATCCTTACTGTTATAAGCAACGTTTTGGCTCCCTTGTTACTTGATATGGTAGTAGGAAAACCTATTCTAGGCCTACTAAAATTAACGGAGTGGTGAAATAGTTCAAACATCGGGCATATATAATATTATTGTAGCTAGGTAACTAACTAGCAAAATCAAATAACAACCTCTAATTACATAGTTAATTTACTCGGAACCAAATTGCTTCGTTAGCCAGCGTTATTTAATCTATCAAATGAAACAGAAAATCAATTCAGTTCGCGAAGTTGTTCAGTAAAAATTTATGGAGAACCGAAGTTACGATAATCAAGTGTTTGAAACAAAACGGAGAAGTAGATTCCTGTAGGCCTGCTGCGTAGGTTTGACATTCAATAGACTTGGTAAACATCTGTCTCGGGCTTTCCTTTGAAACCCTTCAAAAACAAAAAGCTGGTTGATGAATCTTTGATACCAATTTAAAGTTCGCGGAATTTGTAGGGTTAACTCTTGTCTGATGTCCCGTGAGTATTTCATGTTAAAATATTTAAAGCAGAATTTATTATAATTACGTAATCGATATTGTTGAAGACGAAGATGCTGTTGCTGCTGGTGTTTTAACTATAATTACTATGATCATTTATAAGGCCTCTGCAGGTACATCATGAGAACTTGAACAGAATGAAATTAATGCAATTTATGAAAATATAATTTAAGTGGCAATGCCTCTTAAATTAGATTGTCTGATTTAAGAGAACCTGGATATTAGAGCTTATTGTAGATCTTTAATAGTAAAAGGTTTTCTTACTGCATTCAAAAGTAATTTAATTTTCCATTCATAATCCGTACAAGTTTATTTTTTGTTACATAGAATTTACCTAATTATTTTTTTGTATATGGTATCCTTCTTTCCCGTCACAGACTTGTTAGCCGCTATGAAACTATTATAATTCATGTTCTACATTTTCATTGAAATTCATTACAAACTTACGACAAATAATAAAACTTTTGTTTCATGAAGCCCTTTGAATAAAACTTTTGTAGCAGGTTTTGCAAGTTGTTTGTTATTGAAATTAATTTGTTTCAAGTACTACAATATTGAGAAACAAATACTTAATTTGTGTTGTTTTCGGAACGATGAATTGGATGTTTGATTAATGTCGATCTTAATATTGTTCGTTATCCATTTTCAGTTTTAAAGTCTGGTTCATTGGCAAAATAACCTTTGTATCCTTTTAGCCTTCTTACTAATAGCCAGCAATATGGGTAATAAAATGATTTTTGTTTTGAATTAACTTTTCAAAACGTAATTTGTAAATAATATAAAATGATTGAACTGATTTTGTTAATTGCTTATTCATTTTTTGTTTTATTTGGCATATGGGCAGATGGTAAAGCTTGGAGAAAGGCCTATGTCCAGCAATGCGTCTTTCGGCTGAAATGATGACCAACTAAGGCCAACAAATACAGAAATACCTAACAGAGAACCACCCAAAATCGTATCTATTCACTTGTATCAAGGTAGGGGTACTTATCAGGGTACAGACAGATGCAGCATCCGCCGGAGATGTCGGATTTCCCGAGATGACCCTGCGTACCCCGTATCACTAATACGCGTACTTACTAGGCTGTGGCCGAAAAAATGTTCAGCCGGATTGTCTTAATGTGTTCCATCACGAAGTGGAAATGGGTGCGAATGATAATAATAAATACATGTTTTTGGTTGTGTTTTTTTCATTAATATCAATTAATCAGTGAGAAGAAATGAGGAACCTAGAGTAGATTTGAGTATTCGTAGTCACAGCTTTTTGAACTGGGATTAAATTAAAACTATGACAAGGAAAAAGTGATAAAAGGATTATTTTTAACACGCTTTGATTAGCTTGATAGGTATGTATCTATGCAACGGAACCTTTGAACGTGATTCTCACCCCTTTCAAAACGTCAGATTAATTTGAAACTTTGAACAGGACCGATGACAATGAAATATTTAAAAAATTTGACTCATTATACTGCACACTATACACGCTGGGTCTTCAGGATTAGCAATTGAACTAAAACAAAAGGTTAAAGAAACTAAAACATATGCTTTAATAGAAAACCAAACTGAAAAGTAGAATATAACTTTCAATAAATTTAAATTAATAATAGTGTGATTAACATAAAAAAATATTTTATTATGAAAATGCGAGGGGTGCTTGATGTCAATTGTTATAATATTTTATTGACAGATATTGGTAAAAGAAGAGTCATTTTGAAAATATCTTAAAAAGTATCCCACGCTTTTATACAATAAAATACATTTTTTGTTAATCACAATGTTCTTAATTTTTATTTTATTTTTTAATTTTAGTTTGGTTTTTTAACTATTATTGAATTCAATTGAACCCAATTCTATCAAAATCAAATAAAGAAAACTGAGAGAATCATTCACAAAGCGTAGCAAATGAGAATTTAAACCACAAATAATTTGCCTAAGCACTGTTCAAGCTATCGATAAAATAAAACGATACTCACATGACAAAGAGCTCTAGAGTGTAACCTGGTATGGAGTATCGTAAGTCTACTTGAAGCTCAGTTAACACAAACTATTGTGTGTTGGAAAGAATCACAGAGTGCTTGTTCTCGTGTTCAATATCAGTGGAGCGCGGTTGGCTTTTCGTTTTCCCTCCATTTTTGCTTGTTTTCACAGAGGCCTAGCTGTCGCTCCGGAGAGGAAAAATGGGCGAGTCACAGGTCACGAGCAACAGAAGTGCGGATCGTTGTATGCCGTTAACTTGAATGATTTTTGTGTGGTTTGTCAGTGATTTTTCACCTCTAACCCGACCGTTATGCTTTATTTACTCGCTTTTTTACCTTTAGCGTTTGTGTGACTCATTTTTTAAAGGCTAAATAATAGCTGGGTATGGCCGAGCTCATTGTTGCCACAATTTATTCGTCAGCTGTCATACACGAAAACGGCTTTACCTTTTTATTCCCAGTAGTACTATAGATTTTCTCGACGCCGAAACTAGATTTATTTTATTAAAAAGATTTTGTAAATATTATTAACCTAGCTACTGATATTTGTATTCATAATACATTCTCGCTACTTATAAGACAATTTACAGAATGTCAAAGTAATTTGTAACAATTATTAACTTTGTAATAAGATAATCCATTTTGAATTATATGACAGTAATAAACATTTCAAAATGTAGATAAAATTACTTTGTTAAGTGGCGCACTTAGTTGGACAGTTTAGACGTACTGCTGACACAATTATGCAGAATTTCGCGTCGAGTCAACGAGGAGACAGCTCAACTGCCAATTTAGTCCATCCGGAGTGCCACACATCTTACAAAACATGGAGGAGTGGGGAAGCAACACTTAATTAACTTTAAAGCTAGCTAGAAACTTCCTCATGGGTCCCGCGCGGGGGTAGAAGGGCGGGGAGCTAGGCTTTTCGACACATAGCATTATTTGGCTGCGAGAGCCGACTATGAGGTCAAATGCTGTGAACTTAGCCAAGTGTATAGCGAAGTTCACTCTAACTCCCCAAGTCTTCTATATCGTGTCACCGAGTATAATGTTTGACTGCTCGTATTCCGACAGTGTGTTTGTATTCGCCTCTTTATTTGCCAAGTGAAGCTAATGTCACGTGTGCCGCTGTACATCTCGAAAACTTGCCTCCATATTGTTTATTCTTTATTTTACACGCGTCACTTGTTTCAGTACGTAAATGTGCGGAGTCGTAGCATTTGTCAAGATGAGTATTTCTGTAAATATGTATTGTTTGAATACTTGCAAGAGATATTCGAAGTAGGCCGGGGTGAACCGTAATATTAACTATCGGAGGGATTAGTTTGTTGTGTTGTTACAAATTGCAGGACAGACCTTTCATGAAGGATAGGTGTCGGGTTTATGAATGGTCACCCAATCCTAGTTTATGAGGTCCCTATAACTTTATTAAGTAAATTCGGGTAAACTGAAAACAAACTCGCCTGACTATATCGTAAGAATTTTCCGAAAATACTTGAACAAAATAGTAAATAATTTTTAACAAGTTCGTCGATTCGGATCATGAAACAGTATGTAGTGATGGGCAAACGTTCAAATTAGAGTGATTATATTCCGGGACCTATTTTGTCATCACGCGAAAAAAAACATTCGACATATGATTAAATCGAATGTTAACCGGGATGTCTATTAGATATTCGGGATAATCCTTGGAACCAATACTGTCATCATGCAAAACTTAGTTGGAAATGAAAATTGATAGAAAGATAACCGGGATATCCATTACTTAATCGGGATTCTCCTTGGAAGCTCTGTCCAGCAGGTGTGTTTAATAAACCCGTGAATGAAAACCGCGGCATTTACGACGCGCTGTTTCTGTATTAGCTTTATTAATGTGCTCGATATGTCGTGTGTATGAAATGTCATGTTTACTAAACTATTTGCTATTACTTATGTAATTATTTGATAGTTGTTAGCTGTGTGAAAGTGGAGGAATGTTTAGTATTTGAATGTTTCAATGTTACTTGTCATTAGTTAAATACCTTTTTTGCAAATATCTAGTTGAAACATTCACTCACACACAACTCCTCTTGCACACTTCACACGAGTTTTCAAATATTAGGTATGTTTTATTGTTCTAAGTTTCTGTTGCAATTTTATTTGTAAAGTTAATAAATTGTAAATCCGTAATTAGCTGTAATTGCAGCACAATAAGTGTATTAAGGTATTTTTAAGAGCTGTGGATTTTGTGAATAATAAATAAATAAATAAACATCTATGCTTTCTACAGTAGGGCAGGGCAGATTTTAGGGGTAACATACACGTTTGATTTTATATCAAGTGAGTAACAAAAAAGTTACCTACTTGAAGGAGCCAGAAGATCACGAAAAGCTCAGACACTCAAAGGCATATTTGAGCACTGCAAACAGATCTGTGAACATCAAATATGTACAAATAATAAATATGTAAACAGGGACTGTAATAAATCGCATTATATTACATCAGCACACAAGTAAGATAATTAAATCCGTTTATGAGACAGTCGTAAAATGTGCCAAACGCCCATTTTATTGGACCTCATAATTATATTCGTTTAATGTTCTTTTCCACGCCTCCATAAAATAGATATATTTTATATTTATTCCACACTTTGGCTTAATTTGATGAGAAATATATTTCTATTTAAACCAAATTCACGGTAATCACTGGTACGGGTAAACAATGTCGAATTTGGTATTAGGCTACATGCCAATTCCTAAAGAGCATTTAATACTAAAAAAAAATTAAGAATCCTTGATATTGACTTGTTTTTGCACAGGACCATCTTGTTGATGAATGTTAACACTGTATTGAAATTGCAAATATGTTGTTGGTATGCCTTATTGAAATAAAAAATAATATTATTGTAACAACAAACCGTATATCTGATATGATTTCACTGCGCAAAAATTTAATGACGAACTTTCATGCTAATTATCATCCTGGATCCAATCTCTTTAGGGAATAAAATTTCAAAAATCCTGCCTTATAGCTCATGAAATAATATGCTTCAAGACCCAGCTATAGGCTTTGCATTGTTTGTCAGTTATTTAATCAATAAATTTTAAGATTTTTATTATATGTGTTCCCGAACTCATTCAACCCAAATCTCTTAAAGTTCAGAGTGAACAGGCTTCTTTTGGATAAGCCCACTCTATCGTCGACTGTGTCTCTGTCACCTCTGACCTAGACTAGATTAAAGAGCAAACACATCACAAATAAAAAAATAAAAAAATTGGTGTAAAAGTAAGATAAACATAGTTTTTTTCTTCCAGATACCTTCACTAGTTCCACGTAGTATCCATATATATAGTTTTGCAAGACTAATTACTACCCAGCCGAAATAAATTACTCGAATCATCTAAAATATCCACACACAAACGAATTCACAGATACTTGTGAGCATCTAACCCTGAACAATGAACTAATGAAGGTAGTTCAACATCGCCCTATTATTCTGGAACAGGTATATTGGCACAGCCCATTAGCCACCTCTTGTAATATTCCTGGAACTTATGAAAATAGAATACACTCGTATTCCATTTTCTACCTGTATCTTAGAATAACATAGCCTAATTTTATTTGAGTTAGGTATATTAATCCGTGGTTCACCCTTGTTTGGTATACCAACTTTTGATGTAATGTTACTAATTCGAACAAGGTTTAAGAAAATAATCAATTTGTATAATATCGATTAACATAATTTTTATTTCATCGAATATTTATTTGCGATAACAACATTTGCGCTATTGTTCAAAAGGTATTATGTTCAGATGGTATAACATGTATTTTATCGAATATTCATTTGGTGTAATGTAATGCAGGAAAGAAAACATTGTAAATATATGTCTGTCTCCAGGGTCTAAAGTTACCCCGTTACAACATTACTTTACCGAGAATGTTGTCTTTTAAACCGACTTCCCAAAAAGGAGCAGGTTTCTCAATCGAACGTATATATATTTTTTTTATGTGTGTTCGCGGATAACTTCGTCGTTTATGAACCAATTTTGATGATTCTTTTTTTGTAGGAAAGGAGATATTCCAAGGGTAGTACCATGATAAGAGAACCAGGATCTGATGATGGGATCTTAGAGAAATCGAGGGAACTCCTCAAATATTATATTATACATAAAACGATTTAGGTATTTTCATCAATAATGCAATCATTTGACTTAGAAAGTATCATTTGGTGAAGTGGAACTGATGAAAAAGACCACAATGGCCACTGGAAATCCGAAATAAAACAATGTATCCTAGTCGTGTTTGGGCTTATTGGCATCGACATAAGATGTACTTTGGCTATAAATGATATTCATGTTAAATGGAGGTACCTACAAAAATTAAAAAGAGGAAAATAAAAAAACTTTTAACAAAAAATCAAACCGACTTCCAAAACAAAACACTTCAAAGCGAAAAATTATTTTTTTCCGAAGTCGGTGTCGAATAACGGCAAACAATGGGTAGAAAAGACACCGACTTCGGAAAAGAAAGTTATTTTTCGCTTTGAAGTGTTTTGTTTCGGAAGTCGGTTTGATTTTTTGTTAAAAAGTTTTTTACAGTAATTAACATAGAAAACGAGCTATAATTTATGGCTCTAAACAGCTAAATAAATGTTCCACGTAACATTAAACTGCGCAGCAAAGATCAGATACACCAAGAATATATATATATATATATATTTTCCTTAAATTTTCCTTAAGCTCAAGATTTACTGAATGGTTAGAACTTTTTTCAAGAAATGACAACCAACCAACAATGATATTAATTTCTTTGTTGTTCTTTTGTTAAAAGCATTCAAATACGACATTATCGCGTTTAGAGGATAAACAAAAAAAACTTCATCGTCATCTTCTAACTCTTCATCATCGGCCTATTAATGTTCCCACTGCTGGGACTCAGGCCTCCTCTCTGTGAGAGAAAATGGGTCCAGTCCGGGTTGTTGGATGTCATATGTCTTTGAATATTTGGTTCTAGGACATATCGGTTTCCTCACGATGTTTTCCTTCACCGTTTTGAGAGCAGTGATAATGAAATTTTACACAAAGTAAAGCGCCTGCCTGGGTTCGAACAATGACCATTACATACAACTTGTTAAGACGCCACTGGGTCATCACTGCTCCCAACTCTGCTCAAACTCTTATTCTAATTTATTTTGGGTCGATGCAACGTGTATTTCCCTTACATACTTGTCTATAAATCGTTGTCTCAGTGTTGAATACAGGCCTACGGTTCACAAAGCCAAGAGACAACACTGGGGCCCATTAGCAATACTGCGACTCGTGGATCCTGCTAGGTCTATACCCGCGAAACCGCTATACGCAGCAGCGTTAAACTAGGGGTTTGTTCTTTGAGATACCGATTCCTGTCAGACAGGTGGAAAGTGATACAAGCATGCACAACTTACAACTATTACTCACATTTGTAACTTTTCACATTTGTTGTCCCGTGGGTAGTCGGGAGTTATAGGGGAAAATATATATAACAATTGGAGATAATCGACGTGGTACAGCCTGAGATTCCTGGCAAACATCTATACATGTTTCCGACCCAGAAATACTTCGCTCTGCGCGAAATATATACACAAACAAATGCACGGGCGATTCACAGTACCACTTCCAGTTCGCGAACCCAATTTTGGATAACGGTTGGTTGGGTATTTATCAATTACATCAAAACCAGATCAAAACACATTTTTGCCGTCTCGCGCTATCAATTACTATTTAACAAGTAAGTGTCAACTGTCAACCCAACCAAAACTGTAAAATCTCGATGACAGCGAGTTGATACAGTGTTGCAACAAAATAACAAAAAAAAGAACGAAGCCTGTATTGGTTCCGAACACTCAGTACTCATGTCTTTTCTAACCATTCCATCTTTCAGATATTCCATCCATCGTTTCTTAGGTCTTCCGCAAATCTTTTAACTCGGATTACTATAAAAGCATTCTTACTTATTCAAAACTTTCTGTTTCTATCCTGATGGAAAGGTAACAATAATTTAAAAGCCTTCTACTATAATATTATTAAGTCAAGAAGATGAAATAAAAACTTCATCGTCATCCTCTAACTCTTAACCCAATTTATTTTGGTCGATGCAACGTCTATTTCCCTGTCACACTTGTCCATAAATCGTTGTCTCAGTACTCATGTCTTTTCTAGCCATTCCATCTTTAACACATTCCATCCATCGTTTGATAGGCCTTCTTCGAATCTTGTAACTTAGATTCAGCATTCTTAATTACTCAAAACTTTCTTTCTGTATCCTTCTAGGAAGCCAACAATTATATTAATTTCTTTATCGTTCTTTTGTTAAAAGTATTCTACTATGATATTATCACGTCTAAAGGATAAAATAAAATCTTCATCGTCATCCTCTAACTCTTCTCCCAATTTATTTTGGGTCGATGCAACTTTAATTCCCCTTTCATACTTGTCTATAAATCGTTGTCTCAGTACCTACGTCTTTCCTAGCCATTCCATCTTTAACACATTCCATCCATAGTTCATTAGGTCTTTCTCGAATCTTGTCACCTATATTGCTATAAAGCATTCTTACTTATTCAAAACTGTCTTTATCCATCCTTCTAGGAAGCCAACAATGATATTAAATTCTTTGTCGTTGCTTGTTAAAAGTATTCTACTATGACATTAAAACGTCTAGAGGATAGAATAAAAACTTCATCGTCATCCTCTAACACTCATTCCAATTTATTTTGATCGATGCAACGTCTATTTCCCTGTCATACTTGTCTATAAAGCGTTGTCTCAGTCATAATCATCATCATCATATCATCCGAAAGACGTCCACTGCTGGACATAGGCCTACCCCAAGCGTCGTCACTTTGACCGGTCCCGTGCGTCTCGCGACCAGCGGATCCCCGCAACCTTCCCCAGGTCTTCGTCCACCTGGTGGGAGACCTTCCCACGCAATGTCTTCCGGTTCGCGGTCGCCACTCCAGAACCTTTCTGCCCCATCGGCCATCCGTTCTGCGAGCAATGTGCCCTGCCCACTGCCACTTAAGTTTGGCAATTCTTCGGGCTATGTCGATAACCCTGGTTCTCTTGCGGATCTCTACATTTCTGATTCGATCACGCAAGGAAACTCCAAGCATAACCCTCTCCATTGCCCTTTGAGTGACTGTAAGCTTTCTGATGAGGCCCATTGTAAGCGACCACGTCTCAGAGCCATATGTCATCACTGGCAACACACACTGGTCATAGACTTTCGTCTTGAGACACTGTGGTAAGTTGGACGAGAAGATACCGCGCAACTTCCCAAACGCTGTCCATCCGAGTCGGATTCGACGATTGACCTCTTTCTCGAAGTTGGTTCTACCCAACTGAATTGTGTGTCCCAGGATGACATAGTCGCCCACAACTTCGAGTGTAGAGTCTCCGACCTTGATAGGAGTGGGTGTAACATGGGCATTCAGCATCACCTTGGATTTGTCCATGTTCATCCTTAGACCCACTCTTTCGTAAGCTCTACTGAGGTCATCGAGCATTGTACTGAGGTCCTCCATAGTCTCACTATATCATCGGCAAACCAAAAGTAAGTGATGTACTCGCCATTGACGTTGATGCCTAGCCCGCTCCAGTCCAGAACCTTGGCAACGTCCTCCAGTGCAGCGGTAAACAGCTTCGGAGATATGAAGTCTCCCTGTCTCACACCTCGCTGCAAATGTACGGAATCCAGCTTGTTCGGGAGGCTGGAAATCGTCAAACCTGCGCGCGACACGATTCGTGATGACTCTTGAAAACAGCTTGTAGACATGGCTAAGAAGTGAGATGGGCCTATAGTTCTTCAGTAAGGCATTGTCACCCTTCTTCAAGAAGAGTACCACCGCACCCCTGCACCATGCCTTTGGCGTTCTCCCCTCGAGTATGACGGAATCAATCAGCTTTTGAAGGGCCTTAAGTACTGGTTTTCCACCCGCCTTCAGGGGTTCGGCCGTAATTCCGTCATCACCCGGTGCCTTGTTGTTCTTAAGCTGTTTTAGAGCCATCTTAATCTCGTACAGGCTGACGTCCGGAATGTCTTCGGTATAGTGTCGGGTCAATCTAGCTTTAAGAACATTCGCTAGATTCGCGACGGGTTTACTGGTTGACATGTACAACTGCCCATTGAATCTCTCGATCTCCCTCAGAAGCTCCGGTTTGGCGGATACGATCCTGCCATCATCGGTCTTCAGTTTCGCGAGCTGGCTCTGCCCAATAGATAGATCTCTTGCAAAGACCTTGGAGTTCTTGTTCCGCTCAATCGCATCTTTAATACGCTCGGTATTCCTGGTAGACGGAGGTCGCTTTTCAAGGACTTTGAGATCCGTCTATTTAGTTGCCGGTATTTCAGCGCATCGTCTGAAGACTGCAGGATTGTCTCACGCCTCTCCTTCATGAGCTTGAGAGTAGGATCAGAGAGCTTTTTGTTCCTATCTGTACGGCGGGTCTTAAAAAACTTAGATCCGACCGTATGGACAGCTTCCACGAACCCATCGCAGTATTCGTCCACGGAGATCCCTAAGCACTCGAAACGGTTATGGAGTTCGAGTTGAATGGTCTCGGGGTTTTGGACCTGGATCTGTGCTGGACGGAGCGTGGACTTCATCAGTCGAGACCTTTTAAGCTTGATATTAATGTTCAATGTGCCTCTTACCATGCGGTGATCGTTCCCGGTTTTTTACAAGTTGATCACAGAGACATCATTGAACATTTGCTTCTTGGTTGACATGATGAAGTCGATCTCGTTTTTAGTTGCACCATCGGGGCTTTGCCAAGTCCACTTCCTGTGCTCACGCTTTCTAAAGAAGGAGCTCATCATATAGAGGCCCTCCTCCTCCATAAAACTGGCCAGTAGGTGACCCCGGTGGTTCCGACGTCCAACTCCAAATTGCCCTACTTGCAGCTCATCCTCGTCTCGTTTGCCCAGTTTCGCGTTGAATTCCCCCATGACAACGGTGAAGTAAGTTTTGGAACCATGCATGGCTCTAGAGAATCGGGGCGTAGACCTGTATGACCTTCAGCTAATATCTTGCGGATATTCTGAGAATAAGGTAGGCCACCCTGGTCGACACACTCTCGATCTTCACCACGTTGTTCACAAGGGACTTGTGGACGATAAAGCCGACACCACCCTGGGACTGCCGGTCACCCTCTCGGAAATAGAGCAGGTTACCGGATTTGAGGATTATCCCTCTCTTCGGACTTCAGATAGCCTATAATGCTCCATCGTAACCTGCTCAACTCTTCCTCGAGTTCGGCTATCTTCTCGTCGGTCCGGAGTGTTCGCGTGTTATAAGTTCCCAAGTCCAGTCGTCGGTGTTTATTGGGGTAGCCGGGTCCACTCCGGGGATTCTTTGCACCCCTTGCCACGCCATCTATGGGATGGTGAAATTATTTACGTCCGTAACCATACGGTACAGTACTTACGTCTTTTCTAGCCATTCCATTTTTCACAATTTTCCAGCCGAGGTCTTCTTGGAATTTTGTAACCTAGATTGCTATAAAAGCATTCATACTTATTCAAAACTTTCTGTCTCTATCCTGCTAGGAAGCCAACAATCAATCAATCAATCGGCCTAGCCTTTTCCCAACTTCATTGGGATCGGCGCTTCCAGTCTAACCGGATTCAGCTTGGTACCAATACTAGGAAGCCAACAATGATATAAATTTCTTTGTCACTATTTTGTTAAAAGCATTCTTCTATGACATTATCTCGTCTAGACGATAAAATAAAAATTCATTGTCATCTTCTAACTCTTATCCCAATTTATTTTGGGTCGGTGCAACGTCTATTCGCCTCTCATACTTGTCTATAAATCGTTGTGTCAGTACTCACGTCTTTTCTAGACATTCCATCTTTCACACATTCCATCCATCGTTTGATGATAGGTCTTCCTCAAATCTTGTAACTTATATTGCTATAACTGTATTCATACTTACTCAAAACTTTCTTTCTCTATACTTCTTTTTAACTGACTTTCCAACAAAAGAGGAGGTTCTATGTTCGGCTGTATGTTTGTTTTTTTTTTGTTTGAAAGAGTATCTTTTCAAATTAGTACCATTTAAACTTGGTGAAGATATGATCTGATTCAATAAACAACGGCAAATCTCTCAGGATTGCTGCAATCGCATGTCTGTTTATTTTTGCGCCATTTTGTAACATAACATCACACTGGTACGCTCTAAAGGGGAACGCAGAAGTTTACAGTTAACTTTGAAACAATCACATTTCACCGGTTATATACGCTCAAGATTTATGTTATTCGGGTAATCTATTCTGGTATAACTGTGGGCATTATAGGTACCTTACTATAGAACTTGCTCATTATGTACCAAAACTAAGTCGGTGTCATAAAACGAAGACACAAAAACGGGAACACCGACTGCTGAAATTGTAGTAATATTTCACTTTGTAATGTTTTTATTTGGCAGTCGGTTATATTTGTTTAGTAAAAAAAATTTTTTCCTTATTCCTCCGCATAACATGCACATACCATAGCAACCAATAAGCAAAAGACGTCACACAACATATTGTTAATTTTTGTAGTTGATCCTCAGCTACATCATATTAAATACACAAGGAACCGTATAAGACCTCACAAGACTTTCTTTGAAGGTTCGACATTAATTAAATGGCCCTTAAGCCACAAATGGTTTTGCTTACGTAAATACAAGCCACTTGCAAACCCACGCTAGTAATATATTTCTCTCGGTTCCCCGTTCTAAATGCCTTTGCTTTTTGAATGCATGTTAATAGGAGACTTTTATATTAATATATAAGACGTTGTGAATGAACAAGTTTTGATATAGCAACGAGCGAATGCTCAACTTTTGAATAATAAAACGAAAAGTTTCACTAGTTAATTAAAATATTAGAGATGTTACTTTAAATGTGCGCTCAATGCTAATGAACAACAACTAGCATGTCGGCGCCATCTTGTAACTTTGGCATGATCTAGAGATGTCCTCTTTGCAAATATTGTGAGGAGCTTTTTTGTTTATTTTAAAGTTATTGTTGCTGGCTCTGCTATTCCTTAGTGGAGAATTGACTCATATAGTTGGATGTGGCACACAAAAGTTGCAGGCGTATTGATTACAGTTGTTAAGAAAACTTTGTAGTTAGCATGAAAGATCAAAATATAAAGAACAAAATGGCTCTCGTAACATTTTAACAAAACAAATTACCTTTCTCTTAGAATTTATTTAAAACACCAAAAGGTGTAACGTCCTCCAACTCGAACAATAACAATACATTTTTTTTTTTACAAGCAAACCATCTAGAAGGGATCTCGTGAAAAATAAAAGCGCGCCGTTTTGTTTTGAGTGCTTTATCCGCGATGGTTAAATGGCGAACCGTTTTAAAAGGAAGCAAATTTTCCCAAACTTGCTTGAATCTTATTGAAGGCAACGACTCGCTCTCGACAAAGTTAGCGTTTCGAAATCGAGTTAGACCCATTAACTATTCGCGGTTTAATTTTCTTTGAGATGAGGTTTTAATTCCACTCTAACTTAAACTTGTTTGCTCAGAATCTTTACAAGCGGCGTGTTTATTAAAGATGAAAGGTTATTTAAGACTTATAAAACTTAATTTTGTATAAAAATATATATTCACAATATTTCCGTCATCCATCAAGCTTTCAATTGTAATCTAAACTTTTTTACCACATAAATGATTAAAAATGTTTTTATCTACTGTTGAAAACAACTCCCAAATTAAATATTTAAAAAAAAAATTGGTCGTCGCTAATATTATTTTATAAAACTTCCATTTTACTTTTAAAATTCGAATCGAATAAAATATCGATGGACAAGTATAGTGAAATAATATTACCGCTGTACATGTAAAAATAGGAAGTATATTATAGTGGATGTAGAGTTTTTATGTCCTGTCATAACAAAGTAAAAATGCATCACAGTTCATAAACCGATGTTGATGGTGGCAGCTGACGCTGAAAACTAAATTATGGAGCTGCAAACATTCAATTTGACAAATAAATTCCGAGTAGTAAAATTAGTATCGCAGTCAGAGCGACGGTACCCAGTGAAGCAGCTAATGCCTTTAGTGCATAACACTCAAATTTTTTGAAGAGAAATATTGCATTATTCATGCTGGTATACTTTATTATTTTATAGGTAGCTACTTTAAAAACTGGGCATCAATTTTAATGGAAGGTTTCAAAAAGTCTTTTCATATTTGAGTTAAATTTGGATATCTATCTAATCAGAAAGTTTATAGCCCATTACAATAACTTACCAAAAATGTGTTCTCAATAAACTTACTCCCACGTTTTAATTGCGTCGCCTCAGCGATAATAATTATCAAAAGTCCAAAATATAATAATGGGATTGACTGCGCCTATAACGAATGTCAATTTTTGTTACTAACTTTCTCGATATTCATCATATATGCATATATATCCGCACATATACACCAGCAAAAAGACGCATTGTTCAAGTCTTTGAGTAATCGAGGAAAAAAGATTCCGACGAATTGAAAACCTCCACCTTTTTTAAAGTCCGTTAAAAAGTGAGCTTCAATAATATCTAAGTACTTAAAACAAATGAACAAAGACATCAACTCTAAATAAATAGTATGCTTTCATTTGCAATTTTAAACGTTACTTCCCCGTTATGTTTATTTTTCCGGGCTGATTCATACAAGGAAAACGTGGCTCTGTTGCTTTGTTCCCGTGTAGGTAATGTCAAAAATAGGAACATTTTAACCGCGAAACAAATTCTTTGCAAAATGGGATACATTGAATTCTTTGACAATAATGTCGTTGTTAAATACAGGTCTTCGGGTCCCAAGCCAGGAGCTCAAGGTTGGGGCCCATAGCAGCGTTGGGACTCCTGGACCCTGTCTGTACCTGTACCCCACGAAACCGCGGTTCGCGGTAGTGGAAAGCTAGGGATTTGCTCCCTATTGAGAGATATACTGGTTCCTACTACGGGTATAAGGTGGCACAAGGGTTGGCCGGTAATATTATTCGCACTTACCTTAGATTCCTGCGGTAGACTCTTGGGCGTCGATCAATCTCGTGCCGTAAGGTTAGGGATAGGGGAATATATATATATAATACAGGACAATAAGGAAAGAAAAAGAGAAAGAAAGAAAAATATTTATTTGTGACCCGCACAGGAGACACGAGAAATATGCATAAATTTAAACAATAATAAAAAACTAAAATAAAAACCACGTGCGAGACCAAAAAGGCTCCTATCTCAGCATGTGCAGCGATATCAAAAAAAGAAAATAACGCCGCGCTGATATTCTGATAGCACGGACACACTTACGGAAACGGAAAATACTTAAATAATAAAATAATATATAAATAACAAACAAAATAGAATAAACACAGAAGGTGGGTCAAAGTATGTATATTATAATTATGTGTAAGTTACAAAAAATAAAAAATCATATTAAATGTAGGTAGAACTATGTACAAAGTCCGCGATGCTCAGTGATCATTTGTCAAAACCATAGACAAATGACAGAGCGCGCGGACCAAAGGGTAATGTATTAAATTTCTTAGAAAGGACCCTAAATCATGGAAAAAAGGAATCTATGGTCGGCTGTCAAAAGAAATATTTTTATGTTATGAAATAGTGTAAGTAAATAAGAGTAAACAAACCAGGCGAAAATAATACATAGAATAGTGTTTTGCTAGTATTGGATAAAACAGAGTGATGTGTATGTTATGTGTGGTGTGGTGTTCGCAAATTCAAAATAATGAAAATGGATTAATGGCAGTAATACTAACTGCGTGCAAACCCCGGGTAAGCTTATCTTCCGGATTCCTTTTGTTTGAGTAATAAGTACTGCTTGAATTTAGTACTAAATGTTGCAATCGTTTTTATAGCGCGAAATGGTGTAGGAAGAACATTCCAGATACGAGAGGCAGCGAATTTGAAACTGCCACGGAATGCAGCAGTTTTGTGTGACGTTAACAACAGGTACGCAGAAGCTCTCGTTTTAACTTTATTTACATCACGCGACCAGGACAATTTACCAAACAGATAGTCTGGTTTTTTCGTGAGAATTGTGCCAAAGAGCAGGGTAGCCAGGTGCAGCTTTCTACGATCTGACATTCTCATCAAATTACCCTTATTTAAATAAGGAGTTACATGTGATCTGGGAGGGATGGTGAAACAAAATCTTGCACAAGCATTCTGTACTCGCTGGAGGTTGATCCAGCGAGTACAGAATTCGCTTTTACCTAGAATGCACGCCCCATACACAGTGTCAGCGTAGTTCAACTTATATAAAACTAGTGATTCACAAAGCAGAATTCGCATATCCACACTTATGTAGGGACGCATACGATACAGAAGCTTAAGCCTGTAGAAGCAGTTGCGCACAGCCTCCATGATGTCGGTCTCAAAGTGTAGGTGCTCTTCAAATAGTAACCCAAGATTACGGGCTTCCCGGACCCTTTCAATGGAACACCCGTCAATCGTTAAGTCCAAATTCCCATTACCCATTCTATTCAAAAAATCTCTTGATCCCATTAAAATAAATTTAGACTTAGCTGGGTTCAAAACCAAGGCGTTTTTCATAGACCATGCCGAGATCCTATCAAGATCCTCATTCAAACTTTTTACTGTGTCAACAGCCTGCTGGGTATGAAAAGATAGATACATCTGCAGATCATCAGCATATAAGTGGAACTTGGTGTTGAGCAGGCAATTAATGATGTCAGCACTGTAAAGAATGAAGAGTAGCGGGCCCAGGATCGATCCCTGCGGTACACCCCTATTCACGCACTTAAGATCAGAGGATTTTACGGCTCCATCACTATCGCTCGTCATCTGGACAAACTGAGAACGGTGAGTCAAGTAAGTTTGAAACCACTTTACTGTCTCAGGCTGACATACATAATAAGACAACTTCGATAGGAGGAGCGAGGTATTAATAGAGTCAATAGCGCGCGAAAAATCTAGTAAGAGCAGCAGGGTACCCATGCCCTTATCTCTAGCTTCCAGAATATTCCCAACCACGTCAAGAAGGGCTGTGGCCGTGCTGTGTCCTTTGCGAAAGCCTGATTGAGCGAGCGGCAAAATGCTGTGTTCCTCAAGGTATGACCGAAGCTGGTTAGAGACAACCTTCTCTAGGATCTTGGAGATGCGCGTGAAATATGTACAAAACCGACAGTGCGGGCGTCCCACTAACCGATTGCGAACGGAGGGCGCTATTAGCTATTACAAATCAACGAAATATCGCTCGATTAGGTTATCAAAATACCAGACACCGAATTTCTCGCGTGCTCAATCCAAATTTTCTAACTACACTGTTAGTGTCAGCTGTCAAAATCGTTGACAGCCCTCCGATACGGTGTTGCAAGTAAATACTAAAAAATGGGACGAAACATCCCCCCGTCTCGGACTTAAGGAGTTATGTCCGCTAATAAATGGGCAAGCGTGCTAAACACGCCACTGCTCGCTTCAAAACCGAATCTCCGACCATGACCTCCGCAACTCTGGGAACTCCGTCAGACCCATAAATCAAATCTACAATGCGTCCACGACGCCAATACAAAGGTAACAAGTTAGGTTCTTTAACCAGTACAAGGTCTCCGACTTTGGGAGAGTCAGTTTTGTCAGTCCACTTTACGCGCTCCTGCACAATATGCAAATATTCCAAAGACCAACGATGACAGAAACTTTGGGACATCTGTTGGAGCAACTCAAAGCGAGTCAATTGCGAAGATTTAATTTCACTGAAGGGGTATTCCGGCAGGGCGTTAAGAGGCAGACCAATAAAAAAATGACCAGGAGTCTAAACTTCCAGGTCATTTGGGTCTGAGGAGATCGGACAGAGGGGTCGTGAATCGAGGACGGCCTCGATTTTACAAAATACCGTAACAAGTTCCTCAAAGGTCAAAATTGTTTCACCAATAACACGGCGGAGATGCGTTTTTGCCACCTTTACAACGGCCTCAAAAATGCCATCCCAATGTGGGCACGGGGGGGAGGGGGGGGTCAAATTGCCAATTAATTCCCATTTGCGCCATGGCAAATCTCAAATTCTGTTTATCCTTATTAAGATAATTACAAATATCATTTAAATATGTATCAGCGCCCTTATAATTAGTACCGTTATCAGAACGGATCAAAGATGGTAGTCCTAGGCGGGAAATAAATCTACCTAGCGCTGCAACAAATGCATCTGTGCTGAGGGCAGTTACAAGTTCCAAGTGAACCGCCTTGGAGGCCAGACAAACGAACACACACAAGTAGGCCTTGACAGCCTTGGCGTTCCGAAGTTGAGAAGTCTTCACCAAGAAGGGACCTGCGAAATCGGTTCCGACCGAAGCAAATGGTCTGCTCTCCGTCACTCGGTCGGGGCAAATCACCCATTATGGGTTGAGTGGGAGCAGCACAACTTATAGCACTGCATACATTTAAAGATGATGCCACGAATAGTGCGTCTGGCCGATAAAATCCAAAATTCACGCTGCAAAATGGCTACGAGGGCGTTGCAACCGGCGTGTGCGTTATTAATGTGTCGATCGGACACCAGCAATTTCACTAACGCTCCTCCTTTAGGGAGCAACAAAGGATGGCGAGCACTATAAGGCAAGTTCGAATGCCGCAGTCGCCCTCCGACTCTGAGCAAGCCAGATTGGTCTAGGAATGGATTAAGACGAGCGATTGAGCCTTTCAAAGCTGAGCATTTCTTCAGGGCTTCAATAGTCTGGTCAAAGTGCTCGGCTTGTATAGCACGAACCAACAACATCAGAGCCTCTTGGCGTTCATAAGGCGACAAAACTGAGGATAACAATTTATTATTAGGGTTCCGTCCGTTACGTATGAAACGCTGGACCCAAGCGGTAACGCCTAACAATTTCGACAAAGAACTGTATCTGTCCAAAAGATAATCCAAATTATATGCAGGTTGCGTTTCCACAATTCCAATACACAAGCTTGGCAGAACCTCTGGAGAGGAGAACCTATTCTGGGGCCAGACCGACTCGCGATGCGACAACCAGTCTGGTCCCCATCAAAGAGAATGGTTAACAAGGGCAGGAGCCTCGCAACCACGGGACGCGCAGTCTGCGGGGTTCAATTCTCCTGGGACATGTCTCCAGATCAGTTTAGTCTCAGAGTTCTGAATCTGTGAAACTCTATTCGCAACAAAAACCTCCTAAGTATGAGCTGAGATGCGAAGCCAACAAAGAACGATCTCGCTATCAGTCCAAGCAAAAACGTCTGAGATATCAACTGAGCGACCCAGAGTGCTGTCAACATGGTGAAGGAGCCTAGTAAGAAGAGCTGCTCCAGACAATTATAATTTAGGAATGGTTAACCGTGACCTAATAGGCGCCACCTTACTCTTAGCCATCACCAAGTGGACCTCTACAGAACCGGATCGCCTTCAGTCCGTAAAAATACCACGACCACGTACCCTCGTTCGGACGCGTCACAAAATCCGTGGAGACTCACTCGACACTTACCAGCTGGTATAAGGAGTCTGGGCAAGGAAATCCGTTTACATACGGAAGGGAAGATACAATCGCAAACCATTCCCTCATCAACTCTTCCGGCAGAGGCTCGTCCCAAGTAATATTGGCTAACCAAAGTTTCTGCAAAAACCACTTAGCCAAGAATATAACAGGAGTGATCCATCCATTGGGATCAAAGGTCCGGGCAACAGTTGACAAGACCATGCGCTTTGTCCAGGTCTGGGGAGTATCCAATTTCACTTGATAGGTGAAGACATCCTGGACGGGCTGGTTCTGGATACCAAGGACGGCAATCAAATTAGGGTTATTCACATCCTCAAAAAGGAGAGGATCCTGCTGATGCTCTACTGGCAGATCACTTAACAACTCCGGACTATTCGACATCCATTTACGCAATTTGTAACCTCCTGATTTCAGGATTCCAATCAACTCATCCCGCAAAACCAAGGCCTCTTCCACTGTAGAGGCCCCGGTGCACACATCATCGACGTATACGGAGTCTTTCAAAATATCAGCTGCACGTGGATACTTCAATTCTTCACGGCTGGCCAACTAGAATAAAGTGCGGATGGCAATGTAGGGACTAGACCTGAGTCCATACGTTGTAGTATTCAACTCATACACACAAATCGGATCACACGGTCGCTCACACCAAAGGATCATTTGACAGCGCCTGTTGTCCGGATGAACAAGAGATTGTCTGAACATCATACGGATGTCAGCCACAAAAACAATCTGGTGACGGCGGAAATTGGTGAGGATATCCGAAATGTCCCTATGCAATTTGGGACCCGAGTGCAAGCACTGGTTCAAAGAAACTCCATTTGACGTAGGGGCCGAGCCATCGAATACCACGCGGATTTTACCACCCGGAGTTTTCAAAACAGCATGGTGCGGCAAAAAGTAATGATCGATTGAACGGCAATCAAGATAAGAAGGAGACATGTGTCCCAAATCTTCATACTCCCGCATGAAGTCCACGTATTTCTTATAAAAATCCGAATCCCTACGCATTCGACGCTCCATGGACAATAACTTTTTTTCCGCTAAAGCATAGGAATGACCAAGAGCCTGAAACGGCAAACGAGTGACAAAACGACCACCAGCGAGGCGACCAGTATTGTTCTGGTAATTCAATTCGCACTGTTGTTCAGCTGGATCGGCTCTTGGAGCAAGTGGAAGCTCTTCGACTTCCCAGAAGCGCTGAATGGCGTCGGAAAGAGAGATCCCCACATTCAATTCTTGATCCTCAATCCGCGGGGCGGAGCCCTTCAACACGGGACCCATGAAGCTAAAGCCTAAAACTGTCGGTATAGCTACTAACCCATTCATCTGCAGAACCCGCTAGGTCCGGACAATCAAACCCAAAACATCAGCACCTAAAAGCACGTCTACGGGTCCGGGTACAAACCACTTCGGGTCGGCAGGAGTTAGGTCCGTCGTTAATTTCACCACTGCAGATCTAATGGTTACCTGCGGGTGTCTGCCCATGATATCATTCAAAACAACGGCCTTTGCCAAGATTCTTGGCCCACAATGAACCGGCGAAACACAAATTTCAACTTCTCCCCATTGACCACCCGCTTCAATACCACCTATGCGCTATGCCGTATATAGCAGAATGGTGGGGTCCACGTGGGAGACCCAATCTCTCCACTAAACAAAAGGATACAAGACAGCCTTGAGCACCCGAATCCAAAAGGGCACGAACACAACACGCGGTGGTGCTTACCTTGACAGTGCGGGCAAGGATCTGACCTCTGGCAATCCCGCTGCAAGTGCTGTCCCAGACAGGTGTAGCACCACTTGCGGCTGTTGGCGATTCCCCGTCGATCCTTTGTGTTCCTTGCCAGGAACTTAGGACAGGAGGTGAGCATGTGGCCATCCGTATTGCAGTATATGCAGCGCATACTGCGAGCCTGGGTCGCCACATATTGATGAGGAGGGCGTCGTGACTCACCCTTCCCACGAGGGGGGGGCGCGCACCAACACGACGCGGGTCCGGAGAGGACCGCTCTGGGGCCCGCGAGGGATCTTCAAACCCAGATTGGTCCAAGAGGCGACATTCCTCATCCAGGAATTTCAACAAGTCATCCAAAAGGGGGGAGGTATGTGGCATTGTCCCCACCATACCTCTGCTCGAAGCGAACCTTCAAATTGGAAGGCAACCTTGACAGAACAAGGTGAAGTAACATAAAGGACCATTGGTCAATAGGTAGGCCCAATCGCCTCAAGGCGTTCAAGGCCACCGTCAGTGGGTTGACCAAATCCACTCGTCGGGTGGCAACTCGATGGATGCGAGGTAACGACAAAATCTGCGAGACGTGGGCGTCCGCTAACAGCCTCACGTTCGCATAACACTTGATCAACAGTTCCCGGGCAGTATGATAACTTTGATCCGTAACAGTTAGGTGGCTGACTAAACCTAGGGCCTCTCCTCTTAACGTGGAGAACAAGTAGGCCTGCTTTTGACTAGGCGACAAGTCTGTCCTAGCTTCTACCAAACTGTTGAACAGGTCAAAGTAGGCAGTCCAACAACCCAAATCTCCACTAAAGTGTAGCAAGGTTGCCACAACAATATCATCAGAGAAACCGTAGAACTGTGTGACGTCTGCCTCAACCGCAGCGGCTAACTCAGTGTCCTCGGTGGACAATAGTTCCAAACATTCCGCATGATATTTATCTACCCTGGCCTGACGCGCTGGGAGTTCACTAGAACGCGCCAACAAAGCGTCTGATCTATCAGGTCTACTTATTAAAGAGGCCGCCGTGGTCACCCATCTCAATTCCGATCTAATCTTACAAGCAAATGTATTGGCAGTCATACTGTCAAAATGTAAGCAACGGTGATTAAATATTAATTAATACACAAAATGTTCAACAAATTAAATTAATAATGTATGTGTGTAACCAAAACAACAGTTTGACAGTAATTCTCTTACCAAATTAAATATCAAATAATAAAGTCTGTAAGAGAAACAACAAGTTAATTCAACAAATAGTACTGAACCCTGTTACATTTACTTAATTATTTTCCAGTACAAATTTATTATGGAACCCCAAATATCAATTTATAAATTATCAAAAACAAAGTGGGTACCTCAAGAAAATAAATTATCAACACACAAGAGGGTATTAAAAAAAAACAAATTATCAACACAAAGTGGGTAGGTTGATTTTACAATAGAATTTAATATTCAATTTACTTTAATAGTTAAAAACCATGACTTTAACTTGAATCAATTAGAATATTATTGTCAATATCAAACAAACTAACCAATTTTCTTATATAATTGGTAACAATATACTTTACAACAACAACTTCTGTAGCTGGCACTGAGTATTTTTATAATGTCAACAAACTTACCAAACCAAGATAGAAGGTTCAAAGTCCAACAATAACTATGATTCAATTAAATACAATTAGGGAAGACTATTTAGTCTGCACCAAACCTATATTGTATACAACAAATAAACAAATTATATTTTCAATACAAAACTGTAACCTTCTATCCCGGAGTGACAATATTAAGTTGTGAGTTGTACACTTTATTTTAACAAATTGGAATGTAACTGTGGGGGTTTCCTGCCCCTAACAAGACACAGCTAAATCTGAGTGAATCAAAATGTACCACTTTCCAACCCAGTATTCTCAACAATAAAAAGCAAACCGACAAACAATACAGCGTTCACTGTGAACGAGTGTCCTAGCGTTTACTATGATCGTGGAATGCAAACCACGCTCTTGCTACTAAAATGTTAAATACAGGTCTTCGGGTCCCAAGCCAGGAGCTCAAGGCTGGGGCCCATAGCAGCGTTGGGACTCCTGGACCCTGTCTGTACATGTACCCCACGAAACTGCGGTTCGCGGCAGTGGAAAGCTAGGGATTTGCTCCCTATTGAGAGATATACTGGTTCCTACTACGGGTATAAGGTGGCACAAGGGTTGGCCGGTAATATTATTCGCAGTTACCTTAGATTCCTGCTGTAGACTCCTGGGCGTCGATCAATCTCATGCCGTGAGGTTAGGGATAGGGGAATATATATAAAATAAAGGACAATAAGGGATAGACTGACGGCTGTCTGGACCGAAGAATCCGGCCGGCGTCCACCAGGCAGCACGTTTCCCGCAAAAGCACTTCGATGCGCGTGAAATATATACAAAACCGACAGCGCGGGCGTCCCACTTACCGATTGCGACCGGAGGGCGCTATTAGCTATTACAAATCAACGAAATATCGCTCGATTAGGTTATCAAAATACCAGAGCAATCTCGGAGGTACGGGAGTGCGCAAATACTTCAACTTAGTCTTATTACGAACATAAACATCCTACTTCGTTTTTTTTTTATTCTGTGTTTTTCATTTTGTAGGTTTTTATTTTTTTTAATTTAGATTAATATATATATTAAAATTTTAAATAATTTAGTGTTTCTGACCATATGGTGTAAAATCAAAATCAAAATCAATTTTTTTATTTCACATAGGCCTACATGGGCACTTATAAAACGTCGACAAAATGAGCACGGTTCGGGTTGGTCGTTTCCTATGGAGAAGAATCGGCAAGAAACTCCATGGTTACTCTTTTAAAAATGGTTTGGTTTTACAATATTTCCATGTTACAGCATTAGTACTTAGATATGGGGGGACAACGTAGGCCCGAATTATGACAATAAGTCGTAAGAAACTAAAAAAAAAAGAAACAAATTATATAAAAAAGTTAACAAATGTTAACTAGCATCTAGAAGGCCTACAATGTTCACACATTCACAAAACAATCGGTAAAAGAATCTATACAAAGGTAAAAAATAATAAAAATAAGTATAACAAGACTAAATTTAACATGTTGCACAAATGTTGTTATCAGTGCTGTAACTATTCTTAGCAAAGGGCTTTAAAGATGATTGAAAACCATTGTAAAAAGTCTAATTAAAAGAAGGAAAGAAAAAATGAGATTAAGAATAGTTAGAGACATCCACATATTTGTGCCGTTTACAAGTTACCAGGGAAGCTGCATGCGCAGAAGGAGCTAAGCCCAAATGTTTTTATCTTCAACGTAGTCCTTGATTTTATAATATGCTTTTTTAACAAGGATACGTTTGATGTAGTTTTTGAACCTTCCATCGGTCAGTTCTATAACTGACTTTGGCAACTTGTTATAAAAGCGTATACTGTTTATAAGAAAAGACTTGCTAGTTTTCGTTAATCTGAATTTGGGTATTACAATTTCGTGCTTACTGCGTGTATTTAAATTATGGAAGTCGCTTCTAGTTTTGAAAAGCCCCCGATTTTTACGGACATACAAAATACATTCCAAAATATAAAGTGAAGGTAGAGTCAGTATATCGATCTCTTTAAATTTTTCTCTGAGGGACTCGCGAGGACCCATTTTATAGATTGCGCGGATTGCCCTCTTTTGTAGGATGAAAATTGAGTCAACGTCTGCTGCTGATCCCCACAGCAGAATGCCATAAGACATAATACTGTGGAAATAAGCATAGTATACTAACCTAGCTGTAGCTACATCGGTTAGCTGCCTTATTTTCCTTACTGCATATGCAGCCGAACTTAACCTACCCGAAAGAGTTCTAATGTGCGCGCCCCACTGCAATTTTGAATCGATAGTAATCCCTAAGAATACAGTTTCCGTTATAACTTCAAGATTTTTGCCGTCAAGATTTAAGTTTAGGTCATGTTGTGGTACATTTGGTAAAGAGAACTTTAGACATTTTGTTTTTTTCGCATTCAGTAAAAGATTGTTAGCTGCGAACCATTTTGAGAGAACAATTAGACTTTCGTTGACATTTATGACATCCGTATCTTGCCTATCTATTTTAAAAATTAGCGAAGTATCATCAGCAAATAGAATTATATCCGATAATTTGGCCATCATAAAAGGGAGATCATTAATGTAAACAAGAAAAAGGAAAGGGCCGAGAATTGAACCTTGGGGCACGCCCATCTTGACTACAGACCCGGAGGACGTTGCCCCATTAACATTTACTTTTTGCTGTCTGTTTGATAAATAGATTTCGGCAGCCGGGTAGAAAGTAGCGGTGGTAAATTAATGTAAGGAGCAGCGATATCTATTTAAGACAAGAATGAACATTTACATTATCAAAATAGAAACAGCACCGTCCACAGGAACAGTCCAGTAATTACCAGAGACTCGGAAAATGATTTCGCGTCCAACGTCACTCGTAAAGTGCAAAATGGAGCGAAACAATTAGTGAGACCGTAGAATACATCGACATATCGGACTAACAAGCGCTTAACTCAGTGAAAACAGCGCATCACACCAAGTAATAAAGTCTTAAACATAAATCCGGCGTTATCTCTAGTGGCAAACGCATACGCACAGCACAGCTATGAAAATATCAGCAATCTGCATAAATTTGCAGTTGACCCTGTTATAATACTACACACAATTTATGTACACGACAAATTTGATGCCGTTTTGCTTTGCGAACGGTTTGAAATGATTCTGTACGTTAAGTTCGTGCTCGTTGCCAAACTTGTTTACGCCGGATGAATTTTTATTGAAATCAACTGGCGTTTTTACATAAATTGAGGCAGGCTTATTGTATATTAAATTTTTGTAGCGATCGCCTTTCAATTGAAAATAAACTCCGCATTGTGCCGTACGCATACCTACTGTACATGATTGACATTCCATTTTCAAATAATGTTCTCTGTTTTTATCGTTGGATAACGCCATCTTTGTTTTATAAAGAATGCCACAGTTTAAAACAAATCTCGAATTATTTTAGCTTTTCAGCTTTCAGGTAGGTACCTAGTGAAATTTATTTTCCTTTTAAAACATTCGGAATACCATAAAACCTTTTATTTAAATACTTTTTACGGAAAAACAGTAGCAGACCTGAATAAACTGAAAGAGAACAGTCCACTTTCTTACAGCAATCTTTTTCAAAGAGTTCTGAAGTAGGTACCTACTTTAAGATGACTGTTCCGTCCCATTTTTTAGTATTTACTTGCAACACCGTATCGGAGGGCTGTCAACGATTTTGACAGCTGACACTAACAGTGTAGTTATAAAATTTGGATTGAGCACGCGAGAAATTCGGTGTCTATTTATTTATTATAAGGTACACCAACAGCATTACATACAAAACAGTTTGTAGTAAACAAAGAAAAATAAAGGTGCTGGTATTTATGCCTATTACAGGTATACGCAGCTTACAATTCCAAATCGAAATTTAGTGAATGGCCACTGTGGGCATAAGAAAAAGCCGAGACATCTTATATAATTTATATTACGAAAAATCTTTGACTTCCGATCAAGTTTTTCACACTTATGTTAGAAACTATTCCAAAATATTCAAAAGAGTCTGCGCTCAAGCAAAATCTCAAATAATAATTAACAAAATTGGTGTTTCTAATAATAAAATAAAAACTGTGTGGCAATTAATTAATAAAGAAACTGGAAAGATACAACAACGCGATCAGAATGAGTTGTCTTTGAAAATAACTAATCAAACCATTTCTGATAGGCAAGAAGTCGCTGAGACATTAGAAAATTTCTTTACCAACATTCCGTTAGAGGTTACGAAGTCTCTTCCTTCCTCTTCTAAATTAGCTGAAGCTCTTCTTAAAGGAAACTTTACTAAAGACATACCAATCTTTAAATTTAAACCAATATGTATTGATTCAATTAAAAACGCGTTCAAAAGTCTCAAAAAAAAAAATACTGAAGACTTGTGGGGGATATCCGTTAGGGTTCTTGGAGATATTATTGACTCAATTGCTCCTGTCCTAACAGGCATATTCAATCAATGTTTGGACAGCGGCACTTTTCCTGACTTAATGAAACACAGTAAAGTAGTACCAATTTTCAAATCAGGCTGTAAGAGTGATCCTTCTAATTATAGACCTATATCCGTGCTTCCAGCATTGAGTAAAATCTTTGAAAAAATCATGCTGGCACAGATGTTGTCTCACTTCAATTCAAATGGGATACTGCATAGTCAACAGTTTGGTTTTACGAAAGGTAGGTCGACAACGGACGCGGGAGTAAAACTCATCAGCCACATCTTGGAGGCTTGGGAGAGGTCCCAGGATGCCATTGGCATTTTCTGTGATCTCTCAAAAGCTTTCGACTGCGTTGACCACAACACACTGATCTGTAAATTACACCACTACGGAATTCGTGGAAAATCTGCTGATCTCATGCTTTCCTATTTATCAAACAGACAGCAAAAAGTAAATGTTAATGGGGCAACGTCCTCCGGGTCTTTAGTCAAGATGGGCGTGCCCCAAGGTTCAATTCTCGGCCCTTTCCTTTTTCTTGTTTACATTAAACGGCTGCATATGCAGTAAGGAAAATAAGGCAGCTAACCGATGTAGCTACAGCTAGGTTAGTATACTATGCTTATTTCCACAGTATTATGTCTTATGGCATTCTGCTGTGGGGATCAGCAGCAGACGTTGACTCAATTTTCATCCTACAAAAGAGGGCAATCCGCGCAATCTATAAAATGGGTCCTCGCGAGTCCCTCAGAGAAAAATTTAAAGAGATCGATATACTGACTCTACCTTCACTTTATATTTTGGAATGTATTTTGTATGTCCGTAAAAATCGGGGGCTTTTCAAAACTAGAAGCGACTTCCATAATTTAAATACACGCAGTAAGCACGAAATTGTAATACCCAAATTCAGATTAACGAAAACTAGCAAGTCTTTTCTTATAAACAGTATACGCTTTTATAACAAGTTGCCAAAGTCAGTTATAGAACTGACCGATGGAAGGTTCAAAAACTACATCAAACGTATCCTTGTTAAAAAAGCATATTATAAAATCAAGGACTACGTTGAAGATAAAAACATTTGGGCTTAGCTCCTTCTGCGCATGCAGCTTCCCTGGTAACTTGTAAACGGCACAAATATGTGGATGTCTCTAACTATTCTTAATCTCATTTTTTCTTTCCTTCTTTTAATTAGACTTTTTACAATGGTTTTCAATCATCTTTAAAGCCCTTTGCTAAGAATAGTTACAGCACTGATAACAACATTTGTGCAACATGTTAAATTTAGTCTTGTTATACTTATTTTTATTATTTTTTACCTTTGTATAGATTCTTTTACCGATTGTTTTGTGAATGTGTGAACATTGTAGGCCTTCTAGATGCTAGTTAACATTTGTTAACTTTTTTATATAATTTGTTTCTTTTTTTTTTAGTTTCTTACGACTTATTGTCATAATTCGGGCCTACGTTGTCCCCCCATATCTAAGTACTAATGCTGTAACATGGAAATATTGTAAAACCAAACCATTTTTAAAAGAGTAACCATGGAGTTTCTTGCCGATTCTTCTCCATAGGAAACGACCAACCCGAACCGTGCTCATTTTGTCGACGTTTTATAAGTGCCCATGTAGGCCTATGTGAAATAAAAAAATTGATTTTGATTTTGATTTTACACCATATGGTCAGAAACACTAAATTATTTAAAATTTTAATATATATATTAATCTAAATTAAAAAAAATAAAAACCTACAAAATGAAAAACACATAGAATAAAAAAAAAACGAAGTAGGATGTTTATGTTCGTAATAAGACTAAGTTGAAGTATTTGCGCACTCCCGTACCTCCGAGATTGCTCTGGTATTTTGATAACCTAATCGAGCGATATTTCGTTGATTTGTAATAGCTAATAGCGCCCTCCGGTCGCAATCGGTAAGTGGGACGCCCGCGCTGTCGGTTTTGTATATATTTCACGCGCATCGAAGTGCTTTTGCGGGAAACGTGCTGCCTGGTGGACGCCGGCCGGATTCTTCGGTCCAGACAGCCGTCAGTCTATCCCTTATTGTCCTTTATTTTATATATATTCCCCTATCCCTAACCTCACGGCATGAGATTGATCGACGCCCAGGAGTCTACAGCAGGAATCTAAGGTAACTGCGAATAATATTACCGGCCAACCCTTGTGCCACCTTATACCCGTAGTAGGAACCAGTATATCTCTCAATAGGGAGCAAATCCCTAGCTTTCCACTGCCGCGAACCGCAGTTTCGTGGGGTACATGTACAGACAGGGTCCAGGAGTCCCAACGCTGCTATGGGCCCCAGCCTTGAGCTCCTGGCTTGGGACCCGAAGACCTGTATTTAACATTTTAGTAGCAAGAGCGTGGTTTGCATTCCACGATCATAGTAAACGCTAGGACACTCGTTCACAGTGAACGCTGTATTGTTTGTCGGTTTGCTTTTTATTGTTGAGAATACTGGGTTGGAAAGTGGTACATTTTGATTCACTCAGATTTAGCTGTGTCTTGTTAGGGGCAGGAAACCCCCACAGTTACATTCCAATTTGTTAAAATAAAGTGTACAACTCACAACTTAATATTGTCACTCCGGGATAGAAGGTTACAGTTTTGTATTGAAAATATAATTTGTTTATTTGTTGTATACAATATAGGTTTGGTGCAGACTAAATAGTCTTCCCTAATTGTATTTAATTGAATCATAGTTATTGTTGGACTTTGAACCTTCTATCTTGGTTTGGTAAGTTTGTTGACATTATAAAAATACTCAGTGCCAGCTACAGAAGTTGTTGTTGTAAAGTATATTGTTACCAATTATATAAGAAAATTGGTTAGTTTGTTTGATATTGACAATAATATTCTAATTGATTCAAGTTAAAGTCATGGTTTTTAACTATTAAAGTAAATTGAATATTAAATTCTATTGTAAAATCAACCTACCCACTTTGTGTTGATAATTTGTTTTTTTTTAATACCCTCTTGTGTGTTGATAATTTATTTTCTTGAGGTACCCACTTTGTTTTTGATAATTTATAAATTGATATTTGGGGTTCCATAATAAATTTGTACTGGAAAATAATTAAGTAAATGTAACAGGGTTCAGTACTATTTGTTGAATTAACTTGTTGTTTCTCTTACAGACTTTATTATTTGATATTTAATTTGGTAAGAGAATTACTGTCAAACTGTTGTTTTGGTTACACACATACATTATTAATTTAATTTGTTGAACATTTTGTGTATTAATTAATATTTAATCACCGTTGCTTACATTTTGACAGTATGACTGCCAATACATTTGCTTGTAAGATTAGATCGGAATTGAGATGGGTGACCACGGCGGCCTCTTTAATAAGTAGACCTGATAGATCAGACGCTTTGTTGGCGCGTTCTAGTGAACTCCCAGCGCGTCAGGCCAGGGTAGATAAATATCATGCGGAATGTTTGGAACTATTGTCCACCGAGGACACTGAGTTAGCCGCTGCGGTTGAGGCAGACGTCACACAGTTCTACGGTTTCTCTGATGATATTGTTGTGGCAACCTTGCTACACTTTAGTGGAGATTTGGGTTGTTGGACTGCCTACTTTGACCTGTTCAACAGTTTGGTAGAAGCTAGGACAGACTTGTCGCCTAGTCAAAAGCAGGCCTACTTGTTCTCCACGTTAAGAGGAGAGGCCCTAGGTTTAGTCAGCCACCTAACTGTTACGGATCAAAGTTATCATACTGCCCGGGAACTGTTGATCAAGTGTTATGCGAACGTGAGGCTGTTAGCGGACGCCCACGTCTCGCAGATTTTGTCGTTACCTCGCATCCATCGAGTTGCCACCCGACGAGTGGATTTGGTCAACCCACTGACGGTGGCCTTGAACGCCTTGAGGCGATTGGGCCTACCTATTGACCAATGGTCCTTTATGTTACTTCACCTTGTTCTGTCAAGGTTGCCTTCCAATTTGAAGGTTCGCTTCGAGCAGAGGTATGGTGGGGACAATGCCACATACCTCCCCCCTTTTGGATGACTTGTTGAAATTCCTGGATGAGGAATGTCGCCTCTTGGACCAATCTGGGTTTGAAGATCCCTCGCGGGCCCCAGAGCGGTCCTCTCCGGACCCGCGTCGTGTTGGTGCGCGCCCCCCCCTCGTGGGAAGGGTGAGTCACGACGCCCTCCTCATCAATATGTGGCGACCCAGGCTCGCAGTATGCGCTGCATATACTGCAATACGGATGGCCACATGCTCACCTCCTGTCCTAAGTTCCTGGCAAGGAACACAAAGGATCGACGGGGAATCGCCAACAGCCGCAAGTGGTGCTACACCTGTCTGGGACAGCACTTGCAGCGGGATTGCCAGAGGTCAGATCCTTGCCCGCACTGTCAAGGTAAGCACCACCGCGTGTTGTGTTCGTGCCCTTTTGGATTCGGGTGCTCAAGGCTGTCTTGTATCCTTTTGTTTAGTGGAGAGATTGGGTCTCCCACGTGGACCCCACCATTCTGCTATATACGGCATAGCGCATAGGTGGTATTGAAGCGGGTGGTCAATGGGGAGAAGTTGAAATTTGTGTTTCGCCGGTTCATTGTGGGCCAAGAATCTTGGCAAAGGCCGTTGTTTTGAATGATATCATGGGCAGACACCCGCAGGTAACCATTAGATCTGCAGTGGTGAAATTAACGACGGACCTAACTCCTGCCGACCCGAAGTGGTTTGTACCCGGACCCGTAGACGTGCTTTTAGGTGCTGATGTTTTGGGTTTGATTGTCCGGACCTAGCGGGTTCTGCAGATGAATGGGTTAGTAGCTATACCGACAGTTTTAGGCTTTAGCTTCATGGGTCCCGTGTTGAAGGGCTCCGCCCCGCGGATTGAGGATCAAGAATTGAATGTGGGGATCTCTCTTTCCGACGCCATTCAGCGCTTCTGGGAAGTCGAAGAGCTTCCACTTGCTCCAAGAGCCGATCCAGCTGAACAACAGTGCGAATTGAATTACCAGAACAATACTGGTCGCCTCGCTGGTGGTCGTTTTGTCACTCGTTTGCCGTTTCAGGCTCTTGGTCATTCCTATGCTTTAGCGGAAAAAAAGTTATTGTCCATGGAGCGTCGAATGCGTAGGGATTCGGATTTTTATAAGAAATACGTGGACTTCATGCGGGAGTATGAAGATTTGGGACACATGTCTCCTTCTTATCTTGATTGCCGTTCAATCGATCATTACTTTTTGCCGCACCATGCTGTTTTGAAAACTCCGGGTGGTAAAATCCGCGTGGTATTCGATGGCTCGGCCCCTACGTCAAATAGAGTTTCTTTGAACCAGTGCTTGCACTCGGGTCCCAAATTGCATAGGGACATTTCGGATATCCTCACCAATTTCCGCCGTCACCAGATTGTTTTTGTGGCTGACATCCGTATGATGTTCAGACAATCTCTTGTTCATCCGGACAACAGGCGCTGTCAAATGATCCTTTGGTGTGAGCGACCGTGTGATCCGATTTGTGTGTATGAGTTGAATACTACAACGTATGGACTCAGGTCTAGTCCCTACATTGCCATCCGCACTTTATTCTAGTTGGCCAGCCGTGAAGAATTGAAGTATCCACGTGCAGCTGATATTTTGAAAGACTCCGTATACGTCGATGATGTGTGCACCGGGGCCTCTACAGTGGAAGAGGCCTTGGTTTTGCGGGATGAGTTGATTGGAATCCTGAAATCAGGAGGTTACAAATTGCGTAAATGGATGTCGAATAGTCCGGAGTTGTTAAGTGATCTGCCAGTAGAGCATCAGCAGGATCCTCTCCTTTTTGAGGATGTGAATAACCCTAATTTGATTGCCGTCCTTGGTATCCAGAACCAGCCCGTCCAGGATGTCTTCACCTATCAAGTGAAATTGGATACTCCCCAGACCTGGACAAAGCGCATGGTCTTGTCAACTGTTGCCCGGACCTTTGATCCCAATGGATGGATCACTCCTGTTATATTCTTGGCTAAGTGGTTTTTGCAGAAACTTTGGTTAGCCAATATTACTTGGGACGAGCCTCTGCCGGAAGAGTTGATGAGGGAATGGTTTGCGATTGTATCTTCCCTTCCGTATGTAAACGGATTTCCTTGCCCAGACTCCTTATACCAGCTGGTAAGTGTCGAGTGAGTCTCCACGGATTTTGTGACGCGTCCGAACGAGGGTACGTGGTCGTGGTATTTTTACGGACTGAAGGCGATCCGGTTCTGTAGAGGTCCACTTGGTGATGGCTAAGAGTAAGGTGGCGCCTATTAGGTCACGGTTAACCATTCCTAAATTATAATTGTCTGGAGCAGCTCTTCTTACTAGGCTCCTTCACCATGTTGACAGCACTCTGGGTCGCTCAGTTGATATCTCAGACGTTTTTGCTTGGACTGATAGCGAGATCGTTCTTTGTTGGCTTCGCATCTCAGCTCATACTTAGGAGGTTTTTGTTGCGAATAGAGTTTCACAGATTCAGAACTCTGAGACTAAACTGATCTGGAGACATGTCCCAGGAGAATTGAACCCCGCAGACTGCGCGTCCCGTGGTTGCGAGGCTCCTGCCCTTGTTAACCATTCTCTTTGATGGGGACCAGACTGGTTGTCGCATCGCGAGTCGGTCTGGCCCCAGAATAGGTTCTCCTCTCCAGAGGTTCTGCCAAGCTTGTGTATTGGAATTGTGGAAACGCAACCTGCATATAATTTGGATTATCTTTTGGACAGATACAGTTCTTTGTCGAAATTGTTAGGCGTTACCGCTTGGGTCCAGCGTTTCATACTTAACGGACGGAACCCTAATAATAAATTGTTATCCTCAGTTTTGTCGCCTTATGAACGCCAAGAGGCTCTGATGTTGTTGGTTCGTGCTATACAAGCCGAGCACTTTGACCAGACTATTGAAGCCCTGAAGAAATGCTCAGCTTTGAAAGGCTCAATCGCTCGTCTTAATCCATTCCTAGACCAATCTGGCTTGCTCAGAGTCGGAGGGCGACTGCGGCATTCGAACTTGCCTTATAGTGCTCGCCATCCTTTGTTGCTCCCTAAAGGAGGAGCGTTAGTGAAATTGCTGGTGTCCGATCGACACATTAATAACGCACACGCCGGTTGCAACGCCCTCGTAGCCATTTTGCAGCGTGAATTTTGGATTTTATCGGCCAGACGCACTATTCGTGGCATCATCTTTAAATGTATGCAGTGCTATAAGTTGTGCTGCTCCCACTCAACCCATAATGGGTGATTTGCCCCGACCGAGTGACGGAGAGCAGACCATTTGCTTCGGTCGGAACCGATTTCGCAGGTCCCTTCTTGGTGAAGACTTCTCAACTTCGGAACGCCAAGGCTGTCAAGGCCTACTTGTGTGTGTTCGTTTGTCTGGCCTCCAAGGCGGTTCACTTGGAACTTGTAACTGCCCTCAGCACAGATGCATTTGTTGCAGCGCTAGGTAGATTTATTTCCCGCCTAGGACTACCATCTTTGATCCGTTCTGATAACGGTACTAATTATAAGGGCGCTGATACATATTTAAATGATATTTGTAATTATCTTAATAAGGATAAACAGAATTTGAGATTTGCCATGGCGCAAATGGGAATTAATTGGCAATTTGACCCCCCCTCCCCCCCGTGCCCACATTGGGATGGCATTTTTGAGGCCGTTGTAAAGGTGGCAAAAACGCATCTCCGCCGTGTTATTGGTGAAACAATTTTGACCTTTGAGGAACTTGTTACGGTATTTTGTAAAATCGAGGCCGTCCTCGATTCACGACCCCTCTGTCCGATCTCCTCAGACCCAAATGACCTGGAAGTTTAGACTCCTGGTCATTTTTTTATTGGTCTGCCTCTTAACGCCCTGCCGGAATACCCCTTCAGTGAAATTAAATCTTCGCAATTGACTCGCTTTGAGTTGCTCCAACAGATGTCCCAAAGTTTCTGTCATCGTTGGTCTTTGGAATATTTGCATATTGTGCAGGAGCGCGTAAAGTGGACTGACAAAACTGACTCTCCCAAAGTCGGAGACCTTGTACTGGTTAAAGAACCTAACTTGTTACCTTTGTATTGGCGTCGTGGACGCATTGTAGATTTGATTTATGGGTCTGACGGAGTTCCCAGAGTTGCGGAGGTCATGGTCGGAGATTCGGTTTTGAAGCGAGCAGTGGCGTGTTTAGCACGCTTGCCCATTTATTAGCGGACATAACTCCTTAAGTCCGAGACGGGGGGATGTTTCGTCCCATTTTTTAGTATTTACTTGCAACACCGTATCGGAGGGCTGTCAACGATTTTGACAGCTGACACTAACAGTGTAGTTAGAAAATTTGGATTGAGCACGCGAGAAATTCGGTGTCTGGTATTTTGATAACCTAATCGAGCGATATTTCGTTGATTTGTAATAGCTAATAGCGCCCTCCGTTCGCAATCGGTTAGTGGGACGCCCGCACTGTCGGTTTTGTACATATTTCACGCGCATCTCCAAGATCCTAGAGAAGGTTGTCTCTAACCAGCTTCGGTCATACCTTGAGGAACACAGCATTTTGCCGCTCGCTCAATCAGGCTTTCGCAAAGGACACAGCACGGCCACAGCCCTTCTTGACGTGGTTGGGAATATTCTGGAAGCTAGAGATAAGGGCATGGGTACCCTGCTGCTCTTACTAGATTTTTCGCGCGCTATTGACTCTATTAATACCTCGCTCCTCCTATCGAAGTTGTCTTATTATGGATGTCAGCCTGAGACAGTAAAGTGGTTTCAAACTTACTTGACTCACCGTTCTCAGTTTGTCCAGATGACGAGCGATAGTGATGGAGCCGTAAAATCCTCTGATCTTAAGTGCGTGAATAGGGGTGTACCGCAGGGATCGATCCTGGGCCCGCTACTCTTCATTCTTTACAGTGCTGACATCATTAATTGCCTGCTCAACACCAAGTTCCACTTATATGCTGATGATCTGCAGATGTATCTATCTTTTCATACCCAGCAGGCTGTTGACACAGTAAAAAGTTTGAATGAGGATCTTGATAGGATCTCGGCATGGTCTATGAAAAACGCCTTGGTTTTGAACCCAGCTAAGTCTAAATTTATTTTAATGGGATCAAGAGATTTTTTGAATAGAATGGGTAATGGGAATTTGGACTTAACGATTGACGGGTGTTCCATTGAAAGGGTCCGGGAAGCCCGTAATCTTGGGTTACTATTTGAAGAGCACCTACACTTTGAGACCGACATCATGGAGGCTGTGCGCAACTGCTTCTACAGGCTTAAGCTTCTGTATCGTATGCGTCCCTACATAAGTGTGGATATGCGAATTCTGCTTTGTGAATCACTAGTTTTATATAAGTTGAACTACGCTGACACTGTGTATGGGGCGTGCATTCTAGGTAAAAGCGAATTCTGTACTCGCTGGATCAACCTCCAGCGAGTACAGAATGCTTGTGCAAGATTTTGTTTCACCATCCCTCCCAGATCACATGTAACTCCTTATTTAAATAAGGGTAATTTGATGAGAATGTCAGATCGTAGAAAGCTGCACCTGGCTACCCTGCTCTTTGGCACAATTCTCACGAAAAAACCAGACTATCTGTTTGGTAAATTGTCCTGGTCGCGTGATGTAAATAAAGTTAAAACGAGAGCTTCTGCGTACCTGTTGTTAACGTCACACAAAACTGCTGCATTCCGTGGCAGTTTCAAATTCGCTGCCTCTCGTATCTGGAATGTTCTTCCTACACCATTTCGCGCTATAAAAACGATTGCAACATTTAGTACTAAATTCAAGCAGTACTTATTACTCAAACAAAAGGAATCCGGAAGATAAGCTTACCCGGGGTTTGCACGCAGTTAGTATTACTGCCATTAATCCATTTTCATTATTTTGAATTTGCGAACACCACACCACACATAACATACACATCACTCTGTTTTATCCAATACTAGCAAAACACTATTCTATGTATTATTTTCGCCTGGTTTGTTTACTCTTATTTACTTACACTATTTCATAACATAAAAATATTTCTTTTGACAGCCGACCATAGATTCCTTTTTTCCATGATTTAGGGTCCTTTCTAAGAAATTTAATACATTACCCTTTGGTCCGCGCGCTCTGTCATTTGTCTATGGTTTTGACAAATGATCACTGAGCATCGCGGACTTTGTACATAGTTCTACCTACATTTAATATGATTTTTTATTTTTTGTAACTTACACATAATTATAATATACATACTTTGACCCACCTTCTGTGTTTATTCTATTTTGTTTGTTATTTATATATTATTTTATTATTTAAGTATTTTCCGTTTCCGTAAGTGTGTCCGTGCTATCAGAATATCAGCGCGGCGTTATTTTCTTTTTTTGATATCGCTGCACATGCTGAGATAGGAGCCTTTTTGGTCTCGCACGTGGTTTTTATTTTAGTTTTTTATTATTGTTTAAATTTATGCATATTTCTCGTGTCTCCTGTGCGGGTCACAAATAAATATTTTTCTTTCTTTCTCTTTTTCTTTCCTTATTGTCCTGTATTATATATATATATTCCCCTATCCCTAACCTTACGGCACGAGATTGATCGACGCCCAAGAGTCTACCGCAGGAATCTAAGGTAAGTGCGAATAATATTACCGGCCAACCCTTGTGCCACCTTATACCCGTAGTAGGAACCAGTATATCTCTCAATAGGGAGCAAATCCCTAGCTTTCCACTACCGCGAACCGCGGTTTCGTGGGGTACAGGTACAGACAGGGTCCAGGAGTCCCAACGCTGCTATGGGCCCCAACCTTGAGCTCCTGGCTTGGGACCCGAAGACCTGTATTTAACAACGACATTATTGTCAAAGAATTCAATGTATCCCATTTTGCAAAGAATTTGTTTCGCGGTTAAAATGTTCCTATTTTTGACATTACCTACACGGGAACAAAGCAACAGAGCCACGTTTTCCTTGTATGAATCAGCCCGGAAAAATAAACATAACGGGGAAGTAACGTTTAAAATTGCAAATGAAAGCATACTATTTATTTAGAGTTGATGTCTTTGTTCATTTGTTTTAAGTACTTAGATATTATTGAAGCTCACTTTATAACGGACTTTAAAAAAGGTGGAGGTTTTCAATTCGTCGGAATCTTTTTTCCTCGATTACTCAAAGACTTGAACAATGCGTCTTTTTGCTGGTGTATATGTGCGGATATATATGCATATATGATGAATATCGAGAAAGTTAGTAACAAAAATTGACATTCGTTATAGGCGCAGTCAATCCCATTATTATATTTTGGACTTTTGATAATTATTATCGCTGAGGCGACGCAATTAAAACGTGGGAGTAAGTTTATTGAGAACACATTTTTGGTAAGTTATTGTAATGGGCTATAAACTTTCTGATTAGATAGATATCCAAATTTAACTCAAATATGAAAAGACTTTTTGAAACCTTCCATTAAAATTGATGCCCAGTTTTTAAAGTAGCTACCTATAAAATAATAAAGTATACCAGCATGAATAATGCAATATTTCTCTTCAAAAAATTTGAGTGTTATGCACTAAAGGCATTAGCTGCTTCACTGGGTACCGTCGCTCTGACTGCGATACTAATTTTACTACTCGGAATTTATTTGTCAAATTGAATGTTTGCAGCTCCATAATTTAGTTTTCAGCGTCAGCTGCCACCATCAACATCGGTTTATGAACTGTGATGCATTTTTACTTTGTTATGACAGGACATAAAAACTCTACATCCACTATAATATACTTCCTATTTTTACATGTACAGCGGTAATATTATTTCACTATACTTGTCCATCGATATTTTATTCGATTCGAATTTTAAAAGTAAAATGGAAGTTTTATAAAATAATATTAGCGACGACCAATTTTTTTTTTTAAATATTTAATTTGGGAGTTGTTTTCAACAGTAGATAAAAACATTTTTAATCATTTATGTGGTAAAAAAGTTTAGATTACAATTGAAAGCTTGATGGATGACGGAAATATTGTGAATATATATTTTTATACAAAATTAAGTTTTATAAGTCTTAAATAACCTTTCATCTTTAATAAACACGCCGCTTGTAAAGATTCTGAGCAAACAAGTTTAAGTTAGAGTGGAATTAAAACCTCATCTCAAAGAAAATTAAACCGCGAATAGTTAATGGGTCTAACTCGATTTCGAAACGCTAACTTTGTCGAGAGCGAGTCGTTGCCTTCAATAAGATTCAAGCAAGTTTGGGAAAATTTGCTTCCTTTTAAAACGGTTCGCCATTTAACCATCGCGGATAAAGCACTCAAAACAAAACGGCGCGCTTTTATTTTTCACGAGATCCCTTCTAGATGGTTTGCTTGTAAAAAAAAAAATGTATTGTTATTGTTCGAGTTGGAGGACGTTACACCTTTTGGTGTTTTAAATAAATTCTAAGAGAAAGGTAATTTGTTTTGTTAAAATGTTACGAGAGCCATTTTGTTCTTTATATTTTGATCTTTCATGCTAACTACAAAGTTTTCTTAACAACTGTAATCAATACGCCTGCAACTTTTGTGTGCCACATCCAACTATATGAGTCAATTCTCCACTAAGGAATAGCAGAGCCAGCAACAATAACTTTAAAATAAACAAAAAAGCTCCTCACAATATTTGCAAAGAGGACATCTCTAGATCATGCCAAAGTTACAAGATGGCGCCGACATGCTAGTTGTTGTTCATTAGCATTGAGCGCACATTTAAAGTAACATCTCTAATATTTTAATTAACTAGTGAAACTTTTCGTTTTATTATTCAAAAGTTGAGCATTCGCTCGTTGCTATATCAAAACTTGTTCATTCACAACGTCTTATATATTAATATAAAAGTCTCCTATTAACATGCATTCAAAAAGCAAAGGCATTTAGAACGGGGAACCGAGAGAAATATATTACTAGCGTGGGTTTGCAAGTGGCTTGTATTTACGTAAGCAAAACCATTTGTGGCTTAAGGGCCATTTAATTAATGTCGAACCTTCAAAGAAAGTCTTGTGAGGTCTTATACGGTTCCTTGTGTATTTAATATGATGTAGCTGAGGATCAACTACAAAAATTAACAATATGTTGTGTGACGTCTTTTGCTTATTGGTTGCTATGGTATGTGCATGTTATGCGGAGGAATAAGGAAAAAATTTTTTTTACTAAACAAATATAACCGACTGCCAAATAAAAACATTACAAAGTGAAATATTACTACAATTTCTGCAGTCGGTGTTCCCGTTTTTGTGTCTTCGTTTTATGACACCGACTTAGTTTTGGTACATAATGAGCAAGTTCTATAGTAAGGTACCTATAATGCCCACAGTTATACCAGAATAGATTACCCGAATAACATAAATCTTGAGCGTATATAACCGGTGAAATGTGATTGTTTCAAAGTTAACTGTAAACTTCTGCGTTCCCCTTTAGAGCGTACCAGTGTGATGTTATGTTACAAAATGGCGCAAAAATAAACAGACATGCGATTGCAGCAATCCTGAGAGATTTGCCGTTGTTTATTGAATCAGATCATATCTTCACCAAGTTTAAATGGTACTAATTTGAAAAGATACTCTTTCAAACAAAAAAAAAACAAACATACAGCCGAACATAGAACCTCCTCTTTTGTTGGAAAGTCAGTTAAAAAGAAGTATAGAGAAAGAAAGTTTTGAGTAAGTATGAATACAGTTATAGCAATATAAGTTACAAGATTTGAGGAAGACCTATCATCAAACGATGGATGGAATGTGTGAAAGATGGAATGTCTAGAAAAGACGTGAGTACTGACACAACGATTTATAGACAAGTATGAGAGGCGAATAGACGTTGCACCGACCCAAAATAAATTGGGATAAGAGTTAGAAGATGACAATGAATTTTTATTTTATCGTCTAGACGAGATAATGTCATAGAAGAATGCTTTTAACAAAATAGTGACAAAGAAATTTATATCATTGTTGGCTTCCTAGTATTGGTACCAAGCTGAATCCGGTTAGACTGGAAGCGCCGATCCCAATGAAGTTGGGAAAAGGCTAGGCCGATTGATTGATTGATTGTTGGCTTCCTAGCAGGATAGAGACAGAAAGTTTTGAATAAGTATGAATGCTTTTATAGCAATCTAGGTTACAAAATTCCAAGAAGACCTCGGCTGGAAAATTGTGAAAAATGGAATGGCTAGAAAAGACGTAAGTACTGTACCGTATGGTTACGGACGTAAATAATTTCACCATCCCATAGATGGCGTGGCAAGGGGTGCAAAGAATCCCCGGAGTGGACCCGGCTACCCCAATAAACACCGACGACTGGACTTGGGAACTTATAACACGCGAACACTCCGGACCGACGAGAAGATAGCCGAACTCGAGGAAGAGTTGAGCAGGTTACGATGGAGCATTATAGGGCTATCTGAAGTCCGAAGAGAGGGATAATCCTCAAATCCGGTAACCTGCTCTATTTCCGAGAGGGTGACCGGCAGTCCCAGGGTGGTGTCGGCTTTATCGTCCACAAGTCCCTTGTGAACAACGTGGTGAAGATCGAGAGTGTGTCGACCAGGGTGGCCTACCTTATTCTCTGAATATCCGCAAGATATTAGCTGAAGGTCATACAGGTCTACGCCCCGATTCTCTAGAGCCATGCATGGTTCCAAAACTTACTTCACCGTTGTCATGGGGGAATTCAACGCGAAACTGGGCAAACGAGACGAGGATGAGCTGCAAGTAGGGCAATTTGGAGTTGGACGTCGGAACCACCGGGGTCACCTACTGGCCAGTTTTATGGAGGAGGAGGGCCTCTATATGATGAGCTCCTTCTTTAGAAAGCGTGAGCACAGGAAGTGGACTTGGCAAAGCCCCGATGGTGCAACTAAAAACGAGATCGACTTCATCATGTCAACCAAGAAGCAAATGTTCAATGATGTCTCTGTGATCAACTTGTAAAAAACCGGGAACGATCACCGCATGGTAAGAGGCACATTGAACATTAATATCAAGCTTAAAAGGTCTCGACTGATGAAGTCCACGCTCCGTCCAGCACAGATCCAGGTCCAAAACCCCGAGACCATTCAACTCGAACTCCATAACCGTTTCGAGTGCTTAGGGATCTCCGTGGACGAATACTGCGATGGGTTCGTGGAAGCTGTCCATACGGTCGGATCTAAGTTTTTTAAGACCCGCCGTACAGATAGGAACAAAAAGCTCTCTGATCCTACTCTCAAGCTCATGAAGGAGAGGCGTGAGACAATCCTGCAGTCTTCAGACGATGCGCTGAAATACCGGCAACTAAATAGACGGATCTCAAAGTCCTTGAAAAGCGACCTCCGTCTACCAGGAATACCGAGCGTATTAAAGATGCGATTGAGCGGAACAAGAACTCCAAGGTCTTTGCAAGAGATCTATCTATTGGGCAGAGCCAGCTCGCGAAACTGAAGACCGATGATGGCAGGATCGTATCCGCCAAACCGGAGCTTCTGAGGGAGATCGAGAGATTCAATGGGCAGTTGTACATGTCAACCAGTAAACCCGTCGCGAATCTAGCGAATGTTCTTAAAGCTAGATTGACCCGACACTATACCGAAGACATTCCGGACGTCAGCCTGTACGAGATTAAGATGGCTCTAAAACAGCTTAAGAACAACAAGGCACCGGGTGATGACGGAATTACGGCCGAACCCCTGAAGGCGGGTGGAAAACCAGTACTTAAGGCCCTTCAAAAGCTGATTGATTCCGTCATACTCGAGGGGAGAACGCCAAAGGCATGGTGCAGGGGTGCGGTGGTACTCTTCTTGAAGAAGGGTGACAATGCCTTACTGAAGAACTATAGGCCCATCTCACTTCTTAGCCATGTCTACAAGCTGTTTTCAAGAGTCATCACGAATCGTGTCGCGCGCAGGTTTGACGATTTCCAGCCTCCCGAACAAGCTGGATTCCGTACATTTGCAGCGAGGTGTGAGACAGGGAGACTTCATATCTCCGAAGCTGTTTACCGCTGCACTGGAGGACGTTGCCAAGGTTCTGGACTGGAGCGGGCTAGGCATCAACGTCAATGGCGAGTACATCACTCACTTTTGGTTTGCCGATGATATAGTGAGACTATGGAGGACCTCAGTACAATGCTCGATGACCTCAGTAGAGCTTACGAAAGAGTGGGTCTAAGGATGAACATGGACAAATCCAAGGTGATGCTGAATGCCCATGTTACACCCACTCCTATCAAGGTCGGAGACTCTACACTCGAAGTTGTGGGCGACTATGTCATCCTGGGACACACAATTCAGTTGGGTAGAACCAACTTCGAGAAAGAGGTCAATCGTCGAATCCGACTCGGATGGACAGCGTTTGGGAAGTTGCGCGGTATCTTCTCGTCCAACTTACCACAGTGTCTCAAGACGAAAGTCTATGACCAGTGTGTGTTGCCAGTGATGACATATGGCTCTGAGACGTGGTCGCTTACAATGGGCCTCATCAGAAAGCTTACAGTCACTCAAAGGGCAATGGAGAGGGTTATGCTTGGAGTTTCCTTGCGTGATCGAATCAGAAATGTAGAGATCCGCAAGAGAACCAGGGTTATCGACATAGCCCGAAGAATTGCCAAACTTAAGTGGCAGTGGGCAGGGCACATTGCTCGCAGAACGGATGGCCGATGGGGCAGAAAGGTTCTGGAGTGGCGACCGCGAACCGGAAGACATTGCGTGGGAAGGTCTCCCACCAGGTGGACGAAGACCTGGGGAAGGTTGCGGGGATCCGCTGGTCGCGAGACGCACGGGACCGGTCAAAGTGACGACGCTTGGGGTAGGCCTATGTCCAGCAGTGGACGTCTTTCGGATGATATGATGATGATGATTATGACTGAGACAACGCTTTATAGACAAGTATGACAGGGAAATAGACGTTGCATCGATCAAAATAAATTGGAATGAGTGTTAGAGGATGACGATGAAGTTTTTATTCTATCCTCTAGACGTTTTAATGTCATAGTAGAATACTTTTAACAAGCAACGACAAAGAATTTAATATCATTGTTGGCTTCCTAGAAGGATGGATAAAGACAGTTTTGAATAAGTAAGAATGCTTTATAGCAATATAGGTGACAAGATTCGAGAAAGACCTAATGAACTATGGATGGAATGTGTTAAAGATGGAATGGCTAGGAAAGACGTAGGTACTGAGACAACGATTTATAGACAAGTATGAAAGGGGAATTAAAGTTGCATCGACCCAAAATAAATTGGGAGAAGAGTTAGAGGATGACGATGAAGATTTTATTTTATCCTTTAGACGTGATAATATCATAGTAGAATACTTTTAACAAAAGAACGATAAAGAAATTAATATAATTGTTGGCTTCCTAGAAGGATACAGAAAGAAAGTTTTGAGTAATTAAGAATGCTGAATCTAAGTTACAAGATTCGAAGAAGGCCTATCAAACGATGGATGGAATGTGTTAAAGATGGAATGGCTAGAAAAGACATGAGTACTGAGACAACGATTTATGGACAAGTGTGACAGGGAAATAGACGTTGCATCGACCAAAATAAATTGGGTTAAGAGTTAGAGGATGACGATGAAGTTTTTATTTCATCTTCTTGACTTAATAATATTATAGTAGAAGGCTTTTAAATTATTGTTACCTTTCCATCAGGATAGAAACAGAAAGTTTTGAATAAGTAAGAATGCTTTTATAGTAATCCGAGTTAAAAGATTTGCGGAAGACCTAAGAAACGATGGATGGAATATCTGAAAGATGGAATGGTTAGAAAAGACATGAGTACTGAGTGTTCGGAACCAATACAGGCTTCGTTCTTTTTTTTGTTATTTTGTTGCAACACTGTATCAACTCGCTGTCATCGAGATTTTACAGTTTTGGTTGGGTTGACAGTTGACACTTACTTGTTAAATAGTAATTGATAGCGCGAGACGGCAAAAATGTGTTTTGATCTGGTTTTGATGTAATTGATAAATACCCAACCAACCGTTATCCAAAATTGGGTTCGCGAACTGGAAGTGGTACTGTGAATCGCCCGTGCATTTGTTTGTGTATATATTTCGCGCAGAGCGAAGTATTTCTGGGTCGGAAACATGTATAGATGTTTGCCAGGAATCTCAGGCTGTACCACGTCGATTATCTCCAATTGTTATATATATTTTCCCCTATAACTCCCGACTACCCACGGGACAACAAATGTGAAAAGTTACAAATGTGAGTAATAGTTGTAAGTTGTGCATGCTTGTATCACTTTCCACCTGTCTGACAGGAATCGGTATCTCAAAGAACAAACCCCTAGTTTAACGCTGCTGCGTATAGCGGTTTCGCGGGTATAGACCTAGCAGGATCCACGAGTCGCAGTATTGCTAATGGGCCCCAGTGTTGTCTCTTGGCTTTGTGAACCGTAGGCCTGTATTCAACACTGAGACAACGATTTATAGACAAGTATGTAAGGGAAATACACGTTGCATCGACCCAAAATAAATTAGAATAAGAGTTTGAGCAGAGTTGGGAGCAGTGATGACCCAGTGGCGTCTTAACAAGTTGTATGTAATGGTCATTGTTCGAACCCAGGCAGGCGCTTTACTTTGTGTAAAATTTCATTATCACTGCTCTCAAAACGGTGAAGGAAAACATCGTGAGGAAACCGATATGTCCTAGAACCAAATATTCAAAGACATATGACATCCAACAACCCGGACTGGACCCATTTTCTCTCACAGAGAGGAGGCCTGAGTCCCAGCAGTGGGAACATTAATAGGCCGATGATGAAGAGTTAGAAGATGACGATGAAGTTTTTTTTGTTTATCCTCTAAACGCGATAATGTCGTATTTGAATGCTTTTAACAAAAGAACAACAAAGAAATTAATATCATTGTTGGTTGGTTGTCATTTCTTGAAAAAAGTTCTAACCATTCAGTAAATCTTGAGCTTAAGGAAAATTTAAGGAAAATATATATATATATATATATTCTTGGTGTATCTGATCTTTGCTGCGCAGTTTAATGTTACGTGGAACATTTATTTAGCTGTTTAGAGCCATAAATTATAGCTCGTTTTCTATGTTAATTACTGTAAAAAACTTATTAACAAAAAATCAAACCGACTTCCGAAACAAAACACTTCAAAGCGAAAAATAACTTTCTTTTCCGAAGTCGGTGTCTTTTCTACCCATTGTTTGCCGTTATTCGACACCGACTTCGGAAAAAAATAATTTTTCGCTTTGAAGTGTTTTGTTTTGGAAGTCGGTTTGATTTTTTGTTAAAAGTTTTTTTATTTTCCTCTTTTTAATTTTTGTAGGTACCTCCATTTAACATGAATATCATTTATAGCCAAAGTACATCTTATGTCGATGCCAATAAGCCCAAACACGACTAGGATACATTGTTTTATTTCGGATTTCCAGTGGCCATTGTGGTCTTTTTCATCAGTTCCACTTCACCAAATGATACTTTCTAAGTCAAATGATTGCATTATTGATGAAAATACCTAAATCGTTTTATGTATAATATAATATTTGAGGAGTTCCCTCGATTTCTCTAAGATCCCATCATCAGATCCTGGTTCTCTTATCATGGTACTACCCTTGGAATATCTCCTTTCCTACAAAAAAAGAATCATCAAAATTGGTTCATAAACGACGAAGTTATCCGCGAACACACATAAAAAAAATATATATACGTTCGATTGAGAAACCTGCTCCTTTTTGGGAAGTCGGTTTAAAAGACAACATTCTCGGTAAAGTAATGTTGTAACGGGGTAACTTTAGACCCTGGAGACAGACATATATTTACAATGTTTTCTTTCCTGCATTACATTACACCAAATGAATATTCGATAAAATACATGTTATACCATCTGAACATAATACCTTTTGAACAATAGCGCAAATGTTGTTATCGCAAATAAATATTCGATGAAATAAAAATTATGTTAATCGATATTATACAAATTGATTATTTTCTTAAACCTTGTTCGAATTAGTAACATTACATCAAAAGTTGGCATACCAAACAAGGGTGAACCACGGATTAATATACCTAACTCAAATAAAATTAGGCTATGTTATTCTAAGATACAGGTAGAAAATGGAATACGAGTGTATTCTATTTTCCCAAGTTCCAGGAATATTACAAGAGGTGGCTAATGGGCTGTGCCAATATACCTGTTCCAGAATAATAGGGCGATGTTGAACTACCTTCATTAGTTCATTGTTCAGGGTTAGATGCTCACAAGTATCTGTGAATTCGTTTGTGTGTGGATATTTTAGATGATTCGAGTAATTTATTTCGGCTGGGTAGTAATTAGTCTTGCAAAACTATATATATGGATACTACGTGGAACTAGTGAAGGTATCTGGAAGAAAAAAACTATGTTTATCTTACTTTTACTCCAATTTTTTTATTTTTTTATTTGTGATGTGTTTGCTCTTTAATCTAGTCTAGGTCAGAGGTGACAGAGACACAGTCGACGATAGAGTGGGCTTATCCAAAAGAAGCCTGTTCACTCTGAACTTTAAGAGATTTGGGTTGAATGAGTTCGGGAACACATATAATAAAAATCTTAAAATTTATTGATTAAATAACTGACAAACAATGCAAAGCCTATAGCTGGGTCTTGAAGCATATTATTTCATGAGCTATAAGGCAGGATTTTTGAAATTTTATTCCCTAAAGAGATTGGATCCAGGATGATAATTAGCATGAAAGTTCGTCATTAAATTTTTGCGCAGTGAAATCATATCAGATATACGGTTTGTTGTTACAATAATATTATTTTTTTATTTCAATAAGGCATACCAACAACATATTTGCAATTTCAATACAGTGTTAACATTCATCAACAAGATGGTCCTGTGCAAAAACAAGTCAATATCAAGGATTCTTAATTTTTTTTTTGTATGAAATGCTCTTTAGGAATTGGCATGTATCCTAATACCAAATTCGACATTGTTTACCCGTACCTGTGATTACCGTGGATTTGGTTTAAATAGAAATATATTTCTCATCAAATTAAGCCAAAGTGTGGAATAAATATAAAATATATCTATTTTATGGAGGCGTGGAAAAGAACATTAAACGAATATAATTATGAGGTCCAATAAAATGGGCGTTTGGCACATTTTACAACTGTCTCATAAACGGATTTAATTATCTTACTTGTGGGCTGATGTGATATAACGTGATTTATTACAGTCACATCAAATATGTACAAATAATAAATATGTAAACAGGTTACATATTTATTATTTGTACATATTTGATGTACACAGATCTGTTTGCAGTGCTCAAATATGCCTTTGATTGTCTGAGCCTTTCGTGATCTTCTGGCTCCTTCAAGTAGGTAACTTTTTTGTTACTCACTTGATATAAAATAAAACGTGTATGTTACCCCTAAAATCTGCCCTGCCCTACTGTAGAAAACATAGATGTTTGTTTATTTATTTATTATTCACAAAATCCACAGCTCTTAAAAATACCTTAATACACTTATTGTGCTATAATTACAGCTAATTACGGATTTACAATTTATTAACTTTACAAATAAAATTGCAACAGAAACTTAGAACAACAAAACATACCTAATATTTGAAAACTCGTGTGAAGTGTGCAAGAGGAGTTGTGTGTGAGTGAATGTTTCAACTAGATATTTGCAAAAAAGGTATTTAACTAATAACAAGTAACATTGAAACATTCAAATACTAAACATTCCTCCACTTTCACACAGCTAACAACTATCAAATAATTACATAAGTAATAGCAAATAGTTTAGTAAACATGACATTTCATACACACGACATATCGAGCACATTAATAAAGCTAATACAGAAACAGCGCGTCGTCAATGCCGCGGTTTTCATTCACGGGTTTATTAAACACACCCGCTGGACAGAGCTTCCAAGGAGAATCCCGATTATGTAATGGATATCCCGGTTATCTTTCTATCAATTTTCATTTCCAACTGAGTTTTGCATGATGACAGTATTGGTTCCAAGGATTATCCCGAATATCTAATAGACATCCCGGTTAACATTCGATTTAATCTCCAATTAAATCGATGTATTCCCGTTGTCCCCGTAATCTGTGTCCCCGTTACGGGGACAACGCAACGTCATAAAATTTCCTTCCCGTTGTCCCCGTTATGTATGTATACATAACGGGGACAACGGGAATACATCGATTCAATTGGATACAAATTTACATAGCTTCAAGAGCGGGCAGCCACGCCATTTAGAATTTTTATTTTTAGATCGAGCATACCTGTTTCGTAGTAGTAGCCTCCTGCACATGGACGTAATTAATTGGATCGATTAAAAGTATAATTTTTGACCTTGCCTTTGTATCGTTTTTACTGTCATGTACATAGTTCGCGCTCGGTTCAATGGCATCCCATAGATCTTCATGTTCTAAGTAATTCTTCACGGCAAATTTCCATGTAGAGTAATTTTCTCTGCCAATAAGCTTTTCCATAGTTCCCAATTGTGAAACCATGTTTGATTTGCTGTTATTTAGCTATTTAATTGAGCTGAAAAATAAAAATTCATGAAAATATTAATGTATGAACAATAACAGACCTGTTATAAATGACATCCTTAATACCGATTAAGGCCAACAAATACAGAAATACCTAACACAGAACCAACCAAAATCGTATCTATTCACTTGTATCACGGTAGGGGTACTTATCAGGATACAGACAGAGGCAGCATCCGCCTTAGATGTCGGATTGCCCGAGATAACCCAGCGTACCCCGTATCACTAATACGCGTACTTACTAGGCTGTGGCCGAAAAAAAATTCAGGCCGATTGTCTTAATGTTTTCCATCACGAAGGGGAAAAGGGTGCGAATGATAATAAAGAATACATGTTTTTGGTTGTGCTGGTTTCATTAACATCGATTAATCAGTGAGGATAAATGAGAAACCTAGAGTAGATTTGAGTATTCGTAGTCACAGCTTTTTCAAACTGGGATTAAATTGAAACTATGAAAAGGAAAATTTGATATATGGATTTTATTTATCAATCGAAACCAATTCTATCAAAATCAAATAAAGAAAACTGAGAGAATTGCTTACAAAGCGTAGCAAATGAGAATTTTAACCACAAATAATGTGCTTAAGCACTGTTCAAGCTATCGATAAAATAAAACGATACTCACATGACAAAGAGCTCTAGTGTGTAACCTGGTATGGAGTATCGTAAGTCTACTTGAAGCTTAGTTAACACTAACTATTGTGTTGGAAAGAATCACAGAGAGCTTGTTCTCGTTTTCAATATCAGTGGAGCGCGGTTGGCTTTTCTTTTTCGCTCCATTTTTGCTTGTTTTCACAGAGGCCTAGCTGTCGCTCCGGAGAGGAAAAATGGGCGAGACACAGGTCACGAGCGACCGAAGTGCGGATCGTTATATGCCGTTAACTTGAATGATTTTTGTGTGGTTTGTCAGTGAGTTTTCACCTCTAACCCGACCGTTATGCTTTATTTATTAGCTTTTTCACCTTTAACGTTTGTGTGACTCATTTTTTAAAGACTTAATAATAGCTGGTTATGGCCGAGCTCATTGTTGCCACAATTTATTCGTCAGCTGTCATACACGAAAACGGCTTTACCTCTTTATTCCCAGTAGTACTATAGATTTTTTCGACGCCGAAACTAGATTTATTTGTTTAAAAAGATTTTGTAAATATTATTAACCTAGCTACTGATATTTGAGTTTATAATACATTCTCGCTACTAATGAGACAATTTACAAAATGTCAAAGTAATTTGTAACAATTATAAACTTTGTAAAAAGAGAATTAGATAAGTCATTTTGAATTATATGACAGTAATAAACGTTTCAAAAGTCAAAGAGGAGACAGCTTAACTGCCAATCTAGTCCATCCGGAGTGCCACACATCTTACAAAACAAGGAGGAGCGGGAAAGCGACACTTAATTAACTTTAAAGCTAGCTAGAAACTTCCTCGTAGGTCCCGCGCGGGGGTAGAAGGGCGGGGAGCTATGCTTTCCGACACATAGCGTTATTTGGCGGCGAGAGCCAACTAAGAGGTCAAATGCTGCGAAATTAGCCCCCTCAGTAAGTGTATTGCGAAGTTCACTCTAATTCCCCAACTCTCATATGTCATGTCACCGAGTATAATGTTTGACTGCTCGTATTCCAACAGTGTTTTTTTTATTCGCTTCTTTATTTGTCGAGTGAAGCTAATGTCGCGTGTGCCTCTCTACATCTCGAAAACTTGCCTCCATATTGTTTATTCTTTATTATACGCGCGTCACTTGTTTCATTTCATAAATGTGCGGAGTCGTAGCATTTGTCAAGATGAGTATTTCTGTAAATTATTCTGTAAATGTAGTGTTTGAATATTTGCAAGAAATATTCCAAGTAGCCCGGGGTGAACCGTAATATTAACGATAAAAGGGATTAGTTTGTTGTGTTGTTACAAATTGGAGGACAGGCCTTTCATGAAGGATAGGTGCCCGGTTTATGAATGGTCACCCAATCCTAGTTTATGAGTGCCCTATAACTGTATTAAATAAATTCAGGTAAACTGAAAACAAACTCGCCAGACTATCTCGTCCGAATTTTCCGAAAATACTCGAACAGAATTATTAAGCCGAGTATCCATATTTTTTTTAACTAATTCGTCGATTCGAATAAGAGAGATTCGATAACAAGCAGCATATTTTGCTGCTTGTTATTAGTTTAATACCTTTTTTGCAAAGATACAGTTGAAACATCTATGTTTTTCTACAATAGGGCAGGGCAGATTTTAGGGGTAACATACACGTTTGGTTTTATATCAAGCAAGTAACAAAAAGGCAAATCCGTTTATGAGACAGTCCTAAAATGTGCCAAACGCCAATTTTATTGGACCTCATAATTATAATCCGTTAATGTTCACTTACACGCCTCCATAAAATAGATATATTTTATATTTATTTCACACTTTGGCTTAATTTGATGAGAAATATATAACTATTTAAGCCAAATCCACGGTAATCACTGTTGTGGGTAAATTAAGTTTTTCTACCAATGTAATATTTGGTATTAGGCTACATGCCAATTCCAAAAATTCATTTAATACAAAAAAAAACCCGTCTGCTTAAGAAGCGAACTAAAAAGAACGTAAACAAGAATAAAATCATGCTGTGCAGTCGGAGGATACATCTGGTTTTGTTCAGCCAGCTCGCGAATACGTTAAGTTCGCTTCTTAAGCAGTCGGATTTTTTGATTTAACTTTTTTTATTTATAACTTTTTAGTATTTTTTTTGTAAGAAGTAATTTCAAAAATATATAACACTTATATATTTAAACGTACCTACATCTACTTCTTAAAACCCTTTATTTTGATAACCCACACGACGGGTTTGGACGAAAAAAATAATTGGGCTCCCACTATATGGCACCCAAAAGCCGCCATATTTCTATTTTCGAATTTTAATATAGGCAGTGGCACTCGCAAGGTTAAAACAGATCGATTGACATAAGAATCATTGAAATCAGCCAACGCGTTTGGTCTCTAGAATGCCACATAGGAACAAACATACATATGAACATAGACTGATAAACACATTACCCTTATTCGGCAGTCGAGTAAAAAAAATAAATAATATTATTGTAACAATAATCCGTATATTCGTTATGCATCCACTCGGCAAAAAATTTATGACGAACTTTGTTGCAAATTATCATCCTGGATCCAATCCCTTTATGGAATACAATTTCAAATTTCTGAAAACTCATGAATTATCATGCTTCAAGACCCAGCTATACGCTTTGCATTGTCTGTCAGTTATTTAATTAATTAGTTTTAAAATTTTCTTATATATGTTGCCGAACGCATTCAATCAGAATCTCTTAAAAGTTAGAGTAAACAGGCTTCTTCTGGGTAAGCACACTCTATCGTCGACTCTGTCACCTCTGACCTAAACTAGAGTCATGAGCAAACACATCCCAAAAATAAATAAAAATATGTAAAAGTAAGATAAACAATATATTTTTCTCCAAGATACCTTCACTAGTTACATGTAGTATCCATATATATAGTTTTGCAAGACTACTACCCAGCTGAAATAAATCACTCGAATCATCTACAATATCCACACACAAACGAATTCACAGATACCTGTGAGCATCTAACCCTGAACAATGAACTAACGAAGGTAGTTCAACATCACCCTATTATTCTGGAACAGGTATATTGGCACAGACCATTAGCCACCTCTTGTAATATTTCTGGAACTTGGCAGATAGTGTATTCCATTTTCAATGAGTATCTTAGAATAACATTGCCTAATTGTATTTGAGTTAGGTATATTAATCCGTAATGTAGCCATTTTTGCCCTACTCACCCTATTTTTCTGCTCATTCTAAGTATACATCTCAGCATGATGACTGAGGTGAAGTGAGCGCGAAGTGAACCGTCATTCCAACCGATGCTAGGGGTTGACAGCTCACTTTGGTCACTTCACCTGAGTCATCACAATGCATTTTTACAGGATAGCAATACTGATTCTTACAGACTGAAATCACACGGAGGCTGTGTTTTAAATCTATCAAATTTATGTATGAATCTTTTATTGAATCACGGTTCGATAAAATTACAACAGGCACCTACTACTAACCACTACACGAGACAGCAATGTTCTAGTAGGTTTTTTTCTAGAATCATGTAATTCCAATTTTATTGTAAGGGTAGTTATACTTCATAGAAGATAAGACACAATTTACTTCATGGACGATACGGTTGGCGTAGTGGTTGAGCGATCGGCTGCTGCACTGCGTGTCGTGGGTTCAATTCCCGCACGGAACTTATATTTGTATGGCCTACAGATAGTTGTTCCGGATCTGGGTGTCTTATGTATGTAAATTTGAACGTTTGTAAATGCACCTACGATACAGGAAAAAATCCTAGTGTGGGGCAAGTACATAAAAAAAATTTTTGGTCCCTTAGTCATCAGATCAGGATCTGATGATGTGATTCTGGAGAAATCGAAGGAACTCCTCAAATATTATAGGTATACTTGTAATTTTGGTATTTTCATCAACTATGCAATCATTTGCACTCAAAAAGTATCATTTGGTGAAGTGGAACTGTTGAAGAAGACCACAGATAGCCACTGAAACTCCTTAATGCTAAGTACGTTACGGGAAAGAAAGAAATAAGAAATCTCGAATAGTTAATTGACAATGATGAATAAAATACTTATAAATAAATGGTACCTACTGCCAAAAATGGTACAATCGAACTGATCTGATGATGAAGCCGGAACGTAGGCACAGGAACTCCAAAATAAAACAATGTATCCTAGTCGTGTTTGGGCTTATTAGAATCGTCATGAGATGTACTATGGCTATAAATGATTTGCATGGTAATTGGAGGTACCTACTAAAACTAAAAAAGGATAAATATAAGACTGACTACGGTACTGACTGTCTTTGGTACCTATTATTTTCCGTTTTTCGACATCGACTTCGGAAAACAAAGTTATTTATCGCTTAGTAGTGTAGTAGTTTTTATTTATCGATAGACTCCTGTCTGACCACTATCATTGGTTTTTATTGTTTCATTTACTTTCACCTCTGAAAGATTAGCAATCATTAAAAATCTTCTGTTAAGTACAAAACTTGTACCTACAGCATAATAGATCCACCATTTCAGTTTTTGTTTTTGAGTAAGCACGGTTAGCCAACCAGACTATTAAATAAGAGTTTATATTTTTTCAGCGAAGGGAAAATGGTGTCATCTACTTTATCTTAAAAAGTTTGGGCAAAAAATATAGAACTTATTTTATAGTTACTCTTTGCCGAGGTGCTGGGAAGCTATAAAGATTTTAACAAGAATTTTACAAGTTTATTAAACTGGCTTTAGGCTGAAAGTAACTCTGATAACCAACAAAATCTTGGGTAGGAGTATAAAACATAGAGACGTAAACCGCTCCTGTAAAAAGATATAGCAGTACAAGAATTTCAATTACCGAATGTTGCAGAAAGTTGTGGGCGTAGAACATACGTACTCATTTAGTGTCGACGTTAACTCTAATTTCTTTTTTGCTATTGACCGTAGTTTTTTATAGGGCCTGTTGGGTGGTCACTAAGCGCCGAGCTAAGTGCCGCTTTGTGAGCGCACTGCGCGTAAACCGCCCGGCAAAGACCGGCTTGCATTTAATTTTTCTCATTTTTATTTCCTCTAAAAGCTTTTATACAGGAACTAGGTGTTCAATTAAAACTCCTATTTTTACCAAAACGCCTATAGATGGAGCTGATTGCTCGTTTCTTCTATTTTGAATTTGTCTATTTCCTTTGTTTTTAACACCAATGGAATATTCTAAAACAATTAAATGTTTATTAATATTTACAGATTGGATGTTTTGGGTGAAAAGTATTACAATTTCTGTTAAACTAACTGTGTAGCGGACGCTCCTTGTTTAGCGTGAGGAACTCATTAAACAGTTTGTCTTAAATAGTTCGTACAAAAACTTTGCTTCCACTCCACAGATTTTTTCTTATTCCATCTATATTTCAATCTTTTACTTTTTTTAGTTAATTTATTATTTCATCCACTGCTCATATCGACAAAGGTTGATAGTATGAAAAAAAAAACCAGTCAATCAGTGCAACTTGCTACGCGGTGTGTGGTTCACTTATTCATAAATTTATTTTATAACAATTAGATACATGATAGGTGGTGCACACGGAACAAGGCAATAATCAGGCTTGACATTCAAATTAAGAAACAAAATTTCATTTACATATCACCCGCTCCTGCCTTTTTTTATCATCTCTCTAATAACGCTCAAGGGATGAATGTTTCAGTTGAAAATGTGAAAATGCAAATCGAATATCGAAGTTGCATACTCTTTTTTTAATTCACAAACATTGGCTTTAGCGTGTCCCCGTTGATATGCCTATGGCAATGTCATCACACGTTTTATTTTTGCAAATTTAATTTCTGAACCGCTTTTTTATGCGACCATGGACAGGATAAATATGCTTAACAAATATTGAGATCACCCCGAATGCCATCTGTCTTTGCGGTTGAAAAAAATCAGTAAGCTTCTAATATTTCGTTTTGCTTTAAATTTGAAATATTATTTCACTTTATGTGTTTTTTTTTTATAAATTTCAGTTAAGCTTTACTGATTAATATCACAACTATGATTCTATGCGTATACTTAGAATTAGTTTTAATACGAGTCTACTAATAATTACACAACAGCAATCTAATAGTCAGGTGTTTTAAAATTATAAAATACATCTGCTAATACACAAACTATGTGTAAAAACTACCTGTCGCCCTAATATGTTTTGTCAACTTTGGACCACTATAGTATGTGCATGGTAAATTTATCGATAAACAGTATTTTCTATACGTGTATATACCCTTCTCTAAATATTATCCTATTTCCTACTCATCATAAATATTGATTTCGATGACCTTTCGCACTATTGACTCAACTATAACTGTTGATAAGTAAGGAAGTGGTATCCCTGCATTGCCTACATGGCGTTTGTAATCCCGGTTAAGCTGGACGGCCGATGAAGTCATTACGCTTATCGCGATGTGGGGCCACACGTTATGTTGGCCACCAATTCTGGCTATGTATTTACATCAACATTTACATTTTGTTCATAGGGATGAAAATGATAGATTGACTTTTATTCCTACATTTTTTTTTATTAAGTCCAATATTCTAGATCTTTAAGTTGTTATCCGTTTAAAACACTGGTTTCACTGTTAATGTGTTAGCTGCAAAATCATTGCGGATTTCTCTTCACTGAGTGTCACGGACTACTCTTAATCCCAGTAAAGTCGCAGTTCCTGTCGGTGTATATGACAGGAGCGAAGCCACGAGAAAAGTTAGTCTTAGTAATATTATAAACTTCCACCCTTTTATGATATGAGTCAAAATTAACGTGTATCTGAGAGGGTACACTTACTACCTGTACGTGCACCTCTAGCTAACCCGTTAAAACATTCCTTCACAGAATGTGGCCTTTTTACAGTAATGAACATATAAAACGAGCTGTAATTTATGACTCTAAGCAGCTAAATAAATGTTCCCTGTAACATTAAACTGCGCAACAAAGATCAGATACACCAAGAATTACTATATTTTCCTTAAGCTCAAGATTAACTGAAACGTTAGAACTTTTCCAAGAAATTCTTATAAGCCACTTATAAATGAAACCAACAATAATATTAATTTATTTGTTGTTATTTTGTTAAAATCATTCAAATATCACATTATCACGTTAAGAGGATAACCAAAATACTTCATCGTCATCCACTAACTCTTCATCATCATCAGCCTATTAATGTCCCCACTGCTGGAAATCAGGCTTCCTCTCTGTAAGAGGGAATGGGTCCAGTGCGGGTTGTTGGATGTCACATGTCTTCGAATAATTGGTTATACGACATACCGGTTTCCACACGATGTTTTCGTACACCGTTTTGAGAGCAGTGGTAATGAAATTTTACACAAAGTAAAGCGACTGCCTGGGTTCGAACCATGACCTACAGCTTGTTAAGTCATCACTGCTCACCTACGGACACGGACCTATAGCCGTGACCACTGGGTCATTATTGCTCTCAACTCTGCTCTTACTCTTATGTCAATTGATTTTGTGTCGATGCAACGTGTATTCCCCTTTCATGCTTGTTTTTAAATCGTTGTCTCATTACTCTCGTCTTTTACAGCTATTCCATCTTTCACACATCCATCATTTCTTAGGTATTTCTAGAATCTTGTAATCTGGATTACTATATAGGCATTCTTACTTACTCAAAACTTTCTTTCTCTATCCTTCTAGAAAGCCAACAATAATATAAATTTATTTTTCATTATTTTGTTAAAAATATTCTTCTATGACATTATCACGTTTAGAGGATAAAATAAAAACGTCATCGTCGTTTTCTAACTCTTCTCCCAATTTGATTTTGGGTCGATGCTACGTCTATTTCTTTGTCATACTTGTCTATAAATTGTTGTCTCAGTACTTACATCTTTTCTAGCCATTCCATCTTTCACACATTCCATCCAAGGTATTATTCGAATCTTGTAACTTAGATTACTATAAAAGCATTCTTACTTATTCAAAACTTTCTGTCTCTATCCTGCAAGGAAGCCAACAATGATATTAATTTCATTGTTGTTATTTTGTTAAAAGCATTCCCGTATGACAGAATCTCGTCTAGAGGATAAAATAAAAACTTCATCGTCATCCTTTAGCTCTTATCCCAATTTTTTTTGCGACGGTGCATCTTCTATTCGTCTTTCATACTTGTCTTTAAATCGTTGTGTCAGTATTCACGTATTTTCTAGACATTCCATCTTTCACACATTCCAACCATCGTTTCATGATAGGTGTTTCTAGAATCTTGTAACCTATATTGCTATAATAGCATATATTCATACTTACTCAAAACTTTCTTTCGCTAAACTTCTTTTTAACTGACTTTCCAAACAAGAAGAGGTTCCATGTGGCTGTATATTTGTTTTTGTTTTATGAATGTTTACCGATTTCTCCGTCAATTGATAACCGAAGTTGGAAAATGTTTTTTTATTTGAAAGAGTATCTTCTTCAATTAGATTTGGTGAAGATAGCTTCAGAGGTATATAACAGAACTCTTTAATAAACAACGGCATATCGCTCGGGATTGCTGCAGTCGCATGTCTGTTTATTTTTTACGCCATTTAATAACATGAGTTCACTCTGATACACTAAGATTTCACCGGTTATGTTATTCGGGTAATCTATTCTGCTATAACTTTGGGCATTGTATGTGCCTTACTATAGAACTTACTCATTAAGTGCCAAAACTAAGTCGGCGTCATAAAACGAAAAAACAAAAAAAAGAACTACCGACTTCCGAAATTAAAGTTAATTTTTACTTTTTGTAGTGTTTTTATTTGGAGGTCGGTTATATCTTTTTGTTAAAAAAGATTTTTTCGTACTAATTCCTCCGCATAACATGCACAAATGCACATACCATAGAAACCAATAAGCAAAAAACATCATACAACATAATGTTAATATTGCAGTTGATCCTTAGCTACATCATAAAAAAAACCCAAGGAACCGCATAAGACCTCACAAGAATTTCTTTGAAGATTCGACATTAATTAAATGGCCCTTAAGTCACAAATGGTTTTGCTTACGTAAACACAAGCCACTTGCAAACCCACGCTAGTAATATATTCCTCTCCGTTCCCCATTCTAAATGCCTTTGCTTTTTGAATGCATGTAAATAGGAGACTTTTATATTAATATATAAGACGTTGTGAATGAACAAGTTTTGATATAGCAACGAGCGAATGCTCAACTTTTGAATAATAAAACGAAAAGTTTCACTAGTTAATTTAAATATTAGAGTTGTTAATATAAATGTGCGCTCATTGCTAACGGATAACAACTAGCATGCCGGCGCCATTTTGTAACTTAGGCATGATCTAGAGATGTCCTCTTTGTGAAGATTGTGAGGTGTTCTCGTGTTTATTTTTTATTTTGAAGTTATGGTTGCTGGCTCTGCAATTCCTTAGTGGAGAGCAGAATCTTACAATTGTCTGTGGCACACAAAAGTAACAGGCGCATTGATTACAGTTGTTAAACAAACTTTGTAGTTAGTATGAATGATAAAAATAAGAAGCATAAAAACCAATTACAGTCCCATAAAGAATAAAATGGCTCTGATAACATTTTTACAAAACAAATTACCTTTCTCTTAGAATTTATTTTAAACACCAAAAGATGTAATATCCTCCAACTCGAACAATAACAATACAATATTTTTTTTTACAAGCAAACCATCTAGTAAGGATCTCGTGAAAAATAAAAGCGCGCCGTTTTGTTTTGAGTGCTTTCTCCGCGATGGTTAAATGGCGAACCGCTTTAAAAGGAAGCAAATTTTCCCAAACTTGCTTGAATATTATTGAAGGCAACGACTCGCTCTCGACAAAGTTATAGTTTGGAAATCGAGTTAAGACCCATTAACTAATCGCGGTTTAATTTTCTTTGAGATGAGGTTTTAATTCCACTCCTACTTAAACTTGTTTCCTCAGAATCTTTACAAGCGGCGTGTTTATTAAAGATGAAAGTTTGTTTAAGATGAAGAAGACCTACTAGGCAATAAATTAGATATGGTTTTTTCATTTGGTATTTTATAACTCCTTTAAGGAGCCTCTGTTCATTTAATGAACGGACACAACACTGTTTTCATTCAACATTGTTCCTACTTACCCACCTATAAAACTTAATTTTGTATGAAAATATATATTCAAAATTTTTTTGTCATCCGTCATGGTTTCAATTGTAATATCAACTTTCATATTTTTACCACATAAATGATAAAAAATGTTTTTATCTGCTGTTGAAAACAAATCCCAAAAGTAGTCGTCGCCAATATTATTTTATAAAATTTCCATTTTACTTTTAAAATGCGAATTGAAAGAAATATCGATGGACAAATATAGTGAAATAATATTACCGCTGTACATGTAAAAATGGGACGTTTATTTTAGTGGATGTACTGTTTTTAAGTGCTGTCATAACAAAGTGAAAATGCATCACAGTAGATAAACCGATGTTGATGGTGGCAGCTGACGCTGAAAACTAAATTATGGAGCTGCAAACATTCAATTTGACAAATAAATTCCGAGTAGTAAAATTAGTATTGCAGTCAGAGCGACGGTACCCAGTGAAGCAGCTAATGCTTTTAGTGTCATGCACTCAAATCATACAATTTGTTGAAGATAAATATTGCATTATTCATTCTCGAATAATGTATTATTCTATACTTAGCTACTTTAAAACACTGCGCATCCATTATTAGTGGAAGTGTTTCAAGAAGTCTTTTCATATTTGTGTTAAATTTGGAAATCTTTCTACTCAGAAAGTTTATAGTCTTGTACAATAACTTACCAAAAATGTATCCTCAATAATTTTATACCCCCTTCTAATTGCGTCGCCTCAGCGACAATAATTATCAAAAGTCCATAATATAATAATGGGATTCACTACGCGTTTAACGAATGTCAATGTCTGTTACTAAACTGAAAGATTATTTATTACTTTCTCTATATTTCTCCTATATGCAAATATATACGCATATATGCACCAGCAAAAAGACGCATTGTTCTTAATTTTATATCAAAAAGTCTTTGAGTAATCGAGGAAAAAAGATGCCGACGAATTGAGAACCTCCTCCTTTTTTGAAGTCCGTTAAAAAGTGAGCTTCAATAATATCTAAGTACTTAAAACAAATGAACAAAGACTTCAAATCTAAATAAATAGTATGCTTTCATTCACAATTTTAAAACGTTTCTTCCACGTAATGTTTATTTTTCCGGGCTGAATCACACAAGGAAAAAGTGGCTTTGTTGCTTTGTTCCCGTGTAATGGCAAAAGTAGGAACATTTTAACTCCAAACCAAATCCTTTGTAATATTAGACACATTGAACTCTTTGACAATAATTTCGTCTTAAATTAGGTACTTCAGAAATCTTTCAAAAATATTGCTGTAAGAAAGTGGACTGTTCCCTATCAGTTTATTTAGCTCTGTTACTGTTTTTCAGCGAAAAGTCTTTAAATAAAAGGTTTTATGGTATTCCAAATGCTTTAAAATGAAAATAAATTTTACTAGATACCTGAAATCTGAAAAGCTGAAATAATTCGAGATTTTTTTTATACTGTGGAATTCTTTATAGAACAAAGATGGCATTATCCATCGATAAAAACAGAGAACGTTATTTGAAAATGGAATGTCAAACATGCAGAGTAGGTATGCGTACGGTACAATGCGGAGTTTTTTTTTCAATTGATCGCCGATCGCTACAAAAATGTATTATCGATAAAGTCGAAAAGCCAATTCGATAAGCCTGTACTCAATTTAGGTAAAAACGCCAGTTGATTTCAATAAAAATTCATACAGCGTAAACAAGTTCGGCAACAAGCACGAACTTTACGTACAGAATCATTTCAAACCATTCGCGAAGCAAAACGGCTTCAAATTTGTCGTGTACATAAATTGTGTGTAGTATTATAACAGGGTCAACTGCAAATTTATGCAGATTGGGTTCGTTTCATAGCTGTGCTGTGCGTATACGTTTGCCACTGGAGATAACGCTGGATTTATGTTTAAGACTTTATTACTTGGTGTGATGCGCTGTTTTCGCTGAGTTAAGCGCTTGTTAGTCCGATATGACGATGTATTCTGCGGTCTCACTAATAGTTTCGCTCCATTTTGCACGTTCCGAGTGACGTTTGACGCGAAATAATTTTCGAGTCTCTGGTAATTAGTGGACTGTTCTTGTGGACTGTGCTGTTTCTATTTTGCGAATGTAAATGTTCATTCTTGTCTTAAATAGATATCACGCTCCTTAAATTTAATTACCACCGCTGCTTTTTACTCGACTGCCGAAGGAGGGAAATGTGTTTATCAGTATATATATATATGTTTGTTTCAACGTGGCGTTCTTGAGACCAAACGCGTAGGCAGATTTAGAAGATTCTTACCTCACTCATATTGAAAAACAAAATGGTAGATAGTCATGGGCGCCATATTGGGGGATCTCAAGTTTTTTGCCCATTCCATTGTGTTGGGTATCAAAATGAAGGGTTTTAAGCGGCTATTACAAAAATATATAACACTTATATGTTTAATTGTATTTCGGAAAAAAAAACATCTAAAAATTTTTGAATAAAAAAGTTAATATAAAATACCAAAAAACCCGACTGCTTAATAAGTGAACATAAAAGACGTAAACAAGAAGAGAATTATGCTGTGCAGTCGGAGAATACATTATTATGGATTTGGTCAGTCAGCTCGCGATTATGTGTCCTCCGACTGCATAGCATAATTTATTTGGTTTTTTAAGTTTTTCAATTAACTTTTGTTTATATCCTTTTATTGGGCTATGCAAATACCTATTGACGCTTATGCACAATTTTAAAATTCGTAAATGACTTTACTATTATAATAAACTACAGTACTTATTTATTTCAGCATAAATAAACACGACAATCGGCATTCCCCTTACATTTAAAATTAACCCCTTATTCTTTTTCATTCGCGAGCACTCTCACTAGTCTTCAAAAAGGCCTCTCATGTATTCTGTCGTAAAAGGCATTAACATCGTTAGTAAGCATTTAATACAATACATTCAAACGCATTGCAAGATAATAAAATAATTTCCTTCTCAAATAACTCAACAGGCATGAAGGAGTTGTTTATTCAATATCATATGGGATAATAACTCTTGCTATGAATAAAGTGAAATTGTGAGAAAAGGAAAAAACGCGGTTTATAATAAAATTTTCTTTTGGCGCGTTTGTCGTCACGACATCCCTTTCCGTCAGTAAATTTTCTTGATGGAACAACGTTTATTTCTATAAGAGGAACGTAGAAGACAAACCAGCGCGCCGAGGGAACGCTCATATTTTAATCATTTCGTCATTATGCTGGATAGACACAACCAGATGCGAACTCAAACGTAAGAAAATTTGTTTTAAAAATTTAAAATCTTAAAATTTTAAAACGGTTCGGGTAAGCGGTAATTGTTTTGAGTAAAGAAGCATATTTTGTGGGTTTTTTTTGCCGATAAAAAGTTACTTTTCGACTTAAGACAATCTTCTTTTTTTAAAGCGTCATCATTATATACCTTGACTCAATTATATTCAGATCGGCTGCTAGTTTAACCGCATGCAACTATTAACCGAAAAATATCAGTGGCTTTCTTCGTAAATATCCATACTTCATTATCCCTTGTTTTGTCTTATCGCCTCCACGTTCTCAACAGAAAACAATAACAAAAATGTTAAGCCGATGCTCAGTAGTTATTATTAAATTACCCTTTACAAAGGCAATTGACGTTACTTATGTACACTTCAGGAACACACATGTTGTGTCATTTGTTTCAATCAGTCAGCCTCTGGGGCTTATGAAGTTTCTTAGGCTTAGCTCAATGGATTTCAATATCCAGGCCTCACATTATATACCTACCTAACTTAGGTATGTGTTTTTATATAAGTTCAATTTGTATTACGATACCATAGGGGATGATATCCTTTTCTATATTGAAGTCTCGAAGATGAGTATTGTAAGATTGGTTACTTATTTTGTGCTATTTTCAAGAAATGAACACACTACGGCATTTGTATTTGGAATGAAATTTCTTCCAATTGTTTTTTTATTTATTTTATTCGTCTGCAGTTGTTTTGTTTTAGCATGCCAATCTCGGATCGTTCTCCTTTCTTTAATAACACTTTGTAAAACCCAAACAATATACTGTGTATTGATTAAATACACAGTTCATTGTGACAATATATTAACTATTCAATAGATCATAATCATCTCCATGTCCTTAACCCATGTTACTTAGGGTCGGCGCAACACGTGTTATACTTGCATACTATCCTGTCTCTCGTCACGCTATCACGGATTCCCTTTTTTTTTTCATATCACTCCTCACACATTCCATCTATCTTTTCTTTGGCCTTCCTCTCCCTTTTCATCCATCCACATTTATATTCATAACTTTTTTAGTTACATGCGTTTCAGCCCTCCTCATCATATGACCATATCAGGAAATACGGTTTCCTTTCAACTTTTCTGTCAATGGCGCCACTTTCAAACTTCTTCTAATATACTCATTTCTCACAATAATCTCTAATATACCAAACTCGTTACGCCATACATATCTCAACATTCTCATCTCTGCTACATGCAATCTTTATCACAGCCCAACACTCTACGTGTATTCAGGAGATATGTATTTATATGCACTCTTGAAATTAAGAATAGCAATAAACAGGTATTGGTGTATTAATGCTGTTGCCATGCTAAAACGCTCATATTAGTTATATTTGCCACCTTGATGACGAGGTTTTCTATAATGGTAAAATAATGTTTTAATCCAGTTCCAGTTACAAATTTTATAAAGTTGATTATTTTCAATGACTATACAAATTGCATTACGTAATGAAATCAGCTCACCGTTAAACAGCATACTACAATGACTGACCACCAGCATGAATAGTTCATTAATACCCATTAAATACAATTATAATTAGATTTTTTTTAGAGAAAACATATTATGTAGCTAATAATTCGATATTTCACTTCATTGGCCTCGTAATTCAAAGAAAATATTTTAGTGATATTTTGGCATTAAGAGACAATGCGGTCGCAGACATCCAACTGAATTTCGTTAGTAAATATTTTTATAATTAGAGGTTTGGCTAAGAGCCACCACCAAAACTTACCGACATTAATAATAATAATAATAAATTCATTTATTTGCAAACAAGTGTCACAGATACATAAAAGCTCTGCCTCCTGAACTAGGTAGTTAACCTGTATCTCAGGAGACATTCCTACTTAAGTTTCCCTTTTCACTTGTATCTCCCGTTCATTTAATACTAGGTTTATGCCAATATTTGGTACATCAAGGAAAACAAGGAAAATAATTTTTGCTTCTCATGCCCTGCACGGGCAACGAGTCAACCAGAGGAAAATGGATTATTATGGTGCTCGGGACCCAAGGGTCTTGTCACTACTTGCACAATCTCCGCTTATTAACAGTATTGCGTAATACCACGCCCTGAATATAAAACTATTTTGGTAGGTATAGGGCCACAATAACAAAAGATGAAAAATCTGAAACAGCCCGCGCTAAGTCGAATCACATGTTGGGGACACTTCCAAAAAACTCGTTATAAAGCGAAATGTGGCGTGAAAATCACTTGGGACCGAAACGACAGTAGGCATTGCAACGAAAGCCTGGTTTCTGTGTAAAATAATACCGAGGGTGCACATTCATTAACCCTGTAACTGTGGCATGCATCCACTCTCCATAGCAGCCTCTAATACGATGATGGAATAGTGGTGTAAAGCTCAAAGAATGGGTGTCTGGCGCGAAGCCAGTGTGTGTGGACGTACAAATCGCCGCTTTGTCTATGATGCCATTCTACGTCAGCTGACGCGTGCTTCTAGACCGGTCGTCGACATAGACAAGAGACAGGCCTCACAATGTCTGGGGTGCTTGTTGAAAGCCTCCACGTGGCGCACCCAGGGCAACGTCGGCTTCAGCTGCCCACCTACTTTGGGTGGACAGTTGGGGCTGGCAGCTAATTTTCAACACACGAAGAAGGGTCACGGTTCCAATCACAGATCATCCTTGATGGTTTGTGAAGGGAACCGGGCTAGTGACAGGACGCCTACTCCTCCCTCTGCTTACAGAGAGTAGGTCGATTGAGCGTAGAGAAGGAGGGAGAAATAGGGACCTCACCCTTTAAAGGAAAAATAAAAAACAAACAAACGGAACAAGACTTTTGCAAAAAACGTCCCCAGGTAGGTCCCGACTGCTCAGTGGTCGGGGAGTCCCACCCCGCTTTGGCGGGCTGCCCTCCGTATTCTGGGGTGGGCAACAAACGTCTTCCGTCTGTCTCAGACAAAACCGACAACCACATGCATGAAATACGGACACCGATATTTTTAAATGAAGAGGTGAGAGATGCGGGGTCGGAATCCGACCCCGAATCTGGCGCAAAAGGCCCACAGAGCTCTGAGTGCGAAGTGGAGGGGGCTGCTGCGAAGAATTTAAGGTTCTTCCGCAAGCGCCCCAAATCGGGGGATGGCCTGGGGTAAAGAGGAACAAATCCTCCAAAGACAAGGCCATATCCGCGGCCACGGCCTCCATTATGGCGGCGGCGGAGGCCAATCGCGCTGGGCCTTCTTCGCATGGCATGTCCGAGATGCGGGCGGAGGTCGCCCGCTTGAAAGCCGACATGGAGCTTCTCCAAAAGGAAAACGAGAAGCTCCGAGCGGACCTGGCCGGGCTTCACGGGGCCGGCCCCCGAGAGATGCCGCAGGAGGGGGCGCAGCATGGGCTAATCCGGCCCGTGCCTGCGGAGGACCGTCTTCTGAACCTGGTGCGGCAGGAGCTGGCTGCCTTTCAGAGCAGGTTCTCTGCACTGGAGGCCATTGTCCTGCGCCCCCCACTAACGGCGAGCCAGGCGACCTTGGGCCAGCGGAAGGAGGCCTCGTTTGCCGCCGCCGCAGCTGCCGCGGGCTCGTCGAGACATCCCAATCATGGTGTCGTGCTGGAACAGAATAGGTCAGCCCCGGCGAGATTCGGAAATCCAGCACCCAAAAAGGCGGCGGCCCTAAAAATAGCCGGAGAGGGACCACAGCGACCACTGCTTCCGCTGTGGTCAGCCCGGTCACAAGGCCGGCTCGTGCAATGCCACACCGCAATGCGTCGTATGTGCGGCAGCTGGCAAGCCGGCCGATCACCGGGCTGGGAGCAAGACCTGCGCTCCACCTGCCAAGGCCAGGACGCATCCCAAAGGGTCATGGCCATTCGGCTGGTCCGGGGATACCGCACGGTCTCCGGTGAGGCGGCGAGCCTGCTTGCTGGATTGCCGCCATGGGATCTGGAGGCAAAAGTCCTCGCGCTAATATGGGAATGACGCGAGGAGGCGAAATGCCGGGGCGAAAATTCGCTGCCGCGACAAATCACGGCTCGGCGGACAGAGCTCCGGCAGGATCTCATGGCGACATGGAGAGGGCGATTGTCGCAACCCAGCGCTGGGCACTCCACAATTGTGGCGATAAGGCCCCTCTTTGAGGAGTGGCTTCAGAGGCGTCACGGCGTCCTCACCTTCTGCCTGCAGCAGGTCCTCACCAGACACGGCTGTTTTGGGAGGTTCCTGTTCAGGATAAGGCGGGAGGAAACGCCCGGGTGTCAACATTGTGAGGGTCGCCCGGAGGACACGGTAGAACATACGGTGGAGGTTTGCCCCGCTTGGGCGGAGCAGCGCCGTGTCCTCGTGGAGGCGATCGGCGGTGGCGACCTCTCGCGTCCGTCCCTGATTGCCCTGAAGCTGGCACCTCCTTCTGCGAAGCAGTAATGCTCGCGAAGAAGGAGGCAGAACGCGTGAGGGAGACGCAACGTAGACGCCCTCACGCCCCAAGCCACCGCAGGAGACGCCCTGGGCGTCGGGAGTCGCAAGCCGATTCCCGGCCACCGTAGGCGCGGGCTTGCGGACGGCGAGTAATGGGTAGCCCGCCGTCCGATAAGGACCAGGCCCGAGTCGACGGCGCGTAGTGTTCCACGCGCGTCTCAAAGAGATGTCAGCAATAACTGACGGGGTCCGCTAGGGCCGATGCCTGTCTGGGTCGTGGATAAATTTGAAAAAGAGTTACCGCGGCCTTGGCTCAAGCAAATGAAGGAACACGGGTGGGTTTTAGTCAGTAAAATTCTGACACACCCTCCTGCTTCACCCAGAGCGGGAGAAGTCATTGGATGATTAACCACCCAAAAAAAAAAAAAAGGCCTCACAATGTCTGTATAAATGGATTAAGTCTGCATTTGAGTGAAAGCGAATTGAAATTCATGTATTCTGTTCAAATTCAATTTCATGACTGGACACATTATACATTTACACTTGTTAAGGGATACTTATTCTTGTTAGAAGTACAGTGTACATATTGTTGTTTATCTTTATTGTTATACACAACGTTTTGGCTCCCTTGTTACTTGATATGGTAGTAGGAAAACCTATTCTAGGCCCAATAAAATTAACCGAGAGGTGAAATAGAGATTTTTTTAAAAGAGGTTGAAAATATGAATCTTCTAATTCAATAATAATTTTCTAACATCGGGCATTATATAATATGATTGTAGCTAGGTATCTAAGTAACGTTATTTGACCTATCAAATGAAACAGAAAATCAATTCAGTTCGCGAAGTTGTTCAGTAAAAATTTATGGAGAATCAAGTGTTTGAAACAAAACGGAGAGGTAGATTCCTGTTGGCCTGCTGCGAAGGGTTGACATTCAACAGACTTGGTAAACATCTGACTCGGGCTTTCCTTTGAAACCCTTCAAAAACAAAAAGCTGGTGGATGAATCTTTGATACCAAATTTAAAGTTCGCAGAATTTTTAGGGTTAATTCTTGTCTGATGTCCTGTTAGTATTTCAAGTTAAAACATTTAAAGCAGAATGTATTTTAATTAAGTAATCGATATTGTTATAGACGAAGATGCTGTTGCTGATGTTGTTTTTAACGATAATTACTATGATCATTTATAAGGCCTCTGCAGATACATCATGACAACTTAAACAAAATGAAATTAATGCAATTTTGGAAATTTAATTTAAGAAGCAATGCCTCTTAAATTAGATTTTCTGATATAATAGAACCTAGATATTAGGGGTACGTGTAGATCTATAATAGTAAAAAGTTTTCTTACTGCATTCAAAAGTCATTTTAGAAACCATTTTCTTTGAATATGCCATATAAGTTTATTTTTTGTTATATTAAATTTTACATATTTTTTTTTTTTTGATATCTTTATCTTTTTTTGTCCGAAACAGACTCGTTAGCCGCTATGAAACTATTATAATTCATGTTTTACATTTTCATTAAAATTCATTACAAACTTACGACTAAATAATTAAACTTTTGTAGCAGGTTTTGCAAGTTGTTTGTTATTGAAATTAATTCGTTTCAAGTACTACAATATTGAGAAACAAATACTTAATTTGTATTATTTTCGGAATGATGAATTGGATGTTTGATTAATGGCCATCTTAATATTGTTCGTTATCTATTTTTAGTTTGAAAGTCTAGTTCATTGGCAAAACAACCTTTGTATCAGCCTTCTTACTAGCCATCTATATAGATTTTTTTTGTCATAATTAACATTTTAAAACATTAATTGAAAATAATATAAAATTATTGAACTGATTTTAATAATTGTTTATTATTGTTTGTTTTTTTTTCATATGAGCAGATGACGAAGCTTGGGGGAGGCCTATGTGGACGTCTTTCGGCTGAATGATTATGATGATGAGCAGATGGCATTCTGTAGTTTCTGCCTATCCACCTAGGAAAAAGCCGGGCGTTTATGTATGAACAATAACAGTCCTGTTAAAAATGACATCTTTAATACCGACTAAAGCCAACAAATGCAGAAATACCTAACTCAGAACCACCCAAAATCGTATCTATTCTATCCTATTAGCCTATATTATTAGCATCGGCCGCAGATGTCGGATTTCCCGAGATAACCCTGCGTACCCCGTATCACTAACACGCGTACTTACTAGGCTGTGGCCGAAAAAATGTTCAGCCCGATTGTCTTAATGTGTTCCAACACGAAGGGGAAAAGGGTGCAAATGATAATAAAGAACACATGTTTTTGGTTGTGCTGGTTTCATTAACATCGATTAATCAGTGAGGAGAAATGAGAAACCTAGAGTAGATTTGAGTATTCGTAGTCACAGCTTTTTCAAACTGGGATTAAACTATAAAAAGGAAAATTTGATACATGGATTTTATTTTTCAATCGAACCCAATTCTATCAAAATCGAATAAAGAAAACTGAGAGAATTGCTTACAAAGCGTGGCAAATGAGAATTTAAACCACAAATAATATGCCTAAGCACTGTTCAAACTATCAATATAATAGAACTATACTCACATGACAAAGAGCTCTAGTGTGTAACCTGGTATGTCCGTATCGTAAGTCTACTTGAAGCTCAGTTAACACAAACTATTGTGTGTTGGACAGAATCACAGAGTGCTTGTTGTCGTTTTCAATATCAGTGGTGCGCGATAGGCTTTTCTTTTTCCCTCCATTTTTGCTTGTTTTCACAGAGGCCTAGCTGTCGCTCCGGAGAGGAAAAATGGGAGAGTCACAGGTCACGAGCGACCGAAGTGCGGATCGTTGTATGCCGTTAACTTGAATGATTTTAGTGTGGTTTGTCAGTGATTTTTCACCTCTAACCCAACCGTTATGCTTTATTTACTCACTTTTTCATCTTTAGCGTTTTCGTGACTCATTTTTAAAAGGCTAAATAATAACTGGTTATGGCCGAGCTCATTGTTGCCCCAATTTATACGTCAGCTGTCATACACGAAAACGGTTTACCTTTTTAGTCCCAGTAGTACTATAGATTTTGTCGACGCCGAAGCTAGACTTATTTTATTCAAAAGGTTTTGTAAATATTATTAGCCTAGTGAAATTTGTGTTCATAATACATTCTCGCTACTAATGAGACAACTAATGAGAATGTCAAAGTGATTTGTAACAATTATAAACTTTGTAATAAGAGAATTAGATAAGCCATTTTGAATTATATGAGAGTAATAAACGTTTCAAAATGTTGATAAAATTACTTTGTTAAGTGGCACACTTGGTTGGACAGCTTAGACGTACTGCTTACACAATTATGCAGAAGTTCACGTCGAGTCAACGAGGAGAAAGCCAAACTGCCAATCTAGTCCATCCGGAGTACCACACATCTTACAAAACATGAAGGAGTGAAGAAGCGACCCTTAATTAACTTTAAATCTAGGTAGAAAGTTCCTCATGGATCCCGCGCGGGGGCAGAAGGGCGTGGAGCTAGGCTTTCTGACACATGGCGTTAATTGGCGGCGAAAGCCGACTATGAGGTCAAATGCTGCGAACTTAGCCCCCTCAGTAAGTGTATTGCAAAGTTCACTCTATCTTCCCAACTCTGATATGTCATGTCACCGAGCATAACCTTTGACTACTCGTATTCCGACAGTGTTTTTTTTATTCGCTTCTTTATTTGCCAAGTGAAGCTAATGTCGCGTGTGCCGCTCTACATCTCGAAAACTTGACTCCATATTGTTTATTTTTTATTATACGCGCGTCACTTATTTCAATACGTAAATGTGCGGAGTCGTAGCATTTGTCAAGATGAGTATTTCTATAAATATATGTTGTTTGAATACATGCAAGAGATATTCGAAGTAGGCCGGGGTGAACCGTAATATAAACTATAGGAGGGATTAGTTTGTTGTGTTGTTACAAATTGAAGGACAGAACTTTCATGAAGGATAGGTGTCGGGTTTGTGAATGGTCACCCAATCCTAGTTTATGAGGTTCCTATATAACTGTATTATGTAAATTCGGGTAAACTGAAAACAAACTCGCCTGACTATATCGTTACAATTTTACGAAAATACTTGAACAGAATTATTAAGCAGATTATTCATAGATTTTTAACGAATTCGTCGATTTGGATCACGAAACAGTTTGTAGTGAAGGGCAAACGTTTAAATTAGAGTGATTACATTCTTGGACCTATTTTGTTATCACACGAAAAACAGTTCGACATAAGATTAAATCGAATAATTACTAGGATGTCTTTTACATATTCGGAATTCTCCTTGGAACCTATTCTGTCATTAAGCGAAAAACAGTTGAACATGAAAATTTATTGAATAATAACTGGCATATCCATTACATAATCGGGATTCTCCTTGGAAGCGCTGTACAGCGGCTGTGTTTAATAAACCCGTAAATGAAAACCGTGGCACTGACGACGCGCTCTTTCTGTATTAGCTTTATTAATGTGCTCGATATGTCGTGTGTATGAAATGTCATGTTTACTAAATTATTTGCTATTACTTATGTAATTATTTGATAAATAAGGATATAATATAATAAAACATTCAAATACTAAACATTCCTCCGCTTTCACTACAAATAACTTTTTTGAAAAGTTAAGATAAGATAAGATAAGATATATTTATTTCTGAGTATATGGTACATTAAGATCTTAATAATAAACAGTTTCACATACACTACCGTTGCCGGTGTAGAAATATTTAAAGTAACTTATAAAATTAAAGTGTCTAAGTTCTAGGCCACAACAATATAACTGGAGGAAGTAGTTTGTCATCGAACGCTAAGAAGAAGCTATATTCCCCCATTGCGCGTCAACAAGCAGACACAATAGAAACCACAATAGCTTACGCATACATGGTGTGCGCACGACGTTTGAGGCGTACAATATTATAAATTAGTTTAGTTAAAAAATAGATAATTTTTATACAAGATAATTATGAATGAAATGTCAAAATTTAATAATTATATAATGTCAAATGCTTAAAAAAAAAACAATTCAAGTTAACAAGTGTAAATAAGTATTAATAAAATAAAATGTCAAAATTTATAATTTAAAAATTCATTAACTGAATAGAAACAATTGTCTAAAAGTCAGGCAAATATTGTTTTCCTAAATTTATTAGTGGGCAATACTCTGATGCGTAGGGGTAAATTGTTAAATATTTTGATTGCCATGCAATTGGAATTCCTGCTATACAATTGTAGTCTCTGGCTAGGTACAAGTAATTTGTTTGGGCTTCTGCTTTTCACTCTTTTAGAAATGTGTTCATACAATGGGAACATATGCGAATACTTTTTAATAAAAATACATATCTCAAAAATATATAGGCAAGGAAGTGGAAGAATTTTTAGGGCTTTAAATGATGGCTTACAATGATCTAAATATTCAGCTCCATACACAGCTATGACACATTTTTTTTGTGCAATGAATGCACTGTTCACATCTACTGAATTACCCCATATCATGAGGCAGTAACGCAGCACTGATGCAACATAGCCATGATAAGCACTTAGGGCCGTTTCTTTACTGGCTATTCTTCTGAGTTTTCTAAGAGCAAACACAAATTTGCCGAGACGAGTGCAGACTTTTTTTACATGTTCTTTCCAATTTAATTTTTCATCAATAATTATTCCCAAGAATAAGGTTGAAGGTACAGGTTCCAAAATTGAAATATTGTAATGTATTTGAGGTGGTTTTACTAAAGAATTGTATGTTTGAAATTGTACTAACTTTGTTTTTTCAATATTTTCACGTAAATTATTAGATTCCAGCCATTTAATTGCTTTTAGTATTTCATTTTTAGTGTCAGTTTCTAGGCCATTTCTAATTGAAGATTTTATTGTGAGAGTAGTGTCATCAGCAAATAGTGTACAATTATGTTTTAGGTTCTTGCAAAAGTCATTTATGTATATTATAAATAATGGGGCCCCTAATACGCTTCCCTGAGGAACACCACAGCTATTTATTTTTAAATCTGAACTGTATGTTTTGTTTGTGTTATTATCAATTTTTGTTACTACTGTCCTTTGCTGGCGACTCGATAAATACCTTTGAAGCCAGTCATGTGCCTTGCCTCTTATGCCGTATTTCTCCATTTTGCAAAGTAGTCGATTATGTGGGACAAAATCAAATGCTTTGCTCATATCTAAAAACACTGACAATACAGGCATTATATTATTAAGGGCTTCAGAAATCGGTTTGACCAAAGTAAAACAAGCAAAAGATGTTGAAAAACCAAATTGGTTCTCAGTAAGTATGCTCTTTTTGTTTAAAAAGTTAATGATTTTCCCGTACATTGCCTTTTCATAAATCTTTGATAGGGTAGGGATCAATGTAATGGGTCTATAATTGGATATCCGTGCGGTTACCTTTTTTGTATAGCGGTTTGACAATAGATTGTTTTAATCTAGTAGGAAATGTGCCTGTCTCAAATGACAGATTAATTAAATAACTTTCTACTATGATTTTGCTGCTTAGTTTTATTATTTTTGTGGTTATTTCATCATATCCAGTAGCGTTAGTATCATTTAAAGAGTTGATAATTTTTATAATGTCTTGTTCATACACTGGAGTCAAAAAGATACTTCCAGTGTTAGTGGTAATGTCAATGTTACTTACGTTATTACTATTGCTAAGATTAAATCTATTGGTAATTTCTATAAAATATTTATTAAATTGTGCACATGTCATAAGGATCATTAATTATATTATCATTTATTATTAATTCTTTGATGACATTTTTATAATTATCATTATTATTTATATTATTTTTTATAATAGACCATGTTGATTTGCATTTATTTCTAGAATTATATAAATATTTTTTGTTATTTATCAATTGTGAATGTGATATACAAGTTTTTAAAATTCTAGAATAGGTCAGGTATCTTCTTTTATGATATTTTTTGCTTAAGGCATCATGTTGGTAATTATAATATAAAGTTCTCTTTTTTATGCACGATATTTTTATACCTTTACTTATCCATTTATTTTTATTGGTTTATTATATTTTTTTATTGTTATTTCTGGGAAACATAGTTTGAAAAAGAGAATATATAGGTCATGAAATATGTTAAATGCAATGTTGAAATCTGTTTCTTCATATATTTCATTAAAACTTAAAGCAGATATACAGTCAAGAATTTTTTTAATATGGTTTTTATTGTAATCTCTTTTGACTTCATAAATAAAATTTGGCATCTTCGGCTTATTATTAGATATCGGAAGAAAGAACGTTAATGACTGCCCAGTATCATGATCTGAGAGGGCTAGGTTATTTGTATACTGCTTTTTGTGTCTAGAATCGAGATATTACTGGCTATTTGATCTATGCAGCTTTTTTTCCTAGTGGGCATTTTAATATGTGTCAATAAGTTGTAATTATACAAAATAGATATTAATTCTCTTTTTTGTGTAGTGTCTTTTAGAATATCAATATTCCAGTCTCCGCATATTACGATACGATTCCTATTTTTATGATTTAATTTGTGTAACAAAACTTCCATTTTTTTTAGAAATATACCAGCATCGGAATCCGGGCTTCTATAAACACATACTAGTGTTACAGTTGAAACATCTTTATTTTTCTACAGTAGAGCAGAGCAGATTTTGGGGGTAAAATACACGTTTGCTTTTTTATCAAGCAAATAACAAAAACGTATCTTACTTGATGGAGCCAGAATATCACGAAAAGCTTAAACAATCTGGGTCTTATATAAGCACTGCTAACAGATCTGTCTACATCAAATATGTACAAATAATAAATATGTAAACAGGGACTGTAATAAATCGCGTTATATTACATCAGCACACAAGTAAGGTAATTAAATCCGTTTATGAGACAGTCGTAAAATGTGCCAAACGCCCATTTTATTGGACCTCATAAGTATATTCCGTTAATGTTCACTGCCACGCCTCCATAAAATAGATATATTTATGCCACACTTTGGCTTAATTTGATGAGAAATATATTTTTATTTAAACCAAATCCACGGTTATCACTGGTACGGGTAAATTCAGTTTTTCTAACAATGTTGAATTTGGTATAAGGCTATATGCCAATTCCTAGAGTGCATTTAATACTAAAAAAAAATTAAGAATCCTTGATATTGACTTGTTTGCACGGGACCATCTTGTTGATGAATGTTAACACTCTATTGAATTTGAAATAATGTTTGTGTGCCTTATTGAAATAAATAAGTCAAAGTCAAATATATTTATTCAACTAGGCCTATAAGCGGCACTTTTGAACGTCAAACACAAATTAAAATTAAAATTTACAAGTAATAAAAGTTGATACTACCGTACATTCGGAAAAGTAGCTTGTTATGGAGAAGAATGCACAAGAAACTCTATAAAAAAAAATGTTTTAAAATATCTACATAAGTATAAACATGAATAAATTCATATATGTGAGGACCATGCACCCAGAATTGCACTACACACTATACTACGTACGGGTATAAAGTATTAAAAGCATTAACAGGTAAATTTATTAATTTTATAAATAGGAACATGGTTCAATAATATCAATAATTCTTCAATAAATAATATTATTGTAACAACAAACCGTATATCCGATATGATTTCACTCGGCAAAAATTTAATGACAATTTTTTTTTTTTTTAATACTTGGTTCACAGTTCGGCCAAAGTGGCCGTCTTCTGCTTAACCGGGCTAACCTGTGGAGACTAATTTCTTAGCCTCCGGCCAGGCGTCAAATTTATAAACCTAAAGCGACAGCACTAAGGGCAACCCCAGTTGGGGTCGGACCTCGGCTCAGGGCGTCGCTGGGGGTAGGCTAAGGCCGGATCTAATAAAGTGATTCTACCATCCGTTCGGAAAAGCCTACGTGGAGAAGAACGGACAAGAAACTCCAATGAATATCTAACTGGCATTTAACTATGGCTCAGCATTACGCGGGCTGGCTTATATAAATCGAAAAGATTACGCGACGAACCTCTGCGGTGAGGACGGAACAAATTTGTATCTAAGTTTGTATGGACAGAGGGTTCGTACTATTTACGAACCCATTGACCGTCCTTGTAGATAAGGCTATCGAGCTTCTTAGTAATGGACTCATACCTCGAAAAGAGGCGGGCGCATGCATTGGGGGAGAGAGAGCCTGCATTCCGGATTTCTACATCCAGAGCGCGGGCTTGAGGGGACATAAATATAGAATACGCGCTGATTATATTTTCAGCGACGCATAGATATGACTTTGGCCCGGAGGGGGCGACAGGGGGCTGGCACTTAGCGGCAGGGGTGGTGGAAGCCACCTTCTGGCTTTGTGCGGTCATAGGGGCGGCGGGGTGGTATTGAGTCGGGGATTAGAATTGGCGCTGCGATGGGAGTGGTCATCAAAAATAACTTCAATTTCGGCAGTCAGTGTTCTTGTTTTCGTTTCTTCGTTATTTGACACCGACTTCTGAAATTGAAGTTATTTTTCACCTTGTAGTGTTTTTATTTGGAAGTCGGTTGTATTTTTTAATAATCTGGTTTGGTAACCGTGCTTACACAAAAACAAAAACTGAAATGGTGGATCTATTAATCTGTAGGTAGGTACAAGTTTTCTACTAAACAGAAGATTTTTAATGATTGCTAATGTCTATCGATAAATTTAAAAAACACTTTTACTATGGAACTAACTTAGAAAAAACACTTTTATACAAAAATCAAACCGACTTGCAAAACAAAACACTACAAAGCGAAAAATAAGTTTCCGTTCCGAAGTCGATGTAGAAAAACGGAAATCAATAGGAACCAAAGACAGTCAGTATGGTAATCAGTTTTATATTTATCTCTTTTAGTTTTAGTAGGTACCTCCAATTACCATGAAAATCATTTATAGCCAAAGTGCATCTCATGACGATTCTAATAAGCCCAAACAGGACAAGGATACATTGTTTTATTTTGGAGTTCCAGTGCCTACCTTCCGGCTTCATCATCATATCAGTCCAATGGTACCATTTTTAGCAGTAAATATATATTTAGAAGTATTTGCTTCATCATAGTCAGTTAACTATTCGAGATATCTTATACCCGTAACGTAAGGATTTTCAGAGGCTATCTGTCGTCTTCTTCAACAGTTCCACTTCACCAAATGTTAATTTCTGAGTGCAAATTAATGCATAGTTGATGAAAATACCAAAATCACTACATGTATACCTAGAATATTTGAGGAGTTCCCTCGATATCTTCAGGATCCCATCAGTAGATCCTGACCTAATGACCAAGAGACCATCTATGAAGTACACCCTTTCATAAAATTGGAATAACATGATTTTAGAAAAAAAACCTGCTAGAACTTAGAACAATGCTGTCTCGTGTGGTAGTTAGTACGAGTAGTTGCCTGTTGTAATTTTATGGAACCTTGATTCAATTAAAGATTTATACATGTGCGTATTTCACGTCTGAAAGAATCAGTAAAGCTATCCTGTAAAAATGCATTGTGATGACTCAAGTGAAGTGACCAAAGTGAGCTGTCAACCACTAGCATCGGTTGGAATGACGGTTCACTTTGCGCTCACTTCACCTCAGTCATCATGCTGAAATGTCTACTTAATCGACCGGTTGATAATATTAGGGAGCAGAAAAATAGAGTGAGTAGGGCAAAAATGGCTACATTACGGATTAATATACCTGACACAAATAAAATTAGGCAATGTTATTCTTAGATAGAAAACGGAATACACTCGCTGCCAAGTTCCAGGAATATTACAAGAGGTGGCTAATGAGCTGTGCCAATATACCTGTTCCAGAATAATAGGGCGATGTTGAACTACCTTCATTAGTTCATTGTTAAGGGTTAGATGATCACAGATATCTGTGAATTCGTTTGTTTGTGGATATTGTAGATGATTCGTGTGATTTATTTCGGCTGGGTAGTAATTAGTCTTGCAAAACTATATATATGGATACTAGTGAAGGTATCTGGAACAAAAATATATTGTTTATCATTTTTTTTATTGTTATTAGGTATGGGTTTGCTCTTGACTCTAGTCTAGGTCAGAAGTGACAGAGACTGAGTCGACGATGGAGTGAACTTACCCAGAAGAAGCCTGTTCACTCTAACTTTGTAGAGATTCGGGTTGAATGCGTTCGGAAACACATATTATAAAAATCTCAAAATTTATTAATTAAATAACTGACAGACAATGCAAAGCCTATAGCTGGGTCTTTAAGCATGATACTTCATGAGCTATAAGGCAGTTTTTTTTAAATTTTATCCCCTACAGAGATTGGATCCAGGATGATAGTCAGCATGAAAGTTCGTCATTAAATTTTTCTTTCCATACGTACTCCCTTCCGGAGGATAAGTTCACCAGAGTCGTGATCAAGCGCGTTCCGAAGGAAATCCCTACGGAAGAAATCCGCAAGGATTTAATAGCGCAGAAAGTCCCTGTTTCAGAAGTCCACCGATTGCATAAAGCAAGAGGCGGAGAACTTTACGACATTGTTCTGGTCGTGTGCTTCCCCTTTGAGGGTCACAATCCCATATTCAATGTCCAGACTGTTTGCAATCTGTCTGGCATTTCCATAGAAAAGCCATACCGCCCCCATCTCGTTGGTCAGTGTCACAACTGCCAACTCTACGGTCACTCTCAGACCAATTGCTTTGCGGCTCCCAGGTGCGTTAAGTGCATGGGGAGAGCATGGCACAAAGTACTGTCCCCGTTCAAAAGACCGATCACAATGCACGGCGCCTCCCAGCTGCGTGCTTTGTGGCCAAGTCGGGCACGCGGCTAATTACCGTGGTTGCCCAAAAGCCCCTAAGCTAGCGCCTAAAATGGCCATGTGAAATGAAGCGCGCCAAGCACGCGTAGCCCCTACCTCCAAACTTCCCCCCAGACTAGCCCCTCAGAGGACTTCACCCTGGGGTAAGCTGAACCACCAAAGTGTGGCCCCTCAGACTTGCTCCCAGCCCATTCCAGCGCTGATGACCACTCCCATCGCAGCGCCAATTCTAATCCCCGACTCAATACCACCCCGCCGCCCCTATGACCGCACAAAGCCAGAAGGTGGCTTCCACCACCCCTGCCGCTAAGTGCCAGCCCCCTGTCGCCCCCTCCGGGCCAAAGTCATATCTATGTGTCGCTGAAAATATAATCAGCGCGTATTCTATATTTATGTCCCCTCAAGCCCGCGCTCTGGATGTAGAAATCCGGAATGCAGGCTCTCTCTCCCCCAATGCATGCGCCCGCCTCTTTTCGAGGTATGAGTCCATTACTAAGAAGCTCGATAGCCTTATCTACAAGGACGGTCAATGGGTTCGTAAATAGTACGAACCCTCTGTCCATACAAACTTAGATACAAATTTGTTCCGTCCTCACCGCAGAGGTTCGTCGCGTAATCCTTTTCGATTTATATAAGCCAGCCCGCGTAATGCTGAGCCATAGTTAAATGCCAGTTAGATATTCATTGGGGTTTCTTGTCCGTTCTTCTCCACGTAGGCTTTTCCGAACGGATGGTAGAATCACTTTATTAGATCCGGCCTTAGCCTACCCCCAGCGACGCCCTGAGCCGAGGTCCGACCCCAACTGGGGTTGCCCTTAGTGCTGTCGCTTTAGGTTTAGAAATTTGAAGCCTGGCCGAAGGCTAAGAAATTAGTCTCCACAGGTTAGCCCGGTTAAGCAGAAGACGGCCACTTTGGCCGAACTGTGAACCAAGTATTAAAAAAAAAAAAAATTGTCATTAAATTTTTGCCGAGTGAAATCATATCGGATATACGGTTTGTTGTTACAATAATATTATTTATTGAAGAATTATTGATATTATTGAACCATGTTCCTATTTATAAAATTAATAAATTTACCTGTTAATGCTTTTAATACTTTATACCCGTACGTAGTATAGTGTGTAGTGCAATTCTGGGTGCATGGTACTCACATATATGAATTTATTCATGTTTATACTTATGTAGATATTTTAAAACATTTTTTTTTATAGAGTTTCTTGTGCATTCTTCTCCATAACAAGCTACTTTTCCGAATGTACGGTAGTATCAACTTTTATTACTTGTAAATTTTAATTTTAATTTGTGTTTGACGTTCAAAAGTGCCGCTTATTGGCCTAGTTGAATAAATATATTTGACTTTGACTTATTTATTTCAATAAGGCACACAAACATTATTTCAAATTCAATACAGTGTTAACATTCATCAACAAGATGGTCCCGTGCAAACAAGTCAATATCAAGGATTCTTAATTTTTTTTTAGTATTAAATGCACTCTAGGAATTGGCATGTAGCCTAATACCAAATTCGACATTGTTAGAAAAACTGAATTTACCCGTACCAGTGATAACCGTGGATTTGGTTTAAATAGAAATATATTTCTCATCAAATTAAGCCAAAGTGTGGCATAAATATATCTATTTTATGGAGGCGTGGCAGTGAACATTAACGGAATATAATTATGAGGTCCAATAAAATGGGCGTTTGGCACATTTAACGACTGTCTCATAAACGGATTTAATTACCTTACTTATGTGCTGATGTAATATAACGCGATTTATTACAGTCCCTGTTTACATATTTATTATTTGTACATATTTGATGTAGACAGATCTGTTAGCAGTGCTTATATAAGACCCAGATTGTTTGAGCTTTTCGTGATCTTCTGGCTCCATCAAGTTAGATACAGATTAATAGATCCACCATTTCAGTTTTTGTTTTTGTGTAAGCACGGTTACCTAACCAGATTATTAAAAAATACAACCGACTTCCAAATAAAAACACTACAAAGTAAAAAATAACTTCAATTTCGGCAGTCGGTGTTCTTGTTTTCGTTTCTTCGTTATTTGACACCGACTTCTGAAATTGAAGTTATTTTTCACTTTGTAGTGTTTTTATTTGGAAGTCGGTTGCATTTTTTGTAAAAAGTATTTTTTATTTTTCACTTTTTAGTTGTGGACATGTGTCACAACATGAAACTTAAATAAAAAACCGGTGGAATGAGAATATAGCAAGGTGAACTGTTGATACCTGCGTACCCCTTTAGAGCGTACTAGTGTGATGTTATGTTATGAAATGGTGTAAACAATTGATAGAAATGCGATTGCAGCTATCCCGAGTGATTTGTCGTCATTTATTGAAGAGTTCTGTTATCCGAAGTTCTTCATCAGATCTTAATGGAAATGGGACCACATGACCAGCTTTCAAATAAAAAAAGAATCATCAAAATCGGTTCACCCGGTAATAAGTTCTGAGGTAACACACATAAATAATACATTCGAATTGATAACCTCCTCCTTTTTGGGCAGTCGGTTAAAAAAAGTTTATATTTTTTCAGCGAAAAAAATGGTGCCATCTACTTTATCTTAAAAAGTTTGCGCAAAAAATATAGAACTTATTTTATCGTTACTCTTTTCCGAGGTGCTGAGAAGCTATAAAGAATTTAACATTTGTTTTACAAGTTTATCAAACAGGCTTTATGCTGAAAATAACTCTGATTACCAACAAACTCTTGGGTAGGAATATAATACAAAGAGACGTAAACCGCGCCTGTAAAAAGATATAGCAGTACAAGAATTTCAATTACCGAATGTTCCAGAAAGTTGTGGGCGCAAAACTTACGTACTCATTAAGTATCGCCGTTAACTCTAATTTCTTTTCGCTATTGACCGTAGTTTTTTATATGGCCTGTAGGGTGGTCACTAAGCGCCGAGCTAACGGCCGCTTTGTGAGCGCACCGCGTGTAAACCGCCCGGCATAGACCGGCTTGCTTTTAATTTTTCACATTTCTTCTAAAAGCTTTTACACATGAACTAGGCGTTCAATTAAAACTCCTCTTTGTACCAAAGCGTCAATAGATGGAGCTGATTGCTCGATTCTTCTATTTTGAATTTCGTGATTTTCTTTGTTTTTATCACAAATGGAATATTTTAAAACAATGAAAAGTGTTCGATTTATAAGGGTTTTATTGTGCCGTACCTATTTACAGAATGGGTGTAAAAGTAATACAATTTCAGTTAAATGTTTTAAATTGCGAAAGATGGCGACTAGTAACGGGCGCTCCTTTTTAGCGTAAGGAACTCATTAAACAGTTCGCCGTAAATACTTAAGGAAATAAAATTAGTGTTGCTACACAGGGAAAAAACAATAGAAACAACTTCCATCTTAGTCGAATTAATACTTTAACTTTTGTTCGTTGCTTTTATTAGCTTATCATTAAGTAATTTTTTTCTTGCTCTGCTTCCGTACCAGTTTTTTAATAGGTTTAGGCATTGTACAATATTATATCCATTAAAAAAAACTTTGCTTCCTTTCCACAGATTTTGATTTACAGACTGCACGCTGCTGCCTTTCCTTTATCATCTCTAATAACGCTCCAGGGAAGAATGTCCTCAGTTGAAAATGTTAAAATTCAAATCGAATATCAAAATTGCATACTCTTTTTTGACTTTACACACATTCGCTTAGCGTGTCTCCGTTGATATGCCTGTGGCAATGACATCAAACGTTACATTTCGCTTTTTATTTTAGTAAATTTAATTTCTGTACAGCTTTTTTCATGTGACCATGGATAGGATAAATATGCTTACCAAATGTTGAGGTCACCCCGAATGCCATCTGTCTTTGCGGTTTAAAAAATCAGTAAGCTTACAATATTTGGTTTTGTTTGAAATTTGAAACATTACTTTACTTTAACGTGGTTTTCTATAAATTTCAGTAAAATAAAAACTACCTGTCGTCCTGATGTGTGTTGTCAACTTCAGACCACCATACAATGGTATGGTGGTCTGTATGATGGTACATGGTGCATGGTAAATTTATAGATAATCAGTATTTCCTACACGAATAAACACCCTACTCAAAATATTTTCCTATTTCCTTTATTTCACGCATCATAAATATTTATTTCGATGACCTTTTGAACTATTTACTCAACTGAAGAGATGTCCCTGCATTGCCTACATGGCGCTTATAACCCTAGTTAAGCCGGGTGGCCGATGAAATCATTACGCTTATCGCGATGTGGGGCCACACGTTATGTTGGCCACCAATTTTGGCTATATATTTACGTCAACATTAACGTTTTGTTCATAGAGATGAAAATGATAGAAATACTTTTACTTCTATTTTTGTTATCAATGCCATTATTCTAGATCTTTAAGTTCTTATCCGTTTACTAAATTGGTTTCAATTTTAATGTGTTTGCTGCGAAATCAGTTCTCTATCAATAGGTGTCACTGGGTGTCTTTATCTCGGTAAAGTCACAGTTCCTGTCGGTTTATATGGCAGAAGCGAAGCCACGAGAAAAATTAGTCTTAGTAATAATATAAACTTCCACCCTTGTATAATATGTGTCAAAATTTACTTATATCTGACAGGGTGTACTTACCACCTGTAAGTGCACCTCTAGCTACCCCATTACAACATTCCCTTACAAGGAATGTAGCCTTTTTTACAGTAATTAACATAGAAAACGAACTGTAATGTCTGACTCTAAACAGCTAAATAAATGTTCCCTGTAACATTAAACTGCGCACTGGAGCAGTGATGACCCGTTACCGCTGGGTCATCACTGCTCCCAACTCTGCTCGTACTCTTATCCCAATTTATTTTGGGTCGTTGCAACGTGTATTCCCCTTTCAAGCTTGTCTATAAATCGTTATCTCATTAATCTCGTATTTTCTAGCCATTACATATTTCACACATCCATCGTTTCTTAGGCAGTCCTAGAATCTTGTAACCTAGATTGCTATAGAAGCATTCTTACATACTCAAAACTTTCTTTCTCTAACCTTCTTTTTAATAAAAGAGGAGGTTCTATGTTCGGCTGTATGTTTGTTTTTTCTTGTGTATGTTTACCCATTTCTCCGTCAATTGAGAACCGATCTTGAATTATTTTTTTTTGTTTGAATGATTATTATCTTTTCAAATTATTATTAGTCCCATTTAAATTTAGTGAAGATCTGATGGCAAACTTCAGAGATATACAACAGAACTCTTCAATACATAACGGCAATTTTCTCGGGATTGCTGCTATCGCATTTCTGTTCATTGTTTACCCCATTTTATAACATAACATCACATTTCAATTTAGGAAGTCGGTGTCAAAAAACGAAGAAACAATAACGGGAACACCGACAGCCGAAATTAAAGTTATTTATCACTTGTTATTTGGAAGTAGGTTATATTTGTTTTGTAAAAAAATGTTTTTTTTCCTAATTCCTCCGCATAACATGCACAAATGCCCATACCATAGCAACCGATAAGCAAAAGACAAAAATCCTTACAAGCGGCGTGTTTATTAAAGACGGAAGGTTGTTTAAGATCTAAAAACAAAGTGACGTGTATCCTTACCTACTAGGAAATAAATTTGCTGTGATTTTTTCATTATCTATCTTGTTTTAATGAACGGACACAACACTGTTTTTATTCAATATTGTTCCTACTAACCTGCCTATAAAACTTAATTTTGTAAGAAAAATTCAAAAGTTTTCCGTCATCCATCAAGCTTTCAAATTGTAACCTAAACTCTTCGATGAAGTCTAAACTTTTATATTTTTACCACATAAATAACTAAAAATGTTTTTAGCTACTGTTGAAAAGAACCCCCAAAAGTGGTCGTCGCAATATTATTTTATAAAATTTCCATTTTACTTTTAAAATGTGAACTGAATAAAACATCAGTGGACAAGTATAGTGAAATAATATTACCGCTGTACATGTAAAAATAGGACGTATTTTTTAGTGGATGTATAGTTTTTATATCCTGTCATAATAAAGTGAAAATGCATCACAGTACATAAACCGATGTTGATGGTGGCAGCTGACGCTGAAAACTAAATTATGGAGCTGCAAACATTCAATTTGACAATTAAATTCCAAGTAGTAAAATTAGTATCGCAGTCAGAGCGACGGTACCCAGTGAAGCAGCTAATGCCTTTAGTGCATAACACTCAAATCATACAATTTGTTGAAGAGAAATATTGCATTATTCATGCTGGTAAAATTTATTATTTTATAGGTAGCTACTTCAAAAACTGCGCATTAATTTTAGTGGAAGTGTTTCAAAAAGTCTTTTCATATTTGAGTTAAATTTGGATATCTATCTAATCAGGAAGTTTATAGTCCAGTACAATAGCTTACCAAAAATGTGTCCTCAATAAACTTACTCCGTTCGTTATAATTGCATCTCCTCGGCGATAATAATTATCAAAAGTCCAAAATATAATAATGGGGTTGACCACGCGTTTAACGAATGTCAATTTCTGTAACTAAACTGAAAGAATATTACTTTCTCTATATTCTTCATATATGCATATGTATCCGCATATATGCACCAGCAAAAAGACGCAATGTTCTTCATTTTATATCGAAAAGGCGGTTCTGGCGTCTTTGAGTAATCGAGGAAAAAAAATTTAAAAAAAGATTCCAACGAATTGAGAACCTCCTTCTTTTTTTGAAGTCCATTAAAAAATGAGCTTCAATAATATTTAAGTACTTCAAACAAAGACATCAACTCTAAATAAATAGTATGCTTTCATTTGCAAATTTAAAACTTTTCTTCCCCGTTATGTTTATTTTTCCAGGCTAATTCATACAAGGAAAACGTGGCTCTGTTGCTTTGTTCCCGCGTTTTGTCAAAAGTAGGAACATTTTAACTGCGAACCAATTTCTTTGTAATCTATACCAATATTATAAAGAGGAAAGATTTTTTTGTTTGTTTTCACCGTTGGGAAGCTACTCTATCGTCGGGTGACATAGGCTACTTTTTATCCCTGTATTCCCACGGGAACGGGAACTACGCGGGTGAAACCGCGAGGCGTCCTCTAGTATTAGATACATTGAAATCTTTGACAATAATGTCGTCTTAAAGTAGGTACTTCAGAACTCTTTGAAAAAGATTGGTGTAAGAAAGTGGACTGTTCTCTTTCAGTTTATTCAGGTCTGCTACTGTTTTTACCGAGAAAAGTATTTAAATAAAATGTTTTATGGTATTCCGAATGTTTTAAAAGGAAAATAAATTTCACTAGGTACCTATCTGAAAGCTGAAAAGCTGAAATAATTCGAGATTTGTTTTAAACTGTGGAATTCTTTATAAAACAAAGATGGCGTTATCCAACGATAAAAACAGAGAACATTATTTGAAAATGGAATGTCAAACATGCACAGTAGGTATGCGTACGGCACAATGCGGAGTTTTTTATTCAATTAAAAGGCGATCGCTACAAAAATGTATTATCGATAAAGTTGAAAAGCCAACTCAATAAGCCTGCCTCAATTTATGTAAAAACGCCAGTTGATTTCAATAAAAATTCATCCGGCGTAAACAAGTTTGGCAACGAGAACGAACTTCACGTACAGAATCATTTCAAACCGTTCGCAAAGCAAAACGGCATCAAATTTGTCGTGTACATAAATTGTGTGTAGTATTATAACAGGGTCAACTGCAAATTTATGCAGATTGGGTTCGTTTCATAGCTGTGATGTGCGTATACGTTTGCCACTGGAGATAACGCTGGATTTATGTTTAAGACTTTATTACTTGGTGTGATGCGCTGTTTTCGCTGAGTTAAGCGCTTGTTAGTCCGATATGACGATGTATTCTGCGATCTTACTCATTTTTTCGCTCCATTTTGCACTTTCCGAGTGACGTTGGACGCTAAATCATTTTCCGAGTCTCTGGTAATTACTGACTGTTCCTGTGGACGGTGCTGTTTCTATTTTGAGAATGTAAATGTTCATTCTTGTCTTAAATAGATACCGCTGCTCCTTATATTTATTTACCACCGCTGCTTTCTACCCGACTGCTGAAGAAGATAAATGTGTTTATCAGTATATATATGAATGTTTGTTTCTATGTGGCGTTCTAGAGACCAAACGCTTAGGCAGATATAGGAGATTCTTACCTCATTCAAATTGAAAAAAGAAAAATGGCGGATAGTGGGCGCCATATTGGGGGCGCCCATTTTTTTTACATCCAATCCAATCGTGTTTGGTATCAAAATGAAGGGTTTTAAGCGATGTTTACAAAAATATAATGTAATTCTAAGAAAAAAGTAACTGAAAAGTTAAAATAAAAAAAAGTTAATTTAAAATACCAAAAAACCCGACTGCTTAAGAAATTAACTAAAAAGACGTAAACAATAAGAAAATTACCCCGGGCAATCGAAGGATACATTATTATAGTTTTGGTCAGTCAGCTCGCGATTTAAGTATCCTCCGACTGCACAGCAAAATTTTCTTTCTTTGGTGTTTTTGGTTTTTTTAATTAACTTTTATTTATATTCCTATTTGGGATATGCAAATACCTATTGACGCTTATGCAAAAAAGTTAATTCGTACATGACTTAACTATTATAATAAACTACAGTACTTATTTATTTCATCTTAAATAAACACGAAAATCGGCATTCCCCTTCCATTTAAAAAGAACCCCTTATTCTTTTTCATTCGCAAGCGCTCTCATTAGTCTTCAAAAAGGCCTCTCATGTAGTATGTCGTAAAAGGCATTAACATCGTTAGTAAGCACTTCATACAATACATTCAGACGCATTGCAAGATAAAACAATAATTTCCTTCTCAAATAACTCAACAGGCATGAAGGAGTCAATTAGTCAGCCTCTGGTGCTTTTGAAGTTTCTTAGGCTTAGCTCAATCGATTTCAATATCCAGGCCTAACATTATGTCCTACCTATTAACCTAGGTATGTGTTTTTATATAAGTTCAATTTGTATTACGATACCATAGGGGATGATATCATTTTCTATATTGAAGTCTCGAAGATGAATATGAAGATTGATTACTTATTTTGTGCTATTTTCGAGAAAAGAACACACTTCGGCAATTGAATTTGGAACGAATTGAACAATTGCTTTTTTATTTATTTTATTCGTCTTTAGTTGTTTTGTTTTAGCTTGCCAATAGCGGATCGTTCTCTTTTCTTTAATAACTCTTTCTAAGAACCCAAATAATAAACTGTGTATCGATTAAATACACAGTCTATTGTGTTATTAGATTAACGATTCAACAGATCTTCATCATCTGCCTGCCCTTATCCCATGCTACTTCGGGTCGGCGCAACACGTTTTATTCTTCCATACAATCCTGTCCCTCGACACGGACTCCGTTTTCTTTCATATCACTCCTCACACATTCCATCCATCTTTTCTTTGGCCTTCCTCTCCCTTTCCATCCATCCAAATTTATAATCATAACTTTTTAGTAACATGCGTTTGATCCCTCCTCATCATACGATCATATCAGGATATACGGTTTCCTTTCAACTTTTCTGTCACTGGTGCCACTTTCAAATTTCCTCTAATATACTAATTTCTCACAATAATCTCTAATATACCAATATCGTCACGCCATACATATTTGAACATTCTCATCTCTGCTACATCAATCTCTTTTTTATCCATCTTTTTCTTAGTCCAACACTCTATTTGTATTCAGGAGATATGTATTTATATCCACTCTTAAAATTAATTATAGTAATAAATAGGTAATGCTGTTCCCATGCTAAAACGCTAATATTAGTTATATTTTCCACCTTGATGACGCAGTTTTCTATCATGGTAAAAAAATGTTTTATTCCTGTTCCAGATACAAATTTTATAAAGTTGATAATTTTAAATGACGATACAAATTGTATTACGTGATGAAATCCAGCTATCCGTTTAACAGCAGATAATGACTGACCACCAGCATTAATAGTAATTAATACCCATTAAATATTCGTAGTAAAAGCATTTGGTGCGGATGAATGAAGCTTATAATTAGATTTTTACTTCATCGGCCTCGTAATTCAAGGGAAATATTTTAGTGATATTTTTCAACTTTTCCTAAGTAAATATTCATAATTCGAGGTTTGGCTCTCGCCTATTTCCTTCTCCAATATTAGGCAAATTTAAACGATATTCCATAAACTGAAAGAAAAATATATACTGTGCCCCTACGTTTTCTTTTTTTATTTATAGTTGTCAAATTTTTACACTAGGCCTCTGTTGACGCCGCAATATAGAAACCAAAATCTTAAAATAATCTTGAATCCAGAATCTTTTGACGGTTCTAGTGCTTCTAAAATAATAATATAAGCCTTGATTCGGACACTATTTTTTACAATAATTAAAACTTATCCTAACGACTCTAGCGAGTCAGTGACACCGACAACTCGGTCTGTTTGCCCAACTTTGGCAAAGGCCTCCTCCATTTCTTTCCACTCTGTTCTGTTTAGCGCTTTCCTGGTCCATATTTTCCCTGCTATGATTTTTAGTTTGTCTTCCCACCTACGAAACTGTCCACTTCGTTTTCTTTTCCTATTTCTTGGGTACCAAAATACATACTTTTTGTTCCATTTTTCTATGCCCCTTATAAAATGGCCAGTCCAATTACACTTTAGTTTTCTTATTCTAGTTATTACCTCTTCAATTTTCGTGCGTTTTCGGATGGTATAGTTGCGTATTCTATCGGATTTCCTTATATTTAGCATGCTTCTCTCCATTGCTGTCTTACAGGTTTTCAGTTTCCTGATTTGTGCTTTGGTGAGTGCCCAAGTTTGGCAGTTTGTCAGACAGGGAGTATGGAGGTGTTATACAATTTTGCTTTGACAGCTATCTTAGTTTCTTTATTCTTCATTACTTTCTTTTTTTTTCTTTACTTCTTTAAGCCCCCATTTACATTTCCATGCTTGCCCGATTCTTGTATCTATTTAGCATACCGTCAGATACTATAATGACCGCAAAACCCCGGTATACGCGTGTTTTCTCGACCTGTCCAGGGCCTTTGATTTGGTGGCGTATGACGTCTTGTGGAAAAAACTTGAGAGTATCAACCTACCACCAGAACTTGTTACCATATTCAAGTATTGGTATACGCACCAGGTCAACAGCGTCGGGTGGTCGGGGGCTGTGTCGGAGCCATATCGGTTACAGTGCGGTGTAAGGCAGGGCGGACTGACCTCACCCTCGTTATTCAACTTTTACATGGACGCGCTGATCGTCGCACTGAGCAGTCAGCATTTCGGCTGTCATGTAGATGACGTGTGTCTCAACAATTTAAGCTATGCAGACGACATGGTTCTGCTGAGCGCGTCGATTTTTGGCCTGAGAAGATTGATTGCGACATGTGAGGATTACGCTGTTAAACATGGACTTGTTTATAATATTAAGAAAAGTCAGTACATGGTCTTTGAGGCCGGAGGTGCTTGAGTATATGTCCCGACTATGTACCACCTATACGTTTGAATAGTGTACCCTTAGACAGGGTGAATCAGTTTAAATACCTACGACATATAGTCACGTCTGACCTCAGGGATCATGCTGACTTAGAAAGGGAGCGGAGGGCTTTATCTAAAAGAGCTAATATGCTGGGCCGCAGGTCCGCACGTTGTTCGGATGGCGTGAAAATAACTCTTTTCCGAGCATATTGCACGTCCTTGTACACCTGCAGCCTGTGGGATAAATACACGCAGAAAAGCTACAACACCCTCCGCATTCAATTTAACAATGCTATCAGTGCGGTTTTGGGTCTGCCTCGCTACTGCAGCGCTTCGTGTATGTTCGCATGGGCGCGCACGGACTGTTTTCATGCGACCATGCGAAAGCGCTGCGCGTCTCTTGTGCGCTGAGTGCGAGACTGCTCCAATACCGTTCTGAGCATGATAGCAATATAGGTTGGACTGTCCTTATGTGCGACACTATTGTGACAGACAAGTTACATATAGTGTCGCACGTAAGAGAATACTGTAATTAATATAATGATGATTAGTATTGTATTCGAATTTGTTACATGTATATTGTATTTATTTGGCTGTATTTATCTATGTGTGATTTTGTATTTATTATTGAACAATTTAAAGCTATTGTGTGGTATGGGGTTAAGACCTGAAATAAATGAATTTTAATTTAATTAATTAATTTCCTTGGACATTATATTGGTGGAAGAGATTTGTTGGCCTAGATAGGTGTACTCTTTAACATACTCAATTGGCCCGCGGTTTATAATGATAGGGTGTTCTGTCACATTTGTCATGGCTTTAGTTTTAGAGATGTTTATCGTTAGTCCTACCTTCTGGCTTTCTCTTTCCAGGTCTATGAGCATGCTTTGTAGGTGCTCTTTTGTTGTGGCGAATAATATAATGTCGTCTGCGAATCGTAAGTGTGATATTTGTTCCCCGTTTACGTTTACTCCATACTGGTCCCATTTTAATTTTTGAAAGATTTCTTCCAATACCGCTGTGAAGAGTTTAGGTGATAGCGGGTCTCCCTGACGTACACCTCTATTTATTTGTATTCCTTTCCCCTCTTTTTCTAGTTTTATTCTAGCTATACTATTAGGGTAAATATTTTTAAGATTCTAATATACTTGTGTTTGACCCCTTGGTTCTTCAGACAATGCCAGATATTTTCATGCTCTATTGAGTCGAATGCCTTGTTGTAGTCGATGAAGCAGCAGTAGAATGGCACATTAAATTCTTTATTTTCTCGAAGATTTGTCTCACAGTAAGTATATGATCAAATGTTGAGTAGCCTGCCCTGAATCCAGCCTGATCTTTGGGTAGGTTTTCATCAAGAGTTTTAGTTATTCCCCATAGAATAACTTTCGCAAAGATTTTATAAATATTGGACATTAACCTAATCAGTCGATAGCTGTTAATTTCATCCCTATTGCCCTTTTTGTGGAGTAAGATGATCGTTGATGTGGTCCATTGTGTTGGAATTATTTCGGTGTATAGTATATCGTTGAAAATGTATTTTAGTAATGGTGTAATATCGTTTTTGCAGTCTGAAAGCAGTTCGTTGGTGATCTCGTCGGGACCGGGAGCTTCATCTTTCTTCTGTGTTTCTATTGCCTTTTCTATTTCTACAACTGGTATAGGTGGTACATTATCGTTGTTGTTTAAATCAGTTTTGTCTATTTGGTTCTTGCTGGCATAAAGGTTTCCATAGAACTTTGTAGCGATTGATTGTAGATCAGATCTTTTAGTCTTTGCCTTGCAAGATAGGTCTTTCATATTAGGTATCCAGTTTTTTTTGTCAGATAAAAACTTAAGGGCCTTTTTTATACCAGTCCTGTTGATGTGTTTTTCAAAAGTCTCAAGTCTAATATGTTCTCTATCTTTTTTCATTTGGCTTTTAATTTCTTTGCTTATTTTTGCTATTTGGTTCCGGATAGCTTTTGTTTTATTTGCCATATTAATCAATTTGAGCCTTTTCTTTATAGGAGAACGTGCGCTTTTTCAGATATGTAACTTTTTCCTGTGCTGTCCCTTTATTGTTGGTTTCCAATCTTGCTGTTAGGATTTCATGTATTGTGTTGTATTTCTGTTGAGTGTTTAAGTGCTGAAGCGATGGCTCCGTCACAGACTTAAGATTTCCTTTGATGCTGGCTATTCTTGCTTTGTTGCACGTTATTGATGTTTTAACTTTGAACGGCCGGCTTAGCTTTAGACAGGATGATGTGTTCAGAGTCGCTCTAATCATTCTATGGTTACTGTTGAAATTTAATGATGCGATGGTGCCACAATCATCAAATGATTTTGGTCAATTCGTTAGAAAGTAATCAAATCTCATTTTTGCACTGTCCATCTGGCGATACCCATGTTCATCTTCTAGCAGCTCTTTTTTTGAATAGGCTGTTCATTATTTTCAAATTGTTTTCAAAAGTCATTTCCATCAGTTATTGTCCATTTCTTTTTTTTTTTCCCACTACTGTAAAGTACAACATCTTCTCAATTTCGCGGCGTTCCAACTCGTGCATTAAAATCGCCCATCACAATGCAGTTTTTGTGTGCGTGTTCTTTCAAGGCGGTGTTAAGGGTTGAATAAAAAATGTCGACTTCTAAGGTAGTGGATTGCTCGGTTGGTGAGAATATTTTCTCTATAGACCATATTTCTTTGCTTGAGGGAATTCAAATATTCAATATAGCGATTCTATCTGATATACATATTATTTCTACAATAAAGTTCTTAAGATTTTTCTTGATTAAGAATCCTACTCCATGCCTTCCTGGAGTTTCGCCTTTATACAATATGACTTGACGGTATTCCTCAATAGCTTCACCATTCCTTCTTACTTCGCTCAAGCCGATGATGTTCCACTTAATATCTTCTATAGAGTGTAAAAGTTCTTGTAGGCTCTCTTCAGTCCTTAAAGAATAGTATATTATGCAACTAGTGAATAAAAGACGGATTTAATGCGAGGGCCAAAGATGAATCACAAGTAAGTGAAGGATTCTAACGACTGAATCACGACCGTAGGGAGTGATTCATGATGATTGAATCACGAGCATAGCGAGTGATTCAAGTGTTAGAATCATGAGCGACGCGAGTGATTCATGGCCCTCGATATAAATCCGTTTTATTCAAGAGTTGCATACTATATTTTATACCATGACTACGAGAAAAAGCAAGATTGAAGCGGCACAAGGAATAATAATAAATAAATGGGTTTATTACCTTCAAAATTTACAAAAAAATGTGAAACCCTGACCCCTGAGCTAGGTAACAGCACTTGTGTTTCAATCTCTATCTATAACTCCATATCTAACTCTATCTGTAACTCTATCTGTAACTCTATCTGTAACTCTATCTGTAACTCTATCTGTAACTCTATCTGTTACTCTATCTGTAACTCTATCTGTAACTCTATCTGTAACTCTATCTGTAACTCTATCTGTAACTCTATCTGTAACTCTATCTGTAACTCTATCTGTAACTCTATCTGTAACTCTATCTGTAACTCTATCTGTAACTCTATCTGTAACTCTATATGTAACTCTATCTCTAACTCTATCTCTAACTCTATCTCTAACTCTATCTCTAACTCTATCTCTAACTCTATCTCTAACTCTATCTCTAACTCTATCTCTAACTCTATCTCTAACTCTATCTCTAACTCTATCTCTAACTCTATCTCTAACTCTATCTCTAACTCTATCTCTAACTCTATCTCTAACTCTATCTCTACCTCTATCTCGAACTCTATCTCGAACTCTATCTCTAACTCCATCTCTATCTCTATCTCTATATGTAACTCTTACTCTATCTCTATATCTATATCTTTCTCTATCAATCAATCAATCATTTATTTTGTATCTCTATCTCTTTCTCTATCTCAATCTCAATCTCTATCTCTTTCTCTTTCTCTTTCTCTTTCTCTTTCTCTTTCTCTTTCTCTTTCTCTTTCTCTTTCTCTTTCTCTTTCTCTTTCTCTTTCTCTTTCTCTTTCTCTTTCTCTTTCTCTTTCTCTTTCTCTTTCTCTTTCTCTTTCTCTATCCCTATCTCTATGTCTATCTCTAACTCTATATCTATCTAAGTTTGTTTCGAATATTTTATGCGTAAGGAGGTTGTACAGCATTGAGATGGAGTTTGAATATTATATTGGTGTGTTCTAAATTCAAACACCAAAACAGTGATTAAAAGTGCTTTTTATTCACTGTTTTCAGTGAATAAAATAAGCTTTTTAGAGGGGGAATGGTATAAAGTGTGTTGTATGTTGCTATATATATGTGTTTGGTATTTTGTTGTTTCTTGTTCACAAAAGTTTTCATTTGCGGTAAGCAGGTAGTATTTGGAGGGTAGTGGTCGCTTTTCCCTACGGTGACCAGCCGGCTTGGGGTGAATGTTTTAAATGTTTCTTTGTATAAGTTATTTTTGAAAGTCGCGTTGGGTTTCCTGTTGTCGGTGTCTATTGGACGTTTTTTGATGTTGAGGTTAGTGGTCGCGACGCAGTTCTACCCCGTGCCACGTAGTCTAGCATACTTGCATTAATCTTCTTTGGGGCCGGAGTAGGTGGCTGATTTGGAAATTTGTTTGGAGAGTTGATGCAGTATGTTTTCCTCTTGTCTCTTTTGTCTTCTTTTGGATCTTTAATGACTATTTTATCCTTGACAAAATACTCGTAACAAATTTTGTCCTTTGCCCGTTCCTCCTTTAGTTGGGGCAGCAGCTGTTTCCTCTTCTCCAAGGTTTCTTTGCTGAAGTCCTCCTTGATGTACATTTTAGAGACCAGTTTCTTTTTATTCGTGAGCACTTCATTTCTTCTCTAGTTTGTAGTAAAAGTTACTAGAATGGGGCGCGATTTGTTCTCTTTTTTTTCTCCTAGCCGATATGCGTTATTAATTTCATTTGAGATAATGTGAATATTCATGTCTCTGCCAAGTAGTTTTATAATAGCTTCGTTTGGGGACTCGCTGCGTTGTTCTTCTTTTACACCGAAGAAAATGACTATGTCTTCCTTTTGTTATCTGCCATTGATTTGATTTTGTCATGTAGGATCTTGACTTCACTCTTCAGGCTTTTATTTTCTTCTCCAAGAGCAGATAATTTTTCGTTTATGTTTTCTGAAACAGTTTTAGTCACTACTTCAGTTATCTCCCTTATTTGCACTGCCATTTCCTCCTTCATTATTCGCCAAAAATGTTCCATATCTTTTTCCATATTTTGGGTTAATTATTTTAGGGTTGGGAACACTAGTTAGGAGTTGGCAACACTAGTCTTTGCTAGCAACACTTGTTTAGATCTGGCGGCACCCAGTTCGGCGTTGGCAACACCAATGGTGTCGGAATCTGTAGTCTATGGTCTCCGTTTTGTTTGTAAGGTTGGATCTGTAATCTGGAACTGTCACCGTGAAAAATAACGTCTTTTCTAACCTTTTTATTTCAGTTTATACGAAGAATCTGTTTTAATTGTTGCACTTCGGTCTTCCTGATTATATTCACCACGTTATTTTCGTCACTACTTTCAACGATGATATTAGTTTTATACCATTCCCCCTCTAAAAAGCTTATTTTATTCACTGAAAACAGTGAATAAAAAGCACTTTTAATCACTGTTTTGGTGTTTGAATTTAGAACACACCAATATAATATTCAAACTCCATCTCAATGCTGTACAACCTCCTTGCGCATAAAATATTCGATACAAACTTAAATAGAGATAGAGTCAGAGATAATAGTTACAGATAGGGATAGAGATAGAGAAAGATATAGAGAAATATATAGAGATAAAGAAAGAAATAAATATAGAGATAGAGTTAGTAATAGAGATAGATATAGAGATGGGGTTAGAGATAGATTTAGAGATAGAGTGAGAGATAGAGTTAGAGATAGAGTTAGAGATAGAGTTAGAGATAGAGTTAGAGATAGAGTTAGAGATAGAGTTAGAGATAGAGTTAGAGATAGAGTTAGAGATAGAGTTAGAGATAGAGTTAGAGATAGAGTTAGAGATAGAGTTAGAGATAGAGTTAGAGATAGAGTTAGAGATAGAGTTAGAGATAGAGTTAGAGATAGAGTTAGAGATAGAGTTAGAGATAGAGTTAGAGATAGAGTTAGAGATAGAGTTAGAGATAGAGTTAGAGATAGAGTTAGAGATAGAGTTAGAGATAGAGTTAGAGATAGAGTTAGAGATAGAGTTAGAGATAGAGTTAGAGATAGAGTTAGAGATAGAGTTAGAGATAGAGTTAGAGTTAGAGATAGAGTTAGAGATAGAGTTAGAGATAGAATTAGAGATAGAGATAGAGTTAGAGATAAGAGTTACAGATAGGGATAGAGAAAGATATAGAGATAGAGAAAGAAATAAATATAGAGATAGAGTTAGTAATAGAGATAGAGATAGATATAGAGATGGGGTTAGAGATAGAGATAGAGTTAGAGATAGAGTTAGAGATTGAGTTAGAGATTGAGTTAGAGATAGAGTTAGAGATAGAGTTAGACATAGAGTTAGAGATAGAGTTAGAGATAGAGTTAGAGATAGAGTTAGAGATAGAGTTAGAGATAGAGTTAGAGATAGAGTTAGAGATAGAGTTAGATATAGAGTTAGAGATAGAGTTAGAGATAGAGTTAGATATAGAGATTAAAACACAAGTGCTGTTACCTAGCTCAGGGGTCAGGGTTTCATATGTTTTTGTAAATTTTAAAGGTAAGGAACACATTTATTTATTATTATTCCATGTGCCGCTTCAATCTTTCTTTTTCTCGTAGTCATGGTATAAAATATAGTATGCAACTCTTGAATAAAACGGATTTATATCGAGGGCCATGAATCACTCGCGTCGCTCATGATTCTAACACTTGAATCACTCGCTATGCTCGTGATTCAATCAACATGAATCACTCCCTACGGTCGTGATTCAGTCGTTAGAATCCTTCACTTACTTGTGATTCATCTACGGCCCTCGCATTAAATCCGTCTTTTATTCACTAGTTACATAATATACTATTAAGTTGTTTGTGTCCTTATTTACAATTGTTTAGAAATATTTTGGAGCGAGTAACAACAACAAATGTTTACTGATTGACACCGGAACACACCTACTTTTGATATGATATACATATGATCAACAGTGATCTAACTTTGGAGAAAGAATTAGGCGAGAGCCAAACCTCGAATGTGACTATTACTACTAAACTATGACTTTGAATTTGAGAAATTCAGTCAGATGTCTGCGGCCGCATTTTTTCTTAACAACCTTGGTGGGTACCGACATTTCTACTTTAGTTTCCCTTTTCACTTGTATCTCCCGTTCATTTAATACTAAGATTATGCCAATGTTTGGTGTATCGAGGAAAACAAAGAAAATAATTTTCCTTCTTATGCCGTGCACGTCCTACGAGTCAATCAGAGGAAAATGGATTATTATGGTGCTCTGGACCTAAGGGTCTTGTCACTACTTGCACAATACTACGATCTCCGCTTATTAACAGTATTGCGTAATACCACGCTCTGAATATACAACTATTTTGTTATGTATAAGGCCACAATGACAAAAGAAGAAAAATCTGAAACAGCACGCGCTAAGTTTATTCACATGTTGGGGACACTTCCAAAAAACTCGTTACAAAGCGAAAATGTGGCGTGAAAATCACTTGGGACCGAAACGACAGTAGGCATTGCAACGAAAGCCTAGTTTCTGTGTAAAATAATACCGCGGGTGCACATTCATTAACCCTGTAACTGCGGCATGCATCCGCTCTCCATAGCAGCCTCTATTACGATAATGGAATAGTGGTGTAAAGCTCAAAGAATGGGTGTCTGGCGCGAAGCCAGTGTGTGTGGACGAACAAATCGCCGCTTTGTCTATGTTGCCATTGTACGTCAGCTGACGCGTGCTTCTAGACCTGTCGTCGACATAGACAAGAGACAGGCCTCACAATGTCTGTATAAATGGATTAAGTCTCCATATGAGTGAAGGCGAATTGAAATTCATGTATTCTGCTCATTTTCAATTTCATGATTGAACACATCATTCATTTACACTTGATAAGGGATCCTTATTCTTGTTAGACGTACAGTGTACATATTGTTGTTAATTCTTATTGTTATCAGCAACGTTTTGGCTCCCTTGTTACTTGATATGGTAGTAGCAAAACCTATTCTAGGCCTAATAAAATTAACCGAGAGGTGAAATAGAGACTTTGTTAAATAGAGGTTGAAAATATTAATCGTCTAAGTTACTAATAATTTTCAAACATCGGCCATTATATAATATTATTGTAGCTAGGTAACTAACTAGCAAAATCTAATAAGTAACCTCTAATTACATAGTTAATTTACTCAGAACCAAATTGCTTCCTTAGCCAGCGTTATTTGACCTATCAATTGAAACAGAAAATCAATTCAGTTCGCGAAGTTGTTCAGTAAAAATTATAATCAAGTGCTTTAAACAAAACGGGGAAGTAGATTCCTGTAGGCCTGCTGCTTAGGGTTGACATTCAAATAGACTCGGTAAACATCAGACTCGGGCTTTCCTTTGAAACTCTTTAAAAACAAAAAGCTGGTTGATGAATCTTTAATACCAATTTAAAGTTCGCGGAATTTGTAGGGTTAACTCTTGTCTGGTGTCCTGTGAGTATTTCAAGTTAAAATATTTGAAACAGAATTTATTTTAATTAAGTAATCGATATTACTGAAGACGAAGATGCTGTTGCTGGTGGCATTGCTGAACGATAATTACTATGATAATTTATAAGGCCTCTGCAGGTACATCATGACAACTTGAACATAATGAAATTAATTCAATTTATGAAAATATAATTTAAATGACAATGCCTCTTAAATTAGATTGCCTGATTTAAGAGAACCTAGATATTATTAGAGGTATATTAGTATTAGAGGTATAGTAGACCTATAATAGTAAAAAGTTACTGCATTCAAAAAGTCATTTAAGAAGTCATTTTCTTTGAATATTCCATACAAGTTTATTTGATATTATATTCAATTTTACTAATTAATTTAGAGAATATTTGAACCATTTTTTTTCCGACACAGACTCGTTAGCCGCTATGAAACTATTTTAATTTATGTTCTACATTATCATTCAGATTTGTTACGAACTTAAGACTAAATAATAAAACTTTTGTTACATGAAGCCCTTTGAATAAAACTTTTGTAGCAGGTTTTGCAAGTTGTTTGTTATTGAAATTAATTTGTTTCAAGTACTACAATATTGAGAAACAAATACTTAATATGTATTGTTTTCGGAATGATGAATTGTATGTTTGATTAATGTCGATCTTAATATTGTTCGTTATCTATGTTTAGTTATAAAGTCCAGTTCATTGGCAAAATAACCCTTGGATCAGCCTTCTTACTAGCCAGCTATATAGTTACTTTTTTGTCATAATTAACATTTTAAAACATAATTTTAAAATAATATAAAATGATTGAACTGATTTTATTAATTGTTTATTATTGGTTGATTTTATTTGTCATATGAGCAGATGATAAAGCTTGGAGGAGGCCTATGTCCAGCAGTGAACATCTTTCGACTGAAATGATTATGATGATGAGCAGATGGCGTTCTGTAGTTTCTGCCAACCCGCATAGGAATAAGTCGGGAGTTTAAATAAATGTATGAACAATAACAGTCCTGTTATAAATGACATCCTTATTACCGACTAAAGCCAAAAAATACAGAAATACCTAACACAGAACCACCCAAAAATCGTATCAATTCACTTGTATCGCGGTAGGGGTACTTATCAGGGTACAGAAAAAGGCAGCATCCGCCGGAGATGTCGGATTTCCCGAGATAACCCTGCGTACCCCGTATCACTAATACGCGTACTTACTAGGCTGTGGCCGAAAAAATGTTCAGCCCGATTGTCTTAATGTGTTCCATCACAAAGGGGAAAAGGGTGCGAATGATAATAAAGAATACATGTTTTTGGTTATACTGGTTTCATTAACATCAATTAATCATGTGAGGAGAAATGAGAAACCTAGAGTAGATTTGAGTATTCGTAGTCACAGCTTTTTCAAACTTGGATTAAATTGAAACTATGGAAAGGAAAATTTGATATATGGATTTTATTTTCAATCGATCCCAATTCTATCAAAATCAAATAAAAAAAACTGAGAGAATTGCTAGCGTAGCAAATGAGAATTTAAACCACAAATAATGTGCCTAAGCGCTGTTCAAGCTATCGATAAAATTAAACGACAAACAAACTCACATGAAAAAGAGCTCTAGTGTGTAACCTGGTATGGAGCATCGTAAGTCTAGTTGAAGCTCAGTTAACACATACTATTGTGTGTTAGAAAGAAACACAGAGTGCTTGTTCTCGTTTTCAATATCAGTGGAGCGCGGTTGGCTTTTCTTTCTCCCTCCAGTTTTGCTTGTATTCACAGAGGCCTAGCTATCGCTCCGGGGAGGAAAAATGGGCGAGTCACAGGTCACGAGCGACCGAAGTGCGGATCGTTGTATGCTTGTTAACTTGAATGATTTTTGTGTGGTTTGTCAATGATTTTTCACCTCTAACCCGACCGTTATGCTTTATTTACTCGCTTTTTTACCTTTAGCGTTTGTGTGTGTGTTTGTTTTTGCAGAGTGAAGCTAATGTCGCGTGTGCCGCTCTACATCTCGAAAACTTGCCTCCATATTGTTTATTCTTTATTATACGCGCGTCACTTGTTTCAGTACGTAAATGTGCGGAGTCGGAGCATTTGTCAAGATGAGTATTTCTGTAAATGTGTATTCTTTGAATACTTGCAAGAGATATTCGAAGTAGGCCGGGGTGAACCGTAATATTAACTATAGGAGGGATTAGTTTGTTGTGTTGTTACAAATTGGAGGACAGACTTCATGTAGGATAGGTGTCGGGTTTGTGAATGGTCACCCAATCCTAGTTTATGAGGTCCCTTTAACTTTATTATGTAAATTCTGGGAAACTGAAAACAATTGGAAAATTGAATGCGAAATCGCCTGACTATATCGTAAGAATTTTCCAAAAATACTTGAACAAATTAGTAAATATTTTTTTAACAAAATTCTTCGATTCGGATCATGAAACAGTATTTAATGATGGGCAAACGTTCAAATTAGAGTGATTTCATACCGGGACCTATTTTGTCATCACGCGAAAAAAACTTCGATATGAGATTAAATCGAATGATAACCAGGATATCTATTACATATTCGGGATAATCCTTGGAACCTATACTGTCTTCGCGAAAAAATCTGTTGGAAATGAAAATGAATAGAATGATAACCGAGATATCTATTACATAATCGGGTTTCTCCTTGGAAGTGCTGTATAGCGGCTGTGTTTAATAAACCCGTGAATGAAAACCGCAGCACTGACCACGCGCTGTTTCCGTATTAGCTTTATTAATGTGCTCGATATGTCGTGTGTACGAAGTATCATGTTTTATGTTTGTTTGGTCGTTTTCGGCGTGAAAGTTGAGGAATGTTTAGTTTTATGTTGCTTCTTATTATCTCTTATGCCATGTTTTTTACAGTAGGTACCCAGAGCAGAACAGTTATTAGGGTAAACATGGTACATGCACAAGGGTAATCCAAGTATAAAATATATTAAAAATTTACATACACATGTTTGGCTTTATATATTGTAAGCAAGATAATAAACCTATTTAAACGAAAACAATCAAAGGCATATTTGAGCACTGCAAACAGATCTGTCTACATCAAATATGTACAAATAAAAAAATATGTAAACAGGGACTGTAATAAATCGCGTAATATTACATCAGCACACAAATAAGATAATGAAATCCGTTTATGAGACAGTCCTAAAATGTGCCAAACGCCCATTATATTAGACCTCGTAATTATATTCCGTTAATGTTCACTTCCACGCCTCCATAAAATAGATATATTTTATATTTATGCCACACTTTGGCTTAATTTGATGAGAAATATATTCCTATTTAATCCAAATCGACGGTAATCACTGGTACGGGTAAAGTGAGTGTTTCTACCAATGTTTAATTTGGTATTAGGCTTCATGCCAATTCCTAGACTGCATTTAATTATAAAAAAACTGAAACAATCCTTGATATTGACTTGATTGCACGGGGCCATCTTTTTGATGAATGTTAACACTGTATTGAATTTGCAAATATGTTGTTTCTGTGCCATATTGAAATAAATAAATAATATTATTGTAACAACAAACCGTAATAACGATATGATTTCACTGGGCAAAATTTAATGACGAACTTTTATGCAAACTATCATCCTGTATCCAATCTCTTTAGCTGATATAATGTCAAAAAAACTGTCTTATAGCCCCTGAAGTATCATGCTTCAAGACCCAGCTATAGGCTTTGCATTGTCTGTCAGTTATTGAATTAACAAATTTTAAGATTTTTATTATATGTGTTTCCGAACGCATTCAACCCGAATCTCTTCAAAGTTAGAGTGAACAGGCTTCTTCTGGGTAAGCTCACTCCATCGTTGACTCTGTCTCTGTCACTTCTGCCCTAGGCTAGAGTCAAATATGATAACAATATTTTTTTCTGCCAGATACCTTCACTAATTTCACGAAGTATCCATATATAAAGTTTTGAAAGACTAATTATCACCTAGACGAAATAAATCACTCAAATCATCTCCAATACCCACACACGAAAACACACACAGATACCTGTGAGCATCTAACCCTGAACAATGAACTAATGAAGGTAGTTCAACATCGCCCTATTATTCTGGAACAGGTATATCGGCACAGCCCATTAACTATCTCTTGTAATATTCCTGGAACTTGGCAGCGAGTGTATTCCATTTTCTACGAGTATTTTAGAATAACATAGCCTAATTTTATTTGAGTTAGGTATATTAATCCGTAATGTAGCCATTTTTGCCCTACTCACCCTATTTTTCTGCTGCCCTAATATTAACAACCAGTCGATTAAGTATACATTTCAGCATGATGACTGAGGTGAAGTGAGCGCGAAGTGAATCGTCATTCCAACCGATGCTAGGGGTTGACAACTCACTTTGGTCACTTCACCTGAGTCATCACAATGCATTTTTTCAGGATAGCACTACTGATTCTTACAGACTTTCTTTCGGGGGCTGAGTCGTAGTAGTCGGGTAGTTGGGGGCCCAAGTAGAGTGCAAGCTACACACGAAAAGCTGCCCCGCCAACTGTCGAAAAATCCCGGAATGCACCATCGTGCTGGTTGGCAACCAGATGGGAGGGCCCGATGGACATCTCCGGGGGGACTCGGGCGTCTCCGGACTAGTGCCCCAATAATGGCGTCCTTTCAGTGCGTGTCTGTAGGTTAATAGCGTGGAACCTCATCTCACTTCCTTCTCCTCTCCTTTCACTCTAACAAAAAATGGCAAGAAGTAAAAAGAAAACTGGAGTTAAACAGCGGCTGCACCCCCTCCCCCACAAAGTGCACCTCACTAATATTAGAGGTCTGCACTCCAATCTCACCTCAGTCCACCATCACCTGGAGACTAAAAAGCCAGCACTGTTTTTGCTTACGGAGACGCAGATAGGAAGTCCGTCAGACGTGTCGTACTTATCCTACCCAGGGTTTACCCTGGAGCACAATGTCAAACCACGCGTGGATGTATGCCCGAGACGACACTTGCTATCGGCGTCTCCGTAACCTTGAAGACTCCAGGTTCTCAGTGCTGTGGGCTCTGGTGTACACAGGGCTGGATAAGATTATCTATGCCTGTGTCTACCGATCGCACAGTGGAGATCAGGAGACAACCAGGCTCACAGAGTACCTCAATGAGGCGGCTGATACGACACAGCAGCTGTACTCTTCCGCCCAACTAGTGCTACTGGGGGACTTTAATGCCCACCACCATGAGTGGCTCTTCCCATACTGATCATGCTGGACGAGAGACGTGCATGCTTGCGCTAGCGCTAAATCTCACCCAGCTGGTCCAGGGGGCAACGAGGGTTCCAGATGTTGATTCACACACAGCCAATTGCTTGGACCTTCTGCTGAAAACAGATCCAGATCGATACGCAGTGTCGATGTCTTAACCTTTGGGTAGTTCCGACCACTGTCTGGTGAAGTCTGTGTCCGTCTACTCCCCACCCGATCCCAGCCCAAGAGGCACCCGGCGGGTATGGCGGTACAAGTCAGCAGATTGGGATGGGATGCGATCTTTCTTCGCATGCTATCCTTGGCAGCCCACTTGCTTCTCTTCGGACGATCCATCGTCATGCGCTGATGCTGTGACAGATGTGTTGCGTCGGGGGATGGAGTACTATAGTCCATTCTCAGACGTAGCAATGTCTAACGTCGACCGACCATGGTTTGGAGCCGAGTGTAACCACGCCGACGCGGTTAAACACAAGGCCTGCCAGGTACGGGTCGACGCTCGAACGCGCAAGGCCAATAACGTGAATCAGAAGAAGAGAGCCTTCAACACAGCTGCCAAGTCCTGCAAAAAGGTGATGCGAAGAGCACGGTTTGACCACATTAGCAGAATCGGGCACAAACTTGCTTCATACCCAGCGGGTAGCAAAACGTATTGGTCCCTGGCTAAGCCGGTCGAATCAAACTTTTGTCGCCCCTCACTACCACCACTGCTGAAAACTTACGGGTCACTGGCCCACTCCGCTGAAATAAAATAAAAAAACTAAATCGGTCCACTGGGGATCTTTTAGCGTATACCATTCACATCTGGAGTGAGGCCATCGAGAGACACGGGGAAGCGCTAGTCGTTTCCCTCGACATCTCGAAGGTATTCGACAGGGTCTGGCACGAAAGCCTCATTGGTAAACTTCCTTCCTTCGGTCTGCCTAGTGGTCTGTATGATTGGATTGCGGACTTCCTGAGGAATCGAACCTTCCGAGTGGTTATCGACGGCTGCTCGTCCGGTAAGTTAGGTATCAACGCCGGAGTCCCACAGGGGTCAGTGCTCTCGGCAACAATATTCTTGCTGCACATTAATGATCTGCTAAAACCCGGAACCTTTGGGTACGCAGACGACAGCACTGTTGCTGAGAGATACGTGTCCGGCGCACGGGCTACTGGGCCTCAGATTTGGACTCTCCGGAAAGTCATGGTTGAACGTTTGAACCTGTCCTTGAAGGTGGCCTCCGAATGGGGTCATGCCAATCTGGTCAGTTTCAATGCTGCTAAGATCCAGGCGTGTCTTTTTTCCGCTAAAAAGAGCTAATTCCACCCGGCTCCTTCTTTCCGTGGTGTAACCGTGCCGTTAACGGACCACCTCGAACTTCATGGTGTTTCGTTGACATCGACCCTCAACTTCGGTCCATGCATTGAGGCGAAAGCTCAGTTAGCTGCAAAAAAGTTGGGGATTCTCGCAAAGGTGAGACGATACTTCAAGCCTGAACAGCTGCTCAACTTGTAAAAAGCGCAAGTTCGGTCATGCATGGAGTACTGCTCTCACCTCTGGGATGCATCTGCCAAATACCAGCTTGATGCACTTGAGTCGATTGACAGACGGGCCAAAAGGCTAATTGGCAACGATGCGCTGGTCGCATCAAAGCTGCAGAGCCTCGAACATCGACGCCGAGTCACCTGTCTGTCGGTTTTTTATCGGTTACATTTCGGGGAGTGTGCGACAGAACTGCACAATTTGATTCCGCCTGGCCCTTTCCATCATCGGACTACAAGGCATACGGCCATGCGCCATCGGTACATGGTAGACATCCCTCCCATACGCACAAAGCGTTTTGCTAATACTTTCATTGTGCGCACAGCTAAGGAGTGGAATTCCCTTCCAGAGTATTTGTTCCCTGATAGCTACAACCTAGGGGTCTTCAAGTCAAGAGTGAATAGGTTTCTTCTAGGCAAGCGTGCTTCAAAATCAAAATAATTTTTTTTTTTTCACATAGGCCTACATGGGCACTTATAAAACGTCGACAAAAGGTGCACGGTTCGGGTTGGTCGTTTCCTATGGAGAAGAACCGGCAAGAAACTCCATGGTTACTCTTTTAAAAATAGTTTGGTTTTACAATATTTCCATGTTACAGCATTAGTACTTGACATGGGGAGACAACGTAGGCCCGACTTATGACAATAAGTCGTAAGAAACTAAAAAAATTAAATAAAAGGATTATATATTTTATAAAAAAGTTAACAAATGTTAACTAGCATCTAGAAGGCCTACAATGTTCACACATTCACAAAACAATCGGTAAAATAATCTATACAAAGGTAAATAAAAATAAGTATTACATGACTAAATTTAACATGTGGCACAAACTTTGTTATCAGTGCTATAACTATTCTTAGCAAAGGGCTATAAAGATGTTTGGAAACCATTGTAAAAAGTCTAATTAAAAGAAGGAAAGAAAAATGAGATTGAGAATAGTTAGAGACATCCACATATTTGTGCCGTTTACAAGTTACCAGGGAAGCTGCATGCGCAGAAGGAGCTAATAATAATAAAATAAATAATAAAATAAAATCATTTAATTCAAGTATCACTGACTCATAATAGAAATAATACATTTACACAGTCACATTACATACACAATATTAAAAACAATTTCATTTACTTAATTCAATTATATTATAATAAGTCTAACACTAAAAATAAAATAAAAATAACTCAATTAACATTCATTATTCATATAAAAAAAAAAAACCAGGTCTGTCAGTCGCATCAGCCTGCCACATGTCGCTTACAACAGTGGGAGATGATGGAGCAATCAAGCCTTCCCGCGAGCGCGGCCAGCTAAGGCCAAATGTTTTTATCTTCAACGTAGTCCTTGATTTTATAATATGCTTTTTTAATAAGGATACGTTTGATGTAGTTTTTGAACCTTCCATCGGTCAGTTCTATAACTGACTTTGGCAACTTGTTATAAAAGCTTATACTGTTTATAAGAAAAGACTTGCTAGTTTTCGTTAATCTGAATTTGGGTATTACAATTTCGTGCTTACTGCGTGTATTTAAATTATGGAAGTCGCTTCTAGTTTTGAAAAACCCCCGATTTTTACGGACATACAACCGTAGACATACAACCGTCTCCACCGTAGACCACATCATCGCTTAACATCAGGTGGTCAGACGCGAGCCTATAGATTATAAAAAAAAAGACTTGAATCACACGGAGGCTGTGTTTTAAATCGATCTAATTAATTATCTTTTATTGAATCACGGTTCCATATACTTTCAACAGGCTTCTACTAACTATCACACGAGACAGCATTGTTCTAAGTTCTAGCAGGATTTTTTTCTAGAATCATGTAACCCCAATTTTTTTGATAGGTTCAATATACTACATGGACGACACGGTTGGCGTAGCGGTTGAGCGATCGAACCCCCACCGAGAGTGTCCCCACCGAGAGTGTCTCCACGTTGTCGTCGTGGTGGGGCTTGTGTGTTTCTATGATCTTGGAGCTCTACCGGTAGAGATACTCATGCCGGAAGGAAAGGTTCAAGTGAGAGGCCAGACCAAGAGAGACACAAGAAGGGGTCGCTCCTGATCGATCGATGGTATCGATTGACGAAGGAAGTGACCACGCTGCTGTGGTGCAGGCGCACCTATGCTGCCAGTGTATCTCTCCTCGAGGAACATTCTTCGAGGAGAGAACTTTCGGCGGGTTCGCTTAGTCGGGTTGGCCGAACAGCGAACGGAGGCATGTCTAATGCCGCCGTCGGGGGCTTGGCTTAATCGCCTTGCCCAGACTAAGATAAAAAAGGTGGTCGCCGGAGATAGCGGATCTGCGAGTCGGGTGTGTGGTTGCTCGACGTAGATATACACGATACAGGAGGCTAGCTATCACAACCCGTGATCCAGAAGAAGAATCTCGGCTTTACAATGTCTATAGAGAAGCTAAAAAGACGCTACAGACAAAGATCTCGGAAGCAAAGAACGCAGGTAGGAATGAGCTTCTAGAGTCATTGAACCGGGATCCTTGGGGAAAGCCGTATCGCGCGGTCAGAGGAAGGCTCCCCCCTTGGACACCTCCTCTAACACAAAGCTTGCAACCACAATTCCTTGAAGGGGTCGTCTCTACTCTATTTCCTGATGGAGCGGAGCATACCCCTCCACCGATGTCGACGCGTTCCTGCGCGTTAAGGAATTCTCGGAAAAGGTAGTTACGAGTGGTGGAGTTGTGTTGGCGGTGTCTCTTGACATCGCTAACGCATTCAACACTCTGCCGTGGAGTTGCGTAATGGAGGCTCTTAAATACCATCAGGTGCCACCGTATCTACTTCGGATAATAGGGGCTTATCTTGATATGAGGTCCATAATATATCCAGGACGTGATGGACAATGCGAAAGGCAAGTGACGTGCGGTGTTCCACAGGGATCTGTCCTTGGACCGCTTCTGTGAAATATTGGCTACGATTGGATCCTGCGGGGTGTCAACCTCCCGGGCATCAGTTTAATATGCTATGCTGACGACACTCTGGTTCTGTCCAGGAAGAAGACTCACAAAGATTCTGCGCACCTTGCAACAGTGGGGGCGGCACATATCGTCGAACGGATTAGGTTGCTAGGCCTTGAAGTGGCTCTAAGCAAATCAGAGGCCATATGTGTTCATGGACCCCAGAGAGGTCCACCTTTAGGATCTCATATTGTCATCAGTGGGATCCAAATTGAGATCAAATCGACCATGAGGTATCTGGGGCTCGTGCTCGACAGTCGCTGGAACTTCAACGCCCATTTTCAGCGCCTTGTGACGAGATTGATGGGTGCCGCTGGTGCACTTGGCCGACTCTTTCCAAACCTTGGAGGGCCGAATAGCAACTACAGGCGGCTTTACATTGAAGTCATACGTTCAATGGCAATCTATGGAGCTCCAGTGTGGGCCTATGACTTAACCACTAGGGGTACAGCTCTACTGTGTAAACCACAGCGGGTTATCGCGGTCCGTGCTATACGTGGATATCGTACAATATCGGGCGAGGCAGCATGTGCTCTTGCTGGGTCGGTGCCATGGGACTTGGACACAAAGTCATTAGCGTCATTGTACATCTGGCGCAAGGAAGTGGGGACACAGGTTCCAGCAAGTGTGGTAAGACTTAAGCAAAATGAGCTCCAAGATGAAGTGATTGAAGAGTGGAGGGAAAGATTGATGCGTCCTGGGGCTGGCCTAAGGACCATCGAAGCCCTCCAACCTGTACTTGCGGAATGGTTGGAGCGGCGCCACGGAGTAATGACTTCCGCTTGACACAGGTACTTTCAGGGCACGGCTGCTTTGGGAAGTACCTGTGTCACATTGCCGGCAGGGAGCCGACGTCAAGCTGTCATCACTGCAACTATAGCGAGGACACGGCCCAACATACCATTGAGCTGTGCCCAGCCTGGGTGGAGCAGCGTAATGCCCTAGTTGTTGAAGTGGGGAGCGATCTCTCGCTTCCGTCCATAATCAAATCTATGGTCGGAAGCGAAAGATCATGGCAAGCAGTGGCTGCCTTCACCGAAGAGGTGATGGCAATGAAAGAGGCTGCAGAAAGGGAGAGGGAGATGTCTTCCACTCTGCCAATACGCGTCCGACGGAGTGGACGCAGGAGGAGGGCTGATAATGCTCTCTTCCATCCACCGTAAAGTGGCCTACGGGTGACAGACTGGGGGAAGTCTGTTGTCCAAGCACATAGGCCCGAGTCTGCGTCGCGTGGTGTTTCCGCGCGCTTCTCTCAATAAAGAAAGGGTTAGGAGCAGCTCACTTCTCCCTTTGCCATAGATGGGGTTTGCTGGTGCAAACCGTCACTGCTGTAGTGATTGTGGAGAATGCGTCCGTGTCCCCGCACCGCAGCAAGAAGTGACGAAGAGAAACACCGTGTGGTTTTAGTCAGTTAGAGTCTGACAGACCCCCCCGCCTGCTCCAAGGCGGAGGACATCCATGAGGATTTCAAAACGAAAAAAAAAAAAAAAAAAAAAAAGTGTTTGGGCGATCGGCTGCTGCGCAACGTTTCGCGGGTTCGATTCCCGCACGGAACTTATATTTGTATGGCCTATAGGTAGTTGTTCCGGATCTGTGTGTCTTGTGTATGTGAATTTAAATGTTTGTAAATACACCCACGATACAGGCAAAAATTCCCAGTGTGGGGCATCGTATTTAAAAAAAAAAAATTGGTGGTCCCTTGGTCATCAGGTCAGGATCCTGCAGAAATCGAGGGAACTCCTCAAATATTATAGGTACACATGTAGTGATTTTGGTATTTTCATCAACTATGCAATCATTTGCACTCAGAAAGTATCATTTGGTGAAGTGGATCTGTTGAAGAAGACCACAGATAGTCACTGAAACTCCTTAATGCTAAGTACGTTACGGGTCATAAGGTATGTAGAATAGTAAACCGACTGTGATGAAGCAAATACTTATAAATAAATGGTAGGTACCTACTGCTGAAAATGGTACCATCGAACTGATCTGATGATGAAGCCGGAAGGTAGGCAATGGAACTCCAAAATAAAACAATGTATCCTTGTCGTGTTTGGACTTATTGGAATCGTTATGTACTTTAGCTATAAATTATTGTTTTCGTTATTGGAGGTACCTAGTAAAATTAAGACTGACTAACGTACTGACCGAGATCAAAATAGCCCGAGGCGTCAGGCAGGGAGACCCACTATCTCCAAAATTGTTATGACTTTAATATAAATATTTTAGAAAATAATTCAGATAGCAGTAGACTATTGAATCTCTTCAAATCATTTAATTTGTCGCATGTGTTAGAGGAACCAACCCGAACAACTGTGACTACTGCTACATGTATTGATAATGTTTTTTGTTGCTGCGACTACTTAAACAAAGCCATTATGAATTGTCTGCCTTCAGATCATAGTGGGCTACTGGTAACATTTGAGTCCAGCGTACCAATACAGCAAGTGCAGATTCAATCCAGACCATTAACATCCGGCAAATTAAATAAATTTAACAGCGCTTTAATTGGTAAGTTAAGTTGTCAGGACCTCACGGTGAACGATGGTAATATTTTATACAAAAAAGTTTTCTCAGTTGTTCAAACAGAATTCAATAACACTTTTAAGAAGAAAACTAAAACTATATGCCCTAAGTTTTTATTCAGTGACTGGGCGACTAAAGGAATCAGGAAAAGTAGGGAAAGACTTTACGAGCTGTATGGCCTTAAGCCTTATATAAACACTGAAACTTTTAATAAGTATGTTGCTACTTACTCAAGAATTTTTTAAAATTCATGTAAACTAGCTAAGGCTTTATACATTAGCAATAAGGTTAAATTCGCAGAAAATAAAATAAGGACGATTTGGAAAATTATTAACAATGAAACAAACAGGAACAAAAGAAATAATACTGATTACACGCTTGAGACTACACATGGACTTATTAGAGATAACAAAGAAGTTGCTCAAGAATTTGTAAATTTCTTTACCAGCATCCTAATTAAAACTACTGAAACCTTAAATTCTTCGCCGTCGCTCGCTTATGGTTTCTTACACGCTAACGTTTCAGCATGCCCGACTGAATTTAACTTTTCACATATAAACCCAATAACAGTGATAAAAGCTTTTAAGCAAATAAAGATAAAACTGACAGAAGATCTATGGGGAATGTCCATCAAAGTTTGTACCTCCATTATTCAGACTATAGCGCCGTACTTAGCTTTAATTTTTAATTTGTGTATAGATCAAGGAGTCTTTCCGGATCTAATGAAATATAGTAAGGTTATACCACTTTTTAAATCCGGGGACAGTAAAGACACAAATAATTATAGACCAGTATCCGTGTTGCCGGTTTTCAGCAAGATATTTGAAAAGATAATGCTAAATCAAATGCTCATTTATTTTAATACGAAAAACATCCTGCACGAGAAACAATATGGTTTCACCAAAGGACGTTGTACAACCGACGCTGGTGTCACCTTAATAAAACACATCTTTGATGCGTGGGAGGAGGGACAAGATGCCATAGGTATCTTCTGCGACCTGTCGAAGGAGTTTGATTGCGTTGATCATGAAACATTGCTTTTGAAACTTGAGCATTACGGGCTAGGCCAATCAGCATTAAATTTAGTAAAATCCTATTTGAATGATAGACAGCAATTAGTTCAAATAAACGGTGTCAATTCGTCGGGGTTGAACGTGAAAATGGGGGTACCCCAGGGCTCAATTTCAGGTCCTTTCTTATTTTTAGTATACATTAACGATTTACCCCATCTATTGAAAAACAAACTGAACATGGTGTTATTTGCTGATGACACTTCTTTGATTTTTAACATAAATAGACGTACGAGTAACGTTGTCGACGTAAATAATGCATTGCGGCAAGTTCTAATTTGGTTCACTGCTAATAATTTAGTTTTGAATGCTAAAAAAACTAAGTGTGTAAAATTTGCCTTGCCGAATGTCAAAAGTTATGATTGTGACATTATATTAAACAACGAGAAGCTAGAATTCGTCGACAAAACCGTTTTCCTGGGTATCACGCTAGACTCAAGGTTACAATGGGGTCCTCATTTAATATCACTTGCGGGGCGGTTAAGTTCGGCGGCTTATGCTGTTAGAAAAATTCGTCAATTTACTGATGTAGATACCGCGAGGCTGGTCTATTTTAGTTACTTTCATAGTATAATGTCTTACGGCATATTACTGTGGGGAAGGGCTGCAGACATTCAGTCAATTTTTGTTCTACAAAAACGAGCCATCAGAGCGATATACAATCTTCGCCGGCGCGATTCTCTAAGGGAACTGTTTAAGGACATTAACATCATGACGGTACCTTGTCAATATATTTACGAAAACATCATGTACGTTAGAAAGAATTTACATCTTTTTAGTAAAAACAGCGATAGACATAGTTATGTTACTAGAAATAGGGACCAATTAATTCAACCAGGTTTCAGGCTGGCTAAAGTAGCGTCATCTTTTAGGGGGTACTGTATAAAATGTTACAATAAAATACCGCCACACATTCTAGAATTGAATGAGACGAAATTTAAAACTTGTATAAAACGCACACTATGCAGGCAGGCATATTATAGGTTAGGGGATTACATCGCTGATAAAAATGCTTGGCCCAACGCTATTCCAGCTCCACAGCCACTAGGGCACAAAAACAAGTGATAAGCAGAAAAGTTCTGAAGTATTGTTGGACCTGCTGAAGACTGTACGAATAATTATAATGTATATTTGTGTTGTATAAACTCAATTTATTTTTTGGATTATATAACTGCACAGCACATATGTGAGTACTATGTACCAACTGTAAATCTACCATTTACTGTACCTATGTGTCGTTCGTTGACTTCAGTGTGCCCCGGCAGTTGAGTGTGTCATGCTCTCTCTAATATCTCTCTGATGGTGGCACATGTGTTGGATCATTCGGTCCCCTTCATGATGGTTGAGCTGAGTGGTGCCGATCCATGTGTCATGTTCGTGAACGGGCGCCGTCAGTTGGGATTGGTCATATCTTAGCTGCCTCCGCATGTTTTTAACTATCTATTTATTGTATTTTTAATTGTTTGTTTTACTCTAGACGCTTTTAAGTGCGTTTTTTTTTTTTTTTTTTACATCGTTCTCACATATATGTATTTTTCCTACAAGATTATTGTAACCAAATACTTGTAAAACACATTTTTGTTTTTTTAAAAGAGTAAGTTTGGAGTTTCTTGTCCGTTCTTCTCCATAACAAGCTACATTTCCGAATGGACGGTAGAATCAATTATTATTACATTTAATTTTTATTTTTGACGTTCGAAAGTGCCGCTTAATGGCCTAATTGAATAAAGAAATTTTTGATTTTTTTGATTTTGATTTTTTGTTTATAGCTGTCTTGCAGTGCATATTTTCCAAATTGAACTGGATCTCTGAAGGCATCCCAATTAACAACGAACGTCTCACCCGTCTAAGATTTGCTGACGATATCGCAATCTTTGCTGAAACTCACAAGAAGCTAGAAAATATGATATCCCAACTAAATACAGAAAGCAAACATGTAGGCCTGCAAATGAACCAAAGCAAAACAAAAATAATGACAAAAGACAAAAAAGGAAAAATATTGCTAGACGGTGTTGAACTTGAATATGTAGAACAGTACGTATACTTAGGAAAGCAAGTATCGTTTTCTAAAACAAAAAACGAAGACGAGGTCAACAGAAGAGTCACGTGCAGCTGGAACAAATACTGGGCCCACAAAGAAATACTAAAAGGTAACTACGACTTAAATATAAAAAAGACCATCATGGACACTTGTATTCTGCCCTGCTTGACCTATGGCTCCCAGACGTGGACGTTTACAAATAATATAACCAACAAAATAAGAACTTGTCAGCGGGCCATGGAGAGAAGCATGCTATGCCTAAGGAAAGTTCAAAAAACAAGAAGTCAGGAAATAAGAAAAAAGACGAAACTGACAGATGCGCTACACCAAGCACTAAAACTAAAATGGAGCTGGGCCGGCCATGTAGCGAGATGCACAGACCAGCGATGGACTCTCAAGAGCATGAAATGGACCAGCCCACAAGGTAAAAGAAATGTGGGCAGACCACAAAAACGATGGCCGGACGACATAGTGTCGGTGGCAGGAAAAAACTGGACAAAAATAGCACAGGACAGAGTAAAATGGAAGAAATTGGAGGAGGCCTATACCCTACCAAGGGGTTCCTATAATATAAATTAATAAAAACTAACATTAGAATCATTTATACATAGAGCTACTAACATAGAATTAAGAAAATATATAATATACTGTAACTACATACTTAAGGTTTATAGGAAATAAAAAGGCTTTATTATTATCCCTTTTATTTAACTTAGTACACACTTTATATTTACATTTTTAAATATTTTTTTATAAAACAAATCATTAAAAAAAAAAGACATTTAAAAATATAACAAAAATGGTTGTCCACCGGTGTCGGGAGCAGGGTCCAAGCTACCGGTGGTTAGGGCTCCAGAGACAGGAACCTCCTCACAATGCGAGCCGTATCGAGGAGTACTGCCTTCTGTATCAGGCCCTTGATCCAACCGTGCAATGACAGCCTCGACAGATGGTCGTCGAGGCTCTTGGCCGTCAGGCCGTTGGCCGTAATGACAATCGGCACAATGATCGCCGAGTCCACATTCCACATGTCGACAACCTCGTGAGCTAAGTCGAGATACTTGATTTGTTTCTCTTTCTCAGCTTTCACGAGGTTCTCGTCATGCGGAATGGTGACATCGATTATCATTGTGCGGCGCGCTAATCGGTCTATCACCACTATAACTGGCTTATTGGCAACAATAGTTCTATCAGTGATGATAGACCGATCCCAGTACAACGTGATATGGTCATTTTCGAGAACTGGGTCGGGCACATACTTTTAATACGGTACCTCCGATTCCACTAGATTGTATTTCAAAGCAAGTTGCTGGTGAATAATCCTGGCCACTTGATTATGCCTGTGCAAGTCATTCCCCTGAATCGGTCGACATCCTGGATATCGAAGGACTGTCTTCCTTTGCCCCATACATGACTCAAGGAAGGTGCATAGAGTTGCATCTATTTTGTACAAATCCAGCACCCTCATGAGCCATGTATGTGGCACAGAGTCGTAGGCCTTCTTGTAGTCTGTCCAGCATGTCGACAGATCCTTGCGGGATCGATGAACCTGTTATGGCCATGTCAATGAGGAGTAGCTCCTTAGTGCCGCGGGACCCATTCCTACATTGATTCTGAGAGGTAGACATTATTGAGTTACCTTCAATGTGTTTATAAATTTTTGCTCTCAGGATGGATGTAAGAAGTTTATAAACCGTCGATAGGCAAGTAATTGGTCTATAATTCCTGGGTTCCGCGGGACTACCTGTCTTATGGAGCAGGTGGGTAACGCCTGTTGTTAAAAACTGCGGCAGCGACCCAGTCTCTAAACATGACTGGAATTGGGATGCCAGTAACGCGTGTGAGCTGCTATACCATTTTAGCCAAAAGTTATGCAGTCCTTCCGGTCCCGGTGACTTCCAGTTCGGTAGCGGACGAACTAGTTTGGCTACATCAGGTGGACTGATGTTTACTTTTTCCATTTCTGGTATAGCATCACACACGCGCTCGACATCACGCATCCAGCCACCCTCAGTTTGACAGACGGGCACCGACCAGATGCTTCGCCAGAATGTACTCGTGGCGACATCATCCGGGCGGCACACGTCAGTCACACTGTACTCAGGTCGCTCCCAAGTTCTGTATACCCACCTATCATCACTCTGGAACATGCGATTCTGCGAGTACCGGTCAACCCGCCGCTTATACCGCCGAATACGGCTGGCCCATGCACAAACTTTCTGCTTCAGGAAGTCGATGCGCTCCGCGACACGGGGCATGTATTCTCGAGGACTGATTCCAGTCCCCGAAAACGCCCGCCTCACGAAGCGTATCACGCGTGGTCGTGTATTGCCCTCCCTGAAACAGCATAGCTTGCCGATGAGTATCCTGGCCCCATCGATACGCCGTTGGATCCTGCATTGCCAGGCTGGCACGGCAAGCTTTGGCCGAATAGTCTTGTTTGGGAACTTAACATTGGCCAAACGACATGCCGCAACAGCCCCGCAATACAGGATTGAGTGCGTATCAACGAGACTCTCGCTGCTTTCAAAGATATTCTTAAGCAGCGAGTCCAAGGCACACACCAGCGCCCTATTCTTCTTGTGCATAGGCAAGCGTGACAATCGGGGTCTAACTTCAGTCGGTGTTGACCTATACTCGCGAAGCGCATCCTCCAGTGCGCTCCTCAATATTTCATTGCACTGGCTACTTACTGTAATAACCCTATCATCTGCCTCATCGTTAACAAGATTGGACCGCGGCGGAATCACAATAGTGGCTGGCGGTGTCGCGGTCTGTGTCGGGGTTGAGACGATTTGGTTGTTCAGCACTTCTGAGCGCAGCCTATCAAGTGCGGCTTCGTCCAACCTGTGATAACGCTGGATGACCCGCACCTGATCCGACAATCGTTGGGCCGAGACGTTTACAGTTGGTTCAAGGTCCCGAAACAGGGACAGCATCCTAGCACGGTGCCGCAGTGAGGTTAGTTCCCCCCTCAGTAGGCCCGTAATATGCGCGCATGACGTTCTCATTCATATTTTGAGTCCATCTCATGCGCTGCACACAACCACCGGCAGCGGGGACCCGGCTTGGAGCCGGTTGGCTCCTAGGTCCCAAACTCCTCGGCGGCCGGCCTCTCCCCTGCCGACGTACAAATGTTGGCGACGTCGGCGGGGAAAAATACTCGTCGCTCGAGCTCGACGCGGCATCAGCCACCGATGACACAGTAGACCGATAGCGCTAGGTTTTGAGGTTTCAAAAATATTAAAGTTGTTTGTTTTTCGCATATAGTTGCCGGACCATTTGCCCAACCTAATACCTTAGTTTGTGTCATCCTAGGTATTTGCATAGGTAGAAATTTAGCTGTTTGTCTTTTCGACCAGTATCGGACGAAAAGAAAATTAGAGATGAAAATTTTACTTTCATGATAATAACGAAGTAGTAACTGATGTACATAGGCATTTTGTGTCATCTCTGTCCACGGGAATCCTAATACTTAACCAGTACCTAACACGTAGCCAACTAGCTCTAAAAGAATATTAAAGAAGGTTAAATAGGTATTACGCGTTTTAGAGTACTGATATCTGTTGTTTAAAATATTTTGTGTCAAATTCATCCACGACTTTTAAAGATATTTTATTTTTTTACTACAACACCCTGTAAAATCCACAAAAGAAAATACAAGTTATTAGAGTTTATGTGTTTTTCATTATTATGGTGTGACAAAACACTATTCATAATTTGTGTCGTTTTTATCCACGAAATCGTATTATACTAAAAAAAAAAACTAGACTTCTTCGCACGAAGGGCGAGCGCGGGGATAAGCGCAGGCACAAGCGGCGCGGCGCGTTTATTTGTTTACATTCGGTCTTTGCAAGTTGCAACAAAAAAGTGCGTGCGTTATTTATGATGTATTTGATTGATTAAGGCCCATTGCACGAAAAACTTAACTCAGAATTAGTTGCTAACACGAGATGAAATTGACAAAGGTCAAAGACAAAGGTTAAATTGACAATATTGTATAACAAACTGTCAATTTAACCTAGTCTTAGCAACTGAGTTAAGTTTTTTGCGCAAGTGGGCCTTAAAAGTTAGTAATGTATGAAGCTGTGAAAGACTAAAATGGAGATTGAATTTAATAAATGTGTTATGTCGACACTCAATATGAATAACATAGTAACTCAACATTGCATAGTTTTTAACACAGCTATTTTCTTTTTTTGTAAAGTTTATTTGCTTTATTTTAGGTTTCATGTTACTAATTTTAATTGCTCTTTCAGTTTTGATAAAACCACTGCAAGTATGATTTTCGCAATTTTACAATTTACAGATATTTAGCATTTTAATATGAAAAACATTGTAACTACGGTTACAATAGAGTCTTGAAAACATTTGAAAGATTTTTTCTGTGAATATTATTGTACGATTACGAATTATACCGACAAAAAAAAAACTTTGTTAAATATTATTGTAAGCAATAATTACAATGTGTGTCAATGTTAGATTAAGATAAAAATACATGTAAAGTACTATGGAAGAGCTAATAAACTCGTTTTTTAATAATTATTATAATTCAATTAATATTCACAACGCTTTGGGCTCTGGTGGACACAGGTCTGGATAAAATTATCTATGCCCGTGTCTAACGTTCGCGGAGCGGCGATCAGGAGACAAGCAGGCTCACAGATTACCTCAGTTAAGCGGCTGATGCGGCACAGTAGTGGTACCCTTCCACCCAATTAATGATCCAGGGGGACTTTAATGCTCACCATCAGCAGTAACGTGGTTCTTCCCATACCGGTGCAGTAATCATGCTGGATGGGAAATGCATAATTAAGCTTTCGTTAGCGGTAATCCGCCAGCTGGTTCGGGAGGCAACAGCAACGGGGGATGTTGATTCGCACAGGGCCAATTGCTTGGACCTTCTGCTGACAATAGATCCAGGCCGATACTCTGTGTCGATAACTTCACCTTGGGAATGCGAGTGACGTATGTCAGGAAAAAGGCCTTCATTACTTTATATTATCTAATTTACATATTTTTCAATTTATAAGTTAAGCACACATTTGCACTTTATGACATTATTTTAAGTATCTATTTTATTTACCCACGTCCGTGTGTCACTAGCGGGGTGCCAACTGAAAATCAGCGCTTGGTGTCTGACGCCCAGCAAATGCTGAGTTGGTAGCCCTTTCGGTATGGGCACGCCCGGCGCAATTAATCTTAAACCTTGTTTGTACTTTGTCTTTACTGTTCTTCTCTGTTACTTTGTGATTTTTGCTGTCGTGTTGTGTCTATGTCGAATAAATGTTTTCTATTCTATTCTATTCTTTTATTCTATTCTATTCAACAGTGCTGCCAAGTCCTGCAAGAAGGTGTTGCAAAGGGCTCGGTTCGACCACATTGGCCGAATAGGGACATAACTTGCTTCTTACCCAGAAGATAGTAAAGCGTTTTGGTCCCTGGGTAAGTCGGTTCAGTCGAACTTATGCCATCCCTCACTACCACCACTGCTGAAACCCGACAGATCGCTGGCCCGCTTCGTTAGGGAGAAGGCAAACTTTTTTGCCTCTTTTTGCATAATCTTCGCGTCAGCATTCTGGTGATGCGCGGATGTATTCTTTCTCCTGGTGGATGTGAGACATATATTATGTCGGACATTCACATCCATCAAAAGGATGTTCGTAGCAACCTCGACTTGAACAAAGCTAGTGATCCCGACGGGATGGGACGGGATACTTACACTTGTCCTTAAAACTTGTGCGCCCGAACTGTCTCCGATTTTGACACGTCTATTTTGCCTTTCGTGTGAAACTGTGAAAGAGTCGAATGCTTGGAAGTAAGCTAACGTACAGCCCGTGTCCAAGAAGGAAAGTTGAGCTGACCCTGCCAATTATATACCCATCTCTTCCTGTGCTTAATATTAAGCTCCTGGTATACCTAGAAGCTAATGACATCCTGAAGTGATTGCCAATACGGTTCTACAGGGTTTCTAGCTTATGCCGTTCACATCTGCAGTAAGGCCATCGAGAGGCGCGGGGAGGTGCTTGCCATCTCCTTCGATAACCAGAATGGTTTCTATAGGGTCTGGCACGGAAGCCTTATTAGTAAGCTTCCTTCATTCGGTCTGCCTGGTGATGGTATGTGTGATTGGATTGCAGATTTCTTGTGGGATCGGTCCATTCCAGTCGTTATCGATGGGTTCTCGTCTGACCAATTGGATATTTATACCGGGGTCCCTCAAGGGTTGGTAAAGTGCTTGAAACTTGGGTATGCAGACGACAGCACTGTTGCTGAGAGGTACTGTTCCATCCTTGTCCTTTGTGAGGCTGTGGTGGAGCGTTTGAGCTTATCCTTGAAGCCAGTCTCCAAATGGGGCCATGCCAATTTGGTCTGGTTCTTTGCTGCTAAAACTCAGGCGTGTTTTTCTCTGTTAAAATGCGCCAATTCTACTCGGCTCTTTCCTTCCGAGGTGTAAACGTGCCGATAATGGACCATCTTGTGCTTCTTGGCGTTACTTTTAACACGATCCTCAATTTTGATCCATACATTGAGGCAAAGGTTCAACTGGCTGCCATAAAATTAGGGATCCCCACAAAAGTGAGACGGTTCTTCACGCCAGAACAATTGCTCAAGTTGTGTCAAGCTCGTCAAGCGCTAGTTAGATGATGTATGGAGTACTGTTATCATTTCTGGGCCGGATCAGCCAAAAACCAGCTTCATGCACTTAAGTTGATCAAAAAACGGACCAAGAAGATCGGCAATGAGACACTGGTCAAATCGTAGCTCCAGAGCCTTAAACAACGTCGCCGAGTTGCGAGCTTGTCGGTTTTAATCGGTTAAATTTCGGGAAGTGTGCGATGGAAATGTACGATCTGATTCCACCTAGCCCATTCCATAATCGGACTATAAGACGTACGGCGATGTGCCATTGGTACATGGTGGACATCCCACCCATACACACTAAACATTTTGGGAATACGTAGATTGTACTTACAGCTAAAGAGTGGCATTCCCTGCCGGAGTTTGTGTTGCTCGATAGCTACAACTTAGGAGTGTTTAAGTCAAGAGTGAATAGGTAACTTTTAGGCAAGCGTGTTTAATCGTCGACCACGACATCGCTTACCATCTGGTGAGGAAGTAGTCTAGCGCAAGCCTACCAAATATAAATGAAATGCATTCCCCCTTTTGCAAAGCTTACCACGCAGTAGATAGTAGATCCTAGAGCAGTGATGGCCCAGTGGTAACGGACACAATTTACAAGTATGGTCGTGGATTCAAACCCAGGCAAGTGCTTTAATTTGTTTAAACATTGCAATGCAAATCTAATACATGTACGAGTAACATCCATCAAACCACATTGGTCCCACGTGGTGGATTTCGGCCCATTACCTCTTACAGAGAGGAGGCCTAAACGCACAATAGACCAAATGGGAGTTTAAGTTCAGAAAAGGGGGTCCATCTATCCTGTCCTATCCTAATGCTTACGACGCCTATCGTTAGCAATTACTTCTACACATTTTTTTGTATTATTCTTCTTACCCACATATCTGTAATATTGAATGAGTCTAAAAAAATGTTTATTTCATTCCTACTCTTAGTTTTTCTCCAAGACCATTTATGCTGATACTACTATATTCAATTGATGTACTAAAAACCTATTCTCGATGTCAACACTGCATCTTTCTTTACAATGATAACATTTAAATTAACTGTTTAGATTTAAGAAGAAAAGCATTGTAACTTAAAATTACAATATCATCATCATCATCAGTCTATTAATGTTCCCACTGCTGGGACACAGGCCTCCTCTCTGTGAGAGGGAATGGGCCGTAATCCACCACGCGGGCCCAGTGCGGGTTGGTGGATGTCACATGTCTTCGAATTTTTGGTTCTAGGACATGCCGGTTTCCTCACGATGTTTTCCTTCACCGTTTTGAGAGCAGTGGTGATGAAATAATTTACACAAAGTAAAGCGCCTGCTTTGGCTCGAACATACGACCTACAACTTGTAAGTCGCGGCCGTTACCACTGGGCCACCACTGCTCTCAAATTAAATTACAATATAGTAAAATATAAATAGAGCAAAATTTAAAATGTATTACATTGTATGTCAATTTAAATTACTTTAAAACAAAGAAACCCTTGTTACCAAAACTTTTACGTAGGTATTGGAACTTGATCGACAAGTATACTTCAGTAGAAACATTGTTCATTTTTAATTACAATAAAATTATTCCATTTTACAAATCAAATAAAATTTCACATTTTCTTATCCTTTATTTCTGCCTCTTAAATACGGTTAAGAGGCAGAAATAAAGGTCTGTCCTTGCTGATTTCATATGACATAAAGTTGTACCAATTTGTAACTAAAGTTATAATATTATTCAAATTGGGTGTTGATATGTGGATACTGGACGTTACATACAGTGATTGTCCTTTGTGAAAGGGGATTGTTAAAGTTCATAGAATCAAGCATTGTAAGGAATGACGGAAAAGCAGACTGTTTTAAGGACCGTGCTGAAATAAAACTACACCAATAATCACTATCACCACACAACAAAAATATCTAGTATTTTTTTACTTCGTGTATTATTTGTCTTACTGACTGTAGGTACAATCGGCCAAATCTATATCTGATCACCGTAAGGACTATTTTAGCTTGCAGGGCTCGCCCGCTAAATTAACGCCGACATACTCATCAACCAATATTATCGCAGCATCGGGTGACTGTTTCTCTAGTACCTGTCAGCCCCTTGTTTTTGTAATTAAAAAAAGACGGCAAAAAATCAAACAAGTCATTTGGCTATGGTCGACGCAAAAAAGGCGGTACCTAGTACACTATCTAACCGAAGCGGGGCGCGGGATATCGAGATGCAGTATAATGAAATAGCGGTAGGTAGGTAGGTGTCGGCATACCTACCAACCTACCGCTTTCTGGTTTAAATTCGAAGCGAATCGAAGCGTCAATCTAAAATAATATTGACCACATTGACCGTCTTCTAAGCATTGACCATTGACATTCGTAGGTAATGAGATTGCAGACGCGCTGTGTACAAAATTAGCACTTCATTATTTTTATCTCTATGGGTTACACATTTGTTCATTACGTAGCGAAGATAAGAGTCAATCAATACTCAATATGATAGGTATGTTATTTATTTTCGAACGCTTCGCATCTAAGAAGAAATTCTACCGAACGAACGAGTTTGCGTGCGTTTGCCGCCGCCGCGTCCGCCCGCTTCGACCGCAACCATTGTTTTTGTGTTTTATTCATTTTAATACTTACCGTGAATGAAAATGACACAAATTTACAATGTCGATTTTTCATGCATTTATGATATTAAATAAGTGAACTCTAATGATTGTAATATTTTTTTGAAGCGTTTGTAGCTTAGAAAAACAAAATAATTAAAATCTTAAAATTGCGTGCCCTAATTTGGCACAAATTTATTTAATAGGCATATGTAAGTGATCTGATAAAGGAAATAGTTATTTCATAAACTGTATTTTTTTTTTTGCACTATATTGTACATATTGACCCTATGTCAGTTTGCATTGGACGATTATGACACAAATTGGGTTTGCACACTCCGCAAACTATCCTAGATATAATACCATAAATATTTTAAACTTTAAATATTTTTTGCCCGTTTTGATTTGAATAAAAATTATCAACCACAAATCAGCGAATTACTGAAAATGCAAGTATCAGATCTGACACAAAACGCAATAATAACCTTCATAGGTACGACTGTATCCACAGGCAAGAAATAAGCAACTTTAGAATTTTTTAAACTTATGACATCAAAATAGCCTAGCGCTATCGGTCTACAGGTGATCCTAGGTCCGGCGGCGGCGGGGCGGAGCTGAGCGACGAGTCCGGGGGTAGAAGTCGTGCGCGACTAGCTGCTGCTCTCGTCAACATTATGCTTTTTCCTTAAACATTTTCACTATATTTGACGTCGTCACTGACATACGTCAACTGGTTTCTTGTACTTTTTATGTTTTGGATTGGTTTTTTGAGTGGATATTATGGTGAATTGGTTTTATTTTCTTATTGGTTTCTTCTGTTGGGTACTTTGTTCGAATTTGGTGATTGTAGTTTTTTTTTAAATTAATTAAATTGTGGAGGAAAAACGCAAACATGTTGACATTTCAGTGTTGCCATTTAGTTATTATTATTATTATTAACGTACTGACCGTCTTTGGTACCTATTTATTGTTTTCCGTTTTTCGACATCGACTTCGGAAAATCTTTGTAGTGTTTTGTATTGGAAGTCGATTTGTTTACTTATTAAAAAGTGTTTTTCAGAGTAAATTCCACAGTAAGCGTTTTTTTTTTATTGATCATATATTTATTTTTATTGGTTCATCAACTTTCATCTCTGAAAGATTAGCAATCATTAAAAATCTTCTGTTTAGTACAAAACGTGTACCTACCTACAGCATAATACATCCCCCATTTCAGTTGTTGTTTTTGAGTAACCACGTGAAGATTATATTTTTTCAGCGAAAAGTACATTTTGCCATCTACTTTATCTTAAAAAGTTTGCGCAAAAAATAAAGAACTTATCGTTACTCTTTTCCGAAGTGCTGAGAAGCTATAAAGATTTTTACATTTATTTAACAAGTTTATCAAACTGGCTTTAGGCTGAAAGTAACTCTGATAACCAACAAAATCTTGGGTAGAAATATAAAACACAGAGGCGTAAACCGCGCCTGTAAAAAGATATAGCAGTACAAGAATTTCAAGCAGAAAATTGTGGGCGTAGAACATACGTACTCATTTAGTGTCGTCGTTAACTCTAATTTCTTTTTCGCTATTGACCGTAGTTTTTATAGGGTCTTTAGGGTGGTCACTAAGCGCCGAGCTAAATGCCGCTTTGTGAGCGCACCGCGTGTAAACCGCCCGGCAAAGACCGGCTTGCATTTAATTTTTCTTATTTTTATTTCCTCTAAAAGCTTTTACACTGGAACTAGGCGTTCAATTAATACTCCTCTTTTTACTAAATCATCAATAGATGGAGCTGATTGTTCGATTCTTCTATTTTGAATTTCGCGATTTCCTTTGTTTTTAACACAAATGGAATATTTTAAAACAGTGAAATGTGTTCGATTTATTAGGGTTTTATTGTGCCGTACCTATTTACAGAATGGGTGTAAAAGTAATACAATTTCTGTTAAATGTTTTAAATTGCGAAAGATGGCGGCTCGTAATGGACGCTCCTTTTTAGCGAGAGGAACTCATTAAACAGTTCGCCCTCAATAGTTAAGGAAATAAAATTACATCGGGAAAAACAATAGAAACAACTTCCATCTTTGTCGAATTAATACTTTAACTTTTGTTCGTTGCTTTTATTAGCTTATCATTAAGTTATTTTTCTTGCTCGGCTTCCGTACCAGTTTTTTATAGGTTGAGGCATTGCACAATATTATATCCATTTCAATAACTTTGCTTCCTTTCCACAGAACTTTCCTTATTCCATCTACATTTCAATCTATTTACTTTTTCATTATATTTATTATTTTATATTTTGCTTATATCAACAAAGGTTGACAGTAAGACAATAAGCCATTAAATCAGTGCGTCTTGCTATGCCGTGTGTGGTTCACTTTTTCATAATAGTAGTTTATGAAACTGTTACATAATGAGGGGTATTAAAACATGAGTGTGTGTTTAAAAACCGAGCCGTAGGCGAGGTTTTTAATAGCTTTCACACGAATGTTTTAATACCTAGTTATGTGCAGTTTCATACACTACTTTATCTTAACTCATAAATTGTGATTGAACCTACTAAATACCTCTTTTTGCATTTTCCATGCCATAAAATCGTGATAGCATTTGTCATATACTTTTCTCGACTTTGCTGGTAATAAATTAAGAGTAATTTCCTTCGCCGCATCTAAAATATCGGGCGGAGTCAAATTTTCTTCACATTCACTGATATCAGACATTTCACAAACAATAATTTAAATAACTCATGAAATTCAGTACAGCAAAACTTGCAAAACGTATGAATGGCGCCAAAACCCAGCACTGAGCATATCACCGCATTAACCGCGCATGCGCTAAGGCTTAGCACGCACTGCGATCTTTATTAGCGCGATTTTTTTCCGCCCATTCTGCGACCTATGTAATTGTATGAAGTTGTTCGAATCGGTAACGAATTCGTGCGGAAATAATTCCGCAAGAAATCAGTGTTTTGCCACAGAATCCACCGCACCACGGCGCGAATTTTATTCGCCCGAATATTTTGAGCTCTATGAACAGTTAGAAGGAAACAAAATTCGCGCGAATAAAACTCACAGTGCGTGCTATGTCTAAAGAGGGCTTTGTCATAGAAAATTTAAAATTGGAATCAAATCTTTTTATAATAGGTACTATAAAATGGCATTACAAAAAAAAAAAAAATGGAAACTCCTTAGTGATTAACTTCTTGAATTTGTCCTGTATCGTAATAGAAAAAAATAGCTATTTATGCAACTGTTACGTTATGGACGGTTGGAATTGCGGCTGGCAACACTGGCGACAGGTCGTCAAAAAACGGCCTCGTAACTAATTTATTTTAAAATTATTGTTTTATTGTGTTTAGTTTGTTAAAAATCATTTATTTGTATTAGAATCAAAGTATAAAGTGACACACGTAGTGTTTGTGACCAGTTTTTATTGTGATAACTCAATAACAATTGATATTTCACTAAGTCATGTACCGGCTGTCAACGTTTGAACTGTGGATTTGAATTCTTCGAACCGGGGGAGTATTTTGTTTTGATTTACGTATTTATTGCTGCATTATTTACATACTATACACCACTCATACACTGCTCAGGGCTCTGAGCGACGTCCAGTACACACCGGCTACGTTTATGTCTCATTTTGTTTGACAAATTGTGGAAGCAAAATCGAGGACGAAAACACTTGCCCCAGACATAACATTCACTGCAAACCCTACTTCACACATAATATATCTTTAATATAGTGTAAATATTATAGGTAAACCCCATAGTTCATAAGCATTGTAAATACTTTGTTTTCACTAAAACTAATGTTCTTAGCAATAATCCTTATACAAAAATCTAATCGAGCAATAAACGCCAATGTTTAATAAAGCCTTTCCTTAAAGTATTACCTGTAATTAAGTCTTAGAATATTAATTCAAATAGCTTTTCTTTGTTCTTAGATTTTTTTTTTTTTTTCTTCTTTTTCTCATATACCTTCATATATTTTCATAATCTTTTTTTGTAACGTTTCTATTGTTTTAAACATTTTACTTCTTTTTAACTTTTAAACCCCTCCTTCTATCTCAAGTTTTCAACTAACATAGTATTCTCTTCACATACTCAGCTGTTTCCTGTCACATTACAGGTGTCGCTTAAGGAAAACATTCAATATGATGACCCGGGCAGCTACCGTTCGTGACATGAGTATCAAACTGAAAGCAGTGCTGAGGGAGCTGGATTCATCTAGAAATGAGTGCAGCAAGCTACTGCGGGAACGAGAAGAAAGTGAAGTAGAAATTGAGTTAATAGTGAGCAAAAACACTCAACTCAAGAACCAGCTTGCAGAACTACACTCCCAGCATATGGATATACTTGACCAGCATCACCATCTCCGTCAACTGGTTTCAGATTATCAGCAGTGCCATGACACTCATGACCAGGCACTGAAGCGTATATCTGTACTAGAAGCAGAATTGTGCAAGGCTCATAACACCATTACTTCAATCGACTCGCTGAAAGTCAGCGAAGAGGTTTCTAACACCAGTAACCTGTACAATGAGCTGATGGATGCATCCAAACTGGAGTGTGAACCGCTTACCATTACTATAGACCTTACAGGGGATGATACCATTGCTAAATGTCCAATTCTAAGTAGTCATAATAAAATTAAGAAATATATTAAAATCAATAAAAGTATTAAGAAATATAAGAAACTTATAAAAACTCAAAATGTTTGCAAATATAATGTTAACCTTAGGAAAGATTTAAGAAACTTAAAAAACCAATTAAATATATGTAATAGTAAATTAGAAACTAGTACACAAATGAATGATGTTGAAATTCAGAACCTTGAAAGGGAATTATTGAGTAGGGAAAATACACTTACGGAAATATTTTGTAAATATGAATGTAGTCAACAGATGTTGAGTGAACGCATGCAGGAGGCTTGTGAGTTGGTGGACCTGGTGAAGTATAATGCAGAGAGGTGCGAATCATTGACTAACAACCTCACCTGTAGTTGTGCTGCCGCTCTGCCACCTCTCATGTCACAACATGTTGCTACTACATCTTTACCTATTGATCATACTGCAACAACTTTGAACCCCACCAAAAGTAATGTCTTAGTTTTTTCTGATAGATTAGGAACAGGTTTTGGATCTTTGTTTAATAACCGTTCTAAACATACAATAGTGAACCATTGTTATCATAAACTTCAATTTAATGAGCTTATCCATAAATTTCAACAGACACAATTGAAAGAGCAAAGTACTGTAGTACTTCTTATTGGAAATAGCCTTAGTATAACAAAAAAGGACATAGTTAATGGTATTGACACCCTACTTAAGTTAAGATTAGGCAAATTAATATTATGTGCATTGCCCTATTCTGGCAAGTTACTTGTTCATGAAAATTAATACATTTCTAGTTTGAATAACCTGATGCATATTTTATCTTGTCGTCATAGTGACCGTTTATTGTTTTTTGACACCAACAATTTTGTTAGTGATTTTGTTTTGATTGGGAACCATATGTTTCTTCCCAAAAATAGTCGACATTTATTAGCTACATTGTTAGCTTTTAATATACACGCAGTTATTGATAATTTAACTGAGACTAGGTTTAGTGATTTAACAGTATTATCCAGTTTTTCTGATAATACTTTAAACGATGATTTTTTAAACGATTAGAGCCGACAAAAGAGAAGTCGAATAGTAATATTTTACTATATCATCAAAATATAAATCGCTTCTCCGGCAAAATTTTAGACGTGGAATTGTTAGTAGATAAATACCACATGGATATCTTATGTTTTTGTGAAACTTGGTTAAAACCAGATAGGATGTTGTTTAATGTAAATAATTTCTCAGTTGCCAGCGCGTACAACAGATCCACAGTGGGTGGTGGTACCCTGATACTTTGTAATAGTCATTTAAAATATAAGGAAAGGAAGGATATCACTGATTACTCTGTTGATCGCTTGTGTGAGGTAGCATGTGCAGAGGTCGAGGGGCATACTGTCTTGTGCGTTTACAGACCACCAGCATCAAACATGTCAATGTTTTTGATAACAATGGAAGAATTATTAAGTAAACTTTTCAGTGATAATAAATTAGTTTTTGTTTGTGGTGACTTAAATATAGATCTGTTAGTCAACTCGCCTGAAAAATGTAAGCTCATTTCATTATTTAAATCATTTAACCTAAAATATTTATTTAATGAACCAACAAGAATAACAGCAACTTCAGCTTCTTGCATAGATAATGTATTCACTAATTGTAAAGTAAAAGATTCGTTTTTAATTAGTGGCGTTAAGTCAGACCATACTGGTCAACTAGTATCTTTTGAGTCAGATAAAAAAATTAACCTAGCTAAATCAATTCGATTAAGACCACTTACTAAAAATAAATTAATCTCTTTTAATAATAATGTTTTAAGCAACCTTTGTAACGTCAGTTTTGATTCAAACGACCCCAATATAAATTACGGCACGTTGTTTTCAACAGTTTGCCAAGAATTCAATAAAACGTGTCCTGTAAAAACAGTTAAAGTCAACAATTCCAAATCGAAATTTAGTGAATGGGCCACTGTGGGCATAAGAAAAAGCCGAGATATCTTATATAATTTATATTACGAAAAATCTTTGACTTCCGATCAAGTTTTTCACACTTATGTTAGAAACTATTCCAAAATATTCAAAAGAGTCTGCGCTCAAGCAAAATCTCAAATAATAATTAACAAAATTGGTGTTTCTAATAATAAAATAAAAACTGTGTGGCAATTAATTCATAAAGAAACTGGAAAGATACAACAACGCGATCAGAATGAGTTTTCTTTGAAAATAACTAATCAAACCATTTCTGATAGGCAAGAAGTCGCTGAGACATTAGAAAATTTCTTTACCAACATTCCGTTAGAGGTTACGAAGTCTCTTCCTTCCTCTTCTAAATTAGCTGAAGCTCTTCTAAAAAAAAACTTTACTAAAGACATACCAATCTTTAAATTTAAACCAATATGTATTGATTCAATTAAAAACGCGTTCAAAAGTCTCAATAAAAAAAATACTGAAGACTTGTGGGGGATATCCGTTAGGGTTCTTGGAGATATTATTGACTCAATTGCTCCTGTCCTAACAGGCATATTCAATCAATGTTTGGACAGCGGCACTTTTCCTGACTTAATGAAACACAGTAAAGTAGTACCAATTTTCAAATCAGGCTGTAAGAGTGATCCTTCTAATTATAGATCCGTGCTTCCAGCATTGAGTAAAATCTTTGAAAAATCATGCTGGAACAGATGTTGTCTCACTTCAATTCAAATGGGATACTGCATAGTCAACAGTTTGGTTTCACGAAAGGTAGGTCGACAACGGACGCGGGAGTAAAACTCATCAGCCAAATCTTGGAGGCTTGGGAGAGGTCCCAGGATGCCATTGGCATTTTCTGTGATCTCTCAAAAGCTTTCGACTGCGTCGACCACAACACACTGATCTGTAAATTACACCACTACGGAATTCGTGGAAAATCTGCTGATCTCGTGCTTTCCTATTTATCAAACAGACAGCAAAAAGTAAATGTTAATGGGGCGACGTCCTCCGGGTCTCTAGTCAAGATGGGCGTGCCCCAAGGTTCAATTCTCGGCCCTTTCCTTTTTCTTGTTTACATAAATGATCTCCCTTTTATGATGGCCAAATTATCGGATATAATTCTATTTGCTGATGATACTTCGCTAATTTTTAAAATAGATAGGCAAGATACGGATGTCATAAATGTCAACGAAAGTCTAATTGTTCTCTCAAAATGGTTCGCAGCTAACAATCTTTTACTGAATGCGAAAAAAACAAAATGTCTAAAGTTCTCTTTACCAAATGTACCACAACATGACCTAAACTTAAATCTTGACGGCAAAAATCTTGAAGTTATAACGGAAACTGTATTCTTAGGGATTACTATCGATTCAAAATTGCAGTGGGGCGCGCACATTAGAACTCTTTCGGGTAGGTTAAGTTCGGCTGCATATGCAGTAAGGAAAATAAGGCAGCTAACCGATGTAGCTACAGCTAGGTTAGTATACTATGCTTATTTCCACAGTATTATGTCTTATGGCATTCTGCTGTGGGGATCAGCAGCAGACGTGGACTCAATTTTCATCCTACAAAAGAGGGCAATCCGCGCAATCTATAAAATGGGTCCTCGCGAGTCCCTCAGAGAAAAATTTAAAGAGATCGATATACTGACTCTACCTTCACTTTATATTTTGGAATGTATTTTGTATGTCCGTAAAAATCGGGGGCTTTTCAAAACTAGAAGCGACTTCCATAATTTAAATACACGCAGTAAGCACGAAATTGTAATACCCAAATTCAGATTAACGAAAACTAGCAAGTCTTTTCTTATAAACAGTATACGCTTTTATAACAAGTTGCCAAAGTCAGTTATAGAACTGACCGATGGAAGGTTCAAAAACTACATCAAACGTATCCTTGTTAAAAAAGCATATTATAAAATCAAGGACTACGTTGAAGATAAAAACATTTGGCCTTAGCTCCTTCTGCGCATGCAGCTTCCCTGGTAACTTGTAAACGGCACAAATATGTGGATGTCTCTAACTATTCTCAATCTCATTTTTTCTTTCCTTCTTTTAATTGGACTTTTTACAATGGTTTTCAATCATCTTTAAAGCCCTTTGCTAAGAATAGTTACAGCACTGATAACAAAATTTGTGCAACATGTTAAATTTAGTCTTGTTATACTTATTTTTATTATTTTTACCTTTGTATAGATTCTTTTACCGATTGTTTTGTGAATGTGTGAACATTGTAGGCCTTCTAGATGCTAGTTAACATTTGTTAACTTTTTTATATAATCTTTTCCGTTTTTTTTTTTTTTACTTTCTTACGACTTATTGTCATAATTTGGGCCTACGTTGTCCCCCCATATCTAAGTACTAATGCTGTAACATGGAAATATTGTAAAACCAAACCATTTTTAAAAGAGTAACCATGGAGTTTCTTGCCGGTTCTTCTCCATAGGAAACGACCAACCCGAACCGTGCACATTTTGTCGACGTTTTATAAGTGCCCATGTAGGCCTATGTGAAATAAAAAAATTGATTTTGATTTTGATTTTTGGTCTTTAAATACGAGTGCCATTTTTCGGTACAAGCGTAGAGCATACCGAAATAGGTGGGCACGAGTTATTAAAAGACCAATAACGTACAGTTGCATACAAGATTTTATCTACGAAGGAAGGAATAAAACACAGATATAGACAAATAAGTATTTCAGGCAGTGTGTTTAAGTATTTAATTTCTCTTACATGTCTTGATTTTTCTGGTAGTAAATTATTTGTAGCCGCAACTGCTCTATTTGTTATATCTGGTGGAATATTTTCACACTTTTCACTTGATGTTGAAGACATTTTTAATAAAATTTGAAATAAAATTTCACTCGGAAAAATTTTCACGCGTCCACTTTATTTTTTTATTTATTCTTTATTAGGTATAAGGCAAAGATCTTGTAGCCGCAACAGCCAAATAGTATACGATACTTTTGTTCTAAACTTGTTCCATTTTTAAAAACATCATTTACATTGTCTCGATTTCGAAGTAATATTCTAGGTACCTGGCTGTATGTTCAGAATGTCTTTGCTTGTGTTTTAGAATTTATGACGATTCGCATAATGCAACCCGATGTCGTTATGGGTATCAAAATGAAACCGCTGTCAATTTTGTAATTCGAATATAACGAAACCGAAGTAGATAAATTGTTTTATAGCATTATTTTGTTAGAGAAATAGTGTTATAATAAGATTCTATTTTTAAATTTCGGTATTGTGTTTATAAAGTATGCCAATATAAACTCGTTTTGAATTTTATAATTCGAATATTACGATATGAGAGTAGATAAATTTAATTTTATAACAATTAGGAGAGGAACAAGGCAATAATCAAGCTGCACATTCAAATAAAGAAACAAAATTTCATTGACATATTGCCCTCTGCTGCCTTTCCTTTATCATCTCTAATAACGCTCAAGGGAAGAATGTCATCAGTTGAAAATGTGAAAATGCAAATCGAATATCAAAGTTGCATACTCTTTTTTGACTTCACACACATTGGCTTTAGCATGTCCCCGTTGATATGCCTATGGCAATGACATTATATGTTTCATTTCGCTTTTTATTTTTGCAAATTTAATTTCTGAACCGCTTTTTTATACGACCATGGACAGGATAAATATTCTTACCAAATGTTGAGGTCACCCCGAATGCGATCTGTTTTTGCGGTAAAAAAAAATCAGTGAGCTTATAATATTTGGTTTTGTTTGAAAGGACATGGACAGAAAGTACATTCTATTTACAAATACATAATAAATATATCTTTGTCTACTAGCTGAAAATATCTCTAAGATCTTGTTTCAATTTAATATAATATTATTTTTATTAACCACTACTAACACTCAACTAGTACCCACCTACATTCATCATTATATACTAATAACGAAATGTACATCACACATTTATTTACTTTTAACGCTAATACGATGTTCCCTGGATGCTAAGAGCCTTTGTAATACTAATAGCAAAATTCTTCACCACCTAAACCATGCTACGCAAATATTGAAGTGCGCCGGGTATCTAGGATACATTTATTATACAAACCACAAACACTCCCTGATCACACACAAATCACGTATACAACACACACACACTACACGCCGAACTGTCATGATCGCTTGTACCTACCAACATAATACTGGATTAAATAAAATTAATCACTTACCTACCTGTGTCAGTGACAGCGCCTTTCTGGAGCATAAAGCAATATATAACAGTCTATCCTCAACACTAATATTTTTAAATGTAATCATGAATAAATCAGTATTTACCATTCGATAATATACAAAATAACTGCTCTAATATAGATTCCATCTCTGTGTCGGATTCAACCACATGTGATCTTGACAATTGTATTCCATCCAATATTATACCCGCTGACTCACTTAAAATTCTTAATCAAAATATTAGAAGTATCTCAAAAAATATATCAGGTCTTCACACGATACTAGCTAGGACTAAAATAGCTTGGGACATAATTACCCTAACTGAATGTTGGCTACCCAACTCTTTCTCATCCAAGAACAATAAAACACAAAATGAGGGAGTAGTAGTCTATGTACATACACACCTTAACGTTACTCTACAAGAACCCTCATTATTAGATGCAAATTGTCTCCTATTAAAAGTAGACCACAATATTGTAGTACTAGCAATCCCTCCAAGCTACAAAGACAATACCAACTTTCTCAATTCCTTAAACACGACTTCAACTAGTATCGCACACTATAATAACATTATAATCACCTGTGATATTAACATAAATATCAATGACCAATGCCGTGATCCAAGCAAGAATAACTATCTCAACTTACTAGCATCACATGGCCTATTGCCTTCACATACTCTTCCCACACGACTCAACTCATGTCTCGATCACTTCATTCTAAAAACACATTACCCCGCCTCAACACTAGTTGCACACTCTGCATTAACTGACCATGACACAGTAATGCTATTTCTTGCTAAAAAGACTTTTAAACAATCTAAAAAAAAAACAGTTGTACGCATTAATCATGAACAGCTTGATGCAGATCTAAAGCTAGTTGACTTTAGTCATGTTTACAACACACAAGATCCCGACGAGGCGGCTGAAACCATGGTCAACTCAATAAAAAAAGGGATTGAATCTAACTCTAAGTCTGTCAAAGTACCCAACCGTAAAACAATTGTAAAGCCATGGATTACCCCAGGTCTTCTTCGCTGCATTCGACACAGAGACAACCTTCATAAAAAAAGTAAATCGTCACCAAATAATGAAATCGTAAAGATAACTTTCACTAGGTACAGAAACTTCTGTAACAAACTGCTGGGGAAGTTAAAAAGGGAATATGAAAAAAGCGTGCTGACAACAGCTGGTAATAATTCTAGGAAACTCTGGTCGACAATAAATACATTAACAAATAGGGTTACTCACAAAGAAACCTCCAAACCTCTCCTAAAGTTGTCAGACACCCCAAAGCTCTCGGTTAACAGTGTTAATGACTTCTTTGCTGCGGTTGGTGAGCGTCTTGCTGAGAAAATTGTGAGCTATCCATCAGCATCGTTTACTGATGACAGCGCTAAAGTTCCCCAATCCATGGTACTCTTACCTACCGACGAGGATGCAGTGGGCAATTTGTTATTTACTTTACGCCATAACAGCGCAGTGGGGTGGGATGGGATATCCAGTGATCTCCTAAAAAGACATCGGGTCTTGATTACTCCACACTAGTCTTGTCAATTACCTGGAAAAGCATAATCTTTTTTCCTCATCTTAGTTTGGTTTTCGCACCGGCAAGTCAACTTCGGATGCAATCCATGAATTGACGAATTATATTGTTACAAATCTAGACAAAGGGCAAAAAGTCCTTGGAATATTCTTAGATCTTTCTAAGGCATTCGACACGGTCTCTGTACCTATATTGTCTGAAAAGATGGAGAACCTGGGAATTAGAGGGATTCAACGTCAGCTTTTTAAAGACTATCTCAGTGACCGTACTCAGTGTGTTAGGATAGTTGATTTTCATAGTGATGAACGGAAAGTCACCTAAGGCGTGCCTCAGGGCAGCGTGCTTGGCCCGACCCTTTTCCTCATCTATGTTAACGTCCTGGGTATGCTCACCCTTCTTAAGGGCAGAATTATAAGTTTTGCTGATGACACAGCCCTCCTGTTTAGTGCGGCTTCCTGGCGCGATGTATACTCGTATGCTCAGTCGGGGTTTAATACTGTCACAAAATGTCTGCGTAGTATCGTACTAACACTAAATGCGAGTAAAACTCATTACGTTACCTTTGCTCTCAAAAAATCAAGTTTACCTACAGTGCCAGACACCATTAAAGTTCACTCGTGCTCAACACCGAATGATGCTACCTGCACTTGTTTGCACCTGTCTAAAGCTGAATCTGTGAAATATCTTGGGGTAATAGTTGACAATACTCTAAGATTTGAACAACATATAGACTCACTCATTTCTAGGCTACGTAAATTTATATATGTTTTCAAAACCCTGAGATCAGTGGCGGATGACAAACTAAAGAGATCAGTTTATTTCGCCCTCGTTCAGTCATTGATATGTTACTGCATAACAATTTGGGGTGGTGCACCCAAAACCACTATACTTGAACTCGAGAGAGCCCAGAGAGTTATCTTAAAAGTCTCCAATTTTCTTCCATACCGTTATCCTACAGATCTTCTATACAAGCAATCTAAAACCCTTACAGTACGATAATTTTTTATCCTGAACACTCTACTAAAACAACATTCATTACTCACCTTTCACCCCTCAATGACACACGGTAAGAGACGATATAATCCCGTAAGTCGCACTCACTCTCCCCTTTCGACTGTTTTTTTCTAACCGCTTCTTTTGCTTTTTGGGAAGATTTTTGTACAACAAAATCAATTCAATTCAACCCATATTTAAGCTCAATAAGGAACAATGCAAAAGAAAACTTACCATGTGGCTACTGGGACTCAACTATGATGACACCGAAAAACTACTTACCACCGTGACCTAATGTATACCGAATGCTATCTGATAAATCCTCACCCACACACTCACTCTCAGACATATATACACACACCAAACACATCTACCTACTCACGCTCTCGCTAAAATGTTTACTAACAATACTAACACTACACCAAACCACAATATTGTTCTGGTTTTTTGTTCCCGTATTTTCTTTTTGAACACTCCATTTTGAGCTACAGACTTTTAAAAGCTTTTAATATTATACAACCTGTAATTCAAATTGTTAAATCAATCATTTTTTTCTAAATTTTATGAGATGTATCTAACTGCTAGAAGGTGGAGACCTGGTGACCTGAAACACAGGCCCTTAAAGCCTAGCTTAGGCACCAGTCTACCACAGTAAACTTAACTATTTCATGTACCTTATTGTAACAATGTCTGTAATGTTTATTGTGATGTGAATAATAAATAAATAAAAATAAATAAATTATTGAATAAAAAAAAATTAATTACTACACAGTTTTTTACCTCTCTGAACTTGACGTGTTTATTTCGAAATAAAAAGTAGTGCAAGACGAATTAAAGTACTCACGTGTCACCTTCCGCCATTATATACCATAGAGAAAGATAAAAAATATATAATTGGACGTTCATCACCACGCACGTAAGTTATTAGACGTGAATTGTACGACAAGTTCTCTTATTAGGAACATTTTATTCACACGAAACTGTCTTGTTATTGTGTATTGGTATTGTTTGCATGAAATACAATTTTTTTTTTAATATTTTGATTCGTTAGTTAATTATTTTTTTCACAAAATTAAATACTTAAAACGGAACGCGACGTGTTTGACAGACGATGTGTCAGAATTGATATTTTTGTCTGTCTTCAAAAACTTCAAAAGCTATTATTTGCTAATAATGCCACATTTTTTGAGGCCCAACCGCAACCAGACTCAGTTTAATAACATGCTAATCAATAAACAGCTTAGCAGTCCATTACTTTGTTTAAATAACTAGTATTGAGATTGCCCTGTGCGATAAGACCGCCCATTGTACACTTGCTTTTATGATTTTTGTCTTGTATATATATTTTTATGGTTTAAAATAAAGAATATAATAAATAATGCTAAAACCATATCAGATAACTATATTCTCAAAACTGCTTGCTAATTTAAAGCGCCTGGCGTTTTTTTAATAGCGATATCATTATCTGTACACTTATTGCAACGATCTGAATAATAGGTTTAATGAAATTGTTTTCGTCTAGTCTGTTGTCGTGACGAGTTACTGCTGTTTTTTATTTATAGCAATTGTATGTGCTCATATTCACGAATATAAAACAGCAAGATACATTGTTGTAAATTAAATTCGATAACTATGCCGACGCCCATACAAAATCTGTCCATGTCCTTTGAAATATTGCTTCATTTTATGTGATCTTTTTATAAATTTCAGTTAAGCTTTACTTATAGATATCACAACTATGATTCTATGCGTATACTTAGAATTAGTTTTAATACGAGTCTACTAATAATTACACCACAGCAATCTAATAGTCAGATGTTTTAAAATTGAAAAATATGTCTGCTAATACACAAACTATGTGTAAAAACTACCTGTAGCCCTAATATGTTTTGTCAACTTCGGACCACCATCGTATGTGCATGGTAAATTTATCGATAAACAGTATTTCCTATACGTGTATATACCCTTCTCTAAATATTGTCCTATTTTCTTGATTTTACTCATCAAAAATATTTATTTCGATGACCTTTCGCACTATTAACTCAACTATAACTATTGATAAGTAAGGAAGTGGTATCCCTGCATTGCCTACATGGCATTTGTAATCCCAGTTAAGCCGGGTGGCCGATGAAGTCATTACGCTTATCGCGATGTGGGGCCACACGTTATGTTGGCCACCATTTCTTACCATGTATTTACGTCAACATTAACGTTTTGTTCATAGGGATGAAAATGATAGAAAGCTTTTATTTCTATACTTTACAAACATGGTTTCATTGTTAATGTGTTAGCTGCAAAATCATTGCGGCTTTCTCTACACTGAGTGTCACGGACTACTCTTTATCCCGGTAAAGTCACAGTTCCTGTCGGTGTATATGACAGGAGCGAAGCCATGAGAAAAGTTAACATTGGTAATATTATAAACTTCCACCCTTTTATGATATGAGACAAAATTCACGTGTATCTGACAGGGTATACTTACTACCTGTACGTGCACCTCTAGCTACCCCGTTACAACATTCCTTTACCAGGAATATGGCCTTTTTTACAGTAATTAGCATAGAAAACGAGCTGTAATTTATGACTCTAAACAGCTAAATAAATGTTCATTGTAACATTAAACTGCGCAACAAAGATCAGATCCACCAAGAATTACTATATTTTCCTTAAACTCAAGATTAACTGAAACGTTAGAACTTTTTCCAAGAAATCCTTAAAAGCCACTTGTAAATGAAACCAAAAATGATATTAATTTCTGGTGCGTATAACCTCTAGAAGATTACTAGTAAAATCACACGCGATTGAACCTAAATTATTAGAGTAATCTAGGCTATAATTGCTGATTCAGCAGTGCTAAATGGAAGAAGAAAAGTATGCAGATGAGACGAAAGGCAATGGATAAAGTTCAATTTACTAATTATGCCACATACCTATAAAACAGCGATTCCCATGCAGATGCAGATGCCACGTTCGAGAAGTTCAGCTCACAGATTAGGTACACTATGCTGGCCAGCGGTACACAACACAGTAGGTCTAGGTAATACAGATAACACTTTCCATGTAGGTTCAATTAAGAGTTTTGGGCGAGAGGGTGACTTAGTGCGCGCACCTCCGCCCTGGTTGATAAGAGACTGACCGACCGCTGGGGGCCGGCCATCGTGGCGTCGCGGCGTAATTGACCGTAGCACCACAGAATATCACCAAAACAACGATATGTGACACTTACTTAATAAATTGGAACTATCATACCAATGCCTTTCAATTGCCCTATGGTGATGTAATAAAATATGAACTATAAATTAGGAAGCGAAACCATTTTCCCCGGCTTGAAAGTTCCTACTTTCGAAACACAAAGGAGAAGTAAAATAAGTTGCAGATCATCACAACTCTACCAAAGGTTATGAGAACTCTAAGTTGCGACTCTCTATTATAAATAAGAATATACAATTAACTATTCTACGCGGTAATTAAATCTAATACTGCACATTGGTGCACGGTAAAATTAATTATTAATGTAACGAAGCTTATTGCGTTGGCAAAGGGCACAACTTTACTACCGGGCGACTCTGAAGGATCCCGCTTTTAGTTTTTACCGATGCGACTCTACAAACTCCGTTTTTATCTGGAAATATTTCTGTGATTACTCCTAACGGCCAATGCAGCGGCATCACATTGTCCTGCATGGAGACGACAACCATACCGACCCGTATTGGATTGGCAGGGGTGTTCCATTTCTGTTTGGATTGTAGGGTGTGCAGGTACTCTTGGCGCCACCGCTTCCAAAAAGACTGGACCATTTGGTCAGTTAATTCATAACGCGAAATAAGATGTAACCACGTTTCATTGACTTCGCGGGCGGGGAGAAATAAAAGAGGTTTCGTATGCAAGAAGTGCGCCGGCGATAATGAAGTGGGCTCTGACGGATCCGAGCTGATCGCATACAGAGGCCTCGAGTTTAATAAAGCTTCTATTTGAGTTAGTATAGTGTTAAGCTCATCAAAACTAAAAATTTGCTGACCTATGACCTTGCAGAGATGCGTTTTGACACTCTTTACTTCACTTTCCCAACAACCACCAAAATGTGGAGCTCTACAGGGGATGTTTTTAAGTGTTATTCGATGCTCTGCAAGTTCTCTTTCCCACAAAGGGCGATATTCCTTAGCCAAGAATTGGTAGAGATCTCGTAGATAGGATTTGGCTCCAATAAAATTGGTAGCGTTATCTGTGTAAAGACACTGAACCGGTCCTCTACGCGCCAGGAAGCGTTTAAAAGCGGACAGAAAGCTCGCAGTGCTAAGATCTGAGGCAATCTCAAGATGCAGAGCACGAGTTGTCAGGCATGTAAAAAGGCAGATATACGCTTTTCTCGATTTTTGACCTCTAGCACGTATTGACGTGATCAAGAAAGGTCCCGCGTAGTCGCAACCTGTTTGAGAAAAAGCCTTAGGAGCCGACTCAACGCGAAAACGTGGCAAATCCGCCATTATAGGAAAGGTAGGTCGCGGCTTTGCTCGAAAGCAAAGGTTACAATTAAAGGTAATGTGACGTGCAATACGTCGCGCGGACAGGATCCAATACTTCTGTCGTAAGATAGATACGAGCAAGGTTGGTCCTGTGTGGAAATTTTTCACATGATAGTGGGAAACTAATAGTTCCACTATATGATCTTGACGCGGAAGAAGGATCTGATGACGTGAGTCAAAATCTAGCTCAGAGTTTGCTAGGCGACCTCCAACGTGGATAAGTCCTTCGTGGAGGAAGGGACTTAGCCGTTGTAGTGACTTAGAGCACAACTCATTGCGGGCTAAGCGATCGAGATCAACTTCAAAATGGATCCTCTGCACAGATCGCCACACAATAGATTCAGCGAACTCTAGATCAGACGCGGCAACGGGCCCTCTAGGGAGTCGTTTGATAAACTTATAAACCAAGCAAATGGTTTTTAAATATTTCAACCATGACGAGAATCTAGTAGAGTGAGCGTATAAAATGTTGTCGGAAGGAGGACTTCTGTCCGAGCATTCGTGCGAGAGTACAGGTAAAGCCACGGGCTTCATTTCGGGAAGCTCTTGCGACTCGACTGAAACGAATGGTTTTATCGGCCATTCAACGCGCGGAAGTTTAAGCCACGGCGGTCCATTTAGCCACAACGGATGATAAACTAATTGAACAGGCGTTAAACCGCGAGAGAGGCAATCACTAGGATTTTCAGACCCTTTGACATGGAAGAAGTGATCTGCCGAAAGATTCTCATGAATCTTAGCGATACGATTGGCTACGAAAGTGTGCCATCGATGCGATGCGGAATGAATCCAACTCAAGGTTACAGTTGAATCCAAGAAAGCTACGACTGCCTCAATGGCGTGCCGAGCTGCGAAAAGATTATATACTCGCTTTATCACAGTTGATAAGAGGAGTGCGGCGCATAACTCGAGACGAGCTAGCGAAACTACTTTCAGTGGCGCGACTTTAGATTTCGCACACACCAGCGAAACGACGATACTACCGTCGGGTCTGACAACGTGGGCGTAAACCGAACCACCGTAAGCTTTCTCACTAGCGTCGGCAAAACCGACGAGGGAGAGCCTACAGCGTTCTACGACGCCGACATGTCGCAAAAATCTCAGTTCAGAGATAATTGGCAATTCAGCTTGAAATTGTTCCCACAGACGAACAATGCGAGGTGGTGGGACGTCATCCCATCCAAGTTTGCCAAGCCAAAGCTCTTTAATAAGAAGCTTGGCGTATAAAATTATCGGTGCCACGAGGCCTAAAACGTCGAAAAGACGTGCAATGGAAGAAAGAATATTCCGTTTCGTGCAAGGGCGAACATTAGGGTTAACCTGGAATACGAAACAATCCTCATCAGGGAACCAACGAAGTCCCAGTATTTTCTGTGTCGGATCTTTACTTAGGTCCACGCTCTGTGAAAGTCGTAATGACTCTGGAATATTCCGAAGAACATCGACACTATTGCTAGACCACTTCGTTAGTTGAAAATCACCGAGAGAGAATATTTTTATTAGTTCACGAGCCGAGTCTATAGCCAGCGCAGTGCTAGGTATAGAACTAACTATGTCATCCATGTAAATATCTCGCTGCAAAATGTCCCTGGCGAGAGGTAACTGCGTTCCTTCATCCTGACATAACTGTTGGATAGTGTGAATCGCTATAAAAGGACTACACTTTAATCCAAACGGAAGCACTGAAAACTGATAAATTTGAAGTTCTTCTTCCTCATTAAACCGATATAAGATACGTTGAAGCGAACGATCTTGTGGGCGTATACCTATACGTAGGTACATAGATTTAACATCTGCGGAAATAGCGACACTAAAAAGCCTAAAATTTAACAAGATGTTAAAAAGGTCAGCCTGAAGGACTGGACCTGCGTACAGGATATCATTGAGCAAGGTACCGTTATCTGTACTTGCACTAGCATCTAGGACCACGCGTAGCTTAGTGGTCACTTTATCCTCTCGAATAACAGCATGGTGAGGAATATAGTAGTCCATTTCTCGCTCCTTACAATTTCGTTTGGGCAACCCACATTCAGGTAAAATATTCTGCACCAAAGAAATATAATTGTTCTGTAGATAATCCCGTATGACGTCATCATAAAGAAGCTTGACGTTAGGAAGCGATTTAAGTTTACGTTCGAGGCTATAGAATCTCTTGCGCGCTATATCAAAAGAATTTCCTAACGCTGACGCGTCTGTTTTCAGTGGTAAAGCTGCAACATACTTGCCATTTGGAGCGCGGGTAATTGTGCTACAATAAAAATCTTCACAGTGTTTATCATCCACACTCCCAACGGACGAAGCAGTAACATCTTCAATCTCCCAAAACTTACGAAGATCGAAGTTATCGAAAGAACTCGCAAAGAAAGACAAAGTGACAGTTGAAGGTTCGATAATAGGTGCTTCTCCTAGAAGTATGTAGCCGAGCATAGTCTCCAATGCATCGGGGCAACCGGGTGCGCTGGTCACGGTACCGGGTCGCAATAACTTAGCGAACAACGTGACTCCAAGTAACATGTCAATATTACCTGGCACACCCCAGCTGTCATCAGCGAGTAGTTTAGGATCAATATGCTTCAATTCGGCAGTATCTATAGCGCCCAGAGGAAGCTGCCCGGTTATCTGATCCAAAACTAGAGCATCAATTCTATACCTAGGCTGCGAGCAAAACCGTGAACTGAACGTAAAATTCACCGAGCCACGAACGGCCTGCGATGTGCCACCAATGCCACGAACGGTAGTTATTGAGTCCGTATGTATAGTTAGACCGAGCATACGGCAGCAACGCGATGTCATATAATTCTTTTGCGACCCAGGGTCCAAAAGACATCTAACCACCACGCCCTTACCCTTCCTACCCGCCACTAACACCTTGGCAGTAGCCAGAACTTCGGTACTACGTGTGGCCTGGACTTGAGCAGAAGAATGCGTACACAACGCCACACGATCAGAAGTAGCTGGGTCGGCCGCAGAAACGGAGGCTGGGTCACTAGCGGAAACCAGCGCAGGGGCTTGCGTCGATTGCTCAAAATGCAATAAGGAATTATGCTTACCGTTGCATTTCCTACATGTTGACTTAGATAGGCACTTAGAGACGGTATGTTGGCTACTTAAGCAGTTTACACATCTGTTATTGTCTTTTACAAACTTAAATCTATTATCCGCGCTCAACTTTTGAAACGCTTTGCACGTATACAAGTTTTTATGCGTGGATCGACAAAGCGAACATTTAGATTCAGTAGCCACAAACACCTGCGAGACCTTAGATGAGGTGCTGGATCTACCTGCGGGGGCGGGCTTAGTTGCCGCAGAAGAGGAGCGATATAAGATTTTTACTTGTTCACGAACAAACTTTACGAAATAATCATAATCCAACTCTTGTTGATTACGAAGCGACATTTCAAAATGTTTTGCTGTATCTGAGTCTATTAACTTAAGACCCCAATGAATAAATATAAAATCCTCCAAGTTATGTATTTTTAATTGTTTGAGTCCAGCAACCGTAGAAGTTAATTTATCAAAACCTTGTTCAATATTAGCGGGTGTCGTTCCGAACGACTTCAATGAGAACAGTTGATTTAGATAATTAGTGGCGAGCGCGCGAGTATCCAGGTACTTTGCGATAAGCGCATCCCAGACCACGCGGTAATTATCGCCAGAAGGTACAATACCTACTGCCACACTCCTGGCCTTTCCCTTTAGACAACTCAACAGATAATGAATGCGATCAGAATCTGATAAATCTGCGTTCGTATGTATAATACGTTTGAAAGTCTCATAAAAGAACGGAAAGCTCTGAATATCACCGTCAAAGGCAGGCAGCTCAATTTTAGGTACCTTTATATGATGAGCACTAGGGCTCATTGTCGGGCTAGGTTCCTTGGAAACAGTTGATTCAGTTAATGAAGCTAAAGTATTTTTTATCTCGCCGACCAAGTCATCAAATGAATGTAAGGCACTATAGCTTACTTCGCACTTTGGATCCAATGTCAATTTTAACATATTTATCTCGTCCATTATCTCATTGAATTCGCTACGTTGGCCGTCAATTTGTTTAGCCTGAGCAATAAAAGAATTACGTAATCTTTCTGTTGTTAAAGATTCTGTTGAATCCAAAATCCTTTGAACCCGCGCGAAATACGAGTCGCGTTTACTTTCCAATAATCTAAGTTTAACCTTGTCCGTCATAGTGAACAGAAGTTAAAATATGGAAACAAAAAAAAACAACAAATTTTTATCTTTTACGGAACCCGCGTAAGTGAAATTAGTGGTCCAATCAAACTGATAACTCAACGAAAGATTTTACAACTTACGTAAACAATAGTACGGAACGATCCGTACACGCGAACCCTAACAATAATAAATTGTAAGGTGAAAAAAAATATAAAGCGAACAAAGTATGAATAACGTACAAAGTTTGAACCGCGTACAAGCAACAAAGTCTAATACAAATAAAATAGTAAGCACGCGAAATACCTTATGAATGTACCCATCTACCTATATTTATGATTAGCTTAGAGATACCTACAACCCGATAATTAACATTTATGTCGGATGCGAAGCGAATTTTTTTTTCCTTGTATTATTCTATTTATATGAGATTAACTTACTCAATACATAGAATATGTACAGATTCTTAACTAACAATAAGTTAAGTGTGAAACTTAGAAACAAGTATGGTACTTATTTCCGTAAGCGATGCGATTGTGTTCGTAACGAAATACCTTCGTAAAACACAATAAAATTCCTAACAAGTAAATACGCAGATGACCGTTCGAAGTAAATTATCTAGTAAGTACTACGCTTACAAGTTAGGTGCGGGGGTGATATGTATAAATATACGGCTGTTTCCTATGAGGAGAACTAAACGCGTAAAGTTTATACAAATCTGTTATTTTACCTGAAGGTTCCTATCAAAAGATCAAGTTACCTTACAAAATAAAATAACAAACGACGCAATGATAATCTGGTTAATTGCAATAATTAATCAAATGCGGTTGAGTCTAAAATTATAAAGAATACCTACTCGTGCAATACGAGTATAGTAGGCATTTACTTAATGAACCAACAGTAGTAGTGTATCGTAAAATAATCAATGTCATTCATTCTGCAAATCTCGATTAGAAAAATATGTAAAAGTTTCCAATGCGTAAATAAAAATTAACCGTACGATAACAAGAACTGGAATATTCCACAGTCACGTAGGCCAACTTGAACGAATGTTTTAACAGACTACCCACAATTTTCAAACACGAACAAAAAAATATGTAATTACGCCGAAAATTAACTGATTTATTAACTAAACTTATTTAGCGATATGAATCAACGTTGATATTCAATTAAATGTATTTTTCGGAGTTTCAATTAGTGAAATTAAAGATTTACGTTAACAATTAATTTGCCGGTAGAAAGTACTACACGCAAGGCAGCCAGCCTTATTCCCAACGCAATAGAGGCGAGAATTGTGTGATGATCTGCAATTAATATGGAAATTTCCCAAACTTTTTGCTTATATTTAGACTTTTAGGACTTAAAATTAGGCTGTAAATAGGCCCAAATTTAATTTATCCGGCTCGAAGGACCAAAATGGTGCGTATAACCTCTAGAAGATTACTAGTAAAATCACACGCGATTGAACCTAAATTATTAGAGTAATCTAGGCTATAATTGCTGATTCAGCAGTGCTAAATGGAAGAAGAAAAGTATGCAGATGAGACGAAAGGCAATGGATAAAGTTCAATTTACTAATTATGCCACACACCTATGAAACAGCGATTCCCATGCAGATGCAGATGCCACGTTCGAGAAGTTCAGCTCACAGATTAGGTACACTATGCTGGCCAGCGGTACACAACACAGTAGGTCTAGGTAATACAGATAACACTTTCCATGTAGGTTCAATTAAGAGTTTTGGGCGAGAGGGTGACTTAGTGCGCGCACCTCCGCCCTGGTTGATAAGAGACTGACCGACCGCTGGGGGCCGGCCATCGTGGCGTCGCGGCGTAATTGACCGTAGCACCACAGAATATCACCAAAACAACGATATGTGACACTTACTTAATAAATTGGAACTATCATACCAATGCCTTTCAATTGCCCTATGGTGATGTAATAAAATATGAACTATAAATTAGGAAGCGAAACCAATTTCTTTATTGTTCTTTTGTTAAAAGCATTCAAATACTCGTATGACATTATCTGGTTTAGAGGATAAACAAAATACTTCATCGTCATCCTTTAATTATTCATCATCAGCCTATTAATGTTCCCACTGCTGGGACTCAGGCCTCCTGTCTGTGAGAGGGAATGGGTCCAGTGTGGGTTGTTGGATGTCACATGTTTCCGAATATTTGGTTCTTGGACATATCGGTTTCCTCACAATGTTTTCCTTCACCGTTTTGAGAGCAGTGGTAATGATATTTTACACAAAGTAAAGCGCCTGCCTGGGTTCGAACCATGACCATGACCTATAACTTGTTAAGTTACAGCCCTTACCACTGGGTCATCACTGCTCCCAACTCTGCTCTTACTCTTATTCCAATTTATTTTGGTTCGATGCAACGTGTATTTCCCTTTCATACTTATCTATAAATCATTGTCTCAGTACTCACGTCTTTTCAAGCCATTTCATCTTTCACACATTCTATCAAATTCATTTTTTAATTTTTCACATAGGCTTACATGGGCACTTATAAAACGTCAACAAAAGGTGCACGGTTCGGGTTGGTCGTTTCCTATGGAGAAGAACCGGCAAGAAACTCCGTGGTTACTCTTTTAAAAATGGTTTGGTTTAACAATATTTGCATGTTACAGCATTAGTTCTTAGATATGGGGGGACAACGTAGGCCCGACATAAGACAATAAGTCGTAAGAAAGTAAAAAAAAAAAAAAAGATTATATATATTATAAAAAAGTTAACAAATGTTAACTAACATCTAGAAGGCCTACAATGTTCACACATTCACAAAACAATCGGTAAAAGAATCTATAAAAAGGTAAAAAAAGTAAACAAGACTAAATTTAACATGTGGCACAAATGTTGTTATCAGTGCTGTAACTATTCTTAGCAAAGGGCTATAAAGATGATTGAAAACCATTGTAAAAAGTCTAATTAAAAAAGGAAAGAAAAAATGAGATTGTGAATAGTTAGAGACATCCACATATTTGTGCCGTTTACAAGTTACCATGAAAGCTGCATGCGCAGAAGGAGCTAAGGCCAAATGTTTTTATCTTCAACGTAGTCCTTGATTTTATAATAAGCTTTTTTAATAAGGATACGTTTGATGTAGTTTTTGAACTTTTCATCGGTCAGTTCTATAGAACTATAACTATACTATACTATACTATATGACTGACTTTGGCAACTTGTTATAAAAGCGTATAAGAAAAGACTTGCTAGTTTTCGTTAACCTGAATTTGGGTATTACAAATCGTGCTTACTGCGTGTATTTAAATTATGGAAGTCGCTTCTAGTTTTGAAAAGCCCTCGATTTTTACGGACATACAAAATACATTCCAAAATATAAAGTGAAGGTAGAGTCAGTATATCTATCTCTTTAAATTTTTCTCTGAGGGACTCGCGAGGACCCAATTTATAGATTGCGCGGATTGCCCTCTTTTGTAGGATAAAAATTGAGTCAACGTCTGCTGCTGATCCCCACAGCAGAATGCCATAAGACATAATACTGTGGAAATAAGCTTAGTATACTAACCTAGCTATAGCTACATCGGTTAGCTGCCTTATTTTCCTTACTGCATATGCAGCCGAACTTAATCTACCCGAAAGAGTTCTAATGTGCGCGCCCCACTGCAATTTTTAATCGATAGTAATCCCTAAGAATACAGTTTCCGTTATAACTTCAATATTTTTGCCGTCAAGATTTAAGTTTAGGTCACCTTGTGGTACATTTGGTATATGTTTTTTATTTTTGTGTATGTTCACCGATTTCCCCGTCAATTGAGAACTAATTTAGAAAATTGTTTGAAAGAGTATATTCTCAAATTAGTCACATTTAAATTTGGCAAAGATCTGATGAAGAGCTTTAGAGATATACAACAGAACTCTTCAATAAACAACGGCCAATGTCTCGGGATTGTTGCGATCGCATGTCTGTTCACTGTTTACCCCATTTTATAACATAACATCACACTTCCATTTCGGAAGTCAGTGTCAAAAAACGAAGAAACATAAACAGGAATACCGACTTACGAAATTAAATTAAATTTTCACTTATGTTGTGTTTAGAATTCGGTAATGTTTTTTGTAAAACGTTTTTTTGTTACTAATTCCTCCGTATAACATGCACAAAATCACATACCATAGCAACCAATAAGCAAAAGACATCACACAACATAATGTTAATTTTATACTAGATCCTTAGCTATATCAGCTACATCATATAAAATACACAAGGAACCGTATAAGACCTCACAAGACTTTCTTTGAAGGTTCGACATTAATTAAATGGCCCTTAAGCCACAAATGGTTTTGCTTACGTAAATACAAGCCAATTGCAAGCCCGCGCTTGTAATATATTCCTCTCGGTTCCCCGTTCTAAATGCCTTTGCTTTTTGAATGCATGTTAACAGGGGACTTTTATATTAATATATAAGACGTTGTGAAAGAACAAGTTTTCACATAGCAACGAGCAAATGCTCAACTTTTGAATAATAAAACGAAAAGTTTCACTAGTTAAATAAAATATTAGAGATGTTAATTTAAGTATACGCTCAATGCTAATGAACAACAACTAGCATGTCGAAGCCATCTTGTAACTTTGGCATGATCTAGAGATGTCCGCTTTGTGAAGATTGTGAGGAGTTCTTGTGTTTATTTTTTATTTTAAAGTTATTTTGCTGGCTCTGCTATTCCTTAGTGGAGAGCAGAATCTTATAATTGGCTATGACACACAAAAGTAAAAAGGCGTATTGATTACAGTTGTTAAAACAACTTTGTAGTTAGCGTGAAAGATAATAAGCATAAAAACCAATTACAGTACCATTATGAATAAAATGGCTCTCGTAACATTTTAACAAAACAAATTACCTTTCTCTTAGAATTTATTTAAAAAACCCAAAAGGTGTAATGTCCTCCAACTCGAACAATAACAATACAATTTTTTTTTACAAGCAAACCAGAAGGGATCTCGTGAAAAATAAAAGCGCGCAGTTTTGTTTTGAGTGCTTTCTCCGCGACGGTTAAGTGGCGAACCGTTTTAAAAGGAAGCAAATTTTCCCAAACTTGCTTGAATCTTATTGAAGGCAACGACTCGCTCTCGACAAAGTCAGCGTTTCGAAATCGAGTTAAGATCTATTAACTATTCGCATTAAATGTTCAGACGTATTATGACATACTTGAAGAAGCCATGATATCCAGCTTAAAACATACTAACATAATACACAAGAAACAACATTCAATACTCAGTGAACGTACAAAAAGTCTAATAAAGAAACGTACAGAACTAATAAACTCAAAAAATAAAAATGTAGAAACGAAAAAGGAACCTACGAATATTTTTGAAACAACCAATAAATATATCAAAGCTGACTACTGCAAGCACCGGGAACTAATTATATCAAGAAACTTGAATAATTTTAGAAGTACTAAAAGAGCCTACAAGGAATTAACCTTAAACAATAAATGGATACAGAAACTGGCAAATAGCTCGGAAGAGACGGAGACTAGGAAAGATGTTTATAAGAAGAGAGAACAGATTAACATACTACGGGTTGAACAAATTGAGGATCGGCCAGGAGAAAAAATAGTTGTGCCAGTACAAGAAGTGCACACACGTATAAAAATGCTGAAAAAAGATAAAAGTCCTGGACCGGATGGTTTGACAAACGACACCTTAAAATTGGGTGCACCCATTCTACTTGACTATTTGTCACACCTGTTTAATATGGTTCTAGACCCCGGAACAGCGCCAAAACAATGGTGTGCATAATATTAATATACAAAAAAGAGAACCCATTACATATAGGTAACTACAGACCCATCAGTCTACTGGCAAGTACATACAAGCTGTTTACATCCATTTTACTTAAACGAATTGCTGGAAACATCGCTAACTATCAGCCAGTGGAACAGGCCGGTTTTCACTCAGGATTCAGCACAACTGACCATATTCAAACAGTAGAACAGTTGATAGAAAAGTACAATGAGTTTAATATCCCTTTATTTATTGCTTTTATTGACATCAAAGCATTCGACACTAGTCACAGTTCTATCTGGCATGCACTGAAAACATCAAATGTAGATAATAAATACATAAACATCTTAAAGAACGTATACTCAAATAGTACAAGCACCGTAAAGCTCGAAAGAAGAGGTTACCAAATCAAAATTGAAAGAGGTGTCAGACAGGGAGATCCTCTGTCACCAAAACTTTTCATTGCTGTACTGGAAAATATATTCAAAAACATGAACTGGCACAATTATGGGATCAATACCAATGGGCGTCGCCTAAATCATCTTAAGTTTGCAGATGTTATTGTAATATTTGCAGAGTCAGCCAAAGAACTCAAAATTATGCTTTACTCACTCGACCAAGAAAGTACACAAGTTGGGCTAGAAATGAACATAGAAAAGACTAAAATAATGACTAATCGCCACAACATACCCATCAATATAAAAGGAAACGACATAGCATATGTAAACTCCTATGTTTATCTGAGTAAACAAATATCATTTGCAACAACTAATAACAATGATGAAGTAGAAAGAAGGAAAAACATCACATGGAGGAAGTTTTGGTCACTAAAAGAAATCCTAAAGGGAAAATACAGTATGACTTTAAAGAAAATCGTAATGGATACCTGTCTACTACCTAGTCTACTGTATGGTTGCCAAACATGGACCTACACAAACAGAGTAAAACAAAAAATAGACAGAACACAGAGAGCCATGAAAAGAAGCATACTGACAATAAAAAAGAAACACAAAATAAAAAAATAACACATAATAAGACAGAGAACAAAAATTACAGATGCGCTAACACAGACTTTAAGAATGAAGTGGAGATGGGCTGGACACATCTCACGCAACTTAGATAATAGGTGGACAAACATAACTACACAATGAAAGGGTCCAACATCAGGTAAAAGGAAAGTTGGAAGACCTAATAAACGGTGGGCTGATGATTTAATACATAGTGCAGGAAAAGACTGGATAATCAAAAGCTAAAATTGAGAGCTATGGAAAGAGCTGGAGGAGGCCTTTACTCAAAACGAGATTCATATCGTTTAAAATACATAACTAACCTTACTAACGAAAATGAATACAAGTTAAAGTAACTAATATTACTAACAACATTTGCAATGTAAATAAGATATGAAATAAAGAAGGCTTTATTATTATTATTATTGTAACTATTCTTCTATTATGCTTCCGTATGGTGTCGGACGTAAAGAATCTCACCATCCCATATCTTCCCATGGGTGTCGTAAAAGGCGACTAAGGGACCAGAGAATGGGCAGCAGCGTACTCTGTGCACTTTAACAACAAACTGCGATCGCCAACCCACCTGCCAAGCGTGGCGATTAAGGCAAACCCCCCAAAACCAAAATGAAAAGCACATAGAAAAACGGCCCTGAGTGCCCGGCAGCCCGTCTACCCTCGACTACGGTAGCGGTTGAGGCGATGGCGTGGCAAGGGGTGCGAAGAATCCCCGGAGTGGACCCGGCTACCCTAATAAACACCGATGACTGGACATGGCAACGTATAATACGCGAACACTCCGGACCGACGAGAAGATAGCCGAACTCGAGGAAGAATTGAGCAGGTTGCGGTGGAGTATTATAGGGTTATCTGAAGTCCGAAGAGAGGGGGAGGACTCTATAATCCTCAAATCCGGTAACCTGCTCTATTTCCGAGAGGGTGACCGGCGGTGTCGGGTTTATCGTCCACAAGTCCCTTGTGAACAACGTGATGAAGATCGAGAGTGTGTCGACCAGGGTGGCGTACCTTATACTCAGAATATCCTCGAGATATTCGCTGAAGGTTATACAGGTCTACGCCCCGACCCCGGCACACCCCGACGACGAGGTAGAGACCATGTATGAGTATATTTATAGAGCCATGCATGGTTTCAAAACTCACTTCAACGTTGTCATGGGGGACTTTAACGCGAAACTGAGCAAACGAGACGAGGATGAGCTGCAAGTGGGCCAATTTGGAGTTGGACATCGGAACCACCGAGGTCACCTACTGGTCAGTTTTATGAAGAAGGAGGGCCTCTATATGATGAACTCCTTCTTCAGAAAGCGTGAGCACAGGAAGTGGACCTGGCAAAGCCCCGATGGTGCAATTAAAAACGAGATCGACTTCATCATGTCAACCAAGAAGCAAATGTTCAATGATGTCTCTGTGATCAATTCGGTGAAAACCGGGAGCGGTCACCGCATGGTGAGGTCTCGACTGATGAAGTCTACGCTCCGTCCAGCACAGATCCAGATCCAAAACCCCGAGAGCTTTCAGCTCGAACTCCAGAATCGTTTTGAGTGCCTAAGGAGCTCCGTGGACGAATACAGCGATGGGTTCGTGGAAGCAGTCCATACGGTTGGGTCTAAGTTTTTCAAGACCCGCCGTACAGATATAAACAAAAAGCTCTCTGATCCTACTCTCAAGCTCATGAAGGAGAGGCGTGAGATGATCCTGCAGTCTTCAGTCGATGCGTTGAAATACCGGCAGCTCAATAGACGGATCTCAAAGTCCTTGAAAAGCGATCTCCGCCGCTTTAATACCAAGCGTATTAAAGACTCGATTGAGTGGAAAAAGGGTTCCAAGGTTTTTGCAAGAGATCTGACTATTGGGCAGAGCCAGCTCACGAAACTGAAGACCGACGATGGCAGAATCGTATCCGCCAAACCGGAGCTATTGAGGGAGATCGAGAGATTCTATGGGCAGTTGTACACGTCAACCAGTAAACCCGTCGCGAATCTAGCAAAAGACCCTAGAGCTAGATTGACCCGGCACTATACCGAAGACATTCCGGACGTCAGCCTGTATGAGATTAGGATGGCTCTTAAACAGCTTAAAAACAACAAGGCGCCGGGTGAAGACGGAATTACAGCCGAACTCCTGAAGGCGGGTGGAAAACCGGTCTTTAAGGCCCTTCAGAAGCTGTTTGATTCCGTCATACTCGAGGGCAAAACGCCACAGGCATGGTGCAGGGGTGTGGTGGTACTCTTCTTCAAGAAAGGCGACAATGCCCTACTAAAGAACTATAGGCCCATCTCACTTCTTAGCCATGTCTACAAGCTGTTTTCAAGAGTCATCACGAATCGTCTCGCGCGCAGGTTTGACGATTCCCAGCCTCCTGAACAAGCCGGTTTCCGTAAAGGCTTTAACACCGTAGACCACATAAATACGCTGCGGCAGGTTATACAGAAGATCGAAGAGTACAACCTGCCTCTCTGCTTAGCGTTTGTGGACAACGAGAAAGCCTTTGATTCGATCGAGACTTGGGCTGTGCTGCAGTCTCTTCAACGGTGCCAAATTGACTACCTGTACATCGAGGTGTTGAAGTGTTTGTACAAAAACGCCACCATGTCAGTTCGACTTCAGGATCAGACCTCGGAACCTGTCTTTCTGCAGCGAGGTATGAGGCGGGGAGATGTCATATCTCCGAAACTGTTCACCGCTGCACTGGAGGATGTCTTCAAGGTTCTGGACTGGAGAGGGCTAGGCATCAACGTCAATGGCGAGTACATCACTCACCTTCGGTTTGCCGACGATATAGTGGTCATGGCTGAGACTATGGAGGACCTCAATACAATGCTCGATGACCTCAGTAGAGCTTCCGAAAGAGTGGGTCTTAGGATGAACATGGACAAAACCAAGGTGATGTTGAATGCCCATCTCTACACTCGAAGTTGTGGATGACTATGTCTACCTGGGACAAACGATCCAGTTGGGTAGGGCCAATTTCGAGAAAGAAGTCAACCGTCGAATTCGACTCGGCTAGGCAGCGTTCGGGAAGTTGCGCGGTATCTTCACGCCCAACTTACCACAGTGTCTCAAGACGAAAGTCTATGACCAGTGTGTGTTGCCAGTTATGACCTATGGCTCTGAGACGTGGTCGCTCACAATGGGCCTCATCAGAAAGCTAACAGTCACCCAAAGGGCAATGGAGAGGGCTATGCTCGGAGTTTCCTTACGTGATCGAATCAGAAATGTAGAGATCCGCAAGAGAACCAGGGTTACCGACATAGCCCGAAGAATTGCCAAACTTAAGTGGCAGTGGGCAGGGCACATTGCTCGCAGAACGGATGGCCGATGGGGCAGAAAGGTTCTGGAGTGGCGACCGCGAACCGGAAGACGATGCGTTGGAAGGCCTCCCACCAGGTGGACCGATGACCTGGTGAAGGTTGCAGGGATCCGCTGGATGCGGGACGCACAGGACCGGTCAATGTGGCGACGCTTGGGGGAGGCCTATGTCCAGCAGTGGACGTCTTGCGGCTGATATGATGATGATGATGATGAACTATTCGCGATTTAATTTTCTTTGAGATGAGTTTTTAATTCCACTCTTACTTAAACTTGTTTAATAGCAGTGCTTTTTACATTAGGTATTTTATAACTCCTAGGAGCCTCTGTTGTTTTAATGAACGGACACAACACGGTTTTCATTCAACATTGTTCCTACTTACCCACCTATAAAATTTAATTTTGTATAAAAATAAATAATCAAAATTTTTCTGTCATCCATCAAGCTTTGAATTTTAATCTAAACTTTCGTATTTTTAACACATAAATGATTAAAAATGTTTTGTCTACTGTTAAAAACAACTCCCGTCGTCGCCAATATTATTTTATTAAATTTCCATTTTACTTTTGAAATGCGAATTGAATAAAATATCGATGGACAAGTAAAGTGAAATAATATTAACGCTGTACATGTACAAATAGGACGTATAGTTTAGTGGATATAAAGTTTTTATGTGCCGTCATAACATAGTGAAAATGCATCACAGTACATAAAGCGATGTTGATGGTGGCTGCTGACGCTGAAACCTAAATTATGGAGCTGCAAACATTCAATTTGACAAATAAATTCCGAGTAGTAAAATTTGTATCGTAGTCACACCGACGGTACCCAGTGAAGCAGCTAATGCCTTTAGTGCATAACACTCAAATCATACAATTTGTTGAAGAGAAATATTGAATTATTCTGCTGGAATAATTTATTATTTTATAGGTAGAGAGAGCTACTTTAAAAAAACTGCGCATCTATTATTAGTGAAAGTGTATTAAGAAGTCTTTTCATATTTGAGTTAAAATTGGATATCTATCTAATCAGAAAGTTTATAGTCCAGTACAATAACTTACCAAAAATATGTCCTCAATAAACTTACTCCCGTGTTCTAATTGCGTCGCCTCAGCGATAATAATTATCAAAGGTCCAAAATATAATAATAAGATTGACTAAGCGTTTAATGAATGAAAAATTTCTGTTACTATACTGCAAGAATTTCACTTTCTCTATATTCATCATAAATGCATATATATCTGCATATATGCACCAGAAAAAAGACGCATTGTTCTTGATTGTATACCAAGAAGTCGGTCCAGGGATCTTTGAGTAATCGGGGAACAAAAAATAATAAAAAGATTCCAACGAATTGAGAACCTCCTCCTTTATTGAAGTCCGTTAAAAAGTGAGCTTCAATATTATCTCAGTTCTTAAAACAAATGAACAAAGACTCTAAATAAATAGTATGCTTTCATTTGCAATTTCAAAACGTTACTTCACCGTTATGTTTATTTTTCCGGGCTGAGTCATACACGGAAAACGTGGCTCTGTTGCTTTGTTCCCGTGTAGGTAATGTCAAAAGTAGGAACATTTTAACCGCGAACCAAAATCTTTGCAAAATGAGACACATTGAATTCTTAAAGTAGGTACCTACTTCAGAACTCTTTGAAAAAGATTGCTGTAAAAAAGTGGACTGTTCTCTTTCAGTTTATTCAGGTCTGCTACTGTTTTTCCGTGAAAAGTATTTAAATAAAAGGTTTTATTGTATTCCGAATGTTTTAAAAGGAAAATAAATTTCACTAGGTACCTACCTGAAAGCTGAAATAATTCGAGATTTGTTTTAAACTGTGGAATTCTTTATATAAGATGGCGTTATCCAACGATAAAAACCAAAAACCTTATACGTATTTCTTACTACTAGACTGTGTACCAAATTTTTTTATTTAGCTTATATGATATCTATTATCATAAACCTAGGTTAGCTATTTCCTTAAAAGCAGTAGCTAACCAAAAGCGGTCCTGACGAGAGGGTTTCCGCTGGTAGTATGTCCTTGTCTCACCTCTTGCTAGCTCAACTTATCATTGGGTTTAGTAGAAATGGCAGATTTTTTTTTATTTTTCTTTTATGTTATGCCAAAACGAAAAATTCATAGACTTTGACACGTATTTAAATATTTCTAGAAAAGTATATAAATATTTCCACAGTTCCTATATTTAATCAATTCGTTGTATTTAAAAAAAGATTCATTAATACTGAGTTAGAGTAGTACTTTTAAATGTTTGGGCTTGGTAATACCAAATGACCCTACATTTGGTGGTTTGCAGATTTTTTAACGGACTTTGTTCGAGTGAAATTCAGCGGCTGTTAATATTATTTGCAAATTGATTCCTAGTAGAATACAATTGGTGTAGTTTTATTTCTCAACTGTCTACGCAACTGGACAATATGTGAAATCATAGAGATCCTTTGAGGTATATTTAGATGAACTTGAAGAGACTTGGGATTTGAAGATTATTGAGTCCTCCCCCTCTCTTCGAACTTCAGATAACCCTTTAATACTCCATCGTAAACTGCTCAATTCCTCTTCGGGTTCGGTGATATTTTCGTCGATGTGCTCGTGTTGTACTTTGCCAGGTCCAGTCGTCGGTATTTGTTGGGGTAGCCGGATCTCGTCCGGGATTCTTAGCGCCCCTTTGCCATACCGTAACCTCGACCGCTACCGTAGTTGAGGGTACAGGCTGCAGGGCAATAGGGGCTATGTTTTATTTGTGCTATTCATGGGGAGTGCTTTGCAGGTCAGTTGGCGATCGCAGTTTGGTTGTTACAAATGCACTGAGAACGCTGCTGCTTATTCTCTGGTTTTTCCCTTAGTCGCCTCTTACGACACCCACGGGCAAACATGGGATGGTGAAATTCTTTACGCCCGACACCATACGGTTAGTGATGTAGATACCAAAAAATATATAAATTCTCTTTTTTTTATTAACTATAAATTAGGTAGGTTTAGGTAACGCAGTTAGGTAGCATCAACATATCGGAATACTTAAACTATCGTTTTTACAATCAATTTGTCCCGTGTTCTGTTTGGTCATGGTCATCTCATTAGAAAGAGACACACTACCAAAGGGAGCCCTCTCGCTCAGCTAGGTTTTTGAGCCATAGTGCACAGTCTAGTATTAAGAAGTATAAGGTCTTTGATAAAAACAGAGAACATTATTTGAAAATGGAATGTCAAACATGCACAGTAGGTATGCGTACGGCACAATGCGGAGTTTTTTTTTTCAATTGAAAGAAGATCGCTACAAAAATTTACTATCGACAAAGTTGAAAAGCCAACTCAATAAGCCTGCCTCAATTTATGTAAAAACGCCAGTTGATTTCAATAAAAATTCATCCGGCGTAAACAAGTTTGGCAACGAGCACGAACTTCACGTACAGAATCATTTCAAACCGTTTGCAAAGCAAAACGGCATGAAATTTGTCGTGTACATAAATTGTGTGTAGTATTATAACAGGGTCAACTGCAAATACATGCAGATTGGTTTCGTTTCATAGCTGTGCTGTGCGTATACGTTTGCCACTAGAGATAATGCTGGATTTATGTTTAAGACTTTATTACTAGGTGTGATGCGCTGTTTTTGCTGAGTTAAGCGCTTGTTATTCCGATATGACGATGTATTCTGTGGTCTCACTAATTGTTTCGCTCCATTTTGCACTTTACGAGTGATGTTGGACGCGAAATCATTTTCCGAGACTCTGGTAAATACTGGACTGTTCCTGTGGACGGTTTTGTTTCTATTTTGAGAATGTAAATATTCATTCTTGTCTTATTTAGATACCGCTGCTCCCCGACAGCCGAAGAAGGGAAATGCTTATATTATTATTTTTCAGTATATATATGAATGTTTGTTTCTATGTAGCGTTCTAGAGACCAAACGCTTAGGCAGATATAGGAGATTCTAAACTCATTCAAATTGAAAAAAGAAAAACGGCGGATAGTGGGCGCCATATTGGAGGCGCCCAATTTTTTTCCATCCAATCCAATCGTGTTTGGTATCAAAATGAAGGGTTTCAAGCGATGTTTACAAAAATATAATGTTTAAATGTAATTCTAAGAAAAAGTAACTAAAAGTTATAAATAAAAAAAGTAAATTTAAAATACCAAAAAACCCGACTGCTTAAGAAATGAACTGAAAAGACGTAAACAATGTGAAAATCATCCCGGGCAATCGTAGGATAGATTATTATAGTTTTGGTCAGTCAGCTCCCGATTTAAGTATCCTCCGACTGCACAGCATAATTTTCTTTCTTTGGTGTTTTTGGTTTTTAAATTAACTTTTATTTATATCCCTTTTTGGGATATGCAAATACCTATTGACGCTTATGCAAAAAAGTTAATTCGTACATGACTTAACTATTATAATAAACTACAGTACTTATTTATTTCATCTTAAATAAACACGAAAATCGGCATTCCCCTTCCATTTAAAAAGAACCCCTTATTCTTTTTTATTCGCGAGCACTCTCATTAGTCTTCAAAAAGGCCTCTCATGTATTATGTCGTAAAAGGTATTAACATCGTTAGTAAGCACTTCATACAATACATTCAGACGCATTGCCAGATAAAACAATAATTTCCTTCTCAAATAACTCAACAGGCATGAAGGAGTTTTTCATTCAATATCATATGGGATAATAACTCTTGCTATAAATAACGTGAAATTGTGAGAAAAGGGAAAAACGCGGTTTATAATAAAATTTTCTTTTGGCGCGTTTGTCGTCACGACATCCTTTTCCGTCAGTAAATTTTCTTGATGGAACAACGTTTATTTCTGTAAGGGGAACGTAGAAGACAAACCAGCGCGCCGCGGGAACGCTCATATTTTAATCATTTCGTCATTATGCTGGATAGACACAGCCAGATGCGAACTCAAACGTAAGAAAATGTACGTTTTAAAATTTAAAATAATTGAAAACGGTTTAAGTAAGGTGTTAATTGTTTTGAGAAAGGAAACATGTTTTGTGTTTTTCTTTCGCGATAAAACGTTACTTTTCGACTTAAAACAATCTTCTTTGTTAATCATCTTTACCCAATTATATTCGGATCAGCTGCTAGACTAACTGAATTCAACTGTTAACCGAAACATATCATCGGCTTCCTACTTAAATATCCATACGATACTTATTACGGTCATCTTTCCAGCAAATTGCATAGAAGCACATTAATTGGCGTAAAATTCTTCATTATTTTACACTCCTTGTTTTTTCTAATTGCCTCCACGTTCTCAACAGAAAGTAATAACAAAAGTGGCAAAACATCGGTTTGACCGATGCTCAGTAGTTTTTAATAAATTACCCTTTTACAAAGGAAATTGACGTTACTTATGTTCACCTCAGGAACACACATTTTGTGTCATTTGTTTCAATCAGTCAGCCTCTGGTGCTTTTAATGTTTCTTAGGCTTAGCTCAATCGATTTCAATATCCAGGCCTAACATTATGTACCTACCTATTAACCTAGGTATGTGTTTTAATATAAGTTCAATTTATATTACGATACCATAGGAGATGATATCATTTTCTATATTGAAGTCTCGAAGATGAGTATGAAGATTGGTTACTTATTTTGTGCTATTTTCGAGAAAAGAACACACTTCGGAATTTGTATTTGGAACGAATTGAACAATTGCTTTTTTATTTATTTTATTCGTCTGTAGTTGTTTTGTTTTAGCATGCCAATAGCGGATCGTTCTCCTTTCTTTAAAAACTCTTTGTAAGAACCCAAATAATATACTGTGTATCGATTAAATACATAGTCTATTGTGATATTAGATTAACGATTCAACAGATCATCATCATCTGCCTGCCCTTATCCTATGCTACTTCGGGTCGGCGCAACATTTTTTATTCCTTTATACCATCCTGTCCCTCGTCACGGACTCCGTTTTCTTTCATATCACTCCTCACACATTCCATCCATCTTTTCTTTGGCCTTCCTCTCCCTTTCCATCCATCCACATTTATAATCATAACTTTTTAGTAACATGCGTTTGATCCCTCCTAATCATACGATCATATTAGGATATACGGTTTCCTTTTAACTTTTCTGTCACTGGTGCCACTTTTAAATTTCCTCTTATATACTCATTTCTCACAATAATCTCTAATATACCAATATCGTCACGCCATACATATCTCAATATTCTCATCTCTACTACAAAAATCTCTTTTTCATCCATCTTTTTCATAGTCCAACACTCTATCTGTATTCATATGTATTTATATCCACTCTTGAAATTAAGCATAAACTGAAAGAAAAATATATACTGTGCCCCTATATTTTTCTTTTTCATTTATAGTTGTAAAATTTTTACACTAGGCCTCTGTTGACGCCGCAATTTAGAAACCAAAATCTTAAAATAATCTTGAATTCAGAATCTTTTGAGGGTTCTAGTGCTTCTAAAATAATAATATAAGCCTTTATTCAGACACTATTTTTTATAATCATTAAAACTTATCCTAACGATTCTAGCGAGTCGGTGACACCGACAATTCGGTCTGTTTGCCCAAGTTTGGCAAAGGCCTCCTCCATTTCTTTCCACTCTGTTCTGTTTAGCGCTTTCCTGGTCCATATTTTCCCTGCTATGATCTTTATTTTGTCTTCCCACCTACGAAACTGTCCACCTTGTGTTCTTTTCCTATTTCTTGGGTACCAAAATACTAACTTTTCTATTCCTCTTATAAAATGGCCAGTCCAAATGGACTGGCCATTTTATATTAACTAGATATTTTTTTTAATAACTAAGAAAACTATAGTGGAAATCCACTATAGTTTTCTTATTCTGGTTAGTACGTCTTCAATTTTTGTGGGTTTTCGGATGGTATTGTTGCGTATTCTGTCGAACTTCCTTATATTTAGCATGCTTCTCTCCATTGCTGTCTGACAGGTTTTCAGTTTCCTGTTTTGTGCTTTGGTGAGTGCCCAATTTTGGCAGCCATTTGTTTAGACAGGGAGTATGCAGGTGTTATACAACTTTGCTTTGACAGCTATCTTAGTTTCTTTATTATTCATTACTTTTTTTCCGTGCTTGCCTGATTCTATTTAGCATACCGTCAGATACTATAATGACCGCAAAACCCCGGTATACGCGTGTTTTCTCGACCTGTCCAGGGCCTTTGATTTGGTGGCGTATGACCTATTGTGAAAAAAACTTGAGAGTATCAACCTACCACCAGAACTTGTTACCATCTTCAAGTATTGGTATACGCACCAGATCAACAGCGTCAGGTGGTCGGTGGCTGTGTCGGAGCCATATCGGTTACAGTAAGGCAGGGTGGACTGACCTCACCCTCGTTATTCAACCTTTACATGGACGCGCTGATCGTCGCACTGAGCAGTCAGCATGTCAGCTGTCATGTAGATGACCTGTGTCTCAACAATTTATGCTATGCAGACGACATGGTTCTGCTGAGCGTGTCGATCCGTGGCATGAGAAGATTGATTGCGACATGTGAGGATTACGCTGTTATACATTTATTTATGTATTTATTTATTATATACTTTATTGTACACCACTGAAATAATTACAGGACAAAACATTTATAAAGATAAGTGTACAATGGGCGGTCTTATCGCACAGGGCAATCTCTTACAGACAACCTTTGGATGGACTGAACGAGAGAAGATAGACATAGGGCTGTCAGTGTACAAAAACTATACTAAATAATATTACTTAGTTATAACATAAAATACATACATACAAATAAAATAATATACTAATAAATATCAAATATAGAACAGAGAAAGGAGAAGAATAGTTACAGAGAAAGGAAATGCTCCTTCACCATTTTTTTAAATGAAGGTAATGTTTGCGCACGCCTTATCTCAATAGGTAATGCATTCCACAAACGAGCTGCTTGAACCGTAAAAGATTTGTCGAAGAAGGATGTGGAATGCATACGAATACTTAATTTTAGGTTTTCCGATGATCTCAAGGACCGAGAATGTGTGTCACAGAGGAACAGAAAGCGTTCTTTAAGATATAAAGGACTAGAAGAATTAAAGAGCACATTATATAGTAATGAAAGGATGTGGGCATTCCGGCGAAGGCGAATAGGAAGCCATTTGAGCTTGGTTCGAAATTCAGAAACATGGTCATACTTGCGCAAGCCAAATATGAACCTGATACAGAGATTTTGAAGTCGCTCAAGCTTGTCCAATTGGTCTTGGGTGAGATCGAGATAGCTGGCATCAGCATAGTCCAGGATAGGGAGAAGAAGAGATTGTGCTAACGCAATTTTAGTGGTGATGGGAAGAAAGTTACAAAGGCGTCTCAGGGAACCCGCAGAAGCAAACAGTTTACGACTGACCTCTTGCAGTTGTTTAGTCCAGGAATAGGTGCTGTCGATGTAAATCCCCAGGTCCTTTACAGTTTCAGCTATAGGAACAATGGTGTTGTAGAAAGAAACCTGGGGAAGTGTCGCCCAATCAATCCTAGAGACCGTTCGGGAACTTCCCACAACAGCCACTTGAGTTTTCGTCGGATTGATCTTCAGCCCAAACTCAGTGCTCCAGTCACCAATTCGAGCCAGGTCCATATTAATAGCCTCAATAGCGTCTGATAACTCGCCGAGAGGGGCTTGAGTATAAATTTGGAGATCATCAGCATAAAGGTGGTAGAAAGAAGATAGCCGTTGAGTGATAGCATTAATAAAGATTGCGAAAAGTAGAGGAGATAAAACGCCACCCTGCGGCACACCGGCAGAGGTGTGACACCAAGAAGAGAAAGATTCCTCAATGCAAATACGCTGCCGGCGGCCAAACAGGTAACTATGAAACCAGTCAATTACCGAAGGAGATATGCCAAAAGAGCATAGGACGCCCAGCAAAATGTCGAAGTCAACCGTATTGAAGGCATTGCTGAAGTCAAGTAGAACAAGTACAGTTAACTTTCCCATTTCCATGCCTGACCTTATGTCGTCCGTAATAAGCACAAGTGCTGTGGTAGTGCTGTGTCCCGGACGAAAACCAGATTGGAAAGAATTTAGCAGCTTGTGTTTGGAAAGGAACGAGCTGAGTTGATGGTGGACAAGTTTGTCAAGGACTTTGGATAGGAAAGGAAGAATAGAAATGGGACGATAGTCAGAGAAAGATGCAGGATGAGATTTTTTGGGTAGAGGAATAACATGGGCATCTTTCCAGGCTTGAGGGAAGACACCACTGGAAACAGAGAAGTTGAGGATGTGAAGGATAACAGGAAGAATGTCATCAAGTATGGGGATGATCATTTTACGGCTAACACAGTCACTACCAACAGCGTTGGACAAAATCGATACAATACTCTTTTTAACATCACAAGCGGTGAATTGACTTATGAAAAAAGGAGAAAAATCAGGTACCGGAATGTTTGAAAGATTACTTAGCGTAGTAGCTTTAGTGGCCCTATCCAATACAGGCAAAGTAGAAAAATGACTATTAAGTAAATTGATATCCAAGTCCTTAGGAATCGTATTGTGAGACTTTTTTCCGATACCTAAAGATTTGAGAAACTTCCAGACCTTGGCTGGATCACCGTTCTGAACGGAACTATGGATATATTGGCGGTTTGCGATTCTACACACCTTACTGCAGTGATTTCTAATTGAGACGTAATTTTCCCTGTTGACGTCATTAGGCCGAATTTTAAACTTAAACTTCGCAGCTGCCTTTTTAGTTAGTAAATCGTCGGTAAGCCAGGGCGCTGGAAGATGCCTAACTCTCACGGCTCGAATAGGAGCATGTGTGTCGTATAGATGAACTAAGGTAGAAGTCAAGACTTCAACTTGTTCGTCGACGGATGAGGAAGTCACTAGTGCCGTCCAGTCAATATTACTGGCATCCTCTCGAATTCGATCAATGTCCATACCATCAAAATTGCGAAGCAGAAGAGTTTTGAACTTATGCTTAGGTGGTCGAATTTTGTATGATGTGTAAATTAAGTCATGGTAGGAAAAGGCGTCAGTAGAACATTGACCATGTTTAGCGACGTGATCAAAAGACGAGACAATAATAAGATCGAGAAGTGAGGGAACAGAGTTAGGAAAATGGTGAGTGGCACCAAGATCGAGAAAAGAGAGATTGACAGATTCAATAATATGACGAAAAGAAGAAGAGCGGGAGTCTTGTTTAAGAAGACACGTATTAAAGTCGCCCATTATGATACAATGACTGTAAGAGGGGATTAAATCTTCCAAAATACGTTCGAAAGAAGAGAAGAAATTAATCCGAAGAGAAGGTCAGTAGTAAACACCAAGGAGAATCTTTGAATGATGCAATTCAACTTCCAGGAAAAGATGTTCACCAGCGTTCGGCGGAGGCGGCTGCGTGGACATGTTAACTATAAAAAAGGAATATAATTACGAAGATAAATGGCCACGCCGCCACCACCACCGACCACGCGATCATTCCTGATAAGTTGAAAGCCGGGAAGAGAGTAAGAGGAAGAGGGAAGACAAGGTTTTAACCATGATTCTGAAACAAGAATTGCATGGATATTCTTACAGTCAAAGCTTGCCAGCATATCGGGGAAGTGGGCCGGAATACTCTGGGCATTTATGTGGACTACATTAAAGTTCCTGGAGACAGCGGCAAACAGTGAACCAAGGGTATCGGCTAAAGAAGGAACACTATCCAATGAATTAGAAGAATCAGCATCACTGCTACATTCAGGGCTGAGCATAAATATAAAAAATAAATACTTATTAAAATATACCTATAAAAACTTATAAAACAGTAAAGTCTACACGGTTCAAAATGTCCCGTCCACCCGCCAGTGTTACTTAACAGAGTTAAAATAATTAAGTATAAACAAAACACAAAAATCAAATCCGATTTTGCAGTCCAGGCATAAAAACAATTTAAAAAAATATATAACATAGGTAAAAATAAATAAAAATAGGACCGTATAACAGAACGAAATTATGCGTCTAAGGTTGCCTTTTGTCAACGCAACATGAAGTGTCAAAGTCAGAAAATGACAGTGACAGATAACAAGAAAGATAAACAAACCTATACCTCCACAAGAAATTAATTAAGAACAGCTGCGATATTATTGAAAAACATAGCTAATTATACATGGACTTGTTTATAATATTAAGAAAAGTCAGTACATGGTCTTTGAGACCGGAGGTGCTATATGTCCCGACTATGTACCACCTATACGTTTGAATAGTGTATCCTTAGACTGGGTGAATCAGTTTAAATATAGGACATATAGTCACGTCTGACCTCAGGGACCATGCTGACTTAGAACGGGAGCGGAGGTCTTTATTTAAAAGAGCTAATATGCTGGCACGCAGTTTCGCACGTTGTTCGGATGGCGTGAAAATATCTCTTTTCCGAGCATATTGCACGTCCTTGTATACCTGCAGCCTGTGGGATAAATACACACAAAAAAGCTACACATTCAATTTAACAATGCTTTCAGGGCGGTTTTGAGTCTGCCTCGCTACTGCAGCGCTTTGGGTATGGTCGCATGGGCCCGTACGGACTGTTTTCATGCGACCATTGGGAAGCGCTGCGTGTCTCTTGTGCGCTGAGTGCGAGACAGCTCCAATACCGTTCTGAGCATGATAGCAATATAGGTTGGACTGTCCTTATGTGCGACACTGTTGTGACAGACAAGTTACATATAGTGTCATACGTAAGAGAATACTGTAATTAATATAATGATGATTAGTATTGAATTCGAATTTGTTTCATATGTGTTGTATTTATATTGTATTTATTTGGCTGTATTTATCTATGTGTGATTTTGTATTTATTATTGAATAATTTAAAGCTATTGTGTGATATGGGTTTAAGACCTGAAATAACGAAAACGACAGCGCACGTCAATGTATTGAATTTTTTTCCAAAAGTAAATAATATTATTATGAGCTAATTTACTGTATATATAGTGACTAATTCGGTGCAGAACATTAAAAGACAACAAAAAGTCTTTGTTTTCGTCAAATTTTGGTGTATTCATCGGACGGCGTTCAAATTTAAAAAATACGTGGATGGTGCCTTTGATGGACACGAATTTTTTCTGCCGTGAAAAGTGAAGAGAGTGCATCTGTGTTCTGCTCAGAAGTTGGAGGGTTATTGTGCGCCTCACACGTTTCAAAGCGGCTTAGTTTGTGACAATCACAAGTTTGGACGTTTGGTCGCAACGCTACACCTTCTGTCATCGGTAACCAGGGCTGCGCTGCGCTAAAATGCCGCACTCGGTCGCTAGGCAACCACAGACATTTTGTTTATTTATAATCAATTATGTTTTTTTTGAGTGAATTTTATAGTTATTAGTGTTTATAGTTTTGTGATAGTTGGTAAGTCTTGTGTAAGTGTACCTACTCTTTTTCTATTTTATGTTTGGCGCCGTCGCCGGCTGTAGCGACGCCGGAATAATTAGTGCCAGTCAACCTATAACATCACTGGCTGTTCAGCTGGTAAGATGCCCACATTGCTCCCAGGCTCGTTTTTTCAAAGGCGAAAGGGGGCTTAAGAGTCACTATGGCAAGGTTCACAAACCTCATAGTTTACCTTTGTGCCCCCCAGCCACATCACCGACATCAACACCTTTTGAAGAAAATTTGTGGAAAACATTGTCTAAATTAAAAAAATCCACTCCAGTCCTAAAAGTGTTCCCCGGGGCGCGAGGCACTCTGTTGCTCAAAGTCTCGCGCGATGTGTTCGTCACGCGACCCAGGAGAACTCACAACGTGCCTGGGAGCACTTACTCACCTTCCCTTACAGGATTCTGCATGTCCAAAAAAATTTGGCAAATCAAAAATCATTAACAAACCAAATTAAAGAAAACTACAACAATTCGGCCCGCATTTTAGGCTCCAAATTACCGTTTTTTTAATATTTCTCAGAAAGGCATTTGTGGAATGTGGAATCCAAGTTAAGTGAGGGTGACATAAGGGGGGCAGCCAGACTACTGTTCAGTAGTGATGTGGTGGCGCCTTACTCTCCAGAGACTCATGCAGCCCTAGAGAGTAAACACCCAGCGCCTGCGGATGATTTCACCTTCCCCGACCCGCCCGTCCACCCCGACCCCCTCGTTCAGGATTCATCAATTTTCCAAATTACAGCCCCGCAGTTGATCGCAGCCGTGAGCTCTTTCCGAAGTGGTTCTGCCGGCGGCCTCGACGGCCTGACTCCACAGCATTTGAAAGATTTGTTGTGTTCAGGCGCCGGGGAAGCTGGTGAGTCCCTTTTGAAGGAGCTTGCGGTTCTGATCAACTTAATGCTCTCCGACGGCGTGAACAATGCCGTCGTCGATGTCTTGTATGGGGCTAACCTGTGTGCCCTTTGCAATAAGGACCGCGGCATCCGTCCCATTGCTGTCGGTTGCACCTACAGGCGTTTGGCAGCCAAAATATGTTGCAAGATGTATAGTGAATCACTTGCAACTAAGTTCCAGCCCCTTCAACTTGGTTTTGGTTCCAGAGGGGGCTGTGAGGCTGCCGTACATGCCTAATCCTCATTTCATAACTCCAAAAAAGGTGAGGTCATTCTCAAGGTTGACGTCAAAAACGCATTCAACTCCGTGAACAGGGACACTTTGTTGGCTGAAGTCAAAAAAGTACTACCCGAAATTTATGGTTTTATGTGGCAATGTTATAGGCATCCATCAAAATTATTGTATAAGGATAACATTTTGGAATCTGCAGTTGGTTGCCAACAAGGTGACCCTCTCGGTCCTGTCATTTTCAGTTTGGCTATTCATCCCATAAACCAACAACGCGATGGAACGCTAGGAAGTGATGTTGACACCGTTTTGAATGACCTGCAACTCCTCAATCAATCAATCTATCGGCCTGGAACTTAACCCCTCAAAGTGCGAAATTTACCTCTCTGACGTTACCGACAGACAATCGACTTTAGATAAATTTAATGCAATAGCCCCGCAAATCAAAATCTTAGAAAAAAGTTCCCTGCACCTCCTAGGTTTCCCTATTTTAGAAGAAAGTTTTTCATCTTTCATCGAAGACAAAATCAAACATTTTAATGATATTTCGGATAGACTCTCCAAAATTAATTTACATTCGGCATACACCCTTATCAGATATTGCTGTTTCGGACTAAATTTTATGTATTTTCTCCGTTCTTCTCCTCTTTGGAAGAAACCACGACTTTTGGACAAAATTGACCAAATTATTCGCAACACATTAACATCCATTCTTAATGTGGCCTTGGACGACCGAGCGTCGCTGCAAGCCACCCTACCAATTCGTTTTGGTGGCCTTGGCGTCCGCAAAATTTCTAGTGTAAGCTTACCAGCGTTCCTGTCTTCTGTCCACAGCACTGAAAAGCTAACCAGGAAAATTTTAGCACATTCCCTGGTTGACTTGGAAGTGCTTGACAGACGCAGAGGACGCCTGGAAAGTGGCTTGCCCGGATACGGATCGGCCCGAGAACCCATTTTCCCAGAGACAGTGGGATGAGCCGCTCTGCAGGTTGGTACGGAATAACCTAATTAATACGTCCACCAATACTGCTGAGTGTGCCCGCCCGCTGGCTGTGGGTGAGTGGGAGTCGGGCCTCTGGCTTCAGGCACTATTGTCACCTAACATAGGCACTATGCTAGGTGCCACAACTTTCCGACTCGCTACATGCTTGCGTTTGGGCGCTCCTTGTGGGGCTCCACATCGCTGTCAATTCGGTGAAGCAGTCGACTGCCTCGGATACAAATACAAATACAAATACAAAATACAAATACAAAATCTTTATTTCTTTAACAAGATTTTTTCTTATAATTATTAGTTGTTGGAGTCTCCTTTTAAGCATGTAAATATGCCTGTGTCAGGAGGCTCCGCTCTTCCTTAACGTATTAATAGCTTAGCAAGAGTTAATTTATGTAAACATAAGTTTTGTATTTTAATTATTTTGTGGGTAAGTATTTATTTATTAAGGCGCCCAAGGTGTGCTATAAGATTCCCCAGCTCCTAGAAGTTGGGGTCGGTTACAGCACCATTAGGTGTGTGTGTGTGTATGTGTGTGTGTGTGTGCGCGTGCGTGTGTATGTGTGTGTGTGCGTATGTGTTTCTGTAATCAATGCAAGTTTATTCCACATATAACAATATTTTTTCTGTTTCTGCATAATTTAGGGTTTTTATCCACTTTATGAGTACTGATTTGCACTCATGAGAGGTCTTCGAAAAAATCCGTAATATTTTGTTAACTTTATTATAAAGATAAGCTGATCGCTTATTGAATTGGATACTAGCAAAAGTAGTCTTTGTTATAGGAACATTTGTGACTATGTTTTTTCTACGTTTAGTTTCTATGCGAGGATCATAGGTTAGTGTTTTATGTTTTTTTAATATGGTGTATACAATATATAATTTTCGAACTGACAGTAGGTTGGACACTTGATATAGACTCACAGTAGGGAAACGTTGCTTTTTGAAGTACATAACTTTTATAAGAGCTCTTTGAGCCCTTTCTACATCTAAAAATCGGGTTTTGAGAGCCCCTCCCCATATGGGAATACAATATAAAATTATGGATTGTACTAAAGCAATATAAATTTCATTAAGAAGGTATTTTTCGGAATTGGGGTTATTGGACGTAGTTTTTGGGACTACATGGCGCAGCGATTTAAACATCCATATAAACTTCCTTATCCTAGAAGTAATCTGCTCAACTTGTGGGTACCATGATAGTCTCTGATCTAGTATAACTCCTAGGTATTTAAAAGGAGACACTTTTTCTATTATTGAGCAATTACATTGATTTCTTGCTGCACTATCATTTTCATTACATACATGTATTTTTAATCTGAAATCTTGACTGGGTTGTGTACGATTATTGATGGTAAAGCAAATGTAATTTGTTTTTGATGTGTTTAACGTAAGGAGGTTATACTTTAGCCATTGAGCAACCCTAGACATACCATATTCAGCGTCAGTTTTAATAGAATCCCAAGAGTACCCAGAGAAAACAATGGCAGTATCGTCTGCATATGAGAAAATTTTGGCGTTTTTGATCTTCATATTACAGAGGTCGTTAATGTAAATTAAGAAGAGAGTAGGCCCCAAGACGCTGCCTTGTGGTACACCATATGTTATGCCAATTTCATCGCTGATGTACTGTTCCAGTTTAACCTTTTGTTTTCTATCAGACAGATAGTCTTTAAATATAGAGAGCTGTGTGCCTCTGATTCCAATTTTTTCAAGTTTTTTCGCAAGGATGGGGAGAGAGACGGTGTCAAAAGCTTTTTTTAAATCTATGAAGACTGATAGACATTTCTTGCCAACATCAAGCTGTTCTACAACAAGAGTACTAAGAGATGTTACGGCATCCTCTGTTGATATACCCTGCCTAAACCCAAATTGAGATGGAGATAATATGTTGAAAGAAGTTAAGTAATTTAGTAGTCTATTATTTAGTAGTTTTTCTATGATTTTAGATATTACTGGAAGAACTGATATAGGTCTATAATTGTTAACGTCGTCTCTATCCCCCCCCTTGAAAACAGGAGTAATAATTGATTGCTTTAATAAAGAAGGGAAGGTGCCCGTTCTAAAACAAAGATTAGCTAGATAAGTAATAACTGGAGTAATTTCGTGTCTAACAAATTTAATGAACCTAGTTGAGATGTTGTCCCACCCAGGGGCGCTGTCAGATTTCAAATTTATTATAATGTTATTAACCTCATCAATGTCGGCATCGTACAGGGCAAAAGACTGTGGTTGTGTAGGAAGCTCATTAATGTAATGATTTTGATCATCCACACTCATATTCAATTGAATATCCTCAGCTAGCTCTTTACCTATATTAGCGAAGAAGTTATTTACAAAATTAGCAGATTCCACCGGAGACGGTTTTAAATAGGTCAATTCCGTGTTTAATTTCTTAGATTTAGTAGTATAAGTTATTGCTTTGATATTTTTCCATAGCAGTTTGTTATTTTTAATTGATTTAGTAAGTATTTCTCTTTCATATTTTCTTTTTATTTTTTTTATTAGATTATTACAATGATTTCTATATCGTGTGTAAGTAATTTTTTTTAGTTTCGTTAAAGGGTTCATTACGAGTCTCTTTTTGTAGCATATTTCGATTTCTAATACATTTGAGAATGCCAGCGGTGATCCAGGGTTTTATTATACGTTTGTTACTTGGAATTTTTGTAGTTATAGTATTGTTTTTTATAGAATCAATTATTCTATGAGTAAGACAGTCAGTTAGTATGTTAGGGTCACTACATAAAAGTAGATCTGTTAGCTTTTTTTCTTGTAAATATATTAGAGCCTTTTCAAAATCTGTGGTAGTATTGATTTTAGGTGCATTTTGTGGAACTTTTATTTTACTTAATGAAAGAAATGTGGTGAAATGGTCAGTTATGGAAGTATGTAAAATTGCGATAAATGCTGTGGTTTTACTTCTTTTTATTTTGAGCATATAATGGTCGAGGCAGTTCTGGCCTCTGGTGGGTAATGAATGTCCAGAAAAGATGCTGTAGGCGGTGAGCATATTTAGATAATCCGCCCTATTTTTATACTCATAGGAGTTTTCTGTAGGTTTAGGTATTATATTTATATTTATGTCGCCCGTAATAATGATATTTTTATTTTGCAAATTCAGGGTGGATAAGTAAGTGTCTAGAGAATTAATGAAATTTTCTGTATTTTTAAATGATGGTGAGCGATAGATGCATATAATTATGTTATTTAACACTTCAACTTGAAGACAGGAGGCCTGAACTAGTTTTATCTCTTTGACATTCGATTTTAGGTTATTTTTTATATAAACGACCACTCCATCATTTTGGTTAAGTTGACGTTTAGTTGAAAATGAGCAATATTTATTTAGATTAGGTATAGGTTTATGGGCGCTAAGCCGACATTCAGTTAATACTATTACATCAGTTTCAAAATTAAAGCTAGTTAAGTTTACTACGAAATCATCAAAATTGTGGTATATACTTCTTATATTCTGAGCTATAACAGTAAAGTCATTTTTATTTGCCTTATAACGCTTAGTAAATTCCGTACTGTCACATGCTATTGTTTTTGCTATATTTAAGTTGTCTATTTCTTGTATATTTTGAATGAGGTCACCCATTTATCAAAATTATACGAACTAATTTTATTAAATAACGGTGCTTATTTTGTTTAGGCTGAGTAGTATTTAATTTTATTAATTTATGAATTGCTGTTAATTTTATTAATTTATGAATTGCTGTTAATTTATGAATTGCTGTTAATTTTAATTTGTTGCATATTCTAATTTTTTTTACATTAATTATAGTACTATTATGTGGATAATAATAATATATGGAATGTGAATGTTTAATTTTGTGTTGATTGGTATATTGTGTGATATAGATATGTGTGTGTATGTAGATTGTTTGAATTTTGTGTTGATTGGTATATTGTGTGATATATATATGTGTGTGTATGTAGATTGTTTGTAATTTGTGGTTGTTTTGGAACGAGTATGAGGTGTACCATGGTTTTAGTGTTATAGTTAAGTTAAGATTAATTTTACTTACCAACAAACTCAAAGAAAACATTATTATACAATAATATGGACAATTTAGTATTATAGTATAAAAAGACATTATGCAAGCTATGACTAAGGAGTTCAAAAAGTTATTATTTTGTGATATAGTTAAAGAATCATAATCAGGGTCCAGTCAATTTTCCGCCATTATTAGTTGCTGTATTTGGGCTTCATTTATGATGTTTATAATAGGCGACGTTTCAGTTTTTCGGATATATACTTTCCCGTAAGCAGTCCAGCAAAATTTATATTCCTTAGACTTTGCTAAGTCCCGAGCGAGGAAGTGGAGTCTTGCTCCCCGAAGCGTCAAGTGTTCAGACACAAATATTGGAGTGTCCCCAGAGGTTCGGAGACCGAGATGCTTCGCACATAATTTGCTCTTATGCTTGATGTTAAATTCTTTACTTAATTTTAATATTTCTGTTTTCCGCAAAGTGGAGTTGGTTTCAACAATGATGGAACTGTTGAGAGTATCCGTCTTTTTTCCTCGGATTCTGTAGATGTCCTTTATATCTGCTGCGCTCATATTACATTCCAGGGTTTTTGCAAGGCAGGTCATCATTTCCAGTAGGTTTTCTTTAGTTTCGTTTTTAATTTTAGGTACGTTTTTAATTTCAAAGTTGCTTTTCCGTTGACTTTTCTGCAGCTCCTCAATTTTATCTTCTAATAAGTTAATGCATTTTTTGTCTTCTTTAGCTTGATTTTCTAAAGTGTTAATTTTCTTCTTGAAATCTTCATTCTGTGCTGTGAGGAAAGCAACAGATTTTTCAATATTCTGATTAACTTCTCTAATTTCGCTTAGTGTAACCTTAATATCTTGGAGTTTTTCTTGGTGTTTGTCGAGAATAGTAATCATCATTTGTTTCATTTCTTCCTTGAAATTATCATAATCCGGTGTATATAAATCTGTAAGCGACCTCTTATTGCGAGCGAAAACATAGCTTGGTGGTGTTTTATTTGTATGGGTCGTGCTTAGATCGGGGTCCGACATTGAGTTGTTCATCATGATGTTAATTTACTGCAGTCGTGAAATATGCGATGTAAATAATGTTTTTAATAATGAGCGCTAGCGCACACGCAACTTTTGTAAAGCAGGGTTCGCAGTAATTATTGCTATCTCTCTCTCAAAACCCCCGAGGGGAGACACCTTATATCTGTAGGCACCAAGCGCAAGCAGGAAGGACCGATTCCACAATGGAACCAAGCGTGCGAGACACTGGCGGCGGTACAAAGTTTCATATATCGAAGGGTCTTACTCGTTGGTCGATGCAAAAGTGAAAGGCAGGCTCGATGTCCAGTCGTGCGAGACACCGACGGCTGCGCAAAGTTCCGTAAGCAAGGGGTCTTAGTTACTGGTCGTCACAGGACACCGATACAGACACGTCCGAACACAGTGGTAGTTGCCGAGGAAGAGGATACCATGGCCTTTCTTGTAGTAAGAGTGCAGGTCGGATTGCGCGGCACGCTAGCATTAATGATCTCATCCGTCGTACTCTTGCCACCGCCGGGGTGCCAGCTGTCTTAGAACCTAATGGCCTGGCACGCGTCGATGGGAAGAGACCAAATGGTATGACCATAATGCCATGGAAGTTGCGTAGGTCTTTGGTGAGGGATGCAACTTGTGTCGACACCCTTGCACCATCCCATCTTCCCAGCAAGGTGGGCTGCGCTGGGGCGGCTGCTGCAGGTGCTGAAAACCTCAAACGGCGCAAATACAACAACTTAATTGGTAATTAGGTAATTATGTGTTTGAGCCGTTTGGGGTTGAAAAACTAGGGCCATGGGGTCCGAGTGCACACCTAATATTTCGGGATATCGCCAAGCGGTTGGTCCACTCTTCACGAGACCAGAGGGCTGGCCTTTTTTTTGGCCAAAGAATCAGCATTGCCATCCAACGTGGCAATGCTGCCAGCCTTCTGGGCACTTTTCCTGTTGATAGCGATGTGGACGAATTTTTTGACGCCCCGTAATTGTACATATTTTTATTCTTATTTAAGTTCTAATATTAGTTTGTAAATATTAATGTACATATGTAAATAAATAAAATAATACCTAGTAAAATAAATTAATTTTAATTTAATTAATTAATTTCCTTGGACATTATATTGGTGTACTCTTTAACATACTCAATTGGCCCGCGGTTTATAATTATAAGGTGTTCTGTCACATTTGTCATGGCTTTAGTTTTAGAGATGTTCATCGTTAGGCCTACCTTCTGGCTTTCTATTTCCAGGTCTATGAGTATGCTTTGTAGGTGCCCTTTTGTTGTGGCGAATAATATAATGTCTTCTGCGAATCGTAAGTGTGAAAGTTGTTCCCCGTTTACGTTTAGTCCATACTGGTCCCATTTTAATTTTCGATATATTTCTTCCAATACCGCTGTGAAGACCTTAGGTGATAGCGGGTCTCCCTGGACGTACACCTCTATTTATTTGTATTTCTTTCCCCTCTTTTTCTACTTTTATTCTAGCTGTACTATTAGTGTGAATATTTTTAAGATTCTAATGTACTTGTGTTCGATCCCTTGGTTCTTCAGACAATGCCAGATATTTTCATGCTCTATTGAGTCGAATGCCTTGTTGTAGTCGATGAAGCAGCAGTAGAATTGCACATTAAATTCTTTATTTTCTCAAAGATTTGTCTCACAGTAAGTATATGATCTAATGTTGTGTAGCCTGCCCTGAAGCCAGCCTGTTCTTTGGGTTGGTTTTCATCAAGAATTTTAGTTATTCGCCATAGAATTACTTTCGCAAAGATTTTATAAATATTGGACATTAAGCTAATCGGTCGATAGCTGTTAATTTCGTCCCTATTGCCCTTTTTGTGGAGTAAGATGATCGTTGATGTGGTCCATTGTGTTGGAATTATTTCGGTGTATAGTATATCGTTGAAAATGTATTTTAGTAATGGTGTAATATCGTTTTTGCAGTCTGAAAGCAGTTCGTTGGTGATTTCGTCGGGACCGGGAGCTTTATCTTTCTATTTCTACAACTGGTATAGGTGGTACATTATCGTAGTTGTTTAAATCAGTATTGTCTATTTGGTTCTTGCTGGCATAAAGGTTTCCATAGAACTTTGTAGCGATTGATTGTAGATCAGATCTTTTAGTCTTTGCCTTGCAAGATAGGTCTTTCATATTAGGTATCCAGTTTTTTTTGTCAGATAAAAACTTAAGGGCCGTTTTTATACCTCCAGTCCTGTTGATGTGTTTTTCAAAAGTCTCAAGTCTAATATGTTCTCTATCTTTTCTCATTTGGCTTTTAATTTATTTGCTTATTTGTGCTATTTGGTTCCTGATAGCTTTTGTTTTATTTGCCATATTAATTAATTTGAGCCTTTTTTCTAGGAGAACGTGCACTTTTTCTGTTAAGACACTTTTTTCCTGTGCTGTCCCTTTATTGTTGGTTTCCAATCTTGCTGTTAGGATTTCATGTATTGTGTTGTATTTCTGTTGAGTGTTTAAGTGCTGAAGCGATGGCTCCGTTACAGAGTTAAGATTTCCTTTGATGCTGGCTATTCTTGCTGTGTTGCACGTTATTGATGTTTTAACTTTGAACGGCAGGCTTAGCTTTAGACTGGATGATGTGTTCAGAGTCGCTCTAATCATTCTACGGTTACTGTTGAAATTTAGATTAGCGATGGTGCCATAATCATCAAGTGATTTCGGTCAATTCGTTAGAAAGTAATCTATCTCATTTTTGTACCGTCCATCTGGCGATACCCATGTTCATCTTCTAGCAGCTCTTTTTTTAAATAGGCTGTTCATTATTTTCAAGTTGTTTTCAAAAGCCATTTCCATCAGTTATTGTCCGTTCCTTGTTATTTTCCCACTACTGTAAAGACCCAGTACAACATCTTCTCCATTTCGCGGCGTTCCAACTCGTGCATTAAAATCGCCCATTACAATGCAGTTTTTGTGTGCGTGTTCTTTCAAGGCGGTGTTAAGGGTTGAGTAAAATATGTCGATTTTAGGCAGTGGATTGCTCGGTTGGTGAGTATATTTGCTCTATAGACCATATTTCTTTGCCTGAGAGAATTCCAATATTCAATATAGCGATTCTATCCGATATACCTATTATTTCTACAATAAAGTTCTTAAGATTTTTCTTGATTAAGAATCCTACTCCATGCCTTCCTGGAGTTTCGCCTTTATACAATATGACTTGACGGTATTCCTCAATAGCTTCACCATTCCTTCTTACTTCGCTCAAGCCGATGTTGTCCCAATTAATATCTTCTATAGAGTGTAAAAGTTCTTGTAGGCTCTCTTCAGTCCTTAAAGAAAGTGTGTTGTATCTTGCTATATATATGTGTTTGGTATTTTGTTGTTTCTTGTTCACAAAAGTTTTCATTTGCGGTAAGCAGGTAGTATTTGGAGGGTAGTGGTCGCTTTTCCCCACGGTGACCAGCCATCTTGGGGTGAATGTTTTAAATGTTTCTTTGTATAAGTTATTTTTGAAAGTTGGGTTGGGTTTCCTGTTGTCGGTGTCTATTGGACCTTTTTTGTTGTTGAGGTTAGTGGTCGTGACGCAGTTCTACCCCGTGCCACGTAGTCTAGCATACTTGCATTAATCTTCTTTGGGGCCGGAGTAGGTGGCTGATTTGGAAATTTGTTTGGAGAGTTGATGCAGTCTGTTTTCCTCTTGTCTCTTTTGTCTTCTTTTGGATATTTAATGACTATTTTATCCTTGACAAAATAATTGTTACAAATTTTGCCCTTTGCCCGTTTCTCCTTTAATTGGGGCAGCAGCTGTTTCCTCTTCTCCAAGGTTTCTTTGCTGAAGTCCTCCTTGATGTAAATTTCAGAGACCAGTTTCTTTTTATTCGTGAGCACTTCATTTTATCTCCAGTTTGTAGTAAAAGTTACTAGAATGGGGCGCGATTTGTTGTCTTTTTTTCTCCTAGCCGATATGCGTTATTAATTTCATTTGAGATAATGTGAATATTCATGTCTCTGCCAAGTAGTTTTATAGCTTCGATTGGGGACTCGCTGCGTTGTTCTTCTTTTACACCGAAGTAAATGACTATTTCTTCCTTTTGTTATCTGCCATTGTTTTGAGTTTGTCATGTAGGATCTTGACTTCACTCTTCAGGCTTTTATTTTCTTCTATAAGAGCAGATATTTTTTTGTTTATGTTTTCTGAAACATTTTTAGTGACTGCTTCGGTTATCTCCCTTGTTTCATATCTTTTTCCATATTTTGGGTTAATTATTTTATGGTTGGCAACACTAGTTAGGAGTTGGCAACACTAGTTTTGGCTAGCAACACTAGTTTAGATCTGGCGCCACCCAGTTCGGCGTTGGCAACACCAACGGTGTCGGAATCTGTAGTCTATGGTCTCCGTTTTGTTTGTAAGGTTGGTATCTGGAACTGTCACCGTGAAAAATAACGTCTTTACTAACCTTTTCAGTTCAGTTTATACGAAGAATCTGTTTTAATTCTTGCACTTCGTTCTTCCTGATTATATTCACCACGTTATATTCGTCACTACTTTCAACGATGAAATTAGTTTTAAGTTATTTGTGTCGTTATTTACAATTGTTTAGAAATATTTTGGAGCGAGTAACAACAATAGATGTTTACTAATTGACACCGGAACACACCTACTTTCGATATGATATACATATGATGATACATTATCTTTAGCTTCTAAAGATAATGTATCATCAAAAGTGATCCAACTTTGGAGAAGGAATTAGGCGAGAGCCAAACCTCGAATGTGACTACTACTACTAAAGTATGACTTTGAACTTAAGAAATTCAGTCGGATGTCTGCGGCCGCATTTTCTCTTAACAACTACCAAAACTTACGACATTTCTACTTTAGTTTCCCTTTGCACTTGTATCTCCCGTTCATTTAATACTAAGATTACGCCAATATTTGGTGTATCAAGGAAAACAAAGAAAATAATTTTCCTTCTTATGCCGTGCACGTCCTACGAGTCAACCAGAGGAAAATGGATTATTATGGTGCTCGGGACCCAAGGGTCTTGTCACTACTTGCACAATACTACGATCTCCGCTTATTAACAGTATTGCGTAATACCACGCCCTGAATATACAACTATTTTGGTATGTATAGGGCCACAATGACAAAAGAAGAAAAATCTGAAGCAGCCCGCGCTAAGTCGATTCACATGTTGGGGACACTTCCAAAAAAATCGTTACAAAGCGAAATTTGGCGTGAAAATCACTTGAGACCGAAACGACAGTAGGCATTGCAACGAAAGCCTAGTTTCTGTGTAAAATAATACCGCGGGTGCACATTCATTAACCCTGTAACTGCGGCATGCATCCTCTCTCCATAGCAGCCTCTATTACGATAATGGAATAGTGGTGTAAAGCTCAAAGAATGGGTGTCTGGCGCGAAGCCAGTGTGTGTGGACGAACAAATCGCCGCTTTGTCTATGATGCCATTCTACGTCATCTGACGCGTGATTCTAGACCTATTGTCGACATAGACAAGAGACAGTCCTCACAATGTCTGTATAAATGGATTAAGTCTTCATATGCGTGAAGGCGAATTTAAATTCATGTATTCTGCTCAATTTCAATGTCATGATTGAACACATAATACATTTTCACTTAATAAGGGAACCTTATCCTTGTTAGACGTACAGTGTACATATTGTTGTTTATCCTTATTATTATGCGCAACGTTTTGGCTCCCTTGTTACTTGATATGGTAGTAGAGATTTGGTTAAGTAGAGGTTGAAAATATGAATTTTATAACTCAATCATAATTTTCAAACATCGGGCATTATATAATATTATTGTAGCTAGGTTACTAACTAGCAAAATCAAATAAGTAACCTCTAATTACATAAGTAATTTATTCGGAACCAAATTGCTTCGTTAGCCAGCGTTATTTGACTTATCAAATGAAACAGAAAATCAATTCAGCTCGCGGAGTAAAAAATTATGGAGAACCGAAGTTACGATAATCAAGTGTTTGAAACAAAACGGAGAAGTAGATTCCTGTAGGCCAGCTGCGTAGGGTTGACATTCAATAGACTTGGTAAACATCTGACTCGGGCTTTCCTTTGACACCCTTCAAAAACAAAAAGCTGGTTGATGAATCTTTGATACCAATTTAAAGTTCGCGGAATTTGTAGGGTTAACTCTTGTCTGATGTCCTGTGAGTATTTCATGTTAAAATATGTAAAGCAGAAATTATTATAATTAAGTAATCGATATTGTTGAAGACGAAGATGCTGTTGCTGGTAGTGTTTTAACGATAATTACTATGATCATTTATAAGGCCTCTGCAGGTACATCATGACAACTTGAACAGAATGAAATTAATGCAATTTATGAAAATATAATGTAAGTGGCAATGCCTCTTAAAGTAGATTGTCTGATTAAAGACAACCTAGATAAAATTGTAAAAAGTTTTCTTACTGCATTCAAAAGTCATTTAAGAAGTCATTTTCTTTGAATATTCCATACAAGTTTATTTTATGTTATATTCAATTATACTAATTAATTTGGAGAGTATCTTAACCTTTTTTTTTCGACACAGACTCGTTAGCCGCTATGAAACTATTATAATCCAAGTACTACATTTTCATTGAAATACGTTACGAACTTAAGACTAAATAATAAAACTTTTGTTTCATGAAGCCCTTTGAAAAAAACTTTTGTAGCAGGTTTTGCAAGTTGTTTGTTATTGAAATTAATTCGTTTCAAGTACTACAATATTGAGAAACAAATACTTAATTTGTATTGTTTTCGGCATGATGAATTGGATGTTTGATTAATGTCGATCTTAATATTGTTCATTATCTATTTTTAACTTTAAAGTCTAGTTCATTGGCAAAATAACCACTGTATCAGCCTTCTTACTAGCCAGCTATATCGTTTTGTTTTGTCATAATTAACATTTTAAAACAAACTTTTAAAATAATTAAAAAATATTGAACTGATTGTTTTAATTGTTTATTATTGATTGATTTTATTTTTCATACGAGCAGATGGTGACACTTGGGGATGTTCTATGTCCAGCAGAGGACATCTACTGGCTGAAAAGATGATGATGAGATGAGCAGATGGCGTTCTGTAGTTTCTGCCTACCCGCATGGGAAAAAGCCGGGCGTTTATGTACGTATGAACAATAACAGTCTTGTTATAAAAGCTGACCGTAATACCGACTAATGCTAACAAATACAGTAATACCTAACTCAGAAACTTCCAAAATCGTATCTATTCACTTGTATCGCGGTAGGGGTACTTATCACGGTACAGACAGAGGCAGCATCCGCCGGATATGTCGGATTTCCCGAGATAACCCTGCGTACCCCATATCACTAATACGCGTACTTACTACGCTGTGATCGAAAAAATGGTCATTTCATTTAATGTGTTCAAATTATGAAGGAGAAAAGAGTGCGAATGATAATAAAGAATAAGTTTTTGGTTGTGCTGGTTTCATTAACATCGATTAATCAGTGAGGATAAATGAGAAACCTAGAGTAGATTTGAGTATTCGTAGTCACAACTTTTTCTAGGAAGGAAAATTTGATATATGGATTTTATTTTTTCAATCGAACCCAATTCTATCAAAATCAAATAAAAAAAACTGAGAGAATTGTTCACAAATCGTAGCAAATGACAATTTAAACCACAAAGAATGTGCCTAAGCGCTGTTCAAGCTATCGATAAAATAAAACGATACTCACATGACAAAGAGCTCTAGTGTGTAACCTGGTATGGAGTATCGTAAGTCTACTTGAAGCTCAGTTAACACAAACTATTGTGTGTTGGAAAGAATCACAGAGTGCTTGTTCTCGTTTTCAATATCAGTGGAGCGCGGTTGGTTTTTCTTTTTTCCCTCCATTTTTGCTTGTTTTAACAGAGGCCTAGCTGTCGCTCCGGAGAGGAAAAATGGGCGAGTCACAGGTCACGAGCGACCGAAGTGCGGATCGTTGTATGCCGTTAACTTGAATGATTTTTGTGTGGTTTGTCAGTGATTTTTCTCTAACCCGACCGTTATGCTTTATTTACTCGCTTTTTCACCTTTAGCGGTTGTGTGACTAATTTTTTAAAGGCTAAATAATAGCTAGTTATGGCCGAGCTCATTGTTGCCACAATTTATCCGTCAGCTGTCATACAAGAAAACGGCTTTACCTTTTTATTCCCAGTAGTACTATAGATTTTGCCGACGCCGAAACTAGATTTATTTTATTAAAAAGGTTTTGTAAATATTATTAGCCTAGTGATATTTATGTTCATAACACATTCTCGCTACTAATGAAACAACTTACAGAATGTCAAAGTGATTTGTAACAATTATAAACTTTGTAATAAGAGAATTAGATAAGCCATTTTTAATTATATGACAGTAATAAACGTTTCAAAATGTTGATAAAATTATTTTGTTAAGTGGCGCACTTAGTTGGACAGTTTGGACGTACTGCTTACACAATTATGCAGAAGTTCGCATCAAATCAACGAGGAGAGAGCTCAACTGCCAATCTAGTTCACCCGGAGTGCCACACATCTTAGAAAACATGGAGGAGTGGGGAAGCAACACTTAATTAACTTTAAAGCTAGGTAGAAACTTCCTCAAGGGTCCCGCGCGGGGGTAGGCGGGGAGCTAGGCTTTCCGACACATGGCGTTATTTGGCGGCAAGAGCCGACTAAGAGGTCAAATGCTGCGAACTTAGTCTCCTCAGTAAGTGTATTGCGAAGTTCACTCTAACTCCCCAACTCTTATATGTCTCTTATATGTATTTGTCATGTATAATGTTTGACTGCTCGTATTCCGACAGTGTATTTTTCATGCTCTTCTTTATTTGCCGAGTGAAGCTAATGTCGCGTGTGCCGCTCTACATCTCGAAAACTTGGCTCCATATTGTTTATTCTTTATTATACACGCGTCACTTGTTTCAGTATGTTAATGTGCGGAGTCCGAGCATTTGTCAAGATGAGTATTTCTGTAAATATGTATTCTTTGAATACTTGCAAGAGATATTCGAAGTAGGCCGGTGTGAACCGTAATATTAATTATAGGAAGGATTAGTTTGTTGTATTGTTACAAATTGGAGGACAGACCTTTCATGAAGGATAGGTGTCGGGTTTGTGACCATTCACCCCGTCCTACGACCACCACACCCAATCCTAGTTTATGAGGTCCCTTTAACTTTATTATCTAAATTCTGGTAAACTAAAAACAAACTCGCCTGACTATATCGTAAGAATTTTTCAAAAATACTTGAACAAAATAGTAATTTTTTTTTAACAAAATTCTTCGATTCCGATCATGAAACTGTATGTAGTGATGGGCAAACGTTCAAATTAGAGTGATTTCATTCGGGGACCTATTTTGTCATCACGCGATAAAAACTTCGATATGAGATTAAAACGATTGATAACCAGGATGTCTATTACATATTCGGGATAATCCTTGGAAGTGCTGTATAGCGGCTGTGTTTAATAAACCCGTGAATGAAAACGGCAGCACTGACGACGCGCTGTTTCCGTATTAGCTTTATTAATGTGCTCGATATGTCGTGTGTACGAAATATCATGTTTACTAAATTATGTGCTAATACTTATGTAATTATTTGATGATCGTTTTCAGGAAGAAAATGTGTGAAAACGTTCGTGTGGAGGAATGTTTTTACTTGAATGTTTAGTTTTATGTTGCTTCTTAATTCTTATTCATTCTTATGGAAAGATAGATGGCAGAGCATTTTTTTTACTGTAGGTACCCAGAGCTGGACAGATATTAGGGTAAACATGGTACATGCACAAGGGTGATCCGGGTATAAAATATACAATAAAAATGCATACACACGTTCAGTTTTATATATTGTAAGCAAGATAAAAATACCTACTTAAAGGAGCCAGAAAATCACGAAAGGCCGTGGAAACAATCAAAGGCATATTTGAGCACTGCAAACAGATCTGTCTACATCAAATATGTACAAATAATAAATATGTAAACAGGGACTGTAATAAATCGCGTTATATTACATCAGCACACAAGTAAGATAATTAAATCTGTTTATGAGACAGTCGTAAAATGTGCCAAACGCCCATTTTATTGGACCTCATAATTATAGTCCGTTAATGTTCGCTTCCACGCCACCATAAAATAGATATATTTTATATTTATGCCACACTTTGGCTTATTTGGATGAAAGATATATACCTTTTTAATCCAAATCCACGGTAATCACTGGTACGGGTAAATTGAGTGTTTCTACCAATGTCGAATTTGGTATTAGGCTTCATGCCAATTCCTAGACTGCATTTAATAATAAAAAAACTGAAACAATCCTTGATATTGACTTGTTTGAACGGGGCCATCTTGTTGATGAATGTCAAAACTGGATTGAATTTGCAAATATGTTGTTGGTGTGCCTTATACTAATATTATAAAGAGGATAGATTTGTATCTAACGAATAAACAAAAAACTACTGTATATACGATATGAATTCACTCGGTAAAAAATTTATGACAAACTTTCATGCAAACTATCATCCTGGATCCAATCTCTTTAGGGAAAAAATTACAAAAAACATGCCTAATCTAAGCTCATGAAATATCATGCTTCAAGACCCAACTATAGGCTTTGCATTGTCTGTCAGTTACTTAATTTAGTAATTTTAAGATTTTATTGAGTAAAAGTACGATAACCAATATTTTTTTTGTTCCAGATATCTTCACTAGTTCCACGTAAAAAATTCCAAAATAATTCACTCGTATCATCTCCAATACCCACACACAAACGAATTCACAGATACCTGTGAGCATCTAACCCTGAACAATGAACTAATGAAGGTAATTCAACATCGCCCTATTATTCTGGAACAGTTATATTGGCACAGCCCATTAGCCACCTCTTGTAATATTCCTGGAACTTGGCAGCGAGTGTATTTCGTTTTGTACGAGTATCTGAGTATATAACATAGCCTAATTTTATTTGAGTTAGGTATATTAATCCGTAATGTAAGCCATTTTTGCCCTTGGCTTTTTCTGCTCCCCAATATTATCAACCGGTAGATTATGTAGAATCTCACCATGAATAGGTTAGTTTACAGAAAATTTGTATTTTGTCCGTCAAGTAGATTCATAAAAAATATTGAACACGTATTTTTCTTTTGACACGGAAACGTTAAGTGACGACGATATAATGCGTTGAAATATCGTGTGACGTCACGCCACTAGTACACTTTAAAAAATACGTGTCCCTTATTATTTGATAATCTCACCTACGGACTAGTTGCCAGCTTATCGGTTTTTAATCGGTTGCATTTCGGGGAGCGTGCGATGGAATTGCATGATCTAATTCCGCCTAGCCCATTTCATCATCGGACTACAAGACGTACGACGATACGTCATCGGTACATGGTGGACATCCCACCCATACGCACTAAACGTTTTGGAAATACTTTAATTATGCGTACAGCTAAGGAATGGAATTCCCTGCCGGAGTCTGTGTTTCCAGATATCTACAACCTCGGGATCTTTAAGTAAAGAATAAATAGGTTACTTCTAGGCAAGCGTGTTTCACCGTCAACCACATCGCTTATCAGGTGATATAGTGGTAACCTATAAAAAAACGGACTAAATATAATTATCATTTTTCTATCCAGGACACATCCCTATTGATGACTGGGGAGAAGTGAATGCAAATTGAGCTACATTCCAACCGATGCTAGGGGTTGACAGCTCACTTAGGTCACTTCATCTGACCCATCATAATTAATTTTTACAGGATAGCACTACCGATTCTTACATACTAAAATCACAATACGTTTTTTAGGGTACCGTACTCGAAGGGTCCAAACGGAGCCCTATTGCTGTCACTCACGTGTCCGTCGTCTTTCACAAATTTTGCGTTCCCATTGACCTATGAACTTGAAATATGGTGATAAAGTTTATTATTACGTATATTTTAGTAAGAAATACCAAAATATTCTACATGTTATTTATAACTCTACATGTGCAAAGTCCGACACGCACTTGGCCGGTTTTTTTATAAACGTGTTTCGATCATAGTTACTTATACCATACGTTTTCCTTACGTTGTAACGTTACGTTTGGCTCAGAGGAGCTAAACGTAAGCCACGTTAATAAAAAAGATAGAAATACTAGAATAAATAGGGGCGGCTTCGTACGACGATCAACAGCTAGGCAGGCAGCAGGACGGACAGGAACTCTTCTCTTCAGGGTGGCGTGGCACGGTGCGAAGTAAAAAGATCACTTATAAATATTTATAGGCACTCATACACAAACTGAATTTATTACAATTTTATTAGTACTTTGTGGATAAGAATATACTTTTTAATTCAGGGCTAAAATATTTCCTTCAAATTTCGCAACCAAAACCTGACAAAACAAAAAACTGACACTCGTTTTTCCTTGTTCTGTGTAAATTCAAATTCAAATCTCAATTATAAGAAATCGTGACCAGAACGAAATAAAAACGGTTAACAGAGGGGGCAATCTGCCGCTGCCCTTATTATGAAAATTATAATGTACCAACTTTGTAGTAGAAAAGTGTCCATGGTATGTTATGTCTATGTCTTAAGAAAATAAATTGGACAGACAGATGTCAGATCAGATGAAAATGTCAGAGTTTAAAATATTCTAAGATTTTACAAATTAGCATTAAAATTATGTTTTGGATATTCAATCAATCAGAGATAACTAAAAATATGCTTTTCAGGTGCTAACAGTATTAAATAATACATAAAAGTGAGTAACATGAGTTGATACAATTTCAAAAGATATGAAAAAGGTGTGGTTTGTATAGTGTTATAAAACGTAAATAGACTAAAAGATGTGGATCTGTAAAGCAGAATACCACAACGTCAACATACAGAGAGAAGCTTAATTACCAATATTTTGGATAGAGACAAGTCAAACTACACACAACGAATTTGTACTAATTAAGTTTGTTTAGTTCCCTTCGTTAGTTAAGCTTGATTGATTAACCTTGACAAATTGAATAGGTACCTATTTCTATCAAACTTGTTTTATTTTCATGTAAAATCAGTATAGAACCTAGAAAAATCTAATGGTATCTTATGTAACCAACTTAAAAATATTATTATAACTTACTAATATTTAAAATGTGGCAATTTGGATGGATGTGTGTATGTTTGTTAGATGTATTCCCGTTGTCCCCGTTATCTGTGTCCCCGTTAACGGGGACAACGGGAATTTAATAAAATAATTAAAATTACTTCCCGTTGTCCCCGTACGGTGTCCCCGTTAATTTATTGTAATATATACTTTTAAAATTATGCCCGTTGTCCCCGTTGCGTTAAAATTATATAAGTGAGAGTGCCATCATATAGAGAATATTATACCTTTTCAAATGCATAAACAATTAAAAAACAAAAAACGCGAATGCACCAAAACGCCGCACGCTGAATGCAATTGACATGGAAGAATGTATTACAGAGTCCCAAATGCAACTTGTTAACTCGCAATTAACTACAGGGTATTTTCTGGAAAAAATCTGCAAGTATTTTTGTTGATATAATTGTTTTTTATACTTTGAATTCAATTCCTTTTTTTCCATTATTAGTATCTACTGTATGGGTAGTTACTATATAGGTCAAGTGAACCATAACAAAATATATAAATTTTATTGATTTAGATTAGAAAATCTAGTTGTTTTGTGTGTAAACATTTCTAATTTGTTTCTATATTTTAAATTAAAATATATTATATATTGTTACTGTGAAAGCCATTTCGGACTTTTACCAGTAAGTCTTGGTAAATAGCCGGTAAATCCTAGGATTGACCGTAGTTCGGGTTTTTACAGTAACATATAAAAAATATCTTTCATTTTAGTTTTAGGCTTGCTGTGCTAAATTACTAACGTTTAAAAAAGAAAAAAATAAAGGGGACAACGGAACGTCATAAAATATCCTTCCCGTTGTCCCCGTTATGTATGTGCATAACGGGGACAACGGGAAGGAAATTTTATGACGTTCCGTTGTCCCCGTAACGGGGACACAGATTACGGGGACAACGGGAATACATCGTTTGTTAATCAATCAAGCCAGAACGGCTGAACGGATCTTGGCACAAAGATAGATTATAGTCAGGAATAGCACATATGATACTTTTTATCACGGGAATATGTTCCCTCGGGATAATTTATAGCCGCTGGCACAAGCTAGTTTAAAGATTAATATATGAAATTCTTACCAAAATAACGAGATACTAATTAAAGTTACTATTTAATATTTCAAAGCAAATTCACTAATTTAATTAGGTACCTACTACTTAAAATAATAAAGGTTCATTATCATAGTGTGCCAAGTACCAAATAATGAATATAAATTTAAATTACTTGAGTTCTGTATTGAGTCGGATGAAATAATATTTGGGTCCTAATTAAATTCGCTTTTAGAATAACTTGAAAGAAAACGTAAAGCTGTAGCACAAAGTACGTAAACGACGGCGCGCCGCAAACAGAGAAGCCACTACGAACAAAGCGTCATTTTGCACACACATATTGACATTGCGATTTTACAGGGAATATTGGGCAATAATGGACCGAGCTCAGTCGCGGCTGTCACGAGTGCTTTGTGCGGGCGTTTGTCACTTCATTCTACATAAAGTACTGTAACGAGGATGCATTGGCTGGGTTACCTTTATTAATTATTATAGACCGAATATAATTTAAATTCGTTCTTTTATTCATTTTCAAGTTATAAAGGTCATACATGTTTTAAGATAATTAGTTAGAAATTCAATATCTAGGAAAATAATAAATTATTATAAGTCCATAGACGAAATTGGAAAGGTATGAAACTTGTCATAATAATATGTTTTAAGTCATCCAACTCACAAATATGTTTCTTCCGACTGCACAGCATAATTTTATTCTTGTTTGAGCACATCTTTTTAGTTAAATTAAAATTAAATTAAATTTATTGCATATATATATATTATTACATATATATTTATTTTATTGCTTCATAAGCAGTCGGGTTTGTTTTTTTTCCACATTTATATTTTTGTCAAGCTTGGTGCTTTTCGCATTTTTATGTTTTTGGTGGGATCATTATTACACAATTGTTACGCCTTGTTACCATTCAATCTTCGTCGTGATCTTTAATGGATGTTTGATGCTCTTTCTACCCTCTAAGACGTGTAAGCATGATATGATGTATATTTAGACGGATCTATGTTTTTATGTTTGTAAATTATACAACCTACTCTTTTTAGGGTTCCGTACCTAAAGGGTAAAAACGGAACCCTATTACTAAAACTCCGCGGTCCGTCTGTCTGTTTGTCTGTCACCAGGCTGTATCTCATGAACCGTGACAGCTAGACAGTTGAAATTTTCACAGATGATGTATTTCTATTGCTGCTATAACAACAAATACTAAAAACAGAATAAAATAAATGTTTAAGTGGGTCTCCCATACAACAAACGTGATTTTTTTGCCGTTTTTTGCGAAAGTGGTACGGAACCCTTCGCGCGCGAGTCCGACTCGCAATTGGCCGGTTTTTAAAATTCGGTTTCAACATAGTAGCAACCTTAGTGAATCTGTCAATTTTAGTTGTCAACTTTCGAAATGACGGGAGTGGCCCTTCTGTATACTTTCTATTTTGTGGCTGTAGTAAGATATTATATTCTCCAATGTTAACGCAGTACTGGCTGTTCGCCCGCTCGGTGCCAGAATACCAATATTGGACCTCCTTTTTGACAGTTTTGTTTGCAAAATCTTTTTTGATTTACATAATTATCCATTATGTAGGTTAAGAAGAAATTCTAACCATCAATTTCTCTAAGTAAAAATATTTTTAAACATCCATGTCTTTTTGGAGGAATATGCAAAAAAGGAAAAAAATATCGTGTTGTTAATAGTTTAAAAAAAAAGTATTAAACATACGGAAAAACCATGTTTCACAAAAATAATGTACCTACATGAATCAATAATAAATACTCGTATATATTTTTTCAAACCTTTTAACCTAGCCGTTACTAAGGAGTATGCTTTAAAAATAACCGGTTTTACGGCACTAAAGAAAAGTAAGAGCCTTAAAGAACTTACTAACTAAACTAAAGATAAAATCAAAGATCTCCTATTAAACATGTACGAAGTGAATAGGACACCATTTGACTAAAACCAAAGAGGACCTCAACGCAATGTGATTTTCTTTTGTTTTTATTTTATTCGCAAAATAGAAGACCCGAGAAGGGTTCGACCCGATTCGGTTAATGTATAACGAACCTTTTCTTAAGCGAAAGAAGGAAAACATGAAAGGGAAGGATTTCCGCATGCCCAATTTTATTTTAAAATGCACTTAAAGTAAGCACTGATGGGCTTGCGGTCCGAGGTATTGGGACGGAATGGAATTGTCGCTGTTTTGAACTTGTGCGTAGGGAAAATAGTTTCTAAGAAACTTAGCTTATAAGGGCCCGGATGTTTTGAAAAGTTTGCGGGTTCAAAACCAACGAGTACGAATAAGGCATTTAATTATGTGCATCTTTCAATGTTTGTCGTTGACCCTACTGTTGAGAAATAAATGTTTCAAGTAAACTTAAACTTAGGCTAGTACCATCGTACTTTGACTGAAAAATAAATTTCCGTCAATCGATTGCGTCCATCGCATGCGCTGCACACTTCCTCCGGGAGCGGGGACCCTGTCAGAGGCCGATGGGCCTCGAGGTCCCAGGCTGTCTCCTGGTCCCAGGTCCAGGCCGGCGTCCTCCCCGTCGATGCGCAGGTGGTAGTGTCGTCGGCGGAGAGAAGTATTCGTCAATCGATCTCTCGATTAACGATTGTAGGTGGTTCTGGCGGTTGCCAGGCGGAGCTGAGTGACGAACCTGAAGATGTTGGGCGTGTGGTTAGTGTATTCATCTGTGCTTGTCAAGTCATTTTTCATCGATAACTGATACTTCTCTTTTCGAGAATACCCCATACCAAACTGGAGTAACAAATCCATGGTTACTTCAGTTCGGTGTTGGCAAATTAAGCTAATGCCAGCTTACTAACTGCACCTTTGTTTTAAAAAACTTTAATGTAGCACAAGAACTCCCAAGTCAAATAGATGCAGATGCCAAGTCGATTAAAACAAAGTACTCTGTCCAATACGCAATAAAAAACCGGTTCATATTCCAACGAGCACGTAATGTCTTCTAATCTACCGTGATAGGAGCTTCTAGAACTAAGAATAAAATGCTCTCGATAAAGATTTAGGTGGCAATAAACCGGCCACTCTGGACCATCTCCAGGCGACAATTCTATTTGCACATGTGAAGAGTACTATGGTCACCCAATCATAGCTATACGCTCTGGGAATTGTGCGGTTTTTATCTGTAAATTTCAATGTTTTTCGGGATGAATGTTCTACTGTTCTGGGCATAAGATGGCTGGTTCTAAGTCTAAGTACCACACGTATTTAAGCAGGTACCTTAATCATTCTAGAATTGGAGGAGAAAAAGAAAACAATATATTTGAAAACATTTTAGATTGGTCGAAATATTTGTAAGTAGGCAATGATATTCTAGAATATCATTGTTAGTACACTACATGAACACTGTCAGTATACCTATCATAGTAATAGCCCGTCTGTTTTTAAATTAGAACAAGAAAAAGAAAGAAAGATTCTCTGCACCAAACACAATGAAACATTAATTAATTAGCGCAAAGCTAGTACAAGCAGCGGCGTCTGTCGTGTTAACAGTGAACTAAAAGATTGCACACAGTGCGTCACAAAAATTGATGCTAAGTTACTGGAAACGACAAGCATCATTCATCAGTTGAACATGACAGTAGAAACGAAAGGAAACATCAGGAGAAACGCTGGTTTTACCACAATACTTGATCGACGAATTTAAATAAGATAGCTTAGTAATAATATTAATCTTAATGAAATCCAATTGAACAAAAGCTAAGCTTAGTAATAAAAAGCAACTTCTCTCGAATCAAATAATCTTTTAAATCTCTTGATCACATGGCCTTAAGAGTAAAAAAAATAAGTTCAAAACTAAAACCCGACTAATGTGCAAACTATTCGATATGTATCGGGTATTATATAATAACTATTATATTGTATTTCATACATATTCATAGTGGTATTATGAGGGAACAGATGAACATACATACACACATACCGGTCAAAAATATAATCCTCTCTTTTGCGTCGCCGTAGTCGGGTAAAAAAGATCTAGCATTTTCTACAAACCAAGAAACCCATTCAACGCTTTATGGCTCCTAAAACTTACTACGAGTAGAAATGACAAACAGCTGACACTTTCATCATCTCTGCTCCACTAATAAATATAAATGAACTTAATTTACCCGCATTTAAATAAAAACGAGGTGCTAGAGAGCTGTTTTAGCTTTTAATAAAATATTTAACGCGTAGGCTTTGTCATTTCGCATCATAATATCTGCACAAATGAGATTTTGTATAGCGTTATGAAAATAAAGGTTTATTTGCTTAATGGTTGCTATTATAATATTAGTAATAGCAACAGGCTCTGAAAATATAAACATAGATGACCGCGGCTCAGCCCCCGTGTTATTAGTACTTCTATATTTAATATTATATTTTGTGTTATTCAGATGTATATGCTATTATTGCTATAATGTTACATTTGTTATCAGCATGGTTGACGCAGTGTCTGAGTGATTGGCTGCTGCGCTGCATATCGCCAGTTCGATACTCGCACAGAACAAATATTTGTATTATGTATCATGCAAGGGCAAAACGATAGCGATTTTTAACCGCCTCGCCAAAAAGGAGGAGGTTCTATGTTTGACTTCATATTTGTTTTTTATTTTTTTGTTTGTTGACCGATATAGCTCCGTTAAATGAGGAGGTTTATTTTTGAAAGAGTATGTTCCGAAATTGGTCACATTTTAATTTGGTGAAGACCTGATAAAGAACTTCGGAGACAACAGAACACAACTTTATATAAAAGTCGATGATCATAACGCAAAAAAATTATACCTACCAGAACTTTCAAAAATGAAGTTATTTTTCAATTTGTGTTTTTCTTATTTGGAGGTCGGTAGTATTTTTTTGTAAAAATGTTTTTTGCACAATAATTGCTCTTCTATATATATGTTTTAGAGTTTTAGGTGTTTTTTTTTTAATAAGAGCATTTGACTAACAGCGAGCAATTAGCAAAGGATTGTGTAGGACCTACCATCTTATCTTACATAACCTGTAACCGACTTTTATGACATAAAGCGTTTGATCGCGCTGATTTATGTTTCTTACGTAATAAGCCTGCCGATTATTGACTCCGTATGGCTGTTTGAGTATGTGATGCCATTTTTTATTTTATTTTATGTGCGTTTGCTCTTGACTTGTTTGGTGGAATGGCAACCAAGTAAGGATGGTAACTTGCAGTGCGTCTAGATGTCCGATGGTAGAAGGGAGCCGGTGGAATGAGGTCGTGGAGTTCTTGAGCACACTCACCGAAGTACAGCCTGTAGAAGACCGACAAGCAGGCATCCTTGCGACGATGAGCTAAGCTGTGGCGCTTGGCTTCCACCAGTTCAACGTCACCAATAAGACTCTTAGCTCTGCCTTCGACCGAGTCAAACGCAGTAAGTTTATACTTAGCTGAGCCATCCCAAAGGTAGCTGCAATACTCCATGCAGTATCGGACTTGCGCTTTGTATAGAGTTAAAAGCTGTCCAGGCGCGTAAAGTATCGCTTCACTCTATTCTTAATGTAGTGCAGCATTTTTTTTTAAACTTTAGCGTTTAAAATAAAAAGCAGAATTTTTATTTAATCACATTTAGTTTATTCGCAATAGAATTCTATCATTTACTACAGACATAAAGGGTTAAGAATACCAGTAGATATGAGTTTTAGTTTATGGTTCACTTAAGTGCCAAGTTGCATCGCAATCGCTGCAGCCATTTCGGCATGACTGAGTAACAAAGTCGCAGATAAACTTTCAGATTTATTGTTGAAAAAGATATTCTCTGCAGTTTTCAATCTCGGAGTCCTTTTTCAAAACTTTCCGTCATTGGATCGAACCGTTCTTTTTCCTTTTTTTTGTAAACTTACTATGCTCTGATTTTTTATTTCGTAGAAATAAACTGACATTTGGGGGGTTGACAATTTAACGTTACATAAAAATAGTGTCGTATTTTGACCACCCGAAAATGGAACTATTTCATGGTAAAAAATTATATCTGCAGTGTAATGTTTTCTTCATCTATACTTTCTGTAACTTATATGGTATACATATTAAGGAGTATTCTATTCTATTCTGTCTGTTTAGAAACTAGCAACCCTTATTTAGTTTCTACTCATTGATGTCAGACTTCATTTTTATCGAATGCATTAATTTTTTTGTTGATTTCATATGTAACACAATAACATTTTATTAACTATGTATATGAATACTGTTATATTTTAATATATTACGTTAATATTCATAAAACATTTTTTACAGCAATTAGTAAAATTAAATTGAGGATTCATGTGATGTGGTTCGATGAATCACTTACGATTGAGCCTTACCTACAACACTATGCTCCGCGCTTGCAAAATTAAAAAAAATAAGGTCATTGGCAGCTGTCAGTTTAGTCTACGAAATTAAAAATCACAGTATAATTGCTTACTCAGCCAGGCTCTCACTCAAATTGTCTACTTACTAAGTGTAGCAGATATACGATAAAAGCTTCTCACGAATCCATTTTTATTATGTGTGGTTCATGTTTCAGTGGAACATTAGGGGATTATGTTGAATATTTAGTTGAAAACGCCCGCGCGTGCAGGTAATGCACATAACGCTTAAGCAAACGACCCACTGTTTTAAAGGTTTATTCCATTTTAATCTCACTTCATATCTGCATAAAATGTGTGTATATATATCAATATATACACACACTTGTGTGTATATATTGATTCTATTTAGTTTATGGCTCGTTAGAGTGTTTATGTTGAATGAACGTAAAATCATTTGTAGAAAAGTAGCAAACTACGCACTTTTAAATAGTATGTAATTTTTGGTATGACTTGAAGTTTTAATATTTTTAATTATTTGACGAAAATATAACGACGTCAGAGGCACAAAATAGAAAGTATACAGAAGGGCCACTCCCGCTGTTTCGAAAATTGACAGCTAAACTTGTCAGATTCACTAGGGATGCTACTATTTAGATTTCGAATTAAAAAAAGAGTAGGTTGTATAAGTTACAAAAATAATTAAATCGTTTCGTCTAAACATACATCATAATTATCATGCTTACACGCCTTAGAGGGTAGATAAAGTATCAAATATCCATTAAAGATCACGACTCCACATACGACGAAGATTGGGTGGTAACAAGAAGTAACAATGGTGTAGTAATGATCCCACTAAAAACATTAAAATAAGAAAAGCACCAAGCTCAACAAAAATATAAATGTGAAAAAAAGTTAATAAAATCAAAAAACCCGACTGAAGGAAACATATTTTTGAGCTGGATGACTTAAACCATATTATTATGACAAGTTTCATAGTCTTTCCAATTTTGTCTATGGACTTAAAATAATTTATTATTTTTTCAACTTTTTTCAACCAAATGAGAATTTAAAATGTGCCTTAATGGGTTTCTTTTCATTGGGCACAACGGCCACCAAGTTCTAATAGCCTAAGATCCTACTGTTAAAGTCTGCAAGAATTTTTGTTTTTGATAAAACTTAATTTTAATGAATTGTACTTGATAGTAGAATAGATTGCTGCAGGGTTACCTGGCAATATATAGCCGCAATTATCTTAATTAAATTTATTGTGATTTATATTTGATATTTAATCCCAAAATTCTTATTGCAGCTAGATATTGTCAGGCAACCCTACTGTAATTTATTTTTCTGTCAAATATATTTAATAAAAAAACAATATGACTGCAGATTTTTGCGGTGGGATCTCGTACTGTAGGAAGCCGAAACGTTCGGAGGAAATAACCATTAAAGTTTCAGATGAAGAAATGTGAAGTTTTCTTAACGTTGTTATTGAGTTGTGCGCGAAGTTTGGGAACATTGTTATTATGATATGGATTGAACGAGACACCAGTTTTTTGCTCGTGTATTTGCTTGCGGCTCTTTGCGATCGTTAGCTACTACTAAGATACGATATTCGTTGTTCATACTTTTGCGAATTTTGGCTTCACACTGAGCATACATAATGAGGCATCCGCCAACTGCCACTAGTACGTTGGTGATGTTTATCTACTGTGCAGTTCACTTCAGTTTTGTAGTCCGTAACAAATCATCTCTTATTATCCTTCTGAAAAGAGAGCTATAGAGGCTATGCTCGGAGTTTCCTTGCATGATCACGTTAGAAATGAGGATATCCGTAGGAGAACCAAAGTGACCGACATAGCCCGAAGAATTGCGAAACTTACGTGGCAGTGGGCAGGGCACATTGCTCGCAGAACGGATGGCCGCGATGGGGCCGAAAAGTTCTGGAATGGTGATCGCGAACCGGAAGACGATTGGAAGGCCTAGGCCTAGGTGGACCGATGACCTGGTTAAGGTCAAAGCACTGGATGCGAGACACACGGAATCGGTCAATTTGGCGACGCCTGGGGGAGGCCTATGTCCAACAGTGTCTTTCAGCAGAAATTATGATAATTATGAATACCTTATAAATAAGTCGGATTTACGGTATTACGGGATAAACAAAAAAAAAATAACTAAAGAAGACTCAAAAATTAAAAAATAAATTCAAATTACCACGTTGTTCCAAAGTAAAAGTTTGGAGCGAAGACGAAACCAAGAGTAATGTTCGTTTTAAGGTGTAATGGCGTACAGCACTCCGCTCTATGCTGTAATGAGGGCCATTTGCCCATAAATGAAAACAAGTGGCTTAACCGAGACGCCGCATAACGGCGGTATTATACGACGGATGGGCTGAAACCAACATGTGACAATATTGTATTGTGTTTAATTTAGTTTTTGGTCTAAATTGTCTAAATAATGTATTTTAACCGACTTCAAAAAGGATGAGGTTATCAATTCAACTGTATTTTTTATATTTTTTTTATTTGTGTTAACTCAGAACTTTTTACTAGGTGAACCGATTTTGACGATTCTTTTTTGTTTTACTTTTTTTATTTGCACCAACTGTGCTTGTCAAGTGGTACCTAACCTATAGAACTGGTCCATTATGTAACAAAGCTAAAAAAAAAAAAACAAAAAAACTCAACCGACTTCCAAATAAAAACACTGCAAAGTGAAAAATAGCATCAATTTTGGAAGTCGGTGTCAAAAAACAAAGAAACGAAAACAGGAACAAAGTTTTTTTATCGATACCGTAACTAAAGCATAAATTAACCTCCAAAAAAAATCACGCCCAATATTCCTGATATTTTAAGTCTTATCAAATGGCGCCATGTTACCCAGTTACAGGTTGATGAGGTCAGACAAACTACCATTTAATTTAAAAGACATGCAAAATATATGGAAACACATAGTTTATCATCATCAGCCTTTTTCAATGTTCCCACTGCTGGGACACTGGCCTCCTCTCTGTGAGAGGGAATGGGCCGTAATCCACCACGCATGTGGTGGATGTCACTTGTCTTCGAATTTTCGTTTCTAGGACATGCCGGTTTCCTAACGATGTTTTCCTTCACCGTTTTGAGAGCAGTGGTGATGAAATAATTTACACAAAGTAAAGCGCCTACCTGGGTTGGAACTCACTACCTACATAACCTATATACCTACGTACCACTAACCTATATACCACTGATCCAGTTTATACTTTAGATGTTTTTATTCTTGACGCATTTAAGGTGTACTCAATACAGTTACTAAAAGGTGTATAACACGTTTTTCTCCTTCCATTCTCGCAAATGTCTTGTTTTAATAATCCATAATCTCACCTGCGTGAGATGCCTTAACGATCTGCGTGCACATCAAGCTTGACATATACCTCAAAAACATGTTAAAAGCGCATCAGTGTTATGTTAGATCACCAATTTTCTGCTAAAGAGCATGTAGACACGTATTATCTTTCAGCAATCGCTCGCTGATGACAATATTAAAGTTCATGAGATAGGTGTGGAGCATATCGCGGAACGCTCCTTTTTGGGCACAATTCCAAACCAGGGCCATAGACGGAATAGATGTGAAATTAATTATACTTGGAAATACTGACTTAATTTTAACTAATATAATGTGTAAAGATATAAAATTAATTGTCTGCATGTTTGTGGGAGGTAATCTCTATAACTACTGGCACGATTACGAATGTAAACCCAATGATAGAAAGAAGACTACTCTATCGCTGAGAACCATAGGTCACTGTTTATCCTAGAAAAATAACGATACCACGGGATGGGCCCCAGGAAAATCTAGACTTAAATAGCAAGGTTTTAGTTTTACGTCGCATATTTTAGAAGGAATTCTCATATGAGAAAAGCTCTTAAAACTACATAGATTTACATTAACGCTATATATAACGTTATATATTAATACACTGTTTATTTCACAAGACTTACAATAATAATTAGCGAGATTTACAAAGTGTAGCAGGTGGCTGGTACACGGAATAACGACCTTTTAATTCACACAAGGCAGACAGGAATGGTTCCTCCGATATAGGGCGAAGTTCATTTATTTGTGTTTCGCAAGAACTTAGTATTGCGTAAGTTCGTTGTAGGGTAACACTCGTAATTGCTGGCTGCAAGCCAAACTCATTGACTCCACGGATATTATTATTTTCTTCAATTTACGGTTTTTAATCTCGTTGCTGTTTTGTTGTTAGCTGGGGTAAGATTGGTTTAGCAACAACAGTTTAGAAAACAGATTAGGTAGCGTTGCGTGTACTCACGCCAATCTATTTAGCAAAACTTTACATAATACAAAACAACAATACCGCGATACATTATGCACTATTAAAACAAGATATTTATGACAACCAGCAATACTCAATAAAATTCATACAATAGAGCCATTTGAAATTCTAATTAAACCGTAACCAATAACTAGTATACAGCAAGCAATATACGCATTTAACTGACATGATATACTCTCACATTATCTGGTCAATTTAATACAAATTGTCAACCGCCATAAATTAGGTCGTATCTAGTCGCGCCATCGAAGCAAACATAGTGATATAAAGGCCAGGAGTCGATATCATTACACATAAATTTCACTTATCTCCACATTCGGCACAATTTGGTCGGATGCCTCCGAAACCGGGCTTACAATGGCCTCCTCATACCTACCTCCACATTAAACTGGGTCTCGCATTTCACTCAATAGTTCTCAATCTAAATCAAGTCTGAATCGGATGCAATCTTTAGAACTGTTCGCTTTATTGCGAACCGTAAACGCCAGGATTTGTTAGGTTTCTTATGGCTGTTCTTGGTAGATGTATCATTACGATATTCTAGGTAAACGATTTCAAAGCAAATAAAAAGATGTCTAATACCAGGAAATACGAGTATTAGTGTTTGATGTCACGATGGTTAAGCTATTGTCTATACCAATATTATAAAGAGGAAAGTTTTTTTTGTTTGTTTGTTTGTTTGTACCGAATAGGCTCCAAAACTACTGGACCGATTTCAAAAATTCTTTCACCGTTGGGAAGCTACTCTATCTCCGGGTGACATAAGCTTTTTATCCCTGTATTCCCACGGGAACGGGAACTACGCGGGTGAAACCGCGAGGCGTCCTCTAGTATGCTATAATTTAATTAAAAATGTTGGTATCTCATCGCCTACACGGTCACTTCAGATAGGAAGGTACTTTATAGTTGAGGTCAAGTGTTCCTTCCAAGTGCTGGGTGATGATCACCGGGGTGATTTTAGTGAGGTAAAACTCCCACAATGCCTAGTATTTTCCCCAAAAGATTAAACGCCTTGTATTTTACCACAATAAAAAAAAAGTGTAATTTTAGTTAACTAGCTTCTGCCAGCGGCTTCCCCTCGTGGAAAGTGTTTTATCATCCCAAGGGAACATTATACCGGGATGAAAAGTAGCCTATGTGCTATTCCAGACATTAATCTATCTCTGTGCCAAATTTCATCCAGATCCATCCAGCCTTTTGAGCGTGAAGAAGTAATAAACATACAAACACACAGACACGCTCACAAACTTTAACCTTTATATTATTATCCCAAATTCCCAAGGGAACATTATACCGGGATGAAAAGTAGCCTAGGGGCTATTCCAGACTATAATCTTTCTCTGTGCCAAATATCGTCCAGATCCGAATAACGAACATACAAACACACATATATACTCACAAACTGTCCCCTTTATAATATAAGTGTGATGTAATGTACTTATTAAGGCTGGTATAATTGCCAAAACATTAAATATTAATGACATACAGATACTTTCATAAATGTAGATAAATAGTAATAAGACTAGTCTAGTAATCTAGATGTATAGAACGATGAATAGAAAAGAGTTTTCGGGTAATTTGACGAAAATAAAACGGAATGGAGCTTACGAGAGCGAATCAATCTGCCAGTTTAGTGTCCCTTCATGTGACTCGTAAAAGTGAGAATAGGTGGCTGATTAAGAATACTGATAAACTTTTATTATAGTGTGGTTCAACAGAAAAGGGATGTCTCCTGGGTAGAAAAAATATTATTATATTTATTCCGTCAGTGAGATTATCAAATAATATTGGACCCGTATATTTTGCTTTATCAAATAAATAAAAACTGACAAAGATAAAGTGCATCAAAGTTCAGGAGTGGGAGCTTGTGATGTCACTTTGTCAGTATAAAGTGTAGCACACCGTGACGTCACGCGATGTTTTTGTTTATGTGGTAAAAGAAAAATATATATCCAATATTTTTACGTTAATGCTTCATCCGGCGTAATTACGGACAAAATAGAAAAACAATTAAAACAGATGCCCGATCCGGTTAATACCAGTTAAGGGGATCTAACTGACGGACTAAATATATATTTTTTGTCAACTACCCTTATGAGTGTCCGGTAGGTAGCAAAATGAGGGTGTACTTCTGCCTTGCCCTATGGGGTATACAGACAAAATGTCATATTAGAAGTTGTAAATCCTATTCAAGTCTAGTATATTCTAGATATACGAGTATTTACTTTACTTACTTTTCACCACACGTGGTTACGCACTACACGTCCGTATACGTGATCCGTGTCCGTGATTTAAGTTCCGAGTTCAAAATGTTCTGAATTATGACATATACGAGTATTTACTTTACTTACTTTTCACCAAAAGTGGTTAAAACTACACGTCCGTGTCCGTGATCCGTATCCGTGATTTAAGTTCCGAGTTAAAACTGGTCTGAAAAATGACAGATTCTGACGGATAGAGTTCGGATGTAGTGCGTAAGCTTCCCTACAAGAAGTACTACGGCTACTTCGGCACCGAAATTTCACGGACACGGATCGGATGTAGTGCGTAAACCGCCATAACTTTTTTTTTAATCTTCTATAGGCTTGCGCTTGACCACTATCTCACCTGATGGCAAGCGATGATGTGGTCTACTACACACACACAACTACTCTAAACAATTAAGATATTAAAACAACATAACTTATAAGTTAAAACACAAAAGTTTCCTCACACAGAACATAACAACAAATAAACACGAAAGCTCAAAATATTTCAACTTTAAATCTATCCGTACAACAGAATCATTTTTCATACAACTTTGGAAAATGTAACATCGCACAAGTTTAAACTTAAACTTTAACTTAGTTTAATAATTTTGAAACGACACTGAACGGGACCCGACACGGTCTCGAATTTCATTAAAATCCCCCACAAAGTCCAGGGATCAGTTTGCTAACAAAAACTCGGCTGAGTTATAGAAATACCGTGTTTTTGAATAGCTCTAAAACTTCAATTTGAATGCATTTCCATTAGTCAAGTGCGAGCCAGGCGTGAATTAATTGCTCGTAAGTTTGTATGAAACTATAATTACTTTTTCATTTTCATTAAAAGCTTGTTAGTAGTCCAGTTGGGAGTGAATTGTGTTTCCATGGAAGGAAATATTGGATTCGGTGGATTATCGTATTATTCTCTTAAGTGTGAGATATTCAGTTCTAGTTATTCATAAAGTCAGATTGATTTGTTAATATTATGTCAGGTTTAATTTACTTAGGTGTTTAGCATAACAAAGGCCAGTTCCTGAATTGAGTATTTGGACTTAAGAAGCAGCTTTGGCCAGGTTTTCAGGCTAGAGTAAAGTTTAACAAATAACCATCATCATTTCAGCGGAAGAACATAGGCCTCCCCCAAGCGTCGCACAAATTGTCCGGCTACCGCTACAGCGGCCCATGTTTGAATTCACCACTAGAGGCGCTGGTATGGCGTGAGGTTTCCGATATTTCAAAATTTCTTAGATTTTTGTCTTTTAGCGCGAGTTTTTTTACATTATTTTTTATTACACAACAATAAAAAACAATTTAAATAAACTCGCGCTGAAAGCCACAAAACAAAAAAAATACTGTATTTATACATATTTTTCAAATATGTATATAGGTTAGGTTAGGTTAAAAACGGGCTGCTTTCCGCAACTCCACGACCAAGCGCGTATTTTGCGTACGGAAAAAAAAAAAATATGTATATATATAGATTATAATAGGTACGAGCTTTACCAACCAGTTATTCTCCTTTTTTTTTCGAATAAAGGGGCTGCGTAAAACTAATTTTATATTTAATCGCACTTCTACGACATTAGAAATTATTTGAATTCAAACTTTGCTTCTGTGCGCGTAATAACAATGTTTAACATTAAAGGACCTTACTCGCCAGTAGCGCCAACTGGTGAGCTCTAAAACGGTAGCCTACATTCAGTCGGTAAGTTTTTTTTTATTCGTCACCTTCAAATAGATCCAGAAAACTGTGTTTATGTGTGTGTTATAATAAAAACAGCGCTTAGCTCGTATACGAATTTGTTACGAGTCTAGAATTACAACAATGTATGTTCTAGAATCTAGTAGTACATCCATCACGGCTACTGCGAAGTACCTACATATGTACCTATATACGTATCATGAATCATAATAACTAACAACCTTGTACTAATGACCGACTCCCAGTCTAAGAGGTTTGTTTTGTACGGAAAATATAAGGAAAATGGTCTTTATATTCAAACATAAATGAAGATGGTACAATAAGTTCTATTGAATTATGATTACCTAGTCTTAAGTTGCGCATTAAGTAGGACAAAGAATTATTATGATTGTTTCTCGTTGAAACAAACAGTTAGGTACTGACCTAATCTGGAAGATCCTATTTACGGTGCATTTTCTTGACAACCGTCACCATCATCATCATCAGCCTTTTAATGTTCCCACTGCTGGGACACAGGCCTCCTTTCAAAGAGGGAGTGGGCATTGGTAGATGTCACATGTCTTTGAATTTTCGTTCCAAGACATGCCGGTTTCCTCACGATGTTTTTCTTCACCGTTTTGAAAGCAGTGGTGACACACAACCGTATCTAAACATAAATGTTCATTATATTTACTTGAGAAGATTTACTGTTAAATCGCAAATAAATATGACTAATAATTATTATGGTTTGTATTGTTGAAACAACTGCAGTTAATCTGGAAAACCTAATATTGATTCTTGCCTTAGGTACGTAAGTTACTGAAAATGTTTAGCGCTAAAAATATGACGAAGAATGATTATGAGTTATGTACTGTGGAAATAATAAATGTTGGAACTAATCTGGAAAATTCGAATGACGGCTGCATGTTAGTTTCTTATCTACTTAAAATTCCTCAATACATACTCAATACAATATTTTACCGTTATTTTTTACTACTACCTGGGAGCATTTCACAAAGTTTTTTTAAGAATTCTAATAATACCCTAGCTTGTTATACCTTGTTGGATTGCTAATGAAACTTATATATTTTTAAGCACATCTGCAGCGTGACTGTCATATACATTTTTTTTTATATACCTTGCGAATTAATTTCATTTCATTACTAACAATCGTCTACTACTACACAGTTGGTTCATTAACTGAAAATTTAGTATTGAGAATAATAAAACAACTTATCTACTACACAAAACTCGCATACACAAATAAATAAGCCAATTGACCAATAATGGGCAATTTGTAAAAAAATACTTTAACGTCCAATATCTTGAAAACGGTAAATTTTGGGATACGGTGTTTCATAGTCAAATCAGTCACGAATGATGGAAATTACAACCTTTTAAAGGATCTAAGTCGACTTAACCTGTGGCCCTGTATACAAAACCAGCTCCTGCCCGCGGCTTTACCTGCGTGAAAGTGTTTTATTATCTCAAAGAATCATCATACCAAAACTCGGTCCGGATCCGGATATAAAGTATTCTATGTGTTAATCCAAGTAAAAAACTATCTGTATGCAAAATTACATCGATTCGTTTAGCCTTTTATGGCTTAATTGAAAAGTTAACGTACACTTTTACAATTAAAGTATTAGTAGGTAGAATAAATGCTTAGAAAATCACGAACATAAATTGCGACAGGGTTAAAAATAAAAAGATTGCTCATAAATTTAAAGGATTCATGTGAAAAAAATCCCTAATCCGTCAAACGCTACTTAACTCTGAAGCGGGTGACAAAAACCCGAAACCACGAACTCGTTTAATTTTAATTAAAATTCTCACTGTAAAATGGGACGCATTACCAGGGAACCTTTGTGTTCCAACCCAACAGAAAGTATCTATCGTTATTGTTATTTTTTAATTTCTCTAGCGGAGTTAACGGCTCTTATAAAGAGAAAATATAAATCTGTTACAATGAACAATAACCTTACTTTTTACAGAAAGGGTTCTTTAAGATCAAGCGTTGCTTGAAATAAGTCGCTTTTGTTCTGGCCAAAATATTTTCATGTGGTTTTATAAATTCTTTTGTGTAAGAGGCGTATATAGCGAAAGTTTGATAGAGTTTTCTGTACAATCGAAGGTGAAAGGAAGAAGGCAATACCAGAGGCTCAAGGTTAATCAATTCTCTCAATTACCAGAGGTTCAGCAGTTTGCACGATATGGAACTTATAACCGAACTCCTTAGCGACAAACAGCACGGACAGCCTTTAAAAACTTTACTAAAGACTTAGCTTTATTCATTTTTTGATAAAGTATTAAAATTAAAAAGAGAGCAATAAAAAGGTTTTCACAAACAAATAAATCACATTCAAAAGAAAAACACTAATAAGTGCAAAATAACTTTCGTTTCGGAAGTCGGTGTCGAAACACGATAAAAACAAGGTACCAAAGGCACTTCCGAAACGAAAGTTATTTTGCACTATTTTAGTGGTTTGTTTTTGAAGTCTGTTTATTTTCGTATCGATTTTTCTACTCAACTATTCTGTCCTATTAGTATGTGGTTACTTAAGCAGTTCGTAATTCGTTGAGTTCAGATTCCGAAAGGTGCGAGTGGTTGGGTATCTATGGAAGGAACGGCGTTGGGACATAAAGGTCCTGCAAAGGGGCTGAGAATAAATAAAATATAAATAAACACAGAAGACGTCGAACTGATGAAACGTTACAGCAAAGAATTCGCGCACAATGTGAATTTGTTCATAATGTTGGTATTTTCCGTTAGGCATGAAGTGTCTTCTTGAAGGCAAATGCGATTCTTATTCTGATATATGTGGCCTTCGCATACAAACATTACATCATTGCATACAAACATTACATCATTTTTAGGGATCCGTTTCTAAATACTGAATCTCGCGTTAGTCTTTTGTTTTATTTGCTTCGGTTATCGAGATTTCCGGGCAATATAAACCTTATCTCGATTCATTTTGGGTCAATGCAGCATGTCATCTACTTCAATTTATAACAATATTCACTTTCATCATCCATTATTCACACTATTCATTATTTCTGTGCTTAATCTGATAAAAAATTAATATGTTATGACTTGACTTACCCTCAGTTTCCCACCTTAAAATTATCGGAGAATTAATGTGACAAATTGTCAAACACGCGTTATCTTCTGTGATTGGCTGTTGAAAATTCATTCAACCAATCACAGCAGATAACGCGTGCTTGACAATTTGTCACACTAATTCTCCGATAATTTTAAGGTGGGAAACTGAGGGTTAATGTCCTATAACCCCTTGATGGGGCAGATGGCGTCAAGAGATGTCCTCAATGTGTTATAAGTACACAAAAATATAATTCCGGCTAAGTGCGAGTCAGGTTCGCACACCGAGGGTTCCTTACAAACAGCTAGGTTCACCAAAAAAAAAAAACTGGTAGTATTACTGAAGTTCATAAACAATGAAAGCAAAGAAAGACTGAGGAACGAAATTAATTTTGAAAACTGTTGTCCCCATTAATCGACATAAGTCGCGGTCAGAGGCCTTAGTGCGAGTTTTTACTCCCGCTCACTCGTGAAATGTAAACGATCTCCTATGTCAAAATGTATACAAAAAAAGTGGTTTCTCCTTACCGTCACCAGACGGCTCTTATCCAGTTTCAATACAAAATGATGTTTACGTTATCGCGATTGAGCGTGAGTAAAAACTCGCACTAAGGCCTCAGTTCACCAACTGCAAATAAGTTAATAATCTCTTTTTTCTTTAGCTACAAATTTACGGTTTTCGGATTTTGTTTGCTTTACTTGTGCTATAAGATACTGCTTCTTGCCAAATTTCATGATTCTATGTCAACATGTAGTACCCTGTAGGTTTTGATTCCCTTAAGATTCGTCAAAATTGCGACATAAACGACGGTATCTTTTGATTACGTTGATCCAGCAGTACCTAAATAGTTCTGTGCCCAGAAAAAACTACAACTATGCTTCACCCTAATCAATCTGCAGGTAGGTAGGAAGGAGGACATTTTGGTTGTGAAACGTTAAATGTTTTTATATTTTCATCGGCGAGCCCTATAATTGTCAGAAAATTTTAACGGGAATAAATATAATGACCACCAAAAATAACTTTGTGACCATAACCTCTATTACCTAAAATTGTACTATGAAACCAAATTTAGTAAATGACCACCAAATTTTAATAGCAAATTAATTTTGTGAAATAGGTTATTTTGACCGGGTGAAATAGGTTAGGTTAGGTTAGAACAGTGACATACCGCGCGCGAGCCGAGCGAGCGAAGCGAGCGGTGCCACGGCAGCGGCCGGCGAGCGCTACTTCCAAGTTGCTCGCAGAATGTTTTATTTTTTTGTGGTCATTAACTATTTTTGGATTAAACAATCATAATTTGGAGTTCGTTGTTTTAAGTTGGATCTCAAGTTGTAAATTTTTGGTTCTAATTTCACGCTAAAATGGAGATTTAATTTTGGTGATCATTTACTATTTTTGGCAATATAAAGTATTTTTTTGCTGTTACATTTTACTAGATCTGGTGGTAAGTTAAACATAAGCCATTTTTAACACTGCGGTGTAGAATATTGCAGTTTAGGTTAGCGCCATCTCTTGATCGATAGTGGAACTAATGTATTTTTTTATGATTTCTGGAAAAGTGTTCTAATTAGAGACACCGTTACATAAACTTCTATTACATAGAATAATTTCTGATTTTTGCCTACGCCAAACTTCAGAGATAAACGGTATTTTTTTTTAAATTTTTGTCAAAATTCGAAACCTATGCGGCAGGGGGTAAAGTACCGGCAGTTTACCCGCTTCGCATAGAGTAATTAAAACTAAAAGCTTGATAATCAAGCCGGGCACATATCGTAGCCAGTTAATTAACTTCTAATTGTGAAGTTCAGCGCTTCCAAATTGTCTTTTTAGTCTGTACTCGACTGTATATACAGACGGAACTCGTTAATAAGGGAAGTAATTAGTATTTTACTTTTATAAATATTCGATGGACTTCATAATTATAAAACTGTTTGGTCGCGTGTAGATATTAATAAGTACAGTCTAATCTTTTTTGGAACGCGCTTGCTCTCGAAATCGGACGGTCACCAGTCGGTATGCTTTCAAGCGGCAATTGCCGTTTTATTATGAGCGGGGGGGGAGGGTCATCTCAATAACTTATTTTCATTACTTTATTAAATATATATAGGTATGTGTTAATGTTACGCAATTTATTATAATTTTTTGTTACTACCATTTTAACAATACACCTGCCATGTTGTCTGTCTTCACTACCCTTATTTGACTGGTAGAGAATGCCTGGAGGCATTAAAAAAAAACCAAAAATAAAAATACGCCATAGTAAAAGTTACTATGGCGTATTTTTTTTTTTGCATGAAGTTTAAAAAAAAAAAAGACGTGTGGCACTCGGGGACTGCCGCGGTAAAGCTATTGCATAGCATTTGTATAAATAATTAGGTATAAATAGTGTAATGACACACCAAAACAAAATTATTCATTTATAAAAAAATAACAATATTGAGAAGTGATTATCGAATTTCGCGCGATGTACATTTATATAGATATAATATCATATATACTTTCTCTGCGCGGCATTCATGACAACAAATTTCTTCCAACAAAATGATTATTAATACACTTATAATCAATATAAACGCAAAAATATAACTTTAGAAAACCATAACAAACTAACTGTCAAACGCCTGACCAGAGGGAATCTAGTGACTGACAGTCAAAATGGCGGTCGATGTAATCCGTCTATTTGTTGAAGAGTCAAGGCCTATATAATCCCAGAGCTCTCATTGTTCTTCGTAATTATATCGGATTATAGCCGCCATTAAAAAGGACGTCCGTTTCATACATCGTTATTTTGTATAGGAGTTTCGCCAGACTGGTGTCGAAGACTGCCGAACTGAAACGACGTTAGACGATGCACGGCCTTCAAGCCACACCTCAGATTCCACAGAATTCAAAAACCTTATTAAAAACAAAACAAAAATACCCTTATTCACATTGAAATAAGGTCGCTTTTCTTTGACAAGCAAAAGTGACCCTTATTCTCATTAGCATAAGGTCCACATTGATCACCATTGGAGCGTGAGGTTTTTTCGTTACGGAATTTCTGGATTCGGTCCCCGCGCTCAAGGCCTGCGATAGAAGCTATGCAATAGCTCCTTGTCTCATCTCCTTCAAATTATAGTGCTTCCGCTGAGTATCTCTTTCTGGAGGTTTACGTCAAAGGAGTCAAGACCTTACTTGGAGTTGTCTACTGTCCGTTTCCAACTTGGAATTGGCGCTTGAATCTGTAGGGTCAGAGTATGCACATTGTATAATCATGGGAGATTTCAACACTGACCTGTCTCGTCCAGCCCCTCGTTCCCGTAAACTCCTTCATATCGTCGAGTCCGTAAGTCTCCATGTCCTTCCTTTGCAACCTACTCACCTCAATGTCTCAGGTGATGATACTTGGCTTGACTTAATCCTCACGTCCACTCCCCCCCTTGTTTCCTCTCATGGTCAGTGTCCTGCGCCTGGCTTTTCCAATCACGACCTCATATTCCTGTCTTATACCCTAAAACCACCCAAAGTCCCCCCTAAAGTTCTGCACATGCGTTGTTTTGCCCGCATGGATATTGTAAAACTGCGTCAGGATGCGTCTGAATTGGACTGGGACAACCTGGCTGCGGCAACGACTGTAGACGATAAGCTGGGTTTGTTTAATCGAACGGTCCTTGCACTCTACGACAGACACGCTCCTGTCAAGAGGGTTAAACTCAGGCGTCCACCTGCTCCTTGGATGACGACAGGGGTTCGTATGGCGATGAGGCGCAGGGATCGGGCCTTTAGAAAATTTAAAAAGGATCGCAGTGTTGAAAACAGGAACCTGTTCAAAAATGCAAGAAATCGGTGTAATCAGGTGATACGCAATGCCAAACGCCGCCATATTCTCGAAAACATATCTTCTTCTTCTCCGGCTGATATCTGGAAATTCCTTGGAACTCTTGGTATCGGTAGGTCACGTCATGAGGATTTTCCTAAGACAATTGGTTTGGACGATATCAACCGTCACTTTACTACAACCTGCCATTTGGGCTCCCATATGTTATCTCAGACGGTTGATTATATTATTGGCCTACCCGGTCCTATTATAGAACAGTTCCACTTTTCTCCAGTCACCTTGGATGAAATCAGAAAAATTATCCTATCCATTAAATCCAAAGCCATGGGTTTTGATGGCATCAGTCGTTATATGGTCACCTTAATCCTCGACTTTCTTCTTCCCCCAATTACCCACATAATCAATTTTTCACTTGATACCGCACAATTCCCATCCTTGTGGCGTATGGCCTATGTTCGTCCACTTCCTAAAATCTCCAATCCCTCCCTACCTAACCATTTTCGACCAATTTCTATCCTTCCTTTTCTATCCAAAGTGATGGAAGCCTGTGCCCACAAGCAGCTTTCAGGGTTTGTTCATCGGAATAACCTTGTTAGCTCATTCCAGTCTGGATTCAGGCCGGGGCACAGTACTGCCTCTGCTTTCCTCAAAGTGACTGGCGACATTAGAGAAGCGATGGAGGATACCAAAGTTACTGTTTTGGTTTTGATTGATTTCTCCAATGCCTTTAATGCCGTCAGTCATGATATTCTCCTTTCTATCCTTTCACATCTTATGGTTTCTTCCGAGGCCCTGGAATGGTTCTCTTCCTATCTTTGGGGACGTCAGCAGTCGGTTCGCGTTGACGAGAGTTCATCGAGTTGGTGTGACTTAGCTGCTGGTGTTCCGCAAGGCGGTATTCTTTCTCCATTGTTATTCTCCATCTTCATAAATTTTATAACTCACTGTCTTCGGTGTTCGTATCATCTTTATGCCGATGACCTTCAACTGTATGCATCTGCGCGGGTGGAGGGTTTGTCGGACGCTATAGGCGATGTGAACCGGGACTTAGTCGCTGTCAAGAACTGGTCTGATAGATTTGGGGTGTCTGTAAACCCCTCAAAATGTCAGGCCATTGTGATCGGGAGCTCTCGCATGATGGGTCGGGTGGGGATTAGCTCTCTTCCTCCTATTATTTTTAATGGTACCGTTATCCCCATCAGCCCTAGTGTAAAAGATCTCGGTCTACATCTTGACTCGACGCTGGGATGGCAAAGTCAGGTTTCAAGTATCAGTCAAAGAGTCAACGGGACCTTGCGTTGCCTGTATCGTCTGAGAAACTTTCTGCCTGCAAAAACGAAGGCTATGCTTGTGCAGACTTTAATCTTCCCTATAATCGACTATGGTGGTGTGTGCTACTTTGACCTGAACGCGGTATTCCTGGATAAGCTTGATAGGCTCCTAAACAACTGCATTAGGTTCATATTCAACCTGAGGAAATATGACCATGTGTCGAACTGTAGATCTCAGCTCAAATGGATGCCCATTCGGCAGAGGCGAAATTTACGCGCTTTGACCACGCTCTTCTCTCTACTCAACTCTCCCACCCCTCCTTCTTATCTCATCTCTCACTTTCAGTATCTGTGTACTTTACACGCTAGGAATCTGCGTTCGTCTAACAATCTTCTCTTGCTTTGTCCTTCTCATACTTCTGATTTTATTCATTCTTCTTTTCATATTCAGTCCATTCTTCTCTGGAATGCGCTTCCTCTCGATATCAGGACGGCCACCAGTCAATATGCATTTAAGCGGAAGCTGCGACATTATTTTCTGAACCATTAGCAGAGTCGTTTCAATCTCCTTTCTATTAATTTATATATGTATATATATATAAAGGTATTTATTATAGTAAATATATATGTATGTTTATTTTAACTACAATATATATATATATATTGTTATTCAATTTAATTTCTCAATTTTTATGCACCTGCCATGTTATCTCTCCACCACCCTTGGTTGAATGGTAGAGAATGCCTCAGGCATTAAGTCCGCCTATGTATCTGTATGTTGCATGAAGTTTTAAATAAATAAATAAATAGCTTAATAACTTTACTATCTATTCTGCCTAGTCCTTTTCCCAATTATGTTGTCTAAGAAAACGGAAAGGCAGTATTGTACATGAAGTGACTGCATATCTGGCATCCACAACCTAAGTCACTGGTTAACAGGATACCCCTTGCCAAGACTGCTTGTCATACTGTCGAGGATCTGATTACCCGAAACAACGTGTCAGAATGACCTATCTAGCTGCCGCAAAGTCGACCAATATTTATATTTAACTAGCAACCCACCCCAGCTTTGCCCGTGTCAAATTATATGCAAAAACCTTCCTCGTTTCTCACTCTTTTTATAGGTGAAAACCGTATGGAAATCCGTTCAGGAATTTTTGAGTTTATCACGTACAAAATTTTAAAATTTATAGTGAGTGATATGCAGTGTATATTTAAATTCATAAAAGAATGAATCAAAAATACCATAATTGCTATTTACTAAGTAAATAATAATACAATCAATACTCAATCATCAAAAGCTAAATAAAAAAAGTTAATGCTATAAATCAAAAGACCCGTCTGCTTAAGTAGTGAAATAAAAAGTCTTAAACAAGAAGAAAATCATGCTATGCACTCGGAGGATACATATTCACGAGCTGGCTGACCAAAACCAGATGTATACTCCGACTGCATACAACTTTGTTTATTTATAACTTTTCAGCTATCATATTTTTTTCGAATAAGGTACATTAAAACATATACGTGTTCTATATTTAGGAAATCACCTCTAAAACCCTTTATTTACTATATGGCGGCGAAAAGACGACATTTTTCTATATTCCCATTTTACACTCGCAAGGTTATGACGGAATCGACTGAAGTAAGAATCATCGGCCAACGCGTTTGGTCTCTAGAACGCCACATAGGAACAAACATACATACACACATAGACTGATTCAAATTCAAATTCCTTTGTTGTTTGTCACAGGTGGAAAATGGTTATTATCATAATATAAATATAGATCGCTGCAACATACCCACAGGGCGTACAATATTTAATAGTCATTTAAGATCTATTCTATAATTATTCATGTTAAAGTCCATTATCAGTTACAATATTATACATTTCAAAGAGAAAGAAAAAATAATATCATTAATTAATATTAATTATTATTATTGTTAATACATTATCATTATTTAATATGTCAAAATGTCATGTCAAGAATACAACATTTTTCATAACAAAAACTCATTATCTGATAAACACATTACCCTCCTTCGGCATTCGGGTAAAAAGGCCGATCCGAACTAAATAAATTACATTTGTACTCAAATAATTGGGGCAAATATATCATTTTAGAGACAATAATACAGCGATAAACACTAGTTTGCTAACATAAAAACGTTATTACTAACATAAACGAAAACACAATACTATATAATAGTATCCAATTTTTATTACACGTTGTAAAGAAATAGCAATAATATGACATATCACCGCATATAACCCGCCACTTGACATCCTTACAGCCATCATTGGTTTTTCTACGATGCAATAGCAATTCTGAAGGTTTTATTTCCACGAATTATGTTTATCGTAGTATTATTTGATGTATGTGAAAATATTGGTACTTATGCTTATCTGAAGGTCGTTTGAGCAAGAACAGTATCTTGTACTTCATATTCGTGTGAAGTATGTAAAGTAATAGCTATTTATGCAACTGTTACGTTATGGACAGTCTTTTAATACGAGTGCCATTTTTCGGTACAAGCGTAGCGCGTACCGAAATAGCTGGGCACGAGTTATTAAAAAACCAATAACGTACAGTTGCATACAAGATTTTATCTACGAAGGAAGGAATAAAACACAGATATAGACAAATAAGTATTTCAGGAAGTGTGTTTAAGTATTTCATTTCTCATATACATGTCTTGATTTTTCTGGTAGTAAATTATTTGTAGCCGCAACTGCTCTATTTGTTATATCTGGTGGAGTATTTTCAATATCACTTGATGTTGAAGACATTTTTAATAAAATTTGGAATAAAATTTCACTCAGAATTTTTTTCCCGCGTCCACTTTATTTTTTTATTTAGTCTTTATAAGGCAGAGATTTTGTAGCCGCAACAGCCAAATAGTATACGATACTTTTGTTTTAAACTTGTTCCATTTTCAAAAACATCATTTACATTGTCTCGATTTCGAAGTAATTTTATAGGTATCTGGCTGTATGTTCAGAATGTCTTTGCTTGTGTTTTAGAATTTATGACGATTCGCATATTGCAACCCGATGTCGTTATGGGTATCATAATGAAACCGCTGTCAATTTTGTAATCCGAATATAACGAAACCGAAGTAGATAAAATAAAAAAATATGTCATATTTTCATATTGTGGTCATCTTCATAAAAGATCGAGCTTGATCTCTGCGACATATGTCAAACTGACGTATACGTTATTGTTATCCTGTCAAGCGCTATTGTTACTGTATTGATACTGACAGCTGTCGCTCACGATGTGACAGTCATCGTGGTGAAAGCATTAGTCAGTAATAGTAATTGCATAATCGCGTTTTAGTTGTCTAGGGTGCGCTGGACGTTTGGAATCGCAATACGGATATATTTGCACCCCAACAAAAAAAAATACAGATATATTTTTACATTTAAAAAAATGAATAAATTTTCTTTTTGTCGTAAAATTGCAATATTACGAGAATCAAACGAGTGTACTTAACTTCAGCTCCATCGAACACCGAGAAGTGGGTCAAATTTAACTTACAAGATTCTATTACATACACACAGAATCCAGGACCGCTGAAATAAAATAAAAGCTTGTAAAAAGGCAAATTGCTTTTAAAAAGGTCTGCGTTTCCAAAATTATGTCAATCAACGGCACTCATGTTCTTTTTGAGGTGTCGGCTGTGACAGAATCAGTCTTATGTTGTGTCTTTGAGATCAATATGGAGTTTTATGTGGCCACAAGAAGATACCCTGTAGGCTTTAACTACAGGCATATAACTTATTCTAACCCACAAAACAGAATATGAGCCAAAACAATGACAATATTCCTACCTCCGCAGCCTCTTCAAACACACACATTTCATCTACTTTACGTTCTGTAACGTCCAAACGCTATTACTTCGATGGCCATAGACGTCCACCACATACTTTCATTAACCTTTTTGACCATGACCTTGACGGCTTATCCCGTCACAAGACTAGACGTTGATGCGGCGCCGTCTTGATTAGTCGGTGACGGCTTTAAGCTCTGAACAAATTAACAAACTAGACTATTTTGTACGAAGAGGACTTGAATGTAACGAGTTACCTACGTCTAGTTTCTTTAATGTGAGCTTGGTAAGAGTTTGTGTTTTTCCAAGACTCTTGTTGTCCAGTTTCAAAACTTTTAGGGATGTGTACCTATACGAGCATCGCCACATGATATGTATTGTTTTATTTTTACCTGAACAAGCATTTGGTAATACACCGATTACTTGTGTACATTCGCTGACTAGGCTATCGCGCCAACCATACTAATAACGTACTTTATGTATTATATATTTCAATGTTTTTAACAATAAACTGTCAATCATTCCGGACACATTACAGTGATTTAATTTCCTGTACCATTCCATCCCGTGTGATTCGTCCATTTACATACTACATCTCAGTGTATGGCGCTACTGACCGTACATTTTTTGGTCCTTCGAGCCGGATTACCACTACTGGAGTAAACAGTAATGCAAGTCAGACAGGTACGAAGTATTTCAACTTACGATAGATACCACTAACTTTGTTGATGTGTATTTTTAGCTGCTAGTAACATAATTATAGTTTTACATAAAAAAAAAAAATCGCACGCAAACGTGGGACTGCATCCGAACCTAGGTAGATAAAAAAAACAAAAGTCTTTTAAAATAAAAGTCTTTTATTTTGCCTGAAAATGTTATTTTTCTTGGTATATCTAGTAACTAAGTTATTAGCAGTTAGGTTTATAGGTCCATAGTATTAGCATTTTCGAACCATAATAAATAAGTATATAATAAACATACACAAAGCACTCAACATTTAATCATAACGTAATCACTCAGAAAGATCCTTTTTCTATTGAAAAAACTGCATTGAAAAGCAAAACAGCGAAGGCAAAGTTAACAATACAAGCAAGGGTATAAATCATTCACTTAGCCGAGATTACAGGCCGGTATAGCGACGTCCCATTTTATCTTTAATTCTTGGGTCAGCTCACACCAAAACGCGTTGCGAAGCGATGTGAAGCCACGCGATGTGAACTTTTCAGATAGCGATACAATAAACGACCTTTAATTAGTACATGAAAGGGTACAGATTTCGAGGACAGAATAAAAACAAAATAAAACACCTCTCGCCGCGTCGTCGCGCTGCTCCTAGAGACGCCTCAAGAGTTTTTTTTTGTATTCGAATACGCCGCTCTGCGTACCACGAAATCAATGTGGCCTCATCAAGCATCGCAGCGTCGCATCGTGTTTTGGTGTGGGCTGACCTTTATACAAACTCGTAATCTCATAAAAAGATTGCCGGCGGCAATACATTTGTTAAAAAATACTTATACTTAATGGGCTATGACAATGCTATTGTAAGTAGATATCTTACATCAGGGTAACCTATTCGTTACACTTGATTTATGAATACCTACGTGTAAGGGTGGTGGCAGACGACAGACTTTTTGTAGGACCTCTTGACATTTGCGATTTGTTATAGAAAGTGCATATGTTGTGGTTGTGGGCTGTACAAGTCTTACTACCGTTATTTCCTTCCTAACATTTAATTCTGCCTTTGTATTGTTTTATTTTATGTTGCGGCTAATTAATGGTTTATTTATCTATGTACATATCTATTTTATATAACCTATCTTTCACCATCAATGAATTTTCTCGTGAACATGAGGCCAATGGACTGTTCAGGATACGTTTGATATTTTATAGTCTCTGGTTCTGATAGCTCTTTCCTTGTACCCCATGCAACAACGACGTCTCGCGACCTCTTTCACTTGAAAGCCATTTTTATTATAGTAAAATCAGTAAGATGTCGAAAACTTTTACGTACCGCGACAAAAAATAACTTCTACAAAATAAACGTTCGTGTGCAACCTACCTCATCCTAAATTATGAAGGAAAATCGCAACAAAGAATATGTAAAGCAGTGTTTTGAATAGGATGTCGTATTTTCAGAATTTAGTGGACGAAGGCTGCAGTTTTCCTTTTAGCAAATTGTAAAATATGGATGGTGCATGCTAAAGTATTATACCGAAACGATAATTCTTTTTATTTTTAATTTTATCCAATTATAGGATACACAAACAAAACAAAATGAAATGTTAACTATAGGAAAAATAGTAAATGTTTACAAAAAAAAATTACTAACTGAATAAATAATGGCCAATCTAAATTATTTCGACATTATTACATAAACAACATCACGCCTAAAATAGTTTAAACCCTATTTAATAGGCTCGGGGACTATTGAGCTGAATTCCTAATGGAAAAAGCCGGCCATGTGTGAGTCAGACTCGCGCACCGAGGGTTCCGGACAAACAGCTACATTCACTAAAATAATTAGGTACCGCATTTCATAAACAATGAAAGCACCAAACATTGCTCTAAAGAAAAGACACTGTATTGAGGGACAAAATTAATTTTGCCGTTGGAAAACTATAATAGGGTTGATGACGGGGTACGAAACAGCAAATTCTAAATATTTATTTGGTGAATTTTTATTATTTGATAATTTTACCGGAGCGCATCAAGGTTCGGGAATGGGAGCTTGTGGTTGTGACGTAACTTCTATGTAAAAAGTGTATATACCAAGGCATGACGCCATGCGATGTTTTAACGCACTGTATCATCATCATTTTTTTGTGAACGTTACAAAAGAAAAATACTTATCCAATATTTTTGAAAATCTATCTGACGGATTAAAACAATTTTTTTTGGGATGATTCCCTATTGTCCCAATAAATTTACGGTATTCGGATGTTTTCCTTTACTTGTGCTGTAAGACAATGCTTCTTGACTAATTTCATGATTCTAGGTCAACGGGAATTAAATAGGTTTTCTAAAATGCGACATGAACTGCCGTATCTTTTGATTGTCTTCATTTAGAAGCTAGAATTTTCACAGCTCGAGATTGCAGACCTGATTATATAGTATTAATTTCAACTAGATACCTCCATGCGTTCCAGAGAAAACGGTCTTGACAGACAGACAGAAAACGAAGTGATCCTATAAGGTTACCTTTTTTCCTTTTGAGGAACGGAACCCTCAAAACTAATAAGTACCACTAGGGAATCGAACCAGGAGTAGATACAATCAATCAGTTTAGCCTTTCTCCCATGTATATCGGTGTCGGCTTTAGTCTAACCCGATGTAACTATGCTCCATTTGAAATAACATTAGAAATTTATACAACCCCTTTTTACAGTCCGTTCAACCGAGTTCAGACTTTTTAACGCGGAGTGACCGTGCCAGAATCTCTAGATTATTTAAACCACATATTGACGTCTGGGAGGAACTTTTATCCGAATGGCAATGTAGGTGGGATAATTCCATCAAGGGCCGACACCTCCACCAATTCTTTCCATCCGTTCGCGTGCGGCTGGCCAGGACGTGGCTGGAGGTGGATCACTGTGTTGCCCAATTTCTCACAGGGCATGGTAACTTTAAAAGTAAATTATTTTCCTTCAAGCTTGTTGCCTCGCCATTATGTCAGTATTCTACATCTGACTGTGAATATGTACAATCTGCACATCATATCTTATGGGAGTGTATTCTTTGGCAGAATGAACGCAATACTATGTTGAATATATGTATATGTGCTGTTTACTATACGGACCTTGTGGAAACTAGAACAAATTTCCGTGCGTTCAAGCGCTTTTGCCATACCTATTATTGGAATCAAATATAACAGCTCACAATGTTAGGACCCATTAATATTAATGCTAATTTTTATCCGTGGTGCTAGGCAACTGGGCTTATCCCAGTTGTAAACGACCCTTTGTGCCTATTGGTCTTGTTTGTTTTGTCTCCTGCTTGATATGGAGGGAAGTGGAAATTTGTGTTTTTCTTACTCCTCCATTTTTGTTTCTGATTAATTTCGTTGCGGGATTCAAGACAGTTAAATTCATTCTCCGGGACTTCGTCGAGCTTCATTGCCTCGGCGCTTTTCTGGTGGTCGCCACTGTTGATTCTGGCTTTCAGGAGTTGCAGTGGTTTGGGAATAGTGCGGTGGGATTGTCAAAAACCGATTTTGAGTTCTATCCCGTAAATATAAGGATGGCATAAAAAGCATAAACCTGTTACCAAAACTAACTGTTTAATACCGCTGCCATTTATCATATCACCAACGCCATAGAAGTCAAAATCGGTTGAACGAGCTGTAAAATGGGATTATTTAAATGTCTAATGTTATCTATATACCATTATTTACCTATAGCGACTGCCTAACTGACCTTGACAAACTTTTGTGCTTCTGACTAGGAATGGGTGTCAACGGTCCTAAGTATCCCACCCGTTGTCGTGCAGGTAGGTGGTGATGTCGTGGTCGCGGATAAATTATAAAAAGAGTTACCGCGGCCCTGGCTCAAGCAACTGAAGGTAGGTTTCAGTCCGTAAAAGTCTGACACGCCCTCCCGCCTCACCCAGAGCGGGAGAAGTCATTGAGAGATTTCAAACACAAAAAAAAATTAAAAAAGTTGGTGGTGTCGTGGGCGGTAAGAATTTCCTAATTAGCGCTCGAGCTCAACGTAGCTGCCACGGCCGGCGTCACAGCACTCACGGAAGGCTGGATTCTGGTGGATGCGAAGCTAAACTGAACAACGAGGCCGGAGATGGCGGACGTGCTCGTCGAACAACGGCTCTCGTCAACATCTTTGCTCGTCCAAAATTATTCCGTTCAAGCAATTATCAAATAATTTCATTTGGTAACAATTTTGATCTCCATTTCAACCTCAAATAGTACCTCAAAACGATCCCTTTATAATGACCTTTAAAGGTAAATGATGTAAACTGAGTATTTAAATAAGCTTATTACGGTCGAATGACGAACAAAAAGAGTTGAGTAAATCGTTCCTTTGCTCACTGATTACTAATTACTCAGGTTTGGGAAAGCTTTGAAAATAAAAATTGGATTTATTTATCAAACAGTTGAAAATAAGAGTGTTTGGCTACCATTATGGCTCAATAATAAATCTGGATCGCACTCATTGATTTTGAATAGAGATTGCTGGATGAAGCGTACTAATATATATTATACCTACATGTGAAACTTTTGAGTTTAATCGACTTCAAAAAGGAGAGGAGGTTCTCAATTCTACTCTATTTTTGTGCTTTTCCTGCACGTAGTACACCAAGTTGCTTTATTGCAGTTACACCAAGTTAAAACTTAGAAAATGAAAATAAAATAAATAAATGTTTACAAAAAAATATTACCGACTTCCAAATAAAAAAACAAAAATGTGAAAATAACTTTATTTTTGGAAGACGGTGTCTATAACGCACAAAAATGGTACCTACGAAAGGCGTCTTATATAAAGTTATTTTCACTTTTTAGTTTTTTTATTTGGAAGTCGGTAATATTTTTTTGTAAAAGTTTTTATTTTTCACTTTTTAGTTGTACCTACCTAATAGGCAAGTTGTTTAGTAAGGTACCTATAACGCCAGAATAGATTACCCGAATGTCATGAAACTTGAACATAACCGGTGAAATAAGAGATCTGCGTACCCCTTAAGAGCGTACTGACATGATGTTATGTTATGAAATGGCAAAAACAATAAACAGACATGCGATTGCAGCAATCCCGAGAGATTTGCCGTAATTTATTGAAGATTTCTGTTACATATCTTCAAAGTTCTTCATCAAATCTTCACCAAATTAAAATGAGACCAATTACGAAATATAATCTTTTAAACAAAAAAAGAATTTTCAAAATCGGTTCAAATTTGACGGAGATATGCGTGAACATACACAAAAAAAAATAAACATACATAATGTCGAACATAGAACCTCCTCCTTTTTGGTAAGTCGGTTAATAAAACGGGCGGCCTTCTTGCATACCGCGATCTGTCGACTAATCGACTGTCTCTTCCAGGCAATCTGGAACTTGAAATGGGGTTGAAATTGGTTTGACTAGGTGAACTGATTTTGATGATTCTTTTATTTATTATTTGAATGCTGGTGCTTCTCATCCATTTAAATTTGATCAAGACCTGATGAGTAGTTTTTGCGTTATCCTAAATAATGCGTATTTCTATGGTTATAAATTAGGTAGCAAAACTAACAAACAACACTAAAAAACAAACAAACAAATTAAATTGACTTCCGAAACAAAACACTACAGAAAAAAAAAATACTTTCTTTTCGGAAGTCGGCGTCTTTTGGTATCTATTTTTTTTTTCATTTTTAATAAAAAGCTTTTTCATTACCGATGAGTCCGCTTTTGACCTCAAATTGGCCTGATGGTAAGGAAGGATCTTGTATAGACAAGATCCTTCCTTACCATCAGGCCAATGCTGCAGCGAGTGAGCCCAGAATTTCACTGTTGCTTTGAAGGTGGACGGGTCATAGTTTTTTTCTTAATCAATCACGCCTCAACAGCTGCCTGAATTTGGAAGACACATTGCACACGCGTAGACCATCCAATACCCAAGTCTACCCGTGTGCCATTGTGTGATAATTTCCGTATTTAACGCGGGCAAAGCCGCTCGCAGAAGCTAGTTAAAAACAATCTTCAATCATTCCGTTCAACAAATCTTTTGTACCAATATTTCCACTTTAGCAATCAATCATCAAACAACTTTCCATTTGTAACCCACCTCTGATAGTGTTGTAACCTAAATCTACTAAATAGAGATGTTCCAAGCGTACTTAGCAACTCAATTCTGAAAAAGGGAAAATAATTGATGTCCCCGTTCGTAAAACCGATGAGGCTCTTCAAGAGCCTAACAATATAATAGGTCGTGATTAATGACGCGGCCATCCGACGGATAACGGCCGAGTACAGACGCAAAATCAATTTGTTTAATTAAAAATAATGACACTCGGAAAATCGTTTTAGGATTTTTTAATGGTCAAGCTTTTATCTTCTTTTGAAAGCCAGTCATTACTGTCATTGGTTGAGCTTACGTCTGCTACGTTCCTAAGCTGAAAATATTCAAAACGGTTTAATTTATATGTCATTGAATCAGTCATGAAACAGAAAACTCGCTAATAAAATTTTCCCATGGATGTTGTCAGAAACTACGGTTGTGATGACAACTTGTCACTCTAGGTATTTCGGCACTAATAGGTATCTTTCGATAATACGCACTACTACTTTGTACACGTAGTCAATTTCCCAACTCGTCTCAAGCCGTATTTTGTCTCATTCCCATCTCGTCCGCTGCATATACCCTTATGTTCTACGCTACTGGAACATTGTTCAGGAAAAAGTCAATCCAACCTTTTTCGACTTAGTTTATGTAAAATATATCAAAAAGTGAAGAAAAAAAAAAACAAAAGTATATGTAAGTCTGAATTAGCCAAGTCAGAGGCCTGTGGGGTTTCCCAGAGACGGCTTAATTAACTCTGACACCAGAGGTGGCAACACCTCACACGAATAGAAAGAAGAAAGATATCAAAAAGATACTACTTTGTCATACACTGAACTCTAAATAAACTTCGTTAACCTGTACGTGCCTGTATTTAAATACTACTGAATGCCTGCTACGATCCTTACATACTATGGTTTATGCCTTTTACTTAGTTTCCTTTCTACATCTTCTGCCCATAATCACACAGCGTTTGTGAATTCTATGCACTTGACCTTTCTGAAGAACATCATTATCAAGGTCTGTGTATGAAAAACCTTCTCAAGGTACAAAAAAGACATAGAATTAACAGGACTTCTAATCCTATTTACCAAGCTTGTAGCGTCTGAAATGATGTTATTAAAGCTCTCATTACTAGTTACCTTGTACACCGGCTATTTTTAATACAGCCAGCCACGTAGAAGGAAGCTATTAGGCAAAAATCTTTGTAATAAGGCACGCTTTTACATTTTTATACATTTTGTCGGTTTTTGCATCATTTCACGGCGTCCGGCTGCTCATTTTTACACAGAGTTTTTAACACTCTTTTTCATAACGCCGTTTATTTATTCTCGGGGGAAGAAAGGGCTATTAAGTTTGTTGTGGCAATGTTGGGTCTGTCTTGACTTAATAGTATTTAAGTGGTCGGCAGCACAAAAAGTAGGTGTGGTTTATTTTCTGCCTCGATAGTTGCTTTAAATAAGTATCTAAGAATAGCCTGCGTTATCACTGGTTGCAGCAGATTTTATTGCTTTCCTGCTGTGCTTTATTTATAGCGATGGCTCTGGCAATTTTTGCAATTCATGATTGAATTGTCTCCCGAATGAATCAAACTCTATGTCCATTGCCTAGTTGACTTTATCATAGTATCTATGTCTGGCCTCAGATCAAATAAAAAGTCAAGATGGATCATTGCAAACAATAAGGTGACGCTGGTTAAAGGTACGCTTTGCGGTATACATACACAATTACACGCACACATGTTCAACGAAACTACACCTTAGCCTATCAGTCGAGCTTTTTTGATCTGAGAACTCGACCGACAATGGAAAGGCGTAGTTTTGTTGTACATGTGTGCGTGTAATTGTGTATGTATACGGCAAGGCGTAGTTTTAACCGGCGTCACCTTGTTGTGTGCAACTTTCCATCTTGACTATTTATTTGATCTGAGTGTCTGAGTACAAAATAATGTGCTTTACGTTTTATAATCAACCAAAGTGTCAATAACATGTCACTGGTTCTTTTGACAGCCGATAACTCAACTGCCTCTACCATAAAGCAGTTCCTTTCATCAAAAGACATCATATAACAAGAGACAAACTTCCAATACTTTACCGACTTCATAACTACCATGTAGGTATAACATTCACAAAATCAGGCGCAGATCTAACAGCGGACCGCAAAAGTTTCCGCCCATTGATCCCTTATTATATAGGCAATTTCCGATAAGCATGTTTATGAATTCCCCGCTGTGTCAAGTGATTAACTTAGGGGAACATGAATAAGTCTGTGTAGGGACGTTTCCAAGTTTCTCAGTACATAAATTATCAGGAACAAGTCTCTCCCAAATTTATGGTCTCCCTTTCCATTGGTGCCGTGTTTAGATAGTCATAATTCAATAATACGGCGTGGTATGGTGACAATTGACAACGGAAAATATTGTTCGCGCGAATATTGCGCTAAATGGATTTGTAAATAGTCGTTGTAAGCGATCGTTGTGGGGAGCGAGGTGTTCTGATACTTTTGTTCCGTTATTGTGACGGTGTTCTTTGTTTGCGTTTGTTGAAAGGAAAACCTTCCATGCTTTTATTGTAGGGAAACATGGTTTTAATGAGTTGTGACGTCAACATTTGCTTAATCTAACATCCTCTTCTAGAACTTCTAAGTACGCACTTTGCTTAGTTTCTTAAAAGTCCTTTAGGAAGCACACGCACAGACCTAGCTCTCACGAACAACAAGTTCAAGTCATCATCATCATCATCCATATAATGTTCCCACTGCTGGGACACAGGCATCCTCTCTAAAGAGATAATGGGCCTTAATCCACCACGCGGACCCAGTGCGGATTGGTGAATATCACATGTCTTCGTATTTTTGGTTCTAGGTCATGCCGGTTTCCTCACGATATTTTCCTTCACCGTGTTTAGAGCTGTGGTGATGAAATAATTTACACAAAGTAAAGCGCCTGCCAGGGTTCGAACCCACGACCCACAACCTGTAAGTCGCGGCCGTTACCACTGGGTCACCACAGCTCTTAAAAGTTCTTTAAAGAAGCACAAGCACAGACATAGCTCTCACGAACAACAAGTTCAAGTCAACAAGCATCAAATTCGTCTTTATAATCCTTTTTAAAATCTAAAACGAAGTATTTAGAAAACAGCAAGAAGCTACACCAAAATCTAACAAAGTACAAAAGTTCACAACAACTCTATCCCGTTTCTTGCCAGCTTTTCTAATTGTAACAAATGAGAAAACAAATACACAATCACAAAGTACCTAATAGAAAGGTTTCCTGTATTCCTCCCTCGGGACTCTAAAGAAAAGTAATAAATCTACGTTGTACCTCCGTCCCTCTGATTTACACTCGTTGCTTCAGCCCATTGAAAACGGTTGTAAATAATAAACAAAATATAGCATTCCTTCTAGCTGCTTATAAAAACAATTATGATAATTTATTGGCTTCGATCCCATCGGGGAATAAATGATGCAAATTGTTTCATGAAGTTCTTATGCTGATTGAAAAGGGGGGAACTCTCTAAGGTTTTGAGACTAAAGACTAGCTAATTACTTTGTGTCTTGATTTTGACGTGTAAAGTTGTCATTAATGATAGTTGCATAATCAGCCTGTAGTGTCATCACTGCTGGATTACGGCCCTCTGTCCCACTCTGTGAGAGGGTCGTAATCCACTACTACGGTACAGTTTGGTTTGGTAGATATGATATGTTTTTGAGTTTTAGGACATGCCTTACTAAGTTTTCAATCACGGTTTCAAGACCAACGGTGATGAAATTATTTACAAGAATAAAGGGCCTGCCTGAGTACTAACCCACGACTTACATACAAGTTTTAAGTCGCAGCCATCATCATGGACCACCACTGCTCGGTGTATGTAGTTTACTAGCCTGTAAATCAGGTGCTGGTTCTGTACTTGATTTTCAGCACATGCTGTTAGTACTTGTTAAGCAACTGACATGCAGCCCAAACCAACACTCGACACGTGTTTCATCGGTCTATGTGGCATTCTCATGAGCTGTTGACTTGCCGAAAGAAAACAAACGGTTGTTTATGTTCCATTGAGCAAATAGTCTTACCTACCTTTAGATTTTACGTAGCTTCTGTCTGCAGCTCCGCCCGTGTGATTATCAAACACTTACTGGGGATAAATTAATCTCTGCCCTAGTTCAGGTCATGGTTGACCCTTGTGCAAAGAATCATCCAAGACAGGTCAGACGTTGAGGCGAAATTGATTAACTAACATCCAAACACTAAATTTATTCAATAAAAGTGTTTTTTTTTCATTTCATGGAATCTATTTATTTCATTTTTGCTTATGCTGACGATATGTAGACGATATGCGCAACTTTAGTTACCTGAAAAACCTGATAAATTCCAGACCACATATTATCAAATCACAGCGTGAAGCGTGGTTAGCTTACGTATATAACTTAGAAATTACATCAACCTTATCTTTACCTCAAATTTTAAGTTTTCTATTGTTTATAAATGATAAACTTTATTTCTGTCATATAGACAGAAATAAAGTTTTGCATTGCATTGAAGAGCAAATTCATTAAAAACTAAAATCACAGCTCAAGTTATATAAACCACAGATTTTATTTGAAACCAGTCTTTTGTTAATGTTCTGAAATAGCTTCAGCAAATAACTAATTACATTAAAACTCTGTAAAACTATCAAAAGCTCCTTTTATATCCAACCTTTTATATTTAAGTTAAATTAAGTAGTCGAAAACTTTTATTTCTGTACCAATAAACGTACTGAAGACTTGAAAGAAAAATACTCATTGAAGAACATATAATACTCAATTGTAATTGGATAAACATAAAAGTCTCGCTTAGAATTGAGTACGTCGTCGTAAGTATCTATAAGTATACGTACTTCAAGTTTTACAACACGACAGAAATAAAGCTCCCAGTAAAAGAGTCTTTCTTGGGAAATACTACAACCATACCTATTTACTACTGCAGTGATTAAGCATTTCTACTTTTAAAAGGTACATTGAAAGGCGATAAAACACAGATCATACGATTTGGCACATAAGATCTATAAAAATGTAGAACAGATAAGTAACGCACCCATTCCATGGATAGGCCTATTCGCAAATTAGTAGGCAAAGTCAAGCACTGGACTTACAAAGGTGACAGCCGTAAAATTGGAACACCATTTAAAATGTAGATTTATAATTTCATTTTCTTTGTATAGGCATTTGTAATTCAATCTCGTCATTGTTAACAATCTCATTGATTAAATCGATAATACATATAAATATTATAATGTAGTCATCATCATCATATCAGCCGAAAGACGTCCACTGCTGGACATAGGCCTCCCCAAGCGTCGCCACATTGACCGGTACCGTGCTTCCCGCATCCAGAGGTTCCCTGCTACCTTCACCAGGTCATCGGTCCACCTGGTGGGAGGCCTTCCAAAGCAACGTCTGCCAATTCGCGGCCGCCACTCCAGAACTTTTCTGCCCCATCGGCCATCCGTTCTGCGAGCAATGTGCCCTGCCACTTAAGTTTGCCAATTCTTCGGGCTTTGTCGATACATTTCTGATTCGATCACGCAAGGATACTCTGAGCATAGCCCTCTCCATTGGCCTTTGGTTGATTGTAAGCTAATGAGGTCCATTGTGAGCGACCACGTCTCAGAGCCATAGGTCATAATGTAGTAATGCCTTCGAAAACCAACCCTGAAAGCGGCATTAACCCTGAAAATGAGAATATAAATTTACTGAACAACTGGTTTATTCTTCATATTAAGAATTGATTTTCATATTTCATAGATAAAATATTTTACCCACTGAAAGTTACGCTCAATCTAGCCTAGCGCTTACATGTAGTTACTACTCGTATCAATCAAGTTCAATTTCGTATTCACCATAGGTCGTATCTCATCACAACATTGTTATCTGCCTCTACATAAGACAATTAAATCGTGAATTCCATTGTTAAGATAAGCCTGAATCGTAACGTTTCTGTTACATCGAAATTATTACCTATTGTTAACTCCAGCGTTGATTTTACGCGAAAATAAGGACAATAATAGTCTTCCATTGTTATGCTATTACGGTTTGGTTTGATTGAAGAGCCCTGACCTACAAACTTTGTAATATATAATATGGAATCCTTGAATATAATATTGTAAGAAATACAATTACATATTAATTTGGTGATGTTTAAGACACGTTTTTGCATAATACAGTATTTTATGAATTAAACTTTTGTTAAGATTCTATCGAATATCCAAGAAAAATAAAATCACTTTTTGATTTTATCAGATCAAATATAGAGCATTTATCAAACGATATGTTACTTCAACATCAACACAATTTTTCCCCAATTTTAGCGTAATACGTTCTACATTTATTGCTCACACATACCCTCCTATAATAAAATTACGTCGGCAACTACCGACCACTAAGATTCTATCCAGGCTTGGAATTGTGACCGTTTATTCACGTAACCATTCCTACAGGACCCAACTACCTGACGTGTAGAAGTAAAGTGCCGTACCCACAATCATGCTCCTAAGTGCGTAGATTAAACGCCGGAGCTGACATTATACCACCATACCTCCCATCTCTGTTCCTTATTATTCTTTTATTACAACAAACGCTGCTAACATTACGAGGATTTAAGAAAATGTACGTGTAATGTCACGTTATGAACAAATGAAAGTTACTTTCGTCGCAGAACCTTTGTGCAGGCCTGTATAATTCAATTATTTGTCACTTAGATGAGAATCTCTGGGTTATTGCGGAAGCTACGAAGAGGATACATTATGTAAGTACCTAAGTCAACGTTATTCAGAGTCGCAAGAATAATTTTCCGGTTCTCTAGAACTTGAAATAAAAGATAAACTAAAAGCTCGCTTGCTTTTAAAATGTAACTTCAAAACCAGACGGTAACATATTTCCATTTAGAGTGGAGAAAAAATGCGTCACCATATTCAATAACACTTCATTTCTCAAAATCGGTTCGGTAACATACACTATATATTCATATTCCTTTCTGTAGAATATAAAAACAACCGGTCTCATCTCCGGTGTCCACAGTTGGCTGAAATAAAGCCGCAGACGGAGAAGTAAATTTTTATAACGTTGAAATAAACTCGCTATAAAGAAAAATAGCAATAAATAAACAATTTTCCACATCATAAATCGTGTATAACAACAAGAAAACTGCAAATTTATGCAGATTTCATAGCGAAGCCGCGTGTCGCTAGCGTTTCGAGAGTCCGATGCCCCGCGATAAGACGGCGACTCTACGTATTTATGTAAATATGACTACATTATGTATATTAAACCGAGATTTTTCTGTTACAGTCGCGTATGAATGCATAAAGTGCGGCGTGGTGTATCTCTACGGCTCCCTGTTTACTTTATCCATGGACAAATTATTTTTTTAAATGTTATGCATCCTTAAAAAGCGGTTAGATAATTAAAGTTTTTTTATGTTCACATGCATTGTGCACTTTAAGCGGGCGGTAGTTTCGCTGGCTTGCAAATTAGTTTGTATATAATTACGGAAGTATCCTTTGCTGTTTTTAAATCAAGCATTTAGTGGCTTTGACTCTAGTGACACAAACGTCTGATAAAAATCAATGTAAATAACAGAAACAGGACCAATTTGTTAAACTTGCCTTTAGTATTCAGGGTGACATCAAGTTGTCATATTTGTTTGGTAATATCAGAAATAGGTATAAATAAAAATATAATTACGGAAGTGTCTTTTGCTATTTTTAAATCAAGCATTTAGTGGCCTTGACTCTAGTGACACAAACGTCTGATAAAAATCAATGTAAATAACAGAAACAGGACCAATTTGTTATACTTGCCTTTAGTATTCAGGGTGACATCAAGTTGTCATATTTGTTTGGTAATATCAGAAATAGGTATAAATAAAAATATAATTACGGAAGTGTCTTTTGCTATTTTTAAATCAAGCATTTAGTGGCCTTGACTCTAGTGACACAAACGTCTGATAAAAATCAATGTAAATAACAGAAACAGGACCAATTTGTTATACTTGCCTTTAGTATTCAGGGTGACATCAAGTTGTCATATTTGTTTGGTAATATCAGAAATAGGTATAAATAAAAATATAATTACGGAAGTGTCTTTTGCTATTTTTAAATCAAGCATTTAGTGGCCTTGACTCTAGTGACACAAACGTCTGATAAAAATCAATGTAAATAACAGAAACAGGACCAATTTGTTATACTTGCCTTTAGTATTCAGGGTGACATCAAGTTGTCATATTTGTTTGGTAATATCAGAAATAGGTATAAATAAAAATATAATTACGGAAGTGTCTTTTGCTATTTTTAAATCAAGCATTTAGTGGCCTTGACTCTAGTGACACAAACGTCTGATAAAAATCAATGTAAATAACAGAAACAGGACCAATTTGTTATACTTGCCTTTAGTATTCAGGGTGACATCAAGTTGTCATATTTGTTTGGTAATATCAGAAATAGGTATAAATAAAAATATAATTACGGAAGTGTCTTTTGCTATTTTTAAATCAAGCATTTAGTGGCCTTGACTCTAGTGACACAAACGTCTGATAAAAATCAATGTAAATAATAGAAACAGGACCAATTTGTTATACTTGCCTTTAGTATTCAGGGTGATAGCAAGTTGTCATATTTGTTTGGTAATATCAGAATTAGGTGTAAATAAAAGTAACGCAATCTATCCAAGTTGGGCAGAGTTCCAACTTCATACTAATAATAATTTTGTTATAACTTCTTTACTTTTATGCGAAGCTTTCATTATAAAAAACTAAACGCGTTGACGAATTACATTCCCAGAAATCAGACCTCAGTCAGCAATAGACAGGGTAGCATTATTTAATGAACGGGTAATTATAATTCCAAGGCTGTTTCCTTCCCATTCACGACTTTTTCTTCTAAGCCATGGAATTTAAATTTATAATCGAATCTATTAAAGCTTTGTGTTCCCGAAATACTTAGAAGACAATCCCTTTGGAGTTGCGGGAAAGTGTTTTAATTAACCCCCTCTCGATTCCGTCGTAAATTAATATTCTTGTTTGTATTTACTTGTGTACCTACGCGGCTACTCTTGTTGCGCATTCAAGCCTTTATTTTAGGAAAATATTACACGGGTAAAAGATTCTAAATTCAGCTGTGGTTGCATGAATATTGTTCGACTTCATCATTTTTAAATACCTACGTCAAAAATTAGCCAATCTTAACAGGTTCACAGTCCAACCTGTTAATTGTATTGTTTTAACTATTGTTTTATGGGCTATGGACTGTGAACCTATTAAGAGTGAAATATAGGAAGACAAAAAGAAAGAAATTTTTTTGTGAAAATGTTGCACGACGCTTACCATAAAAAGAACAAAAATACCTTAAATACAATCATTACGAAGATTGCGTCACAACTACGCAAAACGGTAATCGCAAAGCATAATGCTGAGACTCGAGTGCGAGACTGAGCCACAGCGCTGGTTTTCAGCGATAGCCGGTGTCGTCAGGGTGACTCCGAACCAATGCAACCTTAATGGCAAGTGACGGAGCAAACAGGTTTATTTATGAATAATAAATAAATGAATGAGTGAACATAAATATAAATGCAAGCAAAGCTCTCATCCAAATCGACTCTCTCAAAACTAAAGCTGAAAGTAACATTACCTTCCCCTTTCCACACAACAAACAAATACTAGAATTGAAAAAAACAAATATACGAAAATAAAGAACATAATCAGGGAATGAAAAGGCAACTGTAGCCATAACACGCCATATAAAGTAAGATCAGAGCTTCCCCAAACCACATAATTTGCCAGTAAAGGAAGCGATTACGCACGTTAACATTTTTTCTGTATAAAAGTTGTGAATACAACAAAAATACTTACCTGGATGGAGTTTTCATGTTTATCTGAAAATGGCATAAAAGAAAATCAGATTATTCTGGCGGCTTTTAAAGGCAAATTGGCCGCGGCACTCTGGAATCCAAAAATACCACTGTACCAACTGTCACTATTCGTTGGGAGATACTGGTGGAACTTTTAAGAAATGAAGACTCATTCCACTGCAGGTAACATTTCACTAGTGATTTATTTAAAAGAATCCATCACACGAGCCTACGCCGCGTCAAGCCTTTGACTTAAATCTTTTATGGGTTTTAATCCGGACAGCGCAGATTCTGCAATGTTTTCCTGCAATGTGTCGGAATTTAACTCACTGGAAATCAGAAGCGTAGCCAGAATGTCATTTCTGGTCATTGTCTATAGTCATTGACTCGAAAGATGTCAATGAGGAGCATATTTCATTTTCTGCGTTTTAATTTCATAAACTTACAGAGATATGTGAAATAGATTATTAAAACCCAAGGATTCTCCAAACAGCGAACCCTGGAGAGCAAGCCTTAAATAATGACGCTACCGAATTTTACTAAAATATATTTTTAAATCTTATTCTTATTGCATTTACTGACGATTGTGATAGTCGCAAGACAGGGGTTCTTTCAGGAATCGAATTTGAAGGTTTCAATATCTAACGAGCTCACCAGCTAAGCAAACCAAACCCTGGCAATATGCCTGGGAATGCAAGAAAGAAGGAGATAGGTACACTTTTCAATATAAATCTTATCTAATAAATCTAGTAAATGCACGTCGGTACTTCAAACAGCGCGGTCCCCACTGGCAAAGATCCAGACTTTCGTAGGTGTTGGCGTGACGGGGACCATAAAAATATTAGTAGAGAAGGTTTACTCCGACAATAATGTAAGTAATCATGGGTAGGGCACATTGCTCGCGGAACGGATGGTTGATGGGACGGAAAAGTTGTGGAGTGGCGACCGCGTACAGGAAGACGCTGTATTCGAAGGCCTCTCACTAGATGGACCGATGACCTAGTTAAAGTTGCGGGAATCCGCTGCATGCAAGGTGGACAGCACCACTCAATTAGGCGACACTTGGGAGAGGCCTATTTCCAGCAGTGAACATTTTTCTGCAGAAATGATGAATCATATCCTGGGAAGAAAAACAAGCAAATTAAAAGCACGTCACGATGCTACACTGCCCTTTCTAGGCACTACCTACTCCAGCGGCAATACTACACGACACCATCAAATGACGTCCTCGTCCATGCAAATCTTAAACCAAAAACTATACTATTTTTACAAAAAATAAACCGACTTCTAAGAGATACTAGTGACACCGACTTCCGAAACGAAAGTTATTTATGCGCATTTTAGTGTTTTTCTTTTGAAATCGGCTTATTTTTTGTGAAAAAGTTTTTATTTCTCTCTTTTTAGTTTAAGTACCCTATCACTAAAAAGTAAACAATTTCTATAGTAATAGTACCTAAAGGATTGACAAAATATCCATAATAACATAATTTACACATTCGTGCTGTTTGTCGATAAGGAGTTCGGTTGTATGTTCCATATCTTGAAAACTGCTGAACCGCTTTTGATAAAACTTGCACTGTTCCCTAAGTTGAGAGATGCTTAATCCAATAATAAAATAATGATCACGATCCGATAAGTAGTTTCAGAGAAATGTGTGGACAAACATACATACAAATGTAAATATTGTGCAATTCCAACAATATTACATACACACGTGCTGAATTGATTACCTCCTTATTTTTGTATTCGGTAAAAAAATGCTTTTAATAAGTCTCTGAAAAATATTTGCTTATGAAAACCGTAACATTACGGTAATATAAAGAAAACTGACTGCCTCGTTGGTCTATTAATCGCAAGCGCTACTACTGTAAATTAAGTCCTAGGTTCAATTCTCGAGTCGGGTAAAGTTTTTTTTCTCCAAACCAGCCTGGAGACTGGACTTGTGCCTGGTTAATGGCAATAGGCTTGCCCCTTACTACATGGGTCTTAACCGGTTGAAGGCCGTAATAACCGAAACAATAGTAAAGTCATTGTGTCTCGCGTGGATCCACGTTTCGGGCACTCAAGTGTCTAAAAACATAACTAGCAATGTAGGTGTACTATAGATGCACTTCTAAGCCGTTGGGGAATATAAAGGCGTGACATCATGTTAAAAAGAAAAATGTTCACCATTACGACCTCCACACCACACCATTACGACCTCCAGACCTCATAATAATAATTTAGAAATTTTATGAATATTTTACATTTAATAATCCAATAATAATTTAATAATTGTATCAATAATTATTTTATAATTTATCAATAATATTTTAATAATATTTTTTTATAATAATTGTTTGTATTTTCGTTACTGTATTCCTTCATTTTTCTTCTCTTCAAAGGTTTATATTTGTAAATAAATTGATACATAATTAGTTTTATGGGGTTATCTGGTAATCTGTGTGACAGGATTTCCTAGTGCAAATAGATACGTCTCCCACAAAGGATTTCACAAATAATGTTGCACTTTTATGTAATAGTTTGTAAGACACCTGTGGAAAAGTAATAAATATTTATGTTATATTATGTTCTATTAATTCCCGAGCGACCCAGACACGTGCACGTGCGTAGAAAAATAAAATAAAAAATAAAAGCGTAATAAAATAAAATCAATTCGTGATCGTTGAAACGAAATACCGTTTTTATCACGTTTATCTTATTTTCATTTAGCTCGTGACTTAAGTTATAACAGCCGTACGGGTGGATTTTCAAGGTTAAGCAACACTTGCCAAGGTCGATCCGGGGATGGGTGACCATTACGTACCAAAACTCTTATGTACCTCGGCAAGTACGTTGAGTTGTTGATCCCGTCTGTCATTTGAAGATCTTTGACAGTAATTACGGTGGTGAGAAACCAAAGAAGATAAATCTGAATCTAGTCTTGCCAAAGGATATGGTGTTATGTAGTTGCTGGGTTGTGGAGCTCAAATGGGCAATCGTTAAGTCATCATCATCAGCTGAGACACAGGCCTCCTCTCTGTGAGACGGAATGGGCCGTAATCTCCCATTGCAGGTTGGTAGATGTCACATGCCTTCGAATAGTTGGTTCTTGGAAATGCCAGTTTCCTCAGGATATTTTCCTTAACCGTTTTGAGAGCAGTGGTGATAAAATAATTTACACAAAGTAAAGCGCCTGCTTGGTTTCGAACCCACGGCCTACAACTTGTTAGTCGCGGCCTTTACCACTGGGCCACCACTGCTCACCATGTAAAATAATGTTTTTCAACTGCATCCGGTCAGACTGAAACCAGCCCGAACAAAAGTTGGGAAAGGTCTAGACAAATTGATTAATCTTACTTTTCCTTCAGTTCTCTAAAATACCTTAAACCCCTGTGCCTTCTATATTTTCTTACGACATGTGAGAACTGTTCAAATACTACCCGCGTTCTATTTGTAAGGTCTGACACTGATCCGAATTATGATTGAATCCAAACCTATTTGAATGCCTCCTTTGTCGGTACAAATGAGTCATCATTATGTGTTGCGAGTTTTAGTAAATAGAATTTATATTCAAATTTACATTCATACATAGATTTTAGTTGGATATTTGGAATGTAATGGAAATTATAGTTTGGATGTTAAGATTTAATAACATCATCTGTTAATTAAACTACAATTTATTGAATTGCTTCGGGCTGCTAATTCTTCGTACATTTAGTTCGATGTGCAGCGTATTAATGTAAGTAGATAAGTTTGATAATTTTAACACAATTAATGTATTTTTGTAATTCTTTTTACCCGGCTGCAAGGAAAGGGTAAGTATTTATGTTTTTCGCGCGTATCTTGTATGTATGTATGTTTGTATGTACCTATGTAATATTCTTTATTACCTCATATCTTGCAAACCGCTAAATGGATTTTTATAATTAATACATCGTTAGATAGGACTTGGCCGCCCAAGTGTTCTTAGATAAGTGACGTTAAAAATAAACAAAAATGGCGGCTTTTGTGCGCCATATTGGGGGTGATTCAATATATTTTTTCTGCGAAACCCATCGAGTGGGGTATCAAAATAAAGGATTTTTAAAGGTGATTACAAAAAAATATACCACTTATATGTTTAAATGCGATTCGAAAAAAAAAATAGGTAACTAAAAAGTTGTAAATAAAAATCAAAGTTAATTTAAAAATCAAAAACCCGACTGCGAACTAAAAAGATGTAAACAAGTAGAAAATCATGCTGTGCAGTCGGAGGATACATATTCGCGACCTGGCTGACCACCTGATCCTCCGACTGCACAGCATGATTTTCTACTTGTTTACATCTTTTTAGTTCGCAGTCGGGTTTTTGATTTTTAAATTAACTTTGATTTTTTTGTACTTTGAGGTCCGCTTTCACTACAAATTCATTTGACGCTTAACGTATTCTGTCTGTGTCTGTCTCATTGACAGAATTAGAACGATGATTTAAATTCGTTTAGCGCAAAATGGAATTAGTGCTTTGTGGTGCAGTTGGACCTAAGTATCTGCACCAATTTTGGGTTTTCTGCTAAACATTATATTTTCACCTTGGTGTAAACAATTTATTTATGTATTTGTTTATTTATGTATTTATTTACCTATTTTTAATATATTTATTTATTTAAGTGCATGCTGTCAATCTACAATTTTTCGCTAAAATTTTACCAGCTGTCAGACTTTGACAAGTTCACAACTGCATATTTAAACAAATTCAGAAAGTTTGCCTTTAGAGAGGACACAGTAATTCTATGTCCATATAGTCATTTACTGGCTATTTAGGTTAGGACGCACAACGGACCATAAGGGCGGAAATCGATTCTGTACGGTGAACCCGCACATATCGTAATATAAAGTAGATTAAGCTACATCAACGTTTGCATACACGAGAAAATTTAGTCCACTGGCTAAGTAAAATAAATCAGTGATTTTACCAAACACAACACAGGCGGTTTAATTCATTATCCCCGGGTTCCCATCATCACAAGTGTACAGAACAATCATCGTGCACTTGAACTGTAGACCTTCATCGTACAGAGTCCCTCATAATACGATTACTACTGTAGTCATTTATTAGTAGGAGGCTTCTAACATCGTTAATCCTCCTCAAATCATTCAAGCACAGATTAACGATTCTACACCGATACAGGAAAAGATAAACACAGATGTATCAACTACTCTACAAAGCTGCGGAAGTAGTGAGCGTCAGTTGAAACAGATTGTTTCGATATACTCCGATGGACGGGCAACCTGTTACCGTTCGTGCAATATTTAGATCTTTTAAATGTGTTATTTGCATGGCACTTCCAGCGTATATTTTGTTGAGATACGTGTAAAAATACTGAAGATGGACGAGTGTAACATAGGTCTGGATTGTGATGTAAAATACCCACGTTTCTTGTTCGTGTTTTTATTATTTATACTCATTCAATAAACGTCTTTGCGCTACAGAAGAGGGAATTGTGTCATTTACGATGAGGTTACAGCCACTGCTTCAGGCTGAAATTGATCGATTTTGGTTGCGAATTGAGTTGTCCAACGGCTAGGCGTTTACACTGGAATTATAGACGATTGACACTGCCCGTTAAAGTCGACCAATAACAATACCGATTGCTTTCCAGCAAGCTGCTTTTGAACATTGGTAAAAAAGACAAAAATTATCATCATCCACAATCTGACTTGCCAATGGCAGTGTTAGTAACCTATCTCGCTCTACAATGCTTCTGCCAGACCTTGGCACTGCCTTACTCCCCCCCATCATCTCAGCGCCATGTCATGGATTATGCCCAACTCATTTATGGTTCCATAACACGTTTTCCAAAATCGAAGACCTTCGTAAGTAAAAAGTAAATACTAACCACTTTTCACAGTGGAGAACAAAGCCAGGCTCCACGCTTAGCAGTCGCAATCGCAACAATAGTCCAATTAGTATATAGATAAAAAGATTAAAAAAAAAACGCCAGTGCAAAACTCGCATTACAGCAAAATAGTTCTCCATTAAACAATTACATAAATCCTCCGAAGGTAAGATAAATGAGCGTGACAAATTAAATATATGTGACGGAAGAACAATATGTAATTCACTCGCTTTTAATGCGTCCAAAGCCATTCCCGATGCGGGATCCACTCAGTCACTGACATCTGCATTGCAGTTCTTGAAATAAGGACCTTTAATTATTTTGCTGAATAACAAAAGTAGGACTCGAAGCTAAGGGTTGAAAGTCAAACAACGTTTGATATACAGAAATAAAATTAGCTAAAGGAACATTAGAGTTGGGTATCCATATCTAAACAATTGAAAACCAAACCAAAGCTTAACTGTTGACCCGGGGTCAAAGTCTAAAACACTTAGTAACCACATTTTTGTTGTTGATTTATTGTGCTTAGAATAACCGTCACAGCTGCGAGGTTTTGCTGGCTAATTTAATTTGATCCTGAATGTAAAATTCTACCGATTAATATTCGATTTTTAATTAATCCCTCTATATTAGGATCGCTACATCAGATGCCAGAGCCTGTAGACCTATTTATTTATAGGGCCTATTTAATATGCACGTGACAATCCGACAATTTTGACATTTTTTTACAAATAAGTCGAATTGTAGCGACATGTGCCTTTTAATAAAGATGACAATTTATGTCCAAATGTCTTAAGTAAATACTGACAAAATTGTCAGACAAAAACCCGTTTAATAAAGGTGATAATTAACAATTTTAAGACTAATCTATGAGAACAGTTTTTTTTTATTTGGCAAATTTGCTAATAATTTAGCGCACCTTATTAAAATTAATAAATAGAAGCACATCACAGAATAATTGAGAGGATTGGGAGCATTTAACAAAGATTGATCGTCAACGTTAACACCATTTTTTTTTAATTATTCTTTTTAATTGAATAATAAGTGAAGATTAAAATTAATGTAACTGTCGGACTACTTGACACTAACTGACTTGATATTGGGTGAGGATGCCTGTCAAAAATCTCTGACAATTTGACAAATATGCCAACCTGTTATGACAATTTAGTTTGACAATTTTTGCCGAACAAATTGTCACCTGTCAAGAGAAATTGTTGAAAAGTCAACACGTTTGTAGATTATAAACCATGACAAAGGACAGTGTCGAAATCTTAGCTGACTTAAACTTGAGTGTCTGAAAGAGAGTTATATACGAAACAAATTATATTAATTGTCTACGTTTTTTAAAGTATAATTGGTCTGGTACGAAACGGATAAAAAAAATCATAATATATAAACTGGTAACACTACTGGTAATGGTAACACTAAGCTATAAATTTATTTAGCTTAGTGTAACCATTATATATTTTATCTGCTAAGTGACAAGTAGTAACTATATTAAGTAATAATATCATTATTGTATTTATTGCAGTAAATGATTTAACAATACAGTTTATATCTAAGTGTAGATGATCATTGCAGGTAAGTAAGAATATTGCAGTGTAGTAGAAATAAATGAATTACTTTCAATTAATGATTGGCAAAAAGAAAAGTATCCAAGTCTAAAAAAATATAGCTTTGTTTTTGACGACGACCTTTTGATACACGTCAAAATCAAAGTTCAAATTAATATACTCTTACCAAAGAGTATATTATACATTTCATGCTGATTTAACTAGGTTAGGGAAATACTAATGCGATATTGCCCTTTTACTTCCTTAAAATTGGATAACATTACCTATTAAACATATTATTAAAAGTTACCCAGACATAACCTACAAAAGTTTATGACTGAATATCTATTATTCTCGACATTCTCGAACAAAACTTCTAGCACAAACTAATTCAGAACATCGCTCTGAGTTAAACCAGATATGTTTCATTTAATGATGTAGGAATTTAATGTCAGCTAAAACAATGTATGGGCACCTGCCATTGTTCTTTTTCAATGGTAGTCTTTAATAAACAAAAAAATGTCTAGTTGTCAGACTGTCATCTGTCACCTGTCACTGTCGCGTTTGTTAAATAGGCAGGGTGACATCCCAATCCCATCAGCGATATCAATTGTCAAAAATTAAAAAAAAAATTCTAGGATTTTCATAAACTCATGACTGTCTTGAGCTGCCGAAATATCACGTGGCCAATCACAAACAATATAACATATACGAGACGATGCAAAAGCAACACCTAAACACATGATAAAATCAATATCCCTCTCCTCCAACATGAAACAATCATGGCTACCTACTTAGTACCACGGACAATTGACGAGCAATTAATGATACACCAATTATGGATATTTGACGGTTAATTCATTGCACAATATCTACTGCACAATTTATATTAAATGTTTGATTATGGTAATTGTATTGCTAATCTTTTGGTTTGAAATAAATACATTTTGTTTCATAAATATACACGGGCAAATATTGATAATATGATATCATTATTATTAGGTAGATATAAATTTAGGTTGGTGTCAGCAAAAATAACAATAAACCAGTCAGTTATAATTTCGCTGAACAAAAAATTAATGGTTGCTCAATATGGAGATTCGATTTCAGCCTTTATAATATTATTTACCATGACTGCACGATAGGAAGCAAAAATTACAAAATAAACCATTACCAGAACAAAATCGCATTTTATTACAACAATGGTACATAGGTTACTAATAGCCATTTTAAAACAAGTGTTAAACATGATAATTTTTAAAACCATGTAGATATTTCAATTTGAGCGGGGCTCTGTCGACTTTGTTGCTTAAATAGTAATCGTACTTACCTATTCTATATTAAAATCAATGTCAACATTAAAATATAACATTATAATAGGTTTTAGTATTTCAGCTATTCGAGTTCTATTGAGGAATACCTTAGTAAGTACTTTTATCTACTCGAAGCATTTTGATTCCATCTTTTTTAGAGGGTTTCTTAACCTCTGCGGCAAAACAAGGTTTTAAAACTCCACGCGCGTAGTGTATATACCTAGATCAATACCTACATTATATACTCCTGCATTCGTCTGTCTATATGAATTTTAAAATTCTACGTGAACTTATTCTGAAAACAGTAACATTTGAATTCAAGAGTTTTACAGACGGTATGGTGGCATGAATAGAACTATTGAAATGAAGGTGCCAAGAACACATGTAGACTTTGAAGTTTGAGCTCGCTTTTGTATGGATTTGAATAAGATAGACGAATTTTATTAATGCATTTTGAGAAGTAAATTCAATAATACATTGCTTATTTCAGAGTATGACTGTATTGATAAAAAGTTCTGTACCATTTTCTAAACACGCATACCTAATTACAGAATTAAAATAGCTATTTTTTCATTTTTTCAATTAAATACCTAATATTTTGTTGAACTTTTGTAAGAGGTGCACTTGGTGATACATTGTAACCAATCCCTACATTGAAACCCATTCGCTGTGACTTATAAAACATTCCCTTCAACATTTTCTTTTGCACTGGTGTCTTATCTTTAGTAACAAAACGTCAATAAAAAAAGTTAATTCAAAAAATCAAAAAACCCGACTGCTTTAAAAGCGAACTAAAAAGACATAAACAAGAAGAAAATCATGCTGCGCAGTCGGAAGATACATATTCGCGAGCTTCCTGACGAAAACCAGATGTATCCTCCGACTGCACAGCATGATTTTCTTCTTGTTTATGTCTTTTTAGTTCGCTTTTAAAGCAGTCGGGTTTTTTGATTTTTTTAATTAACATTTTTTTATTTATAACTTTTTAGTTAACACTTTTTTTTCGAATTAGGTACATTTAAAAGTATAAGTGTTATATATTTTTGAAATCACCTCTTAAAACCCTTTATTTTGATACTCCACACGATGAGCTTTGATGAAAAAATAATTGGGGCTCCACAATATGGCTTCCTAAATCCGCCATGTATCTATTTTCTAATTTTGATGCAGCCAGTGACACTCGCAAGGTTAAGACATATCGATTGACGTAAGAATCATCAAAATCGGTCAACGCGTTTGGTCTCTGGAACGCCACATAGGAACAAACATACATACATAGACTGATAAACACACTACCCTCCTTCGGCAGTCGGGTAAAAAAGACAAAACTGAATGTCGACCACAGCCCGAGACCACTCATAACAATAAGTAATATTATCACAGTAACATTAGAAGATAACAACATTAAAATCAAAATGGAAAACCGATTCATAATAATAATATTAATTATTAATATAATATTCATTTTTATCTAACTAATTACTACTCATACGATTGAAGTAGATAGCAAAGTAATTAGCCGATGTTTCAGTAACTACGGTACTACACTTACACTTTTATTTGAAACAAACTCAATTGAAACCCAAAATGATGTTTATCAAAGCAAATACCGTTTCGTAATTAAAAATGTTTAGCTTATAAAGGCCGAGAGAGTATCTAGGTACGATGATTGGCCTCACTTTTTAGAAAAAGAGATTTTTAATTTAGTTTAGGGCGGAATAATCTGAATTTTATCCTTTGAGGGATCTGAGTTTTATCATTTAAATTGGCGTCGCGCAGAGGCGGGGCTGTGCCAAAGGCAGTTGGCGTCAGCCACCAAGTATTTCCAGAAAGTTCGATTAACGAGTTCCGAAGATTTAGTGATGGCGTAATCGAGGAAAAATTACGCTTTTCGAAATTATTCACATAATGTTGGCAGTATACGTGCAGTTAACATTGTAGCACTGCAAATTAATAACAAACTCACTAGTGTTAAATGTAGTGTCAACGAAACCGTAAATTAGAAAAGTTTCTTCGTGTAATAAGAATGTTTAGTGTCAACCAACCCAGTCTATATAACGATTATATTGAGTATAACTAAACAGTGTCTACTAACCCAGTCTATATTACGATTATATTGAGTAAAACTAAACGGTGTTCCAGAGAATCTACAATTAAGTTTTGAAACTTATTTGTTGAGTTACAATTGTGGAGATTCCTCAAGAGTTACACGAGGCTTTGGCGATATTACATCTGGCAACAAACTCGAATCTCAGCGGCTTGATCTTTGAATTAGCTCCAGCGACTCACTAATTATCATAAAGTTTTAACTGCGACGAACTTTTGGCAACACTATCAGCTTCTCAGCAGAATTTCTTGAAATGTTTGAATATTTAGCAAAATGTTTGATAATCCTCATTAAAGCTTTCGTCCTTAATTAAAGTTGACAGTAGTGATTTTGGATAAGAATTTTGATATCAGTTTCTTCAAATGAAAATCCTTGAGAGTACTTCACTCGGTTTTATTAGTTTGGAAATATTTTTTAAAACAAATATTCCTTAGAATTCATATTGAAATTAACTACGTATCTGATTACATTTATCATCTAACAACGAACTTATTTTTTTCTAATTAAAAAAATGTTTACACTAATGACAATCTTTAACTGAGTAGGCATCTTTGTGTGTAATGTAACTACTAAAACAAAAATAATGAGTACTAAACATAACGGTAGGCAATCTAAAATATTGCAAAACAGGAAAACTGTTAAAAAAACAATTGTTATTCAGTACTCATAATCGGTGTGCGTGTATGACTAGATGTATGAATGTTAAGTGAATGAATCAAACAGTAAGTAAGCATCGTAGCATTTCTAGCAGATGACGTTATTACAGATAATATAATACTAGCATACAGATGCCTCATCCCATACAAATAAACCGTGCCACGTAACTAGCGTTTTTCATCTGATTATACCGATTATTTTTTGTAAATCGATCACGTTTGGTTCCGTTCCACGGCGATAGATATATCACCATCTAATAATCAATCGTTATCCATTGATAAATCAAATAATCTGAATAATCAATACAGTTCGTCGAGACAGTTTCTTTGTATGGGATGAGACCCACGACGTTATGTAGTTTCTGCGTGCCCCATGGGAATCGGTGTGAGTTTATGTATGTATGTACAGTACAACTATTTTCTTAACGTCCCTCGGCAAACTTCGTGATTCGTCAATCGTTGGATTTCTATCAGTTGCCCTTCGCACTTGGTGCAGACCAGACGCTCTCAATCAACTTGGAAATCTGATATAATTCTGACGACTGACGAAACACGAAGTTTGCCGAGGGACATTAAGAAAATAGGTTTCTGTACGGTATTCAGTAAAATATATATAAGAGAGATAAAGAAGGACCAATTCTACCCGGCTCCAACTTTCTGTGGTGTAACCGTGCCGTTAACGGACAATCTCGAACTTCTTGGTGTTACGTTGACATCGACCCTCAATTTCGGTCCATTCATTGAGGCGAAAGCCCAGTTGGCTGCAAAAAAGTTGAGGATTCTTTGAACGCTTTTCACGCCTGAACAGCTGCTCAACTTGTATAAAGCGCAAGTTCGGTGGAAAGAAGGTGATTCGTGCCCTAGAGGTGGTAATAGGACAAACACTGACTTTGTGTTTTAACAGTTATATTTTTACAATAAAGATGACAAGGGTCGACAGTCAAAATACTGGGTTGAAGGCGGAATGTGAAGCGCGCACTCAGGACGGTAGTGAGTAATACAGTGCTTGATCAGCTGGACTGGCCGGTGCGCGCTCGCAGGTCGAGCCCCCTCCGCACCCGCCGCTCCGCCGCGGTCGCCCGGCGTGTAGGGATGGCAACGAGCGCTAGTGATGTCTTAACATTCGGTAATGCATGGAGTACTGCCTGCACCTCTGGGACGGATCTGCCAAATACCAGCTTGATGCACTGAGTCGATTGACAGACGGGCCAATAGGCTTATTGGCAACGATGCACTGGTCGCGTCAAAGCTCCAGAGCCTCGAACATTGACACCGAGTTGCCAGCCTGTCGGTTTTTTATCGGTTACATTTCGGGGAGTGTGCGACGGAACTAGACAATTTAATTCCACCTAGCCCTTTCCATCATCGGACAACAAGACGCACGGCAATGCGTCATCGGTACATGGTAGACATCCCACACATATGCACAAAGCGTTTTGCTAATACTTTAATTGTGCGCACAGCTAAGGAGTGGAATTCCCTGCCGTAGTCTTTGTTTCCTGATAGCTACAACCTTGGTGTATTTAAGTCAAGAGTGAATACGTTACTTTTAGGCAAGCGCGCTTCACCGTAGACCACATCATCACTTACCATCAGGCGAATAAGTGGTCAAACGCGAGACTATCTATAAATAAAATAAAAAAGAATAATTATAATTACTAGCTTCCGCCAGCAGCTTCGCCCGCGTGGAAAGAGTTGTATCATCTCAAGGGAACATAATACCAGCCTATGTGCTATTCCAGACTGTAATCTATCTCCGTGCCAAATTTAATTCAGATCCGTTAAGCCATTCTGGCGTGATTGATTAACAAACATACATCCATCCATCTCACATTTACAATACTAGCTGACCCCCGGGGCTTCCCTCCCGTCAATTGGCTACCTACCTACCTACCCACCTACCCTACCTACTCTACCCACCTACCCTACCTACCCTACCCTACCCTACCTACCCAACCCTACCTACCCAACCCTACCTACCCTACCCTACCCTACCTAATCATGTAGTATATATTTGTTATGTATCATCAATAGTTTTCTCAGCGCACAACAAAGAATGAATTTTATATGCAACATTTTGCTACTTTGGGTTACTTATTGCAATTTTCATAAGAATCTCAAATTTTTGTTGGTCATGCCTCAGAAAGCACGCTAAGCCGTTGGTCCCGGCTGTCATTTGAAGATCTTTGACAGTCGTTACGAGTAGTCAGAAGCTTGTGATCTGACACCAGTCTAGCCAAGGGGTACCCTGTTACCCACTTACTGGATTGTGGAGATCAGATAGGCAGTCGCTCCATGTAAAACACTGGTCCTCAGCTGAATCCGGTTAGACTGGAAGCCGACCCCAACATAGTTGGGAAAAGGCTAGGCAGACTAATTTTAATCATAGATAATAATATTATATTTCTGAAAAGTACGTAAGTTAGTTACATAGGTAACTACTTACTTTGCCGAGTCAAGAGGTCTTCTTGACTTTTCATTGTAAGTACCCACGTACTACGTACATCAAAGAACGCAAACGTTTAAATAATTAAATAAACTTAGACATCTCTCATTACACTTAAAAAAGGTTCAAAGCTCTAAAGAAAATAAATACAATGCACTTTGAGACCGTGAAAAGTACCGTCTGCTTCGAAAGTATTAAGGACCTAATTATTGTTAAAAGTTTTAAAAGAAAACTCATAATAATTAAGACACAGCAGGACTTAGATACCACGTATAATAGATGGTACATAATGTTTTATTATTAGTATAGTATATGTGTTGATTTTGTTTATTTTTTAAATACAAAATATTTCTGAAAATAAAACGATTATTTACCTTACACAGTTACATATATTTAGATGATAGAAGGTATAAATAAGCGTGGTAAACGTTGATAATTCACTTTTGATGTTTACTGTATCTCCATAAATATTACCAAAGAAATGTTTGAAATAAAATTATACATACATACATAAACTCACGCCTTTTTCCCATGGGGGTAGGCAGAAACTACAGAACGCCACCTGCTACGATCCTTACATACTTCTTTTGCTTCACTCACATTCATGCATCTAGTCATACACACACGCCGGTTATGAGACGTAGGAAGGCAGACGTGAATGGAAACGCCGGGAGGGGACGCCCTAGAAAGACATACATAGACCTTATAGGTGATGTTCTTCAAATAAAATTATATTTTGTCACTAATGTAGTGTAAGCATTCAAAAGATAGAAATTAATTCTGTCAAATGTAAATCCTATTTTTACACTTATTTTTTTTTGATGGACTAGTAAAGGTCTTCATCTTAACTCATTATAAAAAGGTAAAATTTGTTTGTTCGTTTGATAGTTTGCTTTTAGGGTTGCGAAGGTTTCGTACCAGAAAGGTCCAAACGGAACCCTATTGCTGTCACGTGTCGATCTGTTTGTCTATCGGTCGTCTGTCATAAAATTTTGTTCCAAAGATTTTTTTACTGCTAATTGAGCTAAGAATTTGAAATTTGGTAATAATGTTTATGCTTACGTATATTTTACTAACAAATATCAATGTATTCTAGATTTGGTACGGAATCCTAAATGTGTGAAGTCCGAGACATACTTGGCCGGTTGTTCGGTGATCTCTTAAAGCACTACTGATCTGGTTACGAAATTTATTTCACAGACTTAAAGGTACACTAAAAAACCGACTTCCAAAACAAAACACTTCAAAGCGAATAATAACTTTCTTTTCCGAAGTCGGTGTCGAATAACGGAAAACAATGGGTACAAAAAACACCGACTTCGGAATAGAAAGTTATTTAGTTTGAATTTTTGTAAAACAGTTTTTATTTTCCTCTTTTTAGTTTTGGTAGGTACCTCCAATTAACATGAAAATCATTTACAGGCAAAGTACATCTTATGGCGGTTCCAATAAGCCCAAACACGACTAAGATACATTGTTTTATTTCGGATTTCCAGTGGCCATTGTGGTCTTCTTCATCAGTTCCACTTCATCAAATTTATTATTTATTATTGAGAAAAATACCAAAATCGCTATATGTATGCCAATAATATTTGAGGATTTTTCTCGATTTCTCTAGGATCCCATCATCAGAACCTGGTTTCCTTATTATGGTACCACCCTTGGGTTATCTACTTGCCAACAAAAAAAGGATCATCAAAATCGGTTCATAAACGACTAAGTTATTCGCAAACACACATAAAAAAAAAATATATACGGTCGAATTGAGAAACCTCCTCCTTTTTGGGAAGTCAGTTAAAAATGCAGCATTCCTGCGGAAAAATCCTCTAGAGCAAAGCCGCGGCAAAAGCTAGTGAACAATATTAATAAAAAGTTGATAAAATAAAAAAACCTGACTGCTTAAGGAGTGAACTAAAAAGGTGTAAACAAGAAGAAAATTATGCTGTGCAGTCGGACGATACATAATCACGAGTTGGCGGACCAAAACTATGTATTCTCCGACAGCACAGCATGATTTTCTTCTTGTTTACATCTTTTTATTTCGCTTCTTAAGCAGTCGAGTTTTTTGATTTTACCAATTTTTCTTATTTTACGTTTTAGTTGTCATTTTTTTTAAACACTTATAAAGTTGTTGTATTTTTTATGAGTTGAAAAGTGATTCAAAAGCGCTTCATTTTGATACCCCACATGATGAGTTTGGAAGAAAAATATTGGGACCCCACACTATGGCCCCAAAATCCGCCATGTTTCAAAATCAAAATCAATATTTTTTATTTCACATAGGCCTACATGGGCACTTATAAAACGTCGACAAAAGGTGCACGGTTTGTTTTTGTTAACGTCACTTATCTAAGAACACTTGGGTGGTCAAAACCTATCTAACGATGTCTTAATTATATAAATCGGTCTAGTAGTTTGTAACATAATATGAGGTAATAAAGAATAATCTATATCTATACTAATATTATAAAGAGGTAAAGTTTGTGAGTTTGTGAGTTTGTGACGTTGTAAGGGGTAATCTCTGGATCTACTAAACCGATTTTAAAAATTCTTGCACCGGTAGAAAGCTTCATTATTCCTGAGTGTCATAGGCTATAAAATATTTTCAAAAAAAAATAGAGATCCTTATGAAAATTGCAATAACGTAACCCAAGGTAGCAAAATGTTGTCTGTAAAATACATTATTTGGCGTGCGCTGAGAAAACTATTGATGATAGATACAAATTAGTAGGTAGGGTAGGTAGGATAGGCAGGGTAGGCAGGGTAGGCAGAGTAGGCAGGGTAGGCAGGGTAAGCAGAGTAGGCAGGGTAGGCAGGATATGAGGCGTAGGCAGGGTAGGCAGGGTAGGCAGGGTAAGCAGAGTAGGCAGGGTAGGCAGGATAGGCAGGGTAGGTAGCCAGTTGACGGGAGCGAAGCCCCGAGGGTCAGCTAGTACATACATAAAAACATAACCCTTTCCTTGCAGTCGGGTAAAAGTGAACAAAGAAAACAAGTAGATCGTAATGAAAGGATTAACTAGTTCCTTTGTTACATGAAATGAGCACATAAACTGTGAATCAACGTGAAACATGTGTCACTGAACAGTTGTCACATTGTTTAAATATTTCAGCTACTTAGTTATCGTTTATATGTTGTACTACATACATAACTGGTATTTAGTTTATGTGTACAATGTATTGTTGTCATCCGTGCTTATCGGTGTTAAACAAAGTATTATTCATACAGAACACTATCGGTGTTCGTCATTTGCATAATTTTGTATACATTTTGTATGACAGTTTATTGTAATTTTTGTTTACTATCAATATTGAGTAGTCAATATATTAAATATCTACATATTACATATCTATATATTTAAATTAAATTACTTAGATCATTTCGTCTATTTTATGAAGTCTTGTCATTCTGATAAGGATTAATTTTCGTTTCATCGAAATTGAGATTTCAGGTTGCAAGTTCGTAACATAAATTACACAGGCTAGGTGGTAGAGGATCCGAGTAAGGAGAAACCTTTACCCATCTGTTTAATAATGACAAGCATTTGATATCAAATTTAATGTGTTAAAAAAATTATCGCTAGTGGGTTGTCTGAAAAATTCTTGTTAAAACATTATTCGATGAGCTCACAATATATTTGGAGCCGGCGAAGCATATAGGTATTCTTCTCCCAATCTTCTCTTTACCTAATATTGGAATCAAATATAACGCTCACAATGTTAGGATCCATTAATATCAATGATAATTTTTAACTGTGGTGCTAGCCAACTGGGTTTATCCTAGTTGTAAACGACCCTTTCTGCCTATTGGCCTTGTTTGTTCTGTCTCCTGCTTGATATGGAGGGCAGTGGCAATTATGTTTTTTCTCCTACTCCTCTGTTATTCTTTTCTGAATAATTTCGCTGCGGGATCCAAGACAGTTAAATTCATTCTCCGGGACTTCGTCGAGCTTCATTGTTTCAGCACTTTTCTGTTGGTCGCCACTGATGATTCTTTCAGGAGTTGCAGTGGTTTGGGTATAGTGCGGTGGGATAGTCATACTTCTCTTTTTGTTGTCTATCAATAGTCACCACCTTACTAGACATATTCTAATTATGTTTTACACAGTCCATCCGTCATTTCCTGTAACCTTAAATCATTCAAATATGGATGGTGATAAGTTTATACCTATTATTATGAGTTTATAATTAACACAAAATTATTTACATATTACGCCCACCTAATGAAACGTAAAGTCTTACTTGTAAATCTGTTTCAAAGTAACAACGTGTTACGAACTCTTTATGTGATAACGAAGCCTTAACAAAGAGAACAAACGAGACGTTTGATTATGTTTTGTAACTTAACTCCCACTGTATGTGTATGTGTATGTTTAATATATTATTATAAAGTGAAGGCTCATTTCAGATCACAGCTACTACGGCGTGACTGTCGCCGTGACACTGGGAATTAGCGGAAAGATAAACTAAAAAGATAGAAGAGGTTCTATTAGGGCATTTCATCTGTTCCGTGGAAAGATACGCGTCGCCCATGCTTATTAGTCAAACCATTCCGATGGCAACGTCCGCGGCAGTTTGACTAGTACGCGTAAGCGATGCATATTATACTGTTCAAAGACCTTCTTTCCCCGAATAGGGATGCATAAAGAATACATTTAGTCCGTCAACAATGCATCATTGTTGCATTGCAATTTCGAGTGACGTCACATTTTGTACACTTTTTACTCTAAAGTGACGTCACAAGCCCCCGCTCTTGAACTTTGATCCACTTTATCTTTGTAAAATTTTATTGATAAAAAGAACATGTCCATTATTTTTTGATAAACTAACTGACGGACTAAATAGAATTACAATGTTTTTACCCAGGAATATCCCAAATGCCAGTGTCGCGTCGTCATTGTCGCGTCGCTGGAGCCGCTGTAATCGGCTCGGCAGAGAAGCGAACCTTATCTTACTTAGAAGAATTCTTTCTCTTCGAATTACACGGTATTTGTAAGCTGCTACACAATAAATAGGTACAAGAACCATGTTTAGTCATTGAGACAATATACATACATACATTAATGTAGGCCACAAACCTAAAGTAAAGTAGCTTATGCTCTAACAATAGTTACTCTTAGGTACTTGCCTGAAAATTTATGTTCGCTAGGTAATATTTACCTAACAAGAGGTAAGTTTTTTTTTAAACCTTTTTTTCTATAAGGTAATCCTGAGTTTTGATTACGATTACACTATCACTGCGTATAAGGTACTTCTCATCCCGGCAAAATGCAAGGTTCCTTAGGTATTATTGGCCACAGGAGCGAAGATACGAGAAAAACAAGTTCCACATAAACTGCAGGAGAAACTCTTAATATTTCCAAACCCCTTAAACAGCAAGTACCTTTAAAAAAAACTACGAATGTCATGCCAAAAAGATTTTTTATTATTATTATAGATGGGCTCGCTTTTGACATCTATCTCACTTGATGGTAAGCTGATGATGTGGTCGAAGGTGAAGCACGATTTCCTAGAAGTAACTTAGAAGTACTCTTGACTTAAAGACCCCTAGGTTGTAGCTATCGGGAAACACAGAATCCGGCAGAGAATTCCACTACTTACCTGTACGCATAAAGAAAAGAAAGTATTTCCAAAACGTTTAGTCCGTATCGGTGGGATGTCCACGTGTGTGTGTGTACGTTTTGTAGTCCGATAATGAAACGGACTAGGTGGATTAGATCGTGCAATTCCGTTCAAGGCAATTACTTTCTAAAGAAAATAAGAGTAGTTTTGATACCAGGCGCACATAACGTGGTGGGTGCGCCTGGTATTCTTCAGCAAAAGTCTAAACATCTCTGAGTAGCTTATGACAAGGCTATTTTGATCCCTGAAAAAATCACGGTTCTTATTAGATTGGCTGCGTGAAAAAGCTAGATTTACCTATATAGATGAGAAAAGAAAATGACAGTTATTTCCAAAGCCATGAAACAATTTATTTGAACAATGACAAAAACCAAAAAAAAACTACGAACGTCAAACCAAAAACTTCATTAATTTCCAAAGAAAATAAGAATAGTTCAAAGTTTTCACACCAGGCGCACAGAGCGTGGTGGGTGTCGGCTCATTATTATTTCTTCAGCAAACGCTCAAGTTCGAGGGCCGCGGCATCTCTGGAGTTAATTAAACGGCGTCTTCATTATAGCCGACTGCGCGTCTTCACATCTTGCCAAACGTTGCCAACCTGCGACTTGTGAGTTGTGACGTAGGTTGGTACTTGTGTGCTGTATGTGGTAGTTTTCTAATTTCGTAGAACTTTATTTGTTTTGTTGAAGTACGATAGTTGGGAGTTGAGTTTGTGTCTGTAGTTTTATAATTAGGTATTTCGGGGAGATGACTTTCAAGATTTTCAGAAGGCATTCTACATTAAACTCTGATTTTTAATTTCGTATTCTTAACTGATATTTGGGGGTTGACACTTTATCGCTACATCAAAATAGTGTCTTATCCAGACTATCCTGAATGATCGAAAATCGAAGTAGATTGAAAATGGAACTACTTCGCGGCAAAAAAAATACGTTTGTTAGGAAACAAGCAGCCCTTATTTAGTTTCTACTCATTTATATCAGACTTCATTTTATCGATCGCATTTATTTTATTGTTGATTTCATATTTAACAAAAGTTAATGTACTTTGTGTATGAATACTGTTATATTTAAATATATTACGTTTATATTCATAAAAAAAATATTTACACCAATTAGTAAAATTAAATTGAGGAGTCATATCACATCGATTCGATGAATCACTTATGATTGAGCTTTACCTACAACACTATGCTACGCACTTGCAACATTAAAAAAAAATAAGTTCATTGGCAGCTGTCAGTTTAGTCTACGAAATTAAAAAAACACAGTATAGTGGAGTTAGGTACTATACTTGAACCTCATTATCAACTTGTGCACCGTAGAAGCGAATTGAAGACAAGACAATTACCCAAATAGAGTTAAAATAACACAACATCACGGCTTTCTAACCCGAATGCACAAATGGTTAGACAGTACAATAGTAAAACCACATTCTATTAGTTTTCACAAGTAATAAGCCTTATGTTCAGCAGGAAAGGCCGTCATAAAATTAGTCATTTTGCTAGCAGCTATTATTGATGATCGCGGATAAGTTTGAAAGAGAGTTACCGCAGCCAAGCAACTGAAGGAACACGGGTGGGTTTTAGTCAGTAAAAGTCTTATACTCCCGCTTCACCAAGAGCGTGAGAAGTCATCAGTTTTTTTGGTGTTGGATGATATCCAACAACAAAAAAACTTTATTAGTGACGTTCCAATCCTTCCACGTGCCAATAACGGCTGCCTATATTATTACTTCCTCACATTTTTCCTCAATACATTTAAATAACAAGCACATATTATAAGTTCATAGTTTCATACATATCATCTACAGTACACATACTATTTGTCTGTAACACAAAGGCTACTCAGTAACTTGGCTCGCACTTGAACATGCTAACCCTGCGGCGAGTGTACTCTACATGGCTGTTGTGATCGCTGTACTACCCGCGTTAGAGATACAAGTCCCCGCTGGCTACCCGTGACAATGATGAGTGGAGCTTAGTAATGGAAACCCTGGATGTACCAAACCGACCAACATTTTAACCTTAACTTGGCCTGGCAAAGTATTCATGTTTTAATAGAATATGAGGCACTGGTTTTCGTTACAAAGCGTGTGGTTTATTGTACAAAGTTTTACTTTGTTACAATAGGAGAAAAAACTTTTTAACAAAAAATCAAACCGACTTCCTGAACAAAAAACTACAAACCAAAACATAACTTTCTTTTCCGAAGTCGGTGTCTTTCTACCCATTTTTTTTCAGTTTTTCGACACCGACTTCGGAAAAGAAAGTTATTTTTTGGTTTGTAGTTTTTTGTTCAGGAAGTCGGTTTGATTTTTTGTTAAAAAGTTTTTTTATTTTTCTCTTTTTAGTTTTGGTAGGTATATCCAATTAACATGATAATCATTTATGGCCAAAGTACATCTCATGACGATTCCAATAAGCCCAAGCACGACTAGGATACATTGTTTTATTTCAGAGTTCCAGTGCCTACCTTCCGGCTTCATCATCAGAACAGTTCCATGGTACCATTTTCATCAGTACCATTCATTTATAAGTATTTGCTTAATCATAGTCGGTTAACTATTCGAGATATTTTATACCCGTGACAATCTTAGCATTAAGGAGTTTCAGTGGCCATCTGTGGTCTTCTTCATCAGTTCCACTTCACCAAATTATACTTTCTGAGTGCAAGTGATTGGATTGTTGGTGAAAATACCAAAATCACTATATAAATGCCTATAATATTTGAGGAGTTCACTCGATTTCTCTAGGATCCCATCATCAGATCCTGACCTGATGACTATGGGACCAACTAGGAAGTATACCCTTCAAAACAAAAGAAGATTTTTTGAAATCGGTCCAGGCGTCTTTGAGTAATCGGGGAACATACATAAAAAAAAAAAAAAAAAAAAGATTCCGACGAATTGAGAACCTCCTCCTTTTTTTGAAGTCGGTTAAAAAGACAAAACAAAATAAAGATGGCTTCACATCCATGATCTAAAAGAGAAGTATTGAATAAATAAGAAAACATGCTGCATCGCTCTCAAGTAAATTGGAATACGAGAAAGAGAGTGATGGTCTAGGACCAAAGATATGGGTAGAATTTCGACCGCAAGCGAACTTTGATAGACTGTGTGCCAGACAATAATATTCAAATAAACAGATACGTAATACACTCACAAAACAATTAAAAAAAGTGTTCCGCGCAGCAGCAGCAGCACACTTACACACTTGTCATTCATGTGACATTAAAAATATTTTTCTCAAAAATGGTATGTAATGTTGCCGTAACATCTCTAAAAAGTATCCAGAAAGTGAACTTTACCGGAGACTTATTCACAACTGTCCAGTAAGTAAGTATGTAATTTACTTACTGGACTGTTGGTCATCCTCTTTAGATGTCCTTAGAAAAAAAACATGGTACCAGACACAGATTAGTGATTAGCCATTATATCATGGTTATAGGGGGGAGGCTCCAAATATATATTTATCTCTCTTTTTGGTTTGACATTTTATGAGATAGATATATTTTTGGAGCCATCCATTTTATACTCTGTGACACTTACCGCGACGCAGAAAAAGTACGCACATTGCGTTTTGTACTTAGTAATGTTGTAGAATTATAGTGTGGGATTTTATGTTTGTATTTAGTAATTTAAGTTTATAAATAATGTTGGATTAAAACTTTCCATTCTAATATTAACATGGAGTTTCAAAAACATTTTTTTTTACAAGTAATGTTTTTTTTACATTCATGTCATGTAAAAATAGAACAATGTTCAAAACTAAACGCAAACTTTATAGTAAAAAAAAACAATTTTAACGTCTGGCGGGATTTAAATTGTGTTTTAATTTACCGCGTGAACATAGATAATCCCAAAAAAATTGTTCAGGCGAATCTGATTCGGCAATAGATGGCACTCCTCCTGATTTAAAAGCTGAGGCCGAATTAGCAAAACAAATATAAATGCCCCCGGTAAATCGATCACAAAATCTATCAGTAATTGCCCTAATATGAATGTAACCTTCAATATTAATTAAACGAATTTGTTGTTAAACTTTCTTACATTTTTGAGAAAAGCATTATACAAGCCTCAACCAGTAAGAAAGCCATCCTGGCCTCGTACATAACCGGACCTCACCTGCGGTTCGGTCCGGTTAACTCATACTTGGCCAGGAAGGCTTACTTACTGGATTCTGCAGTAATGTACTATAAATAAATACATTACAAATACACACCATGGCATTTTTTTTATTTTGTTTTTGTTTCGTCAAAACCTATCGCTCTTCGCCATGCCTGACATAAACTAGACTAAAAGTCACAATTGTGACCTATTCGAGTCTTCACAATGCGCGCGCTCATAACATATCTGTTTATTTGAATATCATTGGTGCCAGACTATTTTTGATTGTTTGTAGTTCAGGAGTACCAGCAGCATCTGTGACTGCAATACAATCTAGAGGTTGATGTTCATTAAATAAGAAAATGTTGACTAATAGGGATGTTTCCTGGGTAAAAAAATGATAATTCTATTTAGTCCGTCAGTGGGATTGCGCCAAATCCAAGTAATATGGCAAAGGGCAGGAAGATGATAATGAACTAGGTCCTTGAAAATATTAGCGACGACCAATTTTTTTTTCTAATAATATATATTAGAGGAAGTTTGAAAGTGGCGCCAGTGACAAAAAAGTTTATTTATTTAACTTACACACACTATCTTACAGGTTGAACCCAAAACAATAAGGTGGTTAGAATCTTAATCTTAAATCAGTTATTACATAAATATATAATAATTATATACACCTGAACTTCTAACACTATTAAGATCTTCTAAACTAACATAAAATAAAACTATACACATCTAAATTTTAATTATAACTAGCAAAATTCAACAAAACTCTTGCGAATTCACTCAAATTGCATGAAAATATGTCTAGCCTCTTGTGCAATTCGTTGAGCACACAGATTGTGCGGGTGAGAGGTGTTTTTGCCAATAGATTGGTTCTAGCAGCAGGCACGGCCAGCAGTGGCGGCCGCCGCCGCCTCCACACGTACCGATCTGGCACGCACAGCTTCAGGTGACGCAGCACACCCAGGTTATGTGCTGCTCCACACAGGAGCTTCAGTGCATACGCCGCGAGTGTTACGTTGAAAGGAAACCGTTTGTCCTGGTACCATGGTCATGTGATGAGGAGGGATGAAACGCACTAAAAGAGTTATGAATATAAATGTGGATGGATGGAGAGGGAGAGGAAGGCCAAAGAAAAGATAGATGGACTGTGTGATATGAAAGAATAGGGAGTCAGTGATAGCGTGACAGGGGGCAGGACGGTATGGAAGACGAAAACGTGTTGCGCCAAATCCAAGTAATATGGCAAAGGGCAGGAAGATGATAATGAACTAGGTCCTTGAAAATATTAGCGACGACCAATTTTTTTTTTAATTAATTAATTTGGGAGTTGTTTTCGACAGTAGATAAAAACAATTTTAATCATTTATGTGTTAAAAAAGTTTAGATTACAATTGAAAGCTTGATGGATGACGGAAATATTGTGAATATATATTTTTATACAAAATTAAGTTTTATAAGTCTTAAATAACCTTTCATCTTTAATAAACACGCCGCTTGTAAAGATTCTGAGGAAACAAGTTTAAGTTAGAGTGGAATTAAAACCTCATCTCAAAGAAAATTAAACCGCGAATAGTTAATGGGTCTTAACTCGATTTCGAAACGCTTACTTTGTCGAGAGCGAGTCGTTGCCTTCAATAAGATTCAAGCAAGTTTGGGAAAATTTGCTTCCTTTTAAATCGGTTCGCCATTTAACCATCGCGGATAAAGCACTCAAAACAAAACGGCGCGCTTTTATTTTTCACGAGATCCCTTCTAGATGGTTTGCTTGTAAAAAAAAAAATTGTATTGTTATTGTTCGAGTTGGAGGACATTACACCTTTTGGTGTTTTAAATAAATTCTAAGAGAAAGGTAATTTGTTTTGTTATAATGTTACGAGAGCCATTTTGTTCTTTATGGGACTGTAATTGATTTTTATGCTTATTATCTTTATCTTTCATGCTAACTACAAAGTTTTCTTAACAACTGTAATCAATACGCCTGCAACTTTTGTGTGCCTCAGCCAAATATATGAGTCTTTTCTCCACTAAGGAATAGCAGAGCCAGCAACAATAACTTTAAAATAAACAAAAAAACTCCTCACAATCTTTGCATCTCTAGATCATGCCAAAGTTACAAGATGGCGCGGACATGCTAGTTGTTGTTCATTAGCATTGAGCGCACATTTAAAGTAACATCTCTAATATTTTAATTAACTAGTGAAACTTTTCGTTTTATTATTCAAAAGTTGAGCATTCGCTCGTTGCTATATCAAAACTTGTTCATTCACAACGTCTTATATATTAATATAAAAGTCCCCTATTAACATGCATTCAAAAAGCAAAGGCATTTAGAACGGGGAATCGAGAGGAATATATTACTAGCGTGGGTTTGCAAGTGGCTTGTATTTACGTAAGCAAAACCATTTGTGGCTTAAGGGCCATTTAATTAATGTCGAACCTTCAAAGAAAGTCTTGTGAAGTCTTATACGGTTCCTTGTGTATTTAATATGATGTAGCTGAAGATAAACTACAAAAATTAACATTATGTTGTGTGACGTCTTTTGCTTATTGGTTGCTATGGTATGTGCATGTTATGCGGAGGAAAAAGGTTTTTTTTTTTTTCAAAACAAATATAACCGACTGCCAAATAAAAACATTACAAAGTGAAATATTACTACAATTTCAGCAGTCGGTGTTCCCGTTTTTGTATTATTTATTTATTTAACCATTTATGCACACACGCATAATATACAGACAAGAAGAAGAAACAGAAAAATAGGTACATAGGTGATGCTTATTTCTATAGAAATCTCTTCCAGCACACCTGCGAAAGGAAAGATGAAAAAAAGAGATGTAGACATAGTGTGTAGAGTTGAAAAATAATTAACACAAAACGATTCATAACTAAGTAATAGCTGATAAACAATACTGATTACAAATTAAATATACTGCCATATAGACATACATACATAATTGTAAAATAAATATTAAAGCAATACATACTAATACCTATATATATATAAAAGATAATATACTTATACGTAGATACATAATTAAAATGCAACTATGACGGAATGGAAAGGTAGTGTTCTTTCACTCTTCTTTTAAAAACTGCAAGAGTTTGGCAGTCTCTAATGTCAGGCGGAAGAGAGTTCCACAATCGCACGGCGTACACAGTAAAAGAGTAGGAGTAGAAGTCGGTAGAGTGAGAAGGGATATTAAGGAGATTTTTAAGATGCGATCTGCAAAGTGCATCGGGAGGATGGGAGTAGGAAAAGCGTTCGCGGAGGTAGGAAGGCGTTTTAGGATTATGCAAGAGGTTAAATAAAAGACACAATATGCGAGAGTTCCTGCGAAGTCGAATAGGGAGCCACTTGAGTAACCTGCGAAAATCTGAAACGTGATCATACTTTTTAAGGTTGAAAACAAAACGAATACATACATTTTGCAAACGCTCAAGTTTATTTAAAAGCTCCTCGGTGGCATCCAAATAACAGGCGTCGGCGTAGTCGATGATGGGCTGAATGAGAGTTTGGGCAAGGGAAATTTTGGTTTTCAAGGGCAAAAAGCTCTGGAGGCATTCCAGCGAGTAGAACGAGTAGTGCACTTTGCGACTGACCTCAGCGATATGGGCAGTCCACGACAAATAGGAGTCCATGATTACCCCCAGGTTTTTAGCCGTCTTAGTGTACCCAATCTGTACTCCATTCAACCAGAGTGGAGACAGCGACGCAATATCAAGCCTGTTCCGCATATAATGTATTTTATGTTTAATAAAATTAATAATTTACAATTCTAAGACTTATCTATGAAACCAGTATAAGATATTATATAGTAATAATAATATACAGATAACACCCTTTTTTTTTAATTATTCTTTTTACTTGAATAAAAAGTGAAATTTAAAATTAATGTAACTGTCGGACTACTTGACACTAACTGACTTGATATTGGGTGAGGATGCCTGTCAAAAATCTCTGACAATTCGACAAATATGCCAACCTGTTATGACAATTTAGTGTGACAAATTTTGCCGAACAAATTGTCACCTGTCAAGAGAAATTGTTAAAAAGGTCGACACTTTTGTAGATTATAAACCGTGACAAAGAACAGTGTCGATATCTTAGCTGACTTAAATTTGAGTGTCTGAAAGTGAGTTATATACGAAACAAATTCTAATAATTGTCTACGCTTTTTAAAGTATAATTAGGCTGGATCAAAACAGATTAAAAAAAATCATAATAAATAAATAAAAAAAGATCTTTTAGTTAATTTATTTAGCTTAGTGTTATCATTATATATTGTATCTGCTAAGTGACAAAGTAGTAACTATATTAAGTAATAATATCATTATTGTATTTATTGCAGTAAATGAGTTAACAATACAATTTAATCCAAAATTCCAAAATTTTATATTATTATTCTTATTCATTTTCTTTCAAATTTTTATATTGATTTTAATTTGGTTTGTCATTGGATATTATACCTAATAACAATTATTATTAATAATATTTATTATAATTTTTCCTCCAAATTTAATATTAATTTGATTTGACATAGTTATTAAGATGAAATAAAATGGGGAAGGCGCTGACTCCTGTCATACAGGTCTGCCTAGTTCGGGAGTCAGAGGCTTCAACATTGATGTAAACAATTATTGTGTCAATAAAGAATATTTGATTTGAGTTTATGTCTAAGTGTAGATGTTCCTTGCAGGTACGTAAGAATATTTTAGTGTAGTAGAAATAAATGAATTACTTTCAATTAATGATTGGCAAAAAGAAAAGTATCCAAGTCTAAAAAAATATAGCTTGGTTGTTGACGACGACGACCTTTTGATACACGTCAAAATCTCTTAGTTTAAATTAATATACTCTTACCAAAGAGTATATTATACATTTCATGCTGCTTTAACTAGGTAAGGGAAATACTAATGCGATATTGCCCTTTTACTTCCTCGAAATTGGATAAGATTACCTATTAAACACATTATTAAAAGTTACCCAGACATAACCTACAAAAGTTTATGACTGAATATCTATTATTCTCGACATTCTCGAACAAAAATTCTAGCACAAACTAATTCAGAACATCGCTCTGAGTTAAACCAGATATGTTTCATTTAATAGCGTAGGAATTTAATGTCAGCTAAAACAATGTATGGGCACCAGCCATTGTTCTTTTTCAATGATAGTCTTTAATAAACAAAAAATTGTCTATACTCGGAATTTTAATTCGATTCCAGATTTGACAATTTCAATGTTGCAACGTTATGACAAGTACTAAATAGTGACGTTGCAAAATTATTCGATATGGAAATGGAATATCTCCGGATCGATTCTTCTCGTTTATAATTTTACTCTCGTAAACTAAGTATATCAGGAAATTAAATATTTCTGAACCGATAATTTAGTTTTGACGATTAATTAACGATCTGAGACTTTTCTTTTATAATTGTGTGTGAAATAAATAAAAAAATGTGATCATGAAGGAACATGACAAATAAAACAGATAGATGTATTATGGTAATAATTTATTTTATATATTGTCGCCGTCATCGCTATCGCTATCGCTGTCACTTTCTGTAACATTTATTATAAATGTGTCTGTGATATTGTCAATTAACACATCTAGCCTACTCATATTTTCCTCTTCTTTGACAACATGGGATACGCATTTAGACCATTCGGTAGCCGTAATTTTTGGAATGCCTTCCTGAAATAAATTTCTCACGTCTGTCAATTTGAAAGTTTTATTATTTTGAGCTACATGCCCCTTTAGCTGCGCCCATATCAATTCGATAGGGTTTAGCTCGGCACACACACTGATTGTTTATCGATTTTTGTGTTCATCACTACACTATTATATGTGGTATCATTATTTCACAAAATGACAGTAGCTAATGTCAAATCTGGAATCGAATTAAAATTCTGACTATAGTTGTCAGACTGTCGTCTGTCACCTGTCACTGTCGCGTTTATTAAATAGGCAGGGTGACATCCCAATCCCATCAGCGATAACAATTGTCAAAAATTAAAAAATGTTCTAAGATTTTCATAAACTCATGACTTTCTTGAGCTGCCGAAATATCACGTGGCCAATCACAAACAATATAACATATACGAGAAGATGCAAGTGCAACACCTTAACACATGATAAAATCAATGTCCCTCTCCCCCAACATGAAACAATCATGGCTACCTACTTAGTACCACGGACAATTGACGAGCAATTAATGATACACCAATTATGGATATTTGACGGTTAATTCATTGCACAATATCTACTGCGCAGTTTATATTAAATGTTTGATTATGGTAATTGTTTTGCTAATCTATTGGTTTTAAATAAATACATTTTATTTAATAAATATACACGGGCAAATATTGATAGTATGATATCATCAACTTAATTAAAATCAACAATGGTACATAAGTCACTAATAGCTATTTTAAAACAACGATTAAACATGATAACTTTGAAAACCATGTAGATATTTCAATTTAATTAACTATTCGAGTTCTATTGAGGAATACCTTAGTAAGTACTTTTATCTACTCGAAGCATTTTTAAACCATCATTTTTAGAGCATTCCCTAACTACCTCTGCGGCAAAACAAGGTTTTAAAACTCCACGCGCGTAGAGTACATACCTAGATCAATACCTACTTTATATATACTCCTGCATTCGTCTGTCTGTATGAATTTTAAAATTCTACGTGAACTTATTCTGAAAACAGTAACATTTGAATTCAAGACTTTTACAGACGGTATGGTGGCATGAATAGAACTATTGAAATGAAGGTGCCAAGAACACATGTAGACTTTGAAGTTTGAGCTCGCTTTTGTATGGATTTGAATAAGATAGACGAATTTTATTAATGCATTTTGAATAGTAGATTCAAAAATACATTGCTTATTTCAGACTGCTGTATGACTGTATTGATAAAAAGTTCTGTACCATTTTCTAAACACGCATCCCTAATTACAGAATTAAAATAGCCATTTTTTCAATTAAATACCTAATATTTTGTTGAACTTTTGTAAGAGGTGCATTTGGTGATACATTGTAACCAATCCCTACATTGAAACCCATTCGCTGTGACTTATAAAACATTCCCTTTAACATTTTATTTTGCACTGGTGTCTTATCTTTAGTAACAAAACGTCAATAAAAAAAGTTAATTCAAAAAATCAAAAAACCCGACTGCTTTAAAAGCGAACTAAAAAGACATAAACAAGAAGAAAATCATGCTGCGCAGTCGGAAGATACATATTCGCGAGCTGGCTGACCAAAACCAGATGTTACTTTTTTTTATTTATAACTTTTTAGTTAATACTTTTTTTTCGAATTAGGTACATTTAAGAGTATAAGTGTTATATATTTTTGAAATCACCTCTTAAAACCCTTTATTTTGATACCCCACACGATGGGCTTTGAAGAAAAAAAATTGGAGCTCCACAATATGGCGTCCAAAATCCGGTGTTTCTATTTTCTAATTTTAATGCAGCCAGTGACACTCGCAAGGTTAAGACGTCTCGATTGAAGTAAGAATCATCTAAATCGGTCAACGCGTTTGATCTCTGGAACGCCACATAGGAACAAACATACATACATAGACTGATAAACACACTACCCTCCTTCGGCAGTTGGGTAAAAAAGACAAAACTGAATGTCGACCACAGCCCGAGACCACTCATAACAATAAGTAATATTATCACAGTAACACGAGAAGATAACAACATTAAAATCACAATGGAAAACCGATTCATAATAATAATATTAATAGGTGTTATTTTTAGGTGCCGTACTACAGGTATGTGCCCGACCCAGTTCTCGAAAATGGCAGTATCACATTGTACTGGGATCGGTCCATCATCACTGACAGGACTATTATCGCTAATAAGCCTGATATAGTGGTGGTGGACCGAATCGAGAGGCGTGCAATGATTGTTGACATAACTGTTCCGCATGACGGGAACCTCATGAAAGCCGAGAAAGATAAGCAAATCAAGTATCTTGACTTGGCTCGCGAGGTTGTAGACATGTGGGATGTGGATACAGCGATAATTGTACCGATAGTCGTGTCAGCCCATGGTTTAATAGCCACGAGACTCGACCAGCACCTTAGGAGGCTCTCGTTAGGCGGCTGGGTCAAGGGCCTGATCCAGAAAGCAGTACTGCTGGACACTGCTCGTATTGTTAGGAGGTTCCTCTCTCTGGAGCCCTGACCGCCGGTAGCTTGGACCATGTTCCCGATACCGGTGGGCCTCTATTTTTATATGTTTTTCTTTGTTGTGTGTGTTTTGTAAAAATATTTAAAAATATAATCAATAAGAAAAAAGTTGAATAATAGACATATTAATATAATATTCATTTTTATCTAACTAATTACTCATACGATTGAAGTAGACAGAAAAGTAATTAGCCGATGTTTCAGTAACTACGGTACGTTACACTTTGATTTGAAACAAACTCAATTGAAACCCAAAATGATGTTTATCAAAGCAAATACCGTTTCGTAATTAAAAATGTTTAGCTTATAAAGGCCGAGAGAGTATCTAGGTACGATGGTTGGCCTCACTTTTTAGAAAAAGAGATTTTTAATTTAGTTTAGGGCGGAATAATCTGAATTTTATCCTTTGAGGGATCTGAGTTTTATCATTTAAATTGGCGTCGCGCAGAGGCGGGGCTGTGCCAAAGGCAGTTGGCGTCAGCCACCAAGTATTTCCAGAAAGTTCGATTAACGAGTTTCGAAGATTTAGTGGTAGCGTAATCGTCGAAAATTACGCTTTTCGAAATTATTCACATAATGTTGGCAGTGTACGTGCTGTTAACATTGTAGCACTGCAATTTAATAACAAACTCACTAGTGTTCAATGAAATGTCAACGAAATCGCAAATTAGAAAAGTTTCTTCGTGTAATGAGAATGTTTAGTGTCTACTAAGCCAGTCTATATTACGATTATATTGAGTATAACTAAACAGTGTCTACTAACCCAGTCTATATTACGATTATATTGATTATAACTAAACGGTGTTCCAGAGAATCTACAATTAAGTTTTGGAAATTATTTGTTGAGTTACAATCGTGGAGATTCCTCAAGAGTTACACGAGGCTGTGGCGATATTACATCTGGCAACAAACTCGAATCTCAGCGGCATGATCTTTGAATTAGCTCCAGCGACTCACTAATTATCATAAAGTTTTAACTGCGACAAACTTTTGGCAACACTATCAGCTTCTCAGCAGAATTTCTTGAAATGTTTGAATATTTAGCAAAAGGTTTGATAATCCTCATTAAAGCTCTCGTCCTTAATTAAAGTTGACAGTAGGGGTTTTTGGATAAGAATTTTGATATCAGTTTCTTCAAATGAATATCCTTGAGAGTACTTGACTTGGTTTTATTAGTTTGAAAATATTTTTTAAAACAAATATTCCTTAGAATTTATATTAAAATTAACTACGTATCTGATTACAGTTATCATCTAACAACGAACTTATTTTTTTTAATTAAAAAACATGTTTACACTAATGACAATCTTTAACTGAGTAAGCATCTTTGTGTGTAATGTAACTGCTAAAACAAAAATAATGGGTACTAAACATAACGGTAGGCAATCTAAAATATTGCAAAACAGGAAAACTGTTAAAAAAACAATTGTTATTCAGTACTCATAATCGGTGTGTGTGTATGACTAGATGTACGAATGTTAAGTAAATGAATCAAACAGTAAGTAAGCATCGTAGCATTTCTAGCAGAGGACGTTATCGCAGATAAAATAATATTAGCATACAGATGCCTCATCCCATACAAAGAAACCGTGCCACGTAACTAGCGTTTTTCATCTGATTATACCGATTATTTTTTGTAAATCGACCACGTTCGGTTCCGTTCCACGGCGATAGATAGATCACTATCTAATAATCAATCGTTATCCATAGATAAATCAAATAATCTGAATAATCAATACAGTACGTCGAGACAGTTTCTTTGTATGGGATGAGACCCCACGACGTTATGTAGTTTCTGCGTGCCCCATGGGAAAAGGTGTGAGTTTATGTATGTATGTACAGTACAACTATTTTTCTTAACGTGCCTCGGCAAACTTCGTGATTCGTCAATCGTTGGATTTCTATCAGTTGCCCTTCGCACTTGGTGCAGACCAGACGCTCTCAATCAACTTGGAAATCTGATATAATTCTGACGACTGACGAAACACGAAGTTTGCCGAGGGACATTAAGAAAATAGTTTTACTGTACGGTATTCAGTAAAATATATATAAGAGAGATAAAGAAGGACCAATTCTACCCGGCTCCAACTTTCTGTGGTGTAACCGTGCCGTTAACGGACCATCTCGAACTTCTTGGTGTTACGTTGACATCGACCCTCAATTTCGGTCCATTCATTGAGGCGAAAGCCCAGTTGGCTGCAAAAAAGTTGAGGATTCTTTGAACGCTTTTCACGCCTGAACAGCTGCTCAACTTGTATAAAGCGCAAGTTCGGTAATGCATGGAGTACTGTCTGCACCTCTGGGACGGATCTGCCAAATACCAGCTTGATGCACTGAGTCGATTGACAGACGGGCCAATAGGCTTATTGGCAACAATGCACTGGTCGCGTCAAAGCTCCAGAGCCTCGAACATTGACACCGAGTTGCCAGCCTTTTTTTTTTTTTTGGTTTCGGGGGAAAACCTTCAAAAGGCGTCTGGACTTTTGGGGAAAAAGACCAGGGAGTGTGGGATTTTTACCGCACTAAAACCACCCCGGTGATCACCATCAGCACTTGGAAGGGGCCCCGTTACCTCTTAAAAGACCACTCCGGAACCCCCTCTGTGCAACGCCTGTTAGGGCACTTCCCTGGGGAGACTGAGGAGCGTCCCCTGAGCCTAGCTGTGCACGGCAGCACGTGATCACTGTGCCACCGTCTTTCCTAGAGTCACTTTGTGGGCGGACAGAATCCCCAATCTGAACACCCGTGACCCTGGAGTCCCAACTGCAATTGATGCAGGCGGGGTTTCGGGCATTTAGGCGGCGTCGAGGCGGTTGCCTCCACGACGCCTTCTTCTCCGGGCGGGATCGGACCTCTCACGATCCCGCTCGGCAGCCTCCTTCTGAACCATCACGGTCTCACAGAAGGAGACCATTTCTCTCCAGTTTTCTGTCTCCTGCTCGCCAGCATGGCCCTCACAACCGCTGGCAGAGACAGGTCTCGCCCGATCCTGGCGACCAAGACTTGCCGCTCAGAAATCCACGCAGGGCACTCTTCGAGCGTGTGCTGTGCAGAGTCAAGGTCACCTCCGCAGTGATGGCAATTTGCCGTGTTCTCTCGCCCAATCCTGTTCAGGTACTCACCAAAGCAACTGTGCCCGGTCAGTACCTGAGTGAGCCTGTAGAAGATGCGCTCCCCTCTTTTCAGCCAGGCTTCGAAGTGCAACAGGACGGCTTCGACAACGCGCTTGCGCGAGAATTGCGGCTGCTGTAGCCGCTTGCGCCACTGCTCGAGCGCGTGTCGCTGTTCCTGCCGCCTCAGCCTAACCATAGCGATTCCTGGCACGCTATTGCCACTTTGACGGATGGCGCAAATCCGGTCATATACCCTCGCGTCCATATCCGCCAGAATGTCCAGCGGAGGAAAGCGTGCCAGGAGTGTTGCCGCCTCAAAAGACACGGTTCGATATCCTCGTGCGATTCGAATGGCCATTTTGCGCTGCAGGCTATTGATTTTAGTCCTGCAGCGTCGGACACCTGACAGTCTGTTTGAACAAACAGGTGCCCCATAAAGGACCATCGATCGCACGACACCCGCGTAGAGGCGGCGAACTTCTTCCCGAGGTCCCCCGAGATTGAGCAGCAGTCTATGCAAAGCACCCACTGCCTTTCCAACCCGAGGGACCAGACGCTCGAAATGCTCTTCGAAGCCCCACCGACCGTCCAAGGTAAGGCCAAGATACTTTATGTATCGACCCACCTGGACTTGCGCATCTCCAACAGTCAATGATGAGCTGGGCGGCTCTCTGCTTCTCGGCAGTCTATGGAACCATAGCGCCTCGGTTTTATGAGGCGCTACCTCTAAACCCAGCTCGCGGATCGACGCCACGACTTTAGCCAACCCGAGCTCGGCAAGCTGGATAGTCTCGTCAAAGGTGTCCCCGCCGGCCAAAACCAGGGTATCGTCTGCGTAGCAAACGATACTAACGCCAACGGGGAGGTCAACATGCAGGACCACATCGTATGCGAGATCCCACATGGGAGGTCCTAAAACCGACCCTTGCGGAACCCCACACGTGATCTCCCTCCGATGTACGCTACCATCCCGACCCACATAGCGAATGTGCCGGTCGCGATAAGCCCCGACGATGCGCTGCAGGTAAGGGGGCACTTCGTGATGTACTAGTGCCGCCCTTATCGCAGCCCAGGGCAGGGAGTTAAATGCGTTGACTATATCTAGACTTACCGCCAACGCCACCCCACCCCGAGATAGTACCTGTTCCGACAGCGAGCGGACGCGTAGGATCGCATCAACTGTGGAACGCTGCTGCCGGAAGCCATACTGGCAATCAGCAAGGTCGGGACCAACTCGCGACAGGTGCCCAACGAGTCTTTCGGCAATTATTCTTTCGAATAGCTTAGAAACCTCGTCGAGCAGGGAAATGAAACGGTATGCAGAGGGAGACTCCGAGTCTCTGCCTGTTTTCCTCAACAAGACCAATCCAGCCTCCTTCCAGTCAGAGGGGAACACGCTCGTACGGAGGCAGCTGTTAAACAGCCGTCTTAGGCGGTCCCCCAAAGAAGCCAGAGCCAATACCCACGCTCGGCCAGGGATACCATCCGGGCCCGGCGCGGTGTTACGAGCCGTTACGTTTTACGACGCGGTCCAGCTCGCTCTCAGTCACTCCTAATTCATCAGACCAGTCCGAAGGTAACAAGTGCGACGAGGGGCTGTCTCTAACTACTGGAAAGAGCGTGTTAACGACTCTCTCCAGTAAACCTGGTTCCATTGTTTCTGTGATGGGAGGGACCCAAGGACGTAATTTGTTCATGACCAGCTTATAGGGTCTACCCCATGAACGGTAAGGTTCGTGCTGCTAGCTATTTCGGGTGCTAAATGATAAGTCTGAGCTAAGATTCAGAGTACGTTTATTCCGAAACTTCACGCTAATTAATGCTAATGATGGTAATGAGTGCTACAAGTATGCCGGTCGATCGCGCACTGGCTCGCGTAGCTCACGCTTTCCGCTGGTGCGGCCGCGCGACCTACTTGAGTCAAAACTGCTGATGATGATGTGTTCGATGAGTATCGAACATGCTCCCGAGTGGAGGAAATGGGAAAGATGAGATGAGATGATTACACAATTAAGAGGGTTAGTAACACATAGGTGAACCAGTATTTGTTTATGCTAAATGAAGGTTAATACAATGCTGAATGTTCTTATCCTAAGTGATAGCTAATCTCTATCTAGATCTACCGTAAAGACCGATTGTCTTTTACTGATAGGTGACGTTGATTTGTCTCTTTTGTACCGTAAACTGGACCACCGTTTGGTCCCACAAACACTGGGCCCTTGCTCGGGCACGGGTGATTTACGCGCACTAGCACTAACACTCACACTGCTGGTAGGCGCCGCCCGCGGCGCGGCAGGTTCGCTTGGAGCCTGCGGGTCACGCGCGGGCGCGGGTGAGGCTTGCTTGCCTCGCCACCACAGGAACACCAGGAACGCTACGACGGCGACGACTGCTGCTAGCAATACGTATGATATGGCATAGTGATGTATATCATGCGTAGTTAATGTTCCTTCTTCTAAAGCTGCTTTCTTCATAGCGGCTATCTGATTGCCGAGACTTGTTAGTGTGTTGTTGATCTGTGCATCTTCTGTTGTTGTTTCGAGAAGCGGTAGCGTAATATTGACCAAATGATAGTGCTGTATTGGAGCTATGTTCGCTAATAATAGGTCAGGTTTTAAAGTCAGCTTGTTTTCCTGCTGATATGAATAAAGTGTTATGTCACGGCCCTTAGCTATGCATTCTTTATCGAGTTGAATGAGCCCGGCCTTGCTGACACGGCGCGTTCGGGTTTCATTGTCACATATGATTGTAAATGAATAGGTATCGCATGCGAAATACAAATAAGACGATAGGTCGTGTAATTGTAACCACATATTCTTGCCGGTTTCTTTCTTAGACTGGCAGATACCTATTTGTTCGGTTTGACAGAACTTTTCTTCTAGACCCAGTCGCTTGACTGGACCTCGTAGCTGACAGATATAACTTTCCTCCTGATAGGTGCAGGTTTGAAGATCGTCGTTCTTGACTTCGATATAGGAGTCCCTCATCAGATTAGTTGCTATGTAATCTGTGAGGGGAATAATGCTGATCATGTCCTTTCCCACCTGGAGAGGAACAGGTATTAAGCGGTACAGTTGGAAACTGTCTCTGCTAATGAGTGGCACGGAGATCTCAAACATGAAGTACTCTTTACTCATTCTCGCCTTGATCTTTAGGTGTTTGTAGATTTCATATAAATCGGCCTGGATGTTGTTGATAGGCAAAGTAAGTTCTTTTGATATTTGACCGGAAATGATTTGAAGTTCGTTGCTGAGCTGCTCTGGAGTAAGTAGATGCATGTTAATTTTACTATGATAAATATCCGCTAAGGTGTCGATTAATGTATCTTGGACACGCTTTAAGTTGTGTATCATGTTTGTCGTAGCCATGGCTGCGAGAGTGAATTCTTGTAACATTGATGTACTTTTACCTTGCAATTGTATCTGCTTAGTCGCTTGATCTAAGAGGTTTAGATGTCTATTTATGAGCTTATACTGAGTATCAATAGTCTTCTCAGTTCGTTTCAGAATATTATACTCAGCTTCTACCACTGATGTTTGGTTTTTCCAAAGCTGTAATAGGTGCTTTTCGTTGCTATTTATAATTTCAATATCACGTTGGTATTTATCAGCGAAACTTTGGTCGAGTACTCCAAATAATGTATTGGCTATGGAGCCGACCGCGTTGACAAGGCCGCGTCGGGTTCTTGACCGAGTGCCGAAATGCTGATTTAGCAGCAGCTGATTGTGATATTGGAGCTCGTTGTAATCGTGCTGCACTTGTAATAAAATCATGTTACAATGGCTAGGCTCCTTGATTTGTTCACATGTCTGCTCTAGATATTTAATGAAGGTGTCCCCGGCTTTATCACCTTGCCAATAAGGTTGCATGTTGTAGTAGGACACAATTTTCCATTGATCCCGTATTAGATTTAATTTACCTATTGGGTCGTAGTATAAGGATTGATTACCGCTAAATTGGGTAATGTGGTTCGATGCTTCGCTGCTGCTCCAAATGCTGATAAAAAATAATAGTGATAAAACGATGTTGACGAAATTACGATGCTTTCTCGTACTTGCTTTTGTTTCATCCTTTGTGATCTTGGGTTTGGCTTTTTTACTCTGCTCTTCAGCTTCCTTTTCTGCGTCCTCTTGCTCGATTGGTAAGACGGACAATTTGATAATAGGTCGCTTTATTAAACCGTTCTTCGTCTTTAATGTCACAACCCTTACAAACCCGTCCTTCCCTTGGTGTACCTCGACAACTCTCCCCACTGGCCATTTTCCAGAAGGAAAATTATCATCGTGGATGGTCACCATATTTCCGATCTTAATGTTGCTTTTTGGCTTTAGCCACTTGCTACGAACAGATAATTGGCTAAGATATTCAGTTTTCCACCTCCTCCAAAGGTCTTGGAAAATCTTGTTTATTAAGTGCCATCTAGTCCTAGCGTCACTGGCTGTTTCAATAACGGTTAGACCTGCTCTACCGGTTAGGAAGTGCGCGGGTGTTAAGAAATCTAAATCGTCTATGTCTTCAGATATCGGACATAGTGGTCTAGAGTTGAGACCCGCTTCTATTTGCGCTAAAATGGTGCTATATTCTTCATACGTCAATGCTTGGTCCGCTACAACTCGTTTGAGGTGTTGCTTTAGACTTCGTATTGATCGTTCCCATAATCCTCCCGCACTAGGCCAGGAAGGGCAATTCCAGTGCCATTCTATATCCATTTCCGTTATCTCACTATAAAATGAGTCACCGAAAACTTGTTTTAGCTGCTCGTACTCCTCCTGCATTACTTTGTTAGCTCCCACAAAGTTAGTGCCGTTGTCCGAGTACACATGTTTCGGGGCTCCTCGTCGCGCTGACATTCTCCTCAATGCTGCGATAAAGGAAGTGCTGGTCAAGTCCGACACCAATTCTATGTGCACGGCTTTCGTAACCATGCAGACGAACAAAGCCACGTATCCTTTCGTTGTTTTTATTCCACGCCCTTTATTTGCCTTCACAGATATGAAGCCCGTGTAGTCTACACCTGTGTGATAAAACGCTGGAGCTGGGTTGGTGCGGAAATCAGGTAGATCTCCCATAATCTGCTGTAGCTTCCTGGGTGCCTGTTTCCTACAAGTAACACATCTATGAAGTTGCGTTTTGATGGCTCGATTTCCTTTAATTATCCAATACTTTTGTCTAAGAAAGGACATAGTAAGTCGAGCTCCTCCGTGAAATGTGAGCTCATGGGCTTGCGCGATGAGAAGCTCAGTCAGTCGACTGTTGTATGGAATGATGATTGGATGCTTCATTTCTATGCTTATGTTGGCCTGCCTGAGTCTTCCCTTTGCTCTAAGGATCCCGTCCTGATCTAAGTATGGATTAAGGTTGAGTAGCTTGCTATCAGATTTTACTTCCTGGTTTTGCAATAAGCGTTCAATGTCTGTTTTAAATTCAGCGCGCTGTACGTTTTTTATTATTATAAGTTTTGCTGATCTAAGCTCGTGTAAAGTGAGATGCTTTGTTTTCTGTTTACTAACGACAGGTGTCAATGCCCGCCGTACCCAGGCTAAGATGCGTGTTGTTTTTGTAAACGAGCTGTAGCGATGTAATAGATCGTCGACTATGCTGCTATCCATGATAGGATTTTGAACAATGTTTACCTGCCTTTTTATCTCTTCGTTAGTAGTATACTTCGTTTGACCCGTAGGTTTGAAGTGCGATGACGATAAGAAGGTCGGTCCTTGCCACCACAATTCGTGTTCTAGCAATTGTGAGGTCGTCAGGCCTCTACTAGCTGCATCCGCTGGGTTTTCTTTGGTGTTTACATAATGCCAAGTGTTTGGTGGCATAATGCTAGCAATTTTCTTCACCCTGTTCGCTACGAAAGGCTTCCAGCGCTCCGGGGATCCTTGAATCCAGCTAAGGGAAACCTTAGAATCGCTCCAGCCGTATATCTTCACGGCCAAGCTGTTGATGCTTTTGACGATTTTTGACATGAGTTTCGTAAGTAGTTCGGCCGCACATAATTCTAACCTAGGTAGCGATACAGCCTTGCTAGAGGGCACTAACCGCGTTTTTGCTGCTACTAGCACTACTGATGTAGAGTTATTGGATACGATTCGTGCGTATACTACACAGGCGAAGGCTTGAATTGATGCGTCACAAAACCCATGTAATTCTATGACGTCATGCTCTTTGCTTTGTAACCACCGAGGAATGTGGAACTGATTTAATAGATTTAAATCTCCCTCCAATTTGATCCATTCTTCTTTGGTTTTAATAGAAACTTCGTCGCTCCACTGGACCTCAGAATCTTGCCATACTTGCTGGAATAAAATTTTCATCTTTGTGGTTAGGGGCGCTAACCATCCCAAAGGGTCGAAAATCTTAGAGATTTCGGATAGAAGCATTCTTTTGGTCAGTTTTGCTGTTTGTGTGCTGTTTGAATCATATTTGAAGATGAATTCGTCCTCGGTTGAGTTCCATTGTAGCCCCAAAGTTTTTGATGAGCTTTCAGTTTTAAATGTAAAGACTGCTGGCTGTTTGTCGGCAGTTTGCTCAACTGTTTCAAGCAATCTTTTATCGTTTGAGGACCACTTTCTTAGTGAAAATCCGCCGCTTTTTAGGCATGCGTTTACTTCCGTAATCCTCCGCTTTCCTTCTTTGATGCTATGCGCTCCCGATACCCAATCATCCATATAGAGCTCTTCCTGGATGCATTTAGCTGCTCTGGGATATTTTTGCTGCTCATCTGACGCTAATTTTCGCAGAGTCATCATTGTCAGGAATGGCGCTGCTTTAGTTCCATACGTTATGGTTGTTAATTTATAATTTCTTATAGGCTGATCCGGACTTTGTCGCCATACGATTTGTTGTAGGCTTTGGTCCTGCTCATCGACTAAAATCATACGGAAGCATTTCTCAATATCAGCTGTGAATGCGAAACGATATTGCCTCCACTTCAGGATAAGCTCTAACAGGTCTAACTGGAGGTTTGGGCCCCTGTACATTAGATCGTTTAGGCTGTGGCCTAAGGTAGTTTTAGACGACGCGTTGAATACTACGCGCAACTTTGTTGTGCTAGATTCTGCTCTCAGTACCGCATGATGAGGAAGGAAACATTCTATTTCCGTCTTCTGTTTGCTGTTAGAAGTCGCTAACTTCATGTGTTGCAGCTGCTCATATTCGCGGATAAATTGCTTGTATTGCTTCGCTAGGTCTTCATTCTTGCTAAACTTACGTTCTACATTTTTAAATTGTGCTATCGCTATCTCTTTCGAAGATCCTAGCTTCTCTTCTAATTCTGGTTTCATGGGCAACCTAACTACATAACGACCGTTTTCTAGACGTTTCGTCGTAGTTTCATAAAAATCTAGGCATTCCTGATCTTCTACGGACATAGAATTCTGTTCTTGAATGTCTTCAATTGTCCAGAATTGTTGAATGTCTTCAACGTTATGCAAGATCACGTTGCATTGGAATGAGGTGCTTGTATTGCCACCGCACAGCAACCATCCTAAATGAGTTTGCTGTGCTAGCGGTTCCGAGGACGTTTGTCCGCGAATTAATCCTTCTAAAAGGATGTTGGCGTAGATTTCTGCTCCTAGGAGAAGATCCACCGGACGACTGATGTTATAATCTGGATCTGCTAAACAAAGATGTGCTGTATGTTGCCAATATGGCTTAGCGAACGTTTCGTTTGGCAGATTTTTTATTAAGTTGTTCACTATGAAAACATCAGTAGAAAACTTAAAATCGGTGTAAGTCGATTGACAAGCGATCGTTAGTTTTCCTTTGCAGTTGTTTTCACGTTCACCTACTCCGAAGATAACCCCTTTACAAGATTTTCGCTTTAATCCTAGCTGCTGTGCTGCTTTCTCGCTGATCACGGAAATTTGTGAGCCCTGATCGATCAGTGCTCGCATGACGTGCTGGGTCCTGTCGGCTGCTGTGACTTTCACCAGCGCTGTGGCTAGCAAAATCTCCGATGTTACTTGCTGAGAAGCGTAGATGCTTTTGTTGTTTTCGCATTTTTGTTTCGCAATCTCGGTCAAGTTGTTAGACTTTGATTGTGTTGCGAAATAGTCATGCAAAGTCGTATGATGTTCGTCATTGCACTTATGACATCTTTTTGTCGAGTAGCGTTTTGCGCCATTATGATCGTAAACACAATTTACGCAATAATTTAATTGGCTAATTATTTTTATTTTCTGCTCATTTGGTAATTCTGTAAATTTTTTGCAGCTTATTAAATTATGTTTTGCCGAACAATGAGGGCATTTATTTACTGACTCAGACACATGCATTGATTTCGCCATTTCCATTTTCTTGCTATTTTTAGATTCATTGCCCAATTTAAAATTATTTTTGCGATTAAAATTGGATGAACCATTGGATGAGTGAGATGAAACTGCCTTGGTTGTCCCATCTTGACGTCGCCGAGATGACTCTAGGGCAGTGAACTTGTTCTCTAAGTAGTCCAAAAAGTCCCGAAGTATCCGCTCTCGCGAATTCTTCAACGACTCTATATACTCGGAATAAGACTCACTATCCAATTTTTGTGCTAGTATATATACAAGAAGAGGATCCCATGTCGTAATATCTACGCCTAGATTTTTTATGGCGTGGAGGCTCTCTAAGGTGACATCATGAAGTCGTTTGATGGCTGTGTACGACTGCTGCGGTATATTGGCAAGATTGTAAAAGGAATTTACGTGGGACATAAATATCTGCTTTTTGTTGTTAAACCTGTGAGTTAAAATTTCCCAACAGGTGTTATAGTTGTCCGCGCTAATCGGGAGATGCTGGATCAAGCGCTCCGCTTCTCCTTTTACCTTGCTCTTCAGGAATTGCATCTTTTGTGCCTTTGCTAGAGAAGGATTGTTGTGGATTGCTTCATCGAAAAGATCTTTGAAGGATACCCACTGCTGATAGTTACCTGAGAACACAGGAATTTCCATCTTCGGTGTGGACTTGTCACGGTACGATGTTGCCCACATCTTAGAGCTGATAGCCTTTCTCAAGCCGTTATACGTACGTTCATGTTTAATGTAGCTTAATTCGTACGCCTCGTCGTCTTCTAACTCCATCATTAGTTCCCAATGGCTGTTGTCCACGGCTGTCCATCGAGTTTGTAATAATCGCAAGGCGTCTTCAAACTCCCATTTATCGGACATGGTTTCGACATCTATGCTTTCTACGGTTCTTGCGAATGCTTTGAAATTGATATGTTGCTTACGCATCATATCATCTAGTTTGCTATAAATACCTTTAGACACCTCGGCACGAGCGCGCGCCGGGCTGGCGGATGCTGAGGATGGCTCGTGGTCCTGGTGCTGTAAGTGTTTGCCCCCGGCAGGACCTGCTGTTGCTGCTACTTGCTGATTAGAAGGGTTGTCTTCTAGATCAGAGAATCCTGGCGGCTTTGCTTGGTGACATAACGCGTCATAATATTCGGATATGGCGTCTTTTGCTGCTTTATAAGACTCCATTGTCCGCTCGAACTCCGAATTTACGAAGTACTTATGACCTCTCTTTTCAAGCGGCACAAGTTTTTCGTTGTTTAGCTGATACTCTCTCCAATACGACTCTAAAAGATCTAGTCTCTTTTTACAGTAGTCGATGGTCTTACGCTGTTTGCTATCCTTATTGAAATTAATAAGGACCTTGGCAATGCTCTCTGCTAATTCAGTTTGTTGGAAGTATAAAGTCTCCATTGTGCTGCTGTTAGACTTAAGCGAGACAGAATATACGGAACGCTCTTACTTGAAAGCCGCCTTGTCCTACGGCTATTGCTGCTATGCTGCTGGCTCGCTGTTGTCGCTGCGCGGGTAGCTCCCACGGTGGTTGTGAATCCCTATGAACTCACGCCTAATCTAGTTCGCGGCAACCCACAGGTTGCTGGTACGGTACAAGCACTTCGCGTTACGACTTGTCGCGGTCGCGGAGTCCTTGACGGTTTCGAAGGACCAATATGAACGGTAAGGTTCGTGCTGCTAGCTATTTCGGGTGCTAAATGATAAGTCTGAGCTAAGATTCAGAGTACGTTTATTCCGAAACTTCACGCTAATTAATGCTAATGATGGTAATGAGTGCTACAAGTATGCCGGTCGATCGCGCACTGGCTCGCGTAGCTCACGCTTTCCGCTGGTGCGGCCGCGCGACCTACTTGAGTCAAAACTGCTGATGATGATGTGTTCGATGAGTATCGAACAGATCCCTGTCCAGCCCCTCTAGAAGCTCCTTCCAAGACCTTGACCTGGCATCCGCGATTGCGTGTTGGAGCTCCATAGTCGCTTCTCGGTACGCTCTATAGGCTCTGGCTATTAAGTCGTCCGTAGCTCGAGGTTGTCTTCTGCGTCGGGTGCGTTGGGTGTGTTTGCGCAATGTCTTCCAACCACCAATATGCCGCACCCGGACGCTGGCTGCACCTGACCCGGGGCTTGGAAGCGTCACAAATCGACGTCATCCTGTCCCGGAACCAAGCCGCCTCTTCTTCTGGATCGGGCGAGATCCCCTGGGAATGAACATCTTCTGGCCACGCCACGACGTTGGCAGCTGCAATGAGCATGTCTCGATTGAGCCGCTTGAGGGCCCAACGTCGCGCCGGAGGGCTGGAATTTTGGACAGCTCGGACTATTAGAAGGGCGCAGTTCCACATCAAAAACGATGTGGCGATGGTCGGAGAGTGTGACCATTTACTCCGCTACCCTCCAATCCGACACCATGCGCGCAACAGAGGGAAAAGCCCATGAAAGATCCACAATTGACTCCCCCTGCCACCGCACGCATGAGGGCACGGATCCCCGATTCAAGAGTCGAAGGTCAAGTGACGCCGCCCAGTCTAGTACCACGCTTCCCCTCGGTGTGTCCCGGGTGTTCCCCCAAGCTCTAGAGAGAGCATTGAAATCACCCAGGACGAACGAGTTGCCAGCCTGTCGGTTTTTTATCGGTTACATTTCGAGGAGTGTGCGACGGAACTAGACAATTTAATTCCACCTAGCCCTTTCCATCATCGGACAACAAGACGCACGACAATGCGTCATCGGTACATGGTAGACATCCCACCCATATGCACAAAGCGTTTTGCTAATACTTTAGTTGTGCGCACAGCTAAGGAGTGGAATTCCCTGCCGTAGTCTTTGTTTACTGATAGCTACAACCTTGGTGTATTTAAGTCAAGAGTGAATACGTTACTTTTAGGCAAGCGCGCTTCACCGTAGACCACATCATCACTTACCATCAGGCGAATAAGTGGTCAAACGCGAGACTATCTACAAATAAAATAAAAAAGAATAATTATAATTACTAGCTTCCGCCAGCAGCTTCGCCCGCGTGGAAAGAGTTGTATCATCTCAAGGGAACATAATACCAGCCTATGTGCTATTCCAGACTGTAATCTATCTCCGTGCCAAATTTAATTCAGATCCGTTAAGCCATTCTGGCGTGATTGATTAACAAACATACATCCATCCATCTCGCATTTACAATACTAGCTGACCCCCGGGGCCGCCCTCCCGTCAATTGGCTACCTACCTACCTTTTTTTTTTTTTGTTTTCGGGGGAAACCTTCAAAAAGGCGACTGGACTTTTGGGGAAAAGACCAGGGAGTGTGGGATTTTTACCTCACTAAAACCACCCCGGTGATCACCATCAGCACGTAGAAGGGGCCACGTAACCTCTTAAAAGACCACACCGGGACCCCCTCTGTGCATCGCCTGTTAGGGCACATCCCTGGGGAGACTGAGAGCGCCTCCCCTGACCCTCGCTGTGCACGGCAGCACGTGATCACTGTGCCACCGTCTTGCCTGGTGTCACTTGGTGGACGGACAGAGTCCCCAATCTGAGCGCCCGTGACCCTTGAGTCCCACTTGCTTAATGCAGGCGGAGTTTCACCGTTTTAGGCATCGGGGGGGTTGACTCCCCGACGCCTTCTTCTTCGAGCAGGATCGGCCCTCTCACGCTCCCGCTCGGCGGCCTCCTTCTGGGCCATCACAGTCTCACAGAAGGAAGCCATTTCCCTCCAGTTTTCTGTCTCTGCTAGCATGGCCCCCACCACTGCTCGCAAAGACAGGTCTCGCCCGATCCTAGCGACCAAGACCTGCCGCTCAGAAGCCCACGCAGGGCACTCCTCGAGCTTGTGCTGGGCAGAGTCAAGGTCACCTCCGCAGTGGTGGCAATTAGCCGTTGCCTCTCGCCCAATCCTATTCAGGTACTCACCGAAGCAACCGTGCCCGGTAAGTACCTGAGTGAGCCTGTAGGAGATGCGCTCCTCTCTCTTCAGCCAGGCTTCGAAGTGCGGCAAGATGGATTCGACAACACGCTTGCGCAAAAATTGCGGCTGCTGTAGCCGCTCGCGCCACCGCTCGAGCGCGTGTCGCCGCTCCTGCCGCCTCAGTCTTACTAAGGCAATTCCTGACACGCTATCACCACTCTGGCGGATGGCACGGATTCGGTTATAAACCCTCGCGTCCATGTCCGCCAGAATGTACAGCGGAGGAAAGCGTGCCAGGAGTGTTGCCGCCTCAAATGATACCGTCCGGTAACCTCGTACGATACGAATGGCCATTCTCCTCTGCAGGCTATTAATTTTTGTCCTGCAGCGTCAGACGCCTGTTAGTCTGCTTGACCAAACAGGCGCCCCGTAAAGGACCATCGATCGCACGACACCCGCATAGAGGCGGCGAACTTCTTCCCGTGGTCCCCCGAGGTTGGGCAGCAGTCTATGCAAAGCACCCACTGCCTTTTCAACTCGGGGGACCAGGCGCTCGAAGTGCTCTTCGAAGCCCCACCGACCATCCACGGTTAGGCCAAGATACTTAATGTAACGACCCACCTGGACTTGTGCATCTCCCACTGTCACTGACGAGCTGGGTGGTTCTCTGCTCCTCGGCAGTTTATGGAACCATAGCGCCTCAGTTTTATGAGGCACTATCTCCAAACCAAGCTCGCGGATCGATGCCACGACTTTTGCCACTCCGAGCTCGGCAAGCTGTGTCTCCGCCAGCCAACACCAGTGTGTCGTCTGCGTAACAGACAATATTAACGCCGACGGGGAGATCTACACGCAGGACCGCATCATATGATAGATCCCACAGGGGAGGGCCTAAAACCGACCCCTGCGGAACCCCACACGTAATCTCCCTCCGATGCACGCTACCATCACGACCCACATATCGAATGTGCCGGTCACGTAGCTAAGCTCCGACAATGCACTGCAGGTAAGGGGGCACTCTATGATGTACTAGTGCCGCCCTAATCGCAACCCAGGGCAGGGAGTTGAAGGCGTTTACGATATCCAAACTAACCGCCAGCGCCACCCCGCCCCGGAACACTACCCGTTCCGACAGCGAGCGGACGCGTTGGATTGCATCCACTGTCGAACGCCGCTGCCGGAAGCCATACTGGCAATCAGCAAGGTCGGGACCAACCCGCGACAGGTGCCCAACGAGTCTCTCAGCAATTATTCTTTCGAATAGCTTCGAGACCTCGCTGAGCAGGCAGATGGGACGGTATGCAGAGGGAGACTCCGAGTCCCTGCCTAATTTCCTCAACAAGACCAATCCAGCCTCCTTCCAGTCGGTGGGGAACACGCCCGCACGGAGGCAGCTGGTGAACAGCTGCCTTAGGCGGTCTCCTAGAGCAGCCATAGCCACAACCCACGCCCGGCCAGGGATACCATCCGGGCCTGGCGCGGTGTTTCGAGCTCCCATGCGCCTTACAGCACGGTCTAGTTCGCTTTCAGTCACCCCCAACTCGTCACTCCAGTCCGAAGGGCTCAGGTGCAACGAGGGACCTACTATTGCTACTGGAAAGAGCGTGTTTACTACTCTCTCCAGCAGCTCCGGATCCATGGTTTCCGTGATGGAAGGGACCCATGGCCGTAGTTTGGCCATAACCACCTTATACGGTCGCCCCCATGGATCCCTGTCAAGTCCTTCGAGAAGCTCCTTCCAAGACCTTGACCTGGCATCCGAGATGGCGTGTTGGAGTGCCATAGTGGCCTCCCTGTACGCTCTATAGGTTCTGGCTATTTCTGCTTCTGGAGCTCTTGGCTGCCTTCTGCGTCGGGTGCGTTGATACTGGCGTCGGGACCGAAGACAGAAAATGCGCAACTGCGCGATGTCTTCCGACCACCAGTAAACCGCACCCGGACGCTGGGCGCATCTGATTCGGGGCATAGAAGCGTCACAAATCGACGTCATCCTGTCCCGAAACCAGGCCGCCTCTTCTTCTGGATCGGACGAGATCCCCTGGGAATGAGGACCATCCGGCCACGCCACAACGTTAGCGGCTGCAATGAGCAAGTCTCGATTGAGCCGCTTGAGGGCCCAACGTCGCGCCGGTGGGTTAGAATTTGGACTGCTTGAGTTGTCGGAATGGCGTAGCTTTACATCAAAAACGATGTGGCGATGGTCGGAAAGCGTGACCATCGCCTCCGCCACCCTCCATTCCGACACCATACGGGCAACAGAAGGAGTCGCCCATGAGAGATCCACAATTGACTCCCCCTGCCACCGAACGCATGTAGACACGGACCCCCGATTTAAAAGTCGGAGGTCAAGTGACGCCGCCCAGTCTTGTACTACGCGTCCCCTTAGTTGTGTCCCGAGTATTCCCCCAAGCTCTGGAGTGAGCATTGAAATCACCCAAGACAAGTACTGGACGGGGTGAGCATTTGTTTCGAATGCAGTTCGCAACCCCATCCAGATATCCCTCAAATTCGGTGAGGGAAATGTTAGGAGAAACGTAGCAGCCCACTACGGCCAAAGATCCCCATTCCTCCGCAACAAAACCATGCCCCTTATCCAATAAGGAGCAGTGAACACTATCGCTTCCACCAGCCCAGTATATGGCAGCAGAGTCCATGGTGTCCTGGAACCAGCGAGGATGGTCCCAAAGTCCGTAGGGCTCCGCCACCACCGCCAGGGCAACCGACCACTCCGCAACGGTCTGCAGAAAAAGATTCTGCGCGTTGCGGCAGTGATTCAGGTTGCATTGGAGAACTTTTAGGGCTGAGAAGGCGACGTGTCCATGTCCTCCGCAGGGCCCGCACTCAGTAGTGCCGGTTCCGACCTTTGCGATGTAGTAAGGGCGAGCAAAGCTCGTTTCTTGGGTGGGGCGCATTTTTGGCCTCCCAGCCGATGATCCAATGGCAATCCCTGGTCCGCACATACCGAACACCGCAAAGTCGGCGACGTGCACTCCCTCGCTTTGTGAGCGCCTCCACAAGCATAGCACAAGGTGCTCCGGTCAACCACACTAGTACACTGGCTGCGGACGTGCCCAGGCTCTAGACAACGGAAGCACATCATACGACGCGCTCCCAAAACCTGAACCCGTACCGATGTCCAACCTAAGCGCATGCGCTTCTCGGACGCCAGCTTCTTTATCGCCACCAATGGAGCATGGACCCAGACGTGTCCAAGAGAAGCAGGCGGACGACGTATTTCACCCACTTTCACGTCTTCGGTAGAACAGCTGCCGGCCTCAGCAATAGCAGCTGCAACTTCTTCTGACCTAACTGCATCGTCCAGATCCAAGATCCTTGCCTCAGCTCTTTTTGTTGGACGTGAAATCTTCACGTCAAAGTCGGCAAGGACCTCCCGCATACGGTTGGCCAGCCTGTCAGCCTTGTTGGAAGACTCGGCGCCCCCGATGGTAAGAATCATCCCACCATCAGCAGCCCTCTTTTGGCCGACGGTCTCGATGCCGACATCAGCCAAACGGATTCGCTGTCTTAATGCAGACATGATCTCTCCAAGTTTGGCCGACGATCCATCTCTTACCGAGACCGTAATAGCTGCCGTGGTGGGAACCCTAGGAAGCTTTGCTGGCACCTTTTTCCCCTTTGCAGGACTGGACGATGTGAACGTCTCAGACGGGGCACCCTTATTCGTGCTCGATTGGGGAGTCTTTGCCTTCCCTGCCTTTCTCCCCACTACCGTAGACCAGGTCTCCGTCTCGGTCTTGGAAGCCTGTGAAGCCTGAGTGGGCACCGCAGACACAGGAGGCAGTTCCACCACCGGAGCCCCCGGAGCTTTGCCTTTTCCCTTTCCCTTCTTCTTTGTAGAGTTAGGGACCCGGCACGAATCAACAATTTCCTGCGTTTTGGCAACCGGTGCAGAAGCTTTTCTCGTATCAGCAGCGAGTGGCTGACGCAAGGGCTTCTCGCGAGGCAACCGCATCTCAAGAGCTTCCAGTTTGGCATCCATCATGCCCCCAATCTCCAGGGCAATAGAACGCCGAAACTGGGCCTCCGACTCCTCAGACTGAAATAGTCCTCCCGCTGCATTGAAGTGACTAGGCCCAGCTAAATAGGCTGCCACGCTGGGGCTCACCATTAGTTCTTCCTTGCGGCTAAGGTGGCTGACTTGCGCTGTTAGCTTCTCAACTTGTGCTGAGAGGCCGGTAAGGCGAGCCTTCAGTTCAGCGTTTTCGGTCTCCAGCTTCTCCACGTTGTCCTCAACGGCCGACCGCGTTGCCAACTCAGCCACCGCAGCCTGCACAGTCACCGCCGCTAATCTGAGGCTATGTGCAAAAGAAGTTTTAAGGTTGCGGGCCCCATTTACAACCTCTTCTATGGTCCTAAGACTGTCATTGATGCAGTTACTTAATTGCAACGTTGGTTGGGCCTGCATCGTTTTTGTCAAAGTCGTCAGTTCAGGCAGGCTCTGCCCTACCGATGCTCGAGTCTTTGCCTGTTTAGTCGGTGGACTTGCCAGTTCCGAGTCTCCTCCATCAGTCAGCGGTTCGATGTTAATGCTAAGTGCTTTAGCAGCGATCTTCTTTGTTGCAGTCGGCTCGGCACCTATACGGTGTGCTGCGCCGTACCCTCCACCGCGCTGGACCTTAACGGTCCCCTCCGTTGCGGCATCTGGCCCGCAAAGGATAGATGCCGCCCTCCGCGTCTGCGGCGGCGCGTCGCGACTGACGCTCCGCCGCCTCCTCCTTCCATCGACTTGTCCCTGCCGACCATCCCACGCCAAAGGAGGGCCGGCAACGACAAATCAACACCACCTCGTGGGCCCACTTCCCTCCCCCGGGCGGCGGCCGCTGGTCAGTGCAGGGTGCAGAGCTGGTCAGTGCAGGGTGCAGAGCTGGTCAGTGCACTCGGGGAGCTCAAACCGCACGAGCGCCGAGTGCAGAGCCAGGTGCAGAGCGGGCAAAGCCAGGTGCAGAGCGGGCAGAGCCCGGTTGCAGAGCCGGACAGAGCAGGGTGCAGAGCTGGTCAATGCACCCGGGGAACCCCCCCGCAGGAGTGGGCGGCCCGCCCAGAGGCCCGGAAGTGAGCCCCACCGCTAACCTACCTAACCTACCCAAACCTACCTACCCAACCTAGCCCCACCCCTATGTCGCGTCTGGAGTGTCCCCTGCTAATCAGGGGAACACCCAGAGCGACATCCCCCCCTGTCAGGTATTCGCCACCGCCAACAAGAACCCACGAATGGGAAGTTATTGACGGTGCCCGGGGTGCACCAGCCCAGCGGGTTGCTCTTCCCCCCGGACGTATCCGAAAGAGACCAGCAACCAACTAGGCCAACGTGGAGGTTACCTGACCCGCACCCCTACCCTACCCTACCTACCCAACCCTACCTACCCAACCCTACCTACCCAACCCTACCCTACCCTACCCTACCTAATCATGTAGTACATATTTGTTATGTATCATTAATAGTTTTCTCAGCGCACAACAAAGAATGAATTTTATATGCAACATTTTGCTACTTTGGGTTACTTATTGCAATTTTCATAAGAATCTCAAATTTTTGTTGGTCATGCCTCAGAAAGCACGCTAAGCCGTTGGTCCAGGCCGTCATTTGAAGATCTTTGACAGTCGTTACGAGTAGTCAGAAGCTTGAGATCTGACACCAGTCTAGCCAAGGGGTACACTGTTACCCACTTACTGGATTGTGGTGATCAGATAGGCAATCGCTCCATGTAAAACACTGGTCCTCAGCTGAATCCGGTTAGACTGGAAGCCGACCCCAACATAGTTGGGAAAAGGCTAGGCAGACTAATTTTAATCATAGATAATAATATTATATTTCTGAAAAGTACGTAAGTTAGTTACGTAGGTAACTACTTACTTTGCCGAGTCAAGAGGTCTTCTTGACTTTTCATTGTAAGTACCCACGTACTACGTACATCAAAGAACGCAAACGTTTAAATAATTAAATAAACTCAGACATCTCTCATTACACTTAAAAAAAGGTTCAAAGCTCTAAAGAAAAATAAATTCAATGCACTTTGAGACCGTGAAAAGTACCGTCAGCTTCGAAAGTATTAAGTACCTAATTATTGTTAAAAGGTTTAAAAGAAAACTAATAATAATTAAGACACAGCAGGACTTAGATACCACGTATAATATATGGTACATAATGTTTTATTATTAGTATAGTATATGTGTGGATTTTGTTTTTTTTTTTAACTACAAAATATTTCTGAAAACAAATCGATTATTTACCTTACACAGTTACATATATTTAGATGATAGAAGGTATAAATAAGCGTGGTAAACGTTGATAATTCACTTTTGATGTTTACTGTACCTCCATAAATATTACTAAAGAAATGTTTGAAATAAAATTATATTATGTCACTAATGTAGTTTTAGCATTCAAAAGATGGAAAAGAATTCTGTGAAATGTAAAACCTATTTTTACACTTATTTATTTTTGATGGACTAGTAAAGGTCTTCATCTTAACTCATTATAAAAAGGTTAAGTTTTTTTGTTAGTTGGGGTTAGTTAGTTAGATAGTTGTTTGTTTTATAGGGTTCCGCCGGTTTCGTACCAGAAGGGTCTAAACGGAACCCTATTTCTGTCACCTACGTCTCGGTCTGTTTGTCTGTCCGTCGTCTGTCATAAAATTTTGTTCCAAAGATTGTTTTAACTGCCAATTGACATTTGAACTGAAATTTGGTAGTAATGTTTATTATCTATATCTATACTAATATTATAAAGAAGAAAGATTTGTATTTTTTTATGTAAAATTTCTTTCATCGTTGTGAAGCTATCCTATCCCTGGATGACATAGGCTACTATTTATCCCTGTATTCCCACGGGAACGGGAACTACGCGGGTGAATCCGCGAGACGTCCGCTAGTTACGTATATTTTACTAACAAATATCAATATATTCTAGATTCGGTATTCGGCCCTAAATGTGCGAAGTCGGAAACACACTTGGCCGGTTTTTATATGTACATAATATGTCAACGGTGATCTCTTGAAGCACTGATTCGGTTACGAAAATTATTTCACAGATCTAAAGTTAGTTAGGAAAATGCATGTCTGCGGAAAAAGCTACAAGAGCAAAGCCGCGGCAAAAGCCAGTGGACAATATTAAGAAAAAGTAGATAAAATCAAAAAACCTGACTGCTTATGATGCGAACTAAAAAGATGTAAACAAGAAGAATATCATACTGTGCAGTCAAAGGATACATATTCACGAGCCGGCTGACCAAAACTAAATGTATGAATCTCCGACTTCACAGAATGATTTTCTGTTTTTATCTTTCTTATAAGTTGAAAAGTGATTCAAAAGCGCTTCATTTTGATACCCCACCTGAAGGGTTTGGAAGACAAAAATTGTTAACCCCACACTATGGCGCCCAAAAGCCGCAATTTCGTTAGGCTGGACTCACACATTCTGAATTCAGAATGTGTGAGTCCAGCCTAACGATGTCTTAATTATTCTATATATATAAAAGAAGAAACTGACTGACTGACTGACTGATTGACTGATCGATCAACGCACAGCCTTTACCGCTAGGCCTAGAAGAATGAAATTTGGCAGAAAGGTTCCTCATGTAGCGTAAGTGAGCACTAAGAAAGGATTTTTGGGAATTCCACCCCAAAGGGGGTAAAAAGGGGGTTGAAAGATTGTATGTAATTTCTACAGTTTGTAAGTTGGGCACGTGAAATTTTAGATTTACGCTCTTGGTTGATAAAAAGAATTAATGTATTTATTAGTTTTTGGATATTCGACCCCTAAGGGGGTAAAAAGGGGGTTGAAAGTTTGTATGAAGTTTTCAAATTGGACACAAGAAATTTTACATTACGCTCTTGGTTGATAAAAATAATTAATGTCTTTATTGGTTTTTCTAAATTCCAACCCTAAGGGGGTAAAAAGGGGGTTGAAAGTTTGAATGTAATTTCTACAGTTTGTAAGATGAACATTTGAAATTTTAGAATTATGCTCTTGGTTGATAAAACAAAATAATTCATATATTGGTTTTTGGAAATTCGACCAGTAAGGGGTTAAAAAGGGGGTAGAAAGTTTGTATGAAATTTTTACAGTTTGTAAGTTGGACACGTGATATTTTAGTTATACGCTTCAGGTTCATAAAAAAAATTAATATATTTATTGGTTTTTGGTAATTCGTCCCCTAAGGGGGTAAAAAGGGAGTTGAAAGTTTGTATAAAGCTTTTACAGTTTGTAATTTGGCACATGAAGTTTTACATTACGCTCTTGGTTGATAAAAGCAATTAATGTATTTATTGGTTTTTGAAAATTCCAACCCTTAGGGGATAAAAAGGGGGTTGAAAGTTTGTATGTAATTTCTACAGTTTGTAAGACGGACACGTGAAATTTTAGATTTACACTCTTGGTTGATAAAAAGAAGTAATGTATTTATTAGTTTTTGGAAATTCGACCCCTAAGGGGGTAAAAAGGGGGTTGAAAGTTTGTATGAAATTTTTACAGTTTGTAAATTGGACACTTGAAATTTTACATATATGTTCTTAGTTGATAAAAAGAAATAATGTATTCATTGGTTTTCGAAAATTCCACCCCTAATGGGGTAAAAAGAGGGTTGAAAGTTTGTATGTAATTTCTGCAGTTTGTAAGTTGGGCACGTGAAATTTTAGATTCACGCTTTTGGTTCATAAAAAGAATTAATGTATTTATTGGTTTCTGGAAATTTGACTCCTAAGGGGTTAAAAAGGGGGTTGAAAGTTTGTATGTAATTTCTATAGTTTGAAAGTGAAATTTTAGATTTAATCCCTAGGTAGATAAAACAAATTTTTAAACTTTCTGGCGAACACTACACCACACACAGTAATATTTACACAACTCTGTTTTATCGAATACTAGCAACCTTTTCACTTTGTTTATTTACAGAAATGTCTTACATAATAGTAATCTTTTCACCATTATTTCGTTTTTTATTTTGACAGCCGACGCTGACCACAGATAGAGATTGGCGCGCTCTGTCGTTTGTCTACGGTTTCGACAAATGATCATTGAGCCGTCAGGATTTTGGTCGTATATTTATTGTGTTTTATTCATATATTTGTCTACGTTATACACATACATATGTGACTCACATACTGTGACTCACCTTCTGTGTTTATACTATTTTGTAATTATTTATCTTATTCTATTTTATTGCTTTAAATATTGTATGTTCCGTTTCCGAGAATGTGTCCGTGGCATCAACAGTGGGCCCTATCAGAATATCAGCGCAGCGTTATTTTCTTTTTAATATCGTTGCACATGCTGAGATAGGAGCCTTTTTGGTCTCGCACGGGGTTATTTATTTGATTTTTTTATTATTGTTTGTGTTGCTTATCTCGTGTCTCCTGTGCGGGTCACAAATAAATATTTTTCTTTCTTTCTTTCAAATTATGTATATATTCGTTTTTGGAAATTCTACCCCTATGGGGATAAAATAGGGGTTGAAACTTTATACGAAATATCTTCGGTTTGGAAGGTAAAACATCTAAAATTGTATGTTTATGCTGCTGATTAAAAAAAAAACAATGAGTTTAATTATTTTCGGAAATGCCACCCCTGACGGGGGTAAATAAGGGGTTAAAATTTTGTATGTAATTTCTATAGTTTGACAGCCGGACACGTGAAATTTTAGATTTACTCTCTAGGTAGATAAAAAACAATTATGTATTTATTAGTTTTTGGAAATTCTACTTTATATGAAATTTATTCGGTTTGGAAGGTAAAATATCTGAAATAGGTGGTTTACGCTCTTGATTAATAAAAAAAGTAACGAGTTTATTGATTTCCGGAAATTCTACCCCTAATGGAGGTTAAAGGTGGCAATTTGTTAGGCTTATATATTTGAAACTTGGCATAAATACTAACAGCTGATATTTTATATTTTTTTATTGTTTTTAAAGTAAAGGTTGTCATTACAAGTTTTTCAAAACTACTCCCTACTAGAATTTTATTGCACAAGGCTTCTTTTTTTGATGTAGGAAAGCAAACGAGAGATATTTGTTGGAATGAATTCTAATTCCTTGGGCAAAATAATAAAGGTAACTTTAATTTTTCGGAACTACCCCCAAAAGACGATTTAAGGGATGTTAAAGTTTGTTTGGAAAATCTCATTTCTTGGATGAATTAACTTGAAACTTGGGACAAATACTAACCTAAGTAAATATTAAAGGATATCACTATTAGTTTTTCGAAACTACCCCTAAAAGATGATTAGGGGGGTGTTGAAGATCTTGGGTTAATAAACTTGAAATTTGGCACAAATACTAAACTTAATAAAAAATGTAGGTTGTTATTAGTTTTTCGGAACTATTCCCAAAATACCATTTAGACTGTGTTCAAGATTTTTGAAGTATTTTATTGCACCTAGCTTCTTTTTATGATGTAGGGGATCACTAAGGAGGGATTTTTGGAAATTCATCCTTTAAAGAGACATTTATTTGTATAAAAACATTTTAGAAAAAATATTAAAGATTTCCAACTAAAAACACTATAAAGTGAAAAATAAATTTCTTTTTCGAAGTCGTCCGTTTATATATGACGGAGTTATGCCCGAACATACATACATAATAAAAGGAAATGTTTACCTCTGAATTGAGAATATCCTCCTTTTTGGGCAGTCGGTTAAAAACTAGTTATCCAACACATGCAGCGGGCAGCTAACCTTACTGATATATAGATAATAATATACAATATCAGTGATTCATCGTTAATATAAACACATGCTTGCTACTTTATAGTTTCATAGCCTACGGTGTTAGCTTTTGATCCGAGACGTTAAAGAATATCATACAAATATGAGGAATATTTTAAATGAAATCTAAATGCCAAAATGTAAGAGATTGATCACGTAACATTGCAATCATTTTTGCAATCGCTATCGCCACGATTTCTTTGAGAGAACAGTGTCAGTGCCAGACATACACAAAAGGCTACCCCGCCAACTGTCGAAAAATCCCGGAATGCACCATCGCGCTTTTTGGCGCACACACAAGGTAAACGTGTGGCAAGATATTCAACAAAACGCAACATTCCTGGTAATCGTGTCCATATTAAACATATCAACAATCACCGTTTAAACGGTCAAAGTATGTTTGTGAAAAAGGCCTAAGATTACGTCTGAGACCAAACAAATCCGAACAACAATGTGATTAAGAGGCATAATGAATGAATGACATTGACAATATTGACTTACTAAAACGGTGTCAATGTGGAGAACCTTAACAGGATATCCACCAACTCCTTTCCAGCTCGGCACAACCACATGCATCTTCCACCACCAACCAAAATCCCTCACGTAATTTCCTATTTCTTACAAAGTATTCGTAATAGGGTTGTTACCTTTTTTCTAGGTCTTCAGTCCTCCTTTAAAATATTTTGCTCCTTTAAAATATTATCCTTTTAATTATTGGGAAAATATACATTTTTTCCTAAGATTTATTTAAATATTTTATGCCTTCCTTTAGAATAACCCTCCTGTCTTTACGACGTTCATCTAGATTATATTGTTCTGCTTTGTTATTTATAAAAAAAATACCTACTTAGGATGTTCTGATTTTTTGCTTTTGCAGGTTTAACCACATTGTCTCAAGACAAAAGTCTATGACCAGTGTGTGTTGGCAGTGATCATCTATGGGACCGAGACGTGGTTGCTCACAATGGGTGTTATCAGAAAGCTCAAAGTGCAATGGAGAGGGCTATGCTCGGAATTTCCTTGTGTGATCACGTCAGAAATGATTATATCCGCAGGAGTACCAAAGTTACCGACATAGCCCGAAGAATTGCCAAACTTAAGTGGCAGTGGGCAGGGCACATTGCTCGCAGAACAGATGGGGCCGAAAAGTTCTGGAATGGCGACCGCGAACCGGAAGACGATACGTTGAAAGACCTCCCACTAGGTGGACTGATGTCCTGGTTAAGGTTGCGGGAAGGCGCTGGATGCGAGACGATGCGAGGCGCTGGATCGGTCAATGTGGCGACGCCTGGGGGAGGCCTATGTCCAGCAATGGACGTCTTTCGGCTGAAATGATGCAGGTTTAAGAAAAAAGCACCCCTAAATTGGGCTTATTGATGAAATAGAGAAGTATCTTAGCATCAGCATCACACACTGACTTCAATAATAACATTTGTCACTGAATGCATTGCAGCTTTCCGCTGACATTTTTTTAATAGCTACTTTTGTCTCATTCCTTGGCGAAAATTGCCTGACTCTCCCACCCTCAGTCCTGCCCATGTTAAAGCCATTCTCTCTAAGAAGAAAGCCAATGTGGAGGATGATAACAGATTTTTAGGAATATTCCAAGTTAAAAAAAAAATCCTCATACTAAAACTGTAAAATCCTACTTATATCTTCGTTATTTTTATAGGTACAAACTTGTTGAACTCATGACCCGTGTATCTGTCTAAAATAATTTTGGTTACCTACATCATATAGCATATTTCTGCGATAAGGGGCAATGAAATATTGTACTTAAATATTTTACCAAAAACAATATATTAATAATATATTATCCCCATGTTTAAAATATAAATTTATTTGTCAGCTGATTCTTCATCTAATATTATTATATGCATCTAATATCTTATAACTAAGTAGGCAAATAATACATTTAAACATAGAACACATTGTTTATATTTAATGAAACTAAATTACACCAATTTAAAAGAGTACAAAAGCAATACTTTTTCATTTACAATATTCTAAATGTCGCATTTAGAATAATTATAATTATTATTATTTATTATTATCATTTTATACACGTTACTTCTGAAGTTTTCACATTCCCAGCGAATTTAGTTTTCCAGTACTGAAAAGAAAACATGTTTTATATATAATTATTTTTAACATAAAACTGTTAATCACAAATTAGATCCGAATCACAATACGATGCTCATGTTCGTAGTTATTGCTGCCAGGCGAGCACGGCCTACTGTGACAGATTTGATTCACACATTTTTGTCTCAGTTTGGGAGCAAAACCGTGAAAAATGCGTGACTCAAACCAATCACAGAGGTCGTGCTCACCCAGCTGGAATCAGAATGCCCCACTAGTCAAAATTGTACCAAGTTAAATACATTAATATAATTCCAATTTATGAAACCTAATACTCGTATCTATATCTGATTTCCAAAGAAACCACATCATTTTACAATCATATCATTTGAATTTGAATCAATATACATATTGGATTAAAAGCCCAGGTTCCAAGGCCACCGCGCTTTTAAAATAACATGAAACATGAACATAATCAGTAATAACCCCCGGACACATTTATCTTGCGAAAACATCCCGATTTAAACAGTAAAACGCCCATAACTTTTGAACGGCTCAACCGATCTTATTTAAATATAGCTAAGAAAACTCTCGACACAATCACCTTTCAAAAAAAAAAACTAAATCAAAATCGGTTCATCCATTGAGGCGCTATGATGCCACAGACAGACACACAGATACACAGACACACAGATACACAGACACACAGATACATAGACACACAAATACACAGATACACAGCAACATACGTCAAACTTATAACACCCCTCTTTTTCCGTCGGGGGTTAAAATGGGAGTGTACCAGGTTGAACTGTACACATCTGTGTAACCCTTTAGAGCGTACCGGCGTGATATTATTTTAGGAAAGGGTGTAAAGTTTACACCCTTTCCTAAAACGAGACTGCTGGAATCTCATCGCTGTTTATTGTTTACACTGTAAACAATAAACAGCGATGAGATTCCAGCAGTCTCGAGAGATTTTCCGTCGTTTATTGAAGAGTTCTGTTATATATCGCCGAAGTTCTTTATCAGATCTACAACAAACTTATAAAGGATCAAAACAGGATATTTTTTAATTCAAAAAATTTACTCACTTCCATATCCAAACATGTTCTTCTTCTCGTCTTCTGTGTAATCAGCGAATTTGTTAACATCAAAAGTAGCGCTATTACTGTCTACGTTCAGCTTATTGATCAGTTTCAAAGTCTCGACAAAGGCATGGTAATGTATTTCTTTATCCGCCTCATCTTTGTAAAATCTGTTGTGCTCCTTTATGAAATCCTCAAACAAGGCTTTCGCATTGCTCACGTCGTAATGTGGTTTATCTGAAGCCGGAGCCGCGCTCGCCATTGCAACCACTGCGAGCAACAACATTACACTGACGGAACGCATCTTTTACTCGATAGGAAAACTGATTCTTTGTTAGCACAGCTGCTATGTGTTGCACTTAATCACAGAATCGCTTATATAGGTCCAGTACGTCTTTGATAATAATATTTTTACCTATTCTACCATTTATGACTGCAACAAATGCGAGTAGTGACGAATGAATTTATTTTAAGTACGCGTAATGACGAATGAATTTATTTTAAGTAGGAGTAATGACGAATGAATTTACCTACTTAATATAAACTCATTCATCACTACTCACATTTGTTACACCTTATTATATTATATTTTATGGGTGAAATGATTTCTTCCATTTTACTGTGTTAAATAATCAATACATATAATAAATCTGTAGAAGGGTCGTTTGTGTAAAACGAAAAAAAAAAAAAATTGCCAGTGTTAAAGATTAACAACAGAACCTTATTGGCAGCATCTTTGGATTTTTTGTGAACGAAACCAATGTGGTTAACTTATATAAATAAAAAAATGTGCATAACTTAAAGTATTACTTAGTTTGTTTCATCACAATCGGTTCAGTCTATCAAAAGGTAGGTGAATTTAAAGCGCTGAAGAAGTAAAATATCACAACACACGCAAATCAGGTTCTCGGACTTTTGAACTCCATATTCGATAGATGGCGTTGTGCATTTGACGTCATTTTCTGAATGGCGCTATTAAGATTCTCCGTGGAAGAATTACCCTAGACAAAAATTGGTAGGTAGCAACTGGTAAGGTAAGTAGAATATGCCAAAGATTGCTATCATAATATTCTGGATAGGCGGCAGGTAGATAAGTAGGATAGGTACAGCTAGTACGTAAGTAGGGTAGGGTAGGCAGTTGACGGGAGTCAAATACTCAAGCCTGCAATCACTTGAGGCTATGAAAAAATCAAATGTCTTTGTCAACATAATCAAAAGATACGTTTACGATTTTTCTGCATATTTTAAAAATCGCAAGGTAATCGAAACTATCTTATTTTAAGGTGGTAGTGTTGTTGTAACTATGTGCACAGACGAGAAATAATAAGAGTTTATAGGTATCTTGTTTGACAACGTTAACCAATATATAAATAACCTAGATGTCCATCTTTCTAGCTTTTACACTCGCATATTTTTTTTTAATCCTTGGGGTTAATTTCGACGCCCCCGCCTGCCGGCGCCCGGTGTAGTTGCACCGCTCACACTGCGTTAGGGGCATGCCAATAATGAAAATTGGCAAGAATCAATTTCTTGGGCTAAATAAAGGATACATTTTGAAATGCTAATTAGAAAGAAGAGGGTATTTACGCCTAATAAGATGCTTAAAACATACAGAAAGGAGAAAAAAATGCTTCGCAAACTTTGTTAAACAAAATCCATTGTTTTGTCGTCTCAGTTGTGTTGGATCTTAATTATTTCTATTTTATACATCCTTTTAATCAAAATAAATAAATATAAAAAAATATATTTAGGAAATATTTTACTTATGTATAATATTTGTGATCATCATTCATAATCATAATTACAGCCGAAAGACGTCCACTGCTGGACATAGGCCTCTCCCAGGCGTCGCCACATTGACCGATCCCGTGCGTCTCGCATCCAGCGCCTTCCCGCAACCTTAACCAGGTCATCAGTCTACCTAGTGGGAGGCCTTCCAGCGTATCGTCTTCCGGTTCGCGGTCGCCGTTCCAGAACTTTTCGGCCCCATCGGCCATCCGTTCTGCGAGCAATGTGCCCTGCCCACTGCCACTTAACTTTGGCAATTCTTCGGGCTATGTCGGTAACTTTGGTTCTCCTGCGGATATCATCATTTCTGACGTGATCACGCAAGGAAATTCCGAGCATAGCCCTCTCCATTGCCCTTTGGGTGACTTTGAGCTTTCTGATAAGGCCCATTGTGAGCGACCACGTCTCGGTTCCATAGGTGATCACTGGCAACACACACTGGTCATAGACTTTTGTCTTGAGACAAGATACCACGCAACTTCCCGAACGCCGCCCAGCCGAGTCGGATTCAACGGTTGATCTCTTTCTCGAAATTGGACCTACCCAACTGGACCGTTTGTCCCAGGTAGACATAATCGTCTACAACTTCGAGTGTAGAGTCTCCGACCTTGATAGGAGTGGGTGTTACTTGGGCATTCACCATGATCTTGGTTTTGTCCATGTTCATTTTCAGACACACTCTTTCGGAAGCTCTACTGAGGTCATCGAGCATTTTACTGAGGCTCTCCATGGTCTCAGCCATGACCACTATGTCGTCGGCAAACCGAAGGTGAGTAATGTACTCGCCATTAACGTTGATGCCCAGCCCCCTCCAGTCCAGAACCTTGAAGACATCCTCCAGCGCAGCAGTGAACAGTTTCGGTGAAATGACGTCTCCCTGTCTTACGCCGCGCTGGAGAAGGATTGGTTTCGAGGTCTGATCCTGAAGACGGACTGACATGGTGACGTTTTTGTACAAACACTTCAACACCTCAATGTACCGGTAGTCGATCTGGCACCGTTTGAGAGACTGCAGTACAGCCCAAGTCTCGATCGAATCGAAGTCTTTCTCGTAGTCCACAAACGCTAAACATAGAGGCAGGTTATACTCTTCGGTCTTCTGTATAACCTGCCGCAGCGTATGTATGTGGTCTACGGTGCTAAAGCCTTTTCGGAATCCAGCTTATTCGGGGGGCTGTAAATCGTCAAACCTGCGCGCGAGACGATTCGTTATGACTCTTGAAAACAACTTGTAGACATGGCTATGAAGTGAGATGGGCCTATAGTTCTTCAGCCGGGCATTGTCGCCCTTCTTGAAGAAGAGTACCACCACACCCCTGCACCAAGCCTGTGGCGTTTTGCCCTCGAGTATGACGGAATCAAACAGCTTCTGAAGGGCCCTAAGGACCGGTTTGCCACCCGCCTTCAGGTATTCGGCCGTAATTCCGTCATCACCCGGCGCCTTGTTGTTTTTGAGCTGTTTCAGAGCCATCCTAATCTCGTACAGGCTGACGTCCGGGATATCTTCGGTATAGTGCTGGGTCAATCTAGCTCTTGGGTCGTTTGCTAGACTCACAACGGGCTTGCTGATCGATGTGTACAACTGCCCATAGAATGTCTCGATCTCCCTGAGAAGCTCCGGTTTGGCGGATACGATCCTGCCATCGTCGGTCTTCAGTTTCGTGAGTTGGCTCTGCCCAATAGCCAGATCCCTTGCAAACACCTTGGAGCCTTTATTTCGCTCGATCGCGTCTTCAATACGCTCGGTATTGAAGCGGCGGAGGTCTCTTTTCAAGGATTTAGAGATCTGTCTATTGAGCTGCCGGTATTTGCATGCCTCATCTGAAGACTGCAGGATCATCTCACGCCTCTCCTTCATAAGCTTGAGGGTATGATCAGAGAGCTTTTTGTTTCTATCTGTACGACGGGTCTTTAAAAACTTAGACCCGACAGTATGGACAGCTTCCACGAACCCGTTGCTGTATTCATCCACGGAGCTCCCTAGGCACTCGAAACGATTCTGGAGTTCGAGCTGAAAGCTCTCGGGGTTTTGGACCTGGATCTGTGTTGGCCGGAGCGTGGACTTCATCAGTCGAGACCTTTCAAGCTTAATATTAATGCTCAATGTGCCTCTTAACATGCGGTGATCGCTCCCGGTTTTTACCGAATTGATCACAGAGACATCAATGAACATTTGCTTCTTGGTTGACATGATGAAGTCGATCTCATTTTTTGTTGCACCATCGGGGCTCTGCCAGGTCCACTTCCTGTGTTCACTTCTTCTGTGCTTTTTGAAGAAGGAGTTCATCATATAGAGGCCCTCCTTCTCCATAAAACTGGCCAGTAGGTGACCCCGGTGGTTCCGTTGTCCAACTCCAAATTGCCTCACTTGCAGCTCATCCTCGTCTCGTTTGCTCAGTTTCGCGTAGAAGTCCCCCATGACAACGGTGAAGTGAGTTTTGAAACCATGCATGGCTCTGGAGATATCCTCATACATGGTCTCTACCTCATCCTCGGAGTGTGCCGAGGTTGGGGCGAAGAGCTGTATGACCTTCAGCGAATATCTTGAGGATATTCTGAGTATAAGGTACGCCACCCTGGTCGACACACTCTCGATCTTCACCACGTTGTTCACAAGGGACTTATAGACGATAAACCCGACACCACCCTGGGACTGCCGGTCACTCTCTCGGAAATAGAGCAGGTTACGGGATTTGAGGATTATCGAGTACTCCCCCTCTCTTCAGACTTCAGATAACCCTATAATACTCCATCGCAACCTGCTCAATTCTTTCTCGAGTTCGGTGACCTTTTCGTCGGTCCGAAGTGTGCGCGTGTTGTACGTTGCCAGGTCCAGTCGTCGGTGATTGTTGGGGTAGCCGGATCTCGACCGGAGATTCTTAGCACCCCTTGCCATGCCGTAGCCTCGACCGCTACAGTAGTCGACAGTAGGCAAGCTGCCGGGTACTAGGGGCCATTTTTTATTTGTGCTATTCATTGGGGGGGTTTTGCCATAATCGCCACGCTTGACAGGCGGGTTGGCGATCGCAGTATGGTTGTTATAGAAGCACAGAGAACGCTGCTGCCCATTCTCTGGTTTGTCCCTTAGTCGCCTCTTACGAATAACAATATTTGTGATAAACAATTTAAACTGAGATTAAATATTCTCAAGACTATTGAAGAGACTGAGGAAGTGACTCTTCTATGGACAGTTCTTGGGCGAATAGATTATAGAGTAACCTGTGTTAAAGAGGCCATTTTCACTCCCAAGAAGGTTTACAGTTTTACAAATAATTACATATTTTGTGAAGTAGTCCAAAAAGGTAGGTTAATGAGTGCTAATTAGCAGACACGGTAAAATACAGTTGTTTCTGTGAATCAAAGTTCCTAATTGCACTTAAAGGGCTGAATTACCAAAATAGGCATTCTTTAAAAAAATTTTTTGCCAAATCTATTGAAGATGTGGCAGCGGAAAAAAGATATGTTAATCTTGACATATTTCCGAAAACTTTGTTGTGGCCGAAACACGTTTATGCACAAAAACCTCAATACATTTGAATGGCAAAGTAACCTCTTACCGTGATCTTCAAAAATTTTTACCGGTAATACTGACCAGCATACATTTGTACAATTAACAACAATAACGTATCATAACAGGACGCAAAACTTCACTGTCGTATATTTTGAAGTTTCATTCATTATTTTTAAGTAATTCATATAACCGATAAAAAAATCCATACAAATTCCATCGTGCTTCTCTTTCCATCCAGTGCAATTCGACAGTGATCGCTTTATGGCGCTGCTAGGAGGACGTACGTCGCTTTTTTTCGCAAAATGCAAAAACATATTCGATTTATTTCTCGTCAATTAAATCTGTCAAAAAAAAACAGGTATAATGCAGCCAGATCTTGTAGCCTGGTGGCTATAATTGGAACTAACGAAATCACAAGGAATATTGTCAAACTCTGTATTATTTTTATTCTCTGGCTGTTAAATACAGGTCTGCGGATCCCAAGCCAGGAGCTCATCACTGGGGCCCATTAGCAGCGTGCCTCTCCTGGATCCAATCAGAACCGTATCCCACGAAACCGCGGTTCGCGGCAGTGGAAAGCTAGGGATTTGCTCCCTATTGAGAGATGTACTGGTTCCTACTACGGGTTTAAGGTGGCACAAGGGTTGGCCGGTAATATTATTCGTACTTACCTTAGATTCCTGCGGTAGACTCCTGGGCGTCGACCGATCTCGTGCCGTGAGGTTAGGGATAGGAGAATATATATATAATAAAGGACAATAAGGGATAGACTGACGGCTGTCTGGACCGAAGAATCCGGCCGGCGTCCATCAGGCAGCACGTTTCCCGCAAAAGCACTTCGATGCGCGTGAAATATATACGAATCCCACTTTAGGGGCGCCCCACAACGCCGATTGCGATCGGCGGGCGCGATTAACAAATACAATGGGTGAAACACATCTCGATTCGATTTGTTTCGACAAAGACCCGACTGCCGCGTGTTCACGTTTTAAACTTTTTCTCTCGACTGTTAGTGTCAGCTGTCAAAATCGTTGACAGCCCACGGACACGGTGTTGCAAGTAAATAATAAAAATGGGACAAAACACTGGTACTAACGCTGTCACTAGCATTTACATTTCTGTTGTATTATAAACGACTCATTTCGTTTAGTTTACTTACTAAGTCCATAACTAAAAAGTAATTAAACCTCTTTAAAAATAGAACTAATGTTATCTCAAAAACGGCACCACGTGACCTCCTCACCCCAGAGGGCTGGTGTATATCTAAACCCAGTAGGTGCTTTGAAACTATAATATTCCAGGATAGCGTAAAAATATATTATGATTTAAAGTAGACTATGGAAAGTCATGTTGTACTAGTAACTAAATGACATCTTAATATTTTAAGAGAATACCAAACAAGGAATATGAACCTATGAATTGTACAAATGATATTAATAGTGTGCTAAATTCTATTAGATATTGTAAATATGCCTAAAAAAGATAATGCCGAACCTAGTAAGTTCTGGATATTTGTAAATATAGGGTGTTTTACAATTTGATGGGACTTCCCTATTGTAAATAATGATTAAATTGATTAATGAAAGCACGAAATCTCAATTCATATTTAAAGTTTTCATTACACAGTCAACATTACACAGTCCATTTCAGTATAGTAGAACTCATCAAAATAATATTAATAAAATTATCTGGCTATAAAACCATTAAAAAAAAATGTCACGTACTGTGTTCTTATATGTGGCAGTCGCATAGAAGCAGACATAATTATAATATTTATTCAATTTTCACGGCAAAGACTCGTATGACACTAGCCAGATTACCTATTTTAGTGATCATTATATTCGTAGCAATAAGGTCGCATTCATAGGCAAAATAACAGAGAACGATCTGATGACAGATGCTAGCCGCCAGTTTGAAATAAGAACTTGCGCGGTTATATTTTTGTAAAAACCATCGGAAGAGTCCGTTTATGATGCGGGCCTTTGTGGTCGGCCTTGTGTATTTAATTTTCAAATACTTTTCGCTCCTATTTAAGTTTGCCCCTAAACTATCGATGACAGTGGGCGTGGCTTAGAACCTCAGATGTCGATTGTCAACTGTTCATACTCAGCCCCTTAAGGGGTTATGTGTTAATAAACCTAGTTATTTACAATTAAAAAATATAATTACAAATTGAAACGTAAAACAAAGACTTTGATTAAAACAAATAATATGAATTAAATGTGATTTCTAAATTGGGATTCAATAATGGTTTGCATTACACAAAAATTATAATAATATAAAATTAAATAAAAATGTCATAACAAGTGCTTATTTAATTTGATGGATACAATTTTAAATAATAAACTAATGACCCACCAGGACTCAGACCATATGTTTATTTATTTAACCAAAAATGTTTATTTATTTAACTTACACACACTATCTTACAGGTTGCGTCGACCACAACACACTGATCTGTAAATTACACCACTACGGAATTCGTGGAAAATCTGCTGATCTCGTGCTTTCCTATTTATCAAACAGACAGCAAAAAGTAAATGTTAATGGGGCGACGTCCTCCGGGTCTCTAGTCAAGATGGGCGTGCCCCAAGGTTCAATTCTCGGCCCTCTCCTTTTTCTTGTTTACATTAATGATCTCCCTTTTATGATGGCCAAATTATCGGATATAATTCTATTTGCTGATGATACTTCGCTAATTTTTTAAATAGATAGGCAAGATACGGATGTCTTAAATGTCAACGAAAGTCTGATTGTTCTCTCAAAATGGTTCGCAGCTAACAATCTTTTACTGAATGCGAAAAAAACAAAATGTCTAAAGTTCTCTTGAACAAATGTACCACAACATGACCTAAACCTAAATCTTGACGGCAAAAATCTTGAAGTTATAACGGAAACTGTATTCTTAGGGATTACTATCGATTCAAAATTGCAGTGGGGTGCGCACATTAGAACTCTTTCGGGTAGGTTAAGTTCGGCTGCATATGCAGTAAGGAAAATAAGGCAGCTAACCGATGTAGCTACAGCTAGGTTAGTATACTATGCTTATTTCCACAGTATTATGTCTTATGGCATTCTGCTGTGGGGATCAGTAGCAGACGTTGACTCAATTTTCATCCTACAAAAGAGGGCAATCCGCGCAATCTATAAAAACCCATTTTATAGATTGCGCGGATTGCCCTCTTTTGTCGCGAGTCCCTCAGAGAAAAATTTAAAGAGATCGATATACTGACTCTACCTTCACTTTATATTTTGGAATGTATTTTGTATGTCCGTAAAATCGGGGGCTTTTCAAAACTAGAAGCGACTTCCATAATTTAAATACACGCAGTAAGCACGAAATTGTAATACCCAAATTCAGATTAACGAAAACTAGCAAGTCTTTTCTTATAAACAGTATACGCTTTTATAACAACTTGCCAAAGTCAGTTATAGAACTGACCGATGGAAGGTTCAAAAACTACATCAAACGTATCCTTATTAACAAAGCATATTATAAAATCAAGGACTAAGTTGAAGATAAAAACATTTGGCCTTAGCTCCTTCTGCGCATGCAGCTTCCCTGGTAACTTGTAAACGGCACAAATAAGTGGATGTCTCTAACTATTCTCAATCTCATTTTTTCTTTCCTTCTTTTAATTAGACTTTTTACAATGGTTTTCAATCATCTTTATAGCCCTTTGCTAAGAATAGTTACAGCACTGATAACAACATTTGTGCCACACGTTAAATTTAGTCTTGTTATACATTCTTTTTTTTTTTTTTTTTTCTTACCTTTGTATAGATTCTTTTACCGATTGTTTTGTGAATGTGTGAACATTGTAGGCCTTCTTGATGCTAGTTAACATTTGTTAACTTTTTTATTTAATATATAATCTTTTTATTTTATTTTTTTTAGTTTCTTACGACTTATTGTCATGAGTCGGGCCTGCGTTGTCCCCCCATATCTAAGTACTAATGCTGTAACATGGAAATATTGTAAAACCAAACCATTTTTAAAAGAGTAACCATGGAGTTTCTTGCCGGTTCTTCTCCATAGGAAACGACCAACCCGAACCGTGCACCTTTTGTCGACGTTTTATAAGTGCCCATGTAGGCCTATGTGAAATAAAAATAAAAAAATTATTTTGATTTTTGTTGAACCCAATACAATAGGGTGGTTAAAATTGTAATTTTAAATCAGTTATTACATAAATATATAATAATTATATACACCTGAACTTCTAAAACTATTCAAATCTTCTAAACTAACATAAAATAAAACTTCACAGGAGCTTCATTCAGTACATACGCCGCGAGTGTTACGTTGAAAGGAAACCGTTTGTCCTGGTATGGTCATGTGATGAGGAGGGATGACACGCATGTTACTAAAAGAGTTATGAATATAAATGTGGATGGACGGAGAGAGAGAGAGGAAGGCCAAAGAAAACATAGATGGACTGTGTGATATGAAAGAATAGGGAGTCAGTGATAGCGTGACAGGGGGCATGACGGTATGTAAGACGAAAACGTGTTGCGCCAAATCCAAGTAATATGGCAAAGGGCAGGAAGATGATAATCAACTAGGTCCTTGGTTGTCATTTTAATGGCTTACGTTGTATACTCGACGGTAACATTACTTTTTGGGAATGATCAGCAAGAAAGAAAAATAAATCAAAAGTTTTATGTTTTGGCATTAACACTTTCTTGACCGTTTCTTGTTACTGTTCGGTGTCCATTTTAATACTAAACGCCTTGGCTATGCCTCAATAGATGACTTGATAATGAAACTCACACAAATTAAATATCGCAAAAGTGCTTACTGCGAAATATTTGTAAATTCTTCACTTAAATTGAATAAAGTAACAAGTCTTTATTAATGCACAAGGATAGAAGTGCTACACTAAAATTGTAAGAACCAATACGCCAACGATATTTATAATGAACTAGTTACTGCACGTGGCTTTGCCAGAGTAAGAAGTGCTGTATAATCTCAAGTACGCTACTGGGATCTTTCTTTATTTTCGTGTGAGGTGTGGCCCAGGTGTGGCCACCTCTGGTGTCAGAGTTAATTAAGCCGCCTCTGGGAAAACCCACAGGCCTCTGACTTGACTATTTCAGACTTACATTAACTATATAAGTCCAGGTTTCCTCACGATATTTTCCTTCACCGTTGCCTGTGACGTCCAAGATAAACTTAGAAAGTACATATGAATTTGAAAAAGTCACATTGGTACTTGCCCGGATTCGAACTTACGACCTCAAGCACGACAGGCGAGGTCTTAGCCACTGAGCCACCACGACGCTACTGGGATGAAACTATCCTTTATACCCTAGGGCCAGAATTTATGTCCATACCAAATTTCATCTAAATCAGCGGCTTAAGAGTGAAACGGTAACAGACAGAGTCACATTTATAATATTAATATGGATAGAATCATACTTAAACAACAACAATTAGGTACTAACCTACTTTAGCAAAAACTAGTTATCTACCACATACAGTGGACACCTAACCTCACTCATAAAAGTTACGCAATAACTGTGATTCATTCTCAATAAAACCACATGCTTGCTATTTTATATTTTTGTCACAGACTAAGGACTTAGACACTGATCTGATCTAGACATAATGAGTGGAACATTAAAAAAGTACCGAACCGTTCATACGTGTCGAATTGAGAAACTCCTCCTTTTTTTCATTGGTTAAAAAAGTTCTTTCAATATTATACGTAACCTTTTCTAAGTCTATTTTGTTTTATAAAATATTTAAAATGCAGATAATACCTAATAAAGAGGGAGTAGCTCGTGGCTAAATAATAATAGCCGCACGGGTCGATCTTCAAGGTTAAACAACGCTTGACGAGGTCGGTTCGTGGATAGGTGATCATTCTCATCTGTCATTTATGAAGATCTTTGACAGTAGTTACTCGTACGAATAGTCAGAAGCTTGAGAGAAGAGAGAAGACACCAGTCTAGCCAATGGGTATCGTGTTACCCAGTTACTGGGTTGTGAAGGGCAGATAGGCAGTCAAACACTGGTACTCAACTGAATCGGGTTAGAATGGAAGCCGACCTCAACATAGTTGGGAAAAGGCTAGGCAGATTGATTGAGATAATAATAGAAGTAAGGAATAAAGGACATAAAATAATATCAAGATTAACTTATCGAATTAAAAAATCCCATCGCACCAGGCCTGCTACGCCAGGACTTCAATCTTCAAGCTGTGTATCTCATAAGGGGTATTTAACTCATCATTGAATGCATATATACTATTTTTTTAAATAGGTAAGAACAGATCATCTTGTATTTTTGGAAAGCAACGACAGATGCTCGAATCTCGACAGGCGAATTTGCCTCAAAGATGAGCAATTTTCCTAAACATCTTTTAGCGAGTCTATTTACCTATTCATCTAGGAGAAGCTAGGAGTAATTCATAGTGGAATGTTTTTATTAACGTCATACAATTTATAAAAATGTATAATATGTAAAGGAGCAACAAAGTTTGTGAGAGGAAAGTATACAGTTCATATGAGAATGAAGACGAGTTCTTGAGCAGTATTCCCGTGGGTACGGTGAGCTCGTAACTACAAATTGGCAATAGATAGATGCGTATTCATGGAGCAGTTTAAAGAATGCTGAAAATCCTTCAGTTCATGACTTCAATATCTACGTAAATAGGATCCCATAATACACAAAATTAGCTGTTAGTGTAGTGATTTTCACCTGTGATGACCACCTCATCAAAGTAAATAGCATAATGACAGAAATTCTTCTTATTGACTCTGTAAAAAATGTTCACTAGCATTCGTAAAATCTAAGTTTTATCGTACCCAGCGCCAGCGTTTGCCAAATAATCCTCCCGACTAAATACTGACCATGGGCACCTCTCAACAGAGATAACCCAAGTAGGCAGGAGTCAGGAGTCGGGTAGGGAGGGTCAGGTATCGGGGACGTCGGTCGCCCCCCACACATCAGGACCCGAGGTGGCGGCGCGTAGTATTCCACGCGTGCCCCTCTTAGACGTCGCGGGGGGAGTCCAACACCTCACTCCCCCCCAACCCGAGATCGTGGCCCGCACAGGCGGGCCGGCACTAGCCGGGGGTTGCGGAAGTATCGTTGTTCCCGCGACCCCCGGTGTAGGCGGAGGACATCCAATGAAGATTTTCCACCCAGGAAAAAAAAAAAACGTAGGCAGGAGTCGGTTATTGGAGTGCACAAGTCTGAGCGCAAACATAGGTGCACTGCGACACGGTTGGTGAGAATCAGGTGCAAAAGCAACGGCTTTATTTACGTGTTTGTCGAACTCGCACTCTGTCACACTACCAATTTCTTAACCCCAGGCAACTACTGGGAAAATTTTAATGGAAAAACCCAATAAGTCGAAGTCAACCTTGCGACCTTGGGCCAACGGATCAGTTTCAGATCATTTATCGCTTAGCTAATTCAAAATTAATTGACTATTAATCTATAGGTTTATTAAATAATCGATTAAGTCCTTGACCAATACTACATACGTACTAATAACTGGTCTTACTAAATTAACAACTGTTGCAAATACAGTCGATTAAGATAAATTAGGCACGCAATTATAAACTGTTCTGCGATAAGCTTATAATGAGGATGGGATAAAAATACATGTAATATACATATTTTAAAATAAAGTCCCTCGACGCGTTTGTACGTGACAAACTCAAAAACTACTGAACGGATTTTCATTCGGTTTTCACCAATAGAAAGAGTGAAAAACGAGGAAGGTTTTTGTGTATAATTTGTCACGGGCGAAGACGGGGCGGGTCGCTAGTTGAAGATAATTTTATTACCTCGTTGATCAAGATAGATTAACATTTATTTGTGACAGTCGAGACACAATAGAGTATAGTGGTGGGTTTTTGAACCTTTTCCTCCTTTCTGGTCCTCCTTCTTTTCTTAGATTCCTAGAAGCGATTCGAGCAGTGTTATTGAGAATTTAATCTAGAATTTCAATAGCAACCTGGATTTTTCATTAATGGCAATAGGCTCGCTCGCTACATGGGACTTCACATAAGTGCCGCTAAAATGTAGGTGTACAATAGGTACAGGGAGTGGTCATAAGCTTTAAGATTAAGATTATATTGAGTGTGTGTAAAAGACAGATGTATATGACTTGTATACATATGTCCCTTATGCGTATTCAAAGTACACCCTGCTCTGCCAAACACGAGAGTGATGTAATATTATTTGTTATCTCCAATTTCAATATTAGGGGCAAGACTTCTATGAAAAAATGCTCAAAAAAAAAGAAATCAGATACAATAAATAAGATTATTGAAAACATGGAATCTAAATGATAAAAAAAAAAATTGCCTTCAAGCCTTCAACCAACAAAATTTAATCAGATTGTCAGAGGTGGTTCGATTATTTATAATTTCAATATGAAAATCAGTCAATCATTTGACGCGTTTGATGTCGCAATCATATCTTGTTCCCAAACCAAGCCAACCCCTCACGTAATTTCTTATTTCTTACAAATCAAGAGAAAACCCACCACAAACAAAAAAATAATAATTCGTAATAGAGTTGTTACTTTTTCCTAGACCTACCGTCCTGCTTATTTGCAAAAGATATATATTTTCTAAGATCCTTTTAAAAAAATATATTACAAAACACTGCATACCTAGCTACCCTATCCTACTTACTCTAACCTACCTACCCTACCTTAACTACCCTATCCTACCTACCCTACCCTACCTACCTTACCTACACTATCCTACCTACCCTACCCTACCTACCCTACCCTACCTACCCTACCCTACCTATACTACCCTACCTACCCTACCCTACCTACCCTACCCTACCTACCCTACCCTACCTACCCACAATTTTTCTTATTTTTAACCGACTTCGCAAAAAAGGAGGAGGTTTTCAATTCGACTGTATTTTTTTTTATGTGTGTTACCTCAGAACTTGTTACTGGGTGAACCGATTTTGATAATTCTTTTTTTAGAAAGCTGTGCTTGTCATGTGGTCCCATTTAAATTTGATCAAGATCCGATGAAGAACTTTGGAGATATACATCAGAACTCTTCAATAAATGGCGGCAAATCACTCGGGATAGCTGGAATTGGATGTCTGTTTATTGTTTACACCATTTCATAACATAACATCATATTAGCACGCTCTAAAGGGGTACGCAGGTGTTAACAGTTCACCCTGGTATACTGTAATTCCACCGTTTTTTTTGTTTAAGTTTCACGTTTCTGGGTTAATCTATTCTGGCTTCAGTTTGGAGAATTTGTCCGCTATGTACCCACACCTAAAAAGTGAAAAATAAAAAGCTTTTTAACAAAAAATACAACCGACTTCCATTTAAAAACACTACAAAGTGAAAAATAACTTCAATTTCGGAAGTTGGTGTCAAAAAACGAAGATCCCAAAACAATTCTTCAATTTCGGAAGTCGGTGAAATTTTATTCACTTTGTAGTGTTTTTAATTGGAAGGCGGTTGTATTTTTTGTTAAAAAGCTTTTTTTTTGCTTTCATAAGAACCTTCTCCTAACAATAACAAACACAACAAAAGAAGTATTTGAAATATCGGTCCAGCCGTTCACGCGTGATGCAGTGACCAAGGGAAATAGGGATTAATTTTTATATCTGTATAGATATTATTTTTAACACTAATAGGTATTGTCACACCAATGACAGCCCCACTTTGAGTCCAGCACTTCTACACTTCTTCTTCACTTCACTCTCACTTCTTCTTCTTCACTTCCACTTTCTATACCTGGTTGCCTGGAAGGGATCGCGGAATGCGATTAGGCCCCCATTGTATGTGTTTTTAGTTTGAAGTTTCCTTTAGAAATGTAACTGTATGGTGTACAATAAAGTATATAATAAATAAATACCCTCACAATCCTACCTATGTTAAATCAAAGTCTATCTGACAAGAAAACTAAGGCGGAGTAATCATAGATATATAGGAATATCCCAAGTTAATATAGTATTCCTACTTGTATCTTCGATATTTTTGTAGGTACAAGGTGGTTAAACTTGTGACCCATGTATCTGTATAAGATAATGTTGGTTACCTATATCATACCACATATTTCTGCTATATGGGGCAGTGAATATTCAAGTTAAATATTCTTTGTCACAAAGAATATTATAATATTATCCATGTGTTACAAAAAGATACTGATTGTATTAAGACTATAGTAGCTGATTAAACAATAACTTCTTATGAACTGAAGAGGCACCCTTGCGTATACTGTTTGCTGAAGACATTGTGCTGGTTGCCGAGAGTGGTCTAAAGGTCCAGAGCAGATTGTAGATGTGGTGGCACAGACTTGAGAGTGTTGGCTTGAATTTGAGCAGAACTAAAAGAGAAAACTGGTTCTGCGATTTTGGCGGTCCCTCCAGTTCCGTGCCTATAGCTCTTGCTGGAATACCCATACTGATCTGCTTCGACTTTCGGTACCTAGGGTCGCTTGTCCAAGGGGTGGTGAGGTAGACCGAGACGTAACGTACCGGATCAACTCGGGATGGATGAAATGGCGACAGGTCTCTGGAACAACTTGCGACCCTCTGATGCCCCTCAAGTTAAAGGGGAAAATTTACAATTCCGTGATTAGACCTGTCGCACTGTATGGTTCAGAATGTTTGGCTGTGAAAATAATTAATCAAAGGAGATTGTATGTAGCAAAGACGAGAATATTGAGATGCATGTGCGGAGTGACGAGAATGGATAAAGTGAGAAATGAGTATATTAGAGGAAGTTTGAAAGCGTCGGTGAGACTTTGAAAGTGACAGAAAAGTTGAAAGTAAACCATGTCTGTGACCACCAAAGCCAATCGCTTCCGTTTTAATTAATTGCTACTCAATTGGTACTAATTATTACTCGAACAACAAAATTAGTACCTTAGTAGTTTTCGAGAAAATCGACTTTGAAAATGGCCACCCTCCCTTCAGAAGGACCTCCATGAGCGCCGAAAGAGGGGGCTAGCTACAGCTACGAAATTCGATATCAATTCCTGCGGTTTTCCAAATTTTTTCTGTTCCACTTGAATTACCTTTTTGTTTAATACATTTTTGTTTTCTTTCATAAACTTTCGGTATATTTTTATGTTAAAACTAAATTAAACGTTTTAATGTGGCGTTAAGTGTTTTTCTTTTTTTGAAGCAACTAAGGGCTTCCGAACTTTATAAATTAAATCTAATATTTTTATTACTACTGATATACTTCATTTCCTTTTTTCATTATTGTGTATGTGGTGCTCTTCAATCAATCTTTATTTTTTATCTAGTTTCAGAACCTAAAAATTTCTGAATTTTAAATTGGATGCTGCGTAGTATACCACTCTCTCTGCTTGTACCACTGATCGATGCGCGATGCAGCTTTTTCTTTTTTTAATTTTTTAATTTTTGCCCTGCTATTCTTGTTTTTTCCTCGTTTATGTCGCCATACTCTAGTCAGTAGTTGTCAGCTATCTGTATCAAACTCGTGTATTGTGCGAGTCGTGTTTCGTCACGTTTCACAGCCAGACTTTTAGCTGAAATTCGGGCTCAACGCGCGAAACACATTCCATATCATAGTGTGTCATAGACATTAAAATTTTTCAACATTTACCAGTCTCTGAGGTAAATCAGATTTACTGTGTGACCGCTGGAAAAAGCCCGAAATTAGCAATTATATATAAAGTCTGAAATGATCTAAGTTAGATCATTTCGGACTTTTACCAGTAAGAGTTGGCAAATCTTAGGATTTACCGGTAAATCCTCGGTTTTACCATATTTTGGGCTTTTACAGTAACACGTGTAATTTATGTTATGCAAAACTTCAATCATCCCGCATATAAAATATAATCAGGTAAATTCATTCGTCACCACTCGCAATTATTGTTGCTAACATAAATGTCAGAATAGGTAAAATAAATTATTATTAAGTCATACTGGACCTATATAAGCGACTCTGTGATCGACTGCAACAAGTAGCAGCAGTGCTAACAAAGAAACAGGTTTCCTTTCGAGTAAAAGATGCGTTACGTCAGTGTAGTGTTGTTGCTTGCAGTGGTTGCAATGGCGAGCGCGGCTCTCGCGTCAGATAAACCACATTATGAAGTGAGCAATGCGAAAGCCTTGTTCGAGGACTTCATAAAGGAGTACAACAGGAATTACGAAGATGAGGCGGACAAAGAAGTACATTACCGTGCCTTTGTCGAGAGCTTGAAACAGATCAATAAATTAAACGAAGACAGTGATAGCGCTACTTTTGATATTAACAATTTCGCTGATTACACAGAAGAAGAGAGGAAGAGCTTGTTTGGACTTGGAAGTGAGTAATTTCTTTTTTTTCCACCAAGATGCAATTTTGATAAAATATTGACATACTCTGACACGACAATACGATTGTAAAGTGATGTGGTTTCTTTGGAAATCCGGTTTAGGTATTAGGTTTCTTATATTGGAATTATATTAATGTATTTAAATTGGTACAATTTTGATGAGTTGGTCATTCTTATACTTCCAGCAACAACTATGCTCATGTAAGCACCGTATTGTGAATATGTAAAGGAGGAAGTTTTCAATTCGGATGTTTACATTTTTTTTTTGCCTAACTCCGTCATATATGAGTATATACGGTTTTTTTTTTGTTTGAGTGACGTTTATTTTGAAATGGTCCCATTTAAATTTGGTAAAGATCTGATAAAGAGCTTCGGCGATATACAACAGAACTCTACAATTAATGATTGCATATCACGGTCTGGTGGTCTCTGTTCTACGATTTGATGTAGTATTCTGGGGTAATTGTTCTGAAAGGGACTCTATATTTAAAGCCCAAAAACGGTGCATAAGAACTATTTTTAATCTCAAGACTACAGATAGTTGCATTCCTTTTTTCAAGAAACACAAAATATTAACTTTTCCTAGTTTATACATTCTCGAAGTAGCTATTTTCGTTAAAACAAACCAGCATCTATTTCCTGCGATGAATGATACGAGGATGCGAACTACTGCCATGAGATCAAAATATCAAAATATATTGTGTACTGGTAAATATAATACTGCTTTGCTTAAAAAAAAACATTATTGGTATGGCCCCTATCATATTTATCAAATTGCCAAATTGTATTAAGAATCAGCCCTTAATAAAATTCAAGAAACTCCTATCGACGTTGCTGACAGAGAAATATTATTACTCTCTTACCGATTTTATAAATGACTAGAGGACGCCTCGCGGTTTCACCCGCGTAGTTCCCGTTCCCGTGGGAATACAGAAATAAAAAGTAGCCTATGTCACCCGGGGATAGAGTAGCTTCCCAACGGTGAAAGAATTTTTGAAATCGGTTCAGTAGTTTTGGAGCCTATTCGGTACAAACAAACAAACAAAAAAATCTTTCCTCTTTATAATATTGGTATAGATGAATTGTAATACTTGCTTCACTTTATCTCATTTATTATGTTAATAATTTTAGACTTAGCTGATTCATGATCTCATTTCGAATTTAAGTACTAATTAATTTAATTTATTTTTAGTTTCTAAATTATCTGTAAGTTAACCACTATATTTTTGTATGCCAACAGGCAGAATGTACTGGGAATATATCTGAAGCTAACACCATTATTATAATACCTGCATTCTATACAAATAAAGAAATTATTATTATTAATAATAAATGACAGCAATTCTCTCGGGATTGCTACAATCGCATGTCTGTATAATGTTTACACCATTTCATAACATACCATTACGCCAGTACGCTCTAAACGGATACGCAGACGTGTATAGTTCACCCTGGTACACTCTCATTCCACCAGTTATGTTGAAGTTACATGTTATTCGGGTAATCTATCCTGGCATTTCTGTGGACAATATAGGTAGCTTACTATAGAACTTGCCCAGTACCACTAAAAAGTGTTTTTTTTTTAATTATAACCGGCTTCAAAAAATATAAACACCACAAAGTGAAAAATATCTTCTTGTTTAAATGAATTATATTAAAAATACTAGTTTTCTTTTCAGAACTCGAAAACTAAAATCGCTGCGAATGCGATAACTTCAGGAGTAACGTGCACAAAAATGCGACATTTCGAATAATATAAGTATTTTATAATATAGCTGTTGTCTTTGTACTCTTTTAAATTGATATATAATAAATATAAACAGTATGTTTTATGTTTGCATTTATTGTTTGCCTACACAATAATAAGTAATTAATAGAATATACTTTATTGTACACCAAATAAAAGAAATAATATATTTTACAACAACATACTATGGGTACAAAGGCGGTCTTATCGCTGACAGCAATATCTACCAGACTACCTTTGGATGGACTCAAAGAAGTTAAAATAAAAACATATAATAAGTCTTAATAATTGCATAATTATAACAAGATTTTTTGTGAATTTATAAAAATAATCAAGTTGGATAGAAACAGGTGGCGATTTGCTCTGTATTATTTGTCATTATGGAATTACTTATCACTATTCTGCAAATCTATACATATAATAAATCTGTAGAAAAGTCGTTTTTGTACATCGAAAATATTTCCAAAAAAATAGTCAGGATGTTAAAGGAGAACCAACAGAACCCATTTCCAGCATTTTTAGAATGTTTGTTCGTTTGTCGGTTTATTCGTGCACGCATCACGTAAAATGTACGAAACCAATGTAGATAACATGTATAGATACAATTTTGCGTAACTTGAAATATTACTTAGTTTTTGTTTCATCGCAATCGGTTTAGGCTATCAAAAGTTAGATGAATTTAAAGTGTTCAAGATATTACTTGGTCAAAACCAAGTGGGGCTAAAAAGTTCTGAAGTGTCGATCGCGAACCGGGAGACGTACCGTTGGAAGGCTCCCTGCTTGGTGGACCGATGACCTGGTTAAGGTTGCGGAAAAACGCTGGATGCGAGATGCATGGGACCGGTCAATGTGGCGACGCTTGGAGGAGGCTTATGTCCAGCAGTGGACGTCTTTCGGTTGAAATGATGATGATTCGGTTTTCTTAATCCATACTAAACATACGCAATTCAGATACACGGACGTGTTGAACTCCATATTCGATAGTTGTCGTTGTGCATTTCGTCATTTTCTAAAAGGCGGTATAAAGATTTCACGCGGCAAAATTACCATAGAAAAAAAAATGGTAGGTAGTCGGGGTCCCTAAAACCCGCCCGCCGCCGCCGCCGGCGGGTCAACTCTCTATGTCGAATCAACCATAATATTACCTTCAAGGGCTATTTCAAGTGTGGCTAGAGTAAAAAAAATAATTGGGGCCCTAATGCACGACACTAAAAAAAATCGTTTTATGAGATTTTAGGTCTCTAATCCTACTACTAAATTATTAATGACGTTGACGTGCGTGCAATGTGGTTCGTAATTTCGCTGCCGCTATTGCCCGTCTGAATAGATTAATGATAAAAGTGGTGGTCTACTACACTTAAGGTTGCGAGTTCGAGTCTATGAGACAGCTATATATGAGAGAGAGCTATGGAAATAATTTTTTTAACTGACTTTCCAAAAAGGAGGAGGTTCTATGTTCGACATGTTCACCGATATCTCCGTCAATTGTGGATCGATTATGAATATTCTTTTTTTGTTTGAAAGAGTATGTTCCCAAATTGATCCCATTTTAATCTGGTTAAGATCTGATGGAGAACTTCGGAGATATACAACAAAACTCTTCAATAAATGACGGCAAATCTCTCGCGATTGCTGCAATCGCATATCTTTTCGCAATTGTTGATTGTTTGTACCATTTCATAACATAACATCACGCCAGTACGCTCTAAAGGGAAACGCATATGTGTACAGTTCACCTTGGTACACCCTCATTACACCGGTTATGTTCAAGTATCATGATATTCGGGTAATCAATTCTGGCATTATAGGGAACACTAAAGAATTTGCCTATTAGGTACAACAAAAAGGTGTTTTTTTTTTACCTTTTCAGACTTCCAAATAAAAACACAATAAAGTGAAAAAAAAACTTTTTACAAAAAAAACAACCGACTTCCAAATAAAAAAACAAAAAAGGAAAAATAACTTCAATTTCGGAAGTCGGTGTTCTTGTTTTATTTTCTTCGTTTTTTGACACCAACTTCCGAAATTGAAGTTATTTTTACTTTTTTGTTTTTTTATTTGGAAGTCGGTTGTTTTATTTGTAAAAAGTTTTTTTTTATTTTTCACTTTTTAGTTGTGCTACACAATTTATATAGGCTAGGTACCAATAATGCCCAAAGTGAAACCAGAATAGATTTATCCAATAACATGAAACTTAAACAAATTCGGTCGAATAAGGGTATACCAAGTTGAACTGTTTACACCTGCGTACCCCTTTAGAGCGTACTAGTGTGATGTTATGTTATGAAATGGTGTAAACAATAAACATAAATGCGATTGCAGTTATCCCGAGTGATTTGCCGTCATTTATTGAAGAGTTCTGATGTGTATCTCCGAAATTCTTTATCAAATCTTGATTAAAATTAAATGGGACCACATGACAAACACCAGCTTTCAAATAAAAAAAGAATCATCAAAATAGGTTCACCCAGTAACAAGTTCTGAGGTAACACAAATAAAAAAAAATAAAAAAATACATTCGAATTGAGAACCTCCTCCTTTCTTTGAAGTCGGTTAAAAATTACTTTCTTTTTGGAAGTCGGTGTCTTTGGTTTGTCAATTTTTTTCGGTAACCATAACGGTTTTTTTTATGTTTTCGTTTCGGTGTGGTGTTCTGGAGTGCTACCAGATAGCGCGCAGCAAATCTGTCCTTAATTTTTTTGTATGAAGTCAATATCCTTCTCCCTAGAGTAAATAGTATTCTGTGCAGCGAATGCTCGATCTAGGTAGGCAGAAAGGTAAGTAAGGTAGGTATGTCTAGGTAAGTGGGGTAGGTACAGGTAGGTAGGTAAGTAGGGTAGTATAGGCAGTTAACGGGAGCGAAGCCGCGGGCACAGCTAGTCATACATAAAAAAGCAACGCTCAGCCTGTAAGAAAAGTGAGTAATGCTTAACCTTAGCACTTGATACCTATAAATTGCCCGTCGGCCCTTACTAGGAAATATGCGTACGTTTAAAGTACGTACTAAAACTATTTCACATTTTTCTGGGGGCATCTGGAATCTTGGGACACGAGTTATCTACCACACACAGTGACCGCACACTACTCGCACACAGAAATGGAAAAACTGTGATTCATGGTCAATTAAAAAAAAAGATTCCGACGAATTGTGAACATTCGTTTTTTTTTTGAAGGCGGTTTAAAATCACATGCTTTCAGTTTTATATTTTTTAGGATAACCACCTACAATACATTCTGCAAAGAAGCATACGACCACGGTTATACTTTGAACACCACTATGAATATGTATGAAATACAATAAATTATTTATAACATGTAAATTATTTATTTAATACTCGATACATAACGTATAGTGTGTACATAACAATTTCAGATGAGAATATTTTCATGTTTCATATTTTTAAGAGCGAAATTTTTCAGTAGTCGGGTTTTAGTTTGAGAACTTATTTTTTATTTAAAGTATTTTGGGCTTTTGGCATAGACACATCACATTTTTTTTTCTGTGAAGGATCAATATTTGTTGTTTTACATGTATCTAGATAATGCATAAGTTACAAGAGTGGAATCTAGCTAACGTATAAAAATAACGTACTTGACTTACTATTCACTAAAGGATATAGTAAGGTATAGGTAAGTTCTACGTGTGTGTAGTTATATTAGCTAACGAAACACCCACATAGTTCTTGTGTTTTATTTTGTTTGAGATGTAGGTGCCATTTATTCTAAAATATCTTTGTAAGCCTTAACAACCTTTACAATATGAAAGAACTTTTATTTCTGTCCACAAATACATAATTATATTCAACCCGAATTTTATTTCATTCCCTTTAGCTAGTGGTAGTAAGATACCGTAGTATATGCTCGAATGTGTGAATGGTTAGGTGTCGAGTATAAACGTAGGTAAGTAAGGTAGGTAGATAGTAATCTATTTTTTTACCCAGCTATACTTGTTTTTCCTCGTTTATGTCGCTGTAGTCTTGTCAGCTAGGTGTAGCAAACTCTTGTATTGTGTGAGTTGTGTTTCATCACGTGCTATTAGCCAGAGTCTAAGCACTATTTTTAGTTGAAAGTCGGGTTCACCACGCAAAACACATTTCGTATCACAGTGTGTCATAGACATTAAAATTTTTCACAATTTACCAATCTCTGAGGTCAATCAGATTTAATGTGTGAAGCCCGTAATTAGCAATTAACATAGATCATTTCGGACTTTTACCAGTAAGTCTTGGCAAATCTTAGGTTTTACCGGTAAAGCCTAGGCTTTACCATATTTCGGGCTTTTACAGTAACATGTATAATTTATGTCACGAGTATGCGACACTGCAATCGTTCCGCACATAAAATATAATCAGGTAAATTCATTCGTCACTACTAGCAATTATTATTACTGACATAAATGTCAGATAACGAAAAGGTAAAATAAATTGTTATTTAGTCATACTAGACATAGGTCTTGCAGTCAATCACAGAGTCGCTTATATAGATAAGCGACTCTGTGATCGACTGCATCAAGTAGCAGCAGTGTTAACAAAGAAACAGGTTTCATATCGAGTTAAATATGCGTTCCGTCAGTGTAGTGTTGTTGCTTGCAGTGGTTGCAATGTCGAGCGCGGCTCCCGCCTCAGATAAACCACATTACGACGTGAGTAATGCGAAAATCTTGTTCGAGAACTTCATAAAGGAGTACAACAGGAATTACAAAGATGAGGCGGACAAAGAAGTACATTACCGTGCCTTTGTTGAGAGTTTGAAACTGATCAATAAACTGAACGAAAGCAGTAATAGCGCTACTTTTGATATTAACCAATTCACTGATTACATAGAAGAAGAGAAGAAGAAAATGTTTGGACTTGGAAGTGAGTATTTTTTTTTAATTCAAATAGGTGCAGTTTAGATAAGATATTAACAAATTGTGACACGACAGTAAGATTGTAAAGTGATGTGGTTTCTTTGGAAATCAGGTTTAGGTATTAGTTTTCTTATATTGGAATTATATTAATGTACTAGCTGTGCCCGCGGCTTTGCTCCCGTTAACTGCCTATCCTACCTGTACCTACCCTACTTAAATAGACCTACAACAAAACTAACAACAAACAAATAGTTTATTTCAAATAAACCTTAGAGGTACTTTTGAAATGTCAAACAATAAAAAAATGACTCTATTTGCAAATTCGTAAGCGTCAGTAGGTCTCAATGGAGATGAATTTGCAAGAAACTCCACGGAAACTCTTTTCCATCGGTTTTAATTATAAGTTGTTGATTACATCATTCTTGTTGAAAAATGTATATATATGAGAACTATGTAAAAAGAGGTGCACGTAAAAGCGTCTAGAGTAACAAACAATAAAAAAAATACAATAACAGGCCGAGGCAGCTAAGATATGACCAATCTCAACTGATGGCGCCCGTTCACGAACATGACGCATGGATCGGCACCACTCAGCTCAACCATCATGAAGGGAACCGAATGATCCAACACATGTGCCACCATCAGAGATAAATTAAAGAGAGCATGACACACTCAACTGCCAGGGCACACATAAGTCAACGAACGACACGTAGGTACAGTGAATGGTAGATTTACAGTCGGAACATAGTACTCACAGCCATGTGCTGTGCAGTTATATAATACTAAAAGAAATTGAGTTTATACAATACAAATATATTCATACAGTCTTCAGCAGGTCCAACAATACTTCAAAACTTTGCTGCCTATCACTTGTTCTTTCGCCCTAGTGGCTGCGGAGCAGGACCAACACTGAGCCAAGCATTTTTACAAGTTTTAAATTTCGTCTCATTCAATTCTAGAATCTGGGGAGGTATTTTATTGTAACATTTTATACAGTACCCCATAAAAGATGATGCTACTTTAACCAGCCTAAAACCTGGTTGAATTAATTGGTCTCTATTTCTGGTAACATAATTATGTGTGTCGTCATTATTACTAAAAAGATGTAAATTATTTCTTATGTGCATGATGTTTTCATAAATATATTGACAAGGTACCGTCATGGTGTTAATGTCCTTAAACAGTTCCTTTAGAGAATTGCGCCAGCGCAGTTTGTATATCGCTCTGATGGCTCGTTTTTGCAGAATAAGAATTGACTCAATGTCTGCAGCCCTTCCCCATAGTAAGATACCGTAAGACATTATACTATGAAAGTAACTAAAATAGACTAGCCTCGCGGTATCCACATCAATATATCAGTCTAGCGTTTTATCGAAGAATTCTAGCTTCTCCATATTTAGTATAATGTCACAATCAGTACTTTTGACATTCGGCAAAGCAAATTTTACGCACTTAGTCTTTTAAGCATTTAAAACTAAATTATTAGCTGTGAACCAATTTAGAACCTGTCGCAAGACGTTATTTACGTCGTCAACGTTAGTCACGTCTATTTATTTTGAAAATCAAAGAAATGTCATCAGCAAATGAAACACCATGTTTAAATTATTTTTCAATAGATGGGGTAAATCTTTAATGTAGACTAGAAACAAGAAAGGACACAACATTGAACTCTGGGTTACCCCCTATTTTCACGGCTAACCCCGACGAATTGACACCGTTTATTTGAACTAATGAGAGCACTGGAGGCCCAGTGGTATCGGCCGCGACTAACAAATTGTAGGTCGTGGGTTCGAGCCCAGGCAGTTGCTTTACTTTGTGTAAATTATTTCATCACCACTGCTCTCAAAACGGTGAAGGAAAACATCGTAAGGAAACCAGCATGTCTTAGAACCAAAAATCGAAGACATGTGGCATCCACCAAACCGCACTGGGCCCGCGTGGTGGATTACGGCCCATTCCCTCTCACAGAGAGGAGGCCTATGTCCCAGCAGTGGGAACATTAATAGGCTGATGGCTAGGGGAATAATTATGTTAAAAATAATCTCTATCTTTGCAGAACACGAAAACTAAATTGCGAATGCGATAACTTCAGGAGTAACGTGCACAAAAATGCGACATTTCGAATAATATAAGTATATTTTAACACAGTTGTTGTCTTTGTACTCTTTTAAATTGATATTTAATAAATATAAACAGCATATTTTATGTTATGTTATAAATGATAATGATAAATGATTTTATTTATGTAAGTTGGTTTGTACAAACACTTTTATATGTCCAACATATTTTTTTTAAACTAGATGTGGTCGGCGTTTCCTATCTGACTACTCTGAAAAGAAAGGCCGAAACAAACTCAGAGGTCACAGTGTCTTTTAATGTCCAGACAAAATCTTGGTTAGATCATGTGAAGACCATGTAGACTGATGTCTGAAATGGTCTTTTGAGGAAAGAACCAGCCAGATTGAGTGGATCTGTCCAGTCAATGCACGCATTTGTCAATAACCGAGCAGCTCAACTCAGAATTTAAGGAGCTCAGCGATTCGACGAACAATACCAAAGAAAGGACATTCGGGTAGGCCGCATAAACTACTTAAACTGCCAGACCATGATTTAAAAATAAGATAATTTTAAATTAAAACAAAAAAAAGAATGATCCACATAGTCTTCACATTCTCAATAATTAATATATAATAATTTAATACTTTAAAAAGTAAATATTCTTGACATTGCAAGAAAACCAAAAAAAAATATAAAGAATATAATAACAACATTCACGGTGCAAAATATAATTAAAAAAAACAAAATTAGAGGAGCAGCTCAATCCCAAGCCTTTTTGTCCTCAAGGTAATCTTTAGTTGTATAAAACGCTTTCTGGTACAACTTACGTTTAATGAAAGATTTGAATTTATTAAGACTTAGATCTTGTACGTGGCTTGGAAGCTTATTATAAAAGCGTACACATTGACATCTAAACGAGCCACCTATTATCTTGAGCCTTGTTGTAGGTACTACAAATTTGTGTTTGTTCCTAGTATTTGTGTTATGGATACTCGTATCATAGTATTTAAAAAAAATAAAAATATTTTTATGGGCATATAAAAGATTTTCATAAATATACTGAGAAGGCACAGTCATTACATTAATCTCCTTAAATTTCTCTCTGAGAGAGTGTCTCGGGCTTAATTTATAAATTGATCGAACAGCTCTTTTCTGCAAAACAAAGATAGTCTGGATGTCGGCGGCATTACCACACAACAGAATACCGTACAACATTACACTATGAATAGCTAAAGTATACTAAACGGGCTGTCTCTATGTCAGTTAAATTACGAATTTTTCTAACAGCATATGCTGCGGAGCTTAGCTTCTTTGACAATTTATCTTTTTTTGGGCCCCACTGAAGCTTAGCATCCAAAGTTAAGCCTAAGAATACTGTGCTATTTTCAGGATTAAATTTTTCGTCCTTTATCAACACATCGGTTTTCACCTGCCTAACGTGAGGTAGGGTAAACTTAATGCATTTGGTTTTTTTTTCTTTAAGAAGTAAATTATTAACATTGAACTAGTGAACTACTTTTGAGATCGCGCTATTTACATCGTCAGTAACCAGCTGCTGACGTTTAAGTTTAAACAAAAGTGAAGTATCATCCGCAAACAACACTATATCATTGTTATCCTTTATGAGGTAAGGCAAGTCATTAATATAAATAAGAAACAAGAAAGGACCAAGAATCGAGCCCTGTGGGACTCCCATTGTTAGCATAGATCCAGGAGATCTTTTTCCATTTACGTCAACGGTCTGAATCCTATTACTTAAATATGAAGTAAGAAGATCCAGAGCGAAGTTCCGGATCCCGTAGTGGCGGAGTTTCCTGATTAGCGTTTCATGAAAAACACAATATGTTTGTATTTATTATTTGCCCACACTATTATAAGTAATTAATTCGTTACTCATAATAAGATTTTATGTGAATTTATAAAAATTACAGAAACAGGACAGAAACAAGTGGTGATCTGCTCTTAGGCTTTTATTATTTGTCATTATGGAATTATGCTCTTGATACCTGTAGTAAATTTCCCGTAGGCCTTAACTAGGAAATATGCGTACGTTTAAAGTACGTACTAAAACTCCTCAACTCTACATTTTTCTGGGGGACATCTCGAATCTTGGACCACTAGTTATCTACAACACACAGTGACCGCACACTACTCACACACAGAAATGCAAAAAATGTGATTCATGGTCAGTTAAAAAATAAGATTCCGACGAATTTGAACACCACTATGAATATGTATGAAATACAATAAATTATTTATTACATGTAAATTGTTTATTTAGTACCCGATACATAACGAATAGTGTATACATAACAATTTCAGATGAGAATGTATTCATGTTTCATACTTTTTAGAGCGAAATTTTTCAGTAGTCGCGTTTTAGTTTTTGAACTTATTTTTTATTTAAAGTATTTTGGCATTTCGGCACAGCAACAACACATTTTTTTCTGTTTAGGATCAAAATTTGTTGTTTTACATGTATCTAGATAATGCATAAGTTACAAGAGTGGACTCTAGAGAACGTATAAAGATAACGTAGTTGATTTACTATTCACTAAAGGACAGGTATAGGTATGTGCTATGTGTGTGTACTTATGTTAGCTAACGAAGCAAACACATAGTTTTTGTGTTTTATTTTGTTTAGAATAAATGGCACATACATCTCGTATGTGCCATTTATTCTAAAAATAACTTTTTAAGCCAATAAAGAACCTTTACAATATGAAATAACTTTTATTTCTGTCCACAAATACATAATTATATTCAAACCGAATCTTATTTCATTCCCGTTAGCTAGTGGTGTAATAGAAAGGTTCCGTAGTATATGCTCGAATGTATGAATGGTTAGGTGTGTAGTATAAAGGTAAGCTTGGTTTGCAAGGCTTTATGCTAGTAATCTATTTTATTTTTTACCCAGCTATACTTGTATTTCCTCGTTTAAGTCGCCGTAGTCTTTTCAGCTAGGTTTAACAAACTTTTGTATTGTGTGAGTCGTGTCACTATTTTTAGCTGAAAGTCGGGTTCAACGCGCGAAACACATTTCGTATCACAGTGTGTGAAAAACATTAATTTTTTTCAAAATTTACCAATCGCTGAGGTAAATCAGATTTACTGTGTGAAGCCCGAAATAAGCAATTAACATAGATCATTTCGGACTTTTACCAGTAAGATTTGGCAAATCTTAGGTTTTACCGGTAAAGCCTAAGTTTTACTATATTTCGGGCTTTTACAGTAACATGTATAATTTATGTTATACAACACTTAAATCATCCCGCACATAAAATTTAATAAGGTATATTCATTCGTCACTACTAGCAATTATTGTTGCTGACATAAATGTCAGGATAGGTAAAATAAATTATTATTAAGTCATACTGGACCTATATAAGCGATTCTATGATCGACTGCAACAAGTAGCAGCAGTGCTAACAAAGAAACAGGTTACCTATCGAGTTAAATATGCGTTCCGTCAGTGTAGTGTTGTTGCTTGCAGTGGTTGCAATGGCGAGCGCGGCTCCCGCTTCAGATAAACCACATTACGACGTGAGTAATGCGAAAGCCTTGTTCGAGGACTTCATAAAGGAGTACAACAGGAATTACAAAGATGAGGCGGACAAAGAAGTACATTACCGTGCCTTTGTCGAGACTTTGAAGCAGATCAATAAGTCGAACGAAGGCAGCGGTAGCGCTACGTTTGATATTAACAAATTCGCTGATTACACAAAAGAAGAAACGAAGAACATATTTGGACTGGGAAGTAAGTAAATTTTTTGAATTAATGAAGATGCAGTTTTGATAAAAATATTGATAAACGACAATACGATTGTAAAGTGATGGGGTTTCTTTGGAAATCAGGTTTAGGTATTCGGTTTCTTATATTGGAATTATATTAATGTATTTTACTTGGTACAATTTTGATTAGTTGGGCATTCTAATACTTCCAGCAACAACTACGAAAATGAGCACCGTATTGTGAATATGTAATGTAATTGTATTTGTGTAATGTTCCCAAATTGGTCCCATTTAAATTTGGTAAAGATCTGATGAAGAACTTCGGCGATATACAACAGAATGCCCTGAATCTTCAATAAATGACAGCAAATCTCTCCGGATTGCTACAATCGTATGTCTGTATAATGTTTACACCATTTCATAACATACCATTACGCCAGTACGCTCTAAACGGATACGCAGAAGTGTACAGTTCACCCTGGTACACTCTCATTCCACCGGTTATGTAGAAGTTACATTTTATTCGGTAATCTATTCAGGCATTTCTATTGGCATTATTAGTAGCCTACTATAGAACTTGTTCATTATGTACCACTAAAAAGTGAAAAATAAAAACTTTTTACAAAAGCATATAACCGACTTCCAAATAAAAACACTACAAAGTGAAAAATAACTTCAATTTCGAAAGGCGGTGTCAAAAACGAAAAAACGAAAACAGGAACACCGATTTCCAAAATTGAAGTTATTTTTCACTTTGTAGTGTTTATATTTGGAAGTCGGTTGTATTTTTTAGTAGAAAAAAGTTTTTTAATGTTTAAAATAATTATATTAAAAATAATCATTTTCTTTTCAGAACCCGAAAACTAAATTTTGCTGCAAATGCGATAACTTCAGGAGTAACGTGCACAAAAATGCGACATTTCGAATAATATAAGTATATTTTAATACAGTTGTTGACTTTGTACTCTTTTAAATTGATATTTTATAAATATAAACAGTATATTTTATGTTTGCATTTATTATTTGCCAACACAATTATAAGTAATTAATTACATGATATAATAAGATTTTATATGAATTTATAAAAATAATTATTTATTACTATTGTGCAAATCACACATAAAAATCAGCGGTCATCCTGTATGAAAAGTGAGTAGGTAATGCTTTTGTGTACCCTTAGCACAATATACCTACCTGTAAATAGCCCGTTGGCCCTAAGTAGGAAATTTGCATACGTTTAAAGTACGTACTAAAACTACTCAATTCCACATTTTTTTATAGAAAGCTGTCAGTAATGTCTGGGTGGCATCTCAAATGTTGGACCATTAGCTATCTACCACACACAGTGACCGTACACTACTCTCATACAGAAATGCAAAACTGTTATTCATGGCCAGTAAAAAAAACCCAATGAATTGAGAACCTCATCCTTTTTTTGAAGTCGGTTAAAAATCACATGCTTTCTATTTTATATTTTTTTACCCGACTACGGCGAAGCAAAAAGGAGGGATATGGTTTTGACCGGTATGTGTGTATGTATGTATATTAATAACTTTATCTACTTCGGTTTCGTTATATTCGAATTATAAAATTTACAGCGGTTTCATTATGATACCCATAACGACATCGGGTTGCATTATGCGAATCGTCAATAGCTATTTATGCAACTGTTACGTTATGGACGGTCTTTTAATACGAGTGCCATTTTTCGGTACAAGCGTAGCGCGTACCGAAATAGGTGGGCACGAGTTATTAAAAGACCAATAACGTACAGTTGCATACAAGATTTTATCTACGAAGGAAGGAATAAAACACAGATATAGTCAAATAAGTATTTCAGGAAGTGTGTTTAAGTATTTCATTTCTTATATACATGTCTTGATTTTTCTGGTAGTAAGTTATTTGTAGCCGCAACTGCTCTATTTGTTATATCTGGTGGTGTACTCGTATTTTCAATATCACTTGATGTTGAAGACATTTTTAATACAATTTCGAATACAATTTCACTCAGAAAAAATTTCCCGCGTCCATTTTTTATTTTATTTTTTTATTTAGTCTTTATTAGGTATAAGGCAAAGATCTTGTAGCCGCAACAGCCAAATAGTATACGACACTTTTGTTATAAACTTGTTCCATTTTTAAAAACATCATTTACATTGTCTCGATTTCGAAGTAATATTATAGAATTTATGACGATTCGCATAATGCAACCCGATGTCGTTATGGGTATCATAATGAAACCGCTGTCAATTTTATAATTCGAATATAACGAAACCGAAGTAGATAAAAATTCTAAAACACAAGCAAAGACATTCTGAACATACGGCCAGGTACCTATAATATTACTTCGAAATTGAGACAATGTAAATGATGTTTTTAAAAATGGAACAAGTTTAGAACAAAAGTATCGTATACTATTTGGCTGTTGCGGCTACAAGATCTTTGCCTTATACCTAATAAAGACTAAATAAAAAAAAAAGAAGAGGACGTGGGAAAAATTTCTGAGTGAAATTTTATTCCAAATTTTATTAAAAATGTTTTCAAAATCAAATGATATTGAAAATACTCCACCAGATATAACAAATAGAGCAGTTGCGGCTACAAATAATTTACTACCAGGAAAATCAAGACATGTATATGAGAAATGAAATACTTAAACACACTTCCTGAAATACTTATTTGTCTATATCTATGTTTTATTCCTTCCTTCGTAGATAAAATCTTGTATGCAACTATACGTTATTGGTCTTTTAATAACTCGTGCCCACCTATTTCGGTACGCGCTACGCTTGTACCGAAAAATGGCACTCGTATTAAAAGACCGTCCATAACGTAACAGTTGCATAAATAGCTATTATTTTATTTCTCACCACAATATACATAAGTTATATTATATTGGTCAGATTCGACAATGATACACAATAAAGGTCAGTGGATATTGTGGGAGACTGGTGCCTAAGTTAGGCCTGTGGCCTGTTATTTTTAAGTTATGTAAGTAATTATGTACTAAGCGCGCTGACAGAATGTTTACGACATTTCAAAGTTTTATGTATTTCGATTAATATCTAGGTTAAGTATGCGAGACGAATGTTAGTAGATGTATGGTATGGGTGTGTGAGAATGTGTGATTGTTTGTTTAGGTTTGTATAAGGATGTTTTCAGTATCATTATAGTTTAATTTTAGTAGCCAGTCAGTTAGCCACTTTATATATTCTTTGTGACACTAAAGATATGTAACACCTTATGAGTTTTATTGTATAAGTAGCCACCTAAATAGCAAAATAAACGTTTTGCAAAAATAGTTTGGTGACGTAGATGATGGCGCTTCACTGGATCACATCGTCTTTTCCCCCTGGACAGCGTTGAATTATAAACCAAAAGAGTATGCTGTTTCAACAGAATGTGCAATATTAACAGTTGACGCACTGTCAATACTTTATTTTCTTTGTATAACTGCTCAGTGTGGTAGCGATACGGTCGAAGAGATGACACTTTCAATATAGCTCTTTGGGTTCTTTCAATTTCAATTACGGTAGTTTTCGGAGCCTTACCCCAAGAGGTAATGCAGTAGCAATATTATAAATAGATTGAGCGAGGGCAAGGTACACTGATTTCATAATATTTTTACCGACTACAGCATCAGGGTTTTGAACACATATATTAGTTTCCATAATCTATTACTAAGAGTAGTTATGTGGTCTTGAAATCTTAGGTTTTTGTCGATTGTTATTGCCAGGTTTTTAACATTCTCAGCGCTGGTGAGTGATTCTACGGGTGAGTGGGTTTGTGCAAGCGTGAGCTACAGCTACAATAGTATTAGGTAATGTTTGAGATGATGACTTGAAAAGCAATGGATGTTCATAGCAGAATGCTTTTTATAACGTCATACATTTTATAATATCTAAGTATGTAAAATATAAAGGGCCAACATAGTTTGTGAGAGGATACAGTTTATATGAGAATGAAGACGAGTTCTTGAGTAGTATTCCCGCGGGTACGGTGAGCTCGTAACTACTAAAAGGCAATAGATAGACGCGTATCCAAGAAACAGTACAAAGAATGCTGACAATCGTTCATTTTTTTACTTTATTTTAATTCCTACCTATGGATGTATTAAACCTTTTGACAGAAATTCATCTCTTTGAGTCTGTCAAAGAATTTTCATTAGCATTCGCCAAATCTAATTTTCATATTAGCTAGCTCTTGTTACATAATCCTCCTGACTGAATTCTGATCATGGTGGCACTTCTTGATGGCGATTGGCCAAGAACGCTGGAGTCAGTTATTGACGTGTACAAGTATGTCTGTGCTCAAACACAGGTGCTGCGGCTGAGAAAATTATAATGGAAAATTCCAATTACTCTCATGCCCAACCCGACCTCCGAAGTCATCCTTGCAACCACGGGCCCTAAGAAGCAATTTGTCCAACTGGGCGATGGATTAACAAATCTAGGTTTGATATTTGGTGTCGTTGGCGCTTTGTGCCCGCTACATAAAACATCTGGTCATTGCTAAGCTAATTTGAAATCAATTTACTATTAATTCATAGTTTAATGAAATAATCGATTAAGTCTCTGACCGATACTACGTGGGTACTAATTACTGGTCTCTCTAAATTGACAGCTGTTGCAAATACTGTTGATTAAGATATATCATCGACAGTACAGACTGTTCTGCGATAAGCTTTTAATAAGGTAGTATACTACAGGCACGGGGTCCCAGCGCTAATAAAAAAATGTAGTTCAAATAAATCTCACTAGATGGCACGACATGCACCGAGTTGTTATTGACTTGTCTGTGAAATTAACATTTTCTTGAATATAAAAAATGTAGGTTCTGGTTTAATCAACTCACCTAAGCACTAAATTATTGAATATTGGCCTCTTAGTTCACATTTCAAAGATTATTTGAACGGATCATTTTAAATTGATGCCAATAGATGGCGTGGTTTTAAATGTCTGAGGCGTTCCACTCAATTGTTTAAATTTGTATTGTAACACATTTTGGTGCAATAAAACTGTAAAAACGTGCTAAAAATACTATAAAGGAACGTCCTCACTGAGAGCATTCACGTGTAATGAGCATTCGACGTCGAATATTTGAGTGGTGTGGACGTTGAGCCGAGCGTTACAAAGCTTAGACGCAAGAGCGAACTTTGGCCGGTGTATATAAAACGCTCGAAAGCGAGTACTCAGTTAATGAAATCAATGAGTATGTATGTAGGAATATTACTAGCCACTTGTAAAGCAAGGAACAGTTCCTTGATCTTAAGTATTTGTGACTTTCTTGGTCAATCGTATTTTCGAATGAATGACGTTTAACGAGATCGTATTCGAATGCTCCAAGCTCGCAAGGGAATGTTCGACTCGAACGTTCATAGTTTTGCTCGAAAGTGAATTCTGGGCTCGCTGGGAAGCGATTGCTTGTTTACAAATGCTCACGAAAGAATGCTCACAGTGAGGACGCTCCTTAAAACAAATCTCCACTGTATTTAAAGAAAAAGAAATTATGCACTGAGTAAACCCTTTTACTTGCAAGTCGCTGCTAACACCCTACCTATCGCAATGAATCGGAACCGAACGCGAACCATGTTAAAAATAATAGGTTTAATCAGACGAAAAACGCTAGTTACTTTATGTCGGCGCGGTTTCTTTGTATGGGATGAGACATCTGTACGCTAGTACTAGTATTATATTATCTGTGCTACAGGTAGGTACACCACTGCCTAACACAAGCGCGTTGTAATATTATTTATCTACAGTTACACTCACAACGTAATGTTCCAAATATGAATTAAAAAATATTGTATAAACACGTACTTTATATTCGTAAATAGGTAAAATAAAAATAAACCATTACAGTTGAACATTTTCCTTCGATTATCAAACAACTGCATCATAAAATAACTTTTTAATTTCTATAGCACACTTTTGCTTTTTAATTTATTGGCGCTTATGGGCTCAATAACTTAGGGCCGGTTTCTGTAGCAGACGTCACATCTCAAATCCGCTAACAATTTGTCACAAATTAACCAGCCGTCAGTTGCCAGTGAGTTTCTCAACACTTCATCATCGAGAAATTACGTAATCGCTTGTTACATTTAATAATTTATTTCGGTTGGCTACCCTAGCTAGTATTCATTCACTTCATTCACTACTAATCAGTAACTAATCAGTAACTTTAAATAGTATTTTATCTTGAGCGGCTGGGTTGGTGTAGCCGCCAAGTTAAGCAAACCTTACCAAGGACGATTTTTGGATGGGTTGCCACGTTTTTATTATTTGTTTGTTTTTGGATAGGTGACCCCACACAGGTTAACCAACACTGATTTTAGATGGGTGACTGCTTTTTTTTGGTTCGTTTGTTTTGGATAGCTGACCCCGCCACGGTAAGCAACACTTACCAAGGTCAGCTTTGGGATGGGTGACCACTTTTTTTGGTTTGCTTGTTTTTGGATGGGAGACGCTGCCAGGGTAAGCAACACATACCAAGGTCAGTCTTGGGATGGGTGTCAACTTTTTATGGATTGCTTTTTTTCGGATGGGTGACCTTGGTAGATGTTGTATAACCTAGTGGGGTGACTTAATGATGTGTGACCAACATTTTTGTAGTGATGGTCACCCATCCAAAGACTGACCTTGGTAAGTGTTGCTTACCCTGGCGGGGTCATCTGTCCATAAACAAGCGATCCAAAAAAAATGGTCACCCATCCCAAGACTGACCTTGGTAACTGAACGTGCTAACCCTGGCGGGGTCACCACCCCAGCCGCTCCAAGTTAAACACAAATCTATCCAGAAACTGACCTCTGTAAGTACTAAGTACAGGATACAGTTAACATTAATGCGCGTGATTAAGGTTCGATTCCCAAGTCAGTAATTTTTTTATTTTTTTTTATTAACCTTTATACAAAATAACAATTTTTGATAATTGTGTCAAGTTTTTATAATGTAATTAATTTAAAATGTTTGTAACATCCTATTTTTTTAAATCTTGCTAATTAAATAATTGATCTAAATTAACATATTTTTTATAACTCAACCCATACCATAGTTTTCGCCGACCCCTATTATCTTTTTATCGTAATATAAGCCTTTAAAATCATAATATTAATTTCAATCTGCGAATAATCGACCAATTTCCAACAATTATAAATTAGGCTCGTTGACAAGAGATTAACATTGCAAATGTTTCTCAGAAACCCAAAACTGCTGTAACATGTGGTTAATTTAAGATTTTTCTCAAATGTGACAAATTGTTAAACGCTTGTCACATTTGGGTGTTGAGAAACTGAAAATAGAATTAACAGGCGATTAATCGTCGATTACGTTAACAGCCCGATAATTGAGACCCGGGAAACTGGCAGTTAATGTCGAAAAATAATGTCTATGGATGAGCGCGCTGCACAGTCAAGCGCTGAATCTAAATTGCCCGCCATACCACATATTTTTCAGTTCCCAATTTTGTTTTATTTCAACTGTATGAGTGAAGATAAAATAGTGTATGTAACGGCATATAATTAGGTATTAAAACTCTCGCGTAATATAAACGTACGTTCGTGTTTTCATAATCCCTATTATATGACTGTTGCTTAAACTACAGTTATGTTATTGAAAACATGAAAACTAATTCATAAAAAGTTACCGTCAAGCCTTCAACCAACAAAAACTTATCACAATATTATCAGAGGTGGTTCGATTATTTATAATTTCAAAATGAAACTATCAGCATTTGACGCGTAAGAAGTTGCAATGTTAGCTTGTTTCTAAACCAAACCCCTCAAGTAATTTCCTATTTCTTACAAAGAATTCGTACCAAGGTTGTTAACTTTTTTCTAGGCCTCCAGTCCCTCTTTTTCCCCTTTTTTTTTTCTCATGACTTTTTAATACTTTATGCTTGCCTCTAGAATAACCCTTCTGTCTCACGACGTTAATCTAAACAAGTTTGTTTTGCTTTGTGAGTATACACTTTATTATTTAATAAAATATCTACTTAGGGTGGATTCTTTCTTTGCTTAGTGATAACATTGTGAAGTATAAGATAACTCTCTGGCTTCAACCTAACCTTAGTAATGGACTGCACTGCAGCTTTCGCTGTAATTTTTTTACTAGCTACTTTTGTCCCACTCCTGGGCAAAAAATCTCCCTACTCGCCTACCCACTCACAATAGGGATGTTTACTGGAAATTAGTTTTTTGTCCGTCACGTAGATTAATATAAAATATTGAACACGTATTTTTCTTTTGACATGTAAACAATGATATTCAAATAAACAGATATGTTATGAGCGCGCGCATTGTGAAGACTCGAATAGGTCACAATTGTGACCTAAAGTCTTTAATTTATGTCACACATGGCGAAGAGCGATAGGCTTTGATGAAACAAAAACAAAATTAAAAAAATGCCATCGTGTGTATTTAGAAATTGTACCAATTATGATACCAAAGTACATAAAACAGAAGGGATCTCATACCATATGTAAGTATGCAATACGCCTCAATTTACTAATTTATGTCTTTTTTTTTCTATTATTCTGATATTTGGAGGTTAGAAAAAGACATTGGTAGTCAGAATAAGGTTTGTTTACATTCACACGCAAGTGACAAACACTAGCTGTCTCTTTTTTTTTTGGTTTTATCAAGCAATCCCTTTCGACTTGTAGTGAAATGTCAGATGAATGAAAAGTTTGTACGTGTGCTGCCGCTGCTGCGCGGAACACCTTTATCAATTGTTTTGTGAGTGTATAACGTATCGTATCTGTTTCTTTGAATATCATTGCATGTAAACATAAAATTACGACTTTATAATGCGTTTAAATATCGTGTGACGTCACGCTGTTAGTACACTTTATACTGACATGGTGACGTCACAAGCCCCCACTCCTTAACTTTGATCCGCTTTATCGTTGTCAATTTTTATTGATTTAGCAAAGCAAAAAATACATGTCTAATATTATTAGACAATCTCACTGACATAGTGAGGATACCTGGACTTATATAGTTAATGGAAGTCTGAAATAGCCAAGTCAGAGGCCTGTGGGGTTGACAGAGGCGGTTTAATTAACTTGGACACCAGACGTGGCCACATCCTCACACGAAAAGAAGAAGCTCTCACTGACGAAGATTTCTCTGAGAAAAAATTCAAAGTAGAGGATGATCATAGAATGTATAGAAAAAATGCGATTATATTTTGAGAACTGCTTCTGCCCATGTTTAGAAACAACTTTTTCCAAGGATATCATAGCCAATTCTCAAAAATAATGTTGTATCTCCCATACAAAGTTTGGTCACGTGACGATGACTTTGTATGGAAAACCCATATTTTTTTTTGAGTTTGTCTATAATTATGGAGGAAGTTGTTCTTATACATACACAGTAAAGCACAATAGTGTTATCTAGTATTTAAAACATGATCGCACCTTTCCGTTAGAACCAAAAAATGTATTCCTCAAAATAAAACTATGTAACATCTTACATGTATCTTCGTTATTTTTGTAGGTACAAGGTTGTTGATCTCGTGATCCATGTATCTGTCTAAAATAATTTTGGTTACCTTCATAATTTTTTTGTAACAAACAAAATTTTTAAATTAGATAAAATACTATTTAATAAAAAAGGAGATTGCCTATACAGGCCCCTTATGAAGTATCGTGTCTGCGATTCCAATATTATCCAAAAATAGGATTTATATTTTGTGTTATTTTCCATCCGTGTCCTTTACTTTATATATACAGCAACAACAGGTCAGGTGCCTTCACTTGGACATTTGTGTGCACCTTATTGCATTGTAATAAGGGTTCATTTCAAGAACAGAAACATCGTTAAATCTCGTGAACCCCAAAAAAATAAAAATAAATGTTTTCTACTTATGAATATAACGTGTTTTTCCACAATATACAACCAAATTCATCAAGATACAACCATTATTCAAAGGAGCCCAAGTTCCCTTACAAAATGGGCATTCTACTAACTACTTACAACTGGGTAGGCAAATAATAAATGCAAATATATAACATAATGTTTATATTTAATAAAAAAACCAATTTAAAAGAGTACAAAAGCAATATTTATATTAATTTTACAATATTCGAAATTTCGCATTTTATACACGTTCCTTCTGAAGTTATCGCATTCCCAGCAAAATTTGTATCACTGATCTGAAAAGAAAAAATATATTTTTGTTATAATTCTTATAAAGATAAAACTGTAAATCACAAATTCACAATACGGTGCTCATTTTCCTACTCCTACTCTTGCCAATAGAATCAGAATGCCTAATTAATCAAAAAACATTAATAATATAATTGCAATATAAGAAACCTAATAGCTAAACCTGATTTCCAAAGAAACCACATCATTTTACAATCGTATCATTTGAATTTTAATCAATATACATATTGGATTAAAAGCCCAGATTCCAAGGCCGTCGCGCTATTAAAACTTGAGTTGAGCTCTTTGTACACTTCATAAAATGTCAAATTTATTGAGGTTAGTTTTATTTAATTAGCTCGGTGTTTTAACTATAGAAGTGCTATAGTTAAAATCATAATTATGGGTAAACATTAGTTGCAAAACGAATGGTTTCGCGACTGTGTTTCCTTATAATAATGTAATCAATTCCGTCTTTGTTATTGTAGAGAAACAGCCCCGTACAGGCAAATATCAACTCTAAATACGTGTGATACGGTGCGTAATAAACTAATATAAAAGTGACGTCAACGTTGAATGTTGTGTCAGAGTTTTTCAATTTTTATCGAAACTACATGACTAGTTTGATGTGAATTAAGGAAATTATACTCACTTTTTCTAAGTCCAAACATGCCCTTCCTCTCTTCTTCGGTGTAATCAGCGAATTTGTTAATACCATAAGTAGCGCTAGGGCTGTCTTCGTTCAGCTTATTGATCTTTTTCAAATTCTCGACAAAGGCATGGTAATGTACTTCTTTGTCCGCCTCATCTTTGTAATTCCTGTTGTGCTCCTTTATGAAGCCTTCGAACAAATCTTTCGCTTTGCTCAGTTCGTAATATGGTTTATCTGAAGCTGAATCCGCGCTCGCCATTGCAACCACTGCGAGCAACAACACTACACTGACGGAACGCATCTCTATTATCTCTAACGCGATAGGGAAATTAGGGAATCTGTTTAAAATGTGGGCGTCCAAGCAAAAAGGGTCCAGTAGTGTGACGTTGAGTTAAGACTTGACTTGGTATCTAGAATAGTCAATTGATAATAAGGATTTAAAAAAAATATTCAAAAACAGGCACATTTTATTATCAGATATTTGAATATTTCAAATTTAATAGTGAATAATGAAATTGAAAATTATTTATTTTTTAAAGCTTTCTCGTCAGACCGATACCAAGTTGTTAAGATGGGTTACACTCAGAGTAATCCCATAATGATAACTTACGGTGTGCCCCAAGGCTCAATTTTGGCTCGCCTATTATTCCTCCTGTACATAAACAGCGTCCACAGAATTGGTATAAAAGGGTACCTAACACTGTATGCTGTTGACATATGTTTGTTACCACACACACACAATCACATGTCTCCATAGATGACATTAGTATAAATATTTACTATTTAAAGTATTATATTATTTTAATTATTGTGAATGTGAAGACTATGTGGATCATTCTTTTTTTGTAATTTTTGTTTTTAATTTTAATGTATCTTAGTTTTTAATCATGGTCTGGCAGTTTGAGTAGTTTATGCGGCCTACCCGAAAGTCCTTTCTTTTGTTCGTCGAATCGTTGAGCTCCTTAAATTCTGAGCTGAGCTGTTCGGTTATTGATAAATGCGTGCACTGACTGGACGGGTCCACTCAATCTGGCTGGTTCTTTCCTCAAAAGACCATTTCAGACATTAGTCTACATGGTCTTCACATGATCTAACCAAGATTTTGTCTGGACTTTAAAAGAGACTGTGACCTCTTAGTTTGTTTCGGCCTTTCTTCACAGAGTAGTCAGATAGGAAACGCCGACCTCATCTAGTTTTAAAAAATATGATCGACATGTAAAAGTGTTTGTACAAACCAACTTACAGAAATAAAATCATTTATAAATAAAATACAATAAAACAAATTTTCCCTGATTTAAAGAAAACAATATTCATGGACCGAGTAAACACTTTTACTTGCAAGTCACTGCTAACACCATCTATCTATCGCCATGAATCGGAACCGAACGCGAACGATGTATAAAAATAATAGGTTTAATCAGACGAAAAATGCTAGTTACTTTATGTCGGCGCGGTTTCTTTGTATGGAATGAGGCATCTGTACAGGTAGGTACACAAGCGCGTTGATATATAATTTATGTTATTAAAAACATGAAAACGAATTGATAAAATGTAACCTTCAAGCAACAAAAACTTATCAGCCATGGTTCAATTATTTATTGTTTCAAAATAAACTATCAGCATTTGACGCGTGAGAAGTTGCGGTCTTAGCTTGTACCCAAACCAAACCCCTCACGTAATTTCCTATTTCTTATAAAGAATTCGTAATACGGTTTGTTAACTTTTTTCTAGGCACACTTTTTCCTGCTATTTCGCAAAATATTTTTTTTCTCAAGACTTTTTAATATTTTATGCTTGCCTGAAGAATAACCCTTCTGTCTTCACGACGTTAATCTATATAAGTTTGTTTTGCTTTGTGAGTATACACTTTATTATTTAATAAAATACCTACTTAGGGTGGATTATTGATTTTGCAGTTAAAGAATAAACCATCTCCTAAATTGGAGTTAGTGATGACATTGTGAAGTATAAGATACCTCTCTGGCTTCAATTGATTTTTACTGGCTACTTTTGTCTCTCTCTTGGGAAATGATCTCCTTACCCACTCCCAATAGGGATGTTAACTGAAAATTTGTTTTTTGTCCGTCAGGTAGAAAAATAAAAAATATTGGACACGTATTTTTCTTTTGACACAAATAGAGTAAACATAAAGTGAAGACGACATTATGCGTTGAAATATCGTGTGGTTAGTACACTTCATACTGACATAGTGACGTCACAAGCCTCCCTAACTTTAATCCGCTTTATCGTTGTCAATTTTTATTGATTTGTCAAAGCAAAAAATACATGTCCAATATTATTTGACAATCTCGCTGACATCGTGAGGAAACCTGGACTTAGCGACATCATAACACGAAAAGAAGAAGATCTCACTGACGAATATTTCTCTGAGAAAAAACCCAAGGTAGGGGATGATCGTAGAAAATGTAACGGAAAAATGCGATCATATTTTAATTACAGCTTCTGCCCATGTTTAGGAACAACTTTTTCCAAGGAAATCATAGTCAAATCTCAAAAAGAATGTTGTATCTCCCATACAAATTTTGGTCACATGAGAAAACCCAAATCTCTTTTTAGCGTTTGCCTATAATTATGGAGAAAGTTGTTCCTGATACTAAAACTATGTAACATCTTATATGTATATTCGTTATTTTTGTAGGTACAAGGTTGTTGAACTCGTGACTCATGTATCTGTCTAAAATAATTTTAGTTTTGGTACTTTATATTACCATGAAAATCATTTATAGCCAAAGGGCTTCTCATAACTATTCTAAGAAGCCTAAACACGGTTGGGAAGGTTACATTGTTTTATTACGGAGTTACTACACGGCTTCATCACCAGATAAGTTCGGTGGTACCATTTTCATTAGAACCATTTATTTTATTTTATTTCATCACAGTCATATAACTATTCCAGATATCTTATACCCAAAACATACAACAAATGCAAATATAAAACATACTGTGTTATTTGCATGTCACAAAAATTAAATTGGAAAGAACATGTAAAAAAAGTCTGCACTCGTCTCGACAAATTTGTGTTGCCTCTTAAAAAAACAGAGACGAATAGCTAGTAAAGAAACAGCCCTAAGTGCTTATCATGGCTATGTTGCATCAGTGCTGCGTTACAGACTCGTAATATGGGGATATTCAGTAGATGTGATCAGTGCATTCATTGCTCAAAAAAAATGTGTCAGAGCTGTGTTTGGAGCAGAATATTTAGGTCATTGTAAGCAATTATTTAAAGCACTAAAAATTCTTCCACTTCCTTGCTTATATATTTTTGAAATTTGTATGTTTGTAAAAAGGTTTTCGCACATGTTCCCATTGTATGAACACATTTCAAAAAGCAGAAGCCCAAATAAATTACTTACACCTAGCCAGAGACTGCAATTGTATAGCAGGTATTCCAATTACATGTAAATCAAAATTTTTAACAATTTACCCCCACGCATCAGAGTGTTGTTGTAGGAAAACAATATTTGCCTGGCTATAAGAAAATTGTTTCTATTCAGTAAATGAATATTTAAATTATAAATTTTGACATTATACTGTATTATTACTTATTTACACTTGTTAACTTGTATTGTTTTATTTTAGAAGCATTTCACATTATATAATTAGTAAATTTTAACATTTTATTCATAAATAACTTAAAATTGTATAAAATTACCTATTTTCATCTAAACTGATTTAAGCTATTGTTGTTTCTATTGTGTCTGCTTATTGACACGTCATGGAGGAATAATATATCTTCTTATTAGCGTTTCAATGACAAACTACTTAATACAATTATAGTGTTGCGGCCTAAAACTTGGACACTGATTTTGTAGGTTAATTTTAATATTTCTACATCGGCAACGGCAGTGTATTATCTTATTTTAGAACAATAACAATTTTCAACATTTACCAGTCTCTGAGGTAAATCATATTTACTGTGTGATCGCTGGTAAAAGCCCGAAATTAGCAATTAACATAGATCGTTTCGGACTTTTACCAGTAATACTTTGCAAATCTTAGGGTTTACCGGTAAATCCTAGGTTTTGCCATATTTCGGGCTTTTACAATAACATATACATGTTATGCAACACTTCAATCATCCAGCACATAAAATATAATAAGGTCAATTCATTTGTCACTACTCGCAATTATTACTGTTGACATAAACGTCAGAATAGGTAAAATAAATTATTATTAAGTCATACTGGACCTATATAAGCGACTCTGTGATTGACTGCTACACGTAGCAGCAGTGCTAACAAAAAACAGGTTTCCTATCGAGTTAAAGATGCGTTCCGTCAGTGTAGTGTTGTTGCTTGCAGTGGTTGCAATGGCGAGCGCGGCTCCCGCCTCAGATAAACCACATTACGACGTGAGCAATGCGAAAGCCTTGTTCGAGGACTTCATAAAGGAGTACAACAGGAATTACAAAGATGATGCGGACAAAGAAGTACATTACCGTGCCTTTGTCAAGAGTTTGAAACGAATCAATAAGTCGAACGAAGGCAGCGGTAGCGCTACGTTTGATATTAACAAATTCGCTGATTACACAGAAGAAGAAACGAAGAACATGTTTGGACTTGGAAGTGAGTAAATTTTTTGAATTTGAAAAGATGCAGTTTTGATAAAAATATTGACAAACTCTGACACGACAATACAATTGTAAAGTGATGTGTTCTTTGAAATCTGGTTTAGGTTTCTTATGTTGGAATTATATTAATGTATTTAACTAGGTACAACTTTGATTAGTTGGGTATTCTAATACTTCCAGCAACAAATACGAAAATGAGCACCTTATTGTGAATATATGCTTTATAGTTTTTAACCGACTTCCCAAAAAGGAGGAGGTTCAATTCGGAAGTTTTTTTTTTGTGCGTATCTCCGTCATATATAAACGGACATGCAATATTTTTTTGTTCGAAACAAGATTATTTTGAAATGTTCCCATTTAAATTTGGTAAAGATCTGATGAAGAACTTCGGCGATATAAAACAGAACTCTTCAATAAATGACGGCAAATCTCTCGGGATTGCTTCAATCACATGTATGTTTATTGTTTACATCATTTCATAACATATCTTTACGCCAGTATGCTCTAAACAGATACGCAGACATTTCACCCAGTACAGTTCACCCTGGTACACTCTCATTCCACGGGTTATGTTGAAGTTATATGTTATTTGGGTCTGGCATTTCTGTGAGCATTATATGTACCTTACTATAGAACTTGTCCATTACGTAATACTAACAATTGAAAAATAAAAAAACTTTTTGCAATAAAATACAACCGACTTCCAAATAAAAATACTACAACTAACTTTAATTTCGGAAGGCGGTATCAAAAAACGAAGAAACGAAAACAGGAACACCGATTTCCAAAATTGAAGTTATTTTTCACTTTGTAGTGTTTTTCTTTGGAATTCGGTTGTAGTTTTTGTAAAAATGTTTTTATGTTTAAAAGAACTATTTTAAAAATAATCATTTTCTTTTCAGAACTCGAAAACTAAATTCGCTGCAAATGCGATAACTTCAGGAGTAACGTGCACAAAAATGCGACATTTCGAATAATATAAGTATATTTTAATATAGTTGTTGTCTTTGTACCCTTTTAAATTGATATTTAATAAATATAAACAGTATATTTTATGTTTGCATTTATTATTTGCCTACAAAGTTATAAGTAATTAATTACTTATAATAAGATTGTATATGCATTTATAAACATTATTATTAGTATCAAGTTGGACAGAAACAGGTGGTGATCTGGTCTTAGGCTATTATATTAATTATTATTTGTCATTATGGAATTATTTATCATTATTCTGCATATCATACATAAAAATCAGCGCTCAGCTTGTAAGAAAAGTGAATAGGTAATGCTTTTCTGTACCCTTAGCACAAGATACCTGTAAATTGCCCGTCGGCCCTAACTAGGACATATAGGTACGTACTTTTAAAGAACGTTCTAAAACTACTTAAACCCACATTTTTTTGTATAAAGCTATCAGTAATATCTGGGGGCATCTCAAATCTTGGACCACTAGTTATCTACCACACACAGTGACCGCACACTTCTCGCACACAGAAATGTAAAAACTGTGATTCATGTTCAATAAAAAAAAAGATTCCGACGAATTGTGAACCCCTCCTTTTTTTGAAGTCGGTAAAAAATCACATGCTTTTTTTTTCATATTTTTTTTAGGATAACCGTGGTCGTACGACCACGATTATTGAATATGTATGAAAGACAATTAAATATTTATTACATGTAAATTATTTATTTAGCATCCGATACATATCGAATAGTGTGTACTTAAAAAAAATTGATGAGAATATTTTCTTGTTTCATACTTTTTAGAGCGTGATTTTTCAGTAGTCGGTTTTATGGTTTTTGAACAGCTACATCACATTTTTTTTTTGTTTAGTTTTTGTTGTTTTACATGTATCTAGATAATGCATGCTATATTAAATTTAATGAGACGTCACATAGCCTATAACCAGTGGACAAACAAGACGCTTCCAACGACACCTCATTTGTCAAATTATGATAAGTATTTTAGAAGTTGTGAGGAAACAGATGAACATACATACACACACATACCGGTCAAAAACAAAACTCTACCTTTTGCTTCGCCGTAGTCGGGTAAAAACAGAACATCTTCCAAACATCGACAGACGTACATGCTCGAATCTTGAATTTTTTGGAGGCGATTTTGTTTAAAAAATTACCAATTTTCTCAAACATCGTTTTGAGATTCTACTTACCTACTCATCTAGGAATACCTAGAAGTCGATCATATGAAAAATATAAAGGGCCAACATAGTTTGTGAGAGGATACAGTTTATATGAGAATGAAGACGAGTTCTTGAGCAGTATTCCCGCGGGTACGGTGAGCTCGTAACTACAAATTGGCAATAGATAGATGCGTATCCAAGGAACGGTATACATAATGCTGTCAATCGTTAATTTTTTGACTTCATTATAATTCCTACCTTTGGATGTATTGAACATTTTGACAGAAATTCATATCTTTGAGTCTATCAAAGAATTTTCATTAGCATTCGTCTAATCAAATTTTTATCTTAGCTAGCGTTTGCCAAATAATCCTCCCGACTGAATTCTGATCAAGTGTCACACTTCTCGACGGAGATTAGCCAAGAACGCTGGAGTCAGTTATTAACGTGTACAAGTAAGTCTGAACGCAAACATAGGTGCAATTCGACACGAATGGATAGAAATAGGGCACATGAGCACCGGCTTACCTTCGTGTTTTCCGAATCACGATGTCAGACCACCGTCTTCCAAACTCCGGGCAACGACTGAGATAATCGTAATGAAAAAACCCAACAACACTCGTGCTCAACCCGAACTCCGAAGTCATCCAAGCAACCACGGGCCACCATTTTCATTAGAACCATTTATACAATTTTATTTCATCACAGTCTACTAGTCTAGTCAACTATTCGAGATATCTTATACCCAAAACATATTTCTCATTGAGAAGTTCCAGTGGCTATAAGTGGTCTTCCTCATGAGATCCACTTCACCAAATGATACTTTCTCAATGCAAATGCTTGACATGGTGAAGAAAATACTAAAACGGCTACATGTATGCCTAAAAAATTTGAGGAGCTTCCTCGATTTCCATGGGATCACCTCATCAGATCCTGACTTTGTGACAATGGGACCACCTCGAAAGTATACCCTTTCAAACAAAAAAGAATTTTCAAAATTGGTGCTTAATTGATGGAGTCATCGGTAAAAAAAAAATAGCTTACATACATCTGAACATAGAACCTCCTCATTTTTGTAAAGTCGGTTACTTATCCATGTGTTTCAATACAAATTGTTTTATTGAAACTATTGTCAGCTGATTAAGTATTAAACAATACCTACAGATTATTCTTATTATGTGTAACTACTTATAACTGGGTAGGCAAATAATGAATGCAAATATAAAACATACTGTTTATATTTAATAAAAAACCAATTTAAAAGAGTACAAAAGCAATACTTATATTAATTTTACAATATTCGAAATGTCGCATTTTTATACACGTTACTTCTGAAGTTATCGCATTCTCAGCAAAATTAGTTTTGTTGTTCTGAAAAGAAAGAAATTATTTTTAATATAATTATTTTAAACATAAAACTGATAAGCACAAATACACAATACGGTGCTAATTTTCCTAGTGCCAATGGAATCAGAATGCCCAATTAATCAAAATTTTACTTTTTATTATTAATATAATTGCAATATAAAAAACCTAATAGCTAAAACTTGATTTCCAAAAGAAACCACATCATTTTACAATCGTATCATTTGAATTTGAATCAATATACATATTGGATTAAAAGCCCAGATTCCAAGGCCGCCGCGCTATTAAAACTTGAGTTGACCTCTTTGTACACTTCACAAAATGTCAAATCTATTGAGGTTAGTTTTATTTATTTAGATCAGTTTATTAACTATAGAAGTGCTATAGTTAAAAATCATAATTATGGTTAAACATTAGTTGCAAAACGAATGGTTGCCCGACTGTGTTTCCTGATAATAATGTAATCAATTCCGTCTTTGTTATTGTAGACACAGCCCCGCGCAGGCAAATATCAACTCTAAATACGTGTGATACGGTGCGTAATAAACTAATATAAAAGTGACGTCACCGTTGAATGTTGTGACAGAGTTTGTCAATTTTTTATCGAAACTGCGTCTACTATTTTGATGTGAATTATGGAAATTTTACTCACTTTTTCCAAGTCCAAACATGCCCTTCCTTTCTTCTTCGGTGTAATCAGCGAAATTGTTAATACCATAAGTAGCGCTAGGGCTGTCTTCGTTCAGCTTATTGATCTTTTTCAAACTCTCGACAAAGGCACGGTAATGTTCTTCTTTGTCCGCCTCATCTTTGTAATTCCTGTTGTACTCCTTTATGAAGCCCTCGAACAAATCTTTCGCTTTGCTCAGTTCGTAATATGGTTTATCTGAAGCTGAATCCGCGCTCGCCATTGCAACCACTGCGAGCAACAACACTACACTGACGGAACGCATCTCTCTCTAACGCGATAAGAAACCTGTCTTTGTTAGCGCAGCTGGTATTTGTTGACACTCGATTACAAAGTCGCTTAGATAGGCCCAGTATGACTCAATAATAATTTATAGTTATCTATTCTGACGTTTATGACCGCAACTAGTGCGAGCAGTGGGGAATTAATTTATATTAAGTATCCTATTTTATGGGTGGGATGATTTGGATGACTGTTTCTTCCGCCTTGCAGTGTTGCCCGTGTCATAAATTGTATTTCTTCTTTGATTCGGTATCAAGAATATTCAATTGATAATAAGGATTAAAAAAAACAAAAACATTGTTTTATCAGACATTTGAAGATTTCAAATAAAAAAATAATAAATAATGAATATGAACCTGACACCTAAAATGAACTTGATAATATGTAGATCTATACACCAGATGGTTTATTACGCATATCATGAACGCCAATGACCACCAATGAACTGAGGCGCGCGAAATTTAAATTTTACCGTGTTTGAATTTTACAGGCTAGTATCGAGTAGTTGTTTGTTTGTTCAATAAACAAGTACTTGTTGATTGTTGATCAATGTTAAGAGAATAGGGAACATTACTGCCAATTTCTCCCACTAGGTCTCTCTTATTCACGGAGGAAAAAACGGTTTCCATCCCGTCTAAGGTTTGGTTTACGTTTGAGATTATCCGATTTTTGAAATACTCATGTGTATGTTTTTAATTTTTTGGCATTGTTATTTCATATATTTGTATTTAAACGGGTAAGCAAGTTCAAGCTCTTGCAAAAACGGCCGATTATAAAAAATATGCCACGCTTTTTTAAACTTGTATTGGGTCGGGTTTGCGTAATGTTCCCTATTGGACCACAAATACAATGTGACAATGGACTTATAGTTATCTGTGCCCACATTGCTCTAGTCACGGGGTCCCAGTGCTAAGAAAGACAATTTGGTTCAAATAAATCTCACTAGATGTCGCGACATGCACCGTGTTGTTATTGAATTGTGTGTAAAATTAACATTTACTAGAATTGAACATAATAATTGTATGTTCTTGTTTGATCAACTCTCCTATCACAGAATTATGAAATATTGCGGTCTTAATTCAAGTTTCAAAGATTATTTGAACGGATCATATAAAATTGATGCCAATAGATTGCGCGGTTATAATTGTCTGAGGCATTCCACTCGATTGATTAAATTTGTATTCTAACACATTTTCATTAACTGTAAAAACGTGCAAAAAATACTATTAACCAAATCTTCACTGTTTTTATAGAAAAAATATTCATGCACCAAGTAAAGTAGTAGTTACTTACAAGTCGCTACTAACACCGGGTAAGTAATATATGATAAAATTACAAAAACTCTAATATTTACAAGATATAACAACTGAATCTATAATTTTATTTGATATATTGATCACTTAATATAATAAACGATTGATATAATTTTAAAGTAACTATTTTTTATAAGCATAACATACATTTAAAAAAAGAAAAAAAAAAGGTTGTCTGTAAGAGATTGCCCTGTGCGATAAGACCGCCCATTGTACACTTGTTTTTGTGAATGTTTTCCTGTACATATTTTGTGGTGTACAATAAAGTATATAATAAATAATAATAATAAATAAATTTAATATAAAATCGTTTGATATACCACTCAAAAGACATAAAACCATTGAGGTACTAATGTACTACGTACTAGAGAAGTCACCACACATCACTGCAGTGTTCCGTTCATGTGGGGTCAGCCGGCCGCACTTCACTCAGGTCTCAGTTGCTTGCTAGATCTTGAGCGGCTATGTCATTGTTTGTTTTTAAACGAAAAAACGTTCAAACGCATTAAATATGCTGTAGTGTGTTTTAAGATATTGCACTTATAATTCAACTAATACGGCGAAATGCAAAGGAATAACTTTTCGTCAATGAGTAACTAGATAAACATTTTTAAATTGAAATATTTGGTGGACGCCATGTTGCCTCATTTCTCATAATAGACTAACAATTAAGATTTGACAATTTGTGTAACAAGTGTAGATAGAATTAGCTGACTTTGGTTTTTATAGCGGAAAATAACAATCTAAAGTATATTCAGAAAGGAACTGCCTGTGGTTATTCAAATAAATAGTTTAACAAATTGGTAGGTATGATAGGTGGGTAGGTGTCTAGAGTAGGGTAGGGTATGTAGGTATCCAGTTGACGGGAGCGAAGTCACGGGGGACAGCTAGTACCTAAATAATGGGACGACGTAAATTACTTCAAAGTCAGCGTTTAGCTTTGATATTCTTATGCAAAGCAAACAGGACGGTTAGTACTGAGACCTTACCGGTACTTGCTGGCGTACTTCCGGTCAACCTTGAAGTGCAACGAAGTGCTGCAATGTACTCTTCCGCACGAGAAACCATGGACGCGGAGTGACCGTGAGAAAATCTCTAGATTACTTGAACCACGTATTGACGTCTGGGAGGAACTTTTATCCGAATGGCAATGTAGGTGGGATAATTCCATCAAGGGCAGATACCTCCACCAATTCTTTCCATTCGTGGCTGGAGGTGGATCACTGTGTTGCCCAATTACTCACAGGGCATGGTAACTTTAAAATAAATTATTTTCCTTCAAGCTCGCTGCCTCGCCTTTATGTCAGTGTTCTACATCTGACTGCGAATATGTACAATCTGCCCATCATATCTTATGGGAATCTATCCTTTGGCAGAATGAACGCAATACTATGTTGAATAATGTACAGGCTGCATCAGAAGATGTTTACTATACTGATCTTGTGGTAACTAGAACAAATTTCCGTGCGTTCAAGCGTTTTTGATATACCTATTTATTATTGGAACTAAATATAACAGCTCACAATGTTAGGGCCCATTAATATTAATTCTAATTTTTATCCTTGGTGGCAGGCAACTGTGCTTATCACAGTTGTAAATGACCCTTTGTGCCTATTGACCTTGTTTGTTCTGTCTCCTACTTGATATGGAGGGAACTGGATTTTTTTATGTTTTCCTACTCCTCCAATATTCTTTTCTGATTAATTTCGTTGCGGGATCCAAGATAGTTAAATTCATTCGCCGGGACTTCGTCGAGCTTCATTGCCTCGGTGCTTTTCTGGTGGTCGCCACTATTGATTTTGGCTTTCAGGAGTTGCAGTGATTTGGGAATAGTGCTGTGGGAATGTACCAAAAAAAAGTACATAAGTATAATATTAAATTAATGTACTATTTTATTAATATAATATTACTTTACTGAGGTTATTTCAATTAATATTTTTTTTGAAAAAAAAGTGTGAATTCTAATGAAGCTTGTTAGGTATAAAGCTATGTAGCTACCGCTTCTGCAGTCAGTCAGCAGTTTAGTCTATATGAGTGACAAGTTTTAGCAGAATGTTGAACAAAACGCGTAAGCACCATGAAAATCACGGCGCTTTCGTCTTTTTGATCGCGAGAAAACTATACCTTAGAAGCGCTCTAGCGCTGCGTGTTTATACTGTTTTGTTAGACGACTAACTATTGTTTCAGCGCTGCAGCGAAGTTTAGTTTAAACTCTTGTCAAAATGGAGCATGTCCTCAAAGACCTTATACTTCTTACTACTAGACTGTGCACTATGGCGCAAAAACCGGTCCGAGCGAGAGGGCTCCCTTTGGTAGTGTGTCTCTTTCTAATGAGGTGACCATGACCAAACAGAACACGGGACAAATTGATTGTAAAAACGATAGTTTAAGTATTCCGATATGTTGATGCTACCTAACTGCGCTACCTAAACCTACCTAATTTATAGTTAATAAAAAAAAGTGTTTATATTTTTTTGGTATCTACATCACTAACCGTATGGTGTCGGGAGTAAAGAATTTCACCATCCCATGTTTGCCCGTGGGTGTCGTAAGAGGCGACTACGGGAAAAACCAGAGAATGGCCAGCAGCGTTATCTGTGCATTTGTAACAACCATACTGCGATCGCCAACAAGCCTGCAAAGCACTCCCCATGAATAGCACAAATAAAACATAGTCTCTGTTGCCCGGCAGCCTGTACCCTCGACTACGGTAGCGGTCGAGGTTACGGTATGGCAAGGGGTGCTAAGAATCCCGGACGAGAGCCGGCTACCCCAACAAATACCGACGACTGGACCTGACAACGTACAACACGCGCACACTCCGGACCGACGAAAATATCACCGAACTCGAAGAGGAATTGAGCAGTTTACGATGGAGTATTAAAGGGTATCTAAAGTTCGAAGAGAGGGGGAGAACACAATAATCCTCAAATTTCAAGTCTCTTCAAGTTTCATTCTTCAAGACTATCATATAGATTGGAACAAAAAGCTCTCTGATCCTACTCTCAAACTCATGAAGGAGAGGCATTAGATGACCCTGCAGTCTTCTGGCGGTGCTTTGAAATACCAGCAGCTAAATATACCTCAAAGGATATCTATGATTTCACATATTGTCCAGTTGCGTAGACAGTTGAGAAATAAAATAAAACTACACCAATTGTATTCCACTAGGAAACAATTTGCAAATAATATTAACAGCCGCTGAATTTCACTCGAACAAAGTCCGTCAAAAAATTCGCAAACCACCATCCTACATTTAGTATTACGAGGCCCAAACATTTAAAAGTAGGTACTACTCTTACTCAGTATTAATTAATATTTTTTTTAAATACAATGAATTGATTAATTATAGGAACTGTAGAAATATTTAAATACGTTTCAAAGTTTATGAATCGTTCGTTTTGGTATAACATAAAAAATAAAAATATATTTTTCTACCATTTCTACCAAACCCATGATTAGTTGAACCAGCGAAATCCCTCTCGCCAGGACCGCTTTTGGTTAGCTCCCGCTTATAAGGAAATAGCTAACCTAGGTGTATGGCAATAGATTTAATTTTAACTAAAAAAAAATTTTTTTTGGTACACAGTCTAGTAGTAAGAAATACGTATAAGGTCTTTGCATGTCCTTTACTTAGGATAGCTTCTCTAGTACATATTATCTCAATGCATAAAACCTATTTAGTCTAATATGATAAAACCATAACACAACACACACATGAACATATGTGATGTGAACATATGTGGTTTTTATTTCCCTGTAAAAAACATGCAAACAAGCATACATCATGCAGCATGTAAGCAAGCATGCAGCAAGCATGACATATGCAGCAGGCATCGTTTCTGTCACGGCTCCGGTGCTGCGGGGCTCCGGCGGTCCCTTGCGAGCTTATCGTCGCAGATGTGTTTCACGCTCACCACCGCGGCTTCGGCTTAGCCAGCCAGCCTCAGCCACGGCGGCGATTGTTGAAACCACCTGCTTCTCAGCTCGCGGGCCGCTTCGCCCCTCCGCGCCTTCGCGATTTTAAATAACACTCTAGGGGTAGGGCAGACAAAACTACGTGGAGTCGGTTTTGCAGCGATTTGTTTCTGGCACGCCACTCCAGCACGCTCCGCCTTCGCGCGTTAATGGTCACTGTTCTAACCAAACCTGACCCAAATGAATCACCAACATAGAGGGGACCTGGCACTCCGCCCCGCTCCCGCCTTAACTTCTTCTAACCTAATATAACCCATCCGAGTCGGATTGCTTTGAATCGGAGTGTTAACCATAAATATGGTATCAATGTTATATATTTTAAAAGATAGGCCTAATGATTTTCGATTAAATAAACGTCATAACAAATAACGTTCTACGAAACAAATTTTAGAGTATAAAAATGTTATATCTAAAGAAATTATATCAACAGTTGGTATAACTCACGTTTATTATTATCTTGTGAACGTTATTGAAATGAAAATATACCAAATCACTTTATATGACATGAGACGCACCCACTAACACCATCTATCTATTGCCAAGGAACGAAACCGAAAGCGAACGATGTACAAAAAATAATCGGTTTAATCAGATGAAAAACGCTAGTTACGTGGCACGGTTTCTTTGTATGGGATGAGGCATCTGTATGCTCGTATTATATTATCTGTACTCTAGTAGAGATATAAATATAAAAACTACTACGTGCTGTGCAACAGACACGATGTTTAAAATTGTATGACGATTATGTAGGAAAGTATTTTTTTTTTTTATAAAGCTTACTTGTCAAACCGATACCATGTTATTAAGATTGGTGATACTCAGAGTAATCCCAAAATTATAACTTACGGTGTGCCCCAAGGCCAATTTTGGCTCCCCTGTTATTCCTCCTGTACATAAACAGAATTGATCCAAAAGGGGACCTAACACTGTATGCTGTTGATACATGTCTGTTACCACACACACACAAACACACATGTTTCTATAGATATCATTGATAAACAAGCACATAACGATTTGGATGTTAAAGTTATAGTTTCAGCAAAATCACCTTACAATTAATACAGCTAAAACTAATGTTATGATCTCGGCAGCAGACAATTAAAAAAATGGCAACTATTAAGCACCTTTAAATAATAATTATCTATTCATTGAACCTCTGCCCTGTCCTTTGGGTAATGCAGTCGTGATGTTTTAATATTGAATTTTGGAATCTTCAACAGCCAATTATTTTCTTACTTTGTATCTTTTCTTCGGGCTATGTCGGTAACCTTGGTTCTCTTGATCACGCAAAGAAACTCCGAGCATAGCCTTCTCCCTTTGGCTGATTTTAAGCCTTCTGATAAGGCCCATTATGAACGAACACGTCTTAAGTGTCAGTGGGCAGGGCACATTGCTCGCAGAATGGATGGCCATTGGGGCCGAAACTTCTAGAGTGGCGACCGCAAAGCAGAAGACGCAGCGTTGGAAGGCCTCCCTCTAGGTGGAGTGACGACCTGGTCAAAGCTGCGGGCGTCCAGTGGATGCGAAACGCACAGGATCGATCAGCGTGGCGACGCTTGGAGGAAGCCTATGTCCAGCTTAGGCTGAAATGATGATGATGACATGGAATCTTTTTCAGAAGCAGCCCGGAGTCTGGATTTGAGCCTGGTTGATGACAATATGCTTGGAGTCCTATAAGTTAAACATTACTGGCTAATTGTGGGTAGGCTTAGGTGAACCTCTGCTGCCCAACCCTTTGCCGAATACAATCGTGTTATACTATGTTATAGATTCTTGGAACCTTTTACAGCTAGTACATTTTTTTACACCTGCACCTGTAGCCAAGTTGACAATCTACAATCAATAATGCTAGTAGAAAACGAATCAATGTATGGAAATGACACATCTAAACGTTAAAGTCACGTGGTTAAACCATACAATTAGAAGGCGTTAACGATTGTAGAGGCTAGGCTAGGGGGTTGGTATCTTTACGGACTTTCCACACTATAGTTACTGTTGTAATAACTACTAGGAGTTTTTTCGCAGCAATTAATTACTAACCTGGGTTAATAGGTGAGTATAAAAACAACACTCAAATTTACCTTTTGTTTTTATTTGAAATTTTATAATTTTTACATTACACTTCGGTATAGCTGTTATCACACGATAAATTAATAAAGCCGATCTGAAAAAGAAAAACATTTATGAATAATTTAAATTGAAACAAATATACTATTAAAACACTATCTCGTCTTTCCTAGTTATGGCCGAATATAAGAATGCTTATTTATTAGTAGGAAACTAAAGAGAAAGGAGATTAATTTATTGTAGTTTACCATTTACGAATTGAAAGACGAGTTTTTTCCTCCGTTGGACTATACAAAGGGATTGTTTTATTATAAGTCCATATTTTTATAGAAATACTTGACATTTATTTTGACATGACTTTTTTTTAATCGTTACTCACTGGAGTCCTGTGGTCCAAACATGTTCTTTTCTTCTTCTTTCGTATAATCAGCGAATTGGTTTATGCCGAACGTGGCGCTGCCATCACCCTGATTCAATTTATTTATCTTTATCAAATTCATGAAAAAGGCAAAATAATGTACGTATTTATCCTCTACATCTTTGTAGTGCCTATTGTAATCCTTTATAAACTTTTCGAATAAAACTGGGGCTTCTCTCAAGTCGTAATATTCTTTAGTAGGATACGAGCTGGCCAGTGCCACCACGATCACTAGAAGTATCAACACTACACTAACGGAACCCATCTTTAACGTAGTTGAAGACCTTTCTCTTTGTTAGCACAACTGCTATTTGCTGATACTCAACTAAAATGTCGCTTATATAGTCCACTATGCAAGCAAGGACTATGACTAAATAATTTTCTAAGCCATAGACGGTGATGTTTATGACCAAAGCCAATCTGATCAGTGCGGTATGACTGTTTAAAAATTATAATTAAATAAATAGTTGAAATAATATTCAACCCTGCGGTCTTGCCCATGTTTTTTTTATTAATAAAAAATCATGGGTAATACCGAAATGCTTTCTTGCCTTGATTAGTTGTTTTAATATCTTCAGTCTAGTACTAGTGCATAAGGTGTTGTGTCATATAAAGAAGATATCCGTGGGTGATCCGTCCTATTCCTTTGGTCATTTTTAATGTGGATTCTAAAGGACCCGATTGAATATTAGTGCTATTATTGTATATAAATATAGCAGGTTCATAGAGATTTTATTCACATCTATGGCTTCCTACGACTGAGAAAATAGCGCTATGCCTGATGCTATCAAAAGCCTATATGCAATCCTCGAAAGATATAAAGGGTAAGGTGGCCTGTGTTGGAAAAACTTTGGATAAATCCGGCTCTCTCTGGTGGTTGGTATATGAGTCTCATATTTCTCCGATACGGTTGTTAAAGATTCTTATGAAAGGCTCATAGATATGAGACAAGAATTTATGAGCCTGTAGTAAATTATTTTACGTTTTACAAGAACAAAGTTTGAATGACATATTTGCGTAGGCGGTTTCCTTTTCCGTTTTCACACTAAAATATCACCTTGCCGTGATACTTTGCATTGGCAAAATTGATTTCCACTCGCGTGTGGGAGTATATTGCAGATAACCTCTGTGATATTTTAATCATATACAGATTGATTGATTGTTTCATGCCAAATAAAATGAATGAATAATAAAATGACTTTTTATGTAGTTTACTACTCAAAGTTATTTTCGGATCATGCCATCGTCATGTAATATTCATGAAAAAGAAAAACGTCAAGATGGACCTATTCAATTATTTAGAGTCACCCAGTGATAACGGACCCGACATAAGTGTCGTAGGCCGTGGGTTCGAATCCAGGCTTTACTTTATGTAAATTATTTCATCACTACTGCTCTAAAAACCGAAAAAGAGAGATTGTGAAGATACCGGCAGAGTAGAATCAAACATTCGAAGACAAGTGATAGCTACCAACCCGCACTAGACCCGCCGTGAGAATTAAGGCCTATTGCATCTCACAGAGCGGAGGCCTGTGTCCTAGAAATGAGAACGTTATAAAATACTGTACTTTTATTCTTTATCAACGACCATCGATCTTTACCTCGCCTTTGGTACCATCATCATAAGCCTTTTTTAATGTTTCCACTGCGATATAGGCGTAAATGAGTTATAGGGCCTTTAGTATGCTATCTTTGAAATTGCGTTTGAGTCGTTTCTGAGGCTATACCTCAGATACGTCTGTTACGGCTAAGATAATTCATGCCTCTGTTTAATATAGGCAATTATACCTACCTAAGACAGTATTCGGACTACGGTCAAGTGTATCTTGTTGTTGTACTATAGCTTAAAACCTAAATCAGGCTACACCCTTGTCTATAAGGGCGGTAACAGACAGACAAGGGCACTTTCGAATTTATAGTAGATAAGCATATATTCAGTTGCTCAGTAGCGCGTGCTCTATCGTCGACCATATCATCGCTTAACATCAGGTGAGACGGTCGTCCAGCGCAAGCCTCACATAAAAAAATAAAAAATAAACTTAAAAAAAAAAAAAACTGACTGCTTAAGAAGCGAACTTGGGATACGTAGGTATGGTTTTGGTCAGCCAGCTCGCGATTATGTATCCTCCTGCACAGGAGATTCTTCTTGTTTACGTCTTTTTAATTTTATGCGTAAGCAGTTGGGTTTATTTTTATTTTTAACCGACTTCAATAAGGAGGAGGTTCTCAATTCATCGGAATCTTTTTTTTTAATGTATGTTTCCCGATTACTCAAAGGCGCCTGGACCGATTTGGAAAGTTCTTCTTTTATTTGAAAGGGTATACTTCAGAGGTGGTCTTATGGTCATTAGATCAGGATCTGATGATGGGAACCTAGAGAAATCGAGGGTAATCCCCAATTATTAAAGGCATACATATAGCGATTTTGGTATTTTCATGAACAATGCAATCATTTGCACTCATAAAGTATCATTTGGTGGAACAGAAAGTGGGACTGATGAAGAAGACCACAGATTGCCACTGGAACTCCTTATGCTAAGTATGTCTCGGGTATAATTATCTCCTATAGTTAACCGACTATGATGAAGCAAATACTTATAAATAAATAGTTTTTAAAAAGTTAACTTTTTTATTTATAACTTTCAGAGTTACCTACTTAAGTTTGTTTTATTACTTTTAAACATAAGTGCTATGTATTTTAACCGACTTTCCAAAAAGGAGGAGGTTCTATGTTCGACTTCATGTTTTTTTTTCTTCGACTTTTTTTTTTGTCGCATGTCTGTTTGTTGTTTATAACATTTCATAACATAACATCACGCCAGTACGCTCTTAAGGGGTAAGCAGATCTCTCATTTTACCGGTTATGTTCAAGTTTCATGAAATCTATTCTGGCGAAATAGTTCCCTTACTAACTTGCCTATTAGGTACGTACAAATAAAAAGTGAAAAATAAAAAAACTTTTTGCAAAAAAATACTACCGACTTCCAAATACAAAACTACAAAGTGAAAAATAACTTAATTTTTTGAAGTCGGTGTCCATAACGCAAAAAAATGGTACCTACGAAAGACAAAAAGTTATTTTTCACTTTGTAGTTTTGTATTTGGAAGTCGGTAGTATTTTTTTGCAAAAAGTTTTTTTTTGTAATCACCTGTTGAAACCCTTAATTTCGGTACCCTACATATTATTTTTCCTAATCCATCGTGGATTAGGAAATTTTGTTTTCTATTTAAATGTAGCCAGTGACACGCGCAAGATTAAGACGAGCCCATTGAGGTAAGTATCATCATAATTGGCCCACAGATTTTGTCTCTAGAACGTCACATAGGAACAAACATACATAGACTGATAAACACGTTGCCCTCTTTTTCGTCGCGCATTCGGGTAAAATATGGATTCGAGGAGAACGCACATGGATACAACTCATGTTGCTTGGTGCCGATTTTCACTAAACATGTTCAAAAATCACAATCATAAAATTTTATTTCAACTAAATCAAGTATAATATAGGTTACTTTTGAATTGTCAAACAAAATATGAATCTAGTTGCACATTCGCAAGTATCAGTAGGTCTCTATGGAAAAGAATGTGCAAGAAACTCCTCTGACATTATTTTCCATCAGTTTTAATTACAAGTATTTAGTTATATCATTAATTTAGTTCCTGAAGAGTTCCTTTAGTTGAACATTCCGTGGTCTATATAGACCAGAGGTAGATATACCCACCAGGTTAAACCATAAGGTTAGATCCCGGGTTCTGAGGCGGTTCAGGGACTGGGACCTCGCAAAATGGGGTTAACTCGACGGAACAGCATGTTTGCCGAGTCGCAAACCATATTCCACCTCCTGACCTCTGTGTCTCAAAACATGCAACCAGAGTGATCTGTGTGCTGCCATTGATGACGCCGTGGAGGTGGCTAAGTTTTGGGCCAAACAAATTTGAAAGACTGACGTGCCAGCGACACGAAGAAGAAGAAGATAAGCCATGTAGATTTTACGGTTTTAAATGTTTAATTAGAGTACAGGAATGAAGAAATAAGGGAGAAACATGACCAAATATGTTTAATTTGTTAGATACTAAAAATTATTAAAAGACTGATATAATTATAATGGTAATTTTGTTTGATTTGAATTCTGGAATCAGATCTCCTGTATTGGAACTCAGTTCCGGAATTGAGAACCTTATTGCATGCCCTTCTTCATTAGTTTCACTTCACCAAAAGATACTCGTACGTTCTGAATGCAAATGCTTGCCATGTTGAAGAAAATACCAAAATCGCTCTAAGTATGCCTATAAAATTTGAGGAATGAGAGGTCCTGACTTGGTGACAATGGGACCACCCTTTCAAACAAAAAAGAACTTTCAAAATCGGTACATAACTGACGGAGTAATATACATAAAAAAAACTTACATAAAAAAGAAACATAAAAAAAAAACTATATTTTTCGTTTTTTTTTTTGTTAATTTATTTTTATTTTTAGTGGTACATAATGGACAAGTTCTATAATGGTAACCTATAATGCCCACAGTGATGCCAGAATAGATTACCCAAATAACATGTAACTTGAATATAACCGGTGGAATGAGAGTGTACTAGGGTGAACTGTACACATTTTCGTATCCGTTTAGAGCATACTGGCGTGATGGTATGTTACGAAATGGTGTAAACAATAAACAGACATACGATTGCAGCAGTCCCGAGAGATATGCCGTCATTTATTGAAGAGTTCTGTTGTATATCTCCGAAGTTCTTCATCAGATCTTTACCAAATTTAAATGGGACCATTTGGGAATAAACTTCTTTCAAACCAAAGAAATAATTTTGCAAATCCGTTTATATATGACGGAGTTATGCCCGAAAATACATTAAAATTTCATTATAATAATATAATGAAATTTGAGGAATTAGATATTATTTTCATTTTATAAATTTTTTTTTCATTATTTCTATTTTTTATGCCTCTGCCATGTTATCTCTCCACCATCCTTGGTTGACTGGTAGGGAATGCTTCAGGCATTAAGTCCGCCTATGTACCTGTTTGTTGCATGAAGTTTTAATAAATAAATTATAATTTAAAAAATATACATAAACATCCGAATTGAGAACCTTTTTGGGAAGTCAGTTAAAAACGATTGTATATGCAGTCGAACATAGAATCTCCTAAAAAACAGGCCGAGGCAGCTAAGTTGTGTTTTTACTAATACTAAAGCAACACCTAATTAAATGCCTAAATTGCGCTGCAAGTTGCCGTAAAAGTGCGGGGACGCATGCCCTATGTCGGGCACACTTTATTTAGTTTTTATTTTTTTAATAAGCAGGATATTTTCCGTAGCTGCCCGGAGTTTAGAAGTTGGTGGTATGACACCTTGTTGCTTCTGAAATCTGGACGAGAGATGCGTAAGCTTGCGCTTGCGCTAAACCTTACCCAGCTGGTCCATGGGGCAACGAGCGAGCGTTGATTCGCATACAGCCAATTGCTTGGACCTTCTGCTGACAACAGATCCAGACCGATACTCTGTGTCGATAACTTCACCGTTAGGTAGTTCCGACCACTGTCTGGTGAAGTCTGTGTCCGTCTACTCACCGCCCGATCCCAGCCCAAGAGGCACCCGGCGGGTTTGACGGTACAGGTCAGCAGATTGGGATGGCATGCGATCTTTCTTCGCTTGCTATCCTTGGCAGCCTACTTGCTTTTCTTCGGCTGATCCTTCGTCATGCGCGGACGCCGTGACGGATGTATTGCGTCAGGGAATGGAGTACTATATTCCGTTTTCTGACATAACGATGTCCAGCGTTAGCCGACCATGGTTTGGCGCCGAATGTCATCGCGCCGACGCGCTTAAACATGAGGCGTACCTGGCATGGGTTGACGCTCGATCGCGCAAAGCGAGTGACGTGGGTCGGAAGAAGAGAGCCTACAACAGGGCTGACAAGTCCTGCAAGAAGGTGTTGCGAGGGGCTCGGTTCGACTACATTGGCTGAATAGGGACCAAACTTGCTTCTTACCCAGCAGGTAGTAAAGCGTTTTGGTTCCTGGCTAAGTCGGTCGAGTCAAACTTCTGCTGTCCCTCACTACCACCACTGCTGAAACCCGATGGGTCGCTGGCTCACACCGCTGAGGAGAAGGCAAATTTATTTGCCTCTCTTTTTGTGGAATCTTTGCGTCTGAACCCTGGTGATTCGCGGCCCCCTCTTTCTCCTGATGGTTGCGAAACGAGTATGTCGGAAATTCGCATCTATCAAAAGGACGTCCGTAGGGTGCTGCGCAACCTCGACGTGAACAAGGCTAGCGGCCCTGACGGCATACCAGCTATAGTTCTTAGAACCTGTGCGCCTGAACTGTCTCCGATCTTGACACGCCTATTCCGCCTTTCATATGAGACTGGAAAAGTGCCGAATGCTTAAAGGCCAGCCAACGTACAGCCTGTGCCAAAGAAGGGCAGTCGGGCTGACCCAGCCAACTACAGACCCATCTCTGTAACGTCCATACCCAGTAAGAGTATGGAGCGTGTACTTAACACTAAGATCCTGGCATACCTGGAAACTAACGATATCCTTAGCGACCGCCAATACGCCTTCCGCCGAAATCGGTGTACTGGGGATCTTCTAGCGTATGTCATTCACATATGGAGTGATGCCATCGAGAGGCACAGGGAAGCGCTTCCCTCGACATCTCGAAGGCTTTCGATAGGGTCTGGCACGAAAGTCTTACTGGTAAGCTTCCTTCATTCGGTCTGCCCGGTGGTCTGTGTGATTGGATTGCAGATTTCCTGAGAGTTCGGACTATTCGAGTGGTTATCGATGGCTGCTCGTCGGACCAATTGGATATTAATCGCGGGGTCCCTCAGGGGTCGGTACTCTCAGCAACTTTGTTCTTGTTACACATTAATGATCTGCTTAAACGGCACCTTTGGGTATGCAGACGACAGCACTGTTGCTGAGAGATACTTGTCCAACGCACGGGCTACCGGGCCGCTGATCCGATCTCTCCGTGAGGCCATGGTGAAGCGTTTGAACTTGTCCTTGCAAGCAGTCTCCGAATGGGGCGATGCCAATCTGGTCAAGTTTAATGCTGCTAAAACCCAGGCGTGTCTTTTTCCCGCTAAAAAGAGCCAATTTCACCCGTGTCCAACTTTCCGTAATGTAACCGTGCCAATAACGGACCATCTTGAGCTTCTTGGCGTTACGTTGACATCGACTCTCAATTTTGGACCATACAGTGAGGCAAAGGCTCAACTGGCTGCCAAAAAGTTGGGGATCCTTGCGAAGGTGAGAAAGTACTTCACGCCGGAACAGCTGCTCAACTTGTATCAAGCGCAAGTTCGATCGTGCATGGAGTACTGTTCTCATCTCTGGGACGGTTCTGCCAAATACCAACTTGATCCACTAGAGTCGATCGAAAAGCGGGCCAAGAAACTCATCGGCAATGAGGCACTGGTCAAATCAAAGCTCCAGAGCCTTGAACATCGTCGCCGAGTTGCCAGCTTGTCGGTTTTTTATCGGTTACATTTCGGGGAGTGTGCGATGGAATTGCATGATTTAATTCCGCCCAGCCCGTTCCATCATCGAACTACCAGACGTACGGCGATGCGTCATCGGTACATGGTGGACATCCCACCCATACGCACAAACGTTTTGGGGAAACTTTTATTATGCGTACAGCTAAGGAGTGGAATTCCCTGCCGGAGTCTGTGTTTCCCGATAGCTACAATTTAGGGGTCTTTAAGTCCTTGTGAATGGGTTTTTTCTAGACAAGCGTGCTTCACCGTCGACCACATCATCGCTTACCATCAGGTGAGATAGTGGTCAAGCGCAAGCCTATAGATAATAAAAAAAAAGCTCGGCAAGCCGTTGGACTTCCGTCTGATCTTTCTCCGGTCATGACTGATTGCCGTCCGTTTAAGGTTTGAGGATTTTTTCTTAACCTTTAGGTGTAATCCAGGGGGATTACTTTGTGCTCACACAATTTTATGCTATAAGGGCAAAAATACACATGGCTATGCATGCAACTTGCATGAAAGTGTACAACAATTTTATTTAATTATTTTTTTCTTCTTTGCCGTCTATTCTGCCAGTGTCATGTAGAGACAACAGCGCAGTCAGGCGAGTCGTCAAACTTTGTCTATTCTTCCAGTGTCATGTAGAGGCGACAGCGCGGTGAGATGAGCCGACGAATAAGTAATTAATGTATAACGAGTTGATCAAACAACAACAACAAAGATAGATATTGACAAAAATATAATTTAATGTATATTTGCATGCCATTTTGCCATAGTGACTTCGGATTGGTGAATATCACAATGACATGCAACCTCTCATACACCCACACTCGCAAATCCACTTTTATGCAAGTTACAGGCTTCTACATTGATATTGGTCGCCCTTTCCGAAATTCTATCGGTACAATATCATACAGTCAAAATTGTACCTACTAAACTTTTTGTCCAGGGTGTTTTCCACCCGGGTTCGCCAACCCGACTTACCAAAGAATACATCAATCTCTTTTTCCTGTTTGCTCCTAATAAAAGACTATTAACTGCTGTTGCAGGCGGCCGATTAAGTGCTCTTGCTATATGTAAGTCTCATTGATGTCGAGCGCCTCTGATAGTTATACCTCAGTCATTGTACGTTTTGACTGTGGAGAGGCTTCTGAAGTCTTTGAAATAAGTTCCCTGTACCCTCAGATTCTATAATCCCTCCTCACTTCACATGCATTATCACATTAGACGGTATGTTATGTGTCCATCACAAGAGTGTTCGTGGCAAAGTACTTACAAAACCAGGCGTGTAAAGGGCTCTAAGTAACAACAAAACTAGTCATGTAGACGTTATATCTGAATATTGTGAAAGAAACGACATATTAACAATTGTTATCTCTCTTCAGGTAAATAAACAAGTAAAAGACAAAAATACATTCCGTTTCCATTTATTACCACTTTATAACAGTACCTACATATCCCATACTTTTATTATAAATAACCTGATGACCTGGTGAGGGCCTCGGCTTTCTCACATCTAACGGACTTTCCGTTAGATGTGAGAAACTTAGGATAATCGATGTGGTGATGCTTAGGGAAGGACATCCAGCAGTGCACGTCTATATTAATATTTGAAATGTTGCATCTTCTTACACATCACTTTTGATAACTTCCATCACACTCCCAGCTAAATGGTTATTAGTCTGAAAATAGTAAAGCATTAAAATTTATAAAAGTTATTATCTGACTCATAAAAATCCCTCATGAAAAGTTCGCACACGGCTTCTTGAACAGTTTCAAGAAGCCGTGTGCGATCTTTTTCATTCATCATCAGTACCTATCAATAATATCAAATATTGTGTTTGGACGTCTAGCTAGTTCCATAATTAATTCGTACGTTTCGTTTTTTATTTATTTTGATGTTATGAAATATTAAAAATAATTGACTTACTGTTAAATCTCAATCCAAACATATTCCTTTTCTCTTCTTCGGTGTAATCAGTGAATTTGTTAATACCGTAAGTAGCAGTTGGGTTCTCTTTATTCAGTCTGTTGATCTCTACCAAACTCACGAGAAAGGCCTGGAAATGTTTGTGTTGGTCCGCGGCATCCTTGTAATGCCTGTTGTAGTCCTTTATGAACTGCTCGTATAAGGCTGGCGCTTGTCTCAAGTTATAGTATACTTTTCCTTCACCAAGCGAGCTCGCAATTGCGACCTTGAAAACTAGAAGTATCAATACTACACTGATGGAACGCATCTCTTACACAGCTGAAGACCTATCTCTTTGTTAACTCAACTGCTATTTGGTGACACCCGATAAAAAATTCTCATAAATAGTCCACTTATGACGAAAGGACTATGACTAAATAATTTATCTAAGCCTTTTTTTATAAGGTGCCATTTATGACCACAACCAATCGGATCAGTGCGGTATGATTGTTTTAAAATAATTAAATGAATGGGTGCAATGCTTAATCAGCCACGCGGTGTTGCATTTCTGTTGTTTTTAATACATTATTTCGTTTCTACTGCTGGATAACGATCTCTCGTTTGTTATTTTTGCATTCAACTTTATTTGCTGCTTTTTTCAAAAACTAATCTAAGGCATCGAACTGGCGATTGCGTTTTTAGACTATACCTACTGCGTGAAGATTCATGGCAATTAATCTTAATGCATTTGCTAATTACGACCCACCCAGTCCGCCTTGCAGTCTTGTCGTCAACATCTGCCATGCCTAGCTTCTAGCATAGTACTAACTGTGTTGCGAATTAGGTCCTAACCTTTTTTTAATTTAAATCACTCCATCGCTGTATGGCAAACCTTAAGTTTGGACTTCTGAGCCTCGTTCGAAACCAAATCTGAGCATCGCGTCAAATAGAAAAATTTTGGGGCATTTTTACCGCGACGCACTGGCAAATCTTTGTTCTGCCAGTTGTGAAAAAGAAGTAGCTGCCCCAGGTAGATATATTCATCGACATAGACAAAGTTATCGACGAAAAAATCTACCTAGCCCAGCTACTGGACAAGAAAATGAAATTGAAGCATAGGATGCTGACAATAATTTGTTTTTTTTATTTTTTGAGAATTCAACAAAATTCACTGCTTAGTTAATGTTGTCGAGCAGACAATTTTTCCTATAACAAATTATGTAATGTACAAACAACAAACAATACAAAAATTACATAGAAAGAAATAAATAAATCATTTATTTGCTGATAATGTAGGTATACATATAAGATGGAATATTAATAAATTGTCCCAATACATACATAAATTCACACTTTTTTTTCAATGGGTAAAACAGAATCCCACCTACTGCGATCCTTGCATACTCCTTTTACGTTCATACATCCTGGCACGCCTGTTATGGGTACAACGTAGTACCTGTCCTTTTAGGGGGTGTTCTCCCCTCTCAGCGTTTGCACTAACGTCTTTCTTGTACGTTTTATTAGTCGCCTTTCATTCATCCTCTCAACTCAATATGACTAAACTATCTAAGTACACATACATTTTATAAAAAGTTAGTCGTTTATTCTTACTAACGCACATACTTTATTCCTGTTTTCATTGTTTGCCATCCAACTCCTTGAATTGAAACTATTACTCTAATAAATTATGACGTCGCTGGCATATGTGTTATTCTTGTTATTAAAACCCATATAAAGTAAATGAATTTTCTATTAGACACTGTTGCCGGTCCTGTAATCGTCTTCATATTCGGAGCTGAAATCAAAGTATTGAACTATACAAAATAGAACTGGAAACTTGAAAAATTGTCCTTATTTATAAGGCAAATGACATTTCAATCAAAGTAGTAGTAGCTGAATAATTCGCCAGAAGTCAGTTAGATTGCGAAATGTAAGGTCCACTCCTACATTTTCTTTGGAGCGTTTACATGTAAAACGACGTATAGGACTAGAACTGCGATGGAAAAGCGGAAGAAAATATATAAGAACTGACACATAACAATGATTACGAAGATCCGGCTCGTTCAAACATTAGTCTTTCTCAAATTTTTCTTGTTTTTGCGAAAAGTCAAGAAGAAGAAATATGAAACTGTGGAAATGTGGTTCTCGTGTGGACTCTTGTGGAACGAATTTCACTTCACCATCTCTACCTCTATGTACTTCCGGAATTTGGTATTAAAAGTCTTTCAGCGGTGGTACAGTGTGATACCACATGTGATATTTGCACATGCATCATCTCTGGGTGCGAGGGCAACTCCATTGAGCGCTTTTTGTGCAGGACAAAGTGGGGGGCACCAGACAAAGAAGGTCGCCTTTGCGATGGAACGAACAAATTAAATCTGCTGTGAGCACTTCCTTGCACAAGTGCACCAGTATGTCGGTCGGCAGAGAGAAGTATCGACAGATTGTGTGACAAATCACATCTGCCTCTAAAGAAGTGGCTTCGTGATGACCACGACCAAGAGTGTCGCGACAAAGCAGAAGAAGTAAATAAAACAAATGCAAACCTGAGTCTACTTACGATTGATCATCTTGTATTGTCAGCACTTCTCTCGCTGTCATATCAGCGTGCTCATCTATATAAACTTTTGAGGACCCTTTATGTTCGCTGTTATAATCGTTTATAGATTCCAAAGTTTTCTTGAAGACTTCGTAGTGTATCAACAAATCGGTAAGATCTGTATAAACTTTCTTGTAGTCCCTTACAAATATCCTGAACATATCCGGAGCTTTATTTAAATCATAATATTCAATATCATATCCCCATACATTTGTGACTACAAACAATTGAACTACAAAGAATTGAAGATTTAGTAAAACAATCAATTGAAATTTAAGTATTTTCATGTTTTTAAAACTCGTTTTAACCTTAACTAAATTAAATTAAATAAAGACGGTGTCTAAATTCGAATGCGTTTATAAAATGCATGCAAAAATGATTTATTGGTTGTGTAATAGCCGCTAGTTTGTGTATGCTAATTTGGCATAACAAGGTACAATTTATAAATTATATGTACGCATTTAAAAACTTGCGAATTATTTTCGTAGTTTAGTGTGAGTAAACTATTACTAGTAATATTGCTATTTACCCATACATAAAACAATAAACTAGATAATATTTTTTTTTTCAGAATTATTCTTGCAAAGGCAATTTGTGCCTAGCTCGACGACTTTGCGCAATTCGTCTTTTTGCTTGGCAATTTTAATTTCAAATTTCGTAAAATCGCTTCAGGCGTTCCAAAGGATGCTGTATAATCTTATATCTGAAAGCTAGATTATTGCAACTTGCTGTACCTACCAGCCTAAACCCTGCCTGGAGAATCTTTCAAAGCGTTGATACATCTGGATTGAGTCGCACGAAAAAGTAGAAGTTTCACTATTAACCGTAGGCTAATCTTGGTTTTACTCATGGTAAAAAGTGGGCCCAACAACTGCCTTGTACTATACAAATGTTTTTAGCAAGAATCTGCATGTACAACACGATTATGGTACTATTTGATTGTAATATTTAGGTAAAACGATGAATGAGTAACAAGTAGTAGTAGTATTTTTATATAACTGGCCTTTTTTACATTAACTTACAGGTTTATCATTACCATTTCAGCAAGCGTCGCCAAACTGATCGGTCCTGTGCGCCTCGCATCCACCGGACTCGAGAAGCCTTGACCATGTCGTCGCTCCACCTAGAGGAAGGCACTCCAGTGCTGCATCTACCGGTACGCCGCCGCCACTCCAGGACTTTTCAGCCCCAACGACAAGCAATGTGCCCTGCCCACTGCCATTTAAGTGGCAATTCATCGGGCTATGTCGGTAACCTTAGTTCTCTTGCGGATGTCTGCAATTCTGATTCATTCGATCACGCAAGGAAACGCCCAGCATAGCTCTGTCCACTGCCCTTTAGGTGACATTAAGCCTTCTGCCCCCCGTACCATGTCGTGCCAAAACTATCATGGTTCGTAGTTCAAGTCATATACATCTGTCCCTTACGCACACTCAAAATAACTTTGCTCTAAGAGCTTAGGTCACCCACTGATGAGGCCCATTATTAGTGACTGGCTGGTTTCTGATTTGAGTAAAGCAGCAATAATCAGTTGAGTATTGTCAAATCAGTGTCAAATAATTTAGGAACCGTTTGAGTTTTTTACGTTTCACAATTGAGTATCTACCTAGCTCAGTTAAGTAAGTACCTAAGTACCTACATAAGTATGGACCTGTCAAAGATCCATTCACTTTCTCTTTCCTTTTTACGTTCCATTTTACAATAGAAATCCGAGACATCACAAGATTGCATAAAATTTACTAATATAAATATTATAAAGCTATAAACAGTACGTTAGTATTATATTACTTCATTCAAGATTTAAAAAAAACAAGTTATTAAATGTGTTATAATCTTGAATTACTTGATTTTTCATAATTAAGCAATTTAATAGATACCTATTTGAAATGTATACAACCTTATTATGAAACTATGAAATGGATCGTGGGCACTAGTCAATTACTTCAAGATTGTCATAGCAACCGTATTTATTTTGTCAAAGATTTTTTTATCGAAAGAAAATAATATCTAATATAGTTTGTTATTGCCAAAATCAAGAATTTAAGCTTATAATTACTAAAAGTGAATGTGTTCCGAGCGAGCAGTTGCTCGTTCTTGTGATACCTCATAGAACTACAGAATATTTTACTCAGAATTTCATAAGATCTCTCAAGTGGGAAGAGAACCGATACACACACAGAATTCGTGCATCTGCATTGGAATCTGATTGCAATTGTGATTTACCAACAAATATGGACTTTTGTGATAAAATTTGTAATGAGTGACCTGGGTTTTCAATTCAAGACCAAAGGCTTTTCTAGCCATTGAAGAGCCTCCAAAGGAAAACAATATTAGCCAGGGTCGGTGCCATTAGATATGTGCCGATGAAGGAGGACTGTGTTTTAATATATGTTAACGAACAATTCATTATTTGCCTACTTATTTTGTAAAATAATAAATAAATGAGACTTATCATGCTGTTTTTATCATCTTTATTGTAGGTACTGATACCAAAATCGTATCATACAAAAGCCAAATTCTGTACACATTTTCATCGCTGTAATCTTTTCTTATCGTAAGGATCCTACTAATATTCTATATAGGTATGAAAGTCTGTATGTTTAGATATTGGTTAATCACACCTCAATGGTTGAACGTTTTTGATAATATATCATTTGGAATACAATTACCCAATGACTAATAATAAAATGATTTAATAATAAATAATAGATATAATAATAAATAAACGGAATAACAAAGCCTTTTATTCTGAAATCAGAGATATAAAACTGTAGTCTATACAATACATCTTTATAGTTTATAAAAAGTTCCTAATCTAAGAGCCTGGCTTAGGCCTCCACTAACAGTTTCCACTGGGGTCTCTCATGAACTACTCGCCAATACCACAGCGCGCCATCGCTTACACTTTGTGCCTTCATCTTGGTGCTTTTCTCCATTTCCTTTGGTTATCGCGAATCATTTGACCGGTCCATCTTCACTTTTCACATAGTTCCTGTAGGATAACTCTCGGTTTTCGCGCAGGTAAAGCCACTGGCAACCACAAACACAAAAACTGGCACTTTCAAATATTTTTGTTGAGGATCTCACTCATCATAATAATCATTTCTGCCGAAAGACTGCTGGATACAGGCCTTCCCGGCACTCAGCATTCAGCGTCACCACATCAACCGGTGCTGTGCGTCTTTCATACATTGGATGCCCACGACCTCAACCTGGTTATCGGTCTGTAGAGGGAGGCTTTTCAGCCCCATCGACCACCCGTTCTTCGAGCAACTGAGATCTATCAAGCGTGAAATATTTGCATCCAATCTAATGTTTTCGATAATTCAGGTCGAACACTCTTCTGCCACGCATCGGTCTTCGTTGAGGCATCTCTAAGGAAGACAAGGATGTATCTTCATCACTCGTTTTATAAGTTTTTATATATTATTTTGTATTTATTTCTCTTGATTAAAGTTTAAGCAAGGGGTTGTCAACTATCAACTGCCAAATGTAACCAGTGTAGCCAGATTTGACGAGTCCCAAGTCACCGAAAATTTCGTTTTCCATTTATAAAAAACTCAAGATGACCACTATTCATTAAAACCACGAAACATTTTACGAAACGTAAATTTCCATTGTTGCCTTGAACACCCTAGAATCTAATATCAACTTTAATGCGTTTGACAAAATAATCATTATTGGTTCCGCATAAAACATTTTCAAGCATTTCTTTATTTTCCCTGTGTTGTCACGACTGAAGTATAATGAAAAAAGAGATGAACTGTAAAAAGCATTTTGATTTCCAGTTATTTTCATCATTCCTGAGGATTAGACATTCTTATTCCGAAATCGCCTAAAATAGTCCCATGTTTTTAGGTTTCCGTACCCAAAGGGAAAACGGGACCCTATTACTAAGAATCCACGATCCGTCTGTCTGTCCGTCTGTCACCAAGCTGTATCTCATGGACCGTTATACTGTTGAAATTTTCACAGATGATGTATTTCTGTTGCCGCTATAACAACAAATACTAAAAACAGAATAAAATAAATATTTAAGTGAGGCTCCCATACAACAAACGTGATTATTTTGCCGTTTTTTAAGTAATGGTACGGAACCCTTCGTGCGTGAGTCCGACTCGCACTTGGTCAGTTTTTTTAGGGTAGCCTAATTGGCGATCAGTCGCCGATCGTAAAAATTGGTTGCCTCGGCCACCCTTCAGAGTCTAAGCCTAAATGGCGAAAAGTCGCCCAATCTGGCCACACTGATTATGTAAAGTTGACAACGGTTTGAGAATTTGAGAATGATCAAATGTATTTTTCTCAGTTGTGAAACCCAATTGAACTTCAATGAAGGTTTTTTGTATGACATAAGGTATAGTTTGGCATGACTTGACGACGTATACTCAAACCTTGCTCAGCATCGCAGAAAACTTAAAGTGGCAGATGATCAAGGGTGACAGATGCTTAAATCGAGATAAGCACATACTTAGTTACTTCAGAAACCGGCCATACGTTTCGGTCCCATAAATCATCACTGGCAACACACACTGCTAGTTAAAATTATCACAACAAAACCGTGTCAAAAGTTTTCAACAAAACTGAAAATGCTAATTTATTAAAGTTTTCCGCCTAAACAACACAAACATTTGGTACACGTCTACGCTCCCGCGCTTAGCTTCGTAATTTCTGAGTATCATCAGTTCAGCTTATTTCAATCTTTATATGAAATTGCTCTTATGTGTCACCACAATAGCCGAGTAGTCTATGATACTCTGCAGATATATCTCTTAAAATAATAATAATAATCTCTTAAAATAGTAATCGCTTCTTTTATTGAAACTTAATTTTCATGCATGATATTGCCAAGGAAGCCTGCAGTAGATAATCTATTCGTCTATCAAGTATTAATTAATATAAAAAATAAGTTTTATCAAAAATACTGATACCCAGAGGGATCTTGTTAATTAACAATTATTGCCTTTTTACCCCTTTTACCGTTAAATAGCAAAAAATTGTTTAAAATCACGATATTACTGCATAGATTATTTGACTTTCAATAGCAAAGAGGCCACAGGAGTAGTGAATGTAGTGATTCAATATATTCTAATTACTTTGTTTATTTGGAGCATAGACTTTATCTATGTGTGACGTGTCCATAAAGTATTACGTTATTGACATTTGATTTTATCTGCAGTCGCCGCACAGACTACTTAGAGATACTACATAGTCACTGCATGAATGCACACGATGGAATATATAAGTTTTTAATACTTCATTTATAAATTTAATAAGTATTTGGATTTATACAATAAAGTCAATGATCGCTTTAGGTGAAAGATATCTTCTGGAAGCTAACGCCCGCTGGAATCAAAATTTACATTTATAAAAGTTGTAAAATACGAAGAAAGAATCGTTACGGCTATCAATAGATAATATAGTAGATGTCATGGACCAAGTGATTAATCAAGGCACTATGTAAAATGCCCGGGCAATATGAATCAAGTCAAGTAAAACCGGGCAATGTAATGAATACTGATTAAAACTTCATTATTTATCACATTGTCTAGTCATTATGATGAATGAATATTGCTACTGCTATATTGTAACTGTTGGATACTTTCGTGTACGGTTTTTACCTTCAATATTCAGTCAACAAGAAATATTTGCGTAAAAGTAATTTTCACAGCAAAATTATATTATTTGGTCAGCAGGATTATAAAGGGTTTTTCAATTGGCGCGGGTAGATTTTGGCGGCCCGTGGAGGCCGTTTTATTTTGGCGACATGTATTAAATCTTTTGTTTATTATTCAGTTACTTATGCCAAATCACCATGGCAAGCTACACGATTTAACATCACGTTCAAATGATTAAACTTCTGCATGAACGATTTGAGGGTAAAGTTATCTCTCGCAGGGGTCATGTGAATGGACCCTGCTAGAATTTTTCTTGTGGGGTTTCTTGAAGTCGCAGGCTATGCAATCAAACCACAATCAAACGATGCCCTAATGGTGAACACACACAGGCCATCGCCACGTCATTGAAAATTGGACCACTCGGATCCGTGCCACTGTAAATAGCCGAGACGGCGTCACATTCCACACTTAATGGCCTTTCAAATAAAAACAAAAAAAAAAAAACTCACACATAGCTTGTTTTATTTCATTTCAACATGTACCCGCCCTTATTGAATAGAATAGAATAGAATATTTATTTGCTAGAAACATGGTGTTAACAGAGGTGTTCATTTATTTAAAAAATTGCATAGTGCTACATGTCTCACCGTTTTAACGGCATGCAAAATCAATTCCAATTTAATGAAATTCTTACATAAATTTTCAATTACATTACGTCATTAATATTACAATTTAAATATAATTTCAATCATTATATATATATATACTACACACTTTCATTTTTACCATATCATTAAATAAAACATTACATTCAAAATATTACCAAAAAAAATTACGGGGACATTTTACAAAAAATTCGTTATTTGAATAAAAACATTCCTGCAACAACCACTGCCGCAGTGCCGAACAAAATTTTTTGAAGGGTAATTGGGTAATTAACTTTGGCAAAGCATTATAAATTAGGGGAGCCATGTAGAGACAACTCTTCCGGAAGACTTGCAACTTAAGAACAGGTATCTCAAAATCCAAATGTGCAGCTTTCCTCTTATTTGTATTATCCCTTCGTTCAAATAATGGAAGATTGGATCTCAGAAACTTGGCAATTTCAAAGATATATATGCAGGCATATGCATTTGAAAAACCCTTTAGAATCGGTTAGCATAAAATAATATTTGTAAGCGGTGTCGCTATTTTCAACGAATTAATCCAAAAGCGAGCGAAGCGAGCTCAGGAGCTTAGGACACCCCGACACGGATAGGTTAGGTTCGAACGACTTCAGCTCCCGTCATCTCCTTCACGTTAGGTTACTTTAGACCCTGCAGACAGAAATAGGAGCCCCGCGCAGTGGTGCTCCGTTGACTTTGTTGCTTAAATAGTAATCATAATTACCTACCATACAGATTCTATATTAAAATCAATTTCAACATAAAATAATTCAATAAAACACATATTTTTATTACACTGCCCTTTAGGTGATAGGCAATAATCAAAAAGCCTGGTCAATTTTATTAGTTCAATACTTATTAGCACATTGCCTACTCATATTGGGCATTTTTTAAACTGTCTGGACATTATGAATAATATCGGATCTTGGCATTATTTATTTATTATATTCTTTATTGTACACCACAAAAATACAGGACAAACAATCATAAAAGCAAGTGTACAATGGGCGGCTTTTTATAAACTTGCTTTTTAAAATAATTGAGGGAAAATACTTTTAATATGCCATTTATTTTCTTGTGAAAGTCATTATTATTGAGATATCTATTTAGTAGATGAAGAAGTGAAGTGAGAATAGAATATAATAGAATATACTTTATTGTACACCAAAAAAAGAAATTACACATATATTTTACAGCAACTTAATACTATGGGTACAAAGGCGGTCTTATCGCAGACAGCGATATATACCAGACAACCTTTGAATGGACTAAACAACTAAACATAAAACAGGGGTAGCCTATGGTGTACTGCTACATAAAAAAAATTATTAAAATATAAACATTATTTAGCTATATAAAATACTATACACAAACTTACAAATAAACGGGCCGGCAGGTGCTTCATTTTTACAGGCCGAACAGGTGCATGGACGTCATAAAGTTGGAGAAGCTTGGTGTTAAGTAAATTTACTTTAACATCAATCGACTCAGCGGCAATGACATCAGACCAGTCAATGTCGCCAGCATCCTCACGGAGGTTCACAAGATTCATACTACCAAAACTACGCCGTAGGAGTATCTTAGGTTTAGCCTTCGGAGGGCGAATTTTGTAAGAAAGGAATAAAAGGTCATGTTAGGAGAAGGCATCAGCTGTACATTGTCTATGCTTAGCGACATATTGAGTAGAAGACAGCGACATATTGAGTAGAAGAGTGAGTGTTGTATGTATTAATTTTAACCAACTGGTGTTTAAACGAATCATAATGGATAAGCATGTATTCCACACTTGCTTAAGTTTTGTTATATTCACTCGTATATCTCGTAAACAAACCTGTCTACCTATCCACATCATAAATAGGACCAGCGCCATACATGGCATACAACCAACTAATACTAAAATGTTAAATAATATGTCAACTTCCATAATAAAGCTAATCCATAGAGCGTACATACATCAAAATAAGTCACAAATGTCGAAATGAAGTTAATATTTAAACTAAGTAAACCACAAGGAATTGATTTTCTTATGTAAAAGATTAAATAAACAAATTGATGTAACTTTAATTTGATATGGATCATGACATATTTTGTGTAAAAAATGTTATTAATAAAATACATAAGGTCACATCGCTAAATTGGTACACGAAGGTGTGTGAGAAAACATAAAAGAAAAACAATATACACAACATATAATATACTAGGCAAGAAATTTTTATTAAACAGAGGAAAACATCTTTTTAAAAATTTTTAGAATAGAAATCATATTTCGATAGTACTCCTCGTAAATTAAGTTGTTGTTATGTTGTTTTATTGATATTATCTAACTCAATAACATTCATGGCTAGTGACTGATATTAACTAACAGCAGTCATGTTTTTCCTGAAACAAATCACTTTTTTATTCATAGTTATATTCTCAGATTACAAAACAATAGATTATAATTGTTTTCCTTATATTTTACAAAATAACTGCCAATATTTAAAGGTCAATATAATTGTGTAATATAATTGTGTGTTTCCCAGCAGTGTGATATAGTCTAGCTATCATAACTATGCAGAACTCATAATTGGTATCCCCAAAAAGTTTTGTATGTGTAATGCTTTTACATCAGTCACTTTTGTGGTACTGGAGCTGTCAGATTGCTTAAGCTGTACATGGTAATTCACAAATCCAACTACGAAAAATGGTTAAACCCATTAGAAGTGGAGTGCGGTAGTTATTATATTACAACATGTTATGTAAAATACATGACGTGAGGAAATAACATGATGTCGTTCTTAACCAAAAACGACAATGTTTACTAGATATCAAAACATTGACGTGTCTGTCGATCGATAATAACGTCGATATATAATCGTCGATTTAAAAAAAAACATTTTTATTATGCTTAATAGATTATTTAACTAAGAATATTTTTTAGAATTCTCATACGCCTGTTCTTGTTGTTTACAAGAAGATCGTATCAAATTATAACATTATGAAGAGAAACAACAAACTTTGTGGTTTTGCGGTAACCACACACTGAGAAAACGGTCACTCACAGCGACAAAACTTTATCAAATCCACTGCATCATACTAAAGTGACTATTCTTTACCGGGAACGAATCGGACTATAAACAAAGTATTCTATCGAAAATAACAAAATAAAAACAACTATTAAAAATCTTTTTCATAGTACAGTCGGTGTTACCTTCCCCAAATTTTCGGTTGCCCGCATTTTTTGAAATATTCATAGTTATAAATTTTAATAGCCAGATTCTAATAAAAAAATGCGTCAAAAAAATTAAAAACGTTAAAAACTCGAAAACGTAGCGAGCCAAACCCGCATTTATTTACGATTAATAAAACTCTAAAAAACAAAACAAAATACCCTTATTCACATTGAAATAAGGTCGCTTTTCTTTGACAAGCAAAAGTGATACTTGCTTTTCTTATCTCTCTCAGCCTTCACGAGGTTCTCGTCATGTGGGACCGCTATATCAACAATCATTGCGCGACGCTCGAGTCGGTCTATCACCACTATGTCAGGCTTATTGGCAACAATAGTCCTGTCAGTGATGATAGACCGATCCCAATACAACGTGGCATTGCCATTTCCGAGAACTGGGTCGGGCACATACTTATAGTAAGGCACTTCCGACTCCACAAGATTGTATTTAAGAGCAAGTTATCTTTGTGTGAAGAATGGGATCCGAAAAGTTATACCTTATAACAATGATAGGTTAAGGCACTATAAGATAATAAGCTAAAAAAGAAAGACCGATCAATTCTGACTTACTAATACTGCACAAAATTTTAAAGGGGTCCATAGATGCGCAATTGATTAACTATTTAAGCGTTAGGACTAGCCAACGTAGCAAGCGAAATCATTGAATTTTTCAATTGTCTTCATCTACCTAAAATTCTACCTTTAATAGACCCCTAACACGTATGGCAATGCTTTATAATGAAAGGTCCAACTTGACGGATCACCCTATCGAAGTTTTCTATGAGTTTTGCTTCATTTAGAAAAAACGACTTAATGTATATTTTCAAAATAAAATTATTTGCATTGTCGAATTACTAATCTATCCCTGTATGGAGGCCATTATGCAATTTTCCTTCTTCTTATGATATTTATTTCCGCCCAAAGATGCGTTAAAATTAGTGTTGAAATATGGAACTTTCGACGCTCATAACTTTCAAATATATATATATTTTTTTTACTTTTTTGTTTCCATACAGGGCTAGATAATGATGAGACAAATTGATATAATTTGAACTTACGTCGTCAAACAGTGGAGTAATCGCCAGACTACGTTTGTATGGATGAATGATCGACTAGTGTAACCTTAATTCAAAAGTAGATGTATTCTAAGAAAAAGATTGGCCGAACTTTTTGATCGCCCGCGTATCTTTTTACAAGAACATTGTGTCAACTTCTTAGAACCAAAGTAAAGGGTACAAATATTAACTAGGAATGGTTTATATCTAAATTTGAAAATCGTCTTAAGATGAACAGCCCGAAACGGTTTGCGGCTCGAAGCTATAGCCGTTGTAGTTTCAATATATTATCGTTCTTTATGCTTAGATATGAGTAGCACTATGTTCTACCCCACCTTATGTTTAGGCATCGATGATTGCACTTTTTGCTACTGTTGGTCCGTTTGCCACTTGATATTGTGATACAATCCGTTCCATTAAAGTAATGCGCGAGGAAAAAGATAAAACACAACAAAGTGAAAAATAACTTCTATAAGTCGGAAGTCGGTGTTCCTGTTTTTTAGTTCCTGTTTATTAGTAGTAAGTACAGCTAACTCTCTAGTTGGAAATAAATTCTTCTGCAATGCTCGTTTACGTGACCATTTTCTTTACAAGGCTTAATTTACCACCTACTTACAGATTCAACAGTGGACTTTGGTTCCACCCTTATAATATCCATTATTTTCATAGGAATCACATTTATCATGACTCTTTTTGTTTCAGAGTATGAAAATGTTAGTACAAGACTGGTCTCGGTCGGGCCGTGTGATATGGTGTAACGCACGGCCGACCGTCAAAGCGTCACTAAACAGCGTCATGACTGAGCCTAACTTCTGTGACAGCAACCAGCTGAAGTCTTTCCTCAGAAGTAAGTGATACATGTATTTCAGTAAGTAGGTATAAGTACGTGTCGATTTGGCGACGCTCGTGGAAGCTCTTTGTCCAGCAGTGGAAGTCTTTCAGCTGAAGTGATGATGATGTAGTAACTATCTATGTGCAGTTCTTTTCTTTAAGAGAGCGTAGGTAGTACTTAATATGGCGTAGCAGAATGTCGAAAATATTTTTTATGACAGTCATTAAGTTATATTGAAACTTTAATGTAGCTTTCAGTGCTAATCTTATAATTCACTTATCATTGGACTAACTTAAATGTTCATGCTTCACAACATTTTCCCTTTTCCAACAGAACAATTTTGCGGTAACTTTGGGTACTTAGTAACTTTTGGGCTTTTAGATAATCCAAAATTTTACTAAATTGGAACACAATTTTTTAATAATTGCTAATATACTAATCCCCGATATATTATCCTATGAACCGTTTAAAATATTACAATAGTTTAGCATTTCAATAGCACTGCCACTACTAATCAGTTACGCATGAGTTTCATCTAACAAATGAAACGTAGCGTTTCGAAATATGGAACATAAAATGAAAGCGCTATGTTATGGAATTTCTTCCATTAAGATTGTGTGAAATGTTGAATATAGTTAACATTTCATCGCAGTAGTGTACAAAATATTGTGATTGTTAACTGAAATTGCATTTCCAACTTATTAATAATATTTAATTTGTTTAAGCGAGAATTTAAATACATAGATACATTGTGTTCTGTCAGTATTGTCTTACATCCCCGATATAATCATTTTTGTGGTAGGTATATAGGCTGAAAAAAAGTTTAGTGTCACTTTCTGTATGCATGGTCCTCTCATGTATCTTGGTATTCATAGTTATTGGCTTGACTGGTGTTATCAAGGTGTGAAATCAATAATGAATTTTCCAGTCACAAAATCCTTTTTATTCTTGCTTTCATCATCATCATCATATCAGCCGAAAGACGTCCACTGCTGGACATAGGCCTCCCCCAAGCGTCGCTACATTGATCGGTCCCGTGCGTCTCGCATCCAGCGGACCCCCGCAATCTTCATCAGGTCATCGGTCCACCTGGTGGGAGGCCTTCCAACGCAATTTATTTCTTCCGGTTCGCGGTCGCCACTCCAGAACCTTTCTGCCTCATCGGCCATCCATTCTGCGAGCAATGTGCCATGCCCACTGCTACTTAAGTTTGGCAATTTTTCGGGCTATGTCGGTAACTCTGGTTATCTTACAGATCTCTTCATTTCTGATTCGATCACGCAAGGAAACTCAAATTACTCTTGATTCTTGCTTTAAACAAAAAAAAAACTATTTAACTACTAATAAAATACTTAAAATATATTATATAAGTTTTTAAACTGTCATGGTCACTAACACTAATATTAACATTATAAGCGGGATATTTACCATGTTTACTGTTTGTAGCGAGTTTCCTATATTTCGGTGCTGTTGTAAGCACCATGATCACGGATAAACTGAAGTCATTGCGGGTGGGTGTTTATGAGGAGACAAAACGGTCTACCCTCTTTCTTGTTAGTTTTTTGCACTCGGTACCGCTACCATTGTCACTCACAACTCGATTCTGTTCCCGACACACGAAACTCACTGTGTCCGCTCGCGAACTTTTTACGGCACTTTTTCGGGGTTTATTCAGCTGGACCACTGGATTCCAAGCTCTCGACAGTTGAAACCCATCCTCCCGGTTGAAATTTATATATTGGTAATTTCGATAGCTTCCCTCACCAGTCTAGGGATATAGTGGCGTTCTGTCGAAATGACCTGAGGGTTATGTAACTCAATCCACTGGTTCAATCCTGATTCCAAGAGATGTTGAGCTATGGCCGATTTTTGAGTGGCATTGTTCTTTACTGCTCTGATGTGCTCTGAAATTCGACAAGCAACCGTACGCTTCGTCTGACCGATGTATGACTTGCCACAACTACAATCTACTTTATAAACACCGGGCTTTTCCAGCGGAAAGTTGTCCTTCGGCGAGCGCAGCATCTGTGACACTTTTCTGAAAGGAGTGAAGACAGTCTGTACGGCGTATTTCCGAAGAATGTTAGCAACCTTATCTGTCACTCCCCTCACGTACGGCAAAAATGCTGGCTGTCTCTCAACCTCGCACTTCCGTTGTTTACAATCAGTTTTTTGATTAGGTTGTGCAGTCTTCCCTGTATATCCGTTTCTCTGTAGGACCCTCTGCACATGTGTTAGCTCAGCACGTAAATGTTCCTCGTCGCATAGATCATATGCGCGGTTGGTAAGTGAAGTCACTACAGAGTTCAGTTGTCGGGGATTGTGGTGAGAATCAGCGTGTAGATATCGATCCGTGTGAGTCAACTTCATATACACTGTGTGACTCAAAGAACCGTCAGCACGGGCCCCTATTTTCACGTCCAAGAATGGAATTTCCCTCTCTTTTTCCATCTCGTAGGTAAATTTGATTTAACAATGTATGCTATTAAGGTGTACCAAGCATAATTCTACATAATATTAAAATATATTAATTTTCAGACAATCAGGAATTGTCTGACAAGTTTGCTTAAATGGCTAAAATACTCGCTTTTCCACACGATCTATCGCCACCTTTACCTTGCCTTGCAAAAAATACAAAAGTGCATTTATATGTATAAAAAAACTGCCACTCCCATGCCATAACATGAAACTTTTGAATGCCCAATAAACATTCCTCATTACTTGGCAGTTGAACGTGACATATTGATGGTTCAGTATGGTTTATTAAGCATTATTGGAATCACGCCAATCGGTGGTTTAATATGCAATCAGAATAATTCGTTTGGCGGACAAATTATTTCGATTGCATCCCGCAATATAGTGCGACATTCAATTTATAATTGGCATTATTGTTGCAGGTACAGAGGATGCGCAGACTACTACTAAAAAAGTTTGTTTTGTTTGTTTTACCACATCTAAAAAAGTTACTAAGTACCCAAAGTTACCGCAAAATTGTTCTATTGGAAAAGGGAAAATGTTGTGAAGCATGAACATTTAAGTTAGTCCAATGATATGTAAATTATAAGATTAGCACTGAAAGCTACATTAAAGTTTCAATATTTCGTAATGACTGTCATAAAAAATGCCATTATTAAGTACTACCTTCGCTCTCTTAAAGAAAAGAACTGCACATAGATAGTTACTACATCATCATCACTTCAGCTGAAAGACTTCCACTGCTGGACAAAGACCTTCCACGAGCGTCGCCAAACCGACAGGTCCCGTGCTCCTCGCATAAAGCGAATATACGCGTCCCTAACTAGTTCGTCGGGGTCCACCTTATGCGAGGTCTTCCAACGTAAGAGCCAGCTCATATGGCCTAATAGAAGATAGCCTAATTATACAAAACTTAAAAAAACAGTCTAGAAACCGTAAACTTTTCAGTGTAGGTACTTATACCTACTTACTGAATACATGTATCACTTACTTCTGAGGAAAGACTTCAGCTGGTTGCTGTCACAGAAGATAGGCTCAGTCATGACGCTGTTTAGTGACGCTTTGACGGTCGGCCGTGCGTTACACCATATCACACGGCCCGACCGAGACCAGTCTTGTACTAACATTTTCATACTCTGAAACAAAAAGAGTCATGATAAATGTGATTCCTATGAATATAATGGATATTATAAGGGTGGAACCAAAGTCCACTGTTGAATCTGTAAGTAGGTGGTAAATTAAGCCTTGTAAAGAAAATGGTCACGTAAACGAACATTGCAGAAGAATTTGTTTCCAACTAGAGAGTTAGCTGTACTAACTACTAATAAGGTCTAATAAATAAATAGTATTCTTCAGAATAATTAGAACATCGCGATCATACACCTTTTCAACACATATCACACTGAGATGTGACCTACGTGCGACCGTGGAGTTACAAAAAATGTCTGACAATGTCCACGTATATTTAGTTTTTATTTCAAAAACTCATACAAAATCTCCAACATTATTTTAACAATCTCGCATATTTTTCGTTCAATCTATAAATAGTTAATGCAGGTAATTTTGTATTCTGTCTTCATAATCCAAGCTAATGGCTTGCTGAATAGAATCCTTAGGTAAACTAACGTTAAGAAAATATTAACATATTACTTCAATAATGAGTTTTCCCCAGGACCCGCTTTTTATGTAGAATATTCAATGCTTTCAAAATTTTACGGATGGTTTAGAATAGAATAGAATAGAAATGTATTAGGTACGTTGGAAATTCAGACAATATGAATGAAATTCCAAATAAATTTCATAGCTCAATTTTGTACTCTTTAGAACTTCTGTTGGATTTAATTTTTCTAAAATAAAAAAGCCAGTAATGGCCCTGCTCCTTTACAAGCTAAATAGTTGACTTTTTTTATCAGCAATACGGTACCGATCTGGAACTTCTAATACTGGAACTATCCTTATCAATCTCATAATGAACAGAAAACTGAAACGCTGTTCTGTTTCGAAATTATTCCAATACTTTAAATCGATCCAGCTCACACCAGCGGAACAAGCATAATGACCCTATAAAACACCGCCGACCAACAAGTAAAATCCATAAAAGATGTTACAACTTTGTACATAAAATTATAAAATTAAATTATGCACATACACAACAACGGATAAAACAACTCCACGGCACGTTTGGATAACAACGACTTTAGGAACGGATTCCAGTAAAGCAGAGATGTCCGCAGCGGAGAGGAGATGATTAGCAGCTAGGGTATATCCACCGAAACTGTGCGGGAATGTGTACGGGGTGGACCGAATCAGAGATATTTAGTAGCTTGATTGGATCTGAACTGCGTCTGGATGACGAGAACAGCACCCTAATTGTGTATGTTCAAAATATAGGGCACGGTACGCTTTCCTTGCATTCAGTACTTCATAATATGTTCAGAAATCCGTCTACTCGTCAGCGAAAATACGTAGTGAGTAGTGTTATCAAAATGAAAGGGAAGGAGTATGCTTCACGCTGTCAAAACAGTTACGCAATTACGGTGCTCGTATCTACATCTCTCTTTGGAGCGCGCTACGAGTACCATGCAGCCGGGCGAACACGGCCTATTGTGACAGGCATCACATTTTCATCTCAGTTTGGAAGCCTAAACCGTGATAAAATGCGTGACTCAAGTCACAGGTCATATAATACTACAGTACTCAAGTCTATCACAGAGGCCGTGCTCGCCAGGCTGCACTCTGCTCGACCGTATCCACTGAAGTTAAACGGACACGAGATGTGTTAATAGTGAAATTCTAATAATTGTATACACCATAGTTTTGTTAAATATCTAGCTATTGTGATTTTATGTGCCCGAAAACTAAAGGTAGGTCCCTAACGTACTAAATCCAGTTTCTGAATTGAAAATTCTAAGTTGAGAACTTTTTCTTCAAATTCACCATCAGAATTAGCAGAGTTAGAAAAGTTCTAAACTTAAATTCTCAATTCAAAAGCCAAATAAAAGGAATATATTTTATAATACATTCCAATCCCTAAATCTTAATAATGAGGATTATATATTTTATTGATAGTCATAATTTATCAAGTAAAGCCTGAAGTTAATTATACGTATTTAATTATACGTGATCTGAAAATTATGATGTGAACAAACCTTGGTAGGTCCCTTACTAGAGCATAATTTCTCTGAGCTTATTTTTTGTCATCATCATCATAAGCCTTTTAACTTTCCCACTGCTGGGACTCAAGCCTCCTCTCTGTGAGAGGTGAACGTGAGTTTAAGAACAAATATATAGTTGACAGGCAACGGTGACTTTCGGTTTCTCTGAACACTACTTCGTGGATCAACTTTATAACATGAAAGAGTCCGTAATACCTGCCTACGTAAGTACGTGATTCCTTTTTATTCCCTATTTTCTTTCACAAAAGATACTGATAATTCCAATTTGGGTACACGAAAAACATTTTTTGTTTTTGTTTTCCTAGAATTTGATGCTCGTATTTCCGATTGATTTTCTGATAAGTTTCTTTTGATTAACTGGAAATAAAACATGAACTAGAACTACAAGGCCGTTATTAGCATTGCCTGTTAAAATGAAGACACATTCAATTTGTCGTAATGTTTTAAGAAAATCGTATAGAAACTACTAGTATTATTCTGCCCATTCTCCTGTTCCTGTTCTGCACCCAACGCTCCCTTGGACGCAAATCCTGAACGTGAAGTATTCGCGGACGAACTAAAGGCATCATGTCTGGAGTTTTGTATGATGAGTGTGTGTGTGCATTTTTATGTACATTTAATTAATATAATTTCGTGTAAGTTAAAGTAAAACAAAAAATAAATACTTTCGGTTAACCTCCAAAACGTTACGTGATTTGCCAAAGGTTATTTTCCACTAAAGTCTTTCTGTACTGGAAAAATAATATCGTGATAACACCCCCGATAATAGAATATGGAGCATACGCTTGACCGTACACGATAGACAAGTAATATAGCCAGTGATCCTTGCAGGGTTCACATATTCTATCCTAAGCAATTTTTATATGGCGTCGTTTGGAATGGGTCTCATAAACATTTACCCTAAAGACTTTGGATAAATCTATACATATTATAAAGAGAGAGTGCGAATTTTGTAAGTTTGTGTATAGGCACAGCGAAGGGTAAACTCCGGAGGATTTGCAACTATTTGAAAAATTGTTTCGCCATTTGAATGATACATTATTCCAGATGCATATACGCAATATATTATTATTATATACCTTAATAAAAAAAGTATTATTACAATCGCCTATTACCTAGGGGCCAGTGCTAGCATAACTCGTAACTATTTTGGCCCAGGCATTCCTATTCCTTCTCCACGCGTCGTCTTACATGTGGACTCCCCAGAGTATCTACTACTTAGATTACTTCTTAATACCTTTGTTCCGAGAAATATTCTGCCTATGTGTACTATTTTCCGTAACAAACATCATAACTGGATTATTTGTATCATTAGCTTGGCGTTTCTACTTTAAAACAATTTTACTGAAATGACTTTTTTGTTGAAGTGCTTACTTCATTTTTATTTATTTATTTCGGAACTCTTTTCTATTAAATTTTTTGCAATTTTAATCGCCATTCTTTCATAATGACGATTGATCCGTTCAGCATACTATGTATGTACTTTAATCTTCTTAACGATCTAGGATCCCTTTTTATCTTTTTTGCTGTAGTTCGACCTTAAATGCTCAAAAACCAGACAAAGATACCCACATCCGCAGTTATAAGGGTGTTTCATTTCCTTCCAAGATTTTTAAAATAATCAAGCCACGTTTCTTGTCTAAAGCAAATTTACCTAATGCAATGTAATTCTTAATTCATCCGGCAAGCAACAGCCACGGGCCAGTACAATAATTAAAAGTAAACACAATTAATATGACCAATCATAATAATTTGCTTTCCGCCCTTGTTATGGGACGCGGCAGTTGTTTGCTCCTAAATATTATAATGAACTTTTAAGACAAATTAACTGTTCAGAATAAGCTTCTAATGATAGCTAAGCTAAGGACGTTGAGATACATCGAATCTACGAGAATAATGTTTTCAAATGATCTTATCTTATCTTATCTTGTGGAGGGGCCGAGAAACAACTCGGACACTTCGACCCATTGGGATCTATTGTGGTCCTCTAGATACCTTACTCCTCTCCAATCTCGTTGAAAACTCTTTTCATGAGTTTTACAACGAGACTGGGATTTATGAGCCTATAGTCTTCTGGTCTTGGATATCCAACCCCTAAGAGACTCCTTCGCTTACCAGCCAGTGCATCGCATGTGCAAAGAAGGTGCTCCATGCGTTACGTATGTTCCCCACACAACCTGCACATGGGTGTCACGGTTAGACCCATCTTCATGAGCATGTCGTTGGTTCCAAAGTGCCCAGTAAAGGCCTCAAGCAGGTAGCGGATTTGCTCCCTGCTCATGGTCCAAATGCATTACCGGGCCTTGAACGTAGAGCCTAGGAATTTGTTGGAGTGTTGTAGACAGCCAATGAGTTCGCTATCAGTGATCTGCAAACTCCCTAAATGCGGCTTTTACGAGGCACGTCGAGATGCCTACACATGGTTCTCGACCCACAAAATCATTTGCTGAGCCCTCTCTTGCCAGTTCATCTGCCATTTCGTTACCATGGATTCCTTTGTGCCCAGGGACCCACATCAGTCTTACCCTGTTGTGCTTCCCAAGCCTGTTTAGGGTTTGGACAGCATCCAGAATAAGTCCGGAGTCCACTTTGTAGGATGCCATGGCTTTGATTGCAGCCTGACTGTCACTAAGAATATATATGGATTTACCTCTGGTTCCTTTATCTATATTCTCTTGAGCACAGTTTATTATGGCATAAGTTTCTGCTTGGAATACAGTTGCCATCTTCCCTAGGCTTTTGCTTCATTTGTAACCTTTTGCGTATATTCCCGCCCCTGTACCGGATTCCATTTTGGATCCATCAGTGTACCGCACCAGACTGTCTTGTTCTGGTGGATCGATTCCCTTCGTCCAGCCCTCTATTGTAGGGATTTGGACCTTGAAAGACCTTTCAAACACAAACATAGTTTGCATTTTATCGGATAACATGCTTGTTACCCGATCCAGGCCTTCATTCCCGTCGAACTTTGTATGGTTGGTCCTTGGCTTAGAGGCATCCCATAGTCCAGCCACAGCAAGTCGATGTAATGTCTTCCTTGCCTCGAATTCAACCATCATATGCAGAGGAGGGATATTAAGGTATCTCTCAATCGCTGCCGTAGGTGTTGTCCTGAAAGCACCCGTGATGCCTAGACACACTGTTCTTAGTAATCTGGTGAGTGGCGCTTTGAACGAGGCAAGCTTTGTTCTGGGCCACCACACTATGCTGCCGTAAGTGATAATAGGTATTATCATTGTCCGGTACAGCCATCGTATCACTTTGGGCTTTAACCCCCAAGTTTGACCGTAGGTGGAACGACACATGCCGAACACTCGTAGGGCTTTCGTCGTAATATTTTCCACAAGAGTTTTCCACCTGAGTTCTCTATCAATCGTTACACCCAGCTATTTAACTTCGTTGGACCAGGGCAGCTTTATTCCATTGAGGGAGAGCTCTCCTAGGTTTCCTAGTTGTCTCTTCCTCGTGAATGGAACAATGACTGCTTTGCTTGGGTTGATAGAGAGGTGGTTCTTTGTACACCATTCCTCTGTCATCCTCAATGCCTGCATTTACCATTAACCATTATAGCTATCTCATCTGCATAGCCTACTGTGTAGAATTGTCCAGTATTGAGCTTGGTAAGTAGCGAGTCTACTACCAAGCACCACAATAATGGTGACAGCACTCCACCCTGCGGACAACATCTTGTTGTTTTTGCACTAAGTCTGTCTCCCATCAGTTCCGATTTGACTATTCTGCTTCTCAGCATATAGTCAATCCAGTTGCACGTGGTATCATTGATGCCATGTTCCTTTGCAGCGATGCGTACGGACTCAAATGTTGTCTTGTCTAAGGCTCCCTCTATGTCAAGGAAAGCCCCGACACAGATCTCTTGTCCCTCTAGCGCAGCCTCGGCTCGACTCGCAACATAGTGCAATGCCGTTTCAAATGATACTATTTTTTATCTTTTGTCCTTCTACTTAACTTAACCCATAACATAGTGTGTTGGATAGTAGATATCCCCTTCACATGAGTATGTGTTATATCTTTGAAAAGCTCTTCACATATTCTAAAGAGTCTTATTTATAAAAAAAATAAACTGTTTAGCAACTAATTATATAGCAGATTGTTTATTCAAATTAGTTTAGTTACCGCTGGGCATTTATCTCCTAAATCGGGTTTCTGAACCTGTGATCCACGGACCCGTGGGAGTCCACTAGTATATGTATGGGGGTCCGCAGTCTCATCTATAGACCATTTAATAAATATTGTTAATGTTTGTTGCAAAAAATGGTAACACCGTTGCTGAAGAATTAATATTACCGTGCGCTAAAGTCATGGTTTTTGCTTTGTTGGGAGATGAAATTTCAAAATAATTGGATGTTATATCGTTTTCCAACAGTACTGTGAAGAATAGAATTGATGAGATGTGAAGAAATGTTACAGAGCAGTTCATTTTGAACGTTAAAGCGATTTTATGCTTTGCAATCAGATGAGAGCAAAGATATTAGCAATGACGCAAACTTGCTTGCACATGTTCGTTACGAATACAACGACAGGTGATGATTTTTTATTATGTATGCTTCTGCATATTGCATATTTGTAGTACTAAAATAAATGTCAATGTAAAAGGCCAGGTGCGCAGTACTCATAACCGGCGTGCGTGTATTACTACGTAGATGTATGAACGTGAGAGAAGCAAAAGAAGTATGTAAGGATCGTAGCAGGTGGTGTTCTGCAGTTTCTGTCTATCCCCATGGGAAAAAGGCGTTAGTTTATGTATGTATGTAAAATAAATGTTCCGGTATTTATTGCTTCTTTTTTACTAAGGGTGGTGTCCTTTATTTTGTGCTTGATTTCCTATGGGTCCGTAACTGAAAAAAGAAGCATTGGCAAAATTGCAGTGGGGCGCGCACATTAGAACTCTTTCGGGTAGGTTAAGATCGGCTGCATATGCAGTAAGAAAATAAGGCAGCTAACCGATGTAGCTACAGCTAGGTTAGTATACTATGCTTATTTCCACAGTATTATGTCTTATGGCATTCTGCTGTGGGGATCTGCAGCAGACGTTGACTCAATTTTCATCCTACAAAAGAGGGCAATCCGCGCAATTTATAAAATGGGTCCTCGCGAGTCCCTCAGAGAAAAAATTAAAGAGATCGATATACTGACTCTACCTTCACTTTATATTTTGGAATGTATTTTGATGTCCGTAAAAATCGAGGGCTTTTCAAAACTAGAAGCGACTTCCATAATTCAAATACACGCAGTAAGCAAGAAATTGTAATACCCAAATTCAGATTAACGAAAACTAGCAAGTCTTTTCTTATAAACATAACAAGTTGCCAAAGTAGAACTGACCGATGGAAGGTTCAAAAACTACATCAAATGTATCCTTATTAAAAAAGCATATTATAAAATCAAGGAATACGTTGAAGATAAAAACATTTGGCCTTAGCTCCTTCTGCGCATGCAGCTTCCCTGGTAACTTGTAAACGGCACAAATATGTGGATGTCTCTAACTATTCTCAATCTAATTTTTCTTTCCTTCTTTTAATAAGACTTTTTACAATGGTTTTCAATCATCTTTAAAACCCTTTGCTAAGAATAGTTACAGCACTGATAACAAAATTTGTGCCACATGTTAAATTTAGTCTTGTTATACTTATTTTTTTTTTTACCTTTGTATAGATTCTTTTACCGATTGTTTTGTGAATGTGTGAACATTGTAGGCCTTCTAGATGCTAGTTAACATTTGTTAACTTTTTTTATATAATATATAATCTATTTATTTTATTTTTTTAGTTTCTTACGACTTATTGTCATAAGTCGGGCCTACGTTGTCCTCCCATATAAGAATAAGAAGAATAAGAATAATTTATTGTTTGAAAATTACATACAAATGCGTTGCTTCCTGGAACTCACACTAGGATTCCCTGTGTCGTGAGATCCAGGCTCCTTCGTTCCGTTTACATTTATTGCTTTTCATGTAGTATATAAAAGGTTACAATAAATTTCTTAATTAAATCTAATCTAAATATAATTTTCAAGAAAAGGAATATAAAATAAAAAAGCTAATACTAAAAGAAAGCAGTATATAACCCTTTATGAATCTAAGTACTAATGCCAGCCCTCGCCCATGTTCAGGATTGGGGCGTCCGAAATAAGCTGAGGTTTGCACAGCACAAAACCTGTGCGATGACCATAACCAACAAGCTTAAGTACGACACTCCAATGCTGAGCATGGCCGGGGTCGACATCGGCATGGTCAGAAAAATGAAGTTGCTGGGTCTAACCATAGACGATAAGCTCACTTTTAATGAGCATGCCGCGAACGTCTGCAAAAGGGCAGCTGACGTTTACAAGCAGCTGTCCCGAGCCGCAAAGGTGAGCTGGGGATTAAACACACAGGTCATACACACCATTTACACGGCAACGATTGAGCCCATAGTCACATACGCAGCCGCAGCCTGGGCACCCGCTGCAAAAAAGTTGGGTGTGCGGAAGAAGCTAGGCTCTGTTCAACGAGGGTTCGCTCAGAAGCTCTGCAAATCTTACCGCACTGTCTCATTGAACTCGGCACGGGCACTGTCCGGGATACTACCTCTTGACCTGCGCATACAAGAGGCAGCCGCCCTGTATGAAGCGAGGAGAGGGTCATCCCGGTTTGTGCCGGGAGACAGGGAGATCGAGGGTGCGGTGAGCTTTGCGGAAGCTCCTCATCCAGCTGTGCAAATGCCCCTGGAGTTCATGTGCCTGGCAGACCAAGAGTTACTAGACAGTAACAATGTGCAGGCGGTGCGAATATTCACCGACGGCAGCAAGATTGAGGGGAAGGTAGGAGCCGCACTATCCATTTGGGATAGTGAAGGCGAAGTCCGGAACCTCAAGCTTTGCCTTGCCGCGTACTGCACAGTCTACCAGGCGGAACTCCTGGCCATTTGTAGAGCGACAGAAGTGATCCTCGCGCGGCAAGAGGCGAGCTATGGTGTGTACAGCGACTCAATGGCAGCATTGCAGACGCTTGCAAACCATGGCTCTCTCCATCCCCTGGCAGTTCGCGCGCGCGCCAACCTGGCTCACGCCCTGGGCCAGAGCAAAGCTGTTACTTTGTTCTGGATCAAGGCCCACGCGGGCCTGCCGGGGAATGAGCGAGCGGACGAGCTGGCTAAGGAAGCAGCATTGTCGTGACGGAGGAAGCCGGACTATGACCGGTGTCCGATATCATTTATCAAGCGACAGATCCGTTTGGAATCGCTTGATGAATGGAATCGTAGATATGTGTCAGGCGAGACTGCTTCTGTGACGAAAATGTTTCTTCCGGACGCAATAGTGGCTTTCCGTACTGTACAACAGGTGCGGCCCGAAGGCGTGCTCACGCAAGTTTTGACGGGGCACGGTGGGTTCTCCGAATACTTGAATCGCTTCAAGTGTAAGGACAGCCCATCGTGCCTCTGCGACCCGGGCGTGGCAGAGACTGTCCAGCACATACTTGTAGAATGCCCGCTATTTATCAGGGAGCGCTACCAACTTGAATGTGAGCTGGACAGGAAAATAACGAGAGAGAGCCTGCATGGGCTCATGAACAAAAACACAAGGGAAAAGTTTCTGGAGTACTGTATTAGAGTAGGCAATGCGGTTATACGTCGAAATAAAACCTGAAGCGCACCGTGCTTCATTTGTATTTTGCACAATATTTAAATGTAAGCACGGAATGCAGCAAGGACACGTATAGCCGACAGTACTTCATGTTAGTACCTAAGTTTTAATTTGTTGTTTGTGTTTTGTTTTATATGGTGTGATAGACAGCATTATTGTGTTTTCTATCCCTAAGTGTAAGTCCCGTATTTTTCGCTGTGATAACCAATTGGTAAATCTGTGATATACAGCACTCTTTGCACCATTTTATAATAAGCACCTTTTGCTCAAATCTTATAGCACTATTTGCACTATTGTTAAGATTAAAACTGTGATAGATTAAATTTTTCTGGGATAAACAGAAATGTAATTTTACAATAGACTTAAGATTTTAAACTATAACATAAATAAAAATGACCAAAGAGTAGTTAAATAAACCCACACAGCGTATAAGAAGATGAATGCAAGAAGAAAATTAGTATGAAGAATAAAAGTGCGAGAGGAATGAAAGATTGAACGGAATGACAGTGGTTGCACTCAGTAGGCACCAATTCTGTTGGTGGGGATTAGTGTTAAGAAAAAAAAAAAAAAAAGTACTAATGCTGTAACATGGAAATATTGTAAAACCAAACCATTTAAAAAAAAGTAACCATGGAGTTTCTTGCCGGTTCTTCTCCATAGAAAACAACCAACCCGAACCGTGCACCTTTTGTCGACGTTTTATAAGTGCCCATGTAGGCCTATGTGAAATAAAATAAAAATATTGATTTTGATTTTGAAGCCGGTTAGTCCCGCTATGCTCTAGTCCCACTATGCTCGACTCAAAATATACCTACTAAAAACAGCCGTAATCGAACAATTTCGTGCATAGCAGCCTATGCACGAAATTGTTCGATTGTACGTATACAATGGAAGGTATAGTTGGAAAGAAAAGTCAATTCAATTGAGCAGGAAGCTGAAAAATATTGAAATTAAACTAAAAAACCTCGAAATATTCGAAATATTTTAGGTTGTTTCTCTTTTACCGAAAGATGTTTAGGTTTTTACTGTTCTATTGCATGGATGGGCACTTTGTTTTTAAAATTATTGACGCGACATGTTGAGTAGCGCCTAGGCGAGTGTGCGTTAGTCCCATAAAACGGAACGCTTTTAACTTTTTTTCGCGAAAGTAACGGCATTTACATACTAGATTTTCTTAATTTACTTTTTAAATCACCATTCATCAACATTTCAGCCGAAAGACGTCCACTGCTGGACAAAGGCCTCCCTCAGGCGTCGCCACATTGACCGATCACGTGTGTCTCGCATACAGCGCCTGCCCGCCACCTTAACCTGGTCATCAGTCCACCTAGTGGGAGGCCTTCCAACGTATCATCTTCCGGTTTGCGGTCGCCATTCCAGAACTTATCGGCCCCATCGGCACTCCGTTCTGCGAGCAATGTGCCACTTAAGTTTGGCAATTCTTCGGGCTATGTCGGTAACTTTGGTTCTCTTACGGATATCATCATTTCTGACGTGATCACGCAAGGAAATTCCGAGCATAGCCCTCTCCTTTGGGTGAGCTTGAGTTTTCTGATAAGGCCCATTGTGAGCGACCACGTCTCGATCCCATAGGTGATCACTGGCAACACACACTGGTCATAGACTTTTTTCTTGAGACACTGCGGTAAATTAGACGAGAAGATACCACGAAACTTCTTGAACGCCGCCCAGCCGAGTCGGATTCGACGGTTGACCTCTTTCTCGAAATTGGACCTACCCAACTGGACCATTTGTCACAGGTAGACATAATCGTCTACAACTTCGAGTGTAGAGTCTCCGACCTTGATAGGAGTAGGTGTTACATGGGCATTCACCATGACCTTGGTTTTGTCCATGTTCATTTTAAGACCCACTCTTTCAGAAGCTACACTGAGGTCATCGAGCATTTTACTGAGACCCCATGGTCTCAGCCATGACCACTATGTCGTTGGCAAACCGAAGGTGAGTGATGTACTCGCCATTAACGTTGATGCCAAGCCCCCTCCAGTTCAGAACCTTGAAGACATCCTCCAGCGCAGCAGTAAACAGTTTCGGAGAAATGACGTCTCCCTGTCTCACGCCGCGCTGAAGAAGGATTGGTTTCGAGGTCTGATCCTAAAGACGGACTGACATGGTGGCGTTTTTGTACAAACACTTCAATACCTCAATTTATCGGTAGATCCGGCACCGTTGGAGAGACTGCAGTACAGCCCAAGTGTCGATCGAATCGAAGGCTTTCTCGTAGTCCACAAAGGCTAAATGCCTCTGCAGGTATATACTCTTCGGTCTTCTGTATAACCTGCCGCAGCGTATATAAGTGGTCTATGGTGCTAAAGCCTGTAAAATCGTCAAACCTGCGCGCGAGACGATTCGTGATGACTCTTGAAAACAATTTGTAGACATGGCTAAGAAAAGAGATGGGCCTATAGTTCTTCAGCCGGGCATTGTCGCCCTTCTTGAAGAAGAGTACCACCACACTCCTGCACCATGCTTGTGGCGTTTTGCCCTCGAGTATGACGGAATCAAACAGCTTCTGAAGGGCCCTAAGGACCGGTTTTCCACCCGCCTTGAGGAGTTCGGCCATAATTCCGTCATCACACGGCGCCTTGTTGTTTTTGAGCTGTTTCAGAGCCATCCTAATCTCGTACAGGCTGATGTCTGGAATATCTTTGATATAGTTGTGGGATCGAGGGGTGAAATTAAATGGTTAGTCGCTTGAAAACTTGTTTATTTTAGTGAAATCAGATACAACTTAATAAAAAACTTAAATAACACGTCTGTCTCGTTCGTCGTTCCTTGCACAGCTCGCCATCATTTTATTCTCCCTCCGTCCCTTTCACTCTTATACCTTTCACTCACACCTATGGATACGTTCGTTACACTCAAAACTCATCCCACATAGTGTTGGGTCAATCTACGAGTAGCTCTTGGGTCGTTTGCTAGACTCGCAACGAGCTTGCTGATTGATGTGTACAACTGCCCATAGAATGTCTCGATCTCCCTCAGAAGCTCCGGTTTGGCGGATACGATCCTGCCATCGTCGGTCTTCAATTTCGTGAATTGGCTCTGCCCAATAGCCAGATCCCTTGAAAACACATTGGAGCCTTTATTTCGCTCGATTGCATCTTTAATACGCTCGGTATTAAAGCGGCAGAGGTCTCTTTTCACGGATTTAGAGATTTGTTTATTGAGCTGTCGGTACGAGTATTTGCACGCCTCATCTGAAGACTGCAGGATCATCTCACGCCCCTCCTTCATAAGCTTGAGGGTAGGATCAGAGAGCTTTTTGTTTCTATCTGTACGACGGGTCTTGCAAAACTTAGACCCGTACGTATGGACTGCTGCTGAATTCATTCACGAACCCGTTGCTGTATTCATTCACGGAGCTCCCTAGGCACTCGAAACGATTCTGCAGTTCGAGCTGAAGGCTCTCGGGGTTTTGGACCTGGATCTGTGCTGGACGGCTTCATCAGTCGAGACCTTTCAAGCTTAATATTAATGTTCAATGCGCCTCTTACGATGCGGTGATCGCTTCCGGTTTTTACCGAATTCATCACAGAGACATCATTGAACATTTGCTTCCTGGTTGACATGATGAAGTCGATCTCACTTTTTAAATGCTTAAATAAAATATTACACTGTAATACTTTTCTTCATTACTGCCCGCGAATGTGACTTCGTGCACAGCGGCACTTTTTAGTAGGTATTTTTCGAGTCGAGCATAGCGGGACTAGAGCATAGCGGAACTAACCGGATAAAAGTTAGGATACCCTGTCCTAAATCATAAATAACAACACAATATGCGTCCCTTACGACTACGACACAATGTGAAGATTCTTAACATTGTAATAATTCTGTGGTAGGAGTAGGTAGTAGATGACGAACCAGACAGGCAAGTTTGAAAACTTACTAGGTCGCTAATCTTTACTAGGAAATGAAATCCAACTCTGCAGCATAAACCTACAATAATAATAAATGTTGTTGCCGGAAAACGGATACGCTTAGGAGAGAAAAGCTTACACAAAATAACATGCCATCCTTTGCAACACAAAGTAATAAACATTATGCAAAAATATCATTAAACACATACATGAGCTTATTCATTTGAGCCCGCATTTTAATTAAAACAGCTTAAGCCTGTAGGCGTGACAACGAAGCAAAAGCATACTCCTACATTAAAAACTTCTGTCAGTTCCGCTGACGGGGCGTTAATGAACGTAATTCCATCATTTATTTAATTTTGTAAGCTTCCTAGGTTGAACCGTTGAATATGCGTGGCGTGTACATATTCTTGCTTAGACATAGGCTTCGTTTAGACGTTAAGGTATCAGCGACAATGCTCTGAAAGTTATCGTATTAGGCTAGTACTTCTTTGTATTCAATTCCATCATGTACTTAATTATGTAAGCTTCCTAGGCTGAATACGTGTGGCGTGTACGAATTCCTGCTTAGACAGACTTAGGTATCAGTGATAATGCCGTTATAGTCAGAATTTTAATTCGATTCCAGATTTGACATTAGCTACTGTCATTTTGTGAAATAATGATACCACATATAATAGTGTAGTGATGAACACAAAAATCGATAAACAATCAGTGTGTGTGTCATCAGTGTGCCAATTAAAGACTAAATTATTGATTTTTATTTAAATAAATACATAATTATTCATAATAATTATTTATTAATTAGTAATCGCTGCTCTATTTTATAAAAAGTTAATATTTTTGTTTTTATATTAAAAACAAAACTTATACTACAAGAGCCTCGATAGTTTTCAGTATTGGCAACCCGTGCGCGCTCGTGCAGCTATCGCCATTTTGTTTATCGTGTCATTCGGCTTCATTCTCCCAGTGTGACTGCACGAATATCTTATTTCTTTGCTAATCGATATTTTGTTGGGTTTTTGTTAAAGTGTTGTTACGTTGTGTTGTTACAATATCACAGACACATTTATAATAAATGTTACAGAAAGTGACAGCGATAGCGATAGCGATGACGGCGACAATATATAAAATAAATTATTACCATAATACATCTATCTGTTTTATTTGTCATGTTCCTTCATGATCACATTTTTTTATTTATTTCACACACAATTATAAAAGAAAAGTCTCAGATCGTTAATTAATGGTCAAAACTAAATTATCGGTTCAGAAATATTTAATTTTCTGATATACTTAGTTTACGAGAGTAAAATTATAAACGAGAAGAATCGATCCGGAAATATTCCATTTCCATATCGAATAATTTTGCAACGTCACTATTTAGTACTTGTTATAACGTTGCAACACTGAAATTGTCAAATCTGGAATCGAATTAAAATTCCGAGTATAGTCTGCATAAAGGGAAATTGAGTTATTTAGGATAATCGCGTCATGAAAGCTGCGCAGGTTAATCTTCTTTCGCTAAGAATGATACCCATCTATAGACTGCTGGACAAAATACGCTTTACGATCTTCGAATCACTGAGAGCCAATATTTCAACCGTCAAATAACTTATCAGAAGAATAAATATCGCGGTTGATGTATTCCATACAAATGTTGTCATATGCAATTTTATTGCTTAGATAAAAGTTATCTAAAGAACGCCTGTAAACGGGCTACAAAAATTGCATCTTTTCTGCAATTTTGTTGATCAATATTGCTCAGTATATTTGCAACTTATACTCTTGCTGCTGATGGAAAAGAGATGCACCTATACATCACAGCAAAAACGAAATACGGCGATATTGCAGTAAAGTCAAAGCGGGGTAAATCATTTTCAATCTAGCCAGCTAGACATTGGATATATGCGGCATTTGTTGCACTGTATTGAGAGATATAGTTGGCAACTTGAGGGCTATACCATTGCAGCAAGAAATTGTCGAAAGATTAGCCCGTTTACAGGCACCTAGGATTGATTAGTCAATACTAAGAATGTTTACTCAGATTATAATACTTCGTTGGAGAAACGTTTTTTTGGGCACATAATTCACTATTTAATTCAAATGTTACAAGGTTTTATTACAGTACCATCCATACTAATATTGCAAATGCGAAAGAAACTCTGCCTGTCTGTCCATTATCTTTTTATGCGAACCGATTTAGATGACGATAGGTATGGAGATAGTTTGAGACCCTGGGCAGAACATAGTATAGTTTTTATTCCGAGAATCATCCTTAAGGGAGTGGACAGGGGGGTAAAAGACTTTATGGTGAACTAGTATTTTCTCAAGTAAGGCGGTCCACACACCTATAATAGTACGGCGCGACTTAAAAATATAGGCTATTCAAAGTACGCAGACGAAGTCGAGGGCAACAGTTAGTATTAGATAATTATAATATTTTAGCGACAAATTCCAAACTAATCAGTACCTACTAGACATTCCAATCTTATAGGCACCCATCCACCATCACATGTAGCAAAGTTTACCAACTTCAGTAGTACCTAAGTATTTTTCTAGCACTTTCAGAACGAGGGTAAAGAGAGACGAAATAACTCGAGCGACAATGAGTGAAACTTGGCAACTCTTGAACTTTGTCTACCACCATGTGGAATAACATTATAATCTTTAGTTGGATAACAAGGGGTCTCCCAAGTACCTGACTGAATACGAAAATGGAATTTAATGGAATACATAGGTAAATATTTGATTTTTCTCCCGTTAAATTAACGCTTCTTAAGTGTTGCTAGTTGAACTTGAAAGGCGCTGCTGCGAAATTATCTTTTGAAGGTCTTTGATCTTGTTTTAGCGTTTTAAGAGATATTTGAAAACGAAAGGCCAAAGTTAAGGGTCACAACAATACCATTAAAGCCTCGATGACACTGGGCTAGTTTTCAAGCTGCTAGTCGGCGAGTTCGCGAGTAGCTTGAAAACTAGCCCAGTGTCATCGAGGCTTAACACAAATAATAAAATAATCCAATATGGCCAAAGAAGTTTAGATGTCGAGTGCGTATATAGCATAATAATAGATGGTATAATATCACTTGAAATAACGTTCACATGATATAAATTTGATATTCTATAAAAACCAATAATCTAATTTCATGTGATCTAATGTTATATTTCATATAACCTTCATATGCTCTAATAACACTTCGTATAACATTCATTTCATATAATTTTTAATTAGTATAATGCTCTTTTTATATAACTTTAATTTGTCCTTGTTTTCATATTTACTGATTTTCGAAGCAGCACTCACCACTCACAACACTAAAGTTGCTTCTGCATCGTCCTTCGCCCTTACATAAAAAGCATGGGTGCCTATGCTTTGTTACAGCGGGCGGGGGTTGCTCTGCCTTCGCGCCTCCGGTTTTTATATACACTCTAGGGGTAGCAGCCAACAATACATGAAATCGGAGTGCCCCAATTCAGTTTTTAAACAGGTTCGAACTATTTCTAAATTTAATATAACGTTACTTATAGATATTGAATATTATAGTAACTGAATAATACACTAATTGAATATTAATTCAAATGTGCATTATAGAAAATGTAATATATATATATATATAAAATTAGGTTAAATGAAATTATATCAATAATTCTTTATATCATTAGATCGTATTAAAAAATAAACTTTTGTTAATATTTCAATCGTTACACACCCAAAGATGACGTGGGTGAATATTCTTGGCTGTACAAAATATTCACCCACGTCGACACAAAAGAATATCATTATTTTATACTCACTGCTAGTTTTCCAGAGCTTCTTGACTAAGGCATAATCGACCATTTGTAGGACAGCGCACACGATAACCGATGCGAGGGCGGCGCGAGGGATGAAGAAGAAATATGGCGTCAGCAATACTAACGTCAGTATGACTATTATACCTAGATATTGAAAAAAACATATTAACGTTAAATACATACTGTGGTAACAAATAATTTGGAAAACTGTAACTCAATTTTCCCGAACGAAATAGATGATAACATAAATGAAAGGACCCTAATATGAAAATAATAGAGATCTGAAAGCATTGAAACTTTATCTAACAAAGATTGGAAGGGTTAGCCCTTGCAAAATAGTCTGAAGGATAGACAATTGCCTTTTAAAAAACAGATAAAACCTTTGCGGACAGAATATTATATAAACTCGTAACGTTTAAATGAATCCCGTGAAAGCAATGACATATTTTCAGTAGTCTCGAGCCAAAATGTCGACGTGAGTTATTACATCTTTTAACCATAAAGATAACTTCTGCTCGAGATATCAGGTAGCAAAAGCACGTGCATTATCTAGTAACTCGTATCAACAAAATATCGGGGAAACCGCATCGTACTAGTCACGCATCAAAGGAATTCAATCATGTTTAGAGTAAACGGCGAACCGTTTTGAATTAGTGATTGCGGGGAACCATTCTGCGTAGGGACGTCTTTAGCTATCTCTATTACTGGAATCACTAATTATGGCAAAAGACATTTCAGAGCTAAAACGTACCTAAGACCGGTCCGATTAAACAAGACCGCAAATGGTTGTAACAATAATTAATATCAATAATTCACGGCTACTAAATACAATCGTCCCTATTTCAACACACCTGAATATTCTGCCAATTAATACAAGATCTATTGTGAGATTAACACGAACGTTAATTGCACGACTATTATTGTGATTATAATCAAGAGATGAGACACTTAATGAGAAATTAAGTCTCGGTGTGATTTCAGAACGTACTCTACATATAAATAGCTCTGAAAGTGGTCTAGCAAGACGAATCTGCCATTAATGATAATAGCTTCGAGCGTGTAATTTGTCTGGACTTAAAGTTTCAGAAAAAGTGCGTTAGTAATATAAAAAAGACAATTGATGAGAAGAAATAAATAATCAAGTTTCTTACAGAAAAATGCTGAGAAGATAAACACCAATTGTACAGTGCCAACTTAAGTATCTACACTGTTTATATTGCAAATATGAATAAAGAAGCAAAATACAGTAAGTTGTCTGTCTTATATAGGATGCAATAGAAGTCCAACCGAACTCAAGACATAAACCACAGTTAAAGCTCAAATCGAAATCATAAGTATCGGCATAAATCGCCGAAAAGGTGAGTGCATTCAACACAATGGGGCCACAAATCCACCTGACAGACATATAAAGGGAGACTCCTGATATTAAAGACGTATATTTGAAATTGTAAAACCACGGAAACTTGGCTGTGACAGTAAACTACGATGCAAACTTTTAGATTTATGAAGTACCCACTATATAACTCCACCGCGCTGTTGTCGCACATGGTAAAAATGATTTATGTTCCTCGATTTACATTTGTCTTACTTCAAACACCACATTTCTGTTAAAACTAATCCTAAGATTAAAAAGCCGGGATTTCGCAAACATGAGACATGCCACAAATCATGCGGTTGTTCTAATCTCGACAAACACTCGAAGGATTTCTCTGAAGCGATTTTAGAACCATAGTTAACGATAATATGCATCATTTATTGGATCTCTCTTGTAACCTTTTAATTATTCAACCGATTAGAGAAACATTTACATTGTGAGCAATTTTAGTCTTTGTAAATAAGCAAATGCATGACGCTTCAGTGTTTTGTTGTTCATTAATTTTGAGTTCTGCCAACGATAACATTTGGTTGAATAAATTATAAATGATTGTTGTACCCAAATTAAATAATACAGCAATCTGTTGGACTGGCACCGTGAAAAGGTCCGAAAATTTCAATAGAAGAGATAGACCCTTTTGGAAAACGATGATTATGATTCCCAAACCAAAAAAGACCTATTTACCCAAGTCCAGATTACTTTGACTCCCCATATAATCCAAGTTTATATTTTAAAGATTTCGGTGAAAACATTTCTATTTTTAACAAACTTATAAAACCGCCTCATTGATCCGGAGTAAACTACTTTCGTAACCCCATTCCTGCGGTCCTGATTTCGTTAGTTAGATCGAACGGGTTAATTAAGATTTTCTGATAGAAAATGTTCAATTATAATTCGACGGAACTGCTCGATAAAGGCAGACTCGCTTCTATCATATCAGGAGCTAATGTAATCACTGACGAACGCGGACGTTCGGGCGCACGATGCATGAAATTACAATTCTACCTGGAGTATTACGATCAAAGTTTGTTTGCCACTCCAAATTTATTGTAAAACCAGAGGGAAATGAAGTATGGAGCATTTACAAGGTGTTTTCAGATTATCAAAGTTGACTATCACACTTAAAACTGTGTCTCAAGAAGTCAAGAGGTCACTAAACACAGAAATGGCCTATCACGATGACAAGTGCCCGAAGTCGTCGAGTAGAACATAACAAAGTTAACTGCTAACAAATTGTCACAAAATAAATAGAAACAAAGGAAGTCGTAAATAGACAGAGATCGAGGAAACAAGTTTGATGCCGAGTTAATTACTTGTTTATTTCTTTCACGCGAAACTACATATCGAACAAGAAAAACCTTCAGGCGCTTAACATTCTTTTCATTTGATGGCAAGAGATCAATCTGCCGATTATTTAACGTAATTGATATATACCCGGCTATAAATAAAATGCTATTAGAGAGTTTACCCTACCCTGTACCTTTCCATTGTTTGAAATTACTTCATAATAAGAATCAGTGTTGTGAAATGGCGACAGGCACAATGGATGAAATGGCGACAGATCACTGGAACAACTTGCGACCCACGGATGCCCCTCAATAAGTTAAAGGAGAAAATTTACAAGTCCGTGATTAGACCTGTCGTACTGTATGGATCAGAATGTTGGGCTGTGAAACAGATTGCATGCAGCAGAGATGAGAATATTGAGATGGTTGTGCGGAGTGACGCGAATGGATAAAATGAGGAATGAGTATATTAGAGGAACTTTGAAAGTGACGCCAGTGACAGAAAAGTTGAAATGAAACCATTTGTGCTGGTATGGTCATATGAAACGCATGTTATTAAAAGAGTTATGAATATAAATGCGGATGGCTGGAGAGGGAGGGGACGGGCAAAGAAAAGATGGATGGACTGTGTGAGCAGTGATATGAAAGAAAAGGGATTCAGTGATAGAGTGACGGGGGACAGGACGGTATGAAAGAAGAAAACGTGTTTCAACCCCACGTAACATGGGATAAGGCAGGAAGATGAGTCAGTGTTGTGAAACGTTCAGCATGCGATAATTTCACATTATTTTTTCATAATGTGTAAATAAAGTTATAAGCTTAATTAGATCTCTATAACAATGGCAATTAATCATAGTAAGTATCTACATACAGATGCCCAATAAATCAGACATGTAAACCAGCTTAATTACTATATGAATCCCCAATAATCCTAACATAATTTACGTAATAAATGTATTACATTTCATTGAACATGTTTATCTTATTTTAAGAGCTGTTTTCTTTTTCGAGCTGTTATCTTTTGCTAAATTCTATTTGATTTATGCGATATTCTAACAATACCATATTTAGCCGATTTCTACAATCTAATAGTACGGTTAATATTTTTTACGAATTTATTTCATTTTATAACTATCAATCGTCTACTATGACCCAATTGCTTCAATTGCAATTTTTGTGTTGAGAATAATAAAGCAACTTATTTACTACACAAACACAAATACATGAGAGGTAAAACATCCAAAAAAATAGGCCAATAGACAACAAATCGGCTACTTAAAAAAAACTTCAAAGTCCAATATCTTGAAAACGGTTAAGTTTTGGGACGGCATTTCATAGACAAATCAGTCAGGATTGATGGAAGTTACAACCTCAGGTCGACTTAACTTGTAACACTGTATAAACTACATCACTCAAAAGATAAATGTAATAAAAAATATATTTACAGGATCAATTATATGTTCAATAAAAGTGAAAACCTATTCTCAGCAGCATTGAGAGAGCAATTAGGAATAGAGAGAGAAGAGAAGTGAAATAATATTTTAAGGTAAAATTCTATAAATTTAAAATTAATAATAATTGATTCTACCGTCCATTCGGAAATTTAGCTTGTGATGAAGCAAAAGAGTTATTTTTGTTCTTTGTCGTACAAATTAAATTGTAAGTTTGCAAGAATACAGTTAATTTAAAGAAATTCATCAATCAATCAAATTGAAATTACTATTTCTTCTTAATTCGTTATTGTATCCCAAAAAAAAAAATTCAATTCAGTGTGATAATAAAGTACACATAGTACGTATACAGTATACTGTTACAGCAAATCTTAGATTGGCAGAGAGATCACAAAAGAGTACCGGATCCAGTATACAATTTTAACACTTGCAAAGATGTTATATAATTAGTTTGAAGCAACATAGGTTTGTGTCTAACCGTTCTACTATCTAACTTACTTATTTACATTACTTTCATTGGTAACATCTTTGAAGCTAGGGTTCAGGTTGATGCTGTTTACACAGATTTTGCTAAAGCCTTTGATCGTGTTGATCACATAATTATTTCTATGAAAATGAATAGCGCTGGCATTCATGGCTCTCTGTTGCGGTGGTTCGAGTTATTAATTTAATCGTTCTCAAATAGTTGCCGAGGCGGGATATGAATCTGTTCCTTTTTCTCCTGACTCTGGTGTTCCACAGGGCTCTAATTTGGGCCTTTTGCTTTTTTTGATATTCTTGAATGATATTTTAGATCTAATATATTGCAATTGTTTAGCCTACGCTGATGATTTAAAAATATATTACAGGATATCCGACCTAAATGATTTTGTGAAGTTTCAAAGAGATCTTGATGCACAATGGTGTTTCAACAACAGAATGATGCTCAATTTAAGAAAATGCCAGACTATTATTATACATTCACGAATAAAGTGAATTACATTGAATTTGATTATCATATAGATGGATCAATACTGAGCAGAGTATAAGTCATCCGTCATCTTTGTGTACTCTTTGATACATACCTGTCCTTCCGTGTGATCATGTAGATACTGTAGGTGCTAAGGCTAAAATAATTCTTTGGCATGCTTCCGCATGTCAAAACCTTTTCCTAATTATAGTAGAATTATTCTACTCTATAACGCACTGGTAAGTAGCAAATTGGAGTATTGTTCCACTATTTGGTTACTCAAGTTATACTAATAATCTTAAATCTGTTCAGCCCCGTTTTGTTAGGTATCTTTGTGTGAAGATTGGGATCCGAAAAGCTACACCTGATAACAATGATGGGCTAAGGTACTATAAGATGATTAGCTAAAAAAGAAAGACGGATCAATTCTGACTTACTTATACTGCACAAAATTTTAAATGGGTCCATAGACGTGCAATTAATTAACTATTTAAACGTTAGGACTAGCCAACGAAGCAAGCGACATCATTGCATTAAGTATTTATATCAAGGGTAAATAAAAACGAAAAATATTATGTACAGAATTTTTTACTGATTTGTAAAAGCTAGGTACCAAAATAAATGGCCTTAAACTATTAAATTTTATGACAAATAATAATTAATTAAATTACATCTAATATTGTGTAAAGTCAATCACAGTTTGCATTCAATATTTTAACACTAAATATGATAAATTCATCAAAAGCTATTTTACAAAATAACAAGCTATTCTAAACAATCCAAAATTATATTTTGCTTTTGCTTATGAGAATATTATAACAGTGACATTTAGGTCAACATTGACTTTAAGTCCCACTAACAACACAAGGCTGGCACTAAATTCGTTGAGAATTTTTGAATGACATGGGCAGACTTATGCCGTAGAGCCATAGTGAATGCCACATTTAAAAGTTTTTCACTGAGTAGGTACATTTTTTTAAACAATGGAATTTCACCGGTTTTCTTAATTTTTTACTTGTGTCGATACACAAATCGATTTACCATGGCTGCATTCAATGCCGCACATTTCCAATTTAGATCGCATAGCTCGAACTAAAATATAAATTCCTTAATAATACAAATTATATACTAAAAGGACGTATCGTTAGTAGACTGCGCTTCCTCTGTACCTGCAACAATAATTGTAAATTGTAAATTGAATGTCGCACTATATTGCGGGATGCAATCAAAATAATTTGTCCGCCAAACGAATTATTCTGATTGCATATTAAACCACCGATTGGCGTGATTCCAATAATGCTTAATAAACCATACTGTACGATCAATATGTCACGTTCAACTGCCAAGTAATGAGGAATGTTTATTGGGCATTCAAAATTTTCATGTTATGGCATGGGAGTGGCAGTTTTTTTTTTATATATATAAATGAACTTTTGTATTTTTTGCAAAGCTGGCTTGTGTGGAAAAGCGAGTAGGGATTCCAATAATGCTTAATAAACCATATTGCTATTCAATCAAACTTGTCAGAAAAATCCTGATTGTTTGAAAAATAAAATAACTTAAGTATTTTATTAGTAGTTAAGTAGTTTTTTAATGTGTTTAAAGAAATAATAAAAAGGATTTCGTGAATGGAAAATTCACCAGTGATTTCACACCTTGATAACACCAGTCAAATCAATAACTATGAATACCAAGATACATGAGAGGACCATGCATACAGAAAGTGACCCTAAACTTTTCGTCACCTATAGACACCTACTACAAAAATGATTTTTTCTTCTAACATGATCGGGGTTGTTTGAAAATACTGATAGAACACAATAAATTCTATGTAATGAAATTCTCGCAAAAACAAATTAGATACTATTAACAAGTTCGAAATGCAATTTCAGTTAACAATCACAATATTTTGAACACTACTGAAATGTCAACTATATTCAACATTTCACACAATCATAATGGAAGAAATTCCATAACATAGCGCTTTCATTTTATGTTCCATGCATTAATATTACTAAACGCTACGTTTCATTTGTTAGATGAAACTCATGCGTAACTGATAAATAGTGGCAGTGCTATTGAAATGCTAAACTATAGTAATATTTTAAACGGTTCATAGGATAAAACATCGGGGATTCGTAGATTAGCAATTATTATAAATTTGTGTTCCAATTTAGTAAAATTTCGGTAGTGTTTCTTACATTTAAGGATTATCTAAAAGCCCAAAAGTTACTAAGTACCCAAAGTTACCGCAAAACTGTTCTGTTGGAAAAGGGAAAATGTTGTGAAGCATGAACATTTAAGTTAGTCCAATGATAAGTGAATTATAAGATTAGCACTGAAAGCTACATTAAAGTTTCAATATAACTTAATGTCTGTAATAAATATTATTTCCGACATTCTGGTACGCCATAGTAAGTACTATCTACGCTCTCTTAAGGAAGACAACTGCAAATAGATAGTTACTTTATCATCATCATTTCAGTTAAAAGATGTCCACTGCTGGACAAAGACCTGCTTATCCGCTGTATGCATACAGTGGATACCCGCATCCTCAACTTGATCATCGGTCCACCTTATGGGAGATAAGTAAGAGCAAGCCAACGTAAGAGCCAGCTCATACGGAAATACACACACACACACACAACACACTTTAAAAAAACAATCTAGAAACGGTACACTTTTCAGGAAGTAACTTATAATAACAAAGAAGATATACAAGTATCACTTACATCTGAGGAAAGACTTCAGCTGGTTGCTGTCACAGAAGATAGGCTCAGTCATGACGCTGCTTAGTTGGTCTTTGACGGTCGGCCGCACGTTACACCATATCACACGGCCCGACCGAGACCAGTCTTGTACTAACATTTTCATACTCTGAAACAAAAAGAGTCATTATAAATGTGATTCATAAGAAAAAGCAACTCTTCTAGGTATATATAAAGTACTGCTTGGTAATGTAATGGATATTATAAGGGTGGAACCAATGTCCACTGTTGAAACTGTAAGTAGATGGTAAGTAAAGCCTAGTAAAGAAAATGGTCACGTAAAAGAACATTGCAAAAGAATTTGTTTCCAACTCAAGAGGCAACTGTATTTACTACTAGTAAGATCTATAAATAAATAGTACTTCTTAGAATAATTAGAACAACGCGATGATACATCTTTTCAACACATATCATACTGAGAGGTGAACTACGTTCAACCGTGGAGTTACAAAGAAAGTCTGACAATGTCCACGTAAAATATATTTTTAATTCAAAAACTCATACAATATCTCCAACACTAATTTAACAAGCTCGCATATTTTTCGTTCAATCCATAAATAGTTAATGCAGGTAATCTTGTATTCTGTCTTCATAATCCAAGCTAATGGTCTGCTGACTAGAATCCCTATGTAAACTAACGCTAAGAAAATATTAACATATTACTGCAATAATGAGTTTTCCCCAGGACCCGCTTATTATTTAGAATATTCAATGCTTTCAAAATATTACGGATGGTTTAATTTGCTTATAAAATATGTATTATCAAGAAATATTTTAGGTATGTTGTAAATTCAGACAATATGAACGAAATGCCAAATAAATTTCATAGCTTAATTTAGTACTCTTTAGGACTGCTGTTGGATCTAATTTTTCTAAAATAAAAAGGCCGGTAACGGACCTGCTCCTTTATAAGCTAAATAGTTGACTTTTTTTATCAGCAATACGGTACCGATCTGGAACTTCTAATACTGGAACTATCCTTATCAATCTCATAATGAACAGAAAAATGTAACGCTGTTCTGTTTCAAATATTCCAATACTTTAAATCGATCCAGCTCACACCAGCGAAACAAGCATAATGACCCTATAAAACACCGCCGACCAACAAGTAACATCCATAAAAGTTGTTACAACTTTGTACATAAAATTATGAAATTCAATTATTCACATACACAACAACGGATAAAACAACTCCACGGCACGTACTTTCGGATAACAACGTCTTTAGGAACGGATACCAGTAAAGCAGAGATGGCCGCAGCGGAGAAGAGATGATTAGCAGCTAGGGTATATTCAATACTAATAGAGTATTTGCGAATAATCGGCTTCAGCTTCGGTGAATATTCGTGTACTGGCTGGACCGAATCAGAGATGTTTACTGCCTTGAATGGATCTGAATGACGAATTCAGCACCGTAATTGTGTAAGTTCAAAGATTACTCCATATAATGTTCAAAAATCCGTCTACTCGACAGCGTAAAACACGCAGTGAATAGTGTTGAGTTATCAAAATGAAACGAAAGGAGTGTGTTTCGTGCTGTCAAAATACTTACGTTACGGTGCTAGGATCAGCTGCGCGCCACCTAGTCGCTTTCTTGTGAGGTACTACAGCTTACCTACATCTCTCTTTGGAGCGCGCTACGAGTATCATCAGCAGGCCTCTGCCGGGCGAGCACGGCCTACTGTGACAGGCTTGAGTCACACAGTTTGGGAGCAAAAACTCTGATAAAATGCGGACTCAAGCCTATCACAGAAGCCGTGCTCACCCGGCTGCTCTCTGCTCGACCGTATCAACTGAAGCTAAGCCGAGATGAGATGTGAAATTCTATTGATTGCTTACAACGCATCTCCGCTGCTTTCGTATTATTTCCACTTTACTCCACTCCGGGTCTTAATCGTGAAACTAAATGAAAACAAGCACTTACGAAGCGTTCGCTAGAACAACGGGTTTAACGTCCAAAAGATAAATAATAACATACAAATAGTTAACAATTAATATTACATTCGCTGCAAGTTTCACGTTTTAACTCGCGCTGTGGTCTCCGCATCAACATTGCATGTGATTTGACGGTTTGCGGTCGATGAAATATTAAATTGATACTAATTTTATACACCATAGTTTTGTAAAATATCTAGCTATTGTGATTTTATGTGCCCGAAAACTATAAGTAGGTCCCTAACGTACTAAACCCAGTTTCTGAATTGAAAATTCTAAGTTGAGAACTTTTCAAATTTACCATCAGAATGCGACAAACATTAGCAGAGTTAGAAAAGTTCTAAACTTAAATTCTCAATTCAAAAGCCAAATAAAAGAAATATATTTTATAAAGCATTCCAATGTTGGCTAGACTTAGGGTAGGATCCTACCCTAAGTCTTAATAATGAGGATTATATATTTTATTGATCGTCATAATTTAACAAGTAAAGCCTGAAGTTAATTATACGTATTTATACAAGATCAGATGGGTTTCATTATGATGTGAACATAATCTACATAGGTACCTAACCAGAGCATAATTTCTCTGAGCTTAATTTTTCGTAATCATCATCATCAGCCTTTTAACGTTCCCACTGCTGGGACTCAATTTTATTCCCTATTTTCTTTCACAAAAGATACTGATAATTCCAATTTGGGTACACAAATAACATTTTTTGTTTTCCTAGAATTTGATGCTCGTATTTCCGATTGATTTTCTGATTAGTTTCTTTTGATTAACTGGAAATAAAACGTGAACTAGAACTACAAGGCCGTTATTAGCATTGCCTGTTAAAATGAAGACACATTCAATTTGTCGTAATGATTTAAGAAAATCGTATAGAAACTACTAGTATTATTCTGCCCATTCTCCTGTTCCTGTTCTGCGCTCAACGCTCCCTTGGACGCAAATCCTGAACGTGAAGTATTCGCGGACGAACGAAAGGCATCATGTTTGGAGTTTTGTATGATGAGTGTGTGCACTTTTATGTACATTTAATTAATATAATTGCGTGTAAGTTAAAGTAAAACAATAAATAAATACTTTCGGTTAACCTTCAAAACGTTACGTGATTTGCCAAAGGTTATTCCACTAAAGTCTGTCTGTACTGGAAAAATAATTTCGTGATAACACCCCCGATAATAGAATATGGAGCATACGCTTGACCGTACACGATAGACAAGTAATATAGCCAGTGATCCTTGCAGGGTTCACATATTCTATCCTAAGCAATTTTTATATGGCGTCGTTTGGATTGGGTCACATAAACATTTACCCTAAAGGCTTTGGATAAATCTATACATATTATAAAGAGAGAGTGTGAATTTTGTAAGTTAGTGTATAGCCACAGCGAAGGGTAAACTCCGGAGGCTTTGCAACTATTTGAAAAATTGTTTCGCCATTTGAATGATATATTATTCCAGATGAATATACTCAATATATTATTATTATAAACCTTAATAAAAACAAGTATTATTACAATATATCGCCTATTACCTAGGGGCCAGTGCTAGCATAACTCGTAACTATTTTGGCCCAGGCATTCCTATTCCTTCTCCACGGGTCGTCTTACATGTGGACTCCCCAGAGTATCTACTACTTAGATTACTTCTTAATACCTTTGTTCCGAGAAATATTCTGCCTATTTGTGCTGTTTTGCGTAACAAACATCATAACTGGATTATTTGTATCATTAGCTTGGCGTTTCTACTTTAAAACAATTTTACTGAAATTACTTTTTTGTTGAAGTACTTACTTCATTTTTATTTATTTATTTTGGAACTCTTTTGAAAATTTTTGCAATTTTAATCGCCATTCTTTCATAATGATGATTGATTGATTGACGTTCAGCATACTATGTATGTACCTTAATCTTCTTAACGATCTAGGATCCCTTTTTATCTTTTTTGCTGTAGTTCGACCTTAAATGCTCAAAAACCAGACAAAGATACCCACATCCACAGTTATAAGGGTGTTTCATTACCTTCCAAGATTTTTAAAATAATCAAGCCACGTTTCTTGTCTAAAGCAAATTTATCTAATGCAATGTAATTCTTAATTCATCCGGCAAGCAACAGCCACGGGCCAGTACAATAATTAAAAGTAAACACAATTAATATGAACAATCATAATAATTTGCTTTCCGCCCTTGTTATGGGACACGGAAGTTGTTTGCTCCTAAATATTATAATAAACTTTTAAGACAAATTAATTGTTCAGAATAAGCTTCTAATGATAGCTAAGCTAAGGACTTTGAGATACATGGAATCTACGAGAATAATATTTTCAAATGATACTATATTTTGTATTTTAATCTTCTACTTAACATAACCCATAACATAGTGTATTGGAAAGTGGATAGCCCTTCACATAAGTATGTGTTCTATCTTTGAAAACCTCTTCACATATTCTAAAGTGCAGAACAGAACTGTTTAGCAACTGATTTGCAGATTGTTTATTCAAATTCTCATCGCAAATCGGTTCATCCGGTTTAAGAGCTATGATGTCACAGACAGATACACAAACACACAGGTACACACGCCAAACATACACCCCTCTTTTTCCGTCGGGGGTTAAATACCGGCCAAGTGCGAGTCGGACTTGCTCACCGAGAGTTCCGTACAAACAGCTACATTCACTTGTAAAGTCTACTTAGATGTAATAGTACTCGTCTTCATTTTAAATATATAAATTTAAACTACTGCCGTGATTTTTTTCACATATCCAAAAGCAACCATTTAGCTGGCAGGAAGGGAGCACTTGACTCTAACAAAAATTCACGTGAAACATCCCAACTTTACGTGGACAGAAGGTAGGTAACAAAGAAAAAATATTTTTATGATTTTATTTTATCACTTTGACAGCGTGATAAATATGTCCTTGCCAACTATAGCTTTCTAGTACTAAGAGTCTCTGAGCTAAGCTGCGGACGGACGGACATACGACATGGCGTCACTATAAGGGTAATTTGTTGACTACGGAACACTAAAAAGGCTAAAAGCGCAAAGCATGATGTAGTTCTGATTTGTTGGTATGTTGTATGGACTTATTAGTGTAGTGTGAACTCAAATGTGCAACTCCGAAAAATTTGCGTGTTGCGCACCACGCGAAAATTTGCAAAATTTTGGGACTTATCCACTTTTTGCTGTAAAAAGCATAAACTGTTAGTTTTTCGACAAATACAATTGTACTTTTATTAACCGACTTCAAAAAGTCCTTAATTCGACAGTTTTTTTAATGTGTTTTACCTCAGAACTTTTTACTAGGTGAACCAATTTTGATGATTAATAAAGCTGTTGCTTCTCATGTAGTCCCATTTAAATTTGGTGTGACTCTTTAATAAATAATGGCATATCTCTCGAGATTGCTGCAATCGCATGACTGTATATTGTTTACACCATTTAATATCATAACATCACGCCGGTTCGCTCTAAAGGGGTACGGAGATGTGTACAGCTCACCCTGGTTCACTCTCATTCCACTGGTTATGTTCAAGTTTCATGTTATTCCGGTAATCTCGATTCACTTTGGGCATTAAATAAATAAATAAATAAATGTTTTTTTTTATAAATAATTAAAATCAACTCTAGGTATATAAATCAATTCAATTCCAAATAAATAATTAATTTGAATTCTAAATAAATAATTCAATTCCAAATAGCAATTTATTAAGATTATTATTATTATTCAATTCAATTCCAAATGGTGATTCAATAAAATTATTATTATTATTCAATTTAATCCATTCGAAATTCGTTCACTATAATTTAATTAATTAATAATTATTTAGTAAGATCATTATATTTATAAGATTCCAATTATTTTTGTTTATCATGGACTCCTCTCAGGTAAACGCCTCCTCTAAGGATCGCTATTTATCACTATCTTGTGTTGTTAGTAACCAATTTGTTCCTGCGACCTTCTGTATGTCATCTTCCCATCTCATATAGGGTCTCCCTATATGAGATTTACATTGATGGCAGTGTTAGAATTTCTAGTTGTCAGGCAACTAGAAATTCTGATGCGGTCTACAAGTTTCATCGTTAGCAATGTAAACCAATATTCTGATATATTTTTTTTGTAAAATAAACAATCCGTTGCTATCTACACTATTACCCCAGAGAATTATTCCGTACGTCAGCCATGAATATGCGTATACATAGTTTGTTGATAGTGCTGTTTTCAAGTCGGTTGTTTTTTTGAGCTCACGTAATGCGTAAATGGAGCTGGATAATTTAGATTAAATTTTCTGGATGTGTGCTTTTCACGTCATATGGATGTCTAAGTCCAAACCTAACAAAGTAAAAGTCTCAACGCATTCTAAATGTATACCGCTAAACGTAAAATTAATCGTCTTATTTATTATTATTATTGTATAAATGATGTTCCCTTCACGAATCCGATGGGCGCCAAGCCAACCGAGTGAATTCGAACGATTGTAAGTGTTAACTAACTAGTGTACTTGAGCGAGGAGATACTTGCTCAAATATACTAGTTATAAGGATATTTTGTTAGCCTATCCCCATATTTAAATCTCACTGATCTGATAGTAATGCGCTATAACTTTATCCACTAGTTTATAGCTTACAGCAATTATTCTATTATTTAAAAATGAATCGTAATAAAAATAACAGCGATTTTTTTTCTCTTTTGTTTTAAATTATTTATTCTCACGATCGATAAAGCCCATAATAGTAGTTTATGAAACTGTTGCATAATGAGGGGTATTAAAACATGAGTGTGTGTTTAAAAACCGAGCCGTAGGCGAGGTTTTTAATAGCTTTCACACGAATGTTTTAATACCTAGTTATGTGCAGTTTCATACACTACTTTATCTACACTCATAAATTGGGATTGAACCTACAAAATACCTTCTTTTTGCATTTTCCATGCCATAAAATCTTGATAGCATTTGTCATATACTTTTCTCGACTTTGCTGGTAATAAATTAAGAGTAATTTCCTTCGCCGCATCTAAAATATCGGGTGGAGTCAAATTTTCTTCACATTCACTGATATCAGACATTTTTAAACAATAATTAAAATAACTCATGAAATTCAGTATAGCAAAACTTGCAAAACGTATGAATGGCGCCAAAACCCAGCACATCACCACATTAACCGCGCATGCGCTAAGGCTTGCACGCACGCACTGCGATCTTTATTCGCGCGATTTTTTCCGCCCATTCTGTGACCTATGGAATTGTATGAAGTTGTTCGCATTGCGGTAAAGAAATCGTGCGGAAATAATACCGCAAGAAATTCGTGTTTTGCCACAGAATCCACCGCACTACGGCGCGAATTTTATTCGCCCGAATATTTTGAGCTCTATGAACAATTAGAAGGAAACAAAATTCGCGCGAAGAAAAATCGCAGTGCGTGCTAAGTCTAAAGCGGGCATTGTCATAGACAATTTAAAATTGGAATCAAATCTTTTTATAATAGGTACTATAAAATGGCATTACAAAAAAAAATGATGGAAACTCCTTAGTGATTAACTTCTTGGATTTGTCCTGTATCGTAATAGAAAAAAAATTGTTTTATAGCATTATTTTGTTAGAGAAATAGTGTTATAATAAGATTCTATTTTTGAATTTCGGTATTGTGTTTATAAAGTATGCCAATATAAACTCGTTTTGAATTTTATAATTCGAATATTACGATATGAGAGTAGATAAAAGTATTTTTTTAACCGAAGGCTATGTCCCATCTCTAATATTAGTTCCATGGATTCTCACGTTAAGTCACGTTGCTATCAGCGTCAAAATGGCGAAATAGTACATTACTGCAGCGGCCAGCAAAAGAGGTATTGATGGACGAACGTGTAAATGTGGGCCGAGGCGAAGCCGAGGCACACATACGTAAGTCCATCAATGCCTAGTTGTGGCCAAGGCTTGTATAGTGCTTTTCTCAAATATGCGCGGAAATTTAAACTAAGTAGTACCTAGAACTCATTTTGTCAAAATCAATGACGAACAACAATAATTGTTCCCGCGTTAGTGTTCATTTGTTTTTTTTTTCAATAAACAGCGTTCTATTTGCAAGCCAGTTCGAAATTTAAATGAAACCTTTGATAAGTTTAAGAGGAAACCACCAAAAAGATCGTTTCATTTTTAAATTACACGACAGATATGAGTTTACTATGGAATTTATTTGGCCGCTAGACACGACAGATATGAATTTTCATACAACTTTTGCCGGCCGCTGCGCGCATGTATTTGGCCAGTACAGCAATTGCGATTTATCTCAAAGAAGGTTGTCAAAATAATGCTCAAATTTCCAAGCATGTTTGAATCAAATTTCGCCATTTTCAGTACAGGTGTTAGGCCTTAAAAGTGTTCATGTGTTTTTTTTTCAATAAACAGCTTTCTAATTGCAAGACAGTTCGAAATTTAAAAAATACCTTTGATAAGTTACCTCCTCGGTTGCCATGTTTCGGAGTAAAATATCGTTCCAATTTTAAATAACACGACAGATATGAGTTTATTATGTAATTTATTTGGCCGCTAAACACGACAGATATGGATTTTCATACAACTTTTGCCGGCCGCTCCTCGCATGTATATGGCCAGTACAGCAATTTACATTTATCTCGAAGAAGATTGTCATAATAATGCTCAAATTGCCAAGCAAAAATACTTCTTTTAGACTCCAGTATTTGTTCCATGCGTTTTTAATTCTACGCTCTATCTCCATTTCGTTGCTGTTGTTTTTTAAACTTATTTGTTTGCCAAGATAAATATACTGGTCTACGTACTCTAGCGGCTCATTCTCTATCCTAATACCGTTTTTAATGCTGTTTGTCATGGCTTTCGTCTTCGACAGGTTCATATCTAATCCCACTCGTTTGCTGCTTACGTGAAGCGTTTCTAACATGTATTGCAGGCCATAGCTAGTTTCTGCCAATATTACGATATCGTGTGCGAATTTTAGATGGCTCAAATATTTGCCATCAATGTTCAAACCACATTTTTTTCTGTCCAGCTTGCTTATGATCGCATCCAGTACAGCTACAAAAAGTCTTGGCGATAATGGATCGCCCTGCCTTACTTCTCTCTTTATGGGAAAGCTTTGGCCAGTTGTTTCCAATGTAACTTTGCTAATACTGTTTCTATATACGTTTCTTATAAGCCTAAGATCTGACTGCAGTAATCAGCGTTATTGATTAAACACAATTTTCATAAATGATAGTCGAATAGATTTATGCATAATATGCAATGCAATTGAATCAATTAAAATGTATGTTTGACCTTTACCTAACCCCCAATATACAAGTTTTTCAAGTGAATTCAACATATTTGAAAGAAAGTGGTGTAGAAAATAAAAAATAAGGTTGGCATTGGCAGCACACGTTTTTCGAACTTGCAAATTTGGATTAACATTGGCCATAAAACATACTAAAAATCCAGAACTACATCAAGTTTTGGAACGCAAAAAGCAATCGCTAAAAAGTGTCGAGATTTTTATTACTCAGCGTGTATATATTTTAGTACCAATCTTTTAAGGATGTTAAGTTAACACGCTAAAAACTGATCCCAGTGAGAGAGAATATACATCGTTAGTGTATAATCAAAAATAAAAGAAAATAAAAAGTATCGTTAGTGAAATAGATGACCATTAGCAGTAAAACATGAGCTAGCCATTTGCCCGTAATGAATGGTTAAATGATGCCTAGCCTAGCCAGTGACCCGACACTGAACATTATGTGATCGTTACTACTAACATGTTTTGCTAACACACGCTAAAAGGCCACATTTGTGGCTTATGTGGACTAATGATTTAATTTCATACTATGAAACTTAACATTCCGTAAGAATCATTTCATCATTTCAGCCGAAAGACGTCCACTGCTGGAAATGGGCCTCCCCCAAGAGTCGCCACACTGATAAATATAAATAAAAACAGGTCAAGTGCGAGTCGGACTAGTGCACCGAGAGTTCCATACAAACCTTAGCTTCAAGGTATTATAGACCTGAGTATTTGATATGAATTTCAATTTAATACCTCTACGAGTTCATGAGGAAAGGGGTAGTAAGTTTAAAATTATTAAAAATATTTTTATTATATGATGTAACAAAAAAATTACGGTTTTCGCAATTATTCCTTTATCTGTGCTATAAGACGTTGCTTCGTACCTAATTTCAAGATTCAGATTTCACGGGAAGTACCCTAGCTGTAGGTTTTGATTCCCTTGCGAGCGTCAAAAATTTGCGGAATTTTGCGGCATAAACGGCTGTATCTTTTGATTACGTTGGCTTAGAAGTTTGGTTCACAGCTTTAAGGGAAAGTAGACTTGAGTATTTGTTATAAATTTCAGCTTGATAACCCCTGGGTTCCTGAGAAAAAGGGTCTTGCCAAGACAGACAGATGGACCGACGGACAACAAAGTGTTCCTATAAGGGTTCGGTTTTTTCCTCTCGAGGTACGGAACCCTAAAAATGATTCGTCGAAATGTATGTAAGCAAGCGCATGACTTCAGAACAGCTGCTCCTATTTGGCTTAATCTTTTTTTGTTTTATTAGTCAGAATACCGGGAAGGATTAAAAACAATAAAAGAATAGGTAGGTAAAGGTGAACGACTTTTACCCTCCTATTTTTTTAGTTAATAGTTTAAATTTTGAAAAATTCTGGCAGTGTAGGTAATCATGACATTTCTACCAAAGTAATGAAACATGTATCAAACTGCATTAATGAACATTTGAGCCATATTCTCAATCTGTGCATATCACATGGTACTTATCCTAACAATCTAAAAACAGCTGTAATTAAACCATTGTTTAAAAAAAATGACAAGCGATGCATGGAGTCTTATCCCATTAGACCCATTGCGCTTTTGCCAGCAATATCAAAGATATTTGAAAAATATATTTATAATCAAATCTTTAAATATCTAGATAAAATAAACATATTAACCGACGAACAGAAAGGCTTCCGTAAAAATAAAACCAATATGGCAATATATGACTTTTTGAACAATGTCATTATGAATATTGACAAAAGAATACCTGTTTGTTCAATTTATTGTGACATGACTCAGGCGTTTGACTATGTCGATCACAATATCTTGCTCAATAAACTGGATGCGTACGGTATTAGAGGAAATATCCTCAGTTTAATAAATTCATTATTGCGGAACAGTACGTTGAAGTTACCGATATAGATCCCAAAACTAAATGCAAACGAACCTATAGGGGTAATTATCGCACAGTTACTTATGGTGTACCCCAGGGCAGCGTCTTAGGGCCCTCGCTGTTTATACTATACATAATCTGCCAAAAGTAACAAGTCACCCTATGTCACTGTTTGCTGATGACAGCACTGTGAACATTAAGAAGACTGATGATCAAAACCACAATGAAGCTGTCTCTTAGACAATAACCTCCATAGTGAAATGGTTAGATAATAATAATCTAAAAATAAATTTTGATAAGACGAAATTAATGATGTTTAGCCAGCGTGCGAATACCAATATCACAGTATGATAGCATACTATAATAATAAACTTAAAACACAAGTCGATACATCCAAGTTCCTAGGACTAACGATCGATAAAAAATTGGACTGGAAAGCACACACGGAGGAGCTAACTAAACGAATTAGCAAATCAGCCTATGCCCTGTTTAAACTGACACCAGTGATTAATGTCGATGCTTTAGTCACAGCATATCATGGTTTAGTGAGTTCAGTATTGAGGTATGGTGTCATTTTCTGGGATAACTCAACCAATTCGGAAATAGTCTTTATAGCACAAAAAGGTGCATTAGGTAAATGTTCAGGCTCCTCAAATTAGACTCTTGTAAGCCATTGTTTATCACATACAAATTATTGACTTTTCCTTACTTATATATTTTTGAGGTAACTGTATTTGTTAAGATCAATCCAGACCTGTTTACCAGAATATCATTTTATCACAAACGAGCTCGATCACAGAACAATAACTTGTGCGTAAAAAGGTCCCACACAGCATTCATGCAAAAAAAGTGTTTTTTGCATGGCACCAATTATATACAACCACATACCTATTTCAATTAAAGAGCTAAACATAAACTTATTTAAGAAAAGGCTAAATCGTTAATGTTGTGTAAAGCATATTACAGCATTTCGGAATTTTTGACAGACAAAATGTGATGAATGTGTGCTTCCCTATAGTTTTTAATCATTGACCTGGTATGTTATTATTAATAGGCTAATTCTTTCTTTTTTTACCATTGAACGTGACATTTTTGTATTTTTTTATTTTTTCGTAAATGATATTTTTTTTTTATTGACATTATTTAATATTTTTGCTTTTGACATTTTGTACTATATAATTCTTTTGTGTTTTTTGCTTATTATAATTTTCGTAATTGACATTTTTATATTTTTTATGGACATTATTTTATATTTTCCCTTTTGACATTTTGTAATTTTTTTTTGTGCTTTTTTCTAATTATTATTTTTCAAGAATCTATTGCAATCCATTCATGTAATTATTATATCAATGTTATCCATGAATATTTGATCACCTTCTGCCATAACATAGCGCGCTTGTAATTTTTATACTACTACTACTACTAACTATTTTTTTTGTACCTATGTTAACAAATGAATTATTATGAAATCAGTTGGTAGATAGGGTAGGTTGGTATGGTCGATAGGTTGGTAGGATAGATGGATTGGCGGGAACGAAGCCGCGGGGTACATCTAGTATATAATATAAATAAACAAAAAATAACAGAAGGCTTTATAGCTGAATCAGTACTTATTTCTCGTGAGGAGGATGCTTCCCCCACTAAAGCTGTAGGTTAGCTTGGAGCATCAGGAGGATTACCATAAGCTCTTAGAGCAAGGTTATTTCGAGTGTACGTAAGGGACAGATGTATTACGACCTATACATCTGTCTCTATTTACCAATCGCACAATCATAGTTTGACACGTCATGGTACGGGGACAGGTCCTATACTGGTAAAACATACAAAATCTCTTTGTTTAGTTTAGTGGAAATTGAAAATAGTCATAAAAACTCACCTGTATAAAAGTGTAGTCCATTCTTTAGACCGAGTCACAGTAGACCACAAGCAAGTTCGCAGATTTGACGCCACTAGATTTGACGTCATTTCTGCTCCTACCATTAGGAGTTGTAATCTCTAGCATATTGCTTATAGTATGTACTGTGGTGACAGGTACGATGGCTGGTTGAGGTTGTTGTTGTAGCAAGAGGAGTTGTAGTGGAGGAGACCTCCTACGGGACGGATTGCGTAGTGTGGTGGGAGGGTACCGTCCTGTGAAATGAAATAAGTAGTGTAAGTTAAAGTGGGAGAGAACTTCTGGAGAAGAATGACTAGAATGATATTTGGAAGACCTTTGCCCAGAAGTGGATTCCAATAAGCCCAAATCCGACTAGAATCCATTGTTTTATTTCGCAGTTCCAGTGCCTATCTTCCGCCTTGATCATCAGTTCAGTTCGATGCTACCATTTTCATCAGTGCCATTTATTTATAAGTATTTGCTTCATCATAGTCGTTTAGCTATTCGAAATATCTTATGCCCATGACATACATATCATTAAGTAGTTCCAGTGGCCATCTGTCGTCTTCTTCATCAGTTCCATTTCACCAAATGACGTGTAAATGATTGCATTGTTGATAAAAATACCAAAATCGCTATATATATATACCTATAATATTTGGAGAGTTCCTTACTAACCTCTTCACCGCCCCGCCCCCCCTTTAACGGCTAGTGGTTAGTAAAAGTTAAGACAACAAAATATATTATGTTTAAAGATCACAATTATCCTACCTGGCAACCCTGTTTCGCCAACTGCTGAGTACAGAGACTCCGCCCTTATTTGACACGCTTTCCTACTGTACAAGTCTCAACTATCATACTGATCATTCAAATCTTTCAAACAACCATTTTTGGGAACTTCAATGAAGGGTGACCTAATAATAATCATCATCATCAATAGCCCGACTTTGCCCACTGCTGATTTTTTGGTTACGATATTTCGTGATACGTGAATAAGTGACCTTTCGCTTTTATATACATAGATTTAGTGACAAACTACGTAATTCCGTAATTAATCCAGCGAATTCACTTACAGGCGAACAGAATTAGGTTCGTGGTTGCCCACAAATCAGTTACTTCTCGATATGTAGTAACACGTGCCTACTTATATCATAATGAACTGAACCCTCTAGTCTACATGCTAAACATCAAGTTAGATCATTTATTCTACATACTAAAATTTTGATCTGCAATGTTCAGCAGTAAGGTAACTCCTTAAAAAGCATATCCGTCGCGACTCCAGGGGCCGTACTATGACGTGTCAAAGCTATCATAATTCCGCTGTGAAAAAGAGATAGTGCTCTTCGTCATGTATAGCTCCGTCTCGCCTTCAGAGTGGAACCATGATATTAGTTTTGAAACGTCAGAGTAAGGTGATCATAACTTCTAGAGCGAAGCTTTATGACACGATATTCTTAATTCTTAATTCTTTATTGTACACAAAAAAACAATTACATATACAACATGAGTGGTTATAAAGTTGATGTACAAAGGCGAGCTTAACTCTAAGAAGAGTTTTCTACCAGCAAACCTTAGAGTGATAGAGAGAGTTTAAAAAAAGGAAGAAGAGAAGTAGTCCAGTGTACAATTTTAGAATAATAATATACAATAAATATACATACATACATAAGTACAATATATATATATATACCTATATACTACTAATATTATGTCATTCCGAAAGAAAATGATCCTTAATTTTCCTCTTGAAGACATTCAGAGAAGGGCTGTCGCGTAGGGAATGTGGTAGAGAGTTCCAGAGACGCACTGCAGTGACAGAGAAGGAGTCATCATAGCGGCTGGAAGTGTGACGTGGGGTACGAAGGAGAAGAGAAGTGAAAGTGCGACAGGGTTTACCCCGCGGGACAAAGTACTCAAAGCGTTCACGAAGGTATTGAGGAGAATTAGGATTGTGTAGGACTGTATAGAGAAGAGACAGGATATGGGTATCTCGACGACGCCGAATCGGCAGCCACTTCAATCTAGCCCGAAACTCCGACACGTGATCGTATTTACGGAGGCCAAAAATAAAGCGGATGCACAAGTTCTGCAGTCGCTCGAGTTTATTTAGGAGTACCTCCGTTGCATCTAGAAAACAGACATCCGCATAGTCAATGAGCGGTAGAAGAAGAGATTGAGCAAGAGTGACCTTAGTGTGAAATGGTAAGAATTTCTGGAGACGTTTAAGAGACTGAAAAGAGTAGAAGACCCTCTTACTTACATCAGCAACATGAACCTCCCAAGAGAGGTTAGTATCCATATAGACGCCTAGGTTTTTCACGCTTTTAGAATAACATATGGGCACTGAATCATAAACTACTGGCGGGAGGGCTTGGTGATTTAAAAGGTTGAGCATGTATCTACCACCAACAATGAGCGCTTGAGATTTGGTTGGGTTTAATAAGAGTCCAAAGGATTTGGCCCACTTGTTAATATTTTCAAGGTCACTATTGATGGCAGACACAGCCCCAACCAGATCACCCACTTTAAAGTGTCGATATAGCTGCAAGTCGTCTGCATAGAGATGATAGTTAGAAGTTAGGACCTTAGTGATAGCATTTATGAAAATCGAGAAGAGGAGAGGAGAGAGGACGCCACCCTGAGGAACGCCCGCAGTCAAGTCACACCAGTCAGAGGAGTCCTCATCGGATCGAACAGACTGCGAGCGGCCCCGAAGATAAGATTTGAACCACTCAATTACCGAAGCAGAGACATTAAGAGAGGAAAGGATTCCTAAGAGTACGTCAAAGTCAACTGAGTTAAAAGCACTGCTGAAGTCCAGTAGAACCAATATAGTAAGACATTTATTATCCATAGCCAGTCTTATATCGTCAGTTATTTTGACAAGAGTAGTCACAGTACTATGGCCAGGTCTGAAACCAGATTGGTAAGGACTCAGCAGGCTATTAGAGGACAAATAACAAGAAAGTTGCTTCTGAGCAATACTTTCGAGGACTTTGGAGAGGATTGGTAGGATGGATATTGGACGGAACTGGGAAGGTAAGGAGGGATTTGAAACTTTAGGAAGCGTTAGGACGTGAGCTCTCTTCCAAGCTGAAGGAAAGGAATTTTGGAAAAGAGAAAAATTTATTATGTGAGTTATGATAGGAACTATTTCACTTAAAATAGGTAGGAACATTTGGAGATGTAGGCCATCATTACCTACCGCTTTAGTGGATATGGATTTGATACATCCCTTAATATCTAGTTCAGTAACTGGGTGAAATGAGAAAGAAGTATTTGCTGGCAAAGGAAGATTAGAGAGTTCTTTGAGAGTGGAGGATTTAACGTGGTTGTCGAGGGTGATTGGTGACTTAGAAAAGTGTGCATTAAGTGCATTGAGGTCCATCTTAACAGGAGAACTCTTGCTAATGGATTTGCCAATACCAAGAGTCTTTAAAAATTGCCATACTTGTGCTGGGTTGAAGTTATCAATTGAGTTGTGAATGTGGCGCCTTTTTGCATTCCTACACAAACGACTGCAGCGATTTCGCATCTTCTTGTAAACGTCCCAGTTTTCCTCCGTGGGCCGCTTCCTGTACAAACGCTTAGCCTTGTCACGCTTGGCCATCTGAGTTTTTATTACTGTGGATAGCCATGGCGCAGGAAGGTGTTTGACTCTTACCTTTTTAAGGGGAGCATGTGCCTCGTACAATTCCAAGACAGTCCTGCTGAAGGTTGACACCATAGTGTCTATATCCTCGCAAGTGATTATAGGCCCCCAGTCAATCATACCCGCATCAGCCCTCAAACGCTCCAAATCAATGTTTTTAAAACTTCGAAGAAATAGAAATTTGGCCTTGCGTTTAGGAGGTCGAATCTTATAGGACAGATAAATGAGGTCATGATAGGAAAAAGGAGCAGGAAGCTGTCCATGTGCTGCTACTTTGTGAGGGTCGGAAACCAGAATAAGATCTAAGAGAGAAGGAGTACAGTGAGGAGCCCTGTGAGTAGCATTTAGTGGAAGTATGTGCATGTTGACAGAAGAGACAAGTGATTGGAGTTTACGGCTGCGCGAATCTTCCTTTAGTAGACAAGTGTTGAAGTCTCCGAAGATAAGTGTATGCTCATAAAGTGTGGAAAGATTTTCTAATTTTGCTTCGAAAGAGGAAAAATAATCGATTTGGCAAGAGGGACTGTAATAGACACCCAAAAGTAGCTTTGTGTGAAGGAAGTTTATTTCGATAAATAGGTGTTCAGCAAATTTAGAGTAGACACTCGGAGACTGGTCAACTATCTTGTACTCTATATCCCCGCGCAGATAAATGGCAACCCCTCCACATCCCTTGCCCGTTCTGTCATTGCGGACAATCTTGTAACCAGGTAGAGAATACTGCGTGGAAGGAAGTGCAGGCTTGAGAAAAGTTTCGGATACAAGGACAGCATGAACAAGATCTGAGTCGAAGGACGATAGCAAATCAGAGTAGTGGGCGGGGACGCTTTGAGCATTTATGTGAACAGCGTTGAAGAATTTGTGACAGTTAGAAAAATTTAAAGAAAGGTGGTCACGAAGATTTAGAGAGTTATCATCGCTAAAAGCACAGGCAAAGCTCTCATCTGACGCACAAGAGGATGAACATGAAAAGAAATCTTCATCAATTAGATCATCAGACATAATAAATATAAATACTATAAATTAAACCAAAAAAAAAAAAATATTAAAAATCAAAACAAAATCAATTAAAGTACTCAAACCTCGATGCACTCGCCGGTTACATTTAAAATTACTCTAAGAACAATTGCTAAAAAGCCTATAGGCCAAACCAAATAAAAAACAAAATATTGTGTTTCCGAACGTAACTTTGAGTGTCTTTGAGAAACAACAAAGCGTCAAATGACAAATAATAGTGACACTGACAGTTAGACAGTTTCATGATTATGACATCAAGTCAATAAAATAAACACAACACGAAATTAAATAACTAAAAAACAATATAGATTGACCGACATACACGAGAAAAACAATGTTTATAAGTACCTACACTGCTTTAACAGGGAGTAGAAGAACGGTGATATAGTACCATCATTTTGCTGGCTTGCGAGTTCTCTTCTCGGGCGCCGGCTTCGATGTTACGGTTAAGGCCGAAGATTCTGCAACGGGGAACCGAGCAACAAGTTCTCGATACTCCATTGCAGACTCAATCTTCCGTCGTGATTTATCGGACACCTGGATTACAATTCTTCCCTCAGATGTCCAGCACCGATGTATCCCGTAGTGTTGCCGAGCATTCATAAAAATCTCGTGTCTGGGCTTAGTGAGGAATTCGGAAAGCGTCAGACCAGACCCTTTTAATTTGGTTTTATTCCGCCACACCTCGTTCCTTACGATGCGGCTTTCAAAGCGAACCAAGAGAGGACGAGGCTTGCTGGTGTTGCTTCCGAGGCGGTGACAGGCTGTAATTTCTTTTTGGGTGACACCTTTCATTTCCAGACGCTCTGACAATATGGTAAGAAAACTAGCGGTAGGATCAGCATCCTTCCCCTCAGACAGACCATGTAACAGAAGTATCTTCGCGCGGGATGCCATTTCGTGCCTGTCCAGCCCCACCACAAGCAACTCCATCTGGGACTTCAGTGCACTCAAGGTTTTCCATATGAGGCCCTTGAACTCGGTGAACTCCTTCGACAAGCTGGCAATGGACTTGTGCGCTCCCTCACCGCTAGCATTCCTCAGGTCTTCCTCATACTGCGTCATTCTCGTAGAAAATGTAGCCGTAAGCTCCTCCATGCAGGTTGATAATTTGGAGTATAGGTCCATCTCAGTGAAGTGCAATTCTGGCAGTGAAGATCAGTTTTGAAGGAGAGTTGATAGTGTGAATGAGTGCACCAGAGGTCAATGTACTAATTTAACACTATTATTTCATTTGAAATCCAATTTTACTAATTATTAATTAAAAAGAATATAAGAGCTCTATAAATTTGTGTTTAATTGGGGACTACCCTCAATTTTTTTTTTTTTTTTTTTTTTTTTTTTTTTTTTTTTTTTTTTTTTTTTTTTTTTTTTATGATATTTTGTCATTGCCCACCAAAATTCTGCTTAGTGTTGCTATTGACTCCAAATGCAAATTTAGCAAAAACCGATCTCGATGTGCAGTCAGATCCGCATACGCACGTCAACATAATGCACGTCTAGCTGAGTTCGATGTATACTCACGTCAAAATACTGCACGTCTAGCGGAGGTCGGTGTACACTCACGTCAACATACTGCACGTCTAGCGGGGGTCGATGAATACTCATATCAAGTTACAGCACCTCTACCGAATGTCGACGTTTACTCACATCAACATACTACATGTCTAGCGGAGGTCGCGAGTGGTAGAACAGCAGCAGCAGTGCGTCGATGCCCATACCGCAGCACAGACCGATCTCGATGCCCAGGAGCAGACTGCGCAGGAACGTGCCCACCAAAGGGATGAGATCCATTCCTGGGAGTATATTGTAACGTCAAGAAATGTACAAGCAGAATTTTAAAAAAAGTGCGGTTATTAATCATCTCTACTTTCCTTTTCTGAAAAAGTCCCTAAAAAGAAAACCTGAATTACATTTTGCCCTCGTACATATTTTCTAAAGAAGCATAAAATAATTTTATTTTATTACATAGTAGAAACTCCAAGAAAAGCCTAGTAATCATTTATACTATTTTGTGTTCAATGTTAACGATACAACTATATTCTTTCTTTGTAGAAAAGGTTTTATTTAAAAATATCTTAGAGAAATTTAGGAAATATTTAAGTAATAGAAGAGCTATAGAAACAGTTCTAAGAAACGCCCAACTAATTGCCTATTTCGTGCTCCAACTAAGTGATAGTACCTATTGTATTCTTTTTGTACCTTAATAGGATGTTTCCAATAATATCTTGAAATATTCTATGTAAAATCTTTCGAATGCCTATTGTGGTGCGTTTGCCTTAGTTTTGATAACAAGAAGTAACGGGGGCTTACTCTGAGGTGTTAAAACTATCATGGTGCCACTGTGATAGAGAGATAGAGCTAGACAAAACAAATAACACTGTCCCTTTTTCATAGCGGTACCATGAAATATTTGATACGTCATGGTAAGGCCCCCAATCTCCTAAATCAGTGTTTCTGAACCTGTGATCCGCGGACCCGAGGGAGTCCACTATATGTATGGGGGTCCGCAGTCTCATCTATGGACCATTTAACAACAATAAATATTGTTCAATGTTCAATAACGAAAGTGTTTGTTGCAAAAAATGGTGAGCCTCACACCGTTACTGATGAATTAATATTACCGTGCGCTGAAGTCATGGTTTCTGCTTTCTTGGGAGATGAAACTTCAAAAGAATTGGATGTTATATCGTTATCCAACATTACTGTGAATAATAAAATTGATGAGATGTTACAGAACAGTTGATTTTGAATGTTAAAGCGATTTTATGCTTTGCAATCAGATGAGATCAGAGATATTAGCAATGAAGCAAACATTCTTGCATGTGTTTGTTACGAATTCAACGACAGCAAAGGTGAGGATGTTTTATTCTGTATGCTTCTGCATATTGCATATTTGTAGTACTAAAATAAATGTGAATGTATAGACCAGGTGCGCAGTAATCTCAATACTCAATACATTTATAGCTTCCACATGTGAACTTAGAATAACCGGCGTACGTGCATGAACATGAGAGAAACAAAAGAAGTATGTAAGGGTCTTAGCAGGTGGCGTTCTATAGTTTCCTATGCCTATCTCCATGGAGAAAAGGCGTGAGTGTATCATCATCATGTTCCGATAGTTATTGCTTCTTATTTACTAAAGGTGTCCTTGATATTGTGCTTGATTTCCTAGGGGTCCGTGACTGAAAAAGTTAGGAAACGCTGTCTTAAATCATAATATCAATATGCGTCCCTTACGACTACGAGACAATATGAAGATTCATAACATTGTAATAATTCTGTGGTAGCAGTAGGTAGGAGATGACGAACCAGACAGGCAAGTTTGAAAACTTACTAGGTCTCTAATCTTTACTAAGAAATGAGATCCAACTCTGCAGCATAAACCTACAATATTAATAAATGTTGTTGCCGGAAAACGGATACGCTTAGGAGAGAAAAGCTTACACAAAATAACATGCCATCCTTTGCAACACAAAGTAATAAACATTATGCAAAAATATCATTAACCACATACATGAGCTTATTCATTTGAGCCCGCATTTTAATTAAAACAGCTTAAGCCTGTAGGCGTGACAACGAAGCAAAAGCATACTCCTACATTAAAAACTTCTGTCAGTTCCGCTGACGGGGCGTTAATGAACGTAATTCCATCATTTATTTAATTTTGTAAGCTTCCTAGGTTGAACCGTTGAATACGTGTGGCGTGTACATATTCGTGCTTAGACATAAGCTTAGTTTAGACGTTAAGGTATCAGCTACAATGCCCTGAAATTTATCGGATTAGGCTGGTACTTCTTTGTATTCAATTCCATCATTTACTTAATTTTGTAAGCTTCCTAGGCTACAGACAAATTCCTGCTTAGACAGACTTAGGTATAGTTCTCGCCAAACTTATTGGCCGCCCTGAAGTTGGCTACAATGGCTGCGCAGTAGGAAATCTCATACAAAAACAGCACCGTTTCGTGCCTCGCGCATCCGGTAAACCAACTTCAAGGCGGCCAAGAAGTTTGGCGAGAACTATATCAGTGATAATGCCCTGGCAGCTATCAGATTAGACTTTTTCTTTGTCTTAGTTTGCATAAAGAGAAATTGAGTTATTTAGGAGAATCGTGTCATGAAAGTTGCGTAGGTTAATCTTATGTCGCTGAGAATGATACCCATCTATCTGCTGGAGAAAATGCGCTTAACTATCTTCGAATCACTGAGAGACAATATTTCAACCGTCAAATAACTTTTATCAGAAGAATAAATATCGCGGTTGATGTATTATACCTACCCTACTTAACTTTCTACCTACCTAAATCCAGCGTTAGCTGCACGGAATACTATTTACTCTAGGAAGAATATCGACTTCTTACAAAAAAGTAAGGAGAGATTTGCTGCGCGCTATCTAGTAGCACTCTAGAACTCCACACCGAAGAGATAAGATAAAAAAAATACTATCGAATTCCAAAAAGAAAGTTGTTTTGCACTTTGTAGTGTTTTTATTTGGAATTCGGTAGTATTTTTTTGAAAAAAACTTTTTTATAATTATCACTTTTTTGTTGTACCTAATAGGCAAGTTCTTTGGTAAGGTACCTATAATGCCAGAATAGATTACGAGAATCTTATGAAACTTGAACATAACCGGTGAAATGAGGGTATACCAAGGTGAACTGTACACATCTGCGTACCCCTTTAGAGCGTAATCTCTTAAAACGTATTTTTTAGTCTCGTGCATGAGGTCCCGAATTTTTGTTTTACTCGGTGAATCGACATAGAGAGTTGATCCCCTGGTTCGCTGCGACACCGCATGCGGGCGCGGTGGGGGTTTTAGGGACCCTAAGTCCCTTTTCACACGTTCCGGTTTCCGGGTAGCCGGTGCCGGGTAACCGGCGGCGACGTGTTTAGCCAAGTGTGTAAGCTTTCACACGTATATATACGCCTATATTGCTATACATTTGCTGCCGGTTACCCGGCACCGGCTACCCGCCAACCGCAGCGTGTGAAAAGGGGCCACCTTTATCTACCATTTTTTTTCTATGGACATTCTTTCGCAGAAAATCTTAACACCGCCATTTGGAAAATGACGCGAAATGCACAACGCCATCTATCGACAATGGAGTTCAACAGTCCGAGTATCTGAATTGCGTATGTTACGATATTTTACTTCTTGAACGCTTTAAAATCATCTAACTTTTGATTAAATGAACCGATTGCGATGAAACGAAAACTAAGTAGTACTTCAAGTTACGCACAATTTTTATGTAAAAAAGTTATCTACATTGGTTTCTTACATTTTACGTGATGCGTGCACAAATAAACAAGTAAAACAAACAATAGTACTGACAAAAAAAACAAAAATGCTGGAAATGGGTTCTGTTGGTTCTCCTTTAACACCCTGGCTATTTTTTTTGGAAATATTTTCTATGTGCAAAAACGACTTTTCTACAGATTCATTATATATCTATTGATAAAAGTTATCTAAGAATTTAATAGTCAATCCTAAGAATGTTTACTCAGATTATAATATTTTGTTGAAGAAACTTTTTTTTTGAGAACTTTGCTTATGTAGGTACTATCTAATTCAATAGTTACAAGGTTTTTATTACAGTACCCGTATATTATAAATAATTATGTTCTTTTAGCGACAAATTCCAAACTAATCAGTACCTACTAAACCTTTAAATCTAGCAGTAGTCCACTTAGCAAAGTTTACCAACTTCAGTAGTAAGTATTTTTCTAACACTTTCAGAACGAGGGTGAAGAGAGACGAAATAACTCGAGCGACAATGAGGAAACTTGGCAACTCTTGAACTTTGTCTACCACCAAGTGGAATAACATTATAATCTTTAGTAGGATTACAAGGGGTCTCCCAAGTACCTGACTGAATACGAAAATGGAATTTAATGGAATACGATAGTAGGTAAATATTTGATTTTCCTCCCGTTCAAATTATTCCGAACGCTTCTTAAGTGTTGCTAGTTGAACTTGAAAGGCGTTGCTGAGAAATTATTTTTCAAGGTATTACACCTTGTTTTAGCATTTTAAGAGATATTTGAAAACGAAAGGCCGAAGCTTAACTTCGCCCTTTCGTTTTCAAATACCACTCTCAAAAATACCATTAAAACAAATAATAAAAGAATCCAATATTGGCAAAGAAGTGTAGTTGTTCCGGCTCTGGGTGTTTGTGTATGTGAGTTTATATGTTTGTAAACGCACCCACGATACAGGAAGAAATTCCTAGTGTGGGGCAAAGTTTTATAGAAATAAATTAAATAAAAATAACGTTCACATGATATAATTTTCTTAAGCTATAAAAACAAATAACATCATTTCATGTGATCTAATGTTATATTTCATATAACCTTCATATGCTCTAAGAACACTTAGTATAACATTAATTTCATATCATTTTCAATTTCTATAATGATCTTTTTATATAACTTTAATTTGACCTTATTTCCATATTTACAAATTTTCGAAGGTAACGCACTGTCAGGTTTTGAGAAAAACAAATTATTGTAACCTAACCTGAAAAAACTAAAGTTGCTTCTGCATCGTCTCCGGTGCTGCGGAAATTACAACCCCTTCGCGCTTACGTAATAAAGCATGGGTGCCTATACTTTGTTACAGCGGGCGCGGGTTGCTCTCCCTTTGCGCCGCCGGTTTTCATGTAAACTCTAGGGGTAGCAGCCAAAATACTCCGTGAAATCGGGGTGCCCGAATTCAGTTTTTAAACACATTCGAACTATTTCTAAATTTGATATAACGTTACTTATATATTTTAAATAGTATACTAATTGACTATTATTCCATTGTGTATTATAGAAAATGTTCATTTTACCATATAAATTAGAATTTAAATGAACGCGAACGAATTATAATAAAATATTGACTCCTAAAACTCTACGTTTACACAGCATTTAAAAGGTTTGCACGTAGCGTCGGCCGCTCGTGATAAAACACTATGTCATGGTTCAAACGTAAAAGAACTGTATTTTAGTACCTACACAAGTTTTGTTTTATTTTTTTATTTAAAACGTTGCCCCACACTAGGAATTTCTTCCTGTATCGTGGGTGCGTTTACAAACATATAAACTCACATACACAACACCCAGAGCCGGAACAACTATCTGTAGGTCATACAAATATTTGTTCCGTGCGGGAATCGAACCCGCGACACGCAGCGCAGCAGTCAATCGCTCAACCACTGCGCCAACCGTGCGCCCAAAAAAAGTTGTGGTTTATTGTTCATTTAGTTTTTAAATGTTTTGCCAACCGTTTGGACGTAACTGTAGCAGATATGGATTCATATGCATTGCTGTCACTCACGTGTTTGTCTATTGCTGTCACTCACGTGTTTGTCTATTGCTGTCACTCACGTGTTTGTCTATTGCTGTCACTCACGTGTTTGTCTATTGCTGTCACTCACGTGTTTGTCTATTGCTGTCAATCACGTGTTTGTCTATTGCTGTCACTCACGTGTTTGTCTATTGCTGTCAATCACGTGTTTGTCTATTGCTGTCACTCACGTGTTTGTCTATTGCTGTCACTCACGTGTTTGTCTATTGCTGTCACTCACGTGTTTGTCTATTGCTGTCACACAATTTTGTGCTGAAGAATTTTTTAACATCCTATTGACCTATGAATTTGAAATTTGGTGATAATGTTTATTATTACGTATATTTTACGTAGTTTTCTGGTACAAGAAGAGAGAGGCCTATGTTCAGCAGTGGGCGAAGTCGGGCTGTATGTAGATGATGATGATTATTATTAAGTCACCCTTCATTGTACCGAATTTTGATGGTTATTCATTGTTTAAGATCCCAAAAATGGTTGATTGAAAGATTTAAATGATCAGTATGATAGTTGAGACTTGTACAGTAGGAAAGCGTGTCATATAAGGGCGGTATCTCTGTACTCAGCAATTGGCGAAACAGGGTTGCCAGGTAGGATAATTGTGATCTTTAAACACAATATATTTAGTTGTCTTAAGTTTTACTAACCACTAGGGGTGGTTAAGAAGGTAGTAGGCAACTCTTCAAATTTTATAGGCATACATAATTATAGCAATTTTGGTATTTTTATCAACAATGCAATCATTTACACGTCATTCGGTGAAATGGATAGTGATTAAAAAGACCACAGATGGCCACTGGAACTCCTTAATGCTAAGTATGTCACGGATATAAAATATATCGTATAGCTAACCGACTATGATGAAGCAAATAGTTATAAATAAATGGTACTGATGAAGATGATCTGATGATGAAGCCGGAGGGTAGGCACTGGAACTCCGAAATAAAACAATTGATCCTAGCCGTGTTTGGGCTTATTGGAATCGTCTTAACATTTACAACCTCTTATGGACAAAGGCCTTCCAAATGCCAATCCAGACATTCTTCTACCGCGCCGTCTCCAGACGTTCTCTCTCATCTTAACTTACACTACTTATTTCATTTCACAGGACGGTACCCTCCCACCACACTACGCAATCCGTCCCGTAGGAGGTCTCCACTTTGCGGGCGCTGAGAGCGTTCGGAACAAACTCCTCTTGCTATAACAACAACCTCAACCAGCCGTCATTCAATACCAAATTTCATTCATACCCTACATTGGAACTTTTTAGAGAATACAGGGTTCTGTCTGTGAGAGGGTTGTATGTGTTACAATGTGTATTAAGAAAACATCGACTGCCTTTCAAAGTAAGTACGAAACGTCGCGCAGATATTGTCCTTCCGCCAGTTAGTCACAAAACTACCTTCGCTCAACACCAATTCACCTACCTCAGCTATATTTTATATAATAAAATCAATAAGTTTCTCCATATCCACGGCTTAAATTATCACCATTGCAAAATTTCGGTTAAAAAATGGCTGATTGAGAAATCGTATGACGAAACCGAAAAATTGCTCTTTCCGTATGCCTAAGACAGATCTCCCCTCATTTGAAGTATATAACAAACACACATACTCCCCACTTTCACATTTACTCACACACACTCCACATATTACACCTACCACAACACATTCACTCTCACTCTAACACATATTTTTATTTTTACTATTTTTCTTAACCATTTAAACACATAAATAGTCATTATATTGTTATTTTATTTATGTTACTGGTGAAAACAGATTTTTGACCTTCTATATGAACCCTTATGGAATCACTGGTCCCCAAGTTACAGGCTATAAACCTAGTTTGGGGGCCAGGAGATAATACCATATGCACATTATGTTGTATCATATTACTGTACCTGTAACCTTTGTTAAGTAATTATTAGAAATAAACATTATTATTATTATTCCTGTCACCACAGTACATACTATAAGCAATGTGCCAGAGATTGCAACTCCTAATGGTAGAAGCAGAAGTGATGTCGAATCTAGTGGCGTTAAATCTGCGAACTTGCTTGTAGTCTACTGTGACTCGGTCTACAGAATGGACTACACTTTTCTACAGGTAAGTTTTTATGAATATTTTAAATTTTCTCGAAACTGAACAAAGAGATTTTGTATGTTTTACCTGTATCTATAAGACATGCATTTTGCAACTGGGAAAAAAAGAACAGTTGTATACAAGTCATATACATCTCTCCCTTACGTACACTCGAAATAACCTTGCTCTAAGAACTTATGGTTACCCTCCTGAAGGTCCAAGCTATCCAACAGCTTTAGTGGAGGAAGCATCCTCCTCACGAGAAATAAGTACTGTTTCAGCTACAAAGCCTTCTGTTATTTTTTGTTTATTTTTATTTTATACTAGTTGTACCCAGCGGCTTCGCTCCCGTCAACCTATTTATCCTACCAATCTATCGACCCTACCTACCTATCTACCCTACCCAAAAACCACAATAAACAACCTACCTACCAACTTAAGTAAAAAATAGATAGGTGAGGGCAGGTTCCCTTATCTACTCTTACGTACCTATTCTTTTTGGGGTTCCATATCCAAAGGGTAAAAATGGGACCCTATTACTAAGACTTGAGACTATTCGTTTGTCTGTCCGTATGTCACCAGGCTGTATATCATGAAACATAATAACTAGATAGTTGAAATTTTCACAGATAATGTATTTCTATTGTCGCTATTACAACAAATACTAAAAACAGAATAAAATAAATATTTAAGTGGGGCTCCCATACAAAAAACGTGATTATTTTCGCCGTTTCTTGCGATAATGGTACGGAACCCTCCGTGTGCGAGTCCGACTCGCACTTGGCCAGTTTTTTTGTTTTTATCTTTCCCTGTATTCTGACAAACAAAACAAAATAGATTAAGCTAAATAGGAGCAGCCGTTCTGAAGTGATTGATGCGCTAACATACATTTCGGCGATTCATTTTTATTTGTATAGATAGGCTCGCGTTTGACCAATATCTCACCTGATGGTAAGCGATGATGTGGTCGACGATGAGGAACGCTTGCCTAGAAGTGACCTGTATACTCCTGACTTAAAGACGCCCAGGTTGTAGCTATCAGGAAATACAGACTCCGGCAGGGAATACCACTTCTTAGCTGTGCGCACAATAAAAGTATTGCCAAAACGTTTGGAGCGTGTATGGGTGTACCATGTGCCGATGACGCATCGCCGTACGTCTTCATCAAACCGCCTTAAATACTTAATCTTCCAAATTCACTCGTCAATCCTCTAGGTAATTACATTACGCCGTACCGACTGTCGACACAATGATTACTGAATCCACTTTCCGCAACTACGTGTGGTAAATCAAGATTTTCATTTTCTAGCTATTAATATAATATATTGTAATCGATTTCTAGATATATTTAGTATAGTTACTCTATAATAGGGTAGAGCGGACGAAATTGATTTGCGTTGGCGTGAACTTGCGTACCTTTTATTTATAGGTATTTCGCTGTTCTAGAAACGTAAGTTTTTAGGAAATCTTTTGTTCGTTCAAACGTGATATATTCGAAAATATTCTTACGGGGCTCACAATATGCTTCATCAGAAGGCTTAAAATCACCCAGAGGGCAATAGAGAGAGCTATGCTCGAAGATTCCTTGCGTGATCGTAGCAGAAATGAAGACATGAACCAAGGTTACCCACATAGCCCGAAGAATTGCGAAACTTAAGTGGCAGTGGGCAGGGCACATTGCTCGCAATACGGATGGTCGATGGGGCCGAAAAGTTCTGGAGTGGTGACCACGTTGCGTTGGAAGGCCTCCCTCTAGGTGGACCGATGAACTGATCAAGGCTGTGGGAATCCAGTGGACGTGAAACGCACAGGACCGATCAGTGTGGTGACGCTTGGGGCCTATATCCAGCAGTGGACGTCTTTGAAAAGATGAAATTATTCTTACGGAATGTTAAATTTAATAGTATAAAATTAAATCATTAGTCCACATAAGTCACAAATGTGGCCTTTCAGCGTGTGTTAGCAAAACATGTTAGTAGTAACGATCACATAATGTTCAGTGCCGGGTCACTGGCTAGGCTAGGCATCATTTAACCATTCATTACGGGCAAATGGCTGGCTCATGTTTTGTTGCTAATGGTCATCTGTTTCACTAATGATACTTTTTATTTTCTATTATTTTTGATTATACACTAACTATATTCTCTGTCACTGCGATCAGTTTTGAGCGTGTTATCTTAACATCCTTCAAAGACGGTACCAAAATATATACACGCTGATTAATAAAAATCTCGACAGTATTTAGCGGTTGCTTATAGCGCAGTTGAAATCGACATTAAAATCGCAAGACTTGATGTAGTTCTGGATTTTAGTATGTTGTATGGGCCAATGTTAATCCAAATTTGCAACGTCGTAAAAAGTTTGCTGGCAGCCTTATTTTTTACTATTTACTACACCACTTTCTTTCAAATATGTTTTATTCACTTGAAATACTTGTATATTGGGGGTTAGCTAAAGGTTGTCAAACATAAATTTTAATTGATTCAATTAAGTTCATTGCGGCTTGATATTGCATAAATTTATTCGACTATTTTTATCATTCAAGAAAACTATGTTTTATAAAAAACGCTGATTACACCCGAACTCTGTAGTAAGATCTTAAAGCTTAAGTTATGATCCCGTCCGGATCAAGATATTGTCAAAATTGTCCTATGAGATTAGTCATTAGAAATAAAGTTGATTTAATTTTCTTTCTTTAGAACACATAAAAAAGCCTGTGAGACTAATAGTTCACTCACAATATCAAAAAAAGGAAAATAAGGTAGACATTGATTTAAACAGAATTGAGACAAAGAATACCTATTTGTGGGTTAGTATCAAAGGAAAAGGCATAAAATAATGTAACAAGCATTTTAGCCCAGCTCTCATCGGCACACGCCCCACACGCATCCCTTCTTAGGTTTACGGGCTATGGTTTTAAAAATGTCATAGTTTGGTGCCTATAGGATTTATAGAGATGCAGTTAAGCTTAAATTGTTGCAAATATAATGAACTTAATAAAAACCTTTTTTTACAAAAAAATTCAAACGGAGTTCTAAATAAAAACACAACAAAGTTAAAAATTACTTCAATTTTGGTGTTGCTGTTTTCGTTTCTTCGTTTTTTGACACCAAAATTGAAGTTATTTTTCACTTCTTTATTTCAAAAGTTTTAAGTATCTACTTACTTATCCGTAATGCCCAAAGTGATTCTAGATTACCGAATAACATGAAACTTGAACCTAACCGGTAGAATGAGAGTGTACCAGGGTGAACTGCACACATCTCCGTACCCCTTAAGAGCATAAAGGCGTGATTTTATGATATTAAATGGTGTAAACAATAAACAGACATGCGATTGCAGCAATCCCGTGAGATTTTCCATCATTTATTGTAGTGTTCTGTTGTATATCTCCAAAGTTCTTCATCAGATCTTCATCAAATTTAAATGGGACCAATAATAATTCATCCAATTCGGTTCACCTAGTAAAAAGTTCTGAGGCAAAACACATAAAATAAAATTGTCGAATTGTTTTGAAGTCTGTTAATAAAAGTACAATTTTGTTTGTCGAAAAACTCACAGTTTATGCCTTTTTCAGCAAAAAGTGAAAAAAGTCCCAAAAATTCGCGTAGTTCGCAGCGCGCACAAGTTTTTCGAAGTTGCACATTTGGGTTCACACTACCCTAACTGGTCCATACAATATACCAATAATTCAGAACTACCTCATGCTTTGCGATTTTAGCCTTTTTACATACAGCCACATTAGCTATTCAAATTTCTATAGAGAACTTGAATAAACAATCTGCTAATCAGTGGCTAAACAGTTCAGAGATTTTATAAACAAAGCCATTTAGAATAATTGAAGAGGTTTTCAAAGATAGAACACATACTTATGTGAAGGGGTATCCACTATCCAATACACTATGTTATGGGTTAAGTTAATTAGAAGATCAAAAGAAAAATATAGTATTATTTGAAAATATTATTCTCGTAGATTCGATGTATCTAAACATCCTTAGCTAAGCTATCATTAGAAGATTTTTCTGAACAGTTAATTTGTCTTAAAAGTTCATTATAATTTTTAGGGGCAAACAACTTCCGTGTCCCATAACAAGGGTGGAAAGGCTTATTATTATGATTGTTCATATTAAATGTGTTTACTTTTAATTATTATACTGGCCCGTGGTTGTTGCTTACCGGATGAATTAAGAATTACATTGCATTACGTAAATTTGCTTTAGACAAGAAACGTGGCTTGATTATTAAAAAAAATTAAGAGACCGTCTGGGATGGGCACGAAACGCCCTCTGTGGATAGGGTATCTTTGTCTGGAAGTAAGCACTTCAACAAAAAATCATTCCAGAATATTACTGTAAGGTAGTAACGCCAAACGAATGATACAAATAATCCAGTTCGGATGTTTGTTACGCGAATCATGCCGAAACGGCACACATAGGCAGAATATTTCTCGGAACAAAGGTATTAAGAAGTAATCTAAGTAGTAGATACTCTGGGGATTTCACAAGTAAGACGACGTGCGAAGAAGAAAAAGGAATACTTGGACCAAAATAGTTACGAGTAATGCTAGCACTGGCCCCTAGGTGATATATTGTAATAATACTTTTTTTATCTATACTAATATTATAAAGAGGTAAAGTTTGTGGGTTTGTGAGTTTGTGACGTTATAAGGGGTAATCTCTTTCAACAGTAGAAAGCTACATTATTCCTGAGTGTCATAGGCTATAATAAATTTACAAAAAAATTATGAAAATTGCAATAATGTAACCCAAGGTAGGAAAATGTTGCCTATAAAATTCATTCTTAGGCGTGCGCTGAGAAAACCATTGATGATAGATAAAAAATAGTAGGTAAGTAGGGTAGGCAGGGTAGGCAGGCTAAGCAGGGTAAGCAGGGTAGGCAGTGTAGGCATGGTAGGCGGGGTTGGCCGGGTAGGCAGGATAGGCATGGTTGGCAGGGTAGGCAGAGTAGGCAGGGTAGTCAAAGTAGGCAGGGTTGGCAGGGTAGGCAGAGTAGGCAGGATAGGCAGGGTAGGCAGGATAGACAGGGAAGGCAGGGTAGGCGCGGCAGGCAGGCTAGGCAGGGAAGGCAGAGTAGGCAGGATAGGCAGGGTAGGCAGGATATACAGGGAAGGCAGGGTAGGCGCGGCAGGCAGGGTAGGCAGGGAAGGCAGGGTAGGCAGGGTAGGCAGGGTAGACAGGGTAGGCAGGGTAGGCAGGGAAGGCAGGGTAGGCAGGGTAGGCAGGGTAGGCATGGTAGGCAGGGTAGGAAGGGTAGGCAGGGTAGGCAGGGTAGGCAGAGTAGGCAGGGTAGGCAGGGTAGGCTGGGTAGGCAGGTTAGACAGGGTTGGCAGGGTAGGCATGGTAGGCAGGGTTAGCAGGATAGGCAGGGTTGGCAGGATAGGCAGGGAAGGCAGGGTAGGCAGGCTAGGCAGGGTGGGCAGGATAGGTAGGTAGATAGCCAGTTGACGGGAGCGACGCCCCGGGGGTCAGCTAGTTAATGTATATAATAATAATATATTGCGTATATCTTAAATAATATGTGTCTCAAATGGCGAAATAATTTTGCAAATAGTATCAATGCCACCGGAGATAATCCTTCACTGTAAGGCTCATAAACTTACAAAATTCACACTCTCTCTTTATAATATGTATAGATTTATCCAAAGTCTTTAGGGTAAATATTTATGAGACCCAATCCAAACGACGCCATATAAAAATTGCTTAGGATAGAATATGTGAACCCTGCTAAATTAGTTGTCTATCGTGTACGGTCAAGCGTATGCTCCATATTCAATTTTCGGGGGTGTTACCACGGAATTATTTTTCCAGTACAGACAGACTTTAGAGGAATAACCTTTGGCAAATCACATAACGTTTTGAAGGTTAACCGAAAGTATTTATTTATTGTTTTACTTTAACTTACACGCAATTATATTAGTTAAATATAAACAAAAATTCACACACTAATTATACAGAACTCCAGACAGATGCCTTTCATTTGTCCGCGAATACTTCACGTTTCGGATTCGCGTCCAAGGGAGCGTTGAGCGCATAGCGGGTTCAGTGGATTGAGCTCCTGCTACTGTTATGAATTTATTATGTGGATATCTTAGCACATTAACGAATAGAAACGGGCCTTAAAGGCTTTATAATGATACTAGCTGACCCTCGGGGCTTCGCTCCCATCAACTGGCTACCAATCTACCTCCCTGCCTACCCTGCCTACCCTACCTACCTACCTACTAATTTGTATCTATCATCAATAGTTTTCTCAGCGCACGCCAAACAATGTATTTAACAGTCAACATTTTGCTACCTGGGGATACATTATTGCAATTTTTATAAGGATCTTTTTTTTATTATTATATTATACCCTTTGACAATCAGGAATAATGTAGCTTTCTACTGGGGAAAGAATTTTCAAAATCGGTTCAGTAGATCCAGAGATTACCCCTTACAACGTCAGAAACTCACAAACTTTACCTCTTTATAATATTAGTATAGATAATGCTATCTGGAACATAAGGAACCAAGAAAATAAATCCCACCGATGCACAGAATAATACAAGTAGCTTCTATACGATTTTCTTAAAATACTACCAAATTGAATGTTTCTTCATTTTAACAGGAAATGGTAATGATAGATAGAATGATAGATAGTTCTAGTTCATGTTTTATTTCCAGTAAATCAAAAGAAACTAATCAGAAAATCAATCGGAAATTCGAGCATCAAATTCTAGGAAAACAAAAACAAAAAATGTTTTTCGTGTACCCAAATTGGAATTACCAGTATCTTTTGTGAAAGAAAATAGGGAATAAAAAGGGTCGGTATCACGTACTTACGTAGGCAGGTATTACGGACTCTTTCATGTTATAAAGTTGATCCACGAAGTAGTGTTCTGAGAAACCGAAAGTCACCGTGGCCTGTCAACTATATATTTGTTCTTAAACTTACGTTCACTCTCTCACGGAGAGGAGTCTTGAGTCCCAACAGTGGGAACGTTATAAGGCTGATGATGATGATGACGAAAAATTAAGCTCGGAGTCATTATGCTCTAGTAAGGTACCTATATAGATTATGTTCACATCATAATGAAACCCATCTGATCTTGTATTAATTTTGTGTACATATACATAATTTTCAGATCATGTATAATTAATTACGTATAATTAACTTCACGCTTTACTTGATAAATTATGACGATCAATAAAATATATAATCCTCATTATTAAGACTTAGGGATTGGAATCCATTATAAAATATATTCCTTTTATTTGGCTTTTGAATTGAGAATTTAAGTTTAGAACTTTTCTAACTCTGCTAATTCTGATGGTGAATTTGAAAAGTTCTCAACTTAGAATTTTCTATTCAGAAACTGGGTTTAGTACGTTAGGGACCTACCTTTAGTTTTTGGGGGCATACAATCACAATAGCTAGATATTTAACAAAACTATGGTGTATAAAATTAGCATCAATTTAATATTCCGTCGACCGCAAACCGCAACGTCAAATCACAAGCAATGTTGATGTGGAGACCACAGCGCGAGTTAAAACGTGCAACTTGCAGCGAATGTATTATTAATTGCTAACTATTCGTGTGTTATTATTTATCTTTTGGACGTTAAACCCGTTGTTCAAGCGAACGCTTCGTAAGTGCTTGTTTTCATTCAGTTTCACGGATTAAGACCCGGACTCCACTAAAGTGGAAATAATACGAAAGCAGCGGCGATGCGTTATAAGCAATCAATAGAATTTCACATCTCGTCTCCGCTTAGCTTCAGTGTTTACGGTCGAGCAGAGAGCAGCCGGGTGAGCACGGCTTCTGTGATAGGCTTGAGTCCGTTTAGAGTTCATTTTATCAGAGTTTTTGCTCCCAAACTGTGTGACTCAAGCCTGTCACAGTAGGCCGTGCTCGCCCGGCAGAGACCTGCTGATGATACTCGTAGCGCGCTCCAAAGAAAGATGTAGGTAAGCTGTACCTCACAAGAAATCGACTGGGTGGCGCGCAGCACCGAAACGTAACTGTTTTGACATCACGAAACACACTCCATTCCTTTCATTTTGATAACTCAACACTATTCATTGCGTGTTTTACGCGGTCGAGTAGACGGATTTTTGAACATAATATGGAGTAATCTTTACATAATTACGGTGCTGATTTCGTAATTCAGATACATTCAAGGTAGTAAACATCTCTGATTCGGTCCAGCCAGTACTCATTCCCGCACAGCTTCGGTGAATATTCGCAAATACTCTATTAGTAATGAATATACCCTAACTGCTAATCATCTCCTCTCCACTGCTTTGCTGGAATCCGTTCCTAAAGTCGTTATTATCCAAAAGTACGTGCCGTGGAGTTGTTTTATCCGTTGTTGTGTATGTGCATTATTTAATTTCATAATTTTATGTACAAAGTTGTAACAACTTTTATGGATGTTACTTGTTGGTCGGCGGTGTTTTATAGGGTCATTATGCTTGTTCCGCTGGTGTGAGCTGGATCGATTTAAAATATTGGAATATTTTCAAAACAGAACAGCATTACAGTTTTCTGTTCATTTTGAGATAGATAAAGATAGTTCCAGTATTAGAAGTCGCAGATCGGTACCGTATTGCTGATAAAATCACCTATTTAGCTTATAAAGGAGCAGGCTCTTTACCGACGATTTTATTTTAGAAAATTTTGTAATAAGACAACGTTGTGGTTTAAAAGAAGATGTAGTGACTAAAATTGAAAAGAGTATGCTAAGATGGTTTGGCCATGTTGAGAGGATGAATGAAAGCGACTAACGAAAGGTATCTACAAGGCAGATGTGAATGGAAACGCCGGGCGGGGCGCCTTAGAAAGACATACATAGATCTTATTGATGATGTTTTTCAGAAAGGCCAGGTGCGCAGTACTCATAATCGGCGTGCGTGTATGACTAGATGTATGAACGTGAGTAAAGCAAAAGAAGTATGTAAGGATCGGGAGGTGGCTTTCTGTAGTTTCTGCCTACTCCCATGGGAAAAGGGCGTGAGTTTGTGTATGTAAAACTTAAATCCAACTGAAGTGCTAAAGAGTATAAAGCTATGAAATTTATTTGGAATGTCATTCATATTATCTGATTTTCCATCATACCTAGGTAATACATTTCTTGATAATACATATTTTATAAGCAAATTAAACCATCCGTAAAAGTTTGAAAGCATTGAATATTCTACATAATAACTCATTATCAGTAGTATATTAATATTTTCTTAGCGTTAGTTTACATAGGGATTCTATTCAGCAAACCATTAGCTTGGATTATGAAGACAGAATACAAGATTACCTGCATTAACTATTTATGGATTGAACAAAAAATATGCAAGCTTGTAAAAATAATGTTGGAGATTTTGTATGAGCTTTTGAAATAAAAATAAATATACGTGGACATTGTCAGAGTTTCTTTGTAACTCCATGGTCGAACGGAGGTCACCTCTCAGTCTGATATGTGTTGAAAAGATGGTATGATCGCGTTGTTATAATGATTCTAAGGAATACTATTTATTTAAAGACTAGGAGTAAATATAGTTACCACTCCAGTTGGAAACAAATTCTTCTGCAATGTTCGACGGAACATAACTTCGACATAATACTGCTCTGAAATGTGACAATAATAATTGAGTTTCGCTTTATATGAAGTTGTAGGCGGGCAGTGACCAATCTAAAAGAAAGAAAACAAAACCGATGAGGCAGGGCCGACTTAAACCTATTGGAGGCCCTGGGCACATTAGGATAATGAGACCCCAATATATTTATTGCCGAAAAATGAGACATACATTTATTGCAGAAACTTGACACAGTTAGTTTGTTGGATTCGGTTTCTCAATGACATTGTTTATGTATAAATTTTATATCTATATGTATGTATCTAAGTATATATTTTTAAGTAGTAAGTTTAGTAATTTCTTTTTATTTTATTTTTTTCTACTCGTTCTTTCAGTTAATTGCACCTGCCATGTTTTATCTCTGCACCACCCTAAGGTCGACTGGTAGGAAATGCCTAAGGCATTAAGTCCGCCTTTGTCTTTGTGCATAAAGTTTTAATAAATAAATAAATATTTCCTTCGAAAAAAATCGAGTATGACTGACCACAATAACTTCTTGCCTATTAGTTTTTGCATGCGCGAAGCTACTCTACTCTCGCCCGAAAATCAGGCTTTCCTATTTCAGCATGTACAATTTATGTAATAAGGCTGGGTTATTCGAGTCTGTAGAGGTCAAAAAGGCTACCAACGCCCGCGAGACATTACGTAAAAAAAAAAGAACCGCTCAAGTGCGAGTCAGAAAATGATCCTTGATTTTCCTCTTGAAGAAATTCAGAGAAGGGCTGTCGCGTAGGGAATGTGGTAGAGAGTTCCAGAGACGCACTGCAGTAACAGAGAAGAAGCCATCATAGCGGCTAGAAGTGTGACGTGGGGTACGAAGGAGAAGAGAAGTGGAAGTGCGACAGGGTTTACCCCTCGGGACAAAGTACCCAAAGCGTTCACGAAGGTATTGAGGAGAATTAGGGTTGTGTAGGATAGTATAGAGAAGAAATAGGATATGAGTATCTCGACGACGCCGAATCAGTAGCCAGTTCAATTTAGTCCGAAACGCCGACACGTGATCGTATTGTCACATTTCAGAGCATTATTATGTCGAAGTTATGTTCCGTCGAACTAGAGATCCGCCGAACAAGTGCATATCGAGGAATGGTTTTGTCGAAGCAGTGTTCTTCGAAGATGTGTGTTGTCGAAGTATAATCTGTCGAACTAATGCTAGTCGAATATATGTTCTGTCGAAGCAATGAGTTGTCGAACTACTGTTTTTCGAAATTGAGACTCTGTCGAAATAATTAACTGTCGAAATTCAGAATGACACTCGGATGCATGCCAAATAATTATTTTAGCCTTAGCAACTACAGTATCTACATGATCACACGGAAGGACAGGTATGTGTCAAAGAGTACACCAAGATCACGGATGACTGATACTCTGCTCAGTATTGAACCATCTATATTATAATCAAATTCAATGTAATTCACTTTATTCGTGAATGTAATAGTCTGGCATGTTCTAACATTGAGCGTCATTCTGTTGTTGAAACACCATTGTGCATCAAGATCTCTTTGAAGCTTCATAAAATCACTCAGGTCCGATATCCTGCAGTATATTTTTAAATAATCAGCGTAGGCTAAACAATTGCAATATATTAGATCTGAAATATCATTCAAGAATATCAAAAAAGCAAAGGGCCCAAATTAGAGCCCTGTGGGACACCAGAGTCAGGAGAAAAACGAACAGATACAAATCCGGCCACGGCAACTATTTGAGAACGATTAAATCAATAACTCTCGAACCACCGCAACAGAGAGCTATGACTGCCAGCGCTATTCAATTTCATAGAAAGAATTATGTGATCAACACGATCAAAGGCTTTTGCAAAATCTGTGTAAACAGCATCAACCTGAACTTTAGCTTCAAAGGTGTTACCAATGAAAGTAGTGTAAATAAGTAAGTAAGATATAGTAGAACGGTTAGACACAAACCCATGTTGCTTCGAATTAATTATATGGCGGAGGTGAGAATAAACTGAATTGTATATAAGACCCTCAAACAACTTTGCAAGTGTTGAAATTGTACACTGGATCCTGCCCTCTTTTGTGATCTCTTTGCCAATCTTAGATTTTTGCTGTAAACAGTGTACTGTACGTACTAATGCACTTTATTATCACACTGAACTGAATATAATTTTTGGATACAATAACGAATTAAGAAGAAGTAGTCATTTCAATTGAATTGATTGAAGAAGTCTTTAAATTAACTGTGTATTTTATGAAATCTTACAATTTAATTTGTACGACCAAGAACAAAAATAACTCTTTTGCTTAAAATATTATTTCAATTCTCTTCTCTGTCTCTTCCTTATTGCTCTCTCAATGCTGCTGAGAATCGGGTTTCACTTTTATTACACTAGAGGACGCCTCGCGGTTTCACCCGCGTAGTTCCCGTTCCCGTGGGAATACAGAGATAAAAAGTAGCCTATGTCACCCGGGGATAGAGTAGCTTCCCAACGGTAAAAGAATTTTTGAAATCGGTCCAGTAGTTTTGGAGCCTATTCGGTACAAACAAACAAACAAAAAAATCTTTCCTCTTTATAATATTGGTATAGATATAATTGATCCTGTAAATGTATTTTTTATTACATTTATCTTTTGAGCGATGTAATTTATACAGTGCTACAAGTTAAGTCGACCTGAGGTTGTAATTTCCATCAATCCTGATTGATTTGTCTATGAAATACTGTCCCAAAACTTAACCATTTTCAAGATATTGGACTTTGAAGTTTTTTTTATATATAGCCGATTTGTTGTCTATTTGCCTATTTTTTTGGGTGTTTTACCTCTTATGTATTTGTGTTTGTGTAGTAAATAGGTTGCTTTAGTATTCTCGACACTAAAATTGCAGTTAACTGAACCAATTGGGTCATATTAGACGATTGATAGTTATAAAATGAAATAAATTCCTACAAAATATTTTATTATTTTAGAAATACAGCTCTTAAAATAAGATAAACGTGTTCAATGAAATGTAATACATTTATTACGTAGATTATGTTAGGATTCATATAGTAATTAAGCTGGTTTACATGTCTGATTAATTGGGCATCTGTATGTAGATACTTACTATGATGAATTGCCATTGTTATAGAGATCTGATTAAGCTTATAACTTTATTCAAGCTTATGAAAAATTAATGTGAAATTATCGCATGCTGAAAGTTTCACAACACTGACTCATCTCCCTGCCCTTATCCCATGTTACTTAGGGTCGCAACACGTTTTCTTCTTCCATACCGTCCTGTCCCCCGTCACTCTATCACTGACTCCCTTTTCTTTTATATCACTGCTCACACAGTCCATCCATCTTTTCTTTGCCCGTCCCCTCCCTCTTTATCCATCCACATTTATATTCATAACTCTTTTAGTAACATGCGTTTCATATGACCATACCAGCACAAACGGTTTCATTTCAACTTTTCTGTCACTGGCGCCACTTTCAAAGTTCCTCTAATATACTCATTCCTCACTTTATTCATTCTCGTCACTCCGCACATCCATCTCAACATTCTCATCTCTGCTGCATGCAATCTGTTTCACAGCCCAACATTCTGATCCATACAGTACGACAGGTCTAATCACGGACTTGTTAATTTTCTCCTTTAACTTATTGAGGGGCATCCGTGGGTCGCAAGTTCTTTCAGTGACCTGTCGCCATTACATCCATTGTGTCTGTCGCCATTTCACAACACTGATTCTTATTATGAAGTAATTTCAAACAATGGGTAGGTACAGAGTAGGGTAAACTCTCTGATAGCATTTTATTTATAACCGGGTATAAATCAATTACGTTAAATAATCGGCAGATTGACCTCTTGCTATAAAATGTAAAGAATGTTAAGCGCCTGAAGGTTTTTTCTTGTTCGATATGTAGTTTCGCGTGAAAGAAATAAACAAGTAATAAACTCGCCATCAATCTTGTTTCCTCGATCTCTGTCTATTTACGACTTCCTTTGTTTCAATTTATTTTGTGACAATTTGTTAGCAGTTAACTTTGTTATGTTTTGCTCGACGACTTCGGGCACTTGTCTTCGTGACGGGCCATTTCTGTGTTTAGTGACCTCTTGACTTCTTGAGACACAGTTTTAAGTGTGATAGTCAACTTTGATAGCCTGAAAACACCTTATAAATGCTCCATACTTCATTCCCCTCTGGTTTTACAATAAATTTGGAGTGGCAAACAAACTTTGATCGTAATACTCCAGATAGAATTGTAATTTCATGCATCGTGCGCCCTAACGTCCGCGTTCGTCAGTGATTACATTAGCTCCTGATATGATAGAAACGATCTGCCTTTATCGAGCAGTTCCGTTGAATAATAATTGAACATATTCTATCAGAAAATCTTAATTAACCCGTTCGATCTAACTAACGAAACCAGGACCGCAGGAATGGGGTTACGAAAGTAGTTTACGATGGAGCAATGAGGCGGTTTTATAAGTTTGTTAGAAATGTTTTCACCGAAATCTTTAAAATACAAAGTTGTTTTAATCTTGGGTTGACTTCAGCTTCTATCTTAAAGTGGCCAGGCTAACTTAGAATACTAAAAAGTTATGGAAAAATGTACTAATAATCACTGGACTAGGAAAGATGAGGTTTTATTAGCAATTTTTCAGTTCCTTGTTGCTCCCGTCGTCTCCCTTTAAAGCTAAAATAACACTTGGTTTATCGTTATTACTTTATATTACAATCGATTTATCTTCACGAATAGTTTTTTAATATTGTTTGACGTATTTTGTAACGACGGTTTTGTTATGTACTTATTATAGTATACAATACAATGATATTATGATTTTGATTGTTATTGAATACTATTGTTCAAGAATCATTGTTTTAGAGGTGCATGTAGGTACTTTGTGCCTCTGCTTTAAATTACTACAGTTTACAATTTAAGTTTATCCAAAATAAGTACTTGTACGAAACAACTGAAATGGGTAGTTGCTCTTAATATTGACTAAAAAAAAAAAGAAAAATAAAACTCGACGTTTACACAGCAATTAAAAGTTTTGCACGTAGCGTCGGCCGCTCGTGATAAAACACTATCTCATTGTTCAAACGTAAAAAGCTGTATTTAGTACCTACATAAGTGGTGGTATATCGTTCATTTAGTTTTTAAATGTTTTGCCAACTCTTTGGACGTATCTGTAGCTGATATGCATTCATTTGCATTGCTACTTCGCAAACATAAAATATGTTTGCAGTCCACACTAGATATGGTAATTAAAAAACAAACTTTGGTGATGAAAATAGGGAAAGTTAAATGCTGACCTTTTATATTGAACAAGCTGTGTTCCCATTGAAATTCGATCGTTTATGCATGATTGAATAAAAACATACAAACTTTTAATATTAGTAGAATTGTAAGTATTAGTTGTCTTATTAGAAGCTCGAAACTTATTTACGCCATTCGCTTTTCCATTTAATTCCACTAACGTTCGTTAAGAGACTTAAATGAAATTCTTTCGTTGTTCTCAAAAAGATAACTGCAACATAGTGATATCCTAAATCCAGCATCGGAACATCCCCGCCTCCCCGAGGTCAAAGATCGTGTGTCGCATTATGTCAACCTGCAAACTTGCTCTGTTTCGACTTTACATTATTCAAGGTGTTCCCAATGAATAGTTACTCGGCCCAATTGAATCTCAATAAAGTTTTGTTAGTCCGAAATTAACATTGCGGCTTGCATTATTTGGGGAGTCAAAGTAATCTCAACTTGGGTAAATAGGTCTTTTTTAATTTGGGAATCATAGTCATCGTTTTCCAAAAGGGTCTCTCGCTTTTATTGAAAAATTCGGACCTTTTCACGGTGTCTGCTCCAGTTCACCAGATTGCTGTATTATTTAATTTGGGTACAACAATCATTTATAATTTATTAAACAAAATGTTATCGTTGGCAGAACGCAAAATAAATGAACAACAAAACATTGAAGCGTCATGAATTTGCTTATTTACAAAGACTAAAGTTGCTCACAATGTAAATGTTTCTCTAATCGGTTGAATAATTAAGAGATTACAAGAGAGATCCAATAAATTATGCATATTATCGTTAACTATGTTTCTAAAATCGTTTCAGAGAAATCCGTCGAGTCTTCGTCGAGTTTGGAACAACCGCGTGATTTGTGGCTTGTCTCATGTTTGCGAAATCCCGGCTTTTAATCTTAGGATTAGTTTTAACAGAAATGGGGTGTTTGAAGTAAGACAAATGTAAATCCAGGGACACAAATAATTTTTACCATGTGCGACAACAGCGCGGTGGAGTTATGTAGTGGGTACTTCATAAATCTAAAAGTTTGCATCGTAGTTTACTGTCACAGCAAAGTTTCCCTGGTTTTACAATTTCAAATATACGTCTGAAATATCAGGACTCTCCCTTTATGTGTCTGTCAGGTGGATTTGTGGCCCCATTATGTTGAATTCACTCACCTTTTCGGCGATTTATGTCGATACTTATTTATTTATTTAACTTACACACACTATCTTACAGGTTGAACCCAATAAAAAAACTGGTGGTTAAAAACTTAATCTAAAATTAGTGTTTACATAAATGTATAATAATTATATACACCTAAACTTCTAACACTATTAAAATATCCAAACTAATATAAAATAAAACTTTACACATCTATATTTTAATTATAACTAGCAAAATTCAACAAAACTCTTGCGAATTCACTCAAATTGCACGAAAATATGTCTAGCCTCTTATGCAATTCGTTGAGCACACAGATTGTGCGGGTGAGAGGTCTTTTTGCCAATAGATTGGTTCTAGCAGCAGACACGGCCAGCAGTGGCGGCCGCCGCCGCCTCCACACGTACCGATCTGGCACGCACAGCTTCAGGTGACGCAGCACACCCGGGTTATGTGCTACTCCACGCAGGAGCTTCAGTGCATACGCCGCGAGTGTAAATTCCCGGCGCACTCTGAGTTCGTTGTATCCCACCATTCCCAGTACAAATAGTGTGGGATACATGAGCGGGTAGAATGGGTAAACTCCATAAAGTTTGAAATACAAGTGTCTTATAAATTTATTTTGTACTCGCTCAAGCATGACATTGTATTTCTCTTCATGAGGAGCCCAAATCACCGCACTGTGCTCCAAGTGACTCCTTACCAAAGCGTCATACAGCACCCTGAGCGTGGTAATATTTGTGAATCCTTGCGACTGTCTCAGCACGAAACCCCGGTTTCTGTACGCTTTCTTGCAAATCTTGACTATATGAGCCCGGAAAGTGAGATCTGGGGTAAGCAGTACTCCTAGATCTCGCACAGAATCGAATACAAAGTAGATTCCTCTACTTTGTATTCGTAGTCTAAGGAAGTCTTCGCGCGCGTAAATGACATGACTGAGCATTTCGCTGTATTGAAATAGAGTTTATTTTTATGGCTCCACTCTACCACTCTATTTATGTCTTCCTGCAATCGCTCACAGTCCGAAAAACTCTTGACCTCGAGCAACAATTTGAGGTCATCTGCAAACAATAAACATAAACTATGTTTGACTACCTCTGGTAAGTCATTTATCATTAAAATAAATTCGAGAGGACCCAAATTGTTGCCCTGGCTCACGCCGGATCTGGTGTAGTATGGCTCTAATTCGAACCCGTTGTAGTCAACATACTGTTGTCGGTCTTTCAAGTAGCTGCCGAAGAACCGTAAGAGATGCGATGTACAGCCAATTTTCGCCAGCTTCATTAGCAGTACATCATTGTCGACGGTATCAAACGCTTTCCTAAAATCAAAATAAGCTGCGTCTACCTGCACACCAGCATCAACAGCCGGCACCACCCGCACCATGAAGTTAAGCAGATTAGTGGCAGTGCTGCGCGCTGGACGAAACCCGTGCTGCACGTCCGATAGCTGTGGACACACTTGACCCTGCATGCAGCGTTGGACGGCAGTCTCAAACACTTTTGCAGGTGTCGACAACACTGCCACCGGTCTGTAGGCACTGACATCCGAACCTGATTTACCCTTAGGAACCGGAATCACTCGTGTGATTTTCCACCTAGGCGGAAACGTTGCTTGTTTTAAACGAGTATTAAAGATATGATGCAGGGGTTCAGCCAGCACCCTGCCACAGTCTCGGAACAGAAAAGCTGGTATGCCATCTGGGCCAGATGAGCGCTTTGGTTTGAGGTTTGCGAGCGCTTCCCTTACGTCTTGAAGACTGAGGGTCTCAATGTGCACTCGCGCACTGTTCGCCTCCGCCTCCACCGAAGCCGCCTGCGCCTCGAGCCGCGGCCACTCCGTATTGTACACCGACTCAAAAAATTACGCAAATTGTTGAGCACACTCCTCATCCGAAAGATGTTGACCATCCTTTATGATAATTTGCCTGTTTAACTCGCATGTCTGTTTATTGTTTATACCATTTAATATCATAAAATCACACCTTTATGCTCTAAAGGTGTACGGAGATGTGTGCAGTTCACCCTGGTACACTCTCATTCTACCGGTTATGTTCAAGTTTTATATTATTCGGTAATCTAGAATCACTTTGGGCATTAAGGATAAGTAAGTAGATACCTAAAACTTTTGAAATAAAAAAGTAAAACACAAAGTGATACAACACAACTTCAATTTTGGTGTCAAAAAACGAAAACAGCAACACCGAAATTAAAGTAATTTTTCACTTTGTAGTGTTTTTATTTGGAAGCCCGTTTGATTTTTTATGTAAAAAAAGGTTTTTATTAAGTTTATTATATTTGCAACAATTTAAGCTTAACTGCATCTCTATAAATCCTATAGGCACCAAGCTATGACATTTTTAAAACCATAGCCCGTAAATCTAAGAAGGGATGCGTGTGGGGCGTGTGCCGATGAGAGCTGGGCTAAAATGCTTGTTACATTATTTTATGCCTTTTCCTTTGATACTAACCCACAAATAGGTATTCTTTGTCTCAATTCTGTTTAAATCAATGTCCTCCTTATTTTCCTTTTTTTGATATTGTGAGTGAACTATTAGTCTCACAGGCTTTTTTATGTGTTCTAAAGAAAGAAAATTAAATTAACTTTATTTCAACTAGATGTTCCCCGCGGCTTCGCTCCCGTGGACCACCCCACAGGACCCGTCGGGATTAAAATATAGCCTATGTCACTCAGGAATAATGCAGCTTTCTATTGGTGAAAGCATTTTTTTAAATCGGTCAAGGAGTTTCGGAGCCTATTCGGTACAAACAAACAAACAAAAAAATCTTTCCTCTTTATAATATTTGTATAGATGACTTATATCATAGGACTAGCGATTTTGACAATATCTTGATCCGGACGGGATCATAACTAATCTCATTATTGCCGAACTTCAGTGTGCGTATCATCTGTATGCAGATGACCTGCAGTTGTACCATCAAGGGAATGTCGACGAAATACCTGACGTTATCACCAAATTAAACAGGGATTTATCGGCTATAAAAATCTGGTCCGATAGATTTGGTGTTGCAGTAAACCCCAATAAATTTCAGGCTATCATCATAGGGAGTCATCGAAACATTGCTAAAGTGGATGGTGCAACTTTGCCGCCTGTTTTATTTTACAGTAAGGTTATTCCATTCAGCACTGATGTAAAGGACCTGGGCTTGCACATCGATAATACTCTTAATTGGCGTACTCAAATCGCTAGTGTGAGTCAGAAAGTCACTGGAACGCTGCAGGCTCTGTATCGTTTGAAAAATTTGTTGCCAATCAACACGAAGGCAATGCTTGTGCAGACTTTAATTTTTCCTATCATCGATTATGGTGATGTGTGCTACTACGACCTGAATGCAGATCATCTCAACAAACTTGACCGTCTTCTAAATTACTGCATTCGATTTGTTTTCAATTTACGTATGTGACCATGTCTCTGCGCATCGATCACTTCTAAAGTGGTTGCCCATACGCCAGCGCAGAGAGCAAAGGGCACTGACTACCTTGTTCTCATTTCTCGACTCTTCCAATTTCCCTAGTTATCTGGCCCCTTACATTCAATACATTTGCGCCAACCACAGTAAAAATCTACGGTCATCACATAACCGCCTTCTTCAATGTCCCACTCACCTCACTGACTTCATTCACCGTTCTTTCTTCGTTCAATCTATTTCTCTGTGGAATGCGCTACCCCAGGAAATCAGGATGGCAACCAACCGGTTGACCTTCAAAGTTAAAGTTCGCGAGCATATCCGTAAGAAGCTGGCAGTAGTATCGTAACAGCGCTAATCTTTTTCAATTATTTATCTATTACTACTAATGTTTAAGTATATTTATGTATTTAGTTTATTATTTTGAATATATATAGTATAATTATATTGTATTTATAGTTTATATTTAAATAATCCATTACATAACTTTCTATATTGCACCTACCACTGTTTATCTCTCCATCACCCAAAGGTCGACTGGTAGAAAATGCCTAAGGCATTAAATTCGCCTCTGTACTTGTGTGTGCATGAAGTGTTAAATAAATAAATAAATAAACTAATAGCCTAAGAAATCACTACGGAATTCGGGAGTAATCAGCGTTTTTTATAAAACATAGTATTCTTGAATGATAAAAATAGTCGAATAAATTTATGCATGGTTGCCTGGAAATATCAAGCCGCAATGAACTTAATTGAATCAATTAAAATTTATGTTTGACAACCTTTAGCTAACCCCCAATATACATGTTTTTCAAGTGAATCCAACATATTTGAAAGAAAGTGGTGTAGTAAATAGGAAAAAATAAGGCTGCCAGCAAACTTTTTTTGACGTTGCTAATTTGGATTAACATTGGCCCATACAACATACTAAAATCCAGAACTACATCAAGTTTTGCGATTTTAATGTCGATTTCTACCGCGCTATAAGCAATCGCTAAATACTGTCGAGATTTATATTAATCATCGTGAATATATTTTGGTACCGTCTTTGAAGGATGTTAAGATAAGACGCTCAAAACTGATCGCAGTGACAGAGAATATAGTTAGTGTATAATCAAAAATAATAGAAAATAAAAAGTATCATTAGTGAAACAGATGACCATTAGCAGTAAAACATGAGCCAGCCATTTGCCCGTAATGAATGGTTAAATGATGTCTAGCCTAGCCAGTGACCCGACACTGAAAATTATGTGATCGTTACTACTAACATGTTTTGCTAACACACGCTAAAAGGCAACTTTCGTGGCTTATGTGGACTAATGATTTAATTTTATACTATTAAATTTAACATTCCGTAAGAATAATTTCATCATTTCAAAGACGTCCACTGCTGGATATAGACCCCAAGCGTCACCACACTGATCGGTCCTGTGCGTTTCACGTCCACTGGATTCCCACAGCCTTGATCAGGTCATCGGTCCACCTAGAGGGAGGCCTTCCAACGCTACGTGGTCACCACTCCAGAACTTTTCGGCCCATCAACCATCCGTATTGCGAGCAATGTGCCCTGCCCACTGCCACTTAAGTTTCGCAATTCTTCGGGCTATGTGGGTAACCTTGGTTCATGTCTTCATTTCTGCTACGATCACGCAAGGAATCGTCGAGCATAGCTCTCTCTATTGCCCTTTGGGTGATTTTAAGCCTTCTGATGAAGCACATTGTGAGCCCCGTAAGAATATTTTCGAATATATCACGTTTGAACGAACAAAAGATTCCCTAAAAGCTTACGTTTCTAGAACAGTGAAATACCTATAAATAAAAGGTACGCAGGTTCACGCCAATGCAAACCAATTTCGTCCGCTCTACCCTACTATAGAGTAACTATACTAAATATATCGAGAAATCGATTACAATATATTATATTAATAGCTAGAAAATGAAAATCTTGATTTACCACACGTAGTTGCGGAAAGTGGATTCAGTAATCATTGTGTCGACAGTCGGTACGGTGTAATGTAATTACCTAGAGGATTGACGAGTGAATTTGGAAGATTAAGTATTTAAGGCGGTTTGATGAAGACGTACGGCGATGCGTCATCGGCACATGGTACACCCATACACGCTCCAAACGTTTTGACAATACTTTTATTGTGCGCACAGCTAAGAAGTGGTATTCCCTGCCGGAGTCGGTATTTCCTGATAGCTACTACCTGGGCTTCTTTAAGTCAGGAGTATACAGGTTACTTCTAGGCAAGCGTTCCTCATCGTCCACCACATCATCGCTTACTTTCAGGTGAGATATTGGTCAAACGCGAGCCTATCTATACAAATAAAAATGAATCGCCGAAATGTATGTTAGCGCATCAATCACTTCAGAACGGCTGCTCCTATTTAGCTTAATATTTTTTGTTTTGTTTGTCAGAATACAGGGAAAGATAAAAACAAAAAAACTGGCCAAGTGCGAGTCGGACTCGCACACGGAGGGTTCCGTACCATTATCGCAAGAAACGGCGAAAAAAATAACGTTTGTTGTATGGGAGCCCCACTTAAATATTTATTTTATTCTGTTTTTAGCATTTGTTGTTATAGCGGCAATAGAAATACATCATCTGTGAAAATTTCAACTATCTAGTTATTATGTTTCATGAGATACAGCCTGGTGACAGACGAACAGACAGACGAATAGTCTCGAGTCTTAGTAATAGGGTCCCATTTTTACCCTTTGGGTATGGAACCCTAAAAAGAATAGGTACGTAAGAGTAGATAAGGGAACCTGCCCTCACCTATCTATTTTTACTTAAGTTGGTAGGTAGGTTGTTTATTGTGGTTTTTGGGTAGGGTAGATAGGTAGGTAGGGTCGATAGATTGGTAGGATAAATAGGTTGACGGGAGCGAAGCCGCTGGGTACAACTAGTATAAAATAAAAATAAACAAAAAATAACAGAAGGCTTTGTAGCTGAAACAGTACTTATTTCTCGTGAGGAGGATGCTTCCTCCACTAAAACTGTTGGATAGCTTGGACCTTCAGGAGAGTAACCATAAGTTCTTAGAGCAAGGTTATTTCGAGTTTACGTAAGGGAGAGATGTATATGACTTGTATACAACTGTCCTTTTTCCCAGTTGCAAAATGCATGTCTTATAGATACAGGTAAAACATACAAAATCTCTTTGTTCAGTTTCGTGGAAATTTAAAATATTCATAAAAACTTACCTGTAGAAAAGTGATAAATGATAAATGATTTTATTTCTGTAAGTTGGTTTGTACAAACACTTTTACATGTCGAACATATTTTAAAAACTAGATGAGGTCGGCGTTTCCTATCTGACTACTCTGAGAAGAAAGGCCGAAACAAATTCAGAGGTCACAGTCTCTTTTAAAGTCCTGACAAAATCTTGATTAGATCATGTGAAGACCATGTAGACTGATGTCTGAAATGGTCTTTTGAGGAAAGAACCAGCCAGATTGAGTGGACCTGTCCAGTCAGTAACCGAGCAGCTCAACTCAGAATTTAAGGAGCTCAACGATTCGACGAACAATACCAAAGAAAGGACATTCGGGTAGGCCGCATAAACTACTCAAACTGCCAGACCATGATTAAAAACTAAGATAAATTTAAATAAAAACAAAAATAAAAAATATCCACATAGTCTTCACATTCACAATAATTAAAATAAAATAATATAATACTTTAAAAAGTAAATATTCTTGTCATAGCAAGAAAACCAAAAAAAAAAAAAAAATATAATAACAAAATGCATAGTGCAAAATATAATAAAAAAAACAAAATTAATTGGAGCAGCTCAATCCCAAGCCTTTTTGTCCTCAATGTAATCTTTTGTTGTATAAAACGCTTTCTGGCACAACTTACGTTTAATGAAAGACTTGAATTTATTAAGACTTAGATCTTGCACGTGGCTTGGAAGCTTATTATAAAAGCGTACACATTGACATCTAAACGAGCCACCTATTTTCTTGAGCCTTGTTGTAGGTACTACAAATTTGTGTTTGTTCCTAGTATTTATGTTATGGATATCACTGTATTTTTTAAACAATTTTATATTTTTATGGGCATATAAAAGATTTTCATAAATATACTGAGAAGGCACAGTCATTACATTAATCTCCTTAAATTTCTCTCTGAGAGAGTGTCCCGGGCTTAATTTATAAATTGATCGAACAGCTCTTTTCTGCAAAACAAAGATAGTCTGGATGTCGGCGGCATTTCCCCATAACAGAATACCGTACGACATTACACTATGAAAATAGCTAAAGTATACTAAACGGGCTGTCTCTATGTCAGTTAAATTACGAATTTTTCTAACAGCATATGCTGCGGAGCTTAGCTTCTTTGACAATTTATCTATATGTGGGCCCCACTGAAGCTTAGCATCCAAAGTTAAGCCTAAGAATACTGTGCTATTTTCAGGATTCAATTCTTCGCCCTTTATCAACACATCGGTTTTCACCTGCCTAACGTGAGGTAGGGTAAACTTAATGCATTTGGTTTTTTTTTCATTAAGAAGTAAATTATTAACATTGAACCAGTGAACTACTTTTGAGATCGCGCTATTTACATCGTCAGTAACCAGCTGCTGACGTTTAAGTTTAAACAAAAGTAAAGTATCATCCGCAAACAACACTATATCATGGTTATCCTTTATGAGGTAAGGCAAGTCATTAATATAAATAAGAAACAAGAAAGGACCAAGAATCGAGCCCTGCGGGACTCCCATTGTTACCATAGATCCAGGAGATCTTTTTCCATTAACGTCAACGGTCTGAATCCTATTACTCAAATATGAAGTAAGAAGATCCAGAGCGCTGTTCCGGATCCCGTAGTGGCGGAGTTTCCTGATTAGCGTTTCATGAAAAACACAATCAAATGCCTTTGACAAATCACAAAAGATTCCCAAGGCATCGCACTTATCTTCCCATGCATTATAAATATGTACTAAAAGCTCAACACACGCATCAGTAGTTGAACGACCCCTTGTAAAACCGAACTGTTTGCTATGTAATAATTTATGTTTATTAAAAAATCTTTGCAATTGCTCTAAAATTAATTTCTCAAATATTTTACTAAACGTAAGTAGTACTGAAATAGGTCTATAATTTGTAGGGTCCGATGTACTACCTGATTTAAACAAAGGTATTATTTTACTATTTTTCATAAGGTCAGGAAACTTCCCACAGTCGATACAATTATTAAAGATAATAGCTAAACTAGGTGCGACAATGTCAATAATAGACTTAGCAACTTCTACAGAATGACCCCACAGATCTGCAGTCTTTTTAACATTTAAAGTATGAAAGGTTTTAATTATGTCTTTACAAGTAATATGTTCAAAACGAAATTCCGAATTGCAAACATTAACATTTTCTTTTAGCAAAGACTCAGCAACAAAAGGTGATGAGTTTAAGTATTTAGTAGTTGAAATGGGAATATCTGAAAATAAATTTTCAAAGGCCACTGCGACTTGTGAGTCTGATTTTATGATTTTGCTATTAATAGACAGGCCGTAGTCAATATTTCGGTTACCAGATCTTCCTGTTTCACTATTAATAATATTCCAAGTCGTTTTAATAAAACTTAAGACAACTAAATATATTGTGTTTAAAGATCACAATTATCCTACCTGGCAACCCTGTTTCGCCAATTTCTGAGTACAGAGATACCGCCCTTATATGACACGCTTTCCTACTGTTCAACTCTCAACTATCATACTGATCATTTAAATCTTTCAAACAACCATTTTTGGGATCTTAAACAATGAATAACCATCAAAATTCAGTACAATGAAGGGTGACTTAATAATAATCATCATCATCTACATACAGCCCGACTTCGCCCACTGCTGAGCATAGGCCTCTCTCTTTTTGTACCAGACACCACTTTCCTGCGCCAGTCTCATTCAGCCGGGCGAGCACGGCCTCTGTGATAGACTTGAGTCACGCATTTTGTCACGGTTTTTGCTCCCAAACTGTGATAAAAATGTGACAATCAAGCCTATCACAGTAGGTCGTACTCGCCCGGCAGGTCCAACATGGCCTGTGGCATGGTCCATCCAACAACAATGTGGCGTGTGTTGGCAACAATATCATCTGCCCATCTCGCCGCTGGACGGACGATGCTTGTTCTTCCAGTAATAGTTTACGCTAATTATGTAGAAGCATTCTGTACCTTAATAAAAATCGGCCAAGTGCGTGTCTGACTTCGCACATTTAGGGTTCCGTACCAAAGAGAAAAATCTCTGTGTTTTTAGTAAAAATATACGTAATAATAAACATTGTCACCAAATTTCAAATTCATAGGTCAATAGGATGTTAAAAAATTCTTCAGCACAAAATTGTGTGACAGCAATAGACAAACACGTGAGTGACAGCGATAGGGCTCCGTTTGGACCCTTCGAGAGTACGGAACTCTAAAAACGAAACTGCCTGAACTGCATTTTCCTACACAAATGGACAAGGTATTTTCATCGACCCAGAAATAATTTTACTACTTTTCTGTAAGCACAAAAAGTAGTAACAACTAAATTACCTGCTTTAAAATTCAATTGAATAGTTCCAAATTTACACACGTAATATAGAAAGCAGTGAGGAAACTTTCAGTATGCATGCTTGACTCGCATTTGAGAGAATTTTATTCAAACTTACTGCAAAGTTGCATGTGAAGTACGGAGATGCCTTTTCACACCAAAACTAAGTTCAAACGCTTTAGCTTCATTCAGTGTTGTTTAGTGCCTCAACTCTTTAAGGAAGAAATTACAAGATTTTAGTGAAGAATAATGGTTTTAGTGATAATAATTAGCTTCATAAATTAACTTGAGTGATTTAAATGCTTGAGGACGGCCTAAGCCCATCAGTCTGAATTGCTCATAATAAATTGAGTGACTAACTAAGTAATTCTGTAATGAATGCAGCGAATTCACTTAAATAAGAATAGAATAGAATTTGGTTCGTGGTTGCCCACAAATCAATAGCTTCTCGATATGTAGCAAAACGTGACCACTTACATCATAATGAACTGACCCTCTAGTCTACATGCTAAACATCAAGTTCATACTAAACTTTTGATCTGGAATGTTCAGCAATAAGGTAGTTCCTTAAAGAAATCGGTATTTGAACTAAATGAATTATTTGTTAATTTATTTGTTATTTATTAATTTATTTGTTATTTATTAATTTATTTGTTATTTATTAATTTATTTGTTATTTATTAATTTTATTGTGTGTATGGATTATTATTATTTTTATAAGAATGACATTATTAAATTTTGTAAATTTACTAACATAGTCATAAGTGTATTACTAACATATTATGGATCATGGTCCGAAAATATTTTTTTTGAAGAAGTAGGAATTTATTTACATAGATAAAAGTATATACAGTGTATAAATTACTTAAATAACTAAGACTACAAACATATAGACTTTAACCAAAAACTTCTTACTAACTAAAACTAAAAATATACACAACTAAAATATGGCGTCGAAAAACTCCTCCACATCGTTGCCCACTGGTAATGTACCCAAAAGGCTGGCAGCATTGCCACGTTGTATGGCAATGCTTAATCTCTGACCAAGATAAAAGCCAGCCCTTGGGTCACGCGAAGTGTCAACTAGGCGTTTGGACAATTCTTTAAACAAAGCGTGAGCACTCGGACCCCACGGACCAAGAGTTTCAACCCCAAACGGTTCGAAAATATAACTACCGATGAGGTTATTATATTTCCGCCGTTTGAGGTTCTCTGCTGCCGCAGCGGCAGTGCCAGCACAGCACGATGAACTCGGAAGATGGGATGGCGCAAGAGTATCGACACAAGTAGCTTCCCACACTAAAGGCCTACCCATCTTCCATGGAAACAAAGACATCCCGTCCGGTCTTTTGCCATCATCACGTGCCAGGCCATGGGGTTCTAATATGGCCGGAACGCCGACGGTGACGAGAGCACGTCGGATGATGTCGTTTAAGTTTCCGTGCCGAGCGAAGCGACCCGCACTTCGGCTGCATGAAAGACCGTGGTGACCGAGGCTGTTGACAACTTCGCCACAGTGGCAACGATGTGGAGTACAACAAGGAGCGCCAAGACGTAAGGAAGCAGCGAGGCGGAAAGTAGTGTCGTCGAACAAGGTGCCTATGTTCGACGACGGTATTGCGTGAAGCCAGAGGCCCGACTCCCACTCACCCACAGCCAGCAGGCGAGCGCGCTCGGCAGGAGTGGCTGAAGTGGCAATAAGGTGCTCCTGAACTGCTCTGCAGAGCGGCTCATCCCACCGTCTCTGGGAAGATGGGTAGTCGGGGGGATTACAGTTCGGGCAAGCGAGTCTCCAAGCATCAATAGCCTCGGTGAAGCACGGCACATCAAAATTAATCAGTATGGGAGCTAGGATATTCCTGATTAATTTCTCAGTACCGTGGACCGAGGATATAAATGCCGGTAAACTAAAACTTGAAATTTTGCGGATGCCGAGGCCTCCCATACGGATGGGAAGAGTAGCTTGAGCCCAAGCTCGGTCGTCCATGGCCACATTTAAAATTAGAGTTAATGTATGACGGATAATTTGGTCCATTTTTTCTAAAAGAGGAGGGTGCTTCCATAGATGAGAAGCACGAAGGAAATATGATAATTTGGGGCCAAAACAACAAAAGCGAATTATGGTGATGGCCGAATGCATGTTAATTTGGAGCAATCTTTCCGAAACGTTGTTGAAATTTTGTATTTTTTCCTCAATAAAATCGGGAAAGGAATCATCGAAGATTGGGGACCCAAGGAGATGAAGAGAGCTTTTTCAATAATTTTGATTTCGGGGGCTATTTTATTGAATTTTGAAAGTGTCACTTGTCTGTCGGTACTGTCAGATAAAAATAACTCACATTTGGAAAAATTTAGATCCAGTCCTATAGAATGTAGTTGGTTTTTTAAATATTGCAAGTCATCTAAAACTGTGTCTACATCGCCTCCTAGGGTACCATCATCGAGATACCATACGTTAAATTTTGAATTTAGCTGTCGAATAATTGGGTGAATAGCTAGACTGAAGATCACTGGCCCGAGAGGGTCACCTTGTTGACAGCCAACAGCGGATTCCAGAAGGTGGTCCCGAAAAAGTAATTTAGATGGATGCCTATAACATTGCCAGAGAAAACTAAAAATTTGAGGTATTTCTTTTTTAGTTTCTGCCAGCAAGGTGTCCCTATTAACCGAATTAAATGCATTTTTAATATCAACCTTCAGGATGACCTCTCCTTTGCCAGAATTTAGGTAGGTCGATAATGCATGTACGGCAGCCTCACAGCCCCCTTTGGAACCGTAACCAAGCTGCAGGGGCTGAAATTTTTCCGAAACCACCTCACCATAAAATTTACAGCAAATCTTGGCTGCCATACGCCGGTAAGTAGTCCCTACGGCAATGGGACGAATCCCGCCATCCTTCTTGCGCAGGGCACATAAATTGGCCCCATACAACATGTCGATGACGGTCTCGTTTACCTTACCGGAGAGCATAAGGTTCATCAGAGCCGTAAGCTCCTTCAAAAGCAACTCATCAGCTTCCCCAGCGCCTGAACACATTAGGTCCTTTAAGTGCTGAGGACTCAGGCCGTCGAGGCCGCCAGCTGAGCCACTCCGGAAGGAACACACGGCTCTGATCACCTCTCGACCTGCAATGGTGAGGGTATTAATATCAGGATCGGGGGCGTCGGGAAAAGAAAGACCATCCACTGGGGCAGGGTGTTTGCTCTCCAGAGCTGCAAGAGTATCTGGAGAACACGGTGCCACCACATCACTACTAAAAAGAATCCTGGCTGCTCCGCTAATGTCACCTTCCCCTAACTTCGATTCGACCAGATGGGATATACCTCTTGAAGAGGTATACCTCTGTGTCGATAATTTTGAATCCAAATTATGGGCCGAAATGTTACAATTTTCTTTAATTTGTGAAGTTAACGTCTTTTTGCTTGCCTGAACGTTTAAAATTCTGTAAGGGAAGGTGAGAAGATGTTCCCAAGCACTTTGTGAGTTCTCCCGGACGGCCAGGCGGATGCAACCTGCAAGATAATGTGCCACTAGGGGTCTAGCGCCGCGGGGAACTCGTTTTAAAACTGGAACAGAATTTTTCAATTTTGAAAGTGTTTGCCAAAACGGGTCTAAAGTGGATGTAGCTTGTGTAGGAGGTGTAGTAACAACAGGGTCTGAACCGGGTGCATTTTGGAGCTTATGTGCCTTTCCAATATGCACGTTCAGACCCCGCTTACCTTTAAAGAATCGTGCCTGGGTGCACAGAGGACACCTCTCCAGGATGTTTAATGATGATGAAGGTTGACACGCACTATTTTCCACCACATCACTGCTACCACTTAACATGTATATTTTGGTTAAAAACTGATTCACTTAAATTATATTTACAATTAAAACAAATTAAAAAACTAAACAATAAGTAAAAAAAAACACTAAAAATGTGTCAGAAAATGACAACTTCTGTCAAAGCGGCGCAGTCGCTTTGCCGGCCTGGGGCGCCGCGAAGTATACTCGTGTAAGTATCTCTGTGCCACGAAGTCCAGAAGGCATTCCTACTGCGGTGCCCTGGAGCACGCAGTTGCACGCAGGCTGGCGTCGCCACGTTAGCTCCGCTTGTTCAGAACGCGCAGTGATGAGGGCTGCTATATTTGCTTAGACACAATTTCGATAGAATATGATTGGCACGATGTATCTTGAATGCCTTCCAATCAAATCCACTTAAGTGTTTATTGTAGCAGATTGTAGCTGACTCATAATCATTTATTAAGATGCTTAGCTTAGCTTTAGCTTAGCTTTTTATTAACTTGTTTTTGTAGTAATTTTATCTGCAAGGTGGTCCGAAATAAATGATTGATTATGATTAAAGAGCATACCCTTCGCGAATCCAAGGGCCCGTACTCTGACGTGTCAAAGCTATCATAATTCCGCTGTGAAAATGAGATAGTGCTCTTCGTCACGTCTCTCCTTCAGAATGGAACCATGATATTAGTTTTGACACGTCAGTGAGGATATCCGCAGGAGAAACAAAGTTACCGACATAGACCCAAGAATTGCCAAACTAGTGGCAGTGGGCAGGGCACATTGCTCGCAGAACGGATGGCCGATGGGGCCGAAAAGTTCAGAAAGGCGACCGCGAACCAGAAGACGATACGTTGGAAGGCCTCCCACTAGGTGGACCGATGACCTGGTTAAGGTTGCGGGAAGGCGCTGGATGCGAGACGCACGGGATCGGTCAATGTGGCGACGCCTGGGGGATGCCTATGTGCAGCAGTGGACGTCTTTCGGCTGAAATAATGATGATGACGTCAGTATAAGACCCCTGGTGATCATAACCGATCTCTAAATTGTGTGTTCTAGGATAAATATTGGTAAAAATAGTAACATCTCATTCGCTTTTCGTAATCACATTTCTCAGCAACAGCATGGTTTCTTCAAACATCGCAGCGTAGATAGTAACATGTTAAATTTCTCAGAATTTCTAGTGAACGCTATGGACAAAAATATACAGGTAGATGTCGTGTACACCGACTTTTCAAAGGCTTTCGACAAAATTAACCATGATATGCTTATTGAAAAATTGGGGAAGGCCGGTGTGCATGGCAACTTACTACGATGGATCCAATCCTATATAAAAAATAGAAGTCAAGCGGTCTGTGTTAAAGGTTACTCATCTCAATTCCTTCCTGTTCCCTCCGGAGTTCCCCAAGGTTCTTATATGGGACCCTTGCTCTTTTGCCTCTACATTAATGACATAGGAACCATATTTGACCACAGTAATCACTTACTTTACGCTGATGATACGAAAATATTCCGAATGGTTGAATCCGTTAGAGATTGCTCTAAATTACAAAGTGACTTAATAAACTTGCATAATTACTGTACAGCAAATCAACTCTATCTCAACATAGATAAATGTGGCATTATGTCATATACGCGGAAAACTCACCCATTAAATTTCAACTACGCCATAAACGGCTTAAACCTTAAAAGAGTTTCCACCATTAGAGACCTAGGTCTCGTTATGGACTCCAAATTAACATTTACCCATCTTATAGACCACATAGTCAGCTCCGCATTTCGCAGACTAGGATTTATTTTGCGAATTAGTAAACCTTTTAAAAATGTTATCACTCTAAAAATTCTTTATTTTTCATTTGTCCGCTCTATTCTAGACTTTTGTAGCACTGTATGGTGCCCATGTTTTAACATACATATAAATAGGATAGAAAGGGTACAAAAAAGTTTTTAAAATCACTTAACTATCGCAATAATATTTACGACGCTGCATATGAAGATGCAGCGTCAGTTAGTCAGTTTATGCGTAGGCATAAACTGACAAGTCTATGTAACAGACGTAATATGTTTGATATTATTCAATTGTTCAAAATTTTAAACTCGTTAACCGATTCGCCATCATTACTTGGTAAACTATCACTAAAAGCGCACGCTCGCCTACCCGTACGCCCCTCACGTTCACAACCACTTTTTGTTCCTCCTCGACTAACTAAAACATACACTCGTAACTCATTTATATACCGTTCCACTAACAATTATAATAGAGAACTTACAGACATAGATCTTTTTAACATTTCTCTTAATAGCCTTAAACAAAAACTTAAAAGTAGATATATCACCTAATTAAAACTTACCTTTTTTTATTACATTGTCTACCTTCACTTTACTCTGTAAACTGATAATGATGTTTCATTGAACTTATGTTCTGATACAAAAAATCATATGTATTTCTTGCACGTCTTTCTTTGTTAAGAGTTTATTGTACTTATTTTTACCATTGTCGGCACTATAGGTCTTTTGTAAGTAACCAATTTTCTGAAGAATTATGATTGTATACGACTGTTTGATGCCAAAATAAAATAAAATAAATAATAAAATACTTTTTGTTCCTCCTCGACTTAATAAAACATACACTCGTAACCCATTTATATACCGTTCCACTAACAATTATAATAGAGAACTTACAGACATAGATCTTTTTAACGTTTCTCTTAATAGCCTTATACAAAAACTTAAAAGTTGATATATCACATAATTAAAACTTACCTTTTTTATTACATTGTCTACCTTCACTTTACTTTGTAAACTGATAATGGTGTTTCATTGAACTTAAGTCATGATACAAAAAATCATATGTATTTCTTGCACGTCTTTCTTTGTTAAGAGTTTATTGTACTTATTTATAACATTATATCACATTGTCGGCACTATAGGTATTTTGTAAGTAACCAATTTTCTGAAGAATTATATTGATTGTATATGACTGTTTGATGCCAAAATAAAATAAAATAACAAATAAAATAACTTCGTGAGCGAAGCTTTATGACACGATATTATGTCATTGCCCATCAAAATTCTGCTTTGTGTTGATATTGGCTCCAAATGAAAATCAGCACAAACCGATCTCGATGTGCACTTAGATCCGCATACTGCACGTCTAACGGATTTCGATGTGCACTTAGATCCGCATACTGCACGTCTACCAGATTTCGATGTGCACTTAGATCCGCATACTGCACGTCTAGCGGATTTCGATGTATACTAAATTCAACATACTACACATCTAGCGAAGAGCGATGTATACTCAAATCAAAATACTGCACGTCTAGCGGAGGTCGATGTATACTCACGTCTACATACTGCAATTCTAGCGGGTGTCGATTTATACTCACTTTAACATACTGCATGTTTAGCGGACGTCGATGTATAATCACGTTAACATACTGCACGTCTAGCGGAGGTAGATGTATACTCCTTCAACATACTACCATCTAGCGGGGGTAGAATTATGCTCACGTCAACATTCTGCACGTCTAGCAGAGGTCGCGAGTGGTAGAACAGCAGTAGCAGTGCGTCGATGCCCACACCGCAGCACAGACCGATCTCGATGCCCAGGAGCAGACAGCACAGGAACGTGCCCACCAAAGGGATGAGGTCCATTTCTGGGAGTATATTGTAACGTCAAGAAATGAACAAGCCAAAGAAAAACAAATATTTTGAGGTAATTCATCTTTCTTTTTTCTTTTCTTAAAAAGGTCATAAAAAGAAAACCTGAATTGCATTTTGCCCTCGTACATATTTTCAAAAGAAGCATAAAATTATTTTATTACATAGTGAAAACGCCAAGAAAAGCTTAGTAATCATTTATACTATTTTGTGCTCAATGTTAACGATTCAACTGTATTTTTTCTTTGTAGATATTACAAAAGGTTTTATTTAAAAATATATATAACTTGAGAAAATGTTTACCTAAAAGAAGAGCTATGGAAAACGTACCAAGAAACGCCAGCTACTTGCCTATTTCGTGCTCAAACTAACTCATAGTACCTATTATATTATTTTTTGTACTTTAAAAGCATGTTTCCAATAATACCTTGAAAAATTATATCTAAAAGCTGTCGAATGCTTATTGTGGTAGGTTTTGCCCTAGTTATGATAATAAGAAGTACCGGAGGTGTACTCTGACGTGTTAAAACTATCATGATTCCACTGTGATAGCGAAATGAAGCTAGACAAAACAAATAACACAGTATCTTTTTCACTGTGGTAACATGATAGTTTTGATATGTCATGGTAAGGCCCCTAATCTCCGAAATCAGTGTTTCTGAACCTGTGATCCGCGGACCCGTGGGAGTCCACTATATGTATGGGGATCCGCAGTCTCATCTATGGACCATTTAACAACAATAAATATTGTTCAATGTTCAATAACGAAAGTGTTTGTTGCAAAAAATGGTGAGCTTCACACCGTTGCTGATGAATTAATATTACCGTGCGCTGAAATCATGGTTTCTGCTTTCTTGGGAGACGAAATTTCAAAAGCATTGGATGTCATATTGTTATCCAACATTACTGTGAAGAATAGAATTTATGAGATGTGAGGAAATGTTGCAGAGCAGTTGATTTTGAACTTTAAAGCGAGTTTAGGCTTTGCTATCAGATGACAGCACATATACTAGCAATGACGCAAACTTGCTTGCATATGTTCGTTACGAATACAACGACAGCATAGGTGAGGATTTTTTATTCTGTATGCTTCTGCATATTGCATATTTGTAGTACTAAAATAAATGTCAATATAAAAGGCCAGGTGCACAGTACTCATAACCGGCTAGATGTATGACTAGATGTATGAACATGAGTGAAGCAAAAGTAGTAAGGATCGTAGCAGGTGGCGTTCTGTAGTTTCTGCCTATCCAAATGGTAGAAAGGCGTGAGTTTATGTATGTATGTAAAATAAATGTTCCCATATTTATTGCTTCTTTGTTACTAAGAGTGTCCTTGATACTGTGCTTGATTTCCTAGCGGTCCGTGACTGGAAAAAGTTAGGAAACGCTGTCCTAAATCATAAATAACAACACAATATGCGTCCCTTACGACTACGAGTCAATATGACGATTCTTAACATTGTAATAATTCTGCGGTAGCAGAGGTAGTAGATGACGCCTCAGACAGGCAAGTTTGAAAACATACTAGATCTCTAATATTTACTAGGAAATGAGATCCAACTCTGCAGCATAAACCTACAATAATAATAAATGTTGTTGCCGGAAAACGGATACGCTTAGGAGAGAAAAGCTTACACAAAATAACATGCCATCCTTTGCAACACAAAGAAATAAACATTATGCAAAAATATCATTAACCACATACATGAGCTTATTCATTTGAGGCCGCATTTTAATTAAAACAGCTTAAGCCTGTAGGCGTGACAACGAAGCAAAAGCATATTCCTACATTAAAAACTTCTTTCAGTTCCGCTGACGGGGCGTTAATGAGCGTAATTCCATCATTTATTTAATTTTGTAAGCTTCCTATGTTGAACCGTTGAATACGTGTGGCGTGTACATATTCGTGCTTAGGCGTAGGCTTAGTTTAGACGTTAAGATATCAGCGACAATGTCCTGAAATTAATCGGATTAGGCTGGTACTTCTTTGTATTCAATTCCATCATTTACTTAATTTTGTAAGCTTCCTAGGCTGAATACGTGTGGTGTGTACAAATTCCTGCTTAGATATAGGCTTAGTTTTGGGGTTTAGGTGTCAGTTATAATGCCCTGACGGCTATCAAATTAGACTGGTACTTCTTTGTCTTAGTTTGCTTAAAGGAAAATTGAGTTATTTAGGAGAATCGTGTCATGAAAGCTGCGTAGGATAATCTTATGTCGCTAAGAATGATACCCATCTATCTTCTGGATTAATTGCGCTTTATGATCTTCGAATCACTGAGGGCTGATATTTCAACCGTCAAATAACTTTAATCAGAATAAATATCGCGGTTGATGTATTCCTTATAAAGGTTGTCATATGCAATTTTATTACTTAGATCAAAGTTATCTAAGGATTGAATTGTCAATCTTAAGAATGGTTACACAGAATACTATTTTGTTGAAGAAATGTTTCTTGGGAATTTAGCTCACAATTTAATTCAATTGTTACAATGTTTTTATTACAGTACCCGTTTATCCATCCATACTAATATTGTAAATGCGAAAGAAACTCTGTCTGTCTGTCTGTATGGAGATAGTTTGAGACCCTCGGAAGGACATAGGATAGTTTTTATCCCGGTAATCATCCTTAAGGGGGTGAACAGGGGAGTAAAAGTTTATACGGTGAACTAATAATTTCTCAAGTAAGGCGGCCCACACACCATATTACGGCGCGACATAAAAATATAGGCTTTTCAAAGTACTAATGCTACGCAGACGAAGTCAAGGGCTACAGCTAGTTTTAAATAATTATGTTATTTTAGCGAGAAATTCCAAACTAATCAGTGCCTACTAAACCTTCCAATCTTATCGGCAGCCATCCACTATCATACTTAGCAAAGTTTACCAACTTCAGTAGTAAGTATTTTTCGAGCACTTTCAGAACGAGGGTAAAGAGAGACGAAATAACTCGAGCGACAATGAGTGAAACTTGGCAACTCTTGAACTTTGTCTACCACCAAGTGGAATAACATTATAATCTTTAGTGGGATTACAAGGGGTCTCCCAAGTACCTGACTGAATACGAAAATGGAATTTAATGGAATACGATAGTAGGTAAATATTTGATTTTCCTCCCGTTCAAGTTATTCCGAACGCTTCTTAAGTGTTAAGTGTTCGTCCGGTCTTGATAACAACAAACTGTTGTAACCTAACCTCAAAACAGTAACGTTGCTTCTGCATCGTCTCCGCTGCTGCGGGAAGTACAAGCTTTGTTACAGCGGGCGGCGGTTGCTCTCTTCGCGCCTCCATAAAAAGACTACGTTATGTCGGGGTGCCCCAATTCAGTTTTGGAACAGATTCCACCTATTTCTTTCTAAATAAAGAAATAGGTGGGTGTATAATTTTTTTTTATTGCAAAGGCCGGGCAATGGGCAATTGCAGGTCGAATATGAGATTGCAAGCCGAGCCGTAGGCGATGACTTCACTAATACGAGACAGGCAATTGCCATTTCCGCCGAGGCATATATAGTGCTTTTCTCAAAATAATGCAGGGAAATAAAAATGTAGTTATATTTCCATAATTTTTCAAGTTAATGCCGTTTTTAACATGAACTGTAAATTTCAGCATGGAATAAATTGCCCATAATGTAGATGGCTTTTTAGTTTAAGCAATCTCATTAAAATACGCCAAAAATACTGTTTCGGAGAAAATGTTCACTTTTATATCGTTTTTCCAAATCATAAAATTTTCATATACTTTCATTGTTTTCATGTATTTTTTTTTTGACTTCACTGGAAGCAGGTTTTCCATTGCAAATTTGGCTTCTTATTTTAAATCTGGTGGAGTTAAATCAATCTGCAATTCACCCTCTGTACCGTAAGAACTCATTTTAATTATTAAATTGATATCTATTAAATATTTAAATAACAAATCAAGACGAATTTTCAGCTTTGCCGCCGATTTTCTATTTATCATCTGTGCCGAAAGGCAAACGCATTTATGGCTACACAGCCACGTGAATGCAATTTGTACTATGCAAAGAGACTTATTTTAGTATGCCAAGAATGATAAAAGAGATCCAATCAAAGAGTATCTAATAACCCTAGCACGCCGTTTCATACAATATTTACATTTGATTTATTAAAAGTTACAACAACATTGCTGGAGCGTTGTAATGTTCCAAATTCAAAAAACGTTCCTGCAATGTATTTGATCAACATTGCTGGAGCGTTGTAACGTGCCAAATAAAAAAAAACGCTCCTGCAATGGACTTGATTTTCTTTGTCCGTAAATTCGATACATCGCGTGTTCTTTTTTCTAAAATAATGACAATATTTCCATGCATGTTTGAGAAAAAATATGTTAAACGTTACTTATAGATTTTGAATATTATAGTAACTAAATATTACACTAATTGAATATAAATTTAAATGTGCATTATAGAAAATGTTCATTATACCATATAAAATTAGGTTAAATGAAATTATATCAATAATTAATTATATCATTAGATCGTATTAAAAAAAACTTTTGTTATTATTTCAAACGTACACCCAAAGATGACGTGTTTGAATATTTTGTACAGCCAAGTATGTAATTATTTTATACTCACTGCTAGTTTTCCAGAGCTTCTTGACTAAGGCATAATCGACCATTTGCAGGACAGCGCACAAGATGACCGATGCGAGGGCGGCGCGTGGGATGAAGAAGAAATATGGCGTCGGCAATACTAACGTCATTACGTCAGTATTACTATTATACCTAGATATTGAAAATCATATTAACATTTAATAAATACTTGGGTAACACATAATTTGGAAAACTATAACTCAATTTACCCGAACTAAAAAGATGATAACATAAACGAAAGGAAACTAATATGAAAATAATAGAGATCTGAAACCCTTGAAACTTTTACTAACAAAGATTGGAAGGGTCTAACCCTTGCAAAATAGTCTGAAGTATATACAATTGCCTTTTAAAAAACAGATAAAACCTTTGACAGGCAAATATTAAGTAAACTCGTAACGTTTAAATGAATCCCGTAAAAGCAATGACATATTTTCAGCAGTCTCGAGCCAAAAAGTCGACGTGAGTTATTATATCTTTTAACCATAAAGAAATAAATAATCAAGTTTCTTACAGAAAAATGCTGAGAAGATAAACACCAATTCTACAGTGCCAAATTAAGTATCTACCCTTATTTATTTTGCAAATATGAATAAAGAAGCAAAGTCATGTATGTCTGTCTAATATAGGATGCAATAGAAGTCAACCAAACTCAAGACATAAACCAAAGTTAAAGCTCAAATCGAAATTATAAGTATCGCCATAAATCGCCGAAAAGGTGAGTGCATTCAACACAATGGGACCACAAATCCACCTGACAGACATATAAAGGGAGCCTCCTGATATTTCAGACGTATATTTGAAATTGTAAAACCGCGGCAACTTGGCTGTGACAGTAAACTACGATGCAAACTTTTAGATTTATGAAGTACCCACTACATAACTCCACCGTGCTGTTGTCGCACATGGTAAAAATGATTTATGTCCCTGGATTTACATTTGTCTTACTTCAAACACCCCATTTCTGTTAAAACTAAGATTGAGACTGAGAAATCCTAAGATTAAAAGCCAGGATTTCGCAAACATGAGACAAGCCACAAATCACGCGGTTGTTCTAATCTCGACAAAGACTCGAAGGATTTCTCTGAAGCGATTTTAGAACCATAGTTAACGATAATATGCATCATTTATAGGATCTCTCTTGTAATCTCTTAATTATTCACACCGATTAGAGAAACATTTACATTGTGAGCAACTTTAGTCTTTGTAAATAAGCAAATTCATGACGCTTCAGTGTTTTGTTGTTAATTTATTTTGCGTTCTGCTAACGATAACATTTGGTTGAATAAATTATAAATTATTGTTGTACCCAAATTAAATAATACAGCAATCTGGTGAACTGGAGCAGACACCGTGAAAAGGTCCGAATTTTTCAATAAAAGCGATAGACCTTTTTGGAAAACGATGACTATGATTCCCAAACCAAAAAATACCTATTTACCCAAGTCGAGATTACTTTGACTCCCCAAATAATCCAAGCCACAATGTTAATGTTGGACTAACAAAACTCTATTGATATTCAATTGGGCCGAGTAAATATTAATAGGGAACACCCTGAATAATGTAAATTCGAAACAGAGCAAGTTTGCAGGTTGACATAATGCGACACACGATCTTTGACCTCGGGGAGGCGGGGATGCTCCGATGCTGGATTTAGGATATCACTATGTTGCAGTTAACTTTTTTAGAACAACGAAAGAATTTCATTTAAGTCTCTTAACGAACGTTACCTAGTGGAATTAAATGGAAAAGCGAATGGCGTAAATAAGTGGCGAGCTTCTAATAAGACAACAAATACTAACACTAATATTAAAAGTTTGTATGTTTTAATTCAATCACGCATAAACGAACAAATTTCAATGGGAACATAGGTGGATCATGGGTTGGATATGGGCATTTTTATAGCGTTATTTTGTAACCGTGGAATAATTTTATCTTTCACGTATGAAGCCTTTGGCAAAAGCTTGTATATTATAAAAGGTCAGCATTTAATTTACCCTTTTTTCATTACAAAAGTTTGTTATTAAATTACCATATCAAGTGTGGACTGAAAACATATTTTATGTTTGCGCAGTAGCAATGCAAATGAATCCATATCAGCTACAGTTACGTCCAAACAGTTGGCAAAATATTTAAAAACTAAATAAACGATAAACCACCACTTGTGTAGGTACTAAAATACAGCTTTTTACGTTTGAACCATGACATATGTTTTATCACGAGCGGCCGACGCTACGTGCAAAACTTTTAAATGCTGTGTAAACTTCGAGTTTTAGGAGTCAATATTAAGAGTAACTACCCATTTCAGTTGTTTCGTACTAGTACTTATTTTGGATAAACTTAAATTTAAAGCAGAGGCACAAAGTACCTACATGCGGCTCTAAAACAATAATTCTTAAACAATAGTATTCAATAACATTCGAAATCATAATATCATTGTATTGTATTCCATAATAAGTACATAACAAAACATCGTCGTTACAGCATACGTCTAACAATGCCTCAGAGCCATGTTTAATTTAAAAACCACCGATAGTTGTAAGCCCTACTTCATACGATATGAAATAATAACATGGGCATCCCTTTATATTCTGGCAACAATAATGTTTGTTAGGCATAATAGTCACTTATTTCCGCGGATAAATTTCCTAGAAACAGGCGTGATCCAAGTCAGGTCTATCTACATAGAAGTAGGACGGCACTTATGCGCAAAAGTGTTTTCTGCAAAATCACAATCAAAATCATTTTTTTTATTTCACATAGGCCTACATGGGCACTTATAAAACGTCGACAAAAGGTGCACGGTTCGGGTTGGTCGTTTCCTATGGAGAAGAACCGGCAAGAAACTCCATGGTTACTCTTTTAAAAATGGTTTGGTTTTACAATATTTCCATGTTACAGCATTAGTACTTAGATATGGGGGGACAACGTAGGCGACTTATGATAATAAGTCGAAAGAAACTAAAAAAAAAAAAAAAAGATTATATATTAAATAAAAAAGTTAACAAATGTTAACTAGCATCTAGAAGGCCTACAATGTTCACACATTCACAAAACAATCGGTAAAAGAATCTATACAAAGGTAAAAAAAAAAATAAGTATAACAAGACTAAATTTAACATGTGGCATAAATGTTGTTATCAGTGCTGTAACTATTGTAAGTTTTTATCTTCAACATAGTCCTTGATTTTATAATATGCTTTTTTAACAAGGATACGTTTGATGTGGTTTTTGAACTTGCCATCGGTCAGTTCTATAACTGACTTTGGCAACTTGTTATAAAAGCGTAAACTGTTTATAAGAAAAGACTTGCTAGTTTTCGTTAATCTGAATTTGGGTATTACAATTTCGTGCTTACTGCGTGTATTTAAATTATGGAAGCCGCTTCTAGTTTTGAAAAGCCCTCGATTTTTACGGACATACAAAATACATTCCAAAATATAAAGTGAAGGTAGAGTCAGTATATCGAATCTCTTTAAATTTTTCTCTGAGGGACTCGCGAGGACCCATTTTATAGATTGCGCGGATTGCCCTCTTTTGTAGGATGAAAATTGAGTCAACGTCTGCTGCTGATCCCCACAGCAGAATGCCATAGGACATAATACTGTGAAAATAAGCATAGTATACTAACCTAGCTGTAGCTACATCGGTTAGCTGCCTTATTTTCCTTACTGCATATGCAGCCGAACTTAACCTACCCGAAAGAGTTCGAATGTGCGCGCCCCACTGCAATTTTGAATCGATAGTAATCCCTAAGAATACAGTTGCCGTTATAACTTCAATATTTTTGCCGTCTAGATTTAAGTTTAGGTCCTGTTGTTGTACATTTGGTAAAGAGAACTTTAGACATTTTGTTTTTTTCGCATTCAGTAAAAGATTGTTAGCTACGAACCATTTTGAGAGAACAATTAGACTTTCGTTGACATATAAGACATCCGTATCTTGTCTATCTATTTTAAAAATTAGCGAAGTATCATCAGCAAATAGAATTATATCCGATAATTTGGCCATTATAAAAGGGAAATCATTAATGTAAACAAGAAAAAGGAAAGGGCCGAGAATTGAACCTTGGGGCACGCCCATCTTGACTAGAGACCCGGAGGACGTCGCCCCATTAACATTTACTTTTTGCTGTCTTGAAAGCACGAGATCAGCAGATTTTTCACGAATTCCGTAGTGGTGTAATTTACAGATCAGTGTGTTGTGGTCGACGCAGTCGAAAGCTTTTGAGAGATCACAGAAAATGCCAATGGCATCCTGGGACCTCTCCCAGGCTTCCAAGATGTGGCTGATGAGTTTTACTCCCGCGTCCGTTGTCGACCTACCTTTCGTGAAACCAAACTGTTGACTATGCAGGGTCCCATTTGAATTGAAGTGAGACAACATCTGTTCCAGCATGATTTTTTCATAGATTTTACTCAATGCTGGAAGCACGGATATAGGTCTATAATTAGAAGGATCACTCTTACAGCCTGATTTGAAAATTGGTACTACTTTACTGTGTTTCATTAAGTCAGGAAAAGTGCCGCTTTCCAAACATTGATTGAATATGTCTGTTAGGACAGGAGCAATTGAGTCAATAATATCTCCAAGAACCCTAACGGATATCCCCCACAAGTCTTCAGTATTTTTTATATTGAGACTTTTGAACGCGTTTTTAATTGTATCAATACATATTGGTTTAAATTTAAAGGCTAATATGTCTTTAGTAAAGTTTTCTTTAAGAAGAGCTTCAGCTAATTTTGATGAGGAAGGAAGAGACTTCGTAACCTCTAACGGAATGTTGGTAAAGAAATTTTCTAATGTCTCAGCGACTTCTTGCTTATCAGAAATGGTTTGATTAGTTATTTTCAAAGACAACTCATTCTGATCGCGTTGTTGTATCTTTCCAGTTTCTCTATTATATAATTGCCACACAGTTTTTATTTTATTATTAGAAACCCCAATTTTGTTAATTATTATTTGAGATTTTGCTTGAGCGCAGACTCTTTTGAATATTTTGGAATAGTTTCTAACATAAGTGTGAAAAACTTGATCGGAAGTCAAAGATTTTTCGTAATATAAATTATATAAGATATCTCGGCTTTTTCTTATGCCCCCATTCACTAAATTTTGATTTGGAATTGTTGCTTTAACTGTTTTTACAGGACACGTTTTATTGAATTCTTGGCAAACTGTAGAAAACAACGTGCCGTAATTTATATTGGGGTCGTTTGAATCAAAACTGGCGTTACAAACGTTGCTAAAAACATTATTATTAAAAGAATTTAATTTATTTTTAGTAAGTGGTCTTTATCGAATTGATTTAGCTAGGTTATTTTTTTTTATCTGACTCAAAAGATACTAGTTGACTAGTATGGTCTGACCTAACTCCACTAATTATAAACGAATCTTTTACTTTACAATTAGTGAATACATTATCTATGCACGAAGCTGAAGTTGCTGTTATTCTTGTTGGTTCATTAAATAAATATTTTAGGTTAAATGATTTAAATAATGAAATGAGCTTACATTTTTCAGGCGAGTTGACTAACAGATCTATATTTAAGTCACCACAAACAAAAACCAATTTATTATCTGAAAGGTTTACTTAATAATTCTTCCATTGTAATCAAAAACAATAACATGTTTGATGCTGGTGGTCTGTAAACACACAAGACAGTATGCCCCTCGACCTCTGCACATGCTACCTCACATAAGCGATCAATAGAGAAAGCAGTGATATCCTTCCTTTCCTTATATTTTAAATGACTATTAAAAAGTATCAGGGTTCCACCACCCACTGTGGAATTATTTACATTAAACAACATCCTATCTAGTTTTAACCAAGTTTCACAAAAACATAAGATATCCATGTGGTATTTATCTACTAACAATTCCACGTCTAAAATTTTGCCGGAGAAGCGATTTATATTTTGATAATATAGTAAAATATTACTATTCGACTTCTCTTTTGTCGGCTCTAATCGTTTAAGAATCATCGTTTAAAGTATTATCAGAAAAACTGGATAATACTGTTAAGTCACTAAACCTAGTCTCAGTTAAATTATCAATAACTGCGTGTATATTAAAAGCTAACAATAATGTAGCTAATAAATGTCGACTATTTTTGGGAAGAAACATATGGTTCCCAATCAAAACAAAATCACTAACAAAATTGTTGGTGTCAAAAAACAATAAACGGTCACTATGACGACAAGATAAAATATGCATCAAGTTATTCAAACTAGAAATGTATTCATTTTCATGAACAAGTAACTTGCCAGAATAGGGCAATGCACATAATATTAATTTGCCTAATCTTAACTTAAGTAGGGTGTCAATACCATTAACTATGTACCTTTTTGTTATACTAAGGCTATTTCCAGTACTACAGTAGTTGGCTCATTCAATTGTGTCTGTTGATTTTTATGAATAAGCTCATTAAATTGCACTTTATGATAACAATGGTTCACTATTGTATGTTTAGAACGGTTATTTAACAAAGATCAAAAACCTGTTCCTAATCTATCAGAATATACTAAGACATTACTTTTGGTGGGGTTCAAAGTTGTTGCAGTATGATCAATGGTTAAAGTTGTAGTAGCAACATGTTGTGACATGAGAGGTGGCAGAGCGGCAGCACAACTATGGGTGAGGTTGTTAGTCAATGATTCGCACCTCTCTGCATTATACTTCATCAGGTCCACCAACTCACCGGCCTCCTGCATGCGTTCACTCAACATCTGTTGACTACATTTATATTTACAAAATATTTCCGTAAGTGTATTTTCCCTACTCTATAATTCCCTTTCAAGGTTCTGAATTTCAACATCATGCATTTGTGTACTAGTTTCTAATTTACTTTTACATATATTCAATTGGTTTTTAAAGTTTCTTAAATCTTTCCTAAGGTTAACATTATATTTGCAAACAGTATTAATAAATATAAGAAACTTATAAAAACTCAAATTTTTATAAGTTTCTTATATTTCTTAATATTTTTTATTGATTTTAATATATTTCTTAATTTTATTATGACTACTTAGAATTGGACATTTAGTATCATCCCCTGTAAGGTCTATGGTAATGGTGGGCGGCTCACACTCCAGTTTGGATGCATCCATCAGCTCATTGTACAGGTTACTGGTGTTAGAAACCTCTTCGCTGACTTTCAGCGAGTCGATGGAGGTAATGGAGTTATGAGCCTTGCACAATTCTGCTTCTAGAACAGATATACGCTTCAGTGCCTGGTCATGAGTGTCATGGCACTGCTGATAATCTGACACCAGTTGATGGAGATGGTGATGCCGGGAGTGTAGTTCTGCAAGCTGGTTCTTGAGTTGAGTGTTTTTGTTCACTATTAACTCAAACTGCATGGCTCCTACTATTTATAATAAGTTACCCAAAAGTTGGAGGGATCTTAATAACGTTCAATTAAAGAAACAATTAAAAACTTTTCTAAGTAAAAAGGCTTACTATACTGTTTGCGAATTTCTGGCAGAATCATTTATTTTAACATAAATATTTATTGACTTTGACATTTGATGAATTTTACATGGATTTGACATGAGTATCTCGTTTTCCTTTGTCATTAATATTTAACATAGAACTGGCATACAATTTTATTTGACATTTGTTTGATATTTTTACATAGATTTGTCATACATTTTTATTTCATATTTTACATAGGCTTTGTATTATTTTTAATTGACTTTTAGTTATTATTGTATTTTTTTTTTGTAATTGCTCAAGGCATTAAACACAACATTTTACAAAGATTTGGCATATATTTGTATTTGATATTTGATTGATATTTTGACATTATTATTGTTATTTTTTATTGTTGATATTTTTAATTAATGTGTTTAAATTCATTTTGTGTTTTTATTTTCATACTGGTCATGATATTGACTTTTAAAATATTTGCATGCCATATAAGATGGCAAACATATGCGATCTTTTTTATTCAATGTTATCCTACATGCACGGATTATTTATTCTTGCATGTATACACGTGTTTTAGCAAATAAATATATCTTTATCAGAAAAGCCATTCGTGAAGATAAATTGAGTGAAATATAAAGTGGTAACGATAAAACAAGTGTTATCTTAACTTTAAAGGAAGACGACGGGAGCAAGAAGGAACTGAAAAATTGCGAATAACACCTCATCTTTATTATCTCCTAGTCCAGTGATTATTAGTACATTTTTCCAAAACTTTTTAGTATTTAAGTAAGCCTGGCAACGTTTAAGATAGAAGCTCAAGTCAACCCAAGATTAAAACAACTTTATATTTTAAAGATTTCGGTGAAAACATTTCTAACAAACTTATAAAACCGCCTCATTGATCAAGAGTGAACTACTTTCGTAACCTCATTCCTGCGGTCCTGGTTTCGTTAGTTAGATCGAACGGGTTAATTAAGATTTTCTGATAGAAAATGTTCAATTATAATTCGACGGAACTGCTCGATAAAGGCAGACTCGCTTCTATCATATCAGGAGCTAATGTAATCACTGACAAACGCGGACGTTCGGGCGCACCATGCATGAAATTACAATTCTACCTAGAGTATTACGATCAAAGTTTGTTTTCCACTCCGACTTTATTGTAGGGAAATGAAGTATGGAGCATTTATACGGTGTTTTCAGAAAATCAAAGTTGACTATCACACTTAAAACTGTGTTTCAAGAAGTCAAGAGGTCACTAAATACAGAAAGGGCCCGTCACGATGACAAGTGCCCGAAGTGCTCGAGCAAAACATAACAAAGTTAACTGCTAACAAATTGTCACAAATAAATTGAAACAAAGGAAGTCGTAAATGGACAGAGATCGAGGCAACATGATTGATACCGAGTTTATTACTTGTTTATTCCTTTCACACGAAACTACATATCGAAAAAGAAAAAACCTTCAGGCGCTTAACATTCTATACATTCAATAGCAAGAGATCAATCTGCCGATTATTTAACGCAATTGATTTATAGCCGGTTATAAATAAAATGCTATCAGAGAGTTTTTCCTACCCTGTACCTACCCATTGTTTAAAATTACTTCATAATATGAATCAGTGTTGTGAAATGGCGACAGACACAATGGATGAAATGGCGACAGGTCACTGGAACAACTTGCGACCCACGGATGCCCCTCAATAAGTTAAAGGAGAAAATTTACAAGTCCGTGATTAGACCTGTCGTACTGTATGGATCAGAATGTTGGGCTGTGAAACAGATTGCATGCAGCAGAGATGAGAATGTTGAGATGGATTTTCGGAGTGACGAGAATGGATAAAGTGAGGAATGAGTATATTAGAGGAACTTTATGAGTGGCGCCAGTGACAGAAAACTTGAAATGAAACCGTTTGTGCTGGTATGGTCATATGAAACGCATGTTACTAAAAGAGTTATGAATATAAATGTGGATGGATAAAGAGGGAGGGGACGGGCAAAGAAAAGATGGATGGACTGTGTGAGTGATATGAAAGAAAAGGGAGTCAGTGATAGAGTGACGGGGGACAGGACGGTATGAAAGCAGAAAACGTGTTGCGACCCCAAGTAACATGGGATAAGGGCAGGAAAATGAGTCAGTGTTGTGAAACTTTCAGCATGCGATAATTTCACATTCATTTTTCATAATGTGTGAATAAAGTTATAAGCTTAATCAGATCTCTATAACAATGGCAATTAATCATAGTAAGTATCTACATACAGATGCCCAATAAATCAGACATGTAAACCAGCTTAATTACTATATGAATCCCCAATAATCCTAACATAATCTGCGTAATAAATGTATTACATTTCATTGAAAACGTTATTAAACATCTTATTATAAGAGCTGTTTTCTTTTACGAGCTGTTATCTTTTACGAGCTGTTATCTTTTACGAGCTGTTATCATTTGCAAAATTCTATTTGATTTATGTGATATTATAACAATACCATATTTAGCCAATTTCTACAATCTAATAGTACGAGATCCGACCGCTTCAATCTGCGCGTTTTCGATCTGTATTTCTGAAATAATAAAATATTTTTTACGAATTTATTTCATTTTATAAGTATCAATCGTCTACTGTGACCCAATTGGTTCAGTTAACTGCAAATTTAGTATTGAGAATAATAAAGCAACTTATTTACTACACAAACATCACAAACACAAATACATTAAAGGTAAAACACCCAAAAAACTGGGCCAATAGACAACAAATCGGCTATATATAAAAAAAACTTCAAAGTCCAATATCTTGAAAACGGTTAAGTTTTGGGACGGTATTTCATAGATAAATCAGTCAGGATTGATGGAAATTACAACCTCAGGTCGACTTAAGTTGTAACACTGTATAAACTACAAAACAAAACAACTCAAAAGATAAATGTAATAAAAATATATTTATAGGATCAAATCTATACTAATATTATAAAGCTGAAGAGTTTGTTTGTTTGTTTGTTTGAACGCGCTAATCTCGGGAACTACTGGTTGGAATTGAAAAATTCTTTTTGTATTAGATAGTCCATTTATCGAGGAAGGTTATAGGCTATATAACATCACGCTACGACCAACAGGAGCAGAGCATAAATGAAAAATGTTGCAAAAACGGGCAAAATTATTCCTTTTTGAGAGCTTCCGTTGCGTGCGCTGCGTAAACGGTTTAATTACACAACAATCATGTATGTAGAGTAGGTAGGGTTGATGGGTAGGTAGGTAGCCAGTTGACGGGAGCGAAGCCGCGTGGGACAGCTAGTGTTTAATAAAAGTGAAACCCGATTCTCAGCAGCATTGAGAGAGCAATTAGGAAGAGAGAGAGAGAAGATTAGTGAAATAATATTTTAAGCAAAAGAGTTATTTTTGTTCTCTGTCGTACAAATTAAATTGTAAGTTTGCAAAAATACAGTTAAATTAAAGAAATTCTTCAATCAATCAAATTGAAATAACTACTTCTTCTTAATTCGTTATTGTATACCAAAAAAAAAACAATTCATGTGATAATGAAGTACACATAATACGTATACAGTATACTGTTACAGCAAATCTTAGATTGGCAGAGAGATCACAAAAGAGGACCGGATCCAGTGTACAATTTTAACACTTGCAAAGATGTTTGAGGGTCTTATATACGATGCAGTTTATTCTCACCTCCGTCATATAATTAGTTCGAAGCAACATGGGTTTGTGTCTAACCGTTCTACTATATCTAACTTTATCTATGTTTTTTCATTGGTAACGCCTTTGAAGCTAGGGTTAAGGTTGATGCTGTTTACACAGATTTTGCAAAAGCCTTTGTGTCAACCACGTAATTCTTTCTATGAAATTGAATAGCGCTGGCATTCATGGCTCTCTGTTGCGGTGGTTCGAGAGTTATTGATTTAATCGTTCTCAAATAGTTGCCGTGGCCGAATTTGTATCTGTTCCTTTTTCTCCTGACTCTGGTGTTCCACAGGGCTCTAATTTGGGTCTTTTGCTTTTTTTGATATTCTTGAATGATATTTTAGATCTTATATATTGCAATTGTTTAGCCTACGCTGATGATTTAAAAATATACTGCAGGATATCGGATCTGAGTGATTTTATGAAGCTTCAAAGAGATCTTGATGCACAATGGTGTTTCAACAACAGAATGACGCTCAATGTAAGAAAATGCCAGACTATTACATTCACGAATAAAGTGAATTATATTGAATTTGATTATCATATAGATGGATCAATACTGAGCAGAGTATAAGTCATCCGTGATCTTTGTGTACTCTTTGATACATACCTGTCCTTCCGTGTGATCTTTAGATACTGTAGGTGCTAAGGCTAAAATAATTCTTTGGCATGCTTCCGCATGTCAAAACCTTTCCCTAATTATAGTAGAATTGTTCTACTCTATAACGCACTGGTAAGTAGCAAATTGGAGTATTGTTCCACTATTTGGTCTCCCTATTAATTACTCAAGTTATACTAATAATGTTAAATCTGTTCAGGATCGTTTTCTTAGGTATCTTTGTGTGAAGAATGGGATCCGAAAAGCTACACCTGATAACAATTATGGGCTAAGGTACTATAAGATGATTAGCTAAAACAGAAAGACGGATCAATTCTGACTTACTTATACTGCACAAAATTTTAAATGGGTCCATAGATGCGCAATTGATTAACTATTTAAGCGTTAGGACTAGCCAACGAAGCAAGCGACATCATCGCATTTTTCAACTGTCTACATCTACCTTAAATTCTACCTTTAATAGCCCACTAACACATATATCAAGGTTATATAATGAAAGGTCCAACTTGACGGATAACCCTATCGAAGCTTTCTATGAGTTTCGCTTCATACAGACGTTTCCTAAATAAACAGTGCGAACAATGTCGTACGTATATATAGCTCAATTTGTTTTGTTTTTGTAGTGTTCTAGATTTAGGTCTACTGGACACACTTTTATTTTTCTTTGTCTCTATATTTACTAGAGCAGTTAAATATTTCTTCTGGCCGTCATACGAAAATAAATCATCCCTTTGGTACGGCGGGTGTACCCAAATTCTATATAAGTATTTATATCAAGGGTAAATAAAAACAAAAAATATTATGTACAGAATTTTTTACTGATTTGTAAAAGCTAGGTACTAAAATAAATGGCCTTAAACTATTAAATTTTATGACAAATAATAATTAATTAAATTACATCTAATATTGTGTAAAGTCAATCACAGTTTGCATTCAATATTTTAACACTAAATATGATAAATTAATCAAAAGCTATTTTACAAAATAACAAGCTATTCTAAACAATCCAAAGTTATATTTTGCTTTTGCTTATGAGAATATTATAACAGTGACATTTAGGTCAACATTGACTTTAAGTCCCACTAACAACACAAAGCTAGCACTAAATTCGTTGAGAATTTTTGAATGACATGGGAAGACTTATGCCGTAGGGCCATAGTGTATGTCACATTTAAAAGGTTTTCACTGAGTAGGTACATTTTTTTAAACAATGACATTTCACCGCTTTTCTTAATTTTTTACTTGTGTCGATACACAAATCGATGTACCATGGCTGCATTAAATGCCGCACTTTTCCAATTTTGATCGCATAGCTCGAACTAAAATATAAATTCCTTAATAATACAAATTATATACTAAAAGGCCGTATCGTTAGTAGACTGCGCTTCCTCTGTACCTGCAACAATAATTGTAAATTGAATGTCGCACTATATTGCGGGATGCAATCAAAATAATTTGTCCGCCAAACGAATTATTCTGATTGCATATTAAACCACCGATTGGCGTGATTCCAATAATGCTTAATAAACCATACTGTACCATCAATATGTCACGTTCAACTGCCAAGTAATGAGGAATGTTTATTGGGCATTCAAAAGTTTCATGTTATGGCATGGGAGTGGCAGTTTTTTTTTTATATATATAAATGAACTTTTGTATTTTTTGCAAAGCTGGCTTGTGTGGAAAAGCGAGTAGCGATTCCAATAATGCTTGATAAACCATATTGCTATTCAAGCAAACTTGTCAGACAATATCTGATTGTCTGAAAAATAATATAACTTAAGTATTAGTAGTTAAGTAGTTTTTTAATGTGTTTAAAGCAATAATAAAAAGGATTTCGTGACTGGAAAATTCACCATTGATTTCACACCTTGATAACACCAGTCAAATCAATAACTATGAATACCAAGATACATGAGAGGACCATGCATACAGAAAGTGACCCTAAACTTTTCGTCACCTATAGACACCTACTACAAAAATGATTTTTCTTCTAACATGATTATCGAGGTTGTTTGAAAATACTGATAGAACACAATAAACTCTATGTAATTAAATTCTCGCAAAAACAAATTAGATACTATTAATAAGTTGGAATTGCAATTTCAGTTAACAATCACAATATTTTGAACACTACTGAAATGTTAACTATATTCAACATTTCACAAAATCATAATGGAAGAAATGCCATAACATAGCGCTTTCATTTTATGTTCCATGCATTAATATTTCGAAACGCTACGTTTCATTTGTTAGATGAAACTCATGCGTAACTGATTAGTAGTGGCAGTCCTATTGAAATGCTAAACTATTGTAATATTTTAAACGGTTCATAGGACAAAACATTGGAGATTAGTAGATTAGCAATTATTATAAATTTGTGTTCCAATTTAGTAAAATTTCGGTAGTGTTTCTTACATTTAAGGATTATTTAAAAGCCCAAAAGTTACTAAGAACCCAAAGTTACCGCAAAACTGTTCTGTTGGGAAAGGGAAAATGTTGTAAAGCAAGAACATTTTGTTAAGGTTTATGGGGATCTGAACAGTGAAACTTCAAGGAAATCTTGATAATATTAGTTTTATTATATAGACCATTATAAACGAGCAGAAGACGCCATCGAAAGTGAAAAAGGGAGCGAAAATTTCAATAATCAAAAAATCAAATCAATCAAAAAAAATTGACAGCTGTCTTTAAACGTCAGTGACATTTTCATATATTATTCAACCGTAATAACACTGGTACAGTTTTCATTGCTGATTTACACATTTTCAATACATTTAAGTTAGTCCAATGATAAGTAAATTATAAGATTAGCACTGAAAGCTACATTAAAGTTTCAATATAACTTAATATCTGTCATAAAAAATATTTCCGACATTCTGGTACGCCATAGTAAGTACTATCTACGGTCTCTTAAGGAAGACAACTGCAAATAGATAGTTACTTTATCATCATCATTTCAGTTAAAAGATGTCCACTGCTGGACAAAGGCCTGCTTATCCGCTGTATGCCCGATGCTTCTCGCATACAGTGGATACCCGCATCCTCAACTTGATCATCGGTCCACCTTATGGGAGATAAGTAAGAGCAAGCCAACGTAAGAGCCAGCTCATACGGAAATACACACACACACACAACATACTTTAAAAAAACAATCTAGAAACGGTACACTTTTCAGGAAGTAACTTATAATAACAAAGAAGAAATACAAGTATCACTTACATCTGAGGAAAGACTTCAGCTGGTTGCTGTCACAGAAGATAGGCTCAGTCATGACGCTGCTTAGTTGGTCTTTGACGGTCGGCCGTCAAACCGTTGGCCGTTACACCATATCACACGGCCCGACCGAGACCAGTCTTGTACTAACATTTTCATACTCTAAAACAAAAAGAGTCATTATAAATGTGATTCCTAAGAAAAAGCAACTCTTCTAGTTATATATAAAGTACTGCTTGGTAATATAATGAATATTATAAGGGTGGAACCAATGTCCACTGTTGAAACTGTAAGTAGATGGTAAGTAAAGCCTAGTAAAGAAGTGGTCACGTAAATGAACATTGCAGAAGAATTTGTTTCCAACTCGAGAAGTAACTGTATTTACTACTAGTAAGATCTATAAATAAATAGTACTTCTTAGAATAATTAGGACAACGCGATGATACATCTTTTCAACACATATCATACTGAGAGGTGACCTACGTTCGACCGTGGAGTTACAAAGAAAGTCTGACAATGTTCACGTATATTTATTTTTATTTCAAAAACTCATACAAAATCTCCAACATTATTTTAACAAGCTCGCATATTTTTCGTTCAATCCATAAATAGTTCATGCAGGTAATCTTGTATTCTGTCTTCATAATCCAAGCTAATGGTTTGCTGACTAGAATCCCTATGTAAACTAACGCTAAGAAAATATCAACATATTACTGCAATAATGAGTTTTCCCCAGGACCCGCTTATTATGTAGAATATTCAATGCTTTCAAAATTTTACGGATGGTTTAATTTGCTTATAAAATATGTATTATCAAGAAATATATTAGGTAAGTTGGAAATTCGGACAATATGAATGAAATGCCAAATAAATTTCATAGCTTAATTTTGTACTCTTTAGCACTTCTGTTGGATTTAATGTTTCTAAAATAAAAAGGCCGGTAACGGCCCTGGTCCTTTATAAGCTAAATAGTTGACTTTTTTATCAGCAATGCGGTACCGATCTGGAACTTCTAATACAGGAACTATCCCTATCAATCTCATAATGAACAGAAAACTGAAACGCTGTTCTGTTTCGAAATTATTCCAATACTTTAAATCGATTCAGCTCACACCAGCGGAACAAGCATAATGACCCTATAAAACACCGCCGACCAACAAGTAACATCCATAAAAGTTGTTAAAACTTTGGACATAAAATTATTAAATTAAATTATGCACATACACAACAACGGATAAAACAACTCCACGGCACTTTTGGATAATAACGACTTTAGGAACGGATTCCAGTAAAGCAGAGATGTCCGCAGCGGAGAGGAGATGATTAGCAGCTAGGGTATATCCACCGAAGCTGTGCGGTTATATGTACTTCTCTTCTTCTTATTCGTTTCGCTCTTGACAGAGCGGTCGTGGTCACGATGAATTTTGTCCGATCGCTGGTGTTCTTGTCACTCGCCTCACGATCTCCCTCCATTTGGCTCTGTTAGATGAAAGTTTAGCGCATTCATTTACTGGACCGCCTATCGCAGATTTAATTTGGTCGGTCCACTTCATCGGTGACCTCCCGCGTGGCCTGTTACCGTTCACTCTGCCCTGCACCACCAGGCGCTCAATAGAGTCGTTATTCCGCCTTGAGACATGACCAAAGAATTTCAGTATGCGAGACTGTACTATTGCTGATAGACGCTGCTTGATGCCGAGTTCTTGGAGTATGGAGACGTTAGTGCGGAATTCTGTCCAAGAAATGCCAAGCATTCTTCTCCAACACCACATTTCTAGAGCGTCTATCTTTTTCCGTTCCAGTTCTCGTAGTGTCCATGTCTCAGCTGCGTACAGAAATATGGGGAAAACAAGCGCACGGACGAGCCTGATCTTAGTGGCTTTCGTTATACTGCGATTCCTCCATATCTTCCTTAACTTATCCATTGCCCCTCTAGACATCGCCATTCGCCGTTTCACCTCATCCACGCAACCGCCATTGCTCGCAATCATAGCGCCAAGATATATATAAGACTGAACTACGTCACAGTTGGCAATCTGTGTCACAGCCGACGAGTTGTTGTTGCTACGGTCTACAATCATTATTTTGGTCTTACTCCGGTTGATCTTCAATCCAAATGCAAGACTCACGCGCTCCATCTTAAGGAGAAGTTCCTCCATTAGGTCAGCACTAGTCGCAAACAATGTTGTGTCATCAGCGTAGCGAAGGTTTGCAATTTTGTAGCCGCCAATTGCAACACCATCAGTCCAGTCTTCGAGGGTGATTCGCATAATGAGCTCCGTGTAGATATTGAACAAAAGTGGCGATACGATACATCCCTGGCGGACACCTGCACTGGGATGGAAGCTATCCGAAATGTGGCTATCTGTTCGCACTGATGCAGTTCCTCCTTCGTAAAGTTCTCGAAGAAGGTGCACAAGATGTTTTGGTGTGCCCATTTCCAGTAGCGTCTTCCACAAGGTTGGCCATTTCACGGAGTCAAACGCTTTTGAGAAATCAACAAAGCATATGTAGGTCGGCTTGTTGAATTCTCGTGCCTTCTCGATAACCTGACGTACAATGAAAATTTGCTCCCGAGTTCCTTTGCCCTTCACAAACCCAGCTTGTTCTTGCGCGATTTCTTTCGACAGGTGTGCCTTCAGCCGTTCGTTAAGGATGTGCAGCAATATTTTGCTTGCATGACTGATCAGTGCAATCAAACGGTAATTACTGCACTTTTTGGTCGAACCCTTTTTGTGGAGAGGAATAAAAACAGTGTGAGCCCATTCCGTCGGCCATTTTCCTGCCAACCATATCTTATTGCAGATGATGTTAAAGATCTGAACGCCGCGTTCCCCCAATGCTCGAATGGTCTCAATTGGGATGGTATCAGAACCCGTAGCCTTTCCACTCTTCAAATGCTTAATGGCAGCTCTGACTTCAGATTCAAGAATATCTGGCTCCAGTGTATCACTCTCAGGTTCTGTAGGTGTAAAGGCTTCCGATTGCGTATCCTCAAATAGTGACCTACAGTAACTTCTCCAAGCCTCAGATATCTGCTCCAGTTCGCTGACCACTTGACCATTACCGTCTTCAATGGCCCAAGTTTTAGATGGGAGCGCTTTAGTTATAAGCCGGATTTTGTGATGCAGGTCTCTCGACTCGTATCTACCTGCATGAGCTTCAATTTCCTCACATATATGGCGCAGGTAGGCGTTGTGATCCTGTCTGCATTTCCTTTGGATCTGGGCAGACTTTTCATTACAGGCTTGAACACTTGCACCGGCTGCTTTCATTTTTCGACGCTCCTCAACAAGCGCAAACGTTTCATCCGTCATCCAGTGTTGCTGTTTGTGTGTCACAGTTAGTGTTTTAGATCCTGAAACCGCCAGCTCTATAAGGGACTTTGCTCTGTTCCAAAGTTCTTCCGGTGGTTCGCTCTCAAAATCCGTATTCGTCCATTTAGCCCAGTTGTGTTCCACTAGAGACATGAATTTCGGAATATCTGTCACGTCTAGCCTTCTTCTCTGATATTCGAGGGCTCTGGCAGCCGTTAATTTGAGTTTGAACTTAGAGATCAGAAGTTGGTGATCTGATCCGCAGTCAGCGCCAGGTAATGTATGGGCATTCGTGACAGATGACCTCCACCGCGATCGAACCAGAATATAGTCTATCTGGTTGCGGTATTTTCCATCGGGTGATGTCCAAGTGTATAGCCTTCGAGGGTGGTGTTGGTAGAAGCTGTTTGTAATAACTAGATCATTTTCGGACGCAAATTGTATGAGCCTGTCAACTCTGTCGTTCCGAATACCGAGTCCAAAACTTCCGACGCACCTGCCAAGCTGCTGAGCATTTGCTCCAATTTTTGCGTTGAAATCACCCAGAATCACAAGAAGTTCTCTGTTGGGGATTTTAGCTATGGTGGTTTCCAGTTCGGAGTAAAATCTTTCTATTACCTCATCACTGGCAGTGCTCGTAGGGGCATATATCTGTATCAGGTTCAGATTCACTGGCGACGCTTTCAGCTTTATGCTGATTATACGGTCGCTTACTGGCTCGTAACCTATCACACTACTCCTCCGCTGGACGGGAATTAAAAAGGCTACACCGTTCTTACTGTTTTTTTCGTGGCCGGAGAAATAAACGACGTGGTCGTCAGTTACGAAATGACCGTTGTTTTGCCAGTGCGTCTCGCTGAGTCCACAGATGTTTATGCCGCATCTTTCAACTTCTCTTTCCAGGATGGTGAGTTTGCCAGGTCTTAGTAGGCCGCGTACATTCCAGGTCCCTATCGTCTGGCTTTGTCGCAGCTTGATGGAGATTCCAGTAGTTGGATTTCCATGGAGAGCCTGGTCTCCTACTACTCCATGGCCGGTAACCAACTTCACACCGTGCGCCCCGGACGCAACACGGCGCCGGTTGTTAAGCGGCTCGCATGGCGATCGTTCTTTATTTAATGCTACTTTCATGGTGACTGTCTTGGGAATATAATGCAGTGGTTTCCCCTTGCCTTCTGCATCAGTCGTTTTTGAGGCTATTTGGGCCCCAAGGCTGCTGAAACCTCTTCTGCCTGGTAACCCAAGTAGGTGAGTGGTTATACCGCCACAGCTCGGTCGTATATGTACTAGCTGAACCGAATAAGAGATGTTTAGTGGCTTGAATGGATCTGAACTGCGTCTGGATGACGAGATCAGCACCCTAATTGTGTATGTTCAAAATATAGGGCACGGTACGCTTGCCTTGCATTAATTACTTCATAATATGTACAAAAATCCGTAACAAGACAGCGTAAAACACGCAGTGAATAGTGTTGAGTTATCAAAATAAAAGGGAAGGAGTGTGCTTCGCTGTGCTGTGCTGTCAAAACAGTTACGCCATTAGGTTGCTAGTATCAGCTGCGCGCCATCCAGTTTCTTGCTTGCGAGGCACTACAGCTTACCTACATCTCTCTTTGGCGCAAGCTACGAGTATTATGCTGGCATCTCCTCTGCCGGGCGAGCACGGTCTACTGTGACAGGCTTAGGTCACACATTTTTATCGCAGGTTGGAAGCAAAAACCGTGATAAAATGCGTGACTCAAGTAAAAACACACGCTAAAAGGCCACACTTGTGGCTTATGCGGACTAATGATTTAATTTCATACTATTAAACTTAACATTCTGTAAGAATCATTTCAGCCAAAAGACGTCCACTGCAGGACATAGGCCTCCCTCAAGCGTTGCCATACTGAACGGTTGCATTTCGCATCCACCGGATTCCCACAGTCTTGCCCTGGTCATCGCTCCAACTAGAGCGCCTTCAAATGCTACACTGGATTCCCACAGCCTTGATCTGGTCATCTGTCCACCTTGCGGGAAGCCTTCCAACGCTACGTGGTTGCCACTCCAGAACTTTTCGGCCCCAACGACCATCCGTTCTGCGAGCGTTCCCTCAAAACTTACGTTTCTAGAACAGCGAAATATCTATCAATAAAAGGTACGCAGGTTCACGCCAACACAAATCAATTTCGTCCGCTCTACCCTATTATAGAGTAACTATACTAAATATATCGAGAAATCGATTACGATATATTATATTAATAGCTAGAAAATGAAAATCTTGATTTACCACACGTAGTTGTGGAACGTGGATTCAGTAATAATTGTGTTGACAGTCGGTACGGTGTAATGTAATTACCAAGAGGATTGACGAGTGACTTTGGAAGTTTAATTATTTAAGGCGATTAGAAAGAGACGTACGGCGATGCGTCATCGGCACATGGTACACCCATACACGTACCAAACGTTTTGACAATACTTTTATTGTGCGTACAGTTAAGAAGTGCTATTCCCTGCCGTAGTCTGTATTTCCTGATAGCTACAACCTGGGCGTATTTAAGTCAAGAGTAAATAGGTTACTTTAATCTTTATATGTGTAATCAAAGTGCACTTTTTTGCTACATAAGTAAAGAAGACATTAAGTTATTATGACCTAGTAATTTAGTTCTATGTTAAGAATTTTAAGTAAATTAAAATAAATTTTTAAAATTATACAATCTTGCCACTATTTTTAGACTTCTTATTTTAAATATTGTTTAAATTCTGTTGTCCTAGGATAAGCATATTTTTAGAGCTCCTACAGCCTGAGATACAAGATTACCAAGTACAGTCATCTTACATTATTATACCTACATTAGTTATCTAAGATACAAACTGTGTTTTTTACCTTTCTAATTTCTGAATAAAGATTTATTATTATTATTATTCTAGGCAAGTGTGTCTCATCGTCGACCACATCATCGCTTACCATCAGGTGAGGTATTTACCAAACGCGAGCCTATCTACGAGTATATATATAAAAATGAATCGCCAAAATGTAAGCGCATAACTTCAGAACAGCTGCTCTGATTTGGCTAAATATTTTTTTGTTTTGTTTGTCAGAATACAGGGAAGAATTAAAAACATAAAAATAATAGGTACCTAAGGGTAGATAAGGGTACCTACCCTTACCTACCTATTTTTTTACTTAACTTGGTAGGTAGGTAGGGTAGGGTAGGTAGGTACCTAGGTAGGGAAGGATAGTTAGGTAGGTAGTGTAAATGGGTTGACGGGAGTGAAGCCGCGGGGCACAACTGGTATAAAATAAAAAATATAAAAAGAAACAGAAGATTTTGTAGCTGAAACAATACTTATTTCTCGTGAGAAGGATGCTTCCTCCACTAAAGCTGTAGGAGCTGTGGCTGTTGGTCCATCAGGAGGGTAACCATAAACTCTTAGAGCAAGGTTATTTCGCGTGTACGTAAGGCACATATGTATACGACTTGTACCTACACATCTGTCCCTTTTTCCAGTCGCACAATCATAGATTTGACACGTCATGGTACGGGGGCAGGTCTTTGTTCAGTTAAGTGGAAAATTAAAATATTCATAAAACTCACCTGTAGAAAAGTGTAGTCCATTCTGTAGACCGAGTCACAGTAGACCACAAGCAAGTTCGCAGATTTAACGCCACTAGATTCGACATCATTTCTGCTCCTGCCATTAGGAGTTGCAATCTCTATCACATTGCTTATGGTATGTACTGTGGTGACAGGTATGATGGCTGGTTGAGGTGTTTGTTGTAGCAAGAGGAGTTTGTTTCGAACGCTCTCGGCACCCGCGAAGTGGAGACCTCCTACGGGACGAATTGCGTAGTGTGGTGGGAGGGTACCGTCCTGTGAAATTAAATAAGTAATGTAAGTTTAGATGAGAGAGAACGTCTGGAGACGGCGTGGCAAAGAATTTCTGGAATGGCATTTGGAAGGCCTTTGCCCAGAAATGGTTAATAAAGTTACGACGATTCCAATAAGCCCAAACACGACTAGGATCCATTGTTTTATTTAGGAGTTCCAGTGCCTATCTTCCGGCTTCATCATCATCATTTTATCAAATGACGTGTAAATGATTGCATTGTTGATAAAAACACCAAAATTGCTATTATTATACATAATAATAGCAATTTTCGCCTATAATATTTGAAGAATTGCCTACTAACTTCTTATTTTATTCAAACTTACTGCAAAGTTGCACGTTATGTACGGAGATGCCTTTTCACACCAAAACTAAGTTCAAACGCTTTAGCTTCATTCAGTGTTATTTAGTTCCTCAACTCTTTGAGGAAGAAATTAGAAGATTTTAGTGAAGAATAATGATCATTAGCTTCATAAATTAACTTGAGTAATTTAAATGCTAGAGAACGGTCTAAGCCTAACAGTCTGAATGCTCATAAAATGAATGTTTGTGAAACAAATAAAAATTTGGTGACAAACTACGTACTTCCGTAATTAATGCAGCGAATTCACTTACTGGCCAATAGAATTTGGTTCGTGGTTGCCCACAAATCAGTAGCTTCTCGATAATTTCTTGTAGTAAAACGTGCCCACTTTCATCATAATGAACTCCAAACACCCTCTTCCTCATCTATTTTGTACTGCCACTTCGCAGACCAGTGGGGCAACCGCCACCAGTCAAACGGGGGCGGCGGCCGAATCCTGGCGGGTGCAAACCCATAAGGGCAAGAAAAGAAAAAAACAAATCCAAGACCCTTGCCCAAACCTGTTGGTACCAACAACCCCCAAAGCCCAGGGTATCAAAGGGGATGGTCTGACGCGGAAAGAGAGACGTCAGCAACAAAGAAGGGGTAAGGGTCTCTCAGTTAGGGCAGGCTGCTAAGACTGGCAACCTGAACTTCTCGAAAGGAAAGCAAATCAGCAAGCAGTAGCCAATCAGCGACAGGAGGACCAGCGCAGACGGCTGGCTCTGATGCGACGAGCAATGGCCGAGTTGCTAGCGCACCACCACCACCACCACGCACCCACCTGTGCGTCGCGGTAACTTGTGCCAGCACAGGGATAATCAGCCTAGAGGTGTCAAACCAGGTCCATGACGAGATCCAAAGGCTGATCATCAAAGAGGCTTGGTCCCCCGCGACTTCAGACCGTCCTTTGTCGCCAGGCCGAAGTTCGGCAATGGGACGCTCAAGCTTTGGTGTAGCGATCATTACACCTTAACTTGGCTCAAGAGGACGGTCTCCAGCATGACTCTCTCGGCTAGCACCCAGCTAGTCGTCAAGAGTCAGGCTGAACTTAAGAAGCAGATGCGGTGCGGAATCGCGATCCCAGACGACAGAGGGGTTTATAAAGACATGACCATGGTGGGTAGAACCCTATGGTACCAGAACCCCTTTGTCGACATAAAGAAGTGGGTGCTCCTGCGTTCTAAAAGGCAGAAGGCGGGCTGGTTCGTGTTGCTGGGGGTTCCCGAGGACCACATCCCGGCCTTGATGGGCGCCGAGCGCAGACTGTCATTTGGTCTGGGCTCGGTGTACATAAAATTCCAAGGAACGAACGGCCGTTTCGGGTGTGTTTCTCGGGGATGGGACCCGGTAACGAGGCAGCTCGTCGATGCAGGGGAGAGTAAACCCCCGTCCAACAACCCGGACACGATACGGCCACAGTCACAGCTGCAGAGCCAGCCGCCCCCACTACAACCGCCATCACGGTCACCGTCCCTCCGTCGGGCGAACGATGGAGGATGACGAGGTGGGCGACGCTTTCGCCGGTCTACAGCTGGAAGAAGACGAGGAGGGCCCCATCTGCGATGGCGACCATTTCGTTAGCCTGTAAAGCTGTACAGGCGAACCTCCACCACAGTTAGACAGCGACGGCTCAGTTACGCAAGTGGTTCGAGTTTCAACACACGGCCATTGCCCTGATCCAGGAGCCGTGGATTAGGGGCGGCCAAATACGAGGACTATCCGGTTTGGGCGGTAAGATCCTTGTTACCTCAACTCATGATCACCCTATATCTTGTATATATGTCACAGGTAACATCAGAGCACAGCTTTTAACTGACTTCTGTTGCAGATATGTCTTCGCTTCGGTTTATATGCCTGAGGCGGAGGCACCGCCCCCGCTTGACCTAGCCCGCCTCGTAACGCACTGTGAAGCCAGAGATGATGAGGTCATCATCGGGACCGATGCGAATGCACATCACCAGCTGTGGGGAATGGACACACAGAATGAAAGGGGTAAGGCTTTAGTAGAATACTCGTTCAAAACTAACCTTTCCCTTCTAAACACAGGCACGGAACCGACGTTTGTAACCAGACGCAGTCGAACGATTATAGACCTGACCTTGGCGATAGAAGGCGCAGCGGAAAGCATCTCTGGGTGGCAGGTCTCCAGAGAGGCCTCCTGCTCGGACCAGATGGATCCTCCTTCTTATCTCATCTCTCACTTTCAGTATCTGTGTACTTCACACGCTAGGAATCTGCGTTCGTCTAACAATCTTCTCTTGCTTTGTCCTTCTCATACTTCTGATTTTATTCATTCTTCTTTTCATATTCAGTCCATTCTTCTCTGGAATGCGCTTCCTCTCGATATCAGGACGGCCACCAGTCAATATGCATTTAAGCGGAAGCTGCGACATTATTTTCTGAACCATTAGCAGAGTCGTCTCAATCTCCTTTCTATTAATTTATATATGTATATATATATAAAGGTATTTATTATAGTAAATATATATGTATGTTTATTTTAACTACAATATATATATATATATATATATATTGTTATTCAATTTAATTTCTCAATTTTTATGCACCTGCCATGTTATCTCTCCACCACCCTTGGTTGACTGGTAGAGAATGCCTCAGGCATTAAGTCCGCCTATGTATCTGTATGTTGCATGAAGTTTTAAATAAATAAATAAATACAGGTCTGCGTTGCACCAACACCACCTAGGCGTAACCCGCGCAACATAGACAAAGCTGTCTACACACGCACCCTCGCCTCCAAGCTTACGCCCATATGCGAGGAGTTGGCTTATGTGAAAACGACACAGATAGATAAGCAGGTAAACCAACTTACCGAATCTATAATATGCAGCTACCACACTGCCTGCCCAGAAACTACTCCACGCAAAACACCGGGCAAACAACCCTGGAGGGGTAAAGATCGCTTACAGCTCGGGTAAGTCTACTGAATCCGCTCTTCACTTGGTGGTAAGCCAAATAGAGTTCATCAGAAAGGTACCTGCCTGGGCACATTCATAGACATCGAAGGGGCTTTCGATAAGACAAATTTCTCCAGCATCGGTGCTGCCCTTTCCAAACAGGGCGCAGAGCAGGTGCTGATTGACTGGATTTCTAATATGCTCAGCAAATTAGTGGTTCGTCTAGAAGGAGAGCAGCAGCAGCAGTCCTTGACAGCCAGGGGCTGCCCACAAGGAGGGGTGCTTTCCCCCCTTCTATGGAATCTGGTAATAAATGATCTCATCACCAGACTAAACGAACATCGTTATTATACGATAGGTTATGCAGACGACCTCGCAATCCTCGTACCTGGGAAGGTAACTGGTACAATTTGCAACCTTACTCAGCAAGCACTACGTATAGTGGAGAGATGGTGCAGGGAGTATGAACTATCAGTAAACCCCACTAAAACTGAATTGGTCATGTTCACCCAGAAAAGGGCACTAGACTCCTTCCACCTGCCTAAGCTGTTCGATACAGAGCTCCAGCTTTCCAACGAGATCAAGTATTTGGGAGTCATTCTTGACAGTAAGTTGAACTGGAGCAGCCATTTAGACAATAAGTTAGGCAGGGCCTGCATCAATCTTAAGCCTTCTGGCAATGCAGGAAAATGATAGGTAAGAAGTGGGGCCTATCCCCTAAGATTATACTCTGGCTGTACAGTGCGGTGATTCGGCCCATGATCACCTATGGGGCCGTGGTTTGGTGGCCTCGCACTAAACTAACTAAAGCCGTGAACAAGCTACAGCGTATGCAGAGACTGGCCTGCATGGCGACAACAGGCTGCATGAGGACTACGCCAACCGCAGCGCTCGGCGCTATACTGGGACTCTCCCCTCGGCATCTGTTTATACAGCAGGACGCGACGAGCGACGAGGGCAGCTGTACGTCTAAAGACACTGGGTCTCTGGGGTAAGAGAGAGACTCAACACACCGCTCTACTAGAGATTCTCCACCACGAAATCCCACTAACTAGAGCCATTAATGACCGGACACCCAAGAAAGTAATTTTTGATAAAAATTCAGAATCCAGTTACACGAGGCAGTGGGCAGGGCACATTGCTAGCAGAACGGATGGCCGATGGGGCCAAAAAGTTCTGGAATGGCGAGCGCGAACCGGAAGACGATGTGTTGGAAGGCCTCCCTACTTTGTGGACCGATGACCTGGTTAAGGTTGCGGGAAAGCGCTGGACGCGAGACGCACGGGATCGGTCAATGTGGCGACGCCTGGGGGAGGCCTATGCCCAGCAGTGGACGTCTTTCGGCTGAAATGATGATGATGACTTCAGTGTAAGGCCCCTGGTGATCATAACTTCATGAGCGAAGCTTTATGACGATATTATGTCATTGCCCACCAAAATTCTGTTTTGTGTTAATATTGAAGCAAAAACCGATCTCGATGTGCACTCACTTCAACATACTACACATCTAGCGAAGAGCGATGTATACTCAATTCAACATACTGCACGTCTAGCGGAGTTCGATGTATACTCACGTCAACATACTGCACGTCTAACAGGTGTCGATGTATACTCACTTCAACATACTGCACGTCAAGTGGAGGTCGATGTATACTCACGTGAACATGCTGCACGTCAAGCCGATGTCGATGTATACTCTCTTCAACATACTGCACGACTAGCACAGGTCGATATATACTTTTGTCAACATACTGCAAATCTAGTGCAAGTCGATGTATACTCACGTCAACATACTTCACTTCTAGCGGAGGTCGATGAATACTCACATCAACATACTGCACGTCTAGCGGAGGTCGCGAGTGGTAGAACAGCAGTAGCAGTGCGTCGATGCCCACACCGCAGCACAGACCAATCTCGATGCCCAGGAGCAGACAGCACAGGAATGTGCCCACCAAAGGGATGAGGTCCATTCCTGGGAGTATATTGTAAAGTCAAGTAAAGAAAAAAAATATTGTGAGGTAATTAATCATCTCTTTTTTCTTTTCTTAAAAAGGCCCTAAAAAGAAAACCTGTATAACATTTTGCCATCGTACGTATTTTCCAAAGAAGCATACAATTATTTTATTTTATTACATAGTGGAAACTCCAAGAAAATCCTAGTAATCATTTAGAGTATATTGTGTTCCATGTTAACCAATGATATTCAAATAAACAGATATGTTATGAGCGCGCGCATTGTGAAGACTCGAATAGGTCACAATTGTGACCTTTAGTCTTTAGTTTATGTCACGCATGGCGAAGAGCGATAGGCTTTTGTTGAACCAAAAACAAAATAAAAAAATGCCATCGCGTGTATTTAGAAATTGTACCAATTATGATACCAAAGTACATAAAACAGAAGGGATCTCATACCATATGTAAGTACGCAATACGCCTCAATTTACTCATTTATTTCTTTTTTTTTTCCTAATATTCTGATATTTGGAGGTTAGAAAAAGATAACAACATTGGTGGTCAGAATAATGTTTGTTTACATTCACACGCAAGTGACAAACACTAGCTATCTCTTTTTTTCTTGTTGGTTTTATCAAGCAATCCCTTTCGACGTGTAGTGAAATGTCAGATGAATGAAAAGTGTGTATGTGTGCTGCCGCTGCTGCGCGGAACATTTTTTTCAATTGTTTTGTGAGTGTATAACGTATCTGTTTATTTGAATATCATTGATGTTAACGATACAACTGTATTCTTTCTTTGTAGATACAAAAATAGTAGTTTATGAAACTGTTGCATAATGAGGGGTATTAAAACATGAGTGTGTGTTTAAAAACCGAGCCGTAGGCGAGGTTTTTAATAGCTTTCACACGAATGTTTTAATACCTAGTTATGTGCAGTTTCATACACTACTTTATCTACACTCATAAATTGGGATTGAACCTACTAAATACCTCTTTTTGCATTTTCCATGCCATAAAATCGTGATAGCATTTGTCATATACTTTTCTCGACTTTGCTGGTAATAAATTAAGAGTAATTTCCTTCGCCGCATCTAAAATATCGGGCGGAGTCAAATTTTCTTCACATTCACTGATATCAGACATTTCACACACAATAATTTAAATAACTCATGAAATTCAGTACAGCAAAACTTGCAAAACGTATGAATGGCGCCAAAACCCAGCACATCACCGCATTAACCGCGCATGCGCTAAGGCTTAGCACGCACTGCGATCTTTATTAGCGCGATTTTTTTCCGCCCATTCTGCGACCTATCTAATTGTATGAAGTTGTTCGCATTGGTAACGAAATCGTTCGGAAATAATTCCGCAAGAAATCCGTGTTTTGCCACAGAATCCACCGCACCACGGCGCGAATTTTATTCGCCCGAATATTTTGACCTCTATGAACAGTTAGAAGGAAACAAAATTCGCGCGAATAAAAATCACAGTGCGTGCTATGTCTAAAGCGGGCTTTGTCATAGACAAGTTAAAATTGGAATCAAATCTTTTTATAATAGGTACTATAAAATGGCATTTCAAAAAAAATATTGATGGAATCTCCTTAGTGATTAACTTCTTGGATTTGTCCTGTATCGTAATAGAAAAAAAATTGTTTTATAGCATTATTTTGTTAGAGAAATAGTGTTATAATAAGATTCTATTTTTAAATTTCGGTATTGTGTTTATAAAGTATGCCAATATAAACTCGTTTTGAATTTTATAATTCGAATATTACGATATGAGAGTAGATAAAAGTTTTTATTTAAAAATATCTATAACTTAAGAAAATTAAAAAATATTTACGTAATAAAAGAGCTATAAAAACAGTTCTAAGAAAGGCCCAGCTACTTGCCTTTTTCGTGCTCAAACTAAGTCAGTACCTATTTTACTTTTTTGTACCGTAATAGGATGTTTCGAATAATATCTTAAATCTGTCAAATGCCTATTGTGGTGGGTTTGCCCCAGTTTTGGTAATAAGAAGTAACGGGGGCTAACTCTGACGTGTTAAAACTATCATAGTTCTTCAGCGTTTCTGAACCTGAGATCCTTGGCCCGTGGGAGTCCACTAGTATATGTATGGGGATCCGCAGTCTCATCTATGGATCATTTAATAAATATTGTTAAATGTTCAAAGTGTTTGTTGCAAAAAATCTTAAGCCTCACCTCTCCTCTTAACGGTAATATTAATTCTTCACCGTTGCTGAAGAATTAATATTACCGTGCGCTAAAGTCATAGTTTTTGCTTTGTTGGGAGATGAAATTTCAAAAGAATTGGATGTTATATCTTTATCCAACAGTACTGTGAAGAATAAAATTGATTAGATGTGAGGAAATGTTACAGAGCAGTTGATTTTAAACGTAAAATAGATTTTTTGCTTTGCAATCATATGAGAGCACAGATATTACAATGAACAATGACGCAAACTTGCTTACATGTGTTCGTTACGAATTCAACGACAGCATAGGTGAGGATTTTTTATTCTTTATGCTTTTGCATATTGCATATTTGTAGTACTAAAATAAAAATCAATGTAAATGGCCAGGTGCGCTGTACTCATAACAGGCGTGCGTGTATTACTACGTAGATGTATGAACGTGAGAGAAGCAAAAGAAGTATGTAAGGGTCGTAGCAGGTGAAGTTCTGTAGCTTCTGCCTATCCCCATGGTAAAAAGGCATGAGTTTATGTATGTATGTAAAATAAATGTACCCATATTTATTGCTTCTTTTTTACTAAGTGTATCCTTCATACTGTACTTGATTTCCTAGGGGTCCTTGACTGAAAAAGTTAGGAAACGCTGTCTTAAATCATAAATAACAACACAATATGCGTCCCTTACGACTACGAGACAATATGAAGATTCTTAACATTGTAATAATTCAGTGGTAGCAGAGGTTGTAGATGACGCCCCAGACAGGCAAGTTTGAAAACCATACTAGATCTCTAATCTTTACTAGCAAATGAGATCCAACTCTGCAGCATAAACCTACAATATTAATAAATGTTGTTGCCGGAAAACGGATACGCTTAGGAGAGAAAAGCTTACACAAAATAACATGCCATCCTTTGCAACACAAAGTAATAAACATTATGCAAAAATATCATTAACCACATACATGAGCTTATTCATTTGAGGCCGCATTTTAATTAAAACAGCTTAAGCCTGTAGGCGTGCCAACGAAGCAAAAGCATATTCCTACATTAAAAACTTCTTTCAGTTCCGCTGACGGGGCGTTAATGAACGTAATTCAGGTATCAGCGACAATGCCCTGAAAGTTATCGGATTAGGCTGGTACATCATTTGCTTAATTTTGTAAGCTTCCTAGGCTGAATACGTGTGGCGTGTACAAATTCCTGCTTAGATATAGGCTTAGTTTTGGGGTTTAGCTGTCAGTGATAATGCCCTGGCAGCTATTAGATTAGACTGGTACTTCTTTGTCTTAGTTTGCATAATGGGAAATTGAGTTATTTAGGAGAATCGTGCCATGAAAGCTGCGTAGATTAATTTTTTGTCGCTAAGAATGATACCTATCTATCTGCTGGAGAAACAGCGCTTTATGATCTTCGAATCACTGAGGGCCGATATTTCAACTGTCAAATAACTTTTATCAGAAGAATAAATATAACGGTTCATGTATTCCATACAAAGGTTGTCATATGCAATTTTATTACTTAGATAAAAGTTATCTAAGGATTGAGTAGTCAATCCTAAGAATGGTTACTCAGATTATAATGTTTTGTTGAAGAAAGCTTTTGTTTTTTTTGTATCTAAGCTCACTATTTAATTCAATTGTTACAAGGTTTTTATTACAGTTTATTCTTTTTTTTTTATTTTTATTACAATTTCGCATTTATTACATTATCCATACTAATATAATAAATGCGAAATTAAATCTGTCTGTCCGTCTGTTATCTTTTCGCGCTTAAATTGCTGAACGATTTGGTATGGAGATAGTTTGAGACCCTCGGAAGGAGATAGGATAGTTTTTATCCAGGTAATCATCCTTAAGGGGGTGGACAGGGGGATAAAAGTTTGTACGGTAAACTAATAATTTCTCAAGTAAGTCGGTCCACACACCTATAATATTACGGCGCGACATAAAAATATAGGCTATTCAAAGTACGCAGACGAAGTCGCGGGCAACAGTTAGTATCAAATAATGTTCTTTTAGCGACAAATGCCAAACTAATCAGTGCCTACTAAACCTTTCAATCTTATCAGCACCCATCCTTAGTAAGTATTTTTCTAGCACTTTCAGAACGACGGTAAAGAGAGTCGAAATAACTCGAGTAACAATGAGGGAAACTTGGCAACTCTTGAACTTTGTCTACCACCAAGTGGAATAACATTATAATCTTTAGTGGGATTACAAGGGGTCGCCCAAGTACCTGACTGAATACGAAAATGGAATTTAATGGAATACGATAGTAGGTAAATATTTGATTTTCCTCCCGTTCAAATTATTCCGAACGCTTCTTAAGTGTTGCTAGTTGAACTTGAAAGGCGTTGCTGAGAAATTATCTTTTGAAGGTCTTAGATCTTGTTTTAGCTTTTAAGAGATGTTTGAAAACGAAAGGCCAACGTTAAGGGTCTCAACAATACCATTAACACAAATAATAAAAGAATCCGATATTGACAAAGAAGTGTAAAGATGACGAGTGCGTATATGGCATAATAACAGATAGTATAATATCACTTGAAATAACGTTCACATGATATAATTTTCATATGCTATAAAAATAAATAACCTAATTTCATGTGATCTAATGTTATATTTCATACAACCTTCATAATGGTCTAAGAACACTTAGTAAACCGTTTATTTCATATAATTTTCAATGTGTATAATGCTCTTTCTGTATAACGTTAATTTGACCTTATTTTCATATTTACTCATTTTCGAAGGTACGTCCGGTCTTGATAACAACAAACTGTTTTAACCTAACCTCAAAACAGTAACGTTACTACTGCATCGTCTCCGGTGCTGCGGGAAGTACAACCCCTTCGGCCTTACGTAACAAAGCATGGGTGTCTATGCTTTGTTACAGCGGGCGGGGGTTGCTCTCTCTTCGCGCTTCCACCAAAAGCCCAAGTAAAGTCGGGGTGCCCCAATTCAGTTTTTAAACAGATTCGAACTATTTCTAAATTTAATATAACGTTACTTATATATCTTGAATATACTTAGAGTAACTGAAAATTACACTAAATAAAAAAACCATATAAAATTAGCTTAAATTAAATTATATCAATAATTCATTATATCATTAGATCGTATTAAAAATAAACTTTTGTTATTATTTCAAACGTTACACACCCGAAGATGACGTGGGTGAATATTCTGTACATACTTAGCTGTACAAAATATTCACCCACGTCATCACAAAAGAATATCATAATTTTATACTCACTGCTAGTTTTCCAGAGCTTCTTGACTAAGGCATAATCGACCATTTGCAGGACAGCGCACACGATGACCGATGCGAGGGCGGCGCGCGGAATGAAGAAGAAATATGGCGTAAGCAACACTAACGTCAGTATTACTATTATACCTAGATATAAAAAAACATATTAACATTTAATACATACTTAGGTAACACATAATTTGGAAAACTATAACTAAATTTTCCCGAACCAAAAAGATGATAACATAAACGAAAGGAAACTAATATGAAAATAATAGAGATCTGAAAGCCTTGAAATTGTATCTAACAAAGATTGGAAGGGTCTAACCCTTGCAAAATAGTCTGAAGTATATACAATTGCCTTTTAAAAAACAGATAAAACCTTTGACGGACAGAATATTATGTAAACTCGTAACGTTTAAATGAATCCCGTGAAAGCAATGACATATTTTCAGTAGTCTCGAGCCAAAACGTCGACGTGAGTTTTTACATATTTTAACCATAAAGATAACTTCTGCACGAGATACCAGGGAGCGAAAGCACGTGCATTACCTTGAAACTCGTATCAACAAAATATCGGGGAAACCGCATCGTACTAGTCACGCATCAAAGGAATTCAATCATGTTTATAGTGAACGGCGAACCGTATTGAATGAGTGATTGCGGGGAACCATTCTGCGTAGGGAGGTCTTTAGCTATCTCTATTACTGGAATCACTAATTATGGCAAGAGACATTTCAGAACTAAAACGTACCTAAGTCCGGTTCGATTAAACAAGACCGCAAATGGTTGTAACAATAATTAATATCAATAAATCACCGCTACTAAATACAATCGTCCCTATTTCAACACACCTGTATAGTCTACCAATTAATACAAGATCTATTGAGAGATTAACACGAACGTTAATTGCACGACTATTATTATGATTACAATCAAGAGATGAGACACTTAATGAGAAATGACGTCTCGGTGTGATTTCAGAACGTACTCAACATACAAATAGCTCTGAAAGTGGTCTAGCAAGCCAAATCTGCCATTAATGATAATAGCTTCGAGCGTGTAATTTGTCTGGACTTAAAGTTTCTGAAAAAGTGCGTTAGTAACATAAAAAGACAATTGATGAGAAGAAATAAATAATCAAGTTTCTTACAGAAAAATGCTGAGAAGATAAACACCAATTCTACAGTGCCAACTTAAGTATCTACCCTTATTTATATTGCAAATATGAATAAAGAAGCAAAGTCATGTATGTCTGACAAATATAGGATGCAATAGAAGTCAACCAAACTCAAGACATAAACCAAAGTTAAAGCTCAAATCGAAATTATAAGTATCGGCATAAATCGCCGAAAAGGTGAGTGCATTCAACACAATGGGCCACAAATCCATCTGACAGACATATAAAGGGAGCCTCCTGATATTTCAGACGTATATTTGAAATTGTAAAACCACGGAAACTTGGCTGTGACAGTAAACTACGATGCAAACTTTTAGATTTATGAAGTACCCACTACATAACTCCACCGCGCTGTTGTCGCACATGGTAAAAATGGTTTATGTCCCTGGATTTACATTTGTCTTACTTCAAACACCCCATTTCTGTTAAAACTAATCCTAAGATTAAAACCCGGGATTTCGCAAACATGAGACAAGCCACAAATCACGCGGTTGTTCTAGACTCGACGAAGATTCGAAGGATTTCTCTGAAGCGATTTTAGAACCATAGTTAACGATAATATGCATCATTTATTGGATCTCTCTTGTAATCTCTTAATTATTCAACCGATTAGAGAAACATTTACATTGTGAGCAACTTTAGTCTTTGTAAATAAGCAAATTCATGACGCTTCAGTGTTTTGTTGTTCATTTATTTTGCGTTCTGCTAACGATAACATTTGGTTGAATAAATTATAAATGATTGTTGTACCCAAATTAAATAATACAGCAATCTAGTGAACTGGAGCAGACACCGTGAAAAGGTCCAAATTTTTCAATAAAAGCGATAGACCTTTGGTGCGTATAACCTCTAGAAGATTACTAGTAAAATCACACGCGATTGAACCTAAATTATTAGAGTAATCTAGGCTATAATTGCTGATTCAGCAGTGCTAAATTGAAGGAGAAAAGTACGCAGATGAGACGAAAGGCAATGGATAAAGTTCAATTTACTAATCATGCCACATACCTTTGAAACAGCGATTCCCATGCAGATGCAGATGCCACGTTCGAGAAGTTCAGCTCACAGACTTGGTACACTATGCTGGCCAGCGGTACACAACACAGTAGGTCTAGGTAATACAGATAACACTTTCCATGTAGGTTCAATTAAGAGTTTTGGGCGAGAGGGTGACTTAGTGCGCGCACCTCCGCCCTGGTTGGTAAGAGACTGACGATCATCGCCTGCGGCCGTGGCGTGGTGGCGGCGTAAAAAGTCCGTAGCGGCACGGCGCGGAATACCACCAAAACAACGATAGGTGACACTAATTTAATAAATTGGAACTAGTATACAAATGCCTTTCAATCGCCCTATGGTGATGTAATAAAATATGAACTATAAATTAGGAAGCGTAACCATTTTCCCCGGCTTGAAAGTTCCTACTTTCGAAACACAAAGGAGAAGTAAAATAAGTTGCAGATCATCACAACTCTACCAAAGGTTATAAGAACTCTAAAGTTGCGACTCTCTATTACAAATAAGAATATTCAATTAACTATTCTACGCGGTAATTAAATCTAATACTGCACATTGGTGCACGGTAAAATTAATTATTAATGTAACGAAACTTATTGCGTTGGCAAAGGGGACTCTGAAGGATCCCGCGTTTAGTCTTTACCGATGCGACTCTACAAACTCCGTTTTTATCTGGAAATATTTCTGTGATTACTCCTAACGGCCAATGCAGCGGCATCACATTGTCCTGCATGGAGACGACAACCATACCGACCCGTATTGGATTGGCAGGGGTGTTCTATTTCTGTTTGGATTGTAGGGTGTGCAGGTACTCTTGGCGCCACCGCTTCCAAAAAGACTGGACCATTTTGTCTGTTAATTCATAACGCGAAATAAGATGTAACCGCGTTTCATTGACTTCGCGGGCGGGGAGCAATAATAGAGGTTTCGTATGCAAGAAGTGATCTGACGAAAGATTCTCATGAATCTTAGCGATACGATTGGCTACGAAGATGTGCCATCGATGCGGTGCGGAATGAATCCAACTCAAGGTTACAGTTGAATCCGAGAAAGCTACGACTGCCTCAATGGCGTGCCGAGCTGCGAAAATATTATATACTCGCTTAATCACAGTTGATAAGAGGAATGCGGCGCATAACTCGAGACGAGCTAGCGAAACTACTTTCAGTGGCGCGACTTTAGATTTCGCACACACCAGCGAAACGACGATACTACCGTCGGGACTGACAAAAAAAAACCGGGCGTAAACCGAACCACCGTAAGCTCTCTCACTAGCGTCGGCAAAACCGACGAGGGAGAGCCTACAGCGTTCTACGACGCCGACATGTCGCAAAAATCTCAGTTCAGAGATAATTGGCAATTTAGCTTGAAATTGTTCCCACAGACGAACAATGCGAGGTGGTGGGACGTCATCCCATCCAAGTTTGACAAGCCAAAGCTCTTTGATAAGAAGCTTGGCGTATAAAATTATCGGTGCCACGAGGCCTAAAACGTCGAAAAGACGTGCAATGGAAGAAAGAATATTCCGTTTCGTGCAAGGGCGAACATTAGGGTTAACCTGGAATACGAAACAATCCTCATCAGGGAACCAACAAAGTCCCAGTATTTTCTGTGTCGGATCTTTACTTAGGTCCACGCTCTGTGAAAGTCGTAATGACTCTGGAATATTCCGTCGAACATCGACACTATTGCTAGACCACTTCGTTAGCTGAAAATCACCGAGAGAGAATATTTTTATTAGTTCACGAGCCGAGTCTATAGCCAGCGCAGTGCTAGGTATAGAACTAACTATGTCATCCATGTAAATATCTCGCTGCAAAATGTCCCTGGCGAGAGGTAACTGCGTTCCTTCATCCTGACATAACTGTTGAATAGTGCGAATCGCTATAAAAGGACTACACTTTAATCCAAAGGGAAGAACTGAAAACTGATAAATTTGAAGTTCTTCTTCCTCATTAAACCGATATAAGATACGTTGAAGCGAACGATCTTGTGTGCGTATACCTATACGTAGGTACATAGATATAACATCTGCGGCAATAGCGACACTAAAAAGCCTAAAATTTAACAAGATGTTAAAAAGGTCAGCCTGAAGGACTGGACCTGCGTACAGGATATCATTGAGCGAGGTACCGTTATCTGTACTTGCACTAGCATCTAGGACCACGCGTAGCTTAGTGGTCACTTTATCCTCTCGAATACCAGCATGGTGAGGAATATAGTAGTCCATTTCTCGCTCCTTACAATTTCGTTTGGGCAACCCACATTCAGGTAAATTATTTTGCACCAAAGAAATATAATTGTTCTGTAGATAATCCCGTATGACGTCATCATAAAGAAGCTTGACGTTAGGAAGCGATTTAAGTTTACGTTCGAGGCTATAGAATCTCTTGCGAGCTATATCAAAAGAATTTCCTAACGCTGACGCGTCTGTTTTCAGTGGTAAAGCTGCAACATACTTGCCATTTGGAGCGCGGGTAATTGTGCTACAATAAAACTCTTCACAGTGTTTATCATCCACACTCCCAACGGACGAAGCATGATGATGTTACATCTTCAATCTCCCAAAACTTACGAAGATCGAAGTTATCGAAAGAACTCGCAAAGAAAGACAGAGTGTCAGTTGAAGGTTCGATAATAGGTGCTTCTCCTAGAAGTATGTAGCCGAGCATAGTCTCCAATGCATCGGGGCAACCGGGTGCGCTGGTCACGGGACCGGGTCGCAATAACTTAGCGAACAACGTGACTCCAAGTAACATGTCAATATTACCTGGCACACCCCAGCTGTCATCAGCGAGAAGTTTAGGATCAATATGCTTCAATTCGGCAGTATCTATAGCACCCAGAGGAAGCTGCCCGGTTATCTGATCCAAGACTAGAGCGTCAATTCTATACCTAGGCTGCGAGCAAAACCGTGAGCTGAACGTAAAATTCACCGAGCCACGCACGGCCTGCGATGTGCCACCAATACCACGAACGGTAGTTATTGAGTCCGTATGTATAGTTAGACCGAGCATACGGCAGCAACGCGATGTCATATAATTATTTTGCGACCCAGGGTCCAAAAGACATCTAACCACCACGCCCTTACCCTTCCTACCCGCCACTAAAACCTTGGCAGTAGCCAGAACTTCGGTACTACGTGTGGCCTGGATTTGAGCAGAAGAATGCGTACACAACGCCACACGATCAGAAGTAGCTGGGTCGGCCGCAGAAACGGAGGCTGGGTCGCTAGCGGGCGCCAGCGCAGGGGCTTGCGTCGATTGCTCAAAATGCAATAAGGAATAATGCTTACTGTTGCATTTCCTACATGTTGACTTAGATAGGCACTTAGAGACGGTATGTTGGCTACTTAGGCAGTTAACGCATCTGTGATTGTCTTTTACAAACTTAAATCTATTATCCGCACTCAACTTTTGAAATGCTTTGCACGTATACAAGTTTTTATGCGGGGATTGACAGAGTGAACATTTAGATTCAGTAGCCACAAACACCTGCGATACCTTAGATGAGGTGCTGGGTCTACCTGCGGGGGCGGGCTTAGTTGCCGCAGAAGAGATACGATGTAAGATTTTTACTTGTTCACGAACAAACTTTACGAAATAATCATAATCCAACTCTTGTTGATTACGAAGCGACATTTCAAAATGTTTTGCTGTGTCTGAGTCTATTAACTTAAGACCCCAATGAATAAATATAAAATCATCCAAGTTATGTATTTTTAATTGTTTGAGTCCAGCAACCGTAGAAGTTAATTTATCGAAACCTTGTTCAATATTAGCGGGTATCGTTCCGAACGACTTCAATGAGAACAGTTGATTTAGATAATTAGTGGCGAGCGCGCGAGTATCCAGGTACTTTGCGATAAGCGCATCCCAGACCACGCGGTAATTATCGCCAGAAGGTACAATACCTACTGCCACATTCCTAGCCTTTCCCTTTAGACAACTCAACAGATAATGAATGCGATCAGAATCTGATAAATCTGCGTTCGTATGTATAATACGTTTGAAAGTCTCATAAAAGAACGGAAAGCTCTGAATATCTCCGTCAAAGGCAGGCAGTTCAATTTTAGGTACCTTTATATGATGAGCACTAGGGCTCACTGTCGGGCTAGGTTCCTTGGAAACAGTTGATTCAGTTAATGAAGCTAAAGTATTTTTTATCTCGCCGACCAACTCATCAAATGAATGTAAGGCACTATAGCTTACTTCGCACTTTGGATCCAATGTCAATTTTAACATATTTATCTCGTCCATTATCTAATTGAATTCGCTACGTTGGCCGTCAATTTGTTTAGCCTGAGCAATAAAAGAATTACGTAATCTTTCTGTTGTTAAAGATTCTGTTGAATCCAAAATCCTTTGAACCCGCGCGAAATACGAGTCGCGTTTACTTTCCAACAATCTAAGTTTAACCTTGTCCGTCATAGTGAACAGAAGTTAAAATATGGAAACAAAAAAAAACAACATATTTTTATCTTTTACGGAACCCACGTAAGTGAAATTAGTGATCCAATCAAACTGATAACTCAACGAAAGATTTTACAACTTACGTTAGTACGGAACAATCCGTACACGCGAACCCTAACAATAATAAATTGTAAGGTGAAAAAAAATATAAAGCGTACAAAGTTTGAATAACGTACAAAGTTTGAACCGCGTACAAGTAACAAAGTCTAATACAAATAAAATAGTAAGCACGCGAAATACCTTATGAACGTACCCATCTACCTATATTTATGATTAGCTTAGAGATACCTACAACCCGATAATTAACATTTATGTCGGATGCGAAGCGATATATTTTTTTTCCTTGTAGTATTCTATTTATATGAGATTAACTTACTCAATACATAGAATATGTACAGATTCTTAACCAACAATAAGTTAAGTGTGAAACTTAGAAACAAGTATAGTACTTATTTCCGTAAGCGATGCGATTGTGTTCGTAACGAAATACCTTCGTAAAACACAATAAAATTCCTAACAAGTAAATACGCAGATGACCGTTCGAAGTAAATTATCTAGTAAGTACTACGCTTACAAGTTAGGTGCGGGGGTGATATGTATAAATAAACGGCTGTTTCCTATGAGGAGAACTAAACGCGTAAAGTTTATACAAATCTGTTATTTTACCTGAAGGTTCCTATCAAAAGATCAAGTTACCTTACAAAATAAAATAACACGCGACGCAATGATAATCTGGTTAATTGCAATAATTAATCAAATGCGGTTGAGTCTAAAATTATAAAGAATACCTACTCGTGTAATAGGAGTATAGTAGGCATTTACATAACGAACCAACAGTAGTAGTGTATCGTAAAATAATCAATGTCATTCATTCTGCTAATCTCGATTAGAAAAATATATAAAAGTTTCCAATGCGTAAATAAAAATTAACCGTACGATAACAAGAACAGAGGCCTTAGTGCGAGTTTTTAGTCACGCTCACTCGTGGTCACGTAAACATCATTTTGTATTGAAACTGGATAAGCGCCGTCTGTTGACAGTAAGGAGAAACCACTTTTTTTGTATACATTTTGACATAAGAGATCGTTTACGTATCACGAGTGAGCGTGAGTTAAAACTCGCACTAAGGCCTCTGGAATATTCCACAGTCACGTAGGCCAACTTGAACGAATGTTTTAACAGACTACCCACAATTGTCAAACACGAATAAAAAAATATGTAATTACGCCGAAAATAAACTGATTTATTAAATAAACTTATTTAGCGATATGAATCAACGTTGATATTAAATTAAATGTATTTTTCGGAGTTTCAATTAGTGAAATTAAAGATTTACGTTAACAATTAATTTGCCGGTAGAAAGTACTACACGCAAGGCAGCCAGCCTTATTCCCAACGCAATAGAGGCGAGAATTGTGTGATGATCTGCAATTAATATGGAAATTTCCCAAACTTTTTGCTTATATTTAGACTTTTAGGACTTAAAATTAGGCTGTAAATAGGCCCAAATTTAATTTATCCGGCTCGAAGGACCAAAATGGTGCGTATAACCTCTAGAAGATTACTAGTAAAATCACACGCGATTGAACCTAAATTATTAGAGTAATCTAGGCTATAATTGCTGATTCAGCAGTGCTAAATTGAAGGAGAAAAGTACGCAGATGAGACGAAAGGCAATGGATAAAGTTCAATTTACTAATCATGCCACATACCTTTGAAACAGCGATTCCCATGCAGATGCAGATGCCACGTTCGAGAAGTTCAGCTCACAGACTTGGTACACTATGCTGGCCAGCGGTACACAACACAGTAGGTCTAGGTAATACAGATAACACTTTCCATGTAGGTTCAATTAAGAGTTTTGGGCGAGAGGGTGACTTAGTGCGCGCACCTCCGCCCTGGTTGGTAAGAGACTGACGATCATCGCCTGCGGCCGTGGCGTGGTGGCGGCGTAAAAAGTCCGTAGCGGCACGGCGCGGAATACCACCAAAACAACGATAGGTGACACTAATTTAATAAATTGGAACTAGTATACAAATGCCTTTCAATCGCCCTATGGTGATGTAATAAAATATGAACTATAAATTAGGAAGCGTAACCAACCTTTTTGGAAAACGATGACTATGAATCCCAAACCAAAATATATCTATTTACCCAAGTCGAGATTACTATGACTCTCCAAATAATCCAAGCCGCAATGTTAATGTCGGACTAACAAAACTCTATTGAGATTCAATTGGGCCGAGTAAATATTCATTGAGAACACCCTGAATAATGTAAAGTCGAAACAGAGCAAGCTTGCAGGTTGACATAATGCGACACACGATCTTTGACCTCGGGGAGGCGGGGATGCTCCGATGCTGGATTTAGGATATCACTATGTTGCAGTTATCTTTTTTAGAGCAACGAAAGAATTTAATTTAAGTCTCTTAACGAATGTTAGTGGAATTAAATGGAAAGCGAATGGCGTAAATAAGTTTCGAGCTTCTAATAAGACAACAAATATTTACAATCCTACTAATATTAAAAGTTTGTATGTTTTTATCACGCATAAACGAACGAATTTCAATGGGAACACAGGTAGATCATGGGTTGGATAAGGGCATTTTTAAGGTGTTGTTTTGTAACCTTGGAATCATTTTATCTTTCACGTATGAAGCCGTTGGCAAAAGCTTGTTTAACATAAAAGGTCAGCATTTAACTTCCCATTACCCAAGTTTGTTTTTAAATTACCATATCAAGTGTGTACTGAAAACATATTTTGTGTTTGCGAAGTAGCAATGCATATAAATCCATATTGGCTACAGTTACGTCCAAACGGTTGGCAAAACATTTAAAAACTAAATGAACGATAAACCACCACTTGTGTAGGTACTAAAATACAGTTTTTTACGTTTGACATAGTATTTTATCACGAGCGGCCGACGCTACGTGCAAAACTTTTAAAATGCTGTGTAAACGTCGAGTTTTAGGAGTCAATATTAAGAGTAACTACCCATTTCAGTTGTTTCGTACTAGTACTTATTTAGGATAAACTTAAATTTAAAGCAAAGACACAAAGTACCTACATGCGGCTCTAAAACAATAATTCTTAAACAATAGTATTCAGTAACATTCAAAATCATAATATCATTGTATTGTATTCCATAATAAGTACATAACAAAACATCGTTGTTACAGCATACGTCTAACAATGCCTCAGAGCCATGTTTAATTTAAAACCACCGATAGTTGTAAGCCCTACTTCATACGATATGAAATATTATCATTGGCATCCCTTTATATTCTGGAAACAATAATCTTTGTTAGGCATAATGGTCACTTATTTCCGCAGATAAATTCCCTAAAAACAGGCGTGATCCAAGTCAGGTCTATCTACATAGAAGTAGGACGGCACTTATGCGCAAAAATCTTTCTGCATGGCTCCTACTATCCAAACTAATATTATAAATGCGAAAGTAACTCTGTCTGTCTGTCTTTCTGTCTGTCTGTCTGTCTGTCTTTGCTTCACGCCTAAACTACTGAACCGATTTGTGTGAAATTTGGTACAGACATAGTTTCGAACTTGAGAATGGACATAGAATAGTTTTTATTACAAAAAATAAAATATAAAATAATATTTATTCCGGACATACAGCGCCATCTATTGGTCAAGAGTCGGCATCAATTCAGTACTGAAAATTCATCGGAAAAATGTAAATAAATAGTAAAAAGGTATGAAAATATAATATAATACAACTTTTAGTACAAAGAAAATGCTCTAACGGAGTATAGATAATTCTATTAGTACTATATGTCGAGTTGGTGATCGCGCAATGGTGTCGATCGTTACATGAGTTCGGTTCATGTTATTGTTTTAATTCATCGGAAAAAAGTAAATAAATAGTAAAAAGTCACTATTCCACGCGAACGAAGTCGCGGGCAAAAGCTAGTTTATAATAAGTTATCCAAATTTGGAGGGAGCTTAATAACGTTCAATTAAAGAAACAATTAAAAACGTTTCTAAGTAAAAAGGCTTACTATACTGTTAGCGAATTTCTGGCAGAATCATTTATTTTAACATAGATTTTTATTGACTTTGACATCTGATGAATTTGACATGAGTATTTACGTTTTCCTTTGCCATTTATATTTAACACAGATCTGGCATACAATTTTATTTGACATTTGTTTGATATTTTTACATAGATTTGGCATACATTTGTATTTGATATTTGATTGATATTTTGACATTATTATTGTTATTTTTTTTATTGTTGATATTTTTAATTAATGTGTTTAAATTCATTTTGTGTTTTCATTTTCATACTGTTCATGATATTGACTTTTAAAATATTTGCATGCCATATTAGATAGCAAACATCTTTTTTTTTCAATGTTATCTATATATATAAAAGAAGAAACTGACTGACTGACTGACTGACTGACTGATCGATCAACGCACAGCCTAAACCGCTAGGGCTAGAAGAATGAAATTTGGCAGATAGGTTCCTCATGTGGTGTAAGTGAGCACTAAGAAAGGATTTTTGGAAATTCCACCCCAAAGGGGGTAAAAAGGGGGTTGAAAGTTTGTATGTAATTTCTACAGTTTGTAAGTTGGGCACGTGAAATTTTTGATTTACGCTCTTGGTTGATAAAAAGAATTAATGTATTTATTATTTTTTGGATATTCGACCTCTAAGGGGGTAAAAAGGGGGTTGAAAGTTTGTATGAAGTTTTAACAGTTTGCAAATTTTACACATGAAATTTAACATTACGCTCTTGGTTGATAAAGATAATTAATGTGTTTATTGGTTTTTCTAAATTCCAACCCTAAGGGGGTAAAAAGGGGGTTGAAAGTTTTTATGTAATTTCTACAGTTTGTAAGTTGGGCACGTGCAATTTTAGATTTACGCTCTTGGTTGATAAAAAGAATTAATATATTTATTGGTTTATGGAAATTCGACCCCTAAGGGGGTAAAAAGAGGGTTGAAAGTTTTTATGTAATTTCTACACTTTGAAAGTTGGACACGTGAAATTTTAGATTTACGCTCTTGGTTGATAAAAAAAATTAATGTATTTATTAGTTTTTGGATATTCGACCCCTAAGGGGATAAAAAGGGGGTTGAAAGTTTGTATGCAGTTTATACAGTTTGCTAATTTTACACATGAAATTTTACATTACGCTCTGGGTTGATAAAGACAATTAAAGTGTTTATTGGTTTTTCTAAATTCCAACCCTAAGGGGGTAAAAATGGAATTGAAAATTTATATGTAATTTCTACAGTTTGTAAGTTGGGAACGTGAAATTTTAGATTTACGCTCTTGGTTGATAAAAAGAATTAATTCATATATTGGTTTTTGGAAATTGGACCTGTAAGGGGATTAAAAGGGGGTAGAAAGTTTGTATGAATTTTTTACAGTTTGTAAGTTGGACACGTGAAATTTTAGATTTACGCTTTTGGTTCATAAAAAGAATTAATATATGTATTGGTTTATGGAAATTCGACCCCTAAGGGGGTAAAAAGAGGGTTGAAAGTTTTTATGTAATTTCTACAGTTTGTACGTTGGACACGTGAAATTTTAGAATCACGCTTTTGGTTCATTAATTTTTTTTTATATATTTATTGGTTTTTGGGAATTCGTCCCCTAAGGGGGTAAAAGGGGGTTGAAAGTTTGTATATAGTTTCTACAGTTTGAAAGTTGGATACGTGAAATTTTAGATTTACGCTCTTGGTTGATAAAAAAAATTAATCTATTTATTAGTTTTTGGATATTCGACCCCTAAGGGGATAAAAATGGGATTGACAATTTGTATGTAATTTCTACAGTTTGTAAGTTGGGCACGTGAAATTTTAGTATTACGCTCTTGGTTGATAAAAATAATTAATTCATATATTGGTTTTTTGGAATTTGGACCCATAAGGGGGTTAAAAGGAGGTAGAAAGTTTGTATGAAATTTTACAGTTTGTAAGTTGGACATGTGAAATTTTAGATATACGCTTTTGGTTCATAAAAATAATTAACTTATTTATTGGTTTATGGAAATTCGACCCCTAAGGTGGTAAAAAGAGGGTTGAAAGTTTGTATGTAATTTCTGCAGTTTGAAAGTTGGACACGTGAAATTTTAGATTTAATCTCTAGGTAGATAAAAAAAAAACATGTGTTTATTAGTTTTTGGAAATTCTAACCCTATGGGGATAAGATAGCGGTTGTAACGTTATATGCAATTTCTTCGGTTTGGAAAATAAAACATCTAAAATTGTAGGTTGGTTTCGCCCCTGATTAATAAAAAAACAATGAGTTTCATTATTGCCGGGGATTTTTTAACGGGGCTAAAAAGGCGGTTGAAAGTTTGTATGTAATTTCTATAGTTTGTAAGTTAAAGTTGGAGTTGATAAAAAGAATTCATGTATTTATTAGGTTTTAGAAATTCTACCCCTAAGGGGAATAAAGTAGGGATTGAAACTTTTTATGATTTTTTATCGGTTTGGAAGGTAAATTATCTAAAATAGTAGGTTTACGCTCTTGATTAATAAAAAAAGTAATGAGTTTATTGATTGCCGGAAATTCCACCCCTAATGGAAGTTAAAGGTGGCAATTTGTTGGGCTTATATATTTGATTCTTGGCATCAATACTAACAGCAAATATTATATATTTTTTTTTTTGATTTTAAAGTAAAGGTTGTCTTTACAATCTTTTCAAAACTACTCCTAAAATACGATTTAAGGGATGTTAAAGTTTGTATGGAAAATCTCATTTCTTGGATTAATAAACTTGAAACTTGGGACAAATACTAACCTAAGTAAATAATAAAGGAAATCATTATTAGTTTTCCGCAACTATCCCTAAAAGATGATTAGGGGGGTGTTAAAGTTCTTGGTTTAATAAACTAAAAACTTGGCACAAGTACTAACCTTAATAAATACCATCCCCAAAATACTATTTAAGATCAAGATTTTTGAAGTATTTTATTACACATAGCTTCTTTTAATGATGTAGGTGAGCACTAAGGAGGGAGTTTTGGAAATTCAACCTTTAAAGTGACATTTATTTGTATAAAAACATTTTTTACAAAATTATTACTGACTTCCAACTAAAAACACTACAAAGTGAAAATAAATTTCTTTTTCGAAGTCGGTGTCTTTGGTAGGTACCAATTTTTTTCTTTATGGACACCGACTTCCAAAAAGAAAGTTATTTTTCACTTTGTAGTGTTTTTAGTTGGATGTCGGTAGTATCTTTTTGTAAAATAGATTTTTTATTTTTAACTTTTTAGGTGGACCTAATAGGAAATTTGCCTTACTTAATTATTTTTTGTGTATGTTCACCGATATCTCCGTCAAACAACACTGAACAAACGGTCCAGTTCGGTAGTTCCAAATCGAGGAAGAGGTCATCTTAGTGCCATAAGATTCTTCAAAAAACCGTTGTCACACCTAAAACATCTTCTGGGGGTAATTCTGAAAAACTAATGATGGCAATTTATTATTGCGCAAGGAATATGATTTTTAACTGACTTTTCAAAAAGGAGCAGATTCTATCTCCTCTAAATCCTAACTTAAACCGTAGATATCTACGATATCCCATTTATTATTGATTTAACAATTGCTTATTTTTAATCGCCTTCACTAACTGCACATAATTTAGTTGAATAAAATACGAAATCCTGCGAACGAAGTCGCGGGCGGAGTGCTAGTCCTACATGCACGGATTATTTATTCTTGCATGTATACACGTGTTTTAGCAAAAAAATATATCTTTATCAGAAAAGCTATTCGTGAAGATAAATCGAGTGTAATATAAAGTGGTAAAGATAAACCAAGTGTTATCTTAACTATAAAGGAAGACAACGGGAGCAAGAAGGAACTGAAAAATTGCGAATAACACCTCATCTTTATTATCTCCTAGTCCAATGATTATTAGTACATTTTTCCAAAACTTATTAGTATTTAAGTAAGCCTGGTAACGTTTAAGATAGAAGCTGAAGTCAACCCAGGATTAAAACAACTTTATATTTTAAAGATTTCGGTGAAAACATTTCTAAAAAAATAATAAAACTGCCTCATTGATCCAGAGTGAACTACTTTCGTAACCACATTCCTGCGGTCCTGTTTCGTTAGTTAGATCGAACGGGTTAATTCAGATTTTCTGATAGAAAATGTTCAATTATAATTCGACGGAACTGCTCGATAAAGGCAGACTCGCTTCTATCATATCAGGCGCTAATGTAATCACTGACAAACGCGGACGTTCGGGCGCACCATGCATGAAATTACAATTCTACCTAGAGTATTACGATCAAAGTTTGTTTTCCACTCCGACTTTATTGTAGGGAAATGAAGTATGGAGCATTTATACGGTGTTTCATGAAATCAAAGTTGACTATCACACTTAAAACTGTGTCTCAAGAACTCAAGAGGTCACTAAACACAGAAAGGGTCCGTCACGATGACAAGTGTCCGAAGTTGTCGAGAAAACATAACAAAGTTAACTGCTAACAAATTGTCACAAATAAATTGAAACAAAGGAAGTCGTAAATGGACAGAGATCGAGGCAACAAGATTGATACCGAGTTTATTACTTGTTTATTTCTTTCACACGAAACTACATATCGGACAAGAAAAAACCTTCAGGCGCTTAACATTCTTTACATTCAATAGCAAGAGATCAATCTGCCGATTATTTAACGCAATTGATTTATACCCGGTTATAAATAAAATGCTATCAGAGAGTTTACCCTACCCTGTACCTACCCATTGTTTAAAATTACTTCATAATAAGAATCAGTGTCCATTGTGGCGACAGACACAATGGATGAAATGGCGACAGGTCACTGGAACAACTTGCGACCCACGGATGCCCCTCATAAGTTAAAGGAGAAAATTTACAAGTCCGTGATTAGACCTGTCGTACTGTATGGATCAGAATGTTGGGCTGTGAAAGAGATTGCATGTAACAGAGATGAGAATGTTGAGATGGATGTGCAGAGTGACGAGAATGGATAAAGTGAGAAATGAGTATATTAGAGGAACTTTGAAACTTTTGAAACATTGGAGCTTTTATTGAAGAGTGCTTTGAAGTTTGAGCGGAATGCGATAAGGCCGCCCGTTGTATATTTTTAGTTTTAAGTTTCATTTGTTACTGTATTTTCTGGTGTACAATAAAGAATAAATAAATAAAGTGGCGCCAGTGACAGAAAAGTTGAAATGAAACCATTTGTGCTGGTATGCTCATATGAAACGCATGTTACTATAAGAGTTATGAATATAAATGTGGATGGATAAAGAGGGAGGGGACGGGCAAAAAAAGATGGATGGACTGTGTGAGCAGTGATATAAATGAAAAGGGAGTCAGTGATAGAGTGACGGGGGACAGGACGGTATGAAAGAAAAAAACGTGTCGCGACCCCAAGTAACATGGCATAAGGGCAGGAAGATGAGTCAGTGTTGTGAAACTTTCAGCATGCGATAATTTCACATTCATATTTCATAATGCATGAATAAAGTTATAAGCTTAATCAGATCTCTATAACAATGGCAATAATTAATCATAGTAAGTATCTACATACTGATGCCCAATAAATCAGACATGTAAACCAGCATAATTACTATATGAATTCCCAATAATCCTAACATAATCTGCGTAATAAATGTATTACATTTCATTGGAATCGTTATTAAACATCTTATTTTAAGAGCTGTTTTCTTTTACGAGATGTTATGTTTTACAAAATTCTATTTGATTTATGCGATATTATAACAATACCATATTTAGCCAATTTCTACAATCTAATAGTACGAGATCCGACCGCTTCAATCTGCGCGTTTTCAAACTGTATTTCTGAAATAATAAAATATTTTTTACGAATTAATTTCATTTTATAACTATCAATCGTCTACTATGACCCAATTGGTTCAGTTAACTGCAATTTTAGTGTTGAGAATAATAAAGCAACTTATTTACTACACGAACATCACAAACACAAATACATTAGAGGAAAAACACCCAAAAAAATAGGCCAATAGACAACAAATCGGCTATATATAAAAAAAAAACCAAGTCCAATATCTTGAAAACGGTTAAGTTTTGGGACGGTATTTCATAGACAAATCAGTCAGGATTGATGGAAATTACAACCTCAGGTCGACTTAACTTGTAACACTGTATAAACTACATCGCTCAAAAGATAAATGTAATAAAAAATATATTTACAGGATCAATTATATGTTTAATAAAAGTGAAACCCGATTCTCAGCAGCATTGAGAGAGCAATTAGGAAGAGAGAGAGAAGAGTAGTGAAATAATATGTTAAGCAAAAGAGTTATTTTTGTTCTCAGTTGTACAAATTAAATTGTAAGTTTGCAAAAATACAGTTAATTTAAAGAAATTCTTCAATCAATCAAATTGAAATGACAACTTCTTCTTAATTCGTTATTGCATCCCAAAAAAAAAACTATTCAGTGTGATAATAAAGTACACATAGGTATACAGTATACTGTTACAGCAAATCTTAGATTGGCAGAGAGATCACAAAAGAGGAGCGGATCCAGTGTACAATTTTAACACTTGCAAAGATGTTTGAGTGTCTTATATACGATGCAGTTTATTCTCACCTCCGTCATATAATTAGTTCGAAGCAACATGGGTTTGTGTCTAACCGTTCTACTATATCTAACTTACTTATTTACACTACTTTCATTGGTAACACCTTTGAAGCTAGGGTTAAGGTTGATGCTGTTTACACAGGTTTTGCAAAAGCCTTTGATCGTGTTGATCACGTAATTCTTTCTATGAAATTGAATAGCGCTGGCATTCATGGCTCTCTGTTGCGGTGGTTCGAGAGTTATTGATTTAATCGTTCTCAAATAGTTGCCGTGGCCGGATTTGTATCTGTTCCTTTTTCTCGAAAGATTATATAATGAAAGGTCCAACTTGACGGATAACCCTATCGAAGTTTTCTATGAGTTTCGCTTCATACAGACGTTCCCTAAATAAACAGTGCAAACAATGTCGTACGTATATATAGCTCAATTTGTTTTGTTTTTGTAGTGTTCTAGATTTAAGTCTACTGGACACACTTTTATTTTTCTTTGTCTCTATATTTAACTAATTCTTAACGGTATTTACTAGAGCAGTTAAATATTTATTCTGGGCGTCATACGAAAATAAATCATCCCCTTGATACGGCGGGTGTACCCAAATTCTATATAAGTATTTATATCAAGGGTAAATAAAAACAAAAAATAATATGTACAGATTTTTTTACTGATTTGTAAAAGCTAGGTACTATAATAAATGGCCTTAAACTATTAAATTTTATGACAAATAATAATTAATTAAATTACATCTAATATTGTGTAAAGTCAATCACAGTTTGCATTCAATATTTTAACACTAAATATGATAAATTAATCAAAAGCTATTTTACAAAATAACAAGCTATTCTAAACAATCCAAAATTATATTTTGCTTTTGCTTATGAGAATATTATAACAGTGACATTTAGGTCAACATTGACTTTAAGTTCCACTAACAACACAAGGCTGGCACTAAATTCGTTGAGAATTTTTGAATGACATGGGAAGACTTATGCCGTAGGGCCATAGTGTATGTCACATTTAAAAGGTTTTCACTGAGTAGGTACATTTTTTTAAACAATGGAATTTCACCGCTTTTCTTAATTTTTTACTTGTGTCGATACACAAATCGATGTACCATGGCTGCATTAAATGCCGCACTTTTCTAATTTTGATCGCATAGCTCGAACTAAAATATAAATTCCTTAATAATACAAATTATATACTAAAAGGACGTATCGTTAGTAGACTGCGCTTCCTCTGTACCTGCAACAATAATTGTAAATTGAATGTCGCACTATATTGCGGGATGCAATCAAAATAATTTGTCCGCCAAACGAATTATTCTGATTGCATATTAAACCACCGATTGGCGTGATTCCAATAATGCTTAATAAACCATACTGTACCATCAATATGTCACGTTCAACTGCCAAGTAGTGAGGAATGTTTATTGGGCATTAAAAAGTTTCATGTTATGGCATGGGATTGGCAGTTTTTTTATATATATAAATGTACTTTTGTATTTTTTGCAAAGCTGGCTTGTGTGGAAAAGCGAGTAGGGATTCCAATAATGCTTAATAAACCATATTGCTATTCAAGCAAACTTGTCAGACATTTCCTGATTGTCTGAAAAGTAATATAACTTAAGTATTTTATTAGTAGTTAAGTAGTTTTTAATGTGTTTAAAGCAATAATAAAAAGGATTTCATGAATGGAAAATTCACCATTGATTTCACACCTTGATAACACCAGACAAATCAATAACTATGAATACCAAGATACATGAGAGGACCATGCATACAGAAAGTGACTCTAAACTTTTCGTCACCTATAGACACCTACTACAAAAATTATTTTTTCTTCTAACATGTATATCGGGGTTGTTTGAAAATACTGATAAAACACAATAAACTCTATGTATTTAAATTCTCGCAAAAACAAATTAAATACTATTAATAAGTTGGAAATGCGATTTCAGTTAACAATCACAATATTTTGAACACTACTGAAATGTTAACTATATTGAACATTTCACACAATCTTAATGGAAGAAATTCCATAACATAGCGCTTTCATTTTATATTCCATGCATTAATATTTCGAAACTCTACGTTTCATTTGTTAGATGAAACTCATGCGTAACTGATTAGTAGTGGCAGTCCTATTGAAATCCTAAACTATTGTAATATTTTACACGGTTCATAGGATAAAACATCGGGGATTTGTAGATTAGCAATTATTATAAATTTGTGTTCCAATTTAGTTAAATTTCGGTAGTCTCTTACATTTAAGGATTATCTAAAAGCCCAAAAGTTACTAAGTACCCAAAGTAACCGCAAAACTGTTCTGTTGGAAAAGGGAAAATGTTGTGAAGCAAGAACATTTAAGTTAGTCCAATGATAAGTAAATTATAAGATTAGCACTGAAAGCTACATTAAAGTTTCAATATAACTTAATGTCTGTCATAAAAATTATTTCCGACATTCTGGTACGCCATAGTAAGTACTATCCTACGCTCTCATAAGGAAGACAACTGCAAATAGATAGTTACTTTATCATCATAATTTCAGTTAAAAGATGTCCACTGCTGGACAAAGACCTGATCAAAATCACAATCAATTTTTTTCAAAATCATTTTTTTTATTTTACATAGGCCTACATGGGCACTTATTAAACGTCGACAAAAGGTGCACGGTTCGGGTTGGTCGTTTCCTATGGAGAAGAGCCGGCAAGAAACTCCATGGTTACTCTTTTAAAAAATGGTTTGGTTTTACAATATTTCCATGTTACAGCATTAGAATTAGCTTATCCGCTGTATGCCCGATGCTTCTCGCATACAGTGGATACCCGCATCCTCAACTTGATCATCGGTCCACCTTATGGGAGACAAGTAAGAGCAAGCCAATTTAAGAGCCAGCTCATACGGAAATACATACACACACAACACACTTTAAAAAAACAATCTAGAAACGGTACACTTTTCAGGAAGTAACTTATACTAACAAAGAAGAAATACAAGTATCACTTACATCTGAGGAAAGACTTCAGCTGGTTGCTGTCACAGAAGATAGGCTCAGTCATGACGCTGCTTAGTTGGTCTTTGACGGTCGGCCGTACGTTACACCATATCACACGGCCCGACCGAGACCAGTCTTGTACTAACATTTTCATACTCTGAAACAAAAAGAGTCATTATAAATGTGATTCCTAAGAAAAAGCAACACTTCTAGGTATATATAAAGTACTGCTTGGTAATATAATGGATATTATAAGGGTGGAACCAATGTCCACTGTTGAAACTGTAAGTAGATGGTAAGTAAAGCCTAGTAAAGAAAATGGTCACGTAAAAGAACATTGCAGAAGAATTTGTTTCCAACTCAACTGTATTTACTACTAGTAAGATCTATAAATAAATAGTACTTCTTAGAATAATTAGAACAACGCGATGATACATATTTTCAACACATATCATACTGAGAGGTGACCTAAGTTCTACCGTGGAGTTACAAAGAAAGTCTGACAATGTCCACGTATATTTATTTTTATTTCAAAAACTCATACAATATCTCTAACATTATTTTAACAAGCTCGCATATTTTTCGTTCAATCCATAAATAGTTAATGCAGGTAATCTTGTATTCTGTCTTCATAATCCAAGCTAATGGTTTGCTGACTAGAATCCCTATGTAAACAAACGCTAAGAAAATATTAACATATTACTGCAATAATGAGTTTCCCCAGGACCCGCTTATTATGTAGAATATTCAATGCTTTCAAAATTTTACGGATGGTTTAATTTGCTTATAAAATATGTATTATCAAGAAATATATTAGGTATGTGGAAATTCAGACAATGTGAATGAAATGCCAAATAAATTTCATAGCTTAATTTTGTACTCTTTAGCACTTCTGTTGGATTTATTTATTCTAAAATAAAAAGGCCGGTAACGGTCCTGCTCCTTTATAAGCTAAATAGTTGACTTTTTTATCAGCAATACGGTACCGATCTGGAACTTCTAATACAGGAACTATCCTTATCAATCTCATAATGAACAGAAAACTGTAACTGTTCTGTTTCGAAATTATACCAATACTTTAAATCGATCCAGCTCACACCAGCGGAACAAGCATAATGACCCTATAAAACACCGCCGACCAACATGTAACATCCATAAAAGTTGTTACAACTTTGTACATAAAATTATTAAATTAAATTATGCACATACTCAACAACGGATAAAACAACTCCACGGCACGTTTGGATAACAACTATTTTAGGAACGGATTCCAGTAAAGCAGAGATGTCCGCAGCGGAGAGGAGATGATTAGCAGCTAGGGTATATCCACCGAAGCTGTGCGGGTATGTGTACTAGCTGAACCGAATAAGAGATGTATAGTGGCTTGAATGGATCTGAACTGCGTCTGGATGACGAGATCAGCACCCTAATTGTGTATGTTCAAAATATAGGACACGGTACGCTTTCCTTGCATTAATTACTTCATAATATGTACAATCTGGGTTCAGGCCCGGGCACAGCACAGTGTCCGCCCTCCTTAAAGTGACTGGCGATATAAGGGCGGGACTGGAAGATACAAAAGTCACTGTACTAGTGTTGGTTGATTTCTCGAACGCCTTCAATACTGTCAGTCACGAAATCCTATTAGCCATTCTTTCCTATTTGATGGTCTCCCCCAAAGCACTGGAATGGTTCTCCTCTTACCTTCAGGAGCGTAAGCAGTCGGTTCACGTTGGAGATTCTTCATCTCGTTGGTGTGATTTGGTAACTGGCGTTCCTCAAGGCGGCATTCTTTCTCCTCTTCTGTTTTCTATTTTTATTAATCTGATTACTTCCGAACTTCAGTGTGCGTATCATCTGTATGCAGATGACCTTCAATTGTATTACCACGGGAGTGTCGAAGAAGTACCTGACGTTATCGGTAAGTTAAATGGCGACTTAATAGCGATAAAAGCCTGGTCGGATAGGTTTGGAGTTGCTGTAAATCCCAATAAGTGCCAAGCGATCATCATTGGGAGTCCTCGCAACATCGCTAAGGTGGATTATGCAACTTTTCCACCTGTTCTGTTCAACGGTACGATTGTTCCGTTTAGTACTGACGTGAAGGATCTTGGCTTGCACATCGATAGTACTCTTAACTGGCGTACTCAAGTTGCTAGTGTCAGTCAGAAGGTCACTGGAACGTTGCGGGCTCTGTATCGTTTAAAAAATTTATTACCTTCGAACACAAAGGCAATGCTTGTGCAGACCCTAATTTTTCCTATCATCGATTATGGCGACGTGTGCTATTATGACCTGAATGCAGATCTCCTCAACAAACTTGACCGTCTTCAAAATTACTGCATTCGATTTGTTTTCAATTTGCGTAAATATGATCATGTCTCTGCGCATCGGTCACTTCTAAAGTGGTTGCCTATACGCCAGCGCAGAGAGCTAAGGGCACTGACTACCTTGTTTTCATTTCTTGACTCTTCCAACTCCCCTAGTTATCTGACCCCTCACTTTCAATACATTTGCGCCAACCACAACAAAAATCTTCGCTCTTCACATAACCGTCTTCTCCAATGTCCCACTCACCGCACTGACTTCTTTCACTGTTCTTTCTTTGTTCAGTCTATTTCGCTGTGGAATGCGCTTCCTCAAGACATCAGGATGGCAACCAATCGATTGGCATTCAAAGTGAAAGCTCGAGAGCATGTACGTAAGAAGTTGGCAGTAGTATCGTCACAGCGATAATTTTCTCCATTTATCTGCTACCACTAATTGTTTAAGTATATTCTTGTATTTAGTTTATTCAGTATCCATGTTTGAGTATCTATTGTATTTATAGTATGTATGTATAGCTTTGTATTTGAACAAACCTACCTTAGGTATCATTTTTAACTTTAAATATTGCACCTACCACTATTTGTCTCTGCATCACCCAAAGGTCGACTGGTAATAATTAACTGTCGAAATTCAGAATGACACTCGTAGAAAATGCCTACGGCATTAAGTCCGCCTCTGTACGTTTGTGTGCATGAAGTATTAAATAAATAAATAAATAAATACGTACAAAAATCCGTAACAAGACAGCGTAAAACACGCAGTGAATAGTGTTGAGTTATCAAAATGAAAGGGAAGGAGTGTGCTTCGATGTGCTGTGCTGTCAAAACATTTACGCATCTCCTCTGCCGGGCGAGCACGGTCTACTGTGACAGGCTTAAGTCACACACTTTTATCCCAGGTTGGAAGCAAAAACCGTGATAAAATGCGTGATTCAAGTAAAAACACACGCTAAAAGGCCACATTTGTGGCTTATGCGGACTAATGATTTAATTTCATACTATTAAACTAAACATTCTGTAAGAATCATTTCAGCCAAAAGACGTCCACTGCAGGACATAGGCCTCCCTCAAGCGTTGCCATACTGAACGGTTGCATTTCGCATCCACCGGATTCCCACAGTCTTGCCCTGGTCATCGCTCCACCTAGAGGGCCTTCCAATGCTACACTCGATTCCCACAGCCTTGATCAGGTCATCAGTCCACCTTGCGGGAAGCCTTCCAACGCTACGTGGTCGCCACTCCAGAACTTTTCGGCCCCAACGACCATCTGTTCTGCGAGCAATGTGCCCTGCCCACTGCCACTTAAGTTTGGCAGTTCTTCGGGATATGTCGGTTGGTTCTCTTGCGGATGTCTTCATTTCTGATTCGGTCACGCAAGGAAACGCCAAGCATAGCTCTCTCCATTGCCCTTTGGGTGAATTTAAGTCTTCTGATGAGACACATTGTAAGCCCTGTAAGAAGGAACAAAAGATTCCCTCAAAACTTACGTTTCTAGAACAGCGAAATATCTATCAATTTAAGGTACGCAGGTTCACGCCAACACAAATCAATTTCGTCCGCTCTACCCTATTATAGAGTAACTATACTAAATATATCGAGAAATCGATTACAATATATTATATTAATAGCTATAAAATGAAAATCTTGATTTACTACACGTAGTTGTGGAACGTGGATTCAGTAATCATTGTGTCGACAGTCGGTACGGTGTAATGTAATTACCAAGAGGCTTGACGAGTGACTTTGGAAGTTTAATTATTTAAGGCGATTAGAAAGAGACGTACGGCGATGCGTCATCGGCACATGGTACACCCATACACGCACCAAACGTTTTGACAATACTTTTATTGTGCGTACAGTTAAGAAGTGGTATTCCCTGCCGTAGTCTGTATTTCCTGATAGCTACAACCTGGGCGTATTTAAGTCAAGAGTAAATAGGTTACTTTAATCTTTATATGTGTAATCAAAGTGCACTTTTTTGCTACATAAGTAAAGAAGACATTAAGTTATTATGACCTAGTAATTTAGTTCTATGTTAAGAATTTTAAGTAAATTAAAATTAATTTTTAAAATTATACAATCTTGCCACTATTTTTAGACTTCTTATGTTAAATATTGTTTAAATTCTGTTGTCATAGGATAAGCATATTTTTAGAGCTCCTACAGCCTGAGATAGAGGATTACCAAGTACAGTCATCTTACATTATTATACCTACATTAGTTATCTAAGATTCAAACTGTGTTTTCTACCTTTCTAATTTCTGAATAAACATTTATTATTATTATTATTCTAGGCAAGTGTGCCTCATCGTCGACCACATCATCGCTTACCATCAGGTGAGGTATTTGCCAAACGCGAGCCTATCTATATAAAGAAAAATGAATCGCCAAAATGTAAACGCATCACTTCAGAACAGCTGCTCTGATTTGGCTAAATATTTTTTTGTTTGGTCTTTGTTCAGTTAAGTGGAAATTTAAAATATTCATAAAACTCACCTGTAGAAAAGTGTAGTCCATTCTGTAGACCGAGTCACAGTAGACCACAAGCAAGTTCGCAGATTTAACGCCACTAGATTCGACATCATTTCTGCTCCTACCATTAGGAGTTGCAATCTCTGGCACATTGCTTATGGTATGTACTGTGGTGACAGGTATTATGGCCGGTTGAGGTGTTTGTTGTAGCAATAGGAGTTTGTTCCGAACGCTCTCGGCACCCGCGAAGTGGAGACCTCCTACGGGACGAATTGCGTAGTGTGGTGGGAGGGTACCGTCCTGTGAAATTAAATAAGTAATGTAAGTTAAGATGAGAGAGAACGTCTGGAGACGGCGTGGCAAAGAATTTCTGGAATGGCATTTGGAAGGCCTTTGCCCAGAAATGGTACGACGTTTCCAATAAGCCCAAACACGACTAGGATCCATTGTTTTATTTCGGAGTTCCAGTGACTATCTTCCGGCTTCATCATCATCATTTTATCAAATGACGTGTAAATGATTGCATTGTTGATAAAAATACCAAAATCGATATTATTATGTATGCCTATAATATTTGAAGAGTTGCCTACTAACTTCTTATTTTATTCAAACTTACTGCAAAGTTGCACGTTATGTACGGAGATGCTTTTTCACACCAAAACTAAGTTCAAAAGCTTCATTCAGTGTTATTTAGTGCCTCAACTCTTTGAGGAAGAAATTAGAAGATTTTAGTGAAGAATAATGATCATTAGCTTCATAAATTAACTTGAGTAATTTAAATGCTAGAGAACGGTCTAAGCCTAACAGTCTGAATGCTCATAAAAAATTTGGTGACAAACTACGTACTTCCGTAATTAATGCAGCGAATTCACTTACTGGCCAATAGAATTTGGTTCGTGGTTGCCCACAAATCAGTAGCTTCTCGATAATTTCTTGTAGTAAAACGTGCCCACTTTCATCATAATGAACTCCAAACACCCTCTTCCTCATCCATTCTGTACTGCCACTTCGCAGACCAGTGGGGCAACCGCCACCAGTCAAACGGGGGCGGCGGCCGAATCCTGGCGGGTGCAAACCCATAAGGGCAAGAAAAGAAAAAAACAAATCCAAGACCCTTGCCCAAACCTGTTGGTACCAACAACCCCCAAAGCCCAGGGTATCAAAGGGGATGGTCTGACGCGGAAAGAAAGGCGTCAGCAACAAAGAAGGGATAAGGGTCTCTCCGTTAGGGCAGGCTGCTAAGACTGGCAACCTGAACTTCTCGCTGTTCACTCAGCATCGGTGCTGCCCTTTCCAAACAGGGCGTAGAGCAGGTGCTGATTGACTGGATTTCTAATATGCTCAGCAAATTAGTGGTTCGTCTAGAAGGAGAGCACCAGCAGCAGTCCTTGATAGCCAGGGGCTGCCCACAAGGAGGGGTGCTTTCCCCCCTTCTATGGAATCTGGTAATAAATGATCTCATCACCAGACTAAACGAACATCGTTATTATACGATAGGTTATGCAGACGACCTCGCAATCCTCGTACCTGGGAAGGTAACTGGTACAATTTGCAACCTTACTCAGCAAGCACTACCTATAGTGGAGAGATGGTGCCGGAGTATGAACTATCAGTAAACCCCACTAAAACTGAATTGGTCATGTTCACCCAGAAAAGGGCACTAGACTCCTTCCACCTGCCTAAGCTGTTCGATACAGAGCTCCAGCTTTCCAACGAGATCAAGTATTTGGGAGTCATTCTTGACAGTAAGCTGAACTGGAGCAGCCATTTAGACAATAAGTTAGACAGGGCCTGCATCAATCTTAAGCCTTCTGGCAATGCAGGAAAATGATAGGTAAGAAGTGGGGCCTATCCCCTAAGATTATACTCTGGCTGTACAGTGCGGTGATTCGGCCCATGATCACCTATGGGGCCGTGGTTTGGTGGCCTCGCACTAAACTAACTAAAGCCGTGAACAAGCTACAGCGTATGCAGAGACTGGCCTGCATGGCGACAACAGGCTGCATGAGGACTACGCCAACCGCAGCGCTCGGCGCTATACTGGGACTCTCCCCTCTGCATCTGTTTATACAGCAGGACGCGACGAGCGACGAGGGCAGCTGTACGTCTAAAGACACTGGATCTCTGGGGTAAGAGAGAGACTCAACACACCGCTCTACTAGAGATTCTCCACCACGAAATCCCACTAACTAGAGCCATTAATGACCGGACACCAAAAAAAGTAATTTTTGATAAAAATTCAGAATCCAGTTACACGAGGCAGTGGGCAGGGCACATTGCTAGCGGAACGGATGGCCGATGGGGCCAAAAAGTTCTGGAATGGCGAGCGCGAACCGGAAGACGATGTGTTGGAAGGCCTCCCTACTATGTGGACCGATGACCTGGTTAAGGTTGCGGGAAAGCGCTGGATGCGAGACGCACGGGATCGGTCAATGTGGCGACGCCTGGGGGAGGCCTATGCCCAGCAGTGGACGTCTTTCGGCTGAAATGATGATGATGACTTCAGTGTAAGGCCCCTGGTGATCATAACTTCATGAGCGAAGCTTTATGACGATATTATGTCATAGCCCACCAAAATTCTGTTTTGTGTTAATATTGAAGCAAAAACCGATCTCGATGTGCACTCACTTCAACATACTACACATCTAGCGAAGAGCGATGTATACTCAATTCAACATACTGCACGTCTAGCGGAGTTCGATGTATACTCACGTCAACATACTGCACGTCTAACAGGTGTCGATGTATACTCACTTCAACATACTGCACGTCAACTGGAGGTCGATGTATACTCACGTGAACATGCTGCACGTCAAGCCGATGTCGATGTATACTCTCTTCAACATACTGCACGTCTAGCACAGGTCGATATATACTCTTGTCAACATACTGCAAATCTAGTGCAAGTCGATGTATACTCACGTCAACATACTGCACTTCTAGCGGAGGTCGATGAATACTCATATCAACATATTGCACGTCTACCGGATGTCGATGTATACTCACATCAACATACTGCACGTCTAGCGGAGGTCGCGAGTGGTAGAACAGCAGTAGCAGTGCGTCGATGCCCACACCGCAGCACAGACCAATCTCGATGCCCAGGAGCAGACAGCACAGGAAAGTGCCCACCAAAGGGATGAGGTCCATTCCTAGGAGTATATTGTAAAGTCAAGTAAAGAAAAAAAAAATATTGTGAGGTAATTAATCATCTCTTTTTTTCTTTTCTTAAAAAGGCCCTAAAAAGAAAACCTGTATAACATTTTGCCCTCGTACGTATTTTCCAAAGAAGCATACAATTATTTTATTTTATTACATAGTGAAAAATTCAAGAAAAGTCTAGTAATAATTTATAGTATATTGTTCAATGTTAACGATACAACTGTATTCTTTCTTTGTAGATACTAAATCAGGTTTTATTTAAAAATATCTATAACTTAAGAAAATTAAGAAATATTTACGTAATAAAAGAGCTATAAAAACAGTTCTAAGAAAGGCCCAGCTACTTGCCTTTTTCGTGCTCAAACTAAGTGAGTACCTATTGTACTTTTTTGTACCTTAATAGGACGTTTCCAATAATATCTTGAAATATTCTATCTTAAATCTGTCGAATGCCTATTGTGGTGGGTTTGCCCCAGTTTTGGTAATAATAAGTAACGGGGGCTTACTCTGACGTGTTAAAACTATCATAGTTCTTCAGTGTTTCTGAACCTGAGATCCGTGGACCCGTGGGAGTCCATTAGTATATGTATGGGGGTCCGCAGTCTCATCTATGGACCATTTAATAAATATTGTTAAATGTTCAAAGTGTTTGTTGCAAAAAATGTCTGAAAGCCTCACACCGTTGCTGAAGAATTAATATTACCGTGCGCTAAAGTCATGGTTTTTGCTTTGTTGGGAGATAAAATTTCAAAATAATTGGATGTTATATCGTTATCCAACAGTACTGCGAAGAATAGAATTGATGAGATGTAAGGAAATGTTACAGAGCAGTTCATTTTGAACGTTGAAGCGATTTTATGCTTTGCAATCAGATGAGAGCACAGATTAGCAATGACGCAAACTTGGTTTCATGTGTTCGTTACGAATACAACGACAGCATAGGTGAATATTTTTTATTCTGTATGCTTTTGCATATAGCATATTTGTAGTACTAAAATAAATGTCAATGTAAAAGGCCAGGTGCGCTGTACTCATAACCGGCGTGCGTGTATTACTACGTAGATGTATGAACGTGAGAGAAGCAAAAGAAGTATGTAAGGGTCGTAGCAGGTGAAGTTCTGTAGTTTCTGCCTATCCCCATGGTAAAAAGGCATTTATTGCTTCTTTTTACTAAGTGTATCCTTCATACTGTGCTTGATTTCCTAGGGGTCCGTGACTGAAAAAGTTAGGAAACGCTGTCTTAAATCATAAATAACAACACAATATGCGTCCCTTACGACTACGCGACAATATGAAGATTCTTAACATTGTAATAATTCAGTGGTAGCAGAGGTTGTAGATGACGCCCCAGACAGGCAAGTTTGAAAACATACTAGATCTCTAATCTTTACTAGGAAATGAGGTCCAACTCTGCAGCGTAAATCTACAATAATAATAAATGTTGTTGCCGGAAAACGGATACGCTTAGGAGAGAAAAGCTTACACAAATTAACATACCATCCTTTGCAACACAAAGTAATAAACATTATGCAAAAATATCATTAACCACATACATGAGCTTATTCATTTGAGCCCGCATTTTAATAAAAACAGCTTAAGCCTGTAGGCGTGACAACGAAGCAAAAGCATATTCCTACATTAAAAACTTCTTTCAGTTCCGCTGACGGGGCGTTAATGAACGTAATTCAGGTATCAGCGACAATGCCTTTATCGGATTAGGCTGGTACTTCTTTGTATTCATTTCCATCATTTGCTTAATTTTGTAAGCTTCCTAGGCTGAATACGTGTGGCGTGTACAAATTCCTGCTTAGATATAGGCTTAGTTTTGGGGTTTAGCTGTCAGTGATAATGCCCTGGCAGCTATCAGATTAGACTGGTACTTCTTTGTCTTAGTTTGCATAATGGGAAATTGAGTTATTTAGGAGAATCGTGCCATGAAAGCTGCGTAGTTTATTTTTTTGTCGCTAAGAATGATACCTATCTATCTGCTGGAGAAACAGCGCTTTATGATCTTCGAATCACTTAAGGCCGATATTTCAACTGTCAAAAAACTTTTATCAGAAGAATAAATATAACGGTTGATGTATTCCATACAAAGGTTGTCATATGCAATTTTATTACTAAGATAAAAGTTATCTAAGGATTGAGTAGTCAATCCTAAGAATGGTTACTCAGATTATAATGTTTTGTTGAAGAAAGCTTTTTTTTTTTGTATCTAAGCTCACTATTGAATTCAATTGTTACAAGGTTTTTATTACAGTACCCTTATCCATACTAATATAATAAATGCGAAATTAAATCTGTCTGTCCGTCTGTTATCTTTTCGCGCTTAAATTGCTGAACGATTTGGTATGGAGATAGTTTGAGACCCTCGGAAGGAGATAGGATAGTTTTTATCCAGGTAATCATCCTTAAGGGGGTGGACAGGGGGGTAAAAGTTTGTACGGTGAACTAATAATTTCTCAAGTAAGTCGGTGCACACACCTATAATATTACGGCGCGACATAAAAATATAGGCTATTCAAAGTACGCAGACGAAGTCGCGGGCAACAGTTAGTATCAAATAATGTTCTTTTAGCGACAAATTCCAAACTAATCAGTGCCTACTAAACCTTTCAATCTTATCAGCACCCATCCTTAGTAAGTATTCTTCTAGCACTTTCAGAACCACGGTAAAGAGAGACGAAATAACTCGAGTAACAATGAGGGAAACTTGGCAACTCTTGAACTTTGTCTACCACCAAGTGGAATAACATTATAATCTTTAGTGGGATTACAAGGGGTCGCCCAAGTACCTGACTGAATACGAAAATGGAATTTAATGGAATACGATAGTAGGTAAATATTTGATTTTCCTCCCGTTCAAATTATTCCGAACGCTTCTTAAGTGTTGCTAGTTGAACTTGAAAGGCGTTGCTGAGAAATTATCTTTTGAAGGTCTTAGATCTTGTTTTAGCTTTTAAGAGATGTTTGAAAACGAAAGGCCAACGTTAAGGGTCTCAACAATACCATTAACACAAATAATAAAAGAATCCAATAATGACAAAGAAGTGTAAAGATGACGAGTGCGTATATGGCATAATAACAGATAGTATAATATCACTTGAAATAACGTTCACATGATATAATTTTCATATGCTATAATAACAAATAACCTAATTTCATGTGATCTAATGTTATATTTCATACAACCTTCATAATGGTCTAAGAACACTTAGTAAACCGTTTATTTCATATAATTTTCAATGTGTATAATGCTCTTTCTGTATAACGTTCATTTGAACTTATTTTCATATTTACTCATTTCCGAAGGTACGTCCGGTCTTGATAACAACAAACTGTTGTAACCTAACCTCAAAATAGTAACGTTGCTTCTGCATCGTCTCCGGTGCTGCGCGAAGTACAACTCCTTCGGCCTTCCTTACGTAACAAAGCATGGGTGACTATGCTTTGTTACAGCGGGCGGGGGTTGCTCTCCCTTCGCGCTTCCACCAAAAACCTACATAAAGTCGGGGTGCCCCAATTCAGTTTTGAAACTGATTCCACCTATTTCTAAATTATATTAAACGTTATTTATAGATTTTGAATATTATAGTAACTGAATATTACACTAATTGAATATTAATTCAAATGTGCATTATAGAAAATGTTCATTTTACCAAATAAAATTAGCATAAATTTAATTATATCAATAATTTATTATATGAGTATTAAAAAAAGACTTTTGTTATTATTTCAAACGTTACACACCCGAAGATGACGTGGGTGAATATTCTGTACATACTTAGCTGTACAAAATATTCACCCACGTCATCACAAAAGAAAATCATAATTTTATACTCACTGCTAGTTTTCCAGAGCTTCTTGACTAAGGCATAATCGACCATTTGCAGGACAGCGCACACGATGACCGATGCGAGGGCGGCGCGCGGAATGAAGAAGAAATATGGCGTCAGCAACACTAACGTCAGTATTACTATTATACCTAGATATAAAAAAAACATATTAACATTTAATACATACTTAGGTAACACATAATTTGGAAAACTATAACTCAATTTTTCCGAACCAAAAAGATGATAACATAAACGAAAGGAAACTAATATGAAAATAATAGAGATCTGAAAGCCTTGAAATTGTATCTAACAAAGATTGGAAGGGTCTAACCCTTGCAAAATAGTCTGAAGTATTGACAATTGCCTTTTAAAAAACAGATAAAACCTTTGACGGACAGAATATTATGTAAACTCGTAACGTTTAAATGAATCCCGTGAAAGCAATGACATATTTTCAGTAGTCTCGAGCCAAAACGTCGACGTGAGTTATTACATCTTTTAACCATAAAGATAACTTCTGCTCGAGATATCAGGTAGCAAAAGCACGTGCATTACCTAGAAACTCGTATCAACAAAATATCGGGGAAACCGCATCGTACTAGTCACGCATCAAAGAAATTCAATCATGTTTAGAGTGAACGGCGAACCGTATTATTGAGTGATTGCGGGGAACCATTCTGCGTAGGGACGTCTTTAGCTATCTCTATTACTGGAATCACTAATTATGGCAAGAGACATTTCAGAGCTAAAACGTACCTAAGTCCGGTCCGATTAAACAAGACCGCAAATGGTTGTAACAATAATTAATATCAATAAATCACCGCTACTAAATACAATCGTCCCTATTTCAACACACCTGTATAGTCTAACAATTAATACAAGATCTATTGAGAGATTAACACGAACGTTAATTGCACGACTATTATTATGATTATAATCAAGAGATGAGACACTTAATGAAAAATTACGTCTCGGTGTGATTTCAGAACGTACTCTACAAATAGCTCTGAAAGTGGTCTAGCAAGACGAATATCTGCCATTACTGATAATAGCTTCGAGCGTGTAATTTGTCTGGACTTAAAGTTTCAGAAAAAGTGCGTTAGTAACATAAAAAGACAATTGATGAGAAAAATAAATAATAATGTTTCTTACAGAAAAATGCTGAGAAGATAAACACGAATTCTCAACCAGTTTAAGTATCTACACGGTTTATATTGCAAATATGAATAAAGAATCAAAGTGCAGAATGGCTGTCTTATATAGGATGCAATAGAAGTCGACCAAACTCAAGACATAAACCACAGTTAAAGCTCAAATCGAAATCATAAGTATCGACATAAATCGCCGAAAAGGTGAGTGCATTCAACACAATGGGGCCACAAATCCACATGACAGACATATAAAGGAAGCCTCCTGATATTTCAGACGTATATTTGAAATTGTAAAACCACGGAAACTTGGTTGTGACAGTAAACTACGATGCAAACTTTTAGATTTATGAAGTACCCACTACATAACTCCACCGCGCTGTTGTCGCACATGGTAAAAATGATTTATGTCCCTGGATTTACATTTGTCTTAATTCAAACACCCCATTTCTGTTAAAACTAATCCTAAGATTAAAAGCCGGGATTTCGCAAACATGAGACAAGCCACAAATCACGCGGTTGTTCTAGTCTCGACGAAGACTCGAAGGATTTCTCTGAAGCGATTTTAGAACCATAGTTAACGATAATATGCATCATTTATTGGATCTCTCTTGTAATCTCTTAATTATTCAACCGATTAGAGAAACATTTACATTGTGAGCAACTTTAGTCTTTGTAAATAAGCAAATTCATGACGCTTCAGTGTTTTGTTGTTCATTTATTTTGCGTTCTGCTAACGATAACATTTGGTTGAATAAATTATAAATGATTGTTGTACCCAAATTAAATAATACAGCAATCTGGTGAACTGGAGCAGACACCGTGAAAAGGTCCGATTTATTCAATAAAAGCGATAGACCTTTTTGGAAAACGATGACTATGATTCCCAAACCAAAAAATACCTATTTACCCAGGTCGAGATTACTTTGTCTCCCCAAATAATCCAAGCCGCAATGTTAATGTCGGACTAACAAAACTCTATTGAGATTCAATTGGGCCGAGTAAATATTCATTGAGAACACCCTGAATAATGTAAAGTCGAAACAGAGCAAGTTTGCAGGTTGACATAATGCGACACACGATCTTTGACCTCGGGGAGGCGGGGATGCTCCGATGCTGGATTTAGGATATCACTATGTTGCAGTTAACTTTTTTAGAACAACGAAAGAATTTCATTTAAGTCTCTTAACGAACGTTAGCTAGTGGAATTAAATGGAAAAGCGAATGGCGTAAATAAGTGGCGAGCTTCTAATAAGACAACAAATACTAACAATCCTACTAATTTTAAAAGTTTGTATGTTTTTATTCAATCACGCATAAACGAACAAATTTCAATGGGAACATAGGTGGATCATGGGTTGGATAAGGGCATTTTTATAGCGTTATTTTGTAACCGTGGAATATTTTTATCTTTCACGTATGAAGCCGTTGGCAAAAGCTTGTATATTATAAAAGGTCAGCATTTAACTTACCATTTTTTCATAACAAAAGTTTGTTATTAAATTACCATATCAAGTGCGGACTGAAAACATATTTTATCTACTCCGGTTTCGTTATATTCGAATTATAAAATTGACAGCGGTTTCATTATGATACCCATAACGACATCGGGTTGCATTATGTGAATCGTCATAAATTCTTAAACACAAGCAAAGACACTCTGAACATACAGCCAGGTACCTATAATATTACTTCGAAATCGAGACAATGTAAATTATGTTTTTAAAAATGGAACAAGTTTAGAACAAAAGTTTCGTATACTACGAGTATTTGGCTGTTGCAACTACAAGATCTTTGCCTTATACCTAATAATGACTAAATAAAATAAAAAATGGACGCGGGAAAATAATTCTGAGTGAAATTTTGTTCCAAATTTTATTAAAAATGTCTTCAACATCAAGGGATATTGAAAATACACCAGATATAACAAATAGAGCAGTTGCGGCTACAAATAATTTACTACCAGAAAAATCAAGACATGTATATGAGAAATGAAATACTTAAACACACTTCCTGAAATACTTATTTGTCTATATCTGTGTTTTATTCCTTCCTTCGTAGATAAAATCTTGTATGCAACTGTACGTTATTGGTATTTTAATAACTCGTGCCCACCTATTTCGGTACGCGCTACGCTTGTACCGAAAAATGGCACTCGTATTAAAAGACCGTCCATAACGTAACAGTTGCATAAATAGCTATTATATTTGCGAAGTAGCAATGCAAATGAATCCATATCAGCTACAGTCACGGCCAAACGGTTGGCAAAACATTTAAAAACTAAATAAACGATATACCATCACTTGTGTAGGTACTAACATACAGCTTTTTACGTTTGAACCATGACATAGTGTTTTATCCGACGCTACGTGCAAAACTTTTAAATGCTGTGTAAACGTCGAGTTTTAGGAGTCAATATTAAGAGCAACTACCTATTTCAGTTGTTTCGTACTAGTACTTATTTTGGATAAACTTAAATTTAAAGCAGAGGCACAAAGTACCTACATGCGGCTCTAAAACAATAATTCTTAAACAATAGTATTCAATAACATTCAAAATCATAATATCATTGTATTGTATTCCATAATAAGTACATAACAAAACATCGTCGTTACAGCATACGTCTAACAATGCCTCAGAGCCATGTTTAATTTAAAAACCACCGATAGTTGTCAAGCCCTACTTCATACGATATGAAATATTAACATTTATATTACCCTTTATATTCTGGAAACAATAATGTTTGTTAGGCATAATAGTCACTTATTTCCGCGGATAAATTTCCTAGAAATAGGCGTGATCCAAGTCAGGTCTATCTACATAGAAGTAGGACGGCACTTATGCGCAAAAGTGTTTTCTGCATGGCTCCTACTATTTATAATAAGTTACCCAAAAGTTGGAGGGAGCTTAATAACGTTCAATTAAAGAAACAATTAAAAACGTTTCCAAGTAAAAAGGCTTACTATACTGTTAGCGAATTTCTGGCATAATCTATTATTTTAACATAGATTTTTATTGACTTTAACATTTGATGAATTTTACATGGATTTGACATGAGTATTTATGTTTTCCTTTGCCATTTATATTTAACACAGATCTGGCATACAATTTTTTTTGACGTTTGTTTGATATTTTACATAGGTTTTGTATTATTTTTAATTGGCTTTTAGTTATTATTGTATTTTTTTTGTAATTACTCAAGCAAAACATTAAACACAACATTTTACAAAGATTTGACATAGGTACATTTTTATTTGATATTTGATTGATATTTTGACATTATTATTGTTATTTTTTTATTATTGATATTTTTAATTAATGTGTTTAAATTCATTTTATGTTTTCATTTTCAAACTTTTCGTGATATTGACTTTTAAAATATTTGCATGCCATATTAGATGGCAAACATGTCCGATCTTTTTTTATTCAATGTTATCCTACATGCACGGATTATTTATTCTTGCATGTATACACGCGTTTTAGCAAATAAATATATCTTTATCTGAAAAACTATTCGTGAAGATAAATCGAGTGTAATATAAAGTGGTAACGATAAACCAAGTGTTATCTTAGCTTTAAAGGAAGACGACGGGAGCAAGAAGGAACTGAAAAATTGCGAAAACCTCATCTTTATTATCTCCTAGTCCAGTGATTATTTGTCCATTTTTCCAAAACTTTTTAGTATTTAAGTAAGCCTGGCAACGTTTAAGATAGAAGCTGATGTCAACCCAAGATTAAAACAACTTTATATTTTAAAGATTTCGGTGAAAACATTTCTAACAAACTTATAAAACCGCCACATTGATCCAGAGTGAACTACTTTCGTAACCCCATTCCTGCGGTCCTGGTTTCGTTAGTTAGATCGAACAGGGTAATTAAGATTTTCTGATAGAAAATGTTCAATTATAATTCGACGGAACTGCTCGATAAAGGCAGACTCGCTTCTATCATATCAGGAGCTAATGTAATCACTGACGAACGCGGACGTTCGGGCGCACGATGCATGAAATTACAATTCTACCTTGAGTATTACGATCAAAGTTTGTTTTCCACTCCGACTTTATTGTAGGGAAATGAAGTATAGAGCATTTATACAGTGTTTTCAGGAAATCAAACTTGACTATCACACTTAAAACTGTGTCTCAAGAAGTCAAGAGGTCACTAAACACAGCAAGGGCCCGTCACGATGAGAAGTGCCCGAAGTCGTCGAGAAAACATAACAAAGTTAACTGCTAACAAATTGTCACAAATAAATTGAAACAAAGGAAGTCGTAAATGGACAGAGATCGAGGAAACAAGATTGATGCCGAGTTTATTACTTGTTTATTTCTTTCACACGAAACTACATATCGAACAAGAAAAACCTTCAGGCGCTTAACATTCTTTACATTCAATAGCAAGAGATTAATCTGCCGATTATTTAACGTTATTGATTTATACCCGGTTATCTATAACATGCTATCAGAGACTTTACCCTACCCTGTACCTACCCATTGTTTGAAAATACTTCATAATATTAGTCAGTGTTGTGAAATGGCGACAGACACAATGGATGAAATGGCGACAGGTCACTGGAACAACTTGCGACCCACGGATGCCCCTCAATAAGTTAAAGGGGAAAATTTACAAGTCCGTGATTAGGCCTGTCGTACTGTATGGATGTGAATGTTGGGTTTTGAAAAAGATGGATGAAAAGAGATTGCATGTAGCAGAGATGAGAATGTTGAGATGGATGTGCAGAGTGACGAGAATGGATAAAGTGAAAAATTAGTATATTAGAGGCAGTTAAATTGGTGCCAGTGACAGAAAAGTTGAAAGGAGACCGATTGTCCTGGTATGGTCATGTGATGAGGAGGGATGAAACGCATGTTACTAAAATAGTAATGAATATAAATGTGGATGGATGGAGAGGGAGGGGACGGCCAAAGAAAATATGGATGGACTGTGTGAGGAGTGATATGAAAGAAAAGGCAGTCAGTGATAGAGTGACGGAGGACAGGACGGTATGAAAGAAGAAAACGTGTTGCACCGACCCCAAGTAAGGGCAGGAAGATGAGTTAGTGTTGTGAAACTTTCAGCATGCGATAATTTCACATTCATTTTTAAAAATGTGTGAATAAAGTTGTAAGCTTAATCAGATCTCTATAACAATGGTAATTAATCATAGTAAGTACCTCCATACAGATGCTCAATAAATCAGACATGTAAACCAGCTTAATTACTATATGAATCCCCAATAATCCTAACAGAATCTACGTAATAAATGTATTACAATTCATTGAACACGTTTATCTTCTTTTACGAGGTGTTATCTTTTGCAAAATTCTATTTGATTTATGTTATAGTCTAACAATACCACATTTAGCAAATTTCTACAATCTAATAGTACGAGATCACACCGCTTCAACCTGCAGATATATGTTTTCTTTATAAAACTTAATTTTCATTATGATACTTGATAGTTACTTCAAAATTGCCTGGCAATATCTAGATGCAATTATCTTTAAACAAATAAATTGTGATATAAGTTTGTTAATACAGAGAGATAGATAAGATATTTATTTGTTACAATAAACAACTTTTTCAAATGAATCCAACGTCATTTGAATGAAAATACTGAACAGATACCTGCAGATTTAAGCGGTGTTTTCTTAGACTTTAAGTACGTACCAGTGTAGATTCCAGAGCCAGGCGTCCTGACTCCCGAAGCATCGCTTACAGCGCTTCTTGAAAACGAGCCGTTCACTGGTATGGACTGGAAGAAAGCGCTGACTAAGTTGCACATGCCCAGAGCCACAATCTCTTGTGTCGCCCTCACAGTTTTCCCTTTAGCTGAAATAATTATTATCGAGTTGTCAACTCTGTTAAACCATCGGGAGTTGTTAAAATTGTCATTAAAATGCCGCAACCATTGTGTCACTGTTTATTATTGTGATGAATTGTTTGAGATCAACAATTTATTTCAGTAATATATAAATATAATATACTTCAGTTGGAAAAGGGGTAGGCGGTATATAAATTGTTAAACATAAATAAAGGTATTGATGTGAATATTTTTGACAGGTTTTACAATGTTTTTACTTAAATTAAAGAAGCGTGGAAAATCGGTTTAGCAACAAAATTTCGAGAGCGTAGTTTTTTATTTATTTTATAATTATGACAGAGAGCATTTGTTCCATTATAAAAAAAATCGGGTAAGTGCGAGTCTGACTAGCGCACAGAGAGTTCCGTATAAACAGCTACATTCACCAAAATAAATAAGTAACATTACTAACGTTCATAAACAATGAAAGCACCGAACATTGCTCTAACGAAGGGACAAAATTAACTTTGCCGTTCGAAAACTGTTATCCTAATACATCAATATACAAAATGTTTAGTTTTCCAAGTACATTTTATAGCTGCTGCTTGGATGGCTGACTACCTACGTAATAATTTGCCCTTAACGTTTCTGAACGAAACATTTGTATAATCTGTGGTGTGGGCAAAAACTCGCCATCCAAAGATCTCGTATTTCGTAATAATAGCTGTGCTGACTTGTGTATTAAAGCTATTACTCGCAAATGTGATGAAAAACATTGTATGTGTCACGGGCGGTACGGGAATTACGAACCTCGACTCAGAAAGCCCTCAGTCTTCGAAATAAACGATTTTTATTATTTATTTATTTATTACTTCGGGCTTCTACTAGAGTCTCGATCGTAATTCCTTACTTACCGCCCTTAATACACAATGTACTATTTTAGCTTTAATTTATTTTACCACTTTGTCGGCGTGATTAATATATTATATATTCATGCCAAATTATATCTGAGCTAAACTGCGGACAGATGGACGGACAGACGGGCATGGCAAAACTATAAGGGTTCCTTGTTGACTACGGATCCCTAAAAACTAAAAGGATTCTGAAATATTAACTTTAAATGTTGTTTCTCTTTTAGGTAAGATGCATATCTACTTTTAAGTTCTTATGTGTGATGAAAGCATAGTAATTAATAAAATAAATCTCTTTTTAGAGTAACTCAATGAGTTATTATTTCAAAATCCAAAAATAATTGTAAAATCACATTATAAGAATTTTACAATAGATTTTTCCAATGATAATTATTTTCCAAGAGATATAATAAATTAGGCTAAGTTTGTTTAAAGCTATCGTAATCATGTCACAATGTCGTGATATCAAGGTTCACCTAAGGAGTCGTGCCTATAAGCCAACGACGCTAATCCAATAACACCTCCGTTCGTATAATTTCCATCGTGTGAGCATAAATTCAGTAATTGTTCTCATAAACAACTCAAGTTTGTAATTTAAGGTACCAATTTGTTTACTAACTCGATTAGCTCATCCAATTTTGAGCACTACTTCTTAAACAAGTTGGCTAAAGTTGATTTAAGTACAATATTCTACACTTATTTTAATGCTATCGGCTGATGGTACCAATCTATTATCTTTAAACTAATTTAAACATTCAAAGTAATAAAACTATCGAAACTTATCAAAGTCATGTTGAATTGATAGTACTTTATAGTTGAAAACCGTGCTTGAAAGCTGTTTCTACTTTCTAGCAAGCCACATTGAAGTTTCATTCTAAAATATTTTAGAATAAACAAACGTGCTTACTTAAGGTTACACTAGTCGATCATTCTTCCATACAAACGTAGTCTGGCAATTACTCCACTGTTTGACGGTATAAATAAAAATAAAAAATAATATCATTTTGTCTCATCATTAACTAACCCTGTATGGAAACAAAAAAGTAGAAAAAAATATATATTTGGAAGTAATGAGCGTCGAAAGTCATATTTCAACACTAATTTTAACGCATCTTTGGGAGCAAATAAATAACATAAGGAGAAGAAAAGTTGCAAAACAATCACCATACGTGGATAGATAAGTAGTTCAACAGTGCAAATAATTTTATTTTAAACAGATAGATACATTTAGTCGATTTTTCATAAAAATTTTATGTTTATAAAATTTCGCGCGATCGTTTTCCTCCTAAATCATCATCCTTTTCGCTACAAATTTGCAAAAGTGTGTATTCGTACGCAAACTAGCTTCTTACTGCTCATCACAGCATCTATCTCTTTCGTACGTGTTGTCGGATGAGATAGCATGCATTTTAACCCCGCAAAATAGTTCGTGCCGTCGACTAGTGCAACCTTAATAATGAAGATGTATTGGTCAAAGTAATTTCCACGAACTGGTAATAGATTATGATGATTTATTTCAGGTTTAACCGAACACAAATGGGGATGATTCATGGATTAAAAAATCTGTTTAGTCCATTAATTAGATTAGTACCTGGGCGACCGAGCTCTGCTCGGTTGAAAATAGAGAAAACGACGTTTTCTAAATATGAAACGCAGCTAGATCGATTTATCGCCCCCGAAACGCAGGGGGTTTCTACTATATTCAAGGTTTCTACTATACTAAATTTCAAGAAAATCGTTGGAACAGTTTCCGAGATTCAGATTATATATATATATCTACATATACACAAGAATTTCTCGTTTAAAGGTATTACATAGATTATCTTGGACGCGTCTTCTTTGCTTTAGCGAATCAATAAAAAATGACAAAGATAAAGCGCATCAAAGTCCAGAGTGAAGGCTTGGGACTTAAATTGGGTTTATTAAAACGTGACGTCACGCGAAGTTTCAACGCTTCGTCGTTAAATTTTGTTTACGTGACAAAAGAATAACTTGTCCAATACTTTTTATTAATCTACCCTTTTTTTATAATCTATAGGCGCGCGTTTGACCACCATCTCGCCTGATTTTAAGCGATGATGTGGTCTACGGTGAGGCACGCTTGCCTAGAAGAAACCTATTCACTCTTGACTTAAAGACCCCTAGGTTGTAGCTATCAGAGAACAAAGACTCCGGATCTACTGCACAGTTTTACATTTTTTGTCATATCATCAATCCTATTGTTTGAAAACTCTGATTTAAATCACTGTTACACCAAGTGTCTAGCTATAAGTCAAGTTCATAAACAAAAAAAACACTAGAAGCTAGTAACACGCATTCCTATAATTTTAGAATCACGTTGCAAATCTACAAATATTGACTTGAATCATTTTGAAATATTGGTGAATCTATTAGCTTGGTCTCCATCGGTACATATGCAGTAAAAACGAAACGTCATTGGGTAAACAAGCATAAACGTTGATTTTTGCTTGGCAGTTAAAATTGCATGGATATTTGAATAAATTTCACATTGGCTTAACTGACGTGAATCGACGGACATCCCTTTTGTTATACCGTATCAGCAAACTTATGTATGTTTATATTTACTGAAAAGATTTTCAACGCTTCATGGCTTGTGTTGTCACATTACCGAAACGTATTTGCTTGTAATAAATTCTATTGGTTGAGGATTTTATATAGACACAGATAATACAATACTAGCATACAGATTTTTCGTCTGATTAAACCGATTTTTTTTTATCCATCAAACGCTTACCACGTTCCGATAGATAGATGGTGTTAGCAGCGACTTACATATACAATGGTTGACTCGGTTCGTGAAAATGTTTCTTTAAATACAGTGAAGGTTTGTTTCATAGTGTTTATTTGCACCTTTTTACAGTTTCTTTGCACCAAAATGTGTTATAATGCAAAATTAAATAATCGACTGGAATGCCACAGAAAATTAAAACCGCGCCATCTATTGGCATCAATTTCAAATAATCCGTTCAAATAATCTTTGAAATGTGAATTAAGACCCCAATATTTCATAATTTTGTTATTAGAATTTAAACAAGGACATACAATTTTTATGTTCAATGCCAGAAAATGTTAATTTTACACACAATTAATAACAAATGCACCGGCTTATTGCGCCATCTAGTGAGATTTATTTGAACCAAATTTTCTTTCTTAGCGCTGAGACCCCGTGATAATATAGGAAATCATTTTAAGAAAAATAAAAAGGGGCGATGGAAAATTTACAAACTGAGAAGTGGTGATTTTTCAATATTTGTTGTGTGCCAGTTACAAAAAAAAACTTGAAATTAGATTGTTCAATATCTCTGTCAAACCTACCTCTTAGAGATCAGGCTTTTCTTACTTCATTTTTTAGACAAAAAGCTCTACAGAGAGTTATGAAATAAAAGTAAATATTTAGCAGTTCATTGATGAGGGAAATTGAAACGTCCAGCTGATAATGATAAAACGAAGCGAATAAACGTACTCGGATTTAGAACACAAATAACGGTAGAACGAGACACAACGCAAAACGAGAACATTGCTATTTAATTATCACCTTAGAGACACGACGGGGAACGAAAATTCATTATTGCTTTCGCTCTGGCGTGTTTGCCGTCATTGTACCTATTATCACGACGATGGAACCCGGTAGGGTATAGCTACTATGTTGTTACATAAAACTCTATTGGATTCACTGTCACCGACGAAATGAGAGTTTAAAAATACGCCTCTTTGACGTCAGAATACAGCCATGACGTGTGTTTACTACCTACATAGATACACATAGCTTGGTGAATAGTGTTTGGATCCTAAACCAATATTCCTATTGTATCATGTATGTGCATGTGTTTATTGATACGTACATTTCTTCTTTTTACCCGACTGCCGAAGGAATGTAATGTGTTTATCAGTCTATGTATGTATGCATGTATGTTTGTTCCTATGTGGCGTTCCAGACACCAAACTCACCAACCGCTTTGGCCAATTTTGATGATAATTTCGTCAATCGATTCAGTCATTTTAACAGAGTGCGAGTGCTTAAGCGAGTGTCACTGGCTACATTAATATTGGAAAATAGAAAAATGGCGGATTTTGGGCGCCATATTGTGGAAATATTCAAACCCATCGTGTGGGGTATCAAAATGAAGGGTTTTAAGAGGTTATTTCAAAAATATATAACATTTATATGTTTAAATGTACCTAATTCCAAAAAAAAAGTCACAAATAAAAAAAGTTAAAACAAAAAATCAAAAAACCCGACTGCTTAAAAAGCGAACTAAAAAGACGTAAACAAGAAGAAAATCATGATGTGCAGTCGGAGGATACATTTTTTGTTTTTATTTGGGTCCCGTAGTCAACAGGAACCATTATAGTCTTATTAATAAAATGGCGTTTTCCCAGCTTACTCCGAAGGACTCTTGGACTAGCTAATCCCTGAGTAACTAAGGATTAACATAGATCTAGCAATGTTATTAATAAACATGGAATAACCTCGGACTAACTATTCATATCTTAGTCTTGGATTTACGCGTAAGCTCTGGCAACCCAGTTGAATTTAAATGTAAAAAGAATGAACTAGTGAATGAAAATAAGCAAGTTGAAGACATTAAGTAGAAAAAAAATTACATCTGCCAGAGATATTTTATAGTAAAGGTGAAGGTGGGTATTTTAAATTATCTTAATAGCTTTAAACTTAAAAATTACATAAAATGATGAACACAATACGTATTTACTCAGTTAACTGGGATGAGGAGGAAAATATATATGTAATAATGGATGCGAGAGTTTGTTTTTGGCGAAATTTTTTCGAGCGTAGTTCATCGGCTGTTATAGTACAATACTACAGCGGCCAGCAAAAGAGGCATTGATGGACGAACGTGTAAATGTGGGCCGAGGCGAAGCCGAGGCACACATACGTAAGTCCATGAATGCCTAGTTGTGGCCAAGGCTTGTATAGTGCTTTTCTCAAATAATGCGCGGAAATTAAAACTAAGTAGCACCTGGAACTCATTTTGTCAAATACAATTACTTTTCGAAATCAATGACGAACAACGAACAACAATAATTATTCCCGCGTTAGGCTTAGCACGCACTGCAAATTTTATTCGCAAGTTTTTTTTCCGCCCATTCTGCGGCCTATGGAATTGTATGAAGCTGCACGCATTGCGGTAAAAAAATCACGCGGGAATAATACTACAAAAATCCGCGCAAATAAAAATCGCAGTGCGTGCTAAGCCTTAAAGTGTTCATTTGATTTTTTTTTCAATAAACAGCTTTCTATTTGCAAGCCAGTTCGAAATTTAAATAAAACCTTTGATAAGTTACCTCCTTGGTTGCCATGTTTCGGAGTAAAAGATCGTTCCATTTTTAAATTACACGACAGATATGAGTTTACTATGGAGTTTATTTGGCCGCTACACACGACAGATATGGATTTTCATACAACTCTGCCGGCCGCTGCTCGCATGTATTTGGCCTGTACTGCAATTACGATTTATCTCGAAGAAGGTTGTCAAAATAATGCTCAAATTTCCAAGCATGTTTGGGAAAATATTATTTGCAAATTGAATCCTAGTGTATATTGTGATATAAAATTGGTGTAGTTTTGTGTCTCAACTGTCTACGCAACTGGAAAATATGTGAAATAATTTACAGAAGCGATCTCGGGATAGTGGGGCGGAGAATTTAATTATATTATTGACTACCTCCGCAAAGCTTACTGGGAAGGCTGACTCGATACAATTTGCAACAAATATTCAAAAAAAAAAAATTGAATCTGTTGCATCCGCATTGTAATGCATACTAAAGAATTCAAGAACGATATTATGCACTGAAGACGAGGCGGTATGGTCTTAGATCTTAGCCTGCCCGAGAAGGGAGAATAAAAAAAATGTGTTTGCCATAGTTACACAATACACTACTCTTATTCCGACCTTAAACTAGCTGGCACCATGGTTTAACTTTTAGTCCGAGACTAGTGTCAGATTAGTATAATCCCTCCTTATTCCGTGTTTATTAATACGGAAATTTGTTAGTACCAACCTAATGCTTGGAATAAAGTTAATCTTACCTTATTAAAATTTTCAATAAAAATATATTTAAATATATTGAAATTTTTAATTCTTACCTTTTGATTAAAAAGCTCGAAAATATGGGAGTTAGAAGTCTGCCGCTGCAACTATTAACAGACTATCTAACTGACAGAACACAAAAACGAAAATAGGAAATTGGGTTAGCGATGAACTTCCTAACCAATACGGTGTTCCACAGGGCAGTATCCTCGGCCCAACATTATTCTTAGTTTACATAAACGATTTATGTAATATCAGTTTAGAAAACGGGAAAATTATCTCGTTTGCCGATGATACTGCCTTGATATTTCATGCTAACACTTGGGATGAGTTTAGACAATATGCTCAACAAGGATTTGATACCGTCTATAAGTGGCTGCATTACAACTTGCTAACCCTAAATGTGGATAAGACGAAATTTATGATTTACTCACTTAGGCCGCAAGATCAACCTGATTTCTACTTAAAAGCTCACTCTTGTGATAATATCAGCCAGTGTTCCTGTCCTGGCTTGGTTAAAACTAGTTCTATTAAATATCTTGGTATAATTATAGATTCCAGACTCAGCTTCCAACAACATATAGAATCCCTTGTTAAACGAATATGCAAATTAATTTATATATTTAAAAACCTACGACATATTTCCAATTTCTCAGTTCTTAAGAAAGTTTACTTCGCATTATGCCATTCACTTATTTCATATTGTATTACCACATGGGGCGGTTCCTCTAAATCATTCATGATCAATCTAGAAAGAGCCCAAAGAGCAGTATTAAAAGTTAGTTGCTTTTTCCCAATCCTATACCCAACCTCTGAACTTTATCAACTCTGCCAAGTACTTACAGTCCGGCAATTATTCATTATCATGACGGTATCACAGATAATATAATACTAGCATAACGGTATTAAAAAACACTCTGAACTACCCCTAGATACCGATTTCGTAACACAAAATAGAAGATCAACCAATATTTGTCCAATCGTCCGTTACAACACAAGTTTCTCTTAAAGGTGTTTCTGCTTTCTTGGTACTTTTCTGTATAACTCTATTAATAATAAACTATTTATATACACACACACACAAAATAGCTCTTTAAAAGGAGGTTAAGAAATTGGCTGCCTTACTTAAACCTTGACTACATTTCCACGGAAAATATATTAAAACCAGTGTCATAAACTCACATTTACACTCACACTCTTACACTCATACATTTACACACACATTACACTTATACAATCATTCAAATCACGTCATTCTCATTTCTAAATTCTCATTTTGTTTTAAAATTTTATTTTTATAGTTAAATAGGTACTTTTTGTTTGTTCATACTTTCAGTGACAATGTTACTTCTTTTGTATACTTTTCTCTTTGATTTTGATTTAAATTTCTCTTGAAATTGAATCTACATTGAATTTTAATTTAATTTAATTGTAATCTACTTTAAAATTAAATTTCGATTTTGTAAAGACTACACACAAATTATTTCATGATTAATTATTCCTTTATGTAAAAAATGGGTGATCTGTAACACAGGGCCTTACCTATCTCAGACACCCTTCTCCATACAAGGTTACGTATTAAGATAGTCACTGTTTTTTTTTTGTATTCGAGATAAATAAAGAAATTTTATTATTCCGTTTATTTAACTTTGTACACACTTTATATTTACATTTTTAAATATTTCTTTATAAAAAACAAATCATTAAAAAAAAAAACATCTAAAAAAAATTATTATTATTATTATTCCACGTTTATTAATAAGACGGTTATAGTTTTGCCACGTACGCCTCTCTCTCCGTCCGTCTGCAGATAAGCTCAGAGACTCTTATTACTAGAAGGCTATAATTTGCCATGAATACACATATTAATCGACAATGGATATACATAAAATTGACGACACGGCTAGCGTAGTGGTTGAGCGATCGGCTGCTGCGCTGCGTGTCGCGGGTTCGATTACCACACGGAACAAATATTTGTATGGCCTACAGATAGTTGTTCCGGATCTGGGTGTCTTGTGAACGTGAGTTTAAGGCGACAAAGTGGTAAAATAAAAACATCAAATATAACATTTTCAACACACTTGCTCATAAAGTGGCTCTAATTTCACCGCAATTAGGCACATAATGACACCTGTTATCAAACTGTGACTTTTTCATTACTATTATTCACAAGTGAGATAAAGAGTTTTTTTTTTTTTAATTTCTTGGTTCAGTTGCTTTGTTCTTAAAAAAGTTTCGATATAAAAAAGATCGTGCTCAATAGTACAAATGCAACACATTTCATGCAACTTCGTATTTAAATAGATAATTTCAACTTGTACGTGTTTAATAAATAAAACTTTCACTTAAATATAACTTTTGTTTTTGTCTGTAATAAAGAAAACTTGAAATACCCCATTTTGTACGTGGCTAAAACGCTATCCGCGAAAAGCCAAAAAAAAGATCTCATTATTTTTAGTCTATGGCCGATCGCCATTGTTAGATGCGCGCGCATAGGAAAACTGATTAATTTTGCCCGCCATTGCGAAAAAAAAATCACAACTCCTTTTCACTGTTGTAAATGATTTTTTAGTATTATTTTCTTCACAAGTGTGTTGAAAAACGTCGTATGATACACGTGTGTATTGATGATTACCGTCCTCGGCTCTCTTAAGACCCTCACCTAACGGCTCGGGTCTCAATGGCGCCTCAGCGGTAATCACCAATGTTACACACTTGTACCATAATGTACTATTATATGGTACCTTCTGTACAAGTAAAGTGGAGAAGTTTTTCTCGTCTGTCCCATCCCATGGTGTGGGGTATCGTTGAATAGGGCATTCAAAAATATTACGGTTCCGTGAAAACCGTTTTTCGATTTAGGGATTCGTTTGTGTAAAATTTGCAATTTAAAAGCAAAAAAATTGTATATAGATGTATGGGTACTGTTTTCAAATGGCAAAATTTATTTTGTTTGATCTACACTGACCTCTATTATACAAGTACGCTGGACTAAACATACTATATGAAATGACAGTTGATTTTTGTGCTGATTCAAAGCGCCCCGCTCGAGCGTATCAGGAACTAAAATTGACACATTTAGAGATAGGATACTACCGATATTTCTAAAAATTAGGTAATACTAATATATTTGACTGGAAATATTATATTATTGTAACTAATATATCAGTATTAGTGATATTTTTAAATTACACTAATATCAAAATAGTAGTCTTGGCAAGGCGTATCACTCATTTACTGTATTGCTCGTAGTATGTTGGAACTAAATATCTCATATTGGTATTGGTGATGAATGTTAGGTATATGAATGCCTAATAATCAGTAATAATATGTTCAAAAGCGATGTGTAATACTAAATTCTGGAATCATGATCATCCACAGCCCGACTTCGCCCACTGCTGAGCACAGACCTCTCTCTTGTACCAATCACCACGTTCCTGAGCCTGGAATTAATTCTGGAATAATATCATGATAGTTATAATTATATTAACAAATGTTTTGAAGTCAAATAATTTATTATCTGCATCTGAAACAGAGTTAAAGTCTTCACCTTGCTGGAATGCGATACCACTCTTATTTGCACCTTAACACTACAGATACAGGATCTCAGCGATGATAGCGAGAAATACGTCCGTTGTAAATGATTATCCATCTCATTTATTATTATTATTATATAAATCCCTTCACGAATCCGATGGGCGTACAACTAGTGTACTTGAGCGAGGAGATACTTGCTCAAATGTGATAGTTTTTAGGATAAGTTGTTATCCTAATCCCATATTTAAATCTCACTGATCTGACAGTAATGCGCTATAACTTTACTAGCACGCTATCCACTAGTTTATAGCTTGCAATCTGACTGAAAATATTTTTAGTAACCTTTACAGCAATTATTCTATTACTTAAAAATTAATCATAATAAAAATAACTGTTTTTTTTTTCTCTTACGTATTAAATTATTCTCACGATCGATAAAACCCATAAAAGTATTTTACCGAAAGCTGTGTCCCATCTCTAATATTAGTTCCATGCGACTCTCACGTTAATTCACGTTGCTGTCAGCGCCAAAATGGCGATAATCAAATGTCTTCATTTTGTCATCGATAATATGAAGTCCAGTGTACAATGTATGATAGAGGTCAGTGTTGATCTATCATTGTTTATGAAAGTTAGTAATGTTACCTATTTATTTTGGTGAATGTAGCTGTGTATACGGAACCCTCTGTGCGCGAGTCAGATTCGTACTAGGTACTAATATTATAAATGCGTGTCTGTTATTTTTCACGCTTAGACCGCTGAGACGATTTAGATGAAATTTGTTATGGAGCTAGTTTAAGACCTTAGGAAGAACATAGGATAGTTTTTATCTCGGGGAGTGGAAGTTTGTATGATGAACTAATAATTTCTCAAGTAAGGCGGCCCACACACATATAATATTTTTGCGCGATATAAATAATAGGCTTTTCGAAGTACAAAAGCTACGCAGAGGAAGTCACGGGCAACAACTAGTAACTCCTAATCTCGTGGCGTAAGCAAGACTACAAATAATTTATTTGTAGTCTTGCTTACTTTGTTGTGTTGTCTTGTACTGATTATAATCAATACTTTAGTATCTACGACACAAATAACATTATAATTACATAATCAAAAATATTTACACCTTTGTCTAACAGAGGTTCCAAGTTTGAAAAAATCATACTCCGTCTTATAATGCTGTACAGTCCAAATATTTCAGGACCTATTTTAAAATAAAATTATAATTTTATTTTTAAATTTAGATGTATTTTTACTGTTATAGACATGTATTAATACATGTCTATAACAGTAAAAATACATCTAAATTCAACTTACCAAAAGCCTTCACAATGGCGACATTAGCTAGTATGGCCACAAGTGGAACAACTGCCAATCCAGAGCCGAGATGCGAGAGCATTTCCCCAGCGGTGTATGTAGTGTCACCCACTGTAGTCTGGAACGCAGGCGGACGGACCTGCGGCATTCCTGCCGTTATGGTACCTGGATGATATAAAATTTTATACTAGTTAATTACGAAGAAAATCCGGCCAAGTGCGAGTCGGAGTCGTGCACGAAGGGTTCCGTAACGTTATCGCAAAAAAACAGCAAAAAAGGACACAGGTTTGTTGTATAGGAGCCCCACTTAAAAAATTATGTTATTTTTTGTTATAGCGGTAATAGATATACATCATCTGTGAAAATTTCAACTGTCTAGCTATCACGGTTCCTGATATACAGCCTGGTGACAGACAGATGGACAGTGGAGTCTTAGTAATAGGGTCTCGTTTTTACCCTTTGGGTACGAAACCCTTAAAAGTATTAAAAGCGCAGGGAGAATAAATTGTCATCGTCACTTTCTCTGAACAGGGGGTCTACACCTTAAGCACTAAGTCCGTAGTTTCGGCCTCCGTTACGGGCGTTTCCTACTCCGTATCACCTACGGACGGATGATTCGTTCGGGGCCCGAACTAAGAATGAATGACGACACAATTTGACAGTAGTTCCTACTTCCGATGTGTTTTTACCAGTCTGAAAAATTGAAATTGATACTTGTTTTTATGGATCTACGAATACGGATAACTTTCGGACGTGCCCGTTACTTCGTTGACGGAGTAGTAAATAGGCACCCAGCTACGACAGGCTCACTCAGTTCCTCACCGGACACGGTTGCTTTGGTGAGTACCTGAATAGGGAAAACTGGAGGGAAATGGCCTCCTTCTGTGAGACCGTGATGGTGTAAGGCTGCCGATTGAGATGGTGAGAGGGCCGATTCTACCCGTGAGAGGGCCGATTTTACTCGGAGAAGAAGGCGTCGTTGAGGCAACCCCCTCGATGCCTAAAACGACGAAACCCCGCCTGCATCATAGGCAGGCGGGAATCCGTGGTCATGGGCGGGCAGATTGGGGACTCTGTTCGCCCACCAAGTGACTCCAGGAAAGACGGCGGCACAGTGATCACGTGCTGCCGTGCACAGCGAGGCTCAGGGGAGGTGCTTTATTAATCTCAACAAAGGGGGTTCCGGGGTGGTCTTTTGAGAGGTCACGGGGTCCCTTCTACGTGGTAATGGTGATCACCGGGGTGGTTTGAGTGAGGTAAAAATCCCAGACACCGTGGCCGTCTCCTCAAAAAAAAAAGGTCATCCATCTATATAAATGTCAGCACTGCAAGTACTATTCGATACTATTTTACATTATTTACACAGTTTTAAAGTACGTACGTATTGTGGTACGTATGTATAGCAGTAGATAAGTCTGATCAAGCTTCGGATATAGACGAATTAATAAAACACTGAATTAATCAAATAAATAAATTGCAAGCTTCTATTGATATTACGTTGATAAACATACTTATCCTTCACCTTTGCACCAATAAAATTGTGTAACTCTCAGAAGTCATAACAATTTATCACTCTTCCGGGGTAATGCATTAGCAGATTTAACGTTTCCTTAATAATACCTAGCGCTGACTGACACAGTAAAATAAGATGAAAAAATAACTCCAACCGTTCTTAATATAACCAATATTCCTGCAATGTTTCTGCACTTCAAGGGCGACCGGTTTATCTCAAGTACTAGAAATAAACAAAAACATAAAACTGCCCCGTATCTGTATGTCAATTAATTGCAAAACTATGCCTGACGACAATCGCTGCGTTTATTTTGCTGTTGAAAGGCCAAGGTCGCAAAGGCAGTGGCCGAACAAATGCGCCAACTTAAGAACTAACTAAACAGGAAAAAACGCACGTAATATTGAAGTCAATGAAGATAGAGTAATCAGAATGCATAAATTGTAATAAAGTTATGCTACCTTTGGACAGCAGTTCTTCAAATCTGTGCAAACATTGAATTACGTCAGTAAAAAAGGTGCTGACGGTAGAGTCAAGTCCTAAAAGTATCTCGTCGTGATTCGAATTCATCCGCAATAAAATATTACAAAGAAATTGCTTGTAGATACAGCGTCATCAATTCATTATGAACTCCTCACGCATTAAAATACATGAGAAACGGGTTGATGACGCAGTCCCTTATTACAGTCCTTTCACAAAGTAACTGTTTCGTGCACCCAATCTAGCCTATGGAAACAAACTTACCAGTTAGAAGGAAAGGGTCCTGGTGATCTTCATGCACGAAGTACGCTAACACCGAGGCCAGACACACGACCACAGCATTCCGGGCCACGCCGGAGACCCACAGCGCTTTCTTTATTATTTTAGCTTTACTGGCACCCGCTTCATCAGCTGCTTTATCTTTTATTTTGATGTCTTTTAAAAGCTGAAATGAGAGGAATAAACTCAACTTAAATGTAGTCTTTACAACAATAAATTCAGTACAATCTAACTATCATTGAATTCTATATTTACTACGCATTTGCGTGAACTCTGAAGTCTTCAGAAACACGATCTTTCATAAACTGGTGAAAACTTGGAAAAGTACTTTCAAGTTATCAATATTATTTTGAATACAATGAAACCTCAACCTCAAAGGGGCATTAACTTTGAAAACTTCGACCTTTAGAACAAAAAGATTTCAAACATCTGACACAAAACTCTGCTTTACATCTTTCTATTATGTCCCTAATATTAAAACAAAATTATTATTCTATAACCTCGCCGTTCCCTAGAGAAATTCATTTCATATTTAAAATCGTTCCAACTTCAGGTTTCTTCTGCACTTACAAGTTTTAAGAAACGGAATATATTTCCATAATTATTACAGTCCTAAAGATGTTTTTGAACTGATTAAGAATGTTCAGACGGATGGTAACGAAACTGTCTGGAGACGAGTTCAGCTCTAGGAATTTTCATTAGTTAAAGGTAATTGGATACAAATTTACAACGAACTTGGCTTCAGAGAATCATACCTGATTGATATAATAATATAATTGGGAAATAAGTTTTTAAACTGTCATGGTCACTAAGATTAACATTAGAATCGGGATATTTACCATGTTTACTGTTGGTAGCGAGTTTCCGATATTTCGGCGCTGTTGCAAGCACCATGATCACGGATAAAATGAATTTAGTGCATATCAGGCCGGTGGGGAACAATGACACCCAAAAATCAGCACTGGATTGAGTTACATAACCCTCAGGTCATTTCGACAGAACGCCACTATATCCCTAGACTAGTGAGGGAAGCTATCGAGATCACCAAATATAAGAATTTCAACCGGGAGGATGGGTTTCAACTGTCGAGAGCTTGGAATCCAGTGGTTCAGCTGTGTAAACCCCGGAAAAATGCCGAAAAATGTTCGCGAGCGGACACAGTGAGTTTCGTGTGTCGGGAACAGAATCGAGTTGTGAGTGACAATGGTAGCGGTACCGAGTGCAAAAAACGAACAAGAAAGAGGGTAGACCGATATGTCTCCTCATAAACACCCACCCGCAATAACTTCAGTTTATCCGTGATCATGGTGCTTGCAACAGCGCCGAAATATCGGAAACTCGCTACAAACAGTAAACATGGTAAATATCCCGATCCTAATGTTAATAATTGGGAAAGCTATCTTATGTGTAGGTTAGGTATATAACATAATATTATTCCCAAATTCAATTTGATCGCGTGATGTAGGCATATTATTTAAGTAAGATATTGATTACCTCAAGGAGATGCTTAATATTGAAGCTCTATTTTATATCCCAAACTGTGTTACAAGATTACCTACTATGGAGTAATCTCTAGCAGCTGCGAAAATTAGTTCCAAAGTAAACTTCAGGGAGGTACATCGGTCGGAGTATGTCTAAAGTAAATTATGTATTAATCTCAGTCGATAGAAGATTTCGGCTGTGTACGTAAGTTACAACCAAGCCTGAATAAATCATGATTACATTTGACTTTGATTTAATTTGATTCGAACAGCTAGGAATAATTGATTTATTTGTGAACTCCTTTAATCGCGCCACAGTGAATTATGATACAAGTTATGTAGTCGTATCATGGATTTAATAGTTCCCCCGTTGTTAATAGTTCGACTTAGGTGAGTTAGTGCAAAGTCAGAAGGGATTTAAACAGCCGTCGGTCCATCTTCCGGAGAAGTTTCTCTTTCCGCCAAAATAATAAAATAAAAGTCTGCCTTCTTCGTGATTAACTATGATAAAAGTTTATCGGTTTTATTTGCACGAATGAATCTGCCAAGCTATCTACTAAGAAGACTTCCAGAAGATTCTCTTAGAATAACAGCGGTTAGAAAAAAAATAAGTTTACTCTCTTTACAGCGAATAGACATAAAAAAACTTTACGTCGAAGTGATGTACAAGGATCCTTTTTATATATTTACAGACATACTTTTAAAAGCTCAGATACTCAGAAATGAGAAGATATTTTTCTTTACTTGCGCTGAAGTGACCCGTCCAACTGAAACGACTTCAAGGCGAAAGTTGCTGGAAACATCAATTACTAGCTTCTGCCAGCGGCTTCGCCTGCGTGATATTCAAAAATTATTTCGAGGGAACATTTTTCCGAGCTAGAACGTATCCTATGAGCTATTCCAGACTATAATCTATCTCTGTGCCAAATTTCATTTAGATACGTTCAGCCTTTCTGGCGTGATTGAGTAACAAACATACATCCACACACATCCATTCAAACTTTGGCATTTATAATATTAGTAAGCAGTAATAAATATTATTGACAAACCGAAAGGTACACACACACACTATACATACACCTAACAGATTCCAGTAACTAAAGTAGGTACCTAATAATAATAATATTACACTTTCTCACTAAAGCCATACAATTCCTAGACGTCCATTTTAATTTATTCCTTCCAGCGTTCAATTAGATAACCGAACTGTTGTCACTTTATCTCGTTGTATAAATATATATCGCAACGACCGACGTCTGGCCTTGACAAGTTATAGGGAAAGCGAACACAACCGATATTCAAATACAGCACTAATGGTTTTTTCGCGAACCTTCTTGGGGTCTGGTTCCAGTCTAACCGAATACACCTTAGCACGAAAATGACCTCTTCAATGCAGTAACTTGGTAACACAAAAAACACTTGGCAAAACTGGTGGCAGATTTTCTGGCTTCTGAGTACCCATAACGACTGTCAAAGATCTTCAAATGACAGCTGGGTCCAACAGCTTATGACGGCTGTACAATCATGCGTGAGAGCCCGCGAGGATGATGTACATTGCTCCCAGTACTGAGTTCAATCATGAAGTATTTAGTTCAAAAACTCAATGTATAGTTTCCTCGAGCACTCTCGCGCGAGGGTGTACAGCCGGCATTAACGTGCTCTCCGAGGCCCGGAGGAATCTCGGTTCGTTAAGGTCCGCGGATCGGTCCGTCTTACCGTCTTAAGATGACTTGACTAGGTCAGCCTCGTCAAATTACTGAAGGATTAACACGTTATAAATACCCACAGTGACTTTTACAAGCAAACTCGTTCATAGTGTTCTCACGAGACTGAGAGAAATCTAACCTTCCACTTCAATGAACATCCATATTAATATTTGCACTGCTAAAATCGTCGTTCCTGGATAGAGGCGCAGTCTATATCAAATTGTTACGATGTGCGGTTGACTGTACAGTGTACATGTTCAAGTTAATACATCGTTTATCCGTGTAATCTGTTATTGTCAATATTCTGTACACTGTCATCTTCACAGTAACAGACAAAAATCTGTGAAACAATGTTCAGGGACGTTGTCCTGGAAGAGGCCCAGAACTAAACACATTATCAACACATACACCACGAGCAGTTTTGTTCATTGTGACCAAAGAGAATATAATTGTGACTGTGTTAACAAGTTGTGTTGTCAATTCTTATGTAAATATGCTCGACAGCTGTTCCTTTTGTCGTAGATAATATAATACTACAGTACTACTGTCTTGAAAATATAATTAATTCTAGACCTTTTGTATTGGCGTAGAGGAAATAACAGTCACATATCAGTAAACGGGTACTGCTACTGTTTCAGTAACTAATACTACCGTAAATAAATAAATATTACCTAATAGTTTTTGTCTTAAGTGGTAAGTTCTATGTCCTATTATTCATAGTAATCGTAGGACGTGGCGTAGCACTGAGTTTGCCACGCCTTTGTTTTGCCTTTTGTTCACATTGATTTTCCCTGAAGCTTAAAGATAATAGTTTAAATAGTAGACGATTAATATGCCGTAGCGTTACCCAGATCAAATAATCAGTAACAAGGGATACTATCCCAATTCTGTTGCTTGTAAAGCGTGTATGTGCCGAGACGACAATCAGACTTAGTATTTACTTTGTAACGGAGTTTGCCAAGTTGCGGCTGTGTCGTCGGCTTCGGTCGCCCACCGCTGCGGAACGTGTTGTACTGAATTATCGACGAAATTAACAAATAAACAGACAACTTGTCGCAAACTGAGTGTGCTCACGTAAAGTCTCATAATTTACGAGTATGTTCCAAACTATGGTAAACTATAATTAGTAGGCCCTTAGGACTGAGTTCGGAATATAAAATGCTTGAATTATAGGCTTTATCAGCTATAGCGATTAAGAGCTAAATAATTCCTTCTTAAACGTTCAGCTTTTTGAGAAAGAACAAAATAAGCAGTGATTAAAATTGTGGACGGATAGTCTAGTGGCTCTTTCAATGGTTTTTTTTTTCATTTATAGAGCTAAGCTACGATTCACTAGGTTGCCAGCCCTAGGAATCTTAGGAATCTTGCTACTTGCTACCTGGCAATCTCTTCGCCACCAGTTCTCGTACAATACGAGGGAACAACATTAATTAAGTAATAGTTGTGACGTTACAAAAAAAGAAGACACTAAACGCCGCATTAATACGTTTACTAACTGAATTTGGTTTTATGATAAAAATACACCGAAAATATATAAAAGAATACAAAAAAGGTAAAACACTTGATTATATAAATACAAAAAAGCAGAAATTGATATCGAATTTACTTCAAATATTTAGTAAGAAAAAACATAAGAATTTAATTTTGACTATAATTGAAAGGGTTACGCTGAACACACGTACCTATCCTTTACGCCAAGCCAGAATCTAATCAGTTGCAATTGCAACTGATTAGATGCATCCAGGTGAAATCCTTATCGGCATAAAACTAAAATGGTGTATTAAGGCTTAGCATGCATTGCGATTTTTAGCCGCGCGGCTTTTATTCGCTCGAAATTTTGTACGCGTATTGAATCTAACTAACACGCACTGCGGATAAGATTCCACGCGATTTATGTCTATTTCTACCTGAAAGAGAGAGAGCTCAAAATTTTCCTGCGAATTTAAATCCACGCCGCGTTGCGGTGGATTCTGTAGTAAAACACAGATTGCTTACGGTATTATTTCCGCGCGATTTTTTTTATCGCAATGCATGCAGCTTTATACAATTCCATAGGTCACAGAATAGGCGCGAGAATCGCGCGAATAATAACCGCAGTGCGTGCGAAGCCTAACGGGCAGATACAGCACCGCGATTCTCGTAGCAAAACTCAGGCCGTTGTATAAAAATAAAAAATGTATGGAACCAATGAAGTCTGCAGGCTCATAAGGAGTCAAGCGCTCTGCCCGTACGGAAGAGCCGGAGTAGGCATCTTTTTTCTGATAACGGTTTATTCTTGATAAGTACGCATACTTAAATGATCTGCTCTATATTCGCGGGACTACGGCACGATTTCACACAATAAAATAAGGTTAAAACTGAAAAATTTGGCTTATAAATTCACCAAAGAAAAATTTATCGTTTATTCTACTAAGATTTTTTCTGTAATGAGGTTTTTTTTCATTTGTGATTTTGACTTATAGAATAGAATATACTTTATTGTACACCATAAAATTATACTCATTTACAAGAAAAAATATTTATATGGGTACAAAGGCGGTGTAATCGCTGACATTGATAATTACCAGACAATCTTTAGATGGACTGGAAAAACTTAGAATAAAAAAGGGGGTAGTCTACGGTGTACTGCTATTAGATTAAAACATAAATACACAAACTGGCAAAACTAGCGGAACAATAAAAAAATATCATTAAACTTTTTTTTTTTCCGTTTTAGGGTGGTTTTTGTTTTGTTTTGTAATAAAACCAATTATGCTTAATTGATAAAATAATTGAATGTTACCTGTCAAGTGATTGTTTTAAATTTATTTTAATTTATATGATTTTGAGAGCATCTCGCTTATGGCCACATTATGGATTTGATTTAAAATTTCGAAACATTTTCATTAACATACTGAGTTATTCGCTTTATTTTTAACGTTTAGACCTTTTTCGAAGTTAAGGACGTCATTGTGCCCAACTTATTACAAACTTAGAGGCCCAGGGCACTTGAGATGATCCAGGATAATACTTGGCCGCATTAATTTTTTCAACTGCAGTCTATCTTAATAAGGCCAATATCGAAGTTTTGGCGGCGCCGGCAAGATAACCTTATATGCATCCGATAGAACACGTCTGGGACCTGCTAAAACGAAGAGAAAAATTCATAATCCTTATATCTATCAATGTGGGTGAATTGCGAAGCGCCGGTTTATAGGAAAGATAGAGACTACCACAGGAAACCATGGATAACATTATTCTCAACATGTCTAGGCGAGTCAAAACTTTATTAAGATAAAGTGGAGGAAACACTCCATATTATGTTATACTAATTTTATTGTGAAATTGATTTTTTACTTACATTTTTATGTTTCATCACTAACCTTAAAAATCAACAACGTGCAGTTTTTACATAGAATCATGTTACTCACACAAAATCTTTTAAATGCAATCTCATTTTTATTTCAAAATTTGTATTTTGAAGTAAGGAAACCTGTCTTAATATAAATTTCTAAAAATAAAAAGTAGTTTTAAAAAAAAATAGTTTTTAATCGAAGATTTTATTTTGTTCCGCTAATTTTGCCGGTGTGTGTATAAACAAGATTATATTACTATAATAAATACTATACATAAACTTATATATAAACTTACATACATAATATGACATGAAATTTATGGAAAGAGAGAGAAACAAAAAAGAAAAAAGGGTTAAATAATGATGACAGAGATTAGATCTAAATAGAAAAGCGTTAGACAGAAAGGAAATGGTTTTTAACCAGATTTTTAAAAGAAACCAGTGACTGGGTTTGTCTAACTGACAACGGCAACTCATTCAACAATCGCACAGCCTGGACTGTAAACGATTTGTCGTAAAACTTAGTGGAATGGGCAGGCATCAAAGGTTTCAAATTCTCCGATGATCTCAAGTGTCTAGAATGTGTGTCATGAAGGAACTTAAATCGTTCTTTGAGATAAGTGGGGGTTGTAGGTATAAACAGAATACCGTAGAGTAATGATACAATATGGCATTGAAAGCGGATTGGCTGCCACTTGAGCTTAATTCGAAAATCGGAAACATGGTCATATTTGCGTAATCCAAATATGAATCTAATAAAAAAGTTCTGGAGTCGCTCAAGCTTATCTAGCTGCACTTCAGTTAGGTCTGAATAGCTGACATCGGCATAATCGAGGATTGGGAAAAAGGGGGATTGGGCGAGTGCAGTTTTGGTGGCAGTCCGAAGGAAATTGCGCAGTCTGCGCAAAGACCCCGCAGACGCAAACATCTTGCGGCTAACTTCCTGCCGCTGAGGACCCCACGAAATGTCTTTGTCAACTTATGTTTTCTTTTCAATCAAAATTAAAAAATTCGTATAATGTGTCTTGCCAGCCTGTCAACTCAATAAAGACGTGATGGCAATTACGTTTTGTAGCGTTTACCTACTTAGTTACTGAAGTGAAGTTCAACATTAATCGTTTCACCAAAAAACAGAAAACTGAGAAAAGAAAAAATAAAATTTTGTCGTTTCTTTTAAGCAGCACCTTTAAATGCAAGACAGGTATACTACTGCAACTTTCTTTCTAAAACATGCGCAAACAAAAAGGACACATCAAAAAAGGTCTTTATTCAATCAATAGGTCTAGAACACAGCAACTTTTTAACAAACTTGTAAACACGTAGTCGGATAATACAAGATGATACATTTAGTTAGGCGACCGTCTCCAAATGTTAGCTTACGCCTTACAACAGTGACAAGTAATAAAATATTTGTTTTTTTTGCCTAAAAAAGGTTAGCATTTGTTAGAGGCGGTTGGAAGGATTGTTTCAGCTATTTATCGTTATTTTATTTGTTATGTCGTGTATTGAGAGAATAGTTTGTTTATCTTCTTGTTCTAATTGAATATAAATCTAATCTGTCGCGCTGTAGCAAGGTACTAGTATTCTACTAAGTAGACTTGATCATAATTGTTGTCATGGCTTAAATTGTCACCTGAGGGTATTTGCATAGAAAAGGATCGGGTTTACTGCTTGATATCGAATGTCATGTGCCCGATGGCTAATTCCCCGAAGTCATCAGATCGAACGTCCGAATCGCCGACATTCCATAGCATCGATGTACCACAATTTCGAATAACCATTATATCGAGCGTCCGTTTCGCCGAAAAGCCATTGCAACGATAGTCCTATCCAACAAATGACTATTGGATCGACGTGCCAGTAAGTCGAAAGCTATTCAACCTTAAATATTCAAGAAGACTAAAAGAAAGAATATAAAATAGGATAGAAAACAAACCACCAGGGTTTAATCAACATAATTTGTTATAGGCAATTTGTTAAAACCAGAAATTGGGTACAATTCCTAGGAAATCTATAGAATTCTGTTGATTAAACCCTGCTGGTTTTTTTTATCCATATTTATATTCCTCCTTTAAGTTTTCTTGAATATTTAAGGTTGAATAGCTTTCGACTTACTGGCACGTCGATCCAATAGTCATTCGTTGGATAGGACTATCGTTGCAATGGCTTTTCGGCGAAACGGACGCTCGATCTAATGGTTATTCGAAATTGTGGTACATCGATGCTATGGAATGTCGGCGATTCGGACGTTCGATCTGATGACTTCGGGGAATTAGCCATCGGGCACATGACATTCGATATCAAGCAGTAAACCCGATCCTTTTCTATGCAAATACCCTCAGGTGACAATTTAAGCCATGACAACAATTATGATCAAGTCTACTTAGTAGAATACTAGTACCTTGCTACAGCGCGACAGATTAGATTTATATTCAATTAGAACAAGAAGATAAACAAACTATTCTCTCAATACACGACATAACAAATAAAATAACGATAAATAGCTGAAACAATCCTTCCAACCGCCTCTAACAAATGCTAACCTTTTTTAGGCAAAAAAACAAATATTTTATTACTTGTCACTGTTGTAAGGCGTAAGCTAACATTTGGAGACGGTCGCCTAACTAAATGTATCATCTTGTATTATCCGACTACGTGTTTACAAGTTTGTTAAAAAGTTGCTGTGTTCTAGACCTATTGATTGAATAAAGACCTTTTTTGATGTGTCCTTTTTGTTTGCGCATGTTTTAGAAAGAAAGTTGCAGTAGTATACCTGTCTTGCATTTAAAGGTGCTGCTTAAAAGAAACGACAAAATTTTATTTTTTCATTTCTCAGTTTTCTGTTTTTTGGTGAAACGATTAAAGTTGAACTTCACTTCAGTACCTAGGTAGCTAAACGCTACAAAACGTAATTGCCATCACGTCTTTATTGAGTTGACAGGCTGGCAAGACACATTATACGATTTTTTAAATTTTGATTGAAAAGAAAACATAAGTTGACAAAGACATTTCGTGGGGTCCTTAGCGGCAGGAAGTTAGCCGCAAGTTTTTTTGCTTTCGACTTACTGGCACGTCGAGCCCATAGACATTCGATGGATATGACTATCGTTGCAATGGCTTTTCAGTGAAACGTACGCTCGATTGGCTATTCGAAATTGTAGTACATCGATGCTATGGAATTTTGGCAATTCGGACGTTCGTTCTTCTCTTCGTTCGACTTCGGGGAATTAGCCATCGGGCATATGACATTCGAAATCAAGCAGTAAACCCAAAAGGTTCAATTTGTAAATTATTCCAGGGATAAAGACTCTCTCTGGCTTCGACAAAATCAACCCTTGGACTTTAGACAAAGTGACATTTTACGAGTCACCACCAGTCAGAGTATTAGTGACAAAGATTGACGAAAAATCAAAAAGTATGGACTTGACATGCGCTTTCGAAATGACACCCCTAAATTGTCCTGACTGGGTCACGGATAAATTTGAACGAGGGTTACCACAGCGCTGGCACAAGCAACTGAAGGAACATGGGTGGGTTTTACTTATTAAAAGTCTGACATGCCTTCCCGCTTCACCAAGAGCGGGAGATGACATTGGATGATTTACTAACACAAAAAAGCCCCTACATTTTGACGTTTTCACTATCCATATCGCTGATTAAAAATCCGATAGTCAAGAGCCTCTTAATTATTTCTAATAAACAGTAAGTTCTTACCCGCAATCCTGTGAGCAGGACACAGCACCCCAGACTCAGCATGCTATCAGCCAGGCGCGTCTCCTTCACATGCCCGAAAAACTCTGCCCAGGTGGACACAAATGTATCTGCACTGTACTTCAGGCCCAGCAGCCCCTTGACTTGTGCCGAGGCTATCGTAATCGCAGCGGCTGATGTGAATCCTGATACTACTGGTAGGGATATGAATTCTACCAGAAAACCTAGAATCGAAAAAGAAAAATATCAATTTATTGAATGTATTTTCACGTATGCAGACATCTGTTTCATGAATTGGTTTTTGAAATCTCGTTTATAAAGTAGCAACATAACAAGTAATTATTCTGTCCTCATCCCAATTGATATGGTTTTGGCGCAGCATGTCTTCATCTCTATCTTCCGTAATCTCAATAAGTCACCTTCTGATGCATCGTGCATCTTAGATAAATATTAAAATATACGAGTATTTATATTTATTATCTTCAAACTGCGTCTCAGTTTCAAACTGTAATCAAGAATTCAGAACATAAGAAAAATCTTCTTTATGGACATTGAACTCGAACATATCAGCATTCAACAACAGTCCTCATAAGTTGCTAATATTCAGTAACAAAGAAATAAACTAAAACAATAGTTCTTACCAAGTTGTGCGATACCGGCTACTAGTTGAACGATACCAGCCATGAAACATAGAAGTATGGCGAAGTCAGGGTTGGTACCGTTTGTGTACGTAAACGTGAGAAGAGATATCAACGCCGATGGCCCGAGGTTCACTTGTGGACTGGTACCCATGATGGCGTATAAGAACGGGCCTATGAATGACGAGTACAGGCCATACTGAAAAAAATATGATAAACAAAATAAGTCAGGTACAGACTAAGATACATATTGTGACAAGCTTGGGATCATCAGTATCTCCATATTTTAAACTAGCTTTTGCTGCGGCTTCGCTCACATTGCCTATTCCATAGGAATTGTATATTCGCCGGTATAACGCAAATGAAATGCCTATCAATGACGAGTATAGGCCATACTGAAAAAAATATGAAAAACAAAATAAGTCAGGTACAGACTAAGATACATATTGTGACAAGCTTGGGATCATCAGTATCTCCATATTTTAAACTAGCTTTTGCTGTGGCTTCGGTCACATAGCCTATTCCATAGGAATTTTATATTCACCGGTATAACGCATATGAAATGCCTATCAATGACGAGTACAGGCAATACTGAAAAAAATATGAAAAACAAAATAAGTCAGGTACAGACTAAGATACATATTGTGACAAGCTTGGGATCATCAGTATCTCCATATTTAAACTAGCTTTTGCTGCGGCTTCGGTCACATTGCCTATTCCATAGGAATTGTATATTAGCCGGCATAACGCATATGAAACTCAGTATTAGTTTAGAAGATTTTAGTCAGTGAACAATTTTAGTAATCGGTTCAGCACTTCCAGAGAATACCTTTTATAAACAAATAAACAATTTTGTATCTGTATAATATTATTCTAGACGTTATAAAAGATTACTTTTACTTTGCCTTAGATTGCTACAGTAAAAATCATCAAAACAGAGAAAATCTTTCTGGAAATATAACAATCAATCAATCTGCCTAATTTAATCTAAAAGTGGTTGATTAACCTCAATTCATTTTAATTGAATATTTATAAAAAATGATGTAAATCAGTTGACCAATTAGTTAACGTGATGCTTGGGCGTTATGGTAGCTTACAGCACCTACTTATTAACAGATTTTTTTTTTCACATTTTCGGTAATTTTTTATGGGATCTTATTCTAGTGTCTTTGTCAATTACAGACGTGCAAAGCCCTTTCATAATTGTATACAATGACCAGACCTCGAAAGTAATCGAAACCAATCCTTCTCCAGCGTGGCTTGAGACAGGGAGACGTCATTTCTCCGAAACTGTTCACTGCTGTGCTGGAGGATGTATTCAAGGTTCTGGACTGGAGGGGGCTAGGTATTTACATTAATGGCGAGTACATGACTCACCTTCGGTTTGCCGACGACGTAGTGGTCATGGCTAAGACCATGGAGAGTCTCAGTATAATGCTCGATGACCTCAGTAGAGCTTCCGAAAGAGTGAATCTTCAAATGAACATGGACAAAACCAAGGTCATGGTGAATGACCATGTAACACCCACTCCTACCAAGATCGGCGACTCTACACTCGAAGTTGTGGGCAAATTGTCTACCTGGGACAAACGATCCAGTTGGGTAGAGCCAACCCAACTTCGAGAAAGAGGTCAACCGTCGAATCCGATTCGGCTGGCAGCGTTCGGGAAGTTGCGCGGTATCTTCTCTTCCAACTTACCATAGTGTCTCAAGACGAAAGTCTATGACCAGTGTGTGTTGCCAGTAATGACATATGGCTAGCCTCATCAGAAAGCTTACAGTCACCCCTACCAGGCCATGCTCGGAGTACGCTTGCGTGATCGAATCAGAAATGCTGATATCCGCAATAGAACCAGGGTTACCGACATAGCCCGAAGAATTTCCAAACTTAAGTAGCAGTGGGCAGGGCACATTGCTCGCAGAACGGATGGCCGATGGGGCAGAAAGGTTCTGGAGTGGCGACCGCGAACCGGCAGACGTTGCGTTGGAAGGTGGACCGATGACCTGGTGAAGGTTGCGGGGATCCGCTGGTTACGAGACGCACGGGACCGGTCAATGTGGCGATGCTTGGAGGAGGCCTATGTCCAGCAGTGGACGTCTTTCGGATGTTATGATGATGATAATGAGATTTTTTTTCACAAATAAGATCTTGAAAACAGATTGAAAAGAACCTTGAATCGAATAATCGATTAAAAACTTGTTCAATATTTATCAAGATTCAGAATATGATCACAAAATCTTGATCCGTGCATCTTTAAAAAGCCGAACAAATACACCTAATGATAAGATGGTTACTAAACGGTATCAATTATCTACAAAACTAAATATATTTTGTTATTCTGTGTCTTTAACAAACAACCTTTCAATTCCTGAGATATTATTGTTTCATGAAGACCATTGAACCACCATATGAATATTGTGAAGATTGTTTGACCAAATATTTTTAATGGTCATTCTATTGTGTGTGTTCTATACCTGCACCGAAATAAAAACATAGGTACTATAATAAAAAATAAAAAAACTTTTTGCAAAAAAATACTACCGACTTCCAAATACAAAACTACAAAGTGAAAAATAACAAAAATTTTTGAAGTCGGTGTCTTTCGAGGGTACCATTTTTTTGGGTTATGGACACCGACTTCAAAAAATAAAGTTATTTTCACTTTGTAGTTTTGTATTTGGAAGTCGGTAGTATTTTTTTTGCAAAAATGTTTTTTTTATTTTTCACTTTTTAGTTGTACGTACCTAATAGGCAAGTTAGTAAGGGAACTATTTCGCCAGAATAGATTTCATGAAACTTGAACATAACCGGTGAAATGAGAGATCTGCTTACCCCTTAAGAGCGAACTTGCGTGATGTTATGTTATGAAATGTTATAAACAACAAACAGACATGCGATTGCAGCAATCTCGAGAGATTTGCCGTTATTTATTGAAGAGTTCTGTTGTATATCTCCGAAGTTCTTCATCAGATCTTCACCAAATTAAAATGGGACCAATTTCGGAACATACTTTTTCAAACAAAAAAAGAATTTTCAAAATCGGTCCACAACTGACGGAGTAATCGGTGAACATACACAAAAAAAATAAAAACATACATGAAGTCGAACATAGAACCTCCTCCTTTTTGGAAAGTCGGTTAAAAATAATAATACACATTGTCTTGTTTATTTGTCTTCTTTTGAATTTAAGGATCCAAATGTTTTCTAATTATTCTTTTCCAAAAATTTAAACTGTGATTTTTTATTTCGTAGACTAAAATGTGCCAAAACCTTTATTTTTTTTAAATGTTGCAAAAGTGGTGCATAGTGTTGTAGGTAAGGCTTATTCATAAGTGATTCATCGAATCAATGTGACATGACTCCTCATCCTAATGTTTTATGAATATAAACGTAATATATTTAAATATAACAGTATTCATACACATAGCACATAAACTTTTATGATGTTAAATAAGAAATCAACAATAAAATAAATGCGATAGATAAAAATAAGTCTGACATAAATGAGTAGAAACCAAATAAGAGCAGCTATTTTCTTGACAAGCGTTTTTTTTGCTGTGAAATAGTAAAATTTTCGATCTACTTCGATTTTCGATCGACTTTCGATCACTCATGATAGTCAGGATACGACACTATTTTTATGTAACGATAAAATGACAACCCACCAAATGTCAGCTTAGTCTACAAAATTAAAAAAAAAACAGTTTACAAGTGGATACATGTTTTACAATACGAGTATAGCCTGATGTTGTTCATCATTAGCATCACCATTTCAGTCAAAAGACGTCCATTGAAAAGATTTCTCACACCACACGATGACGACGCGACGAGACCAACGACAACGACGACGACGACGATTTTTTACACCATCCTATTTTCTTCCGAGTCAATCAAAGACACGATTTATACAAAAAAATACCCTAATAAAAAAAATTGCTGTTAGGGAACAGCAGACTATCTTTTTCTTTTTCAAGAGTTGTTTTTATACAATCTGTGTCTAATGTCGGAACAAAAAATGAAATGTTGATAAAACAATGATGCTTAGGCATCTATCTCCAGTATTTTTTATAAATATACCTACAAAAACACACACATTTCTGTGAATCATAAATTACGAGATACTTATTTCGCGTCGAGAGGTAATTAATCTCTGAAACGTACCGAAGATTACTTCAGGGAATTGAGTAGGTAGGGCAAAGTATCCGTTTTCTACAAGCGTAATAACAAAACTTTTACATTCGCTGCGATTACACATATAAGTATCTATTATAGTAGTGTACGAAGGTATTTATAAACATCTATTTTATAATATTTTATTTTATGATATTCAGATAACATACTGCTACAGCTACAAGTCATGCTTACAAATTCTAGTATAACATGAAGGCCCAATAAAAGGTTGCAGTTACATGAAGAAAAAAAGAATCGTTCTTTGCCAACACTGTACAATCTCAATAACAAAGATTACCTACTTATGACGTATACCAGATTTCAGATAGGCAAAAGGAGAGCGCTAAAGAAAATGAGCATTGTTCAGCCACAACGCTGGTCAACGCTGACTTACAGCCTGCAAACACAAATAAAAAATATTTCCAGGCAAAGGTACTGTAAACACAAGTTTTACAATAAAGGTAAGTAATTTCGTACACCATGCAGACTGGCTGAAAAATCGTTCTGGCTGGACTTGAACACTCTTTCGAATTTTGAAAAGGATTAATAGATAGACAGCCGTTAACTGGCAGGCATCTTAACTATACTTCTCGCCAAACTTCTTGGCCGCCCTGAAGTTGGCTACAATGGCTGCGCAGTAGTAAATATGAGATTTACTACTGCGCAGCCATTGTAGCCGTACCGTACAATCCGTACAAAAACAGTACCGTTTCATGCCTCGCGCATCCGATAAACCAACTTCAGGGCGGTTAAGAAGTTTGGCGAGGACTATAACTTAACTTAAATCTTTATAAGAATAAATTCTTCTTCTGTTTCTACTATGCTAATTATTTAAAGAGTGTGATCCCGGAGAGGCACAACGGCCTCACATTGCCCTGTATATAAAAAGACAAAATATTTAACAGTATAAATACTGCCCAAGCAGAGTCGTTTTCAACGGAAAAAAAACTTAAGCTAGACATAAACTCCGACTCACTCACTATGAAACCACAGCTTGGAATTTAAATATTAATATCCACTAGCAGCCCGCGCCCCTTGCATGTATAATTTTAAGATTAAGATTCACGTTGACACCACCTGCATAAGAATTTCAACCGACATCTTGAATTTAAACAAAATTTTAGCTTATATATTTAAAATATCTCTATTTACGCCCATTATTATTAGTAGTTACAATCTAGCAACAGGCTAATTCCTCCAAAATATGTTTTATGACGTTAGAAAACGTTACCTACCGTAAAAAAATAAAGAATGAAAATTACGAAATCTAAAATGTCATACCGATTTTGTTTTCATGTAAAAATTTGATGAGATACTCCAATAGATCCTGTTTTTTATCATCATTATCACAAATAATAAATCTGTAGAAAAGTCGTTTTTGTACATAGAAAATATTTCCATAAAACAATAGCCAGGGTATTAAAGATAACCAACAGAACCCATTGCCAGCATTTTTGGAATTTTTGCATGTTTGTCAATTTGTCGGTTTATCTGTTTATTTGTGCACGCATCACGTAAATTGTACGAAACCAATGTAGATAACTTTAATACATAAAATTGTGCATAACTTGAAGTATTACTTAGTTTTTAACCGACTTACCAAAAAGGAGGAGGTTCTATGTCTATGTTCGACTTCAAGTTTGTTTTTTTTTTTGTATGTTCACCGATTACTCCGTCAATTATGGGCCGATTTTGAAAATTCTTTTTTTGTTTGAAAAAGTATATTCCGAAATTGGTCCCATTTTAATTTGGTGAAGATCTGATAAAGAACTTCGGAGATATACAACAGAACTCTTCAATAAATAACGGCAAATCTCTCGGGATTACTGCTATCGCATTTCTGTTTATTGTTTATACCATTTCATAACATAACATCACGCCAGTACGATCTTAAGGGGTACGCAGATCTCTCATTTCACCGGATATGTTCAAGTTTCATGAAATCTATTTTGGCATAAAAGTTACCTTACTAACTTGCCTATTAGGTACGTACAACTAAAAAGTGAAAAATAAAATAACTTAATGTTTTGAAGTCGGTGTCCATAACGCAAAAAAATGGTACCTACGAAAGACACCGACTTCAAAAAATTAAGTTATTTTTCACTTTGTAGTTTAGTATTTGGAAGTCGGTAGTATTTTTTTGCAAAAAGTTTTTTTATTGTTTCGTCGCAATCGGTTCACTCTATCAAAAGTAAGACGAATTTAAAGTGTTCAAGAACTAAAATTGACTAGGACAGTTGAACTCCATATTCGATAGACGGTGTTGTGCATTTTTTGTCATTTTCTGAATGGCGGTGTTCATAAAAAAATTATAAACTATTTTCAACTGTATTTAATTTTTTTAACTAACGTTATTTATAGTCAATTCCAAATAACTTGGAATTCTTTTTTTTTTCTTCTATTTGAATACATTTAAGTTCCAGTGAGTTTAAACGACAATCCCATAAGAAAAATAAATGGAGTAAGTCTATTCTGGCTATTAGCACATTGAGTGGCGATCTCGTTCTGTTACCAGGACTACCCTTAGCACGACCGACGCCCACCCACATACATAAATTCATCGATTGTGAACCGCAACCGATGGATAGAGCTGACAGTAAGTACTAGCCCTTGAGAGGGAACTGCTAAGGCCAAAAGTCTTATAGGAAAGTGGGCAATTTAATGTTAAGGTCCAAGTGAAGGCTAGCTAATACAATTACTTATTGTGTTATTATTTAATTAAATATTGGGTTAGTGAATTAATAATAAGCAGGTAAAAAACTAGCTCTCTAAAATAAAAATAAAAAAAAACGTAATATGCGAGTAAAAATACAACCGACGACTTCCAAATAATAAAAACACTACAAAGTGAAAAATAAATTCCGATTTCGGAAGTCGGTGTTGCTGTTTTCGTTTCTTCGTTTTTTGACAATCAAAATGGACAAGTTCTATCTATAGAAGGTCCACCTGGTGGAAGGCCTTCCAAAGCAACGTCTTTCGGTTCGCGGTCGCCACTCCAGAACTTTTCTGCCCCATTTCTTCGAAAAAATATATAACGATATAAAAAAAGTCAATAAAATCTAAAAACCTGACTCAAAGGTGTAATCATAAAGAAAATCACGCTGTGCAGTCAGTTTATAGTTTTGGTCACCAAGATCGCGATTAAGTATCCTTCGACTGCACAGCATGATTTTCTTCTTGTCCACATCTTTTTAGTTCGCTTAAGCAGTCGGGTTTTTCGATTTATTAATTAAATAATATTAATATCAGATGTAGTTATAGGTATTATCAGGGATATGGTTGATAAATGTTTGTTAGTTTGTAGAAGGTAATCTGAAATTGGATTATTTGGTACTAATCCGATTACGAAAAGCCACACTGCACTGTCGCTAAGTGCCATAGATTACTTTTTAACCGACTTCCCAAAAAGGAGGAGATTCTCAATTCGGATGTTTATATATCTATATAACTAACGTCGTGAAGAGTTCTGTGTAAAAATGTCTTGTATTGAAGAATTCTGTTGCATATCGCCGAAGTAGTCCTATTAAATTTTGGTAAAGATCTGATAAAGAATCAGATCTTTACCAAAATTTAATAGGACTATTTCGGAACAACGTTCTTTCGAAGAAAAGAATTTTGTAAATCCGTTTATATATGACGGAGTTATGCCCGAAAATACAAAACGAATATATATATATATATAAACATCCAGGTTAAAAAGTAATCTATGGCACTTAGCGACAGTGCAGTGTGGCTTTTTCGTAATCGGATTAGTACCAAATAATCCGATTTCAGATTACCTCCTACAAACAATTATCAACCATATCCCTGATAATACCTATAACTATATCTGATATTAATATTAGTTAATTAATATAATAAAAAAACCCAACTGCTTAAGGGAACTAATAAGATGTAAACAAGAAGAAAACCATGCTGTGTAGTCGGAGGATACATATTCGCGATCTGGCTGACCAAAACTATAAATATCCTCCGACTGCACAGCATGATTTTCTTTATGTTTACACCTTTTAGTCAGGTTTTTTGGTTTTATTAACTTTTTTTATATCATTATATTTTTTTTCGAAGAAATGGGTCAAAAAGTTCTGGAGTGGCGACCGCGAACCGGAAGAAGTTGCGTTGGAAGGCCTCCTACCAGGTGGACCGATGACCTGGAGAAGGTTGCGGGGATCCGCTGGATGCGGGACGCACGGGACCGGACAATGTTGCGACGCTTGAGGGAAGCCTATGTCCAGCAGTATAGTCATCGGCACGTAACTTGGCAAGAGTCGTAAGATGCGCAGAAGTCGTTTTTTAGGTCTCCTTGGTAGTGAAGCGGGACGCGGGGTACAAGGTCACGCCGATACGAGCGCGCGATTGGTGGCTCAGTCGACCCTTGCCTCCCGCACCCCGTTCTCGCTCCCGATTACACTTGCGTGCACGAAACTTGTACACTTTGTTTTTGTTGAGTTTTTGTTAAGATTTTGTTAAGTTAGTTTTTGTTAGGAGTAGTTGTTATTGTTTTGAATTAAGTTTTTATTACGAGTGTGTTACTGTTTTATTTTGATAATGCCATAATTTTTACTATCTTCTTCAAATATTTTTTTTAACTTGTAACTGTATATATTTTATTTATAACACCTAATAAACTTCACGAATTCCTCTCCATTATTTAAATTTCCTCTAAACATACATGTTTAAAAATAAATGATGGCCATAACCATTCAAAAATGACAAGAAATAAAAGTGACCACTTTTTTGTGGCAATAAGTGTACGATGCGCGAACTTACCCCCACTACGCCAAAACCTTGCCAAGTTACGTGCCGATGACTATAGACGTCTTTCGGCTGATTGATGATGATGATCTTTTTCCGAATGACTTTTTTACAAATAAGAGAAATATTTGAAATATTATTTTAAAAAGGTAAATATTTTTGTTACCCTTCATTTTGATGCCCAACTTGAAGGATTTAGAAAAAAAAAACTTCTCACACAATATGGCGCCCAAAATCCGCCATGTTGCCACCATGTTTTTTAACGTCACTTATTTAAAAACACTTGGGCGGTCAATACCTATCTAACGATGTATTAATTATAAAAATCCGTCAAGTGGTTTAAAAGATATGAGGTAATATAGAATATTACATACATACAAAGATACATACAATATGTACCCATACATATATACCCTTACCTTGCAGCCGGATAAAAAGAAGTGAACGAATGAAAGTGACCAACACTTTAATTCATTCACTGTTCAATAACTTTGTAACTTAAAGTTAAGGCGTATATATTCCCCAATGTTAACGCAGTACTGGTCATGCGCTCGAAGCCAGAATATCAATATTGAACCTCCTTTTGGACCATTGTTTGCAAAATATTCTTCGATTTACTGCTATTTCAGTTATGAAGAAATTCTAGCCATCAATTTTTATGTGTTAAAATATTTTTCTTTCAACTACGTAGTAATGTTATCATTAATCACTATAAAACCGATCACACAGGACGTCTTTTTTGCTTAGAACCAAAACAGTGCAGAAATGTAATATGAAATCTCATTGTTGCACAGTTTTTCATTATTGCACTGTTTTTTATTTAAATTTTGGATTTATAAATTTACCATAGAGGTTTAATGTCTCCCATTAAGTTGAATATAAATGTGTGCATTAGATCAAAAAGGTACTTACTGGCTGAAAATAAAAATCGGCTAAATAAAATCGATTGGTTGAAAAATTTAAATGAAATGGCGCGCATTTTGTACCATTGCAAAACTTTGATACTTCATAAATATAGCAAGAAAAGTGTAAAAAAAAATGGAAATAGATTGCGATGGCGATATGAACTCAATTCCAGAAAATTGCTGCTACAGCTGCAAATTCAACTCGTGCTAATTTAGTGCCCTCGCGTGCGCTCGGGCACCAATATAACACTCGTGCAATAATAACTCACTTTGCGCTCGATGCAACAATCTACTATTAAAACATACCTGTCGTTTTGGAGGAGTATCCAAAAGTAGTGAAAAATATCGTGTTGTTAATTATTTTTTTAAAGCAAACCGACAGTTACACGACAAAACTATGTTTCAAAAATAATGTACATGAATCAATTATATATATTTATTTTTTTCAAACTTTTTTACCTAACCATTACTGAGGAGTATGCTTTTGAAAGTAACCGTTTTACGGCATTAAAGCGGTGGTAGGCCCTTAACAGCTTATTGTGGTAGCTACATTACAATGTGCCTTTGTGTATTCCTTTGCCAAAGGGACAATAAGTTGGTCAATAGCTGCAATATAAAACAGCGGATGCTACCAATGAATAAAGGGCCATAGTAGGTCATAGGACCTAAGCGGTAGTGCAGTGCATGTTTTCTTGAGTAACGTTTTCAATAGGTTTTTTTAAGAGTTTTACAGACGCGTGAACTCCACAACATTTTCACGGCCAAATGCGGTCTAATCATTTTGAGTATAATTACATACGTGGTGCCTACGTAAGATATTCTGTTGTTAAGTAAATTGCTACGGCGCGGCGCGCTTTGCCACAATTTACCAATTACTTAGTACCCAAATAATGTAAACAAATATCATAAAGAGGTAAAAGTGTTTGTGTCTATTTTGCGTTTGAGGATCGTGATCCAACTATAATGTCCAACTAGTTGGACCACGGGTCTTCGGTAGGGGCAGTTGTCCAATCATTATTTTAGTTGGACCCGTGGTCCAACTGACTTATTTAATTTATTTATAATAATATACAAATAACTAAAATTGAAGTGGCGCTGGAAAAGAGCACTTGAAAAGATATGGGGGAGGCCTTGGCCCAGCAGTGGGACATTAACAGCTAAATAAAACATAAATATATTAATGTTATTGAATTATAATTATACATTTTAGAAAAATCATTATCAACCAAATCAACACTGTAATTAATTTAAAAAAATAAATAATATGTACTTAAGTTTTTCTAAAGCATGCCCAACAGTTATTTCACCAGTCAACACTAGTAACTGTATCTCCATGATGTAATCATCATTATCAATTTGGTATTTTCGTCAGAGAGCTACCTTTTTTGTAACTTCTCTTATTTTTGCAAGGGTTATTATTTATTCTAACACGTTTAGAAGCCGCAACATTATTCCTATTTAAAATGCGACTCAGTTTTGCATGCAACCCTTCCAAAAATAATATTTGTTCTGTATCTTTCACTAACAGTAAACACGCTTATCAGTTGCCTGACTTATCAAATATCGTGAAATGTATGTAGAAAACGTGAATGTTAATATAAATAATAAATATAAATCAGTTGGACCCAGGGTCTTCGGTAGGGGCAGTTGTCCAATCATTATTTTTAGTTGGACGACTGCCCATACCGAAGACCCGTAGTTTAACTAGTTGGGCATTATAGTTGGACCACGACCCCTAAACGCTATTTTGTTTGTAGGATCTCTGTAAGTACCGATCCGTTTACAAAAATTCGTTCACATTCACAAAGCAGATTATTTATTACCAACTAGCTGTGCCCGCGGCTTCGATCTCGTCAAACTACCTACCCTACCGTACCCTTCCCTTCCTACATACCTACCCACTTAGCCCACCTACATACCAATCTTTTTTCTAGGGTCATTCTTCCGCGGAGAATCTTAACACCGCCATTTAGAAAATGACGTCAAATGCACAACGCCATCTATCGAATATGGAGTTTAACTGTTCATCCGAGTATCTGAATTGCGTGTGTTGTAATATTATATCAATTCATCTAACTTTTGATAGAGTGAAACGATTGCGATAAAACAAAAACTAAGTAATACTTCAAGTTACGCACAATTTTTATGCATAAAAGTTATCTACATTGGATTCGTACATTCTAGGAGGAGCTCGTGGCTAAATAATAACAGCCGCACGGGTCGATTTTCAAGGTAAAGCAAAGCTTGACGAGGTCGGTCCGTGGATGGGTGACCATTTCAACTTACCGAGTTTCCTCCGTGCCTCGGCAAGCATCATAAGCCGTTGGTCCCGGCTGTCATTTGAAAATCTTTGACAGTCGTTACGACTTTACGAGTAGTCAGAAGCTTGAGATCTGACACCAGTCTAGGCAAGGGGGTACCGCTGTTACCCAGTTACTGGGTTGTGGAGGTCAGATAGGCAGTCGATCCATGTGAAACACTGGTACTCAGCTGAATCTGGTTAGACTGAAAGCCGACCCCAACATAGTTAGGAAAAGGCTAGGCAAATGATGATATAGGTTACGTACATTTAACGAGATGCATGCACAACTAAACAGACAAAAAATCCAAAAATGCTGGATAATAACACTTTTGCAATTTTTTTTGAAAATATTTTCGTTGTACAAAAACGAATTTACTACAGATTTATTAGATGTTATGATGATGACTTATTGATGATATTTTTAAAGTATTCCATAATCACACACATCCACAAATACCTATCGTAGAACGTCTGTGTTTAATTAACTTACCTACCTAATTCAAAACACTGAAATGCCTGTAACATGCCATCCAATGTTTGTTTGAATACAAATTGGCTTTAATATCAAACGACAAACATTAAGGTACGCGAGTTTGTATGTTCATAAGGAACATAGAACATAAATTCGAGAAGTTTTCTTACAAATCATGACATTGGAAAAGGTCGGATGTCTATCTTCCGGATAGAACATTTATAGGATTCCGTATCCAATAGGTATTTTTATTTTTTAAATATTGGAGAGCAGTGGTGGCCCAGTGATTACGGTCCCGACTTACGAGTTGCAGGTCGTGGGTTCGAATCCGAGCAGGCGCTTTACTTTGTGTAATTTATTTCATCACCACTGCTCTCAAAACGGTGAAGGAAAACATCGTGAGGAAACCGGCATGTCCTAGAACCAAAAATTCAAAGACATGTGACATCTACCAATCCGCACTGGGCCCGCGTGGTGGATTATAGCCCACTCCCTCTATGAGAGGAGGCCTGTGTCCCAGCAGTGGGAACATTAAAAAAAGGCTGATCTGGTGGCTTCCAATATTTCACACATCACATCATGTGTGAAATATTGGAAGCCACCAAAGTCAGCTATTTTTACAGAAACAAAATCCGCTGAATTTTTAACTTCCCATTGAACTTCAGGTAATAATATATAAATAATGTTTATAATTACGTATATTTTACTAAAATACCAATATATTGATAAATCAGATTTCAAATTACCACAATTTTTTCTATTACAACCAACTTGATTTTGCGGTTTGGTACGGAACCCTAAATGAGCGTCCGACACGCACTTGGCTGGTTTTTTATTTAAGGCCACAGGAAATATCGTAAGAAAAAATTAACACTAACTCATTTTCCCCCAAGAAAATAATGTAGAATAATACAAATTAAGCAATGCAAATAGTCTGTAGATTAATTCAATATCACTACACATTTACTGAGGACACATTTTTAGGAGAGGGCTATGCTCGGTATTTCTTTGCGTGATCACGTCAGAAATGATGATATCCGCATGAGACCCAAAGTTACCGACATAGCCCGAAGAATTGTCAAACTTAAGTGGCAGTGGGCAGGACACATTGCTTGCAGAACGGATGGCCGATCGGGCCGAAAAGTTCTGGAATGGCGACCGCGAACCGGAAGACGATACGTTGGAAGGCGTCCCACTAGGTGGACCGATGACATGGTTAAGGTTGCGGGAAGGCGCTGGATGCGAGACGCACGGGATCGGTCAATGTGGCGACGCCTGGGAGAGGCCTATGTCCAGCAGTGAACATCTTTCGTTTGAAATAATGATAATGATGATGGCACATTTACTACGTCGTTCGCACGATATAACTTATGTAGATATAGGTACCTACAAACCTAGGGTCTTTAATGAAACATATAAACACAGTTTCCCTCTATAAATCCGACCATCACCTTGGTCCGTGTCCACTCACGTAGAACGATGGATGCCACTGGTAATCAAGCGTAAATTTTGTCAACTATACAGTTTACAAGCTATGTACAATACCTGAGGTTCAAATCCAGCAAGCGAGGCGTACGCAATCGACTGCGGCACCAGTGTAAGGGCGACAGTCACACCAGCTATTAAATCCCCTAACCCTGTTTTTAAGTCGTAAGTCTTCGACCATTCCAGTATAGGGAAGAGACCGAGAATAAATCTCTTCGGATCTGGTATGTTCAGCTTCATTGTTGAACTGCAACAAATGGATGACACTAAAAATAACTGCATTTTATATACAAATAAACTTTATTATCTTATTTACAACATACATTAATCCGTGCATGTTTGACATTTTGTCAAATCTGAATGAGATATCTATGAAGATCCTACAAAAAAGTATATGGTCTAAAATTTATGGACACGCCCTCTTTTCACACCCACGCGACCTAAAATTTAGTATATTTTTGTACTTTCCTTATTATTCTATGACTTTAAAAAAAAAGCTTCAGATGAAAATGTAGATAATTAAATTGTCTTTGAGATGGTGTCGATTTCATTAAAATACGCCCATCGGTTTTGGTGCTATAGTCGTTTTTTTGTCCGATTTATTTATTTATTATATACTTTATTGTACACCACTTAAATAATTACAGAACAAAACATTTATAAAGATAAGTGTACAATGGGCGGTCTTATCGCACAGGGCAATCTCTTACAGACAACCTTTGGATGGACAGAACGAGAGGAGGTAGACATAACTTTACAAATGAATTACACTATACGAATAAAACTTAAAATTTTCTTAGATCAAATTATTAAGCAATGAAAAATTAAAATAATGTAACATATATTTTTCCAAAAAATAACGACTAGCCGTTTAGACGTGATTCTCATTTTAAAATCAGCTAGTGAGGGGTATCTGCGCCTTAATGGGCTAATCAAAAAAAAAACTTACAAGCATCGTCTAGGTCTAAAACGCCTTCTCATATTTACAAATAAATAAAAATACGTTCACTTAGATCAAACGTTCAACTCTACCGACTTACTGTGTTTAATCAGTTTCCATTACTGAGGAAAGTGAGAATATTAATCAATCGCAATCAGACCAGATCTAGATTTGATGATATCATGGTGCCCTGATATCGTGTTTAAAGTGGACTCCTTAAACACGACATCTTTCACAGTCTTTTATCAATTAATGATCGCGGCCATGTATGCCAGCTAATCTTTCTATTAATCCAATAGATATATATATGGCTGTTTCTATCCTCAAAAGACCATTTGAGACATCAGTCTACATGGTCTTCACATGATCTAACCAAGATTTTGTTTGGACTTTAAAAGAGACTGTGACCTCTGAGTTTGTTTCGGCCTTTCTTCTCAGAGTAGTCAGATAGGAAACGCCGACCTCATCTAGTTTAAAAAAATATGATCGAAATGTAAAATTAAAAACTTACAGAAATAAAATCATTTATCATTTATTCGAAGTTTAGTGCAGGCAACTCATTTTTCTTGCGACTATTCTACTAATCCCGAAACGAATCATTGGTAAAATACTTTTCAGCTTCAAATGTCGAACGGTGTCGAAACATTTGTAACATAATTTGCGTAACCAGTTGTTTTCAAAAATTTACATAGCATTATCTATGCGTGTATTGTCTTAATCAATTTTCACGTATACTTTTGTACGCACTGCACGTCCGTCGTAGAGACGTATTGTGTAGTTTCGTAGCAGCATAGTGTGGTGGAACCTACGTAGAACCAATTCAGCACGGCTAACTTTTTGTAAGTTCCAGTTATCATTAAAAAAATCCTTAATTGTTCCAGTTTAAACTTTCTTTAATTTAGGTATTTATTTTAATTTTAGGTCAGTAAGTTTACGAATAGGTAAATAAAATCATTACCTACGAAGATCTGAACTAAGTTTGTATTGTTAATTTGCCAAAAACAAGCATCAACTCTAAAACAATAGATTTTTTATAAGTAGGTAAGAAGTATTATTTTTCATTCGATGTTAATACCAGTATTTTAAAAACAATGATCACTGTAAAACTGTGACTCTGACCTAAGGAACAAATTAAAACTTCCGCAAATTTTCTTGTTTATGTCTTATCAGAGAAGCGGCAAGGACAAGGTAATGCTGGACTGCATAATCTTATGTACTCACCTTTGTATAATTTATATTAAATGCAATAAACAACAATATTCTATTGTTTCATTAAAATAATATCACAGAACTCCACTAAACCTGCACTCCATTTTCCAAATATATATTCCAGATAGGGAATGCTTAATTCAAACTTCGCACCACAGACAAAAAATAAATATACATATAAACAAAGTTTGCCCGCCTTTTTTTCGGCAACCGCGCATGCGTCGCGAACTTTTTTAGCCAGCGCATTCGACAACGACGTTGTACAAACTGCCTGATGGCAGACTGAGTACAATCTCGCAATGAGTTAATTTCCCAGTTACGGTTTGTGATTCCTCTTAACGTAGTGACAAATTAAGGCGTCGTAAAATGATTGATCACCGATGAAGTGCTGAAATAATATGCTAATGAAAATTAACACTTTGTGTGATCTTATTCATTGAAATTGGGTAGAATGGTATGGATACCATATTTATCAATATGGCTGAATATTTTCTGTAGTGGAAATCCATTTTGGACTCGACATTGTTGATAGTAAAAAGAAACACGTTTATTTATGAATGCTGTAATATTTCTGTGGTACTAGTGTTATCAATGCCTAATAACTGTCCCTCGTCACTAATGAGATAACTTTAACTGTATGTGAACCTAAGAAGAAAGTCCGTAACACCTGTGATCTTTTATTTGTACAATGCGAGAAAACTTAATGTATTCGTTAAGAGGCTTTATTTTTATTGAATTCGAAGTCAATTAATTGCCTTGAAAATTATAACAATTGAAAGATTTGAGGTAGGAACCGTCGACCAAATTTTCGCTTACCATCAGGTGAGATAGTGGTCAAGCGCGAGTCTATAATTTCCTTTTTTTATTGTCTATGCTATAGTAGTATAGACAACAAAAATAAGGAAATTGAAGGGAATTGAATTGTTGGTACTGGTAGATATATCGATGAGGTTAGTATCTACGTTTATAAGTATTATAATATAATATCTAAAGATATAACAGTTTATGCACTGTAATAGGAAGTACTAAACAATTTATTTCAAAGTCAATTAGGTGTTTATTATGATGGAGGTTCTATTCAATAAGGCACTATCAATCGAACTCGATTGTGTTGCAACTCATTTGTTTCGCGGTCAAATAACGAAACCTTTTGTACTGTAAATTAGATTTCTACAAAGTTTTTCTACTGTCGATAAAACGGATCTATACTATTTTAAATGAAAATATTATTTTTGACGTCTCTTTTTAGATGGATTGATGAACTGGTTAAAGGTCTATCCACACATATCAGGGGCGTGCCCGGGACTTGTACGGAACGTGCCCTGTTAGGGGCACAAAAAAATATCGGTGCATACATTTTATATGAACTCGTTCACACAGGTCCGTGCACGGGCCAGTGACGAAGCTTCAATGAATGTCACTGTCACGTCCCGGGCATAGCCCTGATATGTGTGGATCGACCTTAAAGCTGCGGGAATACGCTGGATGCGAGTCGCACAGGGCCGATCGATGTGGTGACACTTGGCCTATGTCCAGCAGTGGACATCTTTCGGCTGAAATGATGATTCTTATTCTTTAATGTAAACAAAACATAAAAAACCGGCCAAGTGCCAGTCGCACTCGCGCACGAAGGATTCCGTACCATTATCGCAAAAAACGGCAAAAAAACCTCGTTTGTTGTATGGGAGCGCCATTCAAATATTTATTGTATTCTGTTTTTAGTATTTGTTGTTATAGCGGCAACAGAAATACATCATCTGTGAAAATTTCAACTGCCTAGCTATCACGGTTTATGAGATACAGCTTGGTGACAGAAAGACAGACGGACATTGGAGTCTTAGTAATAGGGTCCCGTTTTTACCCTTTGGGTACGGAACCCTAAAAACATACAGTTAAAATAGGACAGTTTATGTGCAAGGGCGAGCTAGTTTCTCTAACTATGATAATGATTATTATTACTTTTATAGACGCAAACTTTACGCATTTGTACAATGCTTTCCCTATTACCCTTCCCTTAGCTGTTTTGGTACACTGTATGCCTGTAAAAAGAGCCCTTGCATGTTGCAGTTCTACGAAAAAGTTCGAGTTTCCAGAGCGCAAAGTCTGGAAGCCAGTCACGGAAAGTTAGAAGATTCGTGGGTAAATTTAAGAAGTTTCTCCTTCATTGAATTTCAAAGAGTGTTAGTTCAGTGCTTTAGAACTATTTGGACTGTTTTCATAAACCAGTAGGTAGGTACCTACCTCATTTTAGAACTAGGACGATGGGTTTGGATAGGTATGCATTTCTACATCTTGCGAAGAGTACTTAGTGCTTAGATAAAGCACCAACATAACCAGTGAAATAAGAGTGTACCAAGGTGAACTGTACACATCTGCGTGCCCCTTTAGAGCGTACTGGCGTGATGTTATGTTATGAAATGGTATGAACAATAAACAGACTTGCGATTGCAGCAATCCCGAGAGAATTGCCGTTATTTATTAAAGAGTTCTGTTTTATATCTCCGAAGTTCTTCATCAGATCTTCACCAAATTAAAATGTGACCGATTTCGGAACATACTCTACCAAACAAAAAAAGAATTTTCAAAATCGGTCCACAATTGACGGAGATATAGGTGACCATACACACAAAAAAAAACGTAAAGTTGAACATAGAACCTTTTTGGTAAGTCGGTTAAAAATTAAATAGGTACAATGAAGATTATGGGTATTTACAATTATTTGGTTATTAGTTTTTCTTCTCTTATTTAGGCTTTATGAGGCGATGTCTTGAAGACATCCAAAAAACGATTTTTCAAAATCGGTTCACAATTGACGGAGATCTAGGTGACCATACACACAAAAAAACATAAAGTCGCACATAGAACCTCCTCCTTTTTGGTAAGTCGGTTAAAAATTAAATAGGTACAATGAAGATTATGGGTATTTCCAATTATTTGGTTATAAGTTTTTCTTCTCTTATTTAGGCTTTATGAGGCGATGTCTTGAAGACATCCGCAAGAGAACCAAGGTTACCGACATAGCCCAAAGAATTGCCAAGCTTAAGTGGCATTGGGCAGGGCACATTGCTCGCAGAACGGATGACCGCTGGGGCCGAAAAGTTCTAGAGTGGCGACCGCGTACCGGAAGACACAGCGTTGGAACGACTCCCACTAAGTGGAGTGACGACCTGTGCCGGAGAATCTTAGGACCACTCAGTGTGGCGACGCTTGGGGGAGGCCTATGTCCAGCTGTGGACGTCTTTCGGCTGAAATTATGATGATGACGATGAAGCGAATGTCTGTGCACTATTGACGTTTGCTGGTAGATAATAATAATTTATTATGACAAGATTTGGTGTCTGATGATTGTGATCAATGGATTGTATGACATCACAATTTAATCTCTGAAGCAGTGAAGCCTACCAACACTGACCGGCAGACCGATGCATCGCTGCCTTGTTGACGACCAACGCCATACGTAACTAATTCACATTGTCATTATTACTTTAAAATCATCAGGCAGCAAACACTTTAGACCTACAATAAGTATTAATATTTCTCGGGTTTTTATCAAGGCTAGGTAGGTATACCTACTACAGAAGTTCTCAGTATTTGTATTTTAATACGTAACCTATACGGAAGTGTTAACTATTTTGTTGTAGCCACCAGAATAAATAGATCGTTGAGAATCATTAGGGTAAATAATCGTCATGGTTAGTTACATTTACCCAGTTCCAAAAATACATTTTGTAGTAGGTATGCAAGTGCTTGGAAATACTTTTTACCACAGAGTAACGAAATCCTTCGGCGGCCATAGCTAAAGATGGCATTGTCAAAACCTCTCACTGTATGAGAAGCGCAGCACCAGTAACTTAGTCCGGTCAAGTTAGACCAAAAAATAGGGTTAGGTTTGCAGTAATTCGCATAGAGCTGAAAATTGGTACGAATGTTCGGAACACGATTATAAATGAAATATAAAAAACTTTTTGCAAAAAAATACTACCGACTTCCAAATCGGTGTCTTTCGCAGGTACCATTTTTTTGCGTTATGGACACCGACTTCAAAAAATAAAGTTTTTTTTCACTTTGTAGTTTTGTATTTGGAAGTCGGTAGTATTTTTTTGCAAAAAGATTTTTATTTTCACTTTTTAACCGACTTCCCAAAAAGGAGGAGGTTCTATGTTCGACTTCAAGTTTGTTTTTTTTTTTTTTTTTTTTGTATGTTCACCGATAACTCCGTCAATTGTGGACCGATTTTGAAAATTCTTTTTTTGTTTGAAAAAGTATGTTCCGAAATTGGTCCCATTTTAATTTGGTGAAGATCTGATGAAGAACTTCGGAGATATACAACAGAACTCTTCAATCAATAACGGCAAATCTCTCGGGATTACTCCAATCGCATGTCTGTTTGTTGTTTATAACATTTCATAACATAACATCACGCCAGTTCGCTCTTAAGGGGTAAGCAGATCTCTTATTTCACCGGTTATGTTCAAGTTTCATTAAATCTATTCTGGTGAAATAGTTACCTTACTAACTTGCCTATTAGGTAGGTACAACTAAAAAGTGAAAATAAAAAAACTTTTTGCAAAAAAATATTACCGACTTCCAAATACAAAACTACAAAGTGAAAAATAACTTAATTTTTTGAAGTCGGTGTCCATAACGCAAAAAAAAATGGTACTACGAAAGACACCGACTTCAAAAAATTAAGTTATTTTTCACTTTGTAGTTTTGTATTTGGAAGTCGGTAATATTTTTTTGCAAAAAGTTTTTTTATTAGTTGTACCTACCTAATAGGCAAGTTAGTAAGGTAACTATAACGTCAGTATAGATTTCATGAAACTTGAAGATTACCGGTGAAATGAGAGATCTGCGTACCCCTTCTGAGCGTACTGGCGTGATGTTATATTATGAAATGGTATAAACAATAAACAGACATGCGATTGCAGCAATCCCGAGAGATTTGCCGTTATTTATTGAAGAGTTCTGTTGTATATCGCCGAAGTTCTTTATCAGATCTTCACCAATTTAAAATGGGACCAATTTCGGAACATACTTTTTCAAATAAAAAAAGAATTTTCAAAATCGGTCCACAATTGACGGTGATATCGGTGATTATGTTCACCGATATCACCGTCAATTGTGTCAATGTGCGTCACCGTCAACAAAAAAAAAATGGGGTTTTTTGCGTGTTATAGCCGAACGGTAAGTTTAATGATAGGTTGTTTTATGTTTTTATATAGTATTTGTTTTTTTTTGTGTTTTATCAATCAGAGAATTGTAGATTATGCAATTTTCTATAAAAATTGTCTCTACAAATTTTCTCCTAAACTTCACCGCATCTGAGATATAACGGTTGAAAAAGTTGTATTATTCATAATATGCACACGTTTTCACGCCACCTGGGAGGTAGTGTACTTGGCGCGTTTTTTTAACGTGGTTTCCTCGATAGGCCTATTCCGCAATCTATTGTGATTCTGTTTAATTCAACACTATTCATAACTATGTAAAAACTGGTACTATTGGAAATGATGAAAGTCATGTGAATTCTCAAAAAGTAGGTAACATTACCAGAACTATTAAACTAAACAGAGCAATAATTAAACAGAACTATTATAAGATTTATGATCAGAACGGATGGCCGATGGGGCTGAAAAGTTCTGGAATGGCGACCGCGAACCGGAAGACGATGCGTTGGAAGGCCTCTCACTAGGTGGACTGATGATCTGGTTAAGGTAGCGGGAAGGCGCTGGATGCGAGACTCACGGGATCGGTCAATGTGGCGACGCCTGGGGGAGGCCTATGTCCAGCAGTGGACGTCTTTCGGCTGAAATGATGATGATGATGATGAGGTAAAATTATCCGTCTCATTCATAATCATTTGATAATTCTGCATCCTCTTGTTCTTGTTAGTCTTCTTTTTCTTCTTCTTATCCTTGTTCTTCTTCCTGCTGGGTGGACGTAAATTGTTCTAACACCGATGTAACAGATGTCTCCTCATTGATATCGTACGAATCCTATTCGGCGGCGGCGAAATCCCGGTGGCGTGGAAACGTGTGTATATTATGAAGAATACAACTTTTTCAACCATTATATCTCAGAAACGGTGACGTTTAGGAGAAAAATGTTCAGACATTTTTATAGATAATTGCATAATCTACAATTTTTGTCTGACCTATTTTTATCGTAAAACTTACCGTTCGGCTAAAAAACTCATGAAAACCTATATTTGCAACTATGACCTTGAATAAAAAATTTTGCAAGTGTGGGATCGATGGGGACTTTTGACATTTACGTTTAGCAACACTGATCGATTTCTGAAGTTCGATCAAAAAGCCATAAACTAAACGCAGACAGGTAAAAGTGCTGTTTTTGGCACGTGTATACTATACCTATCGACGGTCCCTATCTGTACGACCCGAACAGATGGGGCTCGCAGCTGGAACTACGCGTCCGGCTAAGGGTACGCGGGGTCAGGTAGGCCCTCCACCATTGCAAGCGCAAAGGTGGAACCTGACATTGGTGTTGGACTCGCGGTGGTCTATGTGGTGGTTGCAGAGGAGTGGCATGTTGTCTGCTCGGCTACATGTGGGTCGAGCGTCATTCCTCGCGCGCAACAAGTGTCTGAAGTTACCGGCCTAAGGCAAAGGGCCACCTGGTGGTCAGACGCGGCGTTCGTGAGTAACCCTCAAGCAAGTGAGCTCCTGTGAGCGAGCTGCATCTCCGGCACTTTCCTGGATAGAAAGTAGAGGACTACCCGTTGGATTAGTTTTCCGGCAACCCAGCTGTAGGCATTGGGTAGGTGCGTTGATTCGTATTCGAGAGGTGAGCGTGCTTGACAGCTCCGGGACCATTCTGGAGAAATGGGAGCCAGCTTCTCTCGCGTCCCTAGCGGGGATTGAATCCGCTAGCACCAACAAGGTGCGCTGGTGCCGGTGCTTGCGCTAGTGCTGGCGTGCTGGGGTGCGTGTTGTGAGCGGCTTTACAGCTCCGGTACCATTCTGGATAAATGGTAGTGAGTAATCACGATGCGACTCACATTTTCTCTTGAGTACCAGGGCCGAGTACTCTGGAGGCGTGACCTACCGAAGATGGTCCCAGACGCCTCGTAAGGGGTTGCCTGGTATAGTGTGCCGCCTTATATAACGTAAAGTTGGTGAAGGTGGCCACTATAGAAAATCTTAGTAGTTTAAAGGGGGGTCTGTACCTATCGATGGAATATAGAGTAAGCCTCTAACATCTCTTTTCTCTAGTTTGAGCTGTAGTTGTGTGTGTACACTCATGCAATAGGCCGCCTACTGCAGACTTCATCTGATCGGTCCATCGCATCGTGCCACGCGTTCTCGTTCCTTCGCTCTACCCTGAATCACAAGCCACTCGATAGTCGTTGCTTCGTCGGGGCAGGTGACCAAAGAACTGCATTATACGAGGCGGGACTATAGCCGATAGACGCTGCTTGATGCAAAGTTCTTGTAGAGTGGATATGTTGGAGCCGAACTCAGTTCACGATACTCCAAGCATTTCCCTTCAGCACCACAAATCTAGACCCTCATTAACTTAACCCGTAAATTGCCAGACAACCCAAACTTTGTTTAACTTGTTTCGTCATAGTATTATCAAACAAATGATTTTCCTGTTATCGTCATAAGGATTGCCCAATTAGCAACTTACCATTCAGCTAATAAGTGGCTGTCAATTTAATAATCACTTCATGTGTCATGCAGTCGGCAACATAATTTGTTTACCATATCAAAACATCACGCCATTGTTTCCCAAAAGATGAGGCAGAGATTATAAGAGTAGTCAGCCAACTGCAATCAATTGGGTTTAAATCCAAACTCCAAACCCAGAAATCCCAGATCGAAACACCCAATCCGACCCTAACCCGGGCATTGAACCCCAGCAGGACTTCGTCCTCAACCGTAGCGTTGTATAACATGATATTTTTATTGCCAGTAAGTACGACTTGCGATCTATGATTTGACAAAATGTGTTTAGTTTTTTTTTTTCTATTGGTTCGCGCTTGACCCCTATCTCACCTGATGGTAAGCGATGATGTGGTCGACGGTGAAACACGCTTGCCTATAAACAACCTGAATTGAATTGTTTTTTTATTTGTGTTACTAGCTCTACTATTTTTTCATCTTAACCGATACGGTGTTTTTTCTTATTATGTATGGTCAAAGGACTCAGAGGCTACAGCAGCCAATGTCCCGAGGTTTTTAGGAACTTCGTGCGAATTGTTCTAATTTGTTTAACTGGTGTATGATTTGGCTGAGGGCTTTATTTGGTACAGTCGGAAAGATTTTCATAGTAATTTTAGACATACTCGTATCAACCAACCGCACATCAGCGGTAACAATTTTACATTGATAGCGACTTTAAGTCGTTGCAATAAGGGTGATTTTCTTTGCACGAGTGATGAACTGCTCTGCCGTTGATTCTACCAATGTTCAACAGTGGAAATTATGCTAATGAAGGTTTTATTGTTATAGAAAATGAACCAATTTAATCAAGCTTTTTAGGTAAACATGTGTTAGGTAGAATAAATAACACAGAACGATATATCAAATTTTCCAAAAATGTTTGAGTGATGTTAATTAAAATCAGAAATTAATAGGCAGGTAGAGTTAGCAAATACCAACCAGTTAGCCAGCCAATAAAAACACTTCATATTCGGCAAAAAGTTCCGGGAAATTACCTGACGTAGGTAAAGTTACTTTACATAAAAAACACTGTTTTTGTTTCGCGAATTGTAAACTCTTTTCGTTTTCCTTATAAACTTTGGATTTTGAACTTGTTTTTTTGCCTCAAATAATCTTTTGTCCTTGAACTTGCGGATTTTATCAAATATATGTAACAATGGATAATTAAGCACTGTACACTACGATTTTTACCTTAGGCACACTTCTTCTGAACTAAAACAACACTGCCAATTTGCCAAATATTCGAACTTAGACATTCAAGGTGCTGAATAGCTGAGTGACCATTGGTTAATATCTGCAAACCGCTTACGACAATAGAATGCCACATGCAGTCAATCAAATAAAATGTCACTTATGGCAGTACCTAATCAAAGGCTTTGAAAGGAAGATTTTCTCCCTAAGGCAGGGGTTCCCAAACTGTGCGTCGCGACGCCCCGGGGCGTCGTGGTGCTCTCTCGCGGGCGTCGTAAATGAGAAGGAACAGCTGTTGGAACTATGAAATATATGAAATACGAGCCTGAAACTACAAAATACTACTCGATAAATACAATGTAATTTAATTTGAGAGTAATGAATCCCAAGATTATCAAACTCTGCGTACTGAAGATTCGTAGTGCCGCTTGATACGGCGCGACTATAATTATGCGAAACTGGCTGTTCTGCAGTTCCAGTAATTAAGTCGTAGAATAGATTGCAAGCCAGCAGTGGACTGTTATTGGCTGATGATGCTGATGGAGATTGTATATCAATTGAGAAAATTAAAGAAGAGTAATTTTTTCAAAACTTTAGCTCTGATTTAAAAAGTTATGCTCAAAAAAATCTTTTTGCAAAAAAATACTACCGACTTCCATATACAAAACTACAAAGTGAAAAATAACTTTATTTTTTGAAGTCGGTGTCTTTCGTAGGTACCAATTTTTTTGCGTTATGGACACCGACTTTTTTTTGCAAAAAAGTTTTTTTTTATTTTCACTTTTTAGTTGTACCTACGTAATAGGCAAGTTAGTAGGTAACTATAACGCCAGAATAGATTTCATGAAACTTGAACATAACTGGTGAAATGAGAGATCTGCGTAGCCCTTAAGAGCGTACTGGCGTGATGTTATGTTATGAAATGGTATAAACAATAAACAGACATGCGATTGCAGCAATCCCGAGAGGTTTGCCGTTATTTATTGAAGAGTTCTGTTGTATATCTCCGAAGTTCTTCATAAGATCTTCACCAAATTAAAATGGGTCCAATTTCGTACTTTTTCAAATAAGAATTTTTAAAATCAGTCCACAATTGACGGAGATATCGGTGAACATACACAAAATAAAACAAACATAAGGTCGAACATAGAACCTCCTCCTTTTTGAGAAGTCGGTTAAAAAGCGAGCTCATTGGTGACTGTTTCTGTGTTTGCAATCAATATTTTTTCAAGCAACTAGTACAAACAGTTAATATCAATACTAAATTAAAAGGGCGTCGCAAAAAAAAATACATTATGTGAAGGGAGTCACAGTGCGAAAAAGATTGGGAAGCCCTGCCCTAATGGATAAAATGTAGCTAAGAATCTTCGAAAAGGAGCAATTGGAAGTGACTCTCCAACAGTCCGATCTGAGTCAGCTGCCGGGAAAATCGCATAACGCGTGAAGATACTGAAGATTTGATGCCTTATTTCTTTGGAGCTTCGGAGCAGGTAAACTGATTGCTGACTGCAGCAAAACGATCGAACTTTTTTTGTTTTAGGAATAGAAAAGATCAAGTTTATTAAAAACTATAGTGAAAGAAAGTGACAAAATTAAAACAAAAGCATAATTTTATAAAACTGGACAGCTTGAAAAAAATTTGGAAAGTTCCTAAGTAGTTTTCTTGCCATACTTATTGATAAGTAGAGCGTTGTTTGCAAACTTAAATGTGTCCTAATTTGCTCCAAATAGGAACCTAACCAAACTTGGCATTTTGACGGCAGTTCGCCTGGCTGGCTGGCTCTGATAGATATTATATTCATTATTCATCTGTATTTTTAGGATAGTTTAAACTCTATCTTCTTCTATTTTTGAAGAACCAAGTAAAGCATTTCCTTACAAGTACTAACAGCAATGACTCAGCAAGCTTAAATCTTCCACGTGAGAAAATCATACACAACTGTTTTTTGTATGTAGATAAACACAATGACTACATATCTTCTATAAAATGCAGAGGCAGGTACTTCCCCAAGTAGGTACGTAATGCTTACTTAACAACAAACACGGTGGTTAAAAAAACACACTTTGACTTACCTTTTTTACTTAACTTGTCTTTCAACTTATCAGCAGAATACTTACGTACCATCTACACAAACACTGAAGTTCTGATTATTTTTAATTCCTCTAACACGTGTTCCCCACGTAAGTATTCACATCTATGCCAGTGATGACCTATGGGCTATAGCACTGAGACGTGGTCGCTCACAATGGGCCTTATCAGAAGGCTTTAAGTCACCCAAAGGACAATGGAGATGGCGGCTTAGTAGGCGTTTCGGCCGCTGAGTTTCGTCCGATCCGGTCGAAACAGAAACTTCATTATAATTAATATTTTTGAGTGGTGTTCTGGGCGAATCCTTTTTTAAGAGGCAAAGTAACGTCAGAAACAAAAAATCAGTAGATAGTTTAATAACATGGTAAACACATAACTTCCTCTTTTCTTATCATTTTCCAAAAATTGCCTATCTTTTATATAAATAATATAACCCTACTTAAGGTTTTTCATTCTGAATGTACAAAATTTGCTTAGAAAATTTAAAGTCCGAAACACCAGTCAATAATATTAATAATAATGAAATTCCTGTTTCGACCGGAGCGGACGAAACTTAGCGGCCGAAACGCCTACTAAGCCGAGATGGCTATGCTCGGAGTTTCCTTGCGTGATCGAATCAGAAATGAGGATATCCACAGGATGACCAAATTTACCGACATAGCCTGAAGAATTGCGAAACTTAAGTGGCAGTGGGCGGGGCACATTGCTCGGTTGATGGGGCTGAAAAGTTCTGGAGTGGCGACCGCGAACAGGAAGACGCTGTGTTGGAAAGCCTTCCCGTAAGTAAACAGATGACCTGATAAGGGGGGCGGGATTCCGCTAGCTGATAGACGCACGGGACCGATCAATGAGGCTACGTTAGGGGAGGTCTTTTTCCAGCTGTGAACGTTTTCCGGCTAAAATGACGATGATGATGATGAACACGTATTCTAGCCTTTTTAACTATTCTGGGGTGGTCTTCCAGTCTAATCGTATGTAGTTTGTGGTATCCTCTAAATAAACGCCAGTCCGGCACTTGAATGCTAACTTCTCTTCTCTAAGCGGGACTAGACATTTCCATTCAGTGGTGTTACTTACTGATAAATCTGGTTGTTTTACTATAAATCCCAAACCCTAACTAGTTATACTAGTGAACACCACACAGTTAAATTAAGTAGTTTTTAAAGCGGTTGCCTATCTGACCTCCAATCCAGCTACATACTAGGTAACCCATTGGTTGTCAGAATTTCGAGCTAACCTTATCATAATACCAGCACTCTAATTGCGTAAGTTCAAAGAACAGGGCACGGTACGCTTACTTTGCTTCGTATGTTCCAAAATCCGTCTGCCCGTCAGCGTAAAACACGCAATGAATACTGTTGGGATATCAAAATGAAAGGGAAGAAGATGATGTCAAAACAGTAGGGTGCCGATTTTGAACTGCAGAGCTTTTACCAGCTGTAGTCTCTTCTCATTCATTCTCAACTCCAGGTTATCTGAAGATTTTATCCTTCACTGATATACTTACACAAGATAAATTTAGAAATTAGACCCATAGGTACCTAATTTAAAAAACTCACATTGATACATGCCTGGCTTTGAATCCACGACCTCAAAAAAGAGAACAGAGGCCAGCGCGAAACTAACCCAATACTGGTCTTCAAGTTAATAAGCAAGTTTTCATTCATAAATCTCTTCCAGAACTCTGAATAGTGTTAACCTACTTTAGTTTGCTGTACCACCTGCATTTTGAATTAATTAAAGCGCCTGCATCGATCTCGGTACAGGTAGCGAACATCTGCATACAACTGGCTTAACGTAGAATAGGGGGCAATAGCTTCGCTGATTATACAGCAGAGGTAATATGTTTTTAGAAGAACCTACAACTAATTGTACGTAATGAATGTAATACACTGAATATGATTGTGACCGCACTCAAACTCTAGCTGAGTTTAGCTAGTAAACCAAACTGAAAACTTCTTGACGACGAACAACAAGAAAAAAAATAGAGCGGCTCGTACCTACATAGTCGTAAGGGTAATTGAACTGCAGCAGTTCTAGCCTGATATAAAGAAATTCAAACATATCTACCTACTTATCCCTAAAGGGCAAACAAGCATCATGATTTCCATCTCGCCGTGGGAATATAACGAACCAATATTTGCGTCACGCAACCCACAAATAGTTTTTATCGAATAGCTGCAAAAAAGGGTCCACGTTCGCCTGACCGGACCCCGATCGTTTTACGAGATATAGAAATACCCTACAAATGGATTTTAACCTCTGTTATTCTATCCGGCTCAATCTAAAATGCGTTTCTCTTATTTGCAGTTTTTCTTATTTCCTCGGCACTGAAGCAAGAGCTGAATGAGAGAGGCCACACCGCATCGCCGTTCAGAATCCGCAATGAGGTGAACAATGGATCATCCGGATATTGCCTGTCAACCGAGCTACCTACACGCGCAGCGCTAAACGATACTAGGTCGACCGGACCGAGGTAAAATGTTTCCATAAAACATGAAGCTAATACAAAGAGTTGTTTGATGTGTACCTACTCTCCCTTCCTTATTTCCCTTTTAAAATAATAGGTCCGCCTTTCATATATTTTTTTTAATATAATCACTCAAGTGTAAAGACAGACTTCTTTACTTTTCGGATTGGTGGAGGCTTACAATACCCCATCTGTGTGCACATGCTACATTATTACAACCCCTCATGAATAATGCTTCTTACATATTTATAACTTAGCAAATATGTTGTTTCTGTCAAAGCTTAATGCGATGGCTAGAAAATATTTTATTTATGTATTAGTATCGAGATGTTATAAAGGTTGACAAAAATAAATGATCCACAAAGCGTTGAGGACAATCCTAGAGGGAAGGGTCACCGAAAACGCGTGAAGAATTCACAATGAACGAGCTCGAATATTTATCATCCGTTCAGCTATCAGCGATTAGATTGCTTCGCACAAATACGTGCCCACTCTATAAATGTATAGCGAAATTATTTCGCTGCTGGGGATTAACACCGCAATATTACCTATTACACCTCACGGAGCTTATGCTTAGGTAGGTACCTACTAGCAATCTCGTAATAACTTCTACTTAACTGAAGATGATTGAAAGGAAGTCCCGCCACTTGCCACAACACTTTCAAACCAACAAAGATAACACAAATCTAACAGGTATACAAATAGGTATGATCAGCCAAGCATCAAGAAGGTTCTCTAACGTAGTTTCTGAAAAGATGACGTCAAAATCGGAATGTGCTGTATTGTTATGATTAGTAGTTGTTGATAATTTAGAATTCCAATTATTATTCTTTGGTGTAGACCAGACAAACAGAAATTACATAGGTAACGTTTTGAATAAAACGTGAGCTCCCTTCACGCGGAAATATTACGGTATGATTAATTCCTTATGTTTACGTTTATTGAAACTGCTTGAATTTCGCGCGGCTTCGCTCCCGTGGGTTATCCCAAAGGAACCGTGGTTTTAATCAGGACAAAAAGTATCGTATGGTAGATACTTAGGGATTGGATACAGATTTGTTTTTTTTTTTGTACACCTAAATGTGTTTTCTGGTCAGTTCTTCCAAAGCTCAAATCAAATCAAATTTTTTTTTTTCACCTCAACTGCTACAAACAAAGTACCTAACAAAATAAGAGCCCGCTTTTATAATTTACTAGCTTCTGCCTGCGGCTTCGCCCGCGTAAAATGTGTTTTATCATCCCAAGGGAATACAAACTATCCGTCCTTCCCAGGGTCTCAAACTATATACATGCCAAATTTCATCTAAATCGGTTCTATAGATACATAGATTACCCCCTACAACCTCACAAACTTTACCTCTTTATAATCTACTAGCACTCCGCCCGCGACTTCGTTCGCATGATTTTGTATTTTATTCAACTAAATTATGTGCAGTTAGTGAAGGCGATTAAAAATAAGCTATTGTTAAATCAATAATAAATGGGATATCGTAGATCCTAGAATAGGAGATCTACGGTTTAAGTTAGGATTTAGAGAACATAGAACCTCCTCCTTTTTGGAAAGTCTGTTAAAATCTTATTCCTTGGGCAATAATAAATTGCCATCATTAGTTTTTCAGAATAACCCCCATAAGATGTTTTAGGTGTGTCAACGGTTTTTTGAAGAATCTTAAGGCACTAAGATGACCTCTTCCTTGATTTGGAATTACCGAACTGGACCGTTTGTCCAGTGTTTGTTGACGGAAATATCGGTGAACACACACAAAAAATAATTAAGTACCTTACTAAAGACAAATTGCCTATTAGGTCCACCTAAAAAGTGAAAATAAAAAATCTATTTTTCAAAAAAATACTACCGACATCCCACTAAAAACACTACAAAGTGAAAAATAACTTTCTTTTTCGAAGTCGGTGTCCATAACGAAAAAAAATGGTACCTACCAAAGACACCAACTTCGAAAAAGAAATTTATTTTTCACTTTGTAGTGTTTTTAGTTGGAGGTCAGTAATATCTACACAATTAAATGTCTCTTTAAAGGTTGAATTTCCAAAACTCCCTCCTTAATGCTCACCTACTAATAAAAAACTTCAAAAATCTTGATCACCCCCTAAATAGTATTTTGGGGATAGTTCCGAAAAACGAATAACTAATGGCAACCCACATTATTTTTTAAGGTTAGTATTTGTGCACTATTATACACAAGATCTGCAACACCCCCTCCCCCCTAATCATCTTTTAGGGGTAGTTTCGAAAAACTAATAATGATATCCTTTATTATTTACTTAGGTTAGTATTTGTCCCAAGTTTCAAGTATATTAATCCAAGAAATGAGATTTTCCATACAAACTTTAACATCCCTTAAATCGTATTTTAGGAGAAGTTTTGAAAAACTTGTAATGACAACCTTTACTTTAAAATCAATAAAAAATAAAAAATATTTGCTGTTAGTATTGATGCCAAGTTTCAAATATATAAGCCCAACAAATTGCCACCTTTAATCTCTATTAGGGGTAGAATTTCCGGAAATCAATAAACTCACTACTTTTTTTATTAATCAAGAGCCAGACTCAGGGCTGTGTCGCAGCCGGAATCGGGGGCATGGTTGCACGCGCTTCCTTCGCCTCACCTGGGCACGTTGCTTGATGACGACTCTTTGCGGGTGGCGGTGGCCCTTCGCCTGGGCTGCAAGGTGTGTGAACCCCACAGATGCACCTGCGGTTCCATGGTGGAGGCCGATGGCCATCACGCTTTGAGTTGTCGTCGTTGCTCGGGGAGGTTCCCGCGTCATCATGCGCTTAATGATATTGTGCGGAGGGCATTGGTGTCGGCAGATATCCCCTGCGTGCTGGAGCCTCCGGGTTTGTGTAGGACTGACGGCAAGAGGCCGGATGGACTGACCTTGGTACCTTGGAAAAACGGCAAGTGCTTAATATGGGACGCAACTTGCGTCAGCACTGTTGCCGCCAGCCACCTTGGTCGCACCGTCCTCTCGCCGTCAGCAGCGGCGGAAGACGCCGCTGGGAGGAAAAGGGTGAAGTACGCACCATTGGAGGGCCGTTACTATTTTGTGCCCATTGCCGTTGAGACCATGGGCTGTTGGGGCACTGAGGCCAAGAAGCTCATTAGTGAGATAGGCTAAGTGACAAAACGGGTGACTCTCGCTCCAGCTCGTTCTTGGTGCAAAGGTTAGCCATTGCCATCCAACGTGGCAATGCAGCAAGCGTTATGGGCACCTTTGCGCTGGGAACAGTTAGGGGCGGGTTATTTGACTAGTTGTAAGACAACGCTTTTTGACGTGTCGTTGTGACTTTGACATCTAATTTGTTAATCTTTGTTTTAAATATAATTATCAAGAGCGTAAAGCTACTATTTTAGATATTTTACCTTCCAAACCGAAGAAATTTCTTATAAAGTTTCAACCCCCACTTTATCCCCCTTAGGGGTAGTATTTCTAAAACCTAATAATTACATGAATTCTTTTGAACAAATCCAACTCTAACTTACAAACTATAGAAATTACATACAAATTTTCAACCCCCTTTTAGCCCCGTTAGGGGTGGCATTTCGGGAAATAATTAAACTCATTGTTTTTTATTAATCAGGAGCGAAAGCCTATAATTTTAGATGTTTTACCTTCCAAACCGAAGAAATTTCATATAACGTTACATCCCCTATTTTATTCCCATGGGGGTAGAATTTCCAAAAACTAATAAATTCATGGTTTTTTTTATCTACCTAGAGATTAAATCTAAAATTTTACGTGTCCAACTTTCAAACTGTAGAAATTACATACAAACTTCCAACCCCCCTTTTTACCCCCTTAGGGTACGAATTTCCAAAAACCAATAAATATATTAATATTTTTTAAGAACCAAAAGCGTAAATCTAAAATTACACGTGTCCAACTTTCAAACTGAAGAAATTACAAACAAACTTTTAGCCCTCTTTTTACACCCTTAGGGGTCGAATTTCCAAAAACCAATATATGAATTAATTCTTTTTACGAACCAAGAGCGTAAACCTAAAATTAAAAGTGTTCTTCTTACAAACTGTAGAAATTACATACAAACTTTCAACCCCCTTTATACCCCCTTAGGGTTGGAATTTAGAAATTACAATAAAAACATTAACTATTTTTATCAACCAAGAGCGTAATGTAAAATTTCATGTGTCCAATTTGCAAACTGTAAAAACTTAATACAAACTTTTTACCCCCTTAGGGGACGAATTTCCAAAAACCAACAAATACATTAATTTTTTTTAAGAACCAAAAGCGTAAATCTAAAATTACACGTGTCCAACTTACAAACTGAAGAAATTACAAACAAACTTTCAACCCTCTTTTTATACTCTTAGGGGTCGAATTTCCATAAACCAACAAATATATTAATTCTTTTTACGAACCAAAAGCGTAAATCTAAAATTTCACGTGTCCAACTTACAAACTGTAAAAATTTTATACAAACTTTGCACCCCCTTTTTACCCCCTTACGGGTCGAATTAACAAAAACCAATATAACGATTAATTCTTTTTATCAACCAAGACGTAAATCTAAAATTTCACGTGTCCAACTTACAAACTGTAGAAATTTTATAAAAACTTTGTACCCCCTTTTTACCCCCTTACGGGTCGAATTAACAAAAACCAATATAACGATTAATTCTTTTTATCAACCAAGACGTAAATCTAAAATTTCAAGTGTTCTTCTTACAAACTGTAGAAATTACATACAAACTTTCAACCCCCTTTTTACCCCCTTAGGGTTGGAATTTAAAAAAAACCAATAACAACTTTAATTATTTTTATCAACCAAGAGCGTAATGTAAAATTTAGTGTGTCCAATATGCAAACTGTAAAAACTTCATACAAACTTTCAACGCCCTTTTTACCCCCTTAGGGGTCGAATATCCAAAAACTAATAAATACATTCATTCTTTTAATCAACCAAGAGCGTAAATCTAAAATTTAACGTGCCCAACTTTCAAACTGTGGAAATTACATACAAACTTTCAACCTCCTTTTTACCCCCTTTGGGGTGGAATTTCCAAAAATCCTTTCTTAGTGCTCACTTACGCGATATGAGGAACCTTTCTGCCAAATTTCATTCTTCTAGGCCTAGCGGTTTAGGCTGTGCGTTGATCGATCAGTCAGTCAGTCAGTCAGTCAGTCAGTTTCTTCTTTTATATATATAGATATATATAAAACAGAAAGTATGTATGTAACTTATAGACTCCGAAACGACTGGACCGATTTCAAAAATTCTTTGCCGTTGGGAAGCTACACTATCCCCGGGTAACATAGGCTATTTTTTATCCCTGTATTCCCATGGGAACGGGAATTAAGCGGGTGAAACCGCGAGCTGTCCGCTAGTATTATATGTAGTATAGATTAGTATAGATTGATACCCAGTTGCAGCCCAGCAACTCGATTGGTATCTGGGTGGGTGTGTACTGCGTATCAGCAACTTGAATCTAGATTTTAGATACTTAATTCATGACCGATAATATTAATGGAATTAAAGCCATAATCTTAGAATAATAGAAGCAATAAATAAATGATAATCCCAATCACAACGACCTAGGAAACAAATGAAGGTCGCATTGCAAAGAACATTGGCCGTGAATTAAATAATTCACATTGCAACACGCAAAGAGAAAAAAAGTCATCGACAGATATTCAATCGAGCGAGAATGTACCACAATAGGTAACGAACAATGTTCTTTACATATCGCACCTGCCAAGTAATTTACCTATCTGCCGTAGGAAAACTCATTACTCAACTCGCGAAGTAGGTGTTTAAGCCAGAAAAATGACTGTATTTATTTATGTTTTTGCACTGAAAATGGCTTAGATTTAAATGTGTAGTTGCTGTATCAGTACCTAGGTAGTGACATAGTATTAATAGTTACATACATACGTAGACGCACGCTTTTTTCGCATGAGGGGCAGGCAGAAACGATAAAACGTCTCCTGCATTCTTACACTTCTTCAGCTCATTTCGTTTGTAGACCTGTTCATGAATTCGTTTTTACGGTCCGTACCCAAAGGGTAAAAACGGGATCCTATTACTAAGACTCCGCGGTTCGTTCGTCTGCCTGTCTGTCCGTCTGTCACCAAGCTGTATCTCATGAACCGTGATAGTGAGGCAGGCAGATGACGTATTTCTGTTGGCGCTATAACAACAAATAGTAACAAGAAAATTTCAAAATTTAAGAAACCCCCGTCATATTTTTATTGCATGCTTCATAATTTATCTAGTACATAGTAGATACGTTTCGATCGGCAATCTATTGAACACGTAATTATGACACGATATCTTGCGAAAACACACCGAATCAAACAGTAAAAAGCCCATAACTTCTGAACGACTGAACCGATTTTATTCAAACATAGCTAAGAACACTCTCGACAAAATTACCTTTCAAACAAAAAATAAATAAATCAAAATCGGTTCATCCGTTTAGAACATACACACTCACACAGATACACAGCAACACACGTCAAACGTATAACACCCCTCTTTTTCCGTCGGGGGTTAAAAACAGAATAAAAATATATTTAAGTGGGGCTCCGATACTACAAACGTGATTTTTATGCCGTTTTTCGATAATGGCCGTTTTTTATTGTGCTGTACCTATGTAGATTTAGCGTGAGTATATTTGGATGTCACATGTATGTCATAATAATAATGCTACTGCCCCCATACCCTGACGTGACAAAACTATCATAGTTCGACTGTAAACAAGGGACAGATGTATACAAGTCACATACATCTGTCCCTTAACTAAACTTGCTTTGACACACTCAAAATAAACTTGCTTTAAGAGCTTATCGTCACCTCCCTGGTCTTCTGAAACGTGCTCCTGGAGGTTACTCCAATGATTAGTACCCATAACAGAATAAATAAAAGTACAAGCCACACCCCCAGTTTTCCAGCTCAAAATTATCGAAGAATTAATGTGACAAATTTTCAAACACGCGTTATCTGCTGTGATTGGCTGCTGAAAATTCATTCATTGTCACATTAATTCTCCGATAATTTTGAGCTGGGAACTGGGGTTTAGCTTATGAAAAATCAAAAAATGCTTATTCTGGTTTTTGCTGACTTTTCAATACATTAAATACACTGACATTGAGAATATAATAAATGTTCTTTTTTCCCATGTGAAGTGAGATTTTTCGTCAGAGCTGTCTGGTGTAGACACGTGCAGGTAACAGAGATGAACATAACCATGCTGGCAACAGAGGAGGATATAAGAGGAGGAAGGGTAAAGATTTAGTAAATCAAACAGAAATATATAAAAATTAACATGTATTAACAAAAAGGTAATTAATTGTTTGTAACATTTGGCTTATTAACTTGAGTACTCTTACAGAATATATATTGTAAAGCTTATAACTTTAAAAATCACAGATTCTTGAGGCACATTATTGATATAGTCTTTGCAATCCATGAACGCGAACGCACGTAATGTTACATATTTTGTGTCATTGACATAAGGCTTAGATTGTGATGATAGAGGCGCGCTCGCGAAATGCATCAATTATTTTTTTTACTTCAGTTTTAATCTTTACAAGAATGGTCCCCATCCGATGTACATTTGGCAGAGATTGTGAATGCTGGTCGCCTCAACAATCAGATGTTCCACTTGACCTTCGGGAGACAAGGACAGCGATAGCTGCTTGTTCTTTGTTCGTACCTTGGAAAAAAAAGAAATTGCATATTTTTAATAACCGTCAAAAGAAACAATGCTTTATTATCCATTTTTATGTACAGATAAATAATATTATTATGTGTAAACAATGGATGCACGACACGGTCTGTAAACTAATCCACGTGCACGAATTAATGTTGCCATTTATCAATCAATAAATATTTTAATATTTTAGAAAAAAAATTGGCACAAGATCACACAGACTGATATCAGATATACCGCATTAGTTTGTTTGAATACAGACCGCGGAGATGCCTCGGCGGACGCTACAAGTACAAAGTCATCTAGCATATCAGAGTGTCTCCTATTATGACGTCTTAAAATCGTCATGGATCAGGTGTGAGAGAGACAGAGCTATACAAGACGAATAGCACTACACTTTTTTTTTCAACGGAATCGTGATGGTAAGATCATAAGTAGGCAGAGCTAGTTTCATTTCTGACGCGACGACTCCGTGTTCCGTGGTTCGAACCTTTATTCACCTACTATCGTTGATCCCCCTCAGAGAAAAATTTAAAGAGATCGATATACTGACTCTACCTTCACTTTATATTTTGGAATGTATTTTGTATGTCCGCAAAAATCGGGGGCTTTTCAAAACTAGAAGCGACTTCCATAATTTAAATACACGCAGTAAGCACGAAATTGTAATACCCAAATTCAGATTAACGAAAACTAGCAAGTCTTTTCTTATAAACAGTTTACGCTTTTATAACAAGTTGCCAAAGTCAGTTATAGAACTGACCGATGGAAGGTTCAAAAACTACATCAAACGTATCCTTGTTAAAAAAGCATATTATAAAATCAAGGACTACGTTGAAGATAAAAACATTTGGCCTTAGCTCCTTCTGCGCATGCGGCTTCCCTGGTAACTTGTAAACGGCACAAATATGTGGATGTCTCTAACTATTCTCAATCTCATTTTTTCTTTCCTTCTTTTAATTAGACTTTTTACAATGGTTTTCAATCATCTTTATAGCCCTTTGCTAAGAATAGTTACAGCACTGATAACAAAATTTGTGCAACATGTTAAATTTAGTCTTGTTATACTTATTTTTATTATTTTTACCTTTGTATAGATTCTTTTACCGATTGTTTTGTGAATGTGTGAACATTGTAGGCCTTCTAGATGCTAGTTAACATTTGTTAACTTTTTTATATAATCTTTTTCTTTTTTTTTTAGTTTCTTACGACTTATTGTCATAATTCGGGCCTACGTTGTCCCCCCATATCTAAGTACTAATGCTGTAACATGGAAATATTGAAAAACCAAACCATTTTTAAAAGAGTAACCATGGAGTTTCTTGCCGACCAACCCGAACCGTACACATTTTGTCGACGTTTTATAAGTGCCCATGTAGGCCTATGTAAAAAAAAAAAATGATTTTGATTTCTCAACAGCAGCGTTATCAGGGTAGGACATAGGTGCAAGAAGTGGTGACAGTAGCGTTGATTTAATAAAAAATCGCCAAAGTGTAAATAATATCGGGTAGTTAATACCATTGATAAAGAGCATAATTATGATTTATCTATTATATACTTTATTGTACACCACAAAAAACATACAGGACAAACGTTCACAATAACAAGTGTACAATGAGCGGTATTATCGCACTAGGCAATCTCAGACCGATACGAGAAGAATTTAGGGCTATCAGTGTACAAATTATGTTAAATAATATACTACTTAGACATAATATACTAATACACATCAAATATATAACAGAGAAAGGAGAAGAATGAAAATTGAACACCGTTAAAAGTTTTAAAAAACCCTTACCATCCCATTAAGCCGTTGCTTGATATGCAGCAGATGCTGTAACGCCTGCTCATTGGTCCTCTCCCCGCAATCCACGGGTCGTACTCGACCCCAAGATACTAAGGGATCGTACACAAACGGCTCGATCACAGACATCAGTGCTGCGGTTTGGGCACGGAGAGCACGCATGACCGCTTCGCAGCTTTTCCTAAAGAAATTATGGAAATTAATTCTTTTTTTTATTTGAATTCGGAATGGATTAACACTGACGTTTCTGTGGATGAAAAGATAAAAGAGGGAATAAAACGAACGATTGACAGTAGCAAACAATCTAAAGCTAACCGTCCATTGCTACGTAAGATGTGCACGGAGTGGTAACCCATGTTAGCTTCGCGGTTCATTTGTTTGCAAGCCACGCATCCGTGCGTAACGTGGCTATGGCGAGTAGTGAACGATCCCTGTCATTGCTTGAACACCTACAATAGGAAACCTTCCTGTCAATTTCTCCAGCTAAGTTTCTTACTGAATCAAAGGAATTATAAAAACACAAAACCCGACTGCTAATTTTTGTTTGTCCCCGCCTGCAGCACCTCATATAAATATGTATAAAATTAATTTCTAGTACTTGTTTTTCTCTTTTCAGTTAATAATTTTTTTGGAGTCGGGTTTTTTGTTTTTATCATATTGTTTTTTATTTCAGACTTTTTAGTTTTATAAATGAACGAGTTCTCCAAATATGTTATGTGGCGAAAGATTATGTATTTTGCTATAAGTTACGCTTAACTTAAATTTGTGCCTAAATGGTAACATAAAAGTGTTACGATATATATATACTTTTGGAATGGTCTATTTAATAGCTTTCATTTGATACCCATATTGAACCGAAAAGGAAAAAATAATTATATCTTTTTTTTTATATTGTTACGAGCTGGGGTTCAGGGATAAATTATTTAAACAGCAGACTTCAATTAATCACTGTTTATTACAAAAACACTTCTTAAACAATTCTATTACTTCGCACTATTTTCCGCTTTGGTCGCTCTGTATCGCTTCTCAATCGAAACTGACTCACGACGAACCCGACCGCTCTTTATATAGCACGGAAGAAGTTTCTGGAACGTTCCATACTGTTCTAGATAATTCGAGAAACTTCCAGAACAATCGACTTTCGAACTCATTGTTCCCGAAGCGACTAGAAACATCCAGAATGTTCGGTTCGAACCTTCTGGAAAATTCCATTCGACACGAGCTTTCGAGAACATTAGTTCCGCTATTCAATACTAGATGGCGCCACTAGTTACTACCTAGTTCTTCCTCTCGTTACTAGATGGCGTTGGCCTATCTTGTAACATTGCCTCCCTCTTAGACATGCTCGTCCCGAGCATTGTTAGACCCATGATAACGGGCCAACCGATCCACATGAACGACCTTTGATGCACCTCGGGCTCCCTTTTGAATTCGGTAGGTGACGTCATTAATCTTGGTAACTACGCGATAAGGTCCATCCCATTTTGCTTGTAATTTAGGCGATTTTCCTTTGCTCCGTGCCGGGTTATGTAACCATACAAGAGATCCTTCATCGAAGCCCTTATTGTTCGCTTTCCGATCGTAGCGGTTCTTCATCCTCTCAGACATCTGTTGACCTGTCTGTCTCATATGCTCATATACATCATCCATCCTGTTTCGTAGCTCATGCGCATAATCTGTTACATTGCGTGGAGACTCAGGCGGGATACCGGTGATTAGATCTGCAGGTAATCGTAGTTCTCTGCCAAAATTAGCAAAAGCTGGTGTTACCATTGTAGTTTCATGAACAGCACTGCGATATGCCATGAGATATGGTTGAATGTGTTTGTCCCAATCCTTCTGTCTGTTTTCCACAACCTTTGCAAGATATCTCTCTAGTGACTGGTTAAATCGTTCAACCATCCCGTCTGATTGCGGATGATAAGCAGTAGTTCTGGTTTTGTGAGCACCCATCACACGGCACGTCTCCTTAAACACTTCTGACTCGAAGTTCCGGCCTTGGTCACTGTGGATTTCCAAGGGTACCCCGAACCGACAAAACACTTCGTGAACTAACTTATCAGCCACCGTAACGGCTTCTTGATTGGGGATTGCAAACACTTCCGGCCATTTTGTGAAGTAGTCCATGACGACCAAGAAGTACTTGTTTCCGCTTTGGCTTTCTGGAAATGGTCCAGCAACATCTAATGCTATACGTTCCCACGGTGCACCAACATTGTAAACCTTTAGTGCCCCTCTGCTACGAGTTTGTGGTCCTTTCACAGCCGCACAACTTGTGCATTTGCGGCACCATTCCTCAACGTCCTCTCGACAATGGATCCAGTAAAATCGTTCTCGGATCTTGATTAAAGTCCTCTTAACTCCCATGTGACCCCCTGAACATCCATTGTGGTAGAGCTGTAGGATCTCCGGCACCTTAACTTTAGGTACGACCATTTGTAGATGACACTGGTCACCGCGAGTATTCTCCCATTTCCGGCACAGAACTCCATCCTGGATAACTAAGCTTTCCCACTGTGCCCAATAACCCTTGGTGATAGAACTCATTGCTGCAACATCACTCCACTGAGGCCTCGGAGCTCCTGATTTCTTCCATTCGAGGATCGGGTTTATGTCTCTGTCATCTTGCTGAGCACTCTGCAAGATTCCCTTCCAATCTTCGCTAAGATCCGTCCTCAACATTCTCACAAATGTCGCCTGCTCAGCCTCTTGCCTGGCACAGGGCTTACTTTGATCGGAACACGACCTACGCGAGAGAGCATCTGCATTATTGTGTAGTGTTCTGTTCCCGTTACATGATTGTGACTCACACACAATTTGTGAGATCGAGTTCCTTGGGGCTCTTTCATCACCAGCCACTAACTGCCACTTACTCCTGGCGTCTACTGGTTTTCCTGCTGCTGGTGACTGACTTCCACAATGGGGACTCCTTCGCTTTGGGCAGCTCAACCGGATGTGGCCTCTCTCTCCACAGCTATAGCACCGGGGTGAAGTCACAACCTGCCTTATGCGGTGAGCTCGATCGTCCCGTCGTACAGCTTCCACCTCCAAAGCGTAGGCTAGGGCGTTCTTAATGTTCTTAAAATGGCCTAGCCTTACGGCAGCCCTAACCTCCAGGTCACGGATCCCATCCGTGAAAGCCTGTACGAGATTCCCGTCGATCAGCACAGGTGAAGACTTGTAAGCCTTCCGGACCAGCTTTTCCACCTCCAGAGCCCACTGCTGTAGGGTTTCATCAACACGTTGCGATCGGTCCTTTAGCTGGGCGCGAAACACATATTCCAGGTGCGCGTCGCCGTATCTAGCTTCCAATGCTTCCAGAAGCTTTTCGAAAGTAACGTCCTGTCCAAGTGCCTCCTAACACAATCAAGGCCTGGTCGCGAAGAGCCAAGGTTAGAGCAGTCAAGGCCTGTTCTTTAGTCCATCCATTCGATTTCATCACGGCCTCAAACTGAATTTTGTAGGCGGACCATGACGAAGAGCCATCAAATGGTGGCACTTTAAAACCACGAGGCTAAGGTGCCACTGCCGCAGCTGCCCCGATCCCGTCCCCAGACTTGAGGCCACGTATTGACTTCTCCATTTCGACGATGCGGGTCTCATGTTGCTCGATCTGGTCCTTTACCTCTTTCATCTCCTTACCAATGGCTCCGCGGAGGTCCTTAATCACCAAGAGCTGCTCCTCCTGACGGCGAGCTTGCTCTTCCTTGTCACGCTGTAGCTGCTCCTCTAAGCAGCGCGCCTGCTCCTCCTGACGGCGAGCCTGCTCCTCCTTGTCATGCTGTAGCTGCTCCTCTAAGCGGCGCGCCTGCTCCTCCTGACGGCGAGCCTGCTCCTCTTGACGACGGGCCTGCTCCTCCTGACGGCGAGCCTGCTCCTCCTTGTCACGCTGCAGCTGCTCCTCTAAGCGGCGCGCCTGCTCTTGCATGAATGCCATAAGGGCGGCTATGTCAGGCGACGCCGACGATTGAGCTGGTTCCGCTGCAGCCGCGGAGTCTCGATGTCCACTTGATGACGGTGAGGGAGCGTCTCCAAAGCGCCTCTGGTCTACGTCTTGCTGGCGCTGACTCCTGGTGCGCATCCCTTCCGTTTCTTCCTTCGGTAGAACCGGCATAATTTATCCCGCACTTCTGACACCAATTTGTTACGAGCTGGGGTTCAGGGATAAATTATTTAAACAGCAGACTTCAATTAATCACTGTTTATTACAAAAACACTTCTTAAACAATTCTATTACTTCGCACTATTTTCCGCTTTGGTCGCTCTGTATCGCTTCTCAATCGAAACTGACTCACGACGAACCCGACCGCTCTTTATATAGCACGGAAGAAGTTTCTGGAACGTTCCATACTGTTCTAGATAATTCGAGAAACTTCCAGAACAATCGACTTTCGAACTCATTGTTCCCGAAGCGACTAGAAACATCCAGAATGTTCGGTTCGAACCTTCTGGAAAATTCCATTCGACACGAGCTTTCGAGAACATTAGTTCCGCTATTCAATACTAGATGGCGCCACTAGTTACTACCTAGTTCTTCCTCTCGTTACTAGATGGCGTTGGCCTATCTTGTAACAATATTATAAAATTATATAGCATATGTCACTCCCACAATTGAGACGAATCCAAAGACGTCCTATATGTCATAATCCGTCAAGCTGTTTGGGCTGTAGAGCGTGCTATAGAAATGGACATAGAGACATACGCTCCTAAAACATTACCCACCCGCAGTCGAGTAAAAACCAACTTGCGTATATCCCATCTATGGTGGTGGAAAAAGAACGAACTGTCCATTGCTACGTAAGATGTGCACGGAGTGGTACCTCATGTTAGCTTTGTTTCCACGCAACACATCCGTGCATTACATTATGGCCAAGGCAAACAGTGAACGATCCCTGTCAATCCTTGAACGCCTACTATTACATAAAAAGTGAAGCTATACACACGTGCGTTAGCTTAGTCGTGAGGTGCTGTAGAGCAGCGCCATTAAGTTCAACGCTTACAATATGCTTGCTGTTGTGCTAAAGAATCATAAACAACCATGCAAGCATTTTAGACTTCTGTTCAATAATGGCTTTAAAATATATCTAATGTAAAAGTTAAAATCCTACAATAGTAAAAACTTTTAACAATAAAACCAACCGACTCACATACGGGTATTTGATACAAAAAACTGGCCAAAAGTCATTTTTACAAAAGTAACCGCGCAGCTATCCTTTGTTATGTTTTAACAATGGGACACTCTATTCATTAAGAAACCGGTACCCAGAAGGGGCTAGAGCGCTCCATGCGCCCTCAACGTCAGTCGGAACTCATCTGTTGTGCTAGTGACACGTTTGTTTTCTCGGCGCTCGCAAATTTCAATTGCTGTTTAAGACTAATCATACTGTTGTGTTTAGTGCAAACCCCAAAAACCATCATGGAATCTTCAGGCACAGGTATGAACTTTATTTTGAATCTATTGTGCTACTGTTAGGATCACTTTTTCATTCTTTAATTGTACCATAAAGTCATGAGTATTTTTATGCAAAAAAAAACACGTAAAATAGGTTTCCTTCGTCAAATTAAGTATCAGATAAACATAGTTAAGCTAAAGTTTATACATAATCGTGTTCTTTGAACCTTCTAGATTTCATATCAAGAGAAAAACCTTCGGCTTTTTCCGCCCCTATGAATTATAGCCTCTGAACAAAAATAGGTTTTTTTCGAAAAAAAAACAGTTACAGTTTGTACATAGCTTTTCATTTATGTATTTTGTAAGGTTATGTAAAAAGTAAGCGTTATTTTTAAATCATTGTGTATTTTTAAATGCTTTTTTTATTAGTTATTGTACAAATAAATCACCATAATGCTTGAAATAGAAAATAATGTTTTATTTTATTTCGATTTTATTTCACACGTAAGTCCCTTTGGAGAAAAGGGTATAGAAATGATTGGGTTATACTAAAATTAATATGAAAAATAACTAGGAGGCACAATTGACCCAAAATTACCAAAAAAAAGGTTTTGGCCAGTTTTTTGTATCAAATACCCGTATGTGCGACTCCCAAAACTTCATCATCAGATCAGTTTGATGGTACCATTTTCATCTGTACCATTTATTTATAAGTATTTGCTTCATCATAGTCGTTTAACTATTCGAGATATCTTATTCCCGTGACATACTTAGAATTAAGGAGTTCCAGTGGCGAACTGTGGTCTTCTTCATCAGTTCCATTTCACCAAATGATACTTTCAGAGTCCAAATGATTGCATTGTCGATGAAAATACCAAAATCGCTATATGTACGCCTATAATATTTGAGGGGTTCCCTCGATTTCTTCAGGATCGCATCATCAGTTCCTGCCCTGATGACCATGGGACCGCCTGGGAAGTATACCCTTTCAAATAAAAGAAGAATTTTCCAAAACAGTTCACGCCTCTTTGAGAAATCGGGGAACAAATATAAAAAAAAGAAAACGACGAATAGAGAAACTCCTTCTTTTTTTGTAGTTTAAAAACTATATTAAAATCCATTTGACTTCCGTATTCACGTAGATAATATACACAGCTTTGAGCGCAACCTCGTGAGAACTAAACCTATTGTATAGTGTCGGCAATTTTTAGATGCGATGACTGTGACAACTAATTTTAAAATAATGTAGGTATAAATATGTTTACGGCTACTACATAATATCTATTTGTATCTGCTTTTGCTTAAATCTTTTTCTAGCTTAATAGTACACACAAGCTACTCTTTCAATTATTTTCTTATTTAAAAACACAATTTTGCAAACAAGTTACTAACATTTTTTACTAACGTTATTAACATCACTGGTTAGGGTTGGTATGAATTATTGTTGTTTCGAAATTGTCTAATTTAGTCTAGGCGATTTTATACCACAATGCATATAATATTAATAATAGTTAGATAAAGTTATCAATTAGCAATTTTGTGATGTCTTAGTTTAAGGTTACACTAGTCGATTATTCTTCCATACAAACGTAGTCTGGCGATTACTCCACTGTTTGACGATGTACGTTTAAAATAAAAAATGATATCAATTTTTCTCATCATTATCTAGCCCTGTTTGGAAACAAAAGAGAAAAAAATAAAATTGAGCGTCGAAAGTTCCATATTTCAACACTAATTTTAACGCATCTTTGGGCGGCAATAAATCCTATAATAAAAAGGAAAATTTAAAAACGGCCTCCATACAGGGATAGATTAGTAATTCAAAAATGCAAATAATATTATTTTGAAAATATACATTTAGTCGTTTTCGTCCTATTTCATAATTAATTTCGCTACAAATTTGCAAATTGCTAATTCGTACGCGATATAGCTTCTTACTGCATCAATCTTTCGCACGTGTTGTCGGATGAGATAACATGCATTTTAACCTCGCGCACAAAATAGTTCGTGCCGTCGACTAAGGGAACCTTAATACGTGTCCTTACGAAGTTATGGATGAAGTAATCATACATGACCATGAACTTGAAGAAAATTACGCCTAAAATAACTCCTAATCATATTGATTTATCCATTACTTAAATGATTGCTAATTGCTATATTATAAGATAACAATCACCGTCGATAAGAATCATAAACACTTCATTATCTAGATATTTATTAGGAAAGGCAATTAGTAGATAACTTATAATTGTCACCTTTTTTATCGGCAAGATTCTACATTGTACTGTGACCAAGGACTCATACTAAGAAACATCTTATTGTATTATACAATATAAATAATATTTATCTCTTTAGCTAGTCAAAAATAACAGAAAAGGTTACTGCTGAGGTTACATCATTAAGTTTTTTCGTTGTAACAAAAAGTTGCAAGGTAAAAACTACATAAAAGTTTGATTGACAATCGGAATTTCAAGTCATGATGGTACGCACAATGAGTATAAATTACATTTTAACTTGCTAGCGATACTTTAACTGTTACTACTGGCCCTTATCACATACCTCTGGTTTATATTTTCGATAAATATTTTTTTATCTGCCATCAGTCTTCGTATACTATAATCAAATGTGTTCACGGGTCAATGTCTTGTAGAGTGCTTTTTCCAGTGAGGACTGCTACTCTTCTTCTTCTGCAGCTACTCTTCTTCAGTACAACATAGCTATAGTGCTCGCCAAACTTCTGGGCCGCCCCGAAGTTGGCATTCCGATGCGCGAGGCACGAAACGGAGCTGTTTTTGTATGAGATTTACTATTGCGCAGCCATTGTAGCCAACTTCAGGGCGGCCAAGAATTTTGGCGAGAACTATACCATCTGTTGTGCAGCTTCATTATATCATGCCTTTTGAGGCGGTTGGAGTAATTTTGACATATTAATTGGACTGCTAGTTAATTTGGGTGAAAAGACAGTCGCTGCTTGTATGTCGCTGCAGTTGATCGAATTTCTTTTTAACTGTGGTAATTTGTAACTGTTGGTGTTTTTCATTGTTTGTGATGAACCAATGAGCGTTGCTAATCGTTCTCAGTATGATGTTCTGCAGACGCTGAAGCATCGAGATGTTTGAATCACTGGCACTACCCCACAATTGTATGCCATACATCCAGACAGGATCCAGGACCAGGATTTCGATAAATCTATAATGAACTTTATTGCAACGAGAATAGAGTGCAAATTAGCGTGCAAAAAATGATTCCATGGCGTCTTTGATATTTTCACTTTATCACCCAAACGGGTGCTCTGTTCTTAATAGCTGTAAGTAATTCTTACCTAAACATCCCCTCATGTCTGAGCGGTCCCATAGCTGCCTCCATGTTGTGTGTAAGACGGAAGGGCACTCGCTCCGGCCACTCGAAGGCTTCTCCTTTGTTGAACAAGCAGTTGAAGTCAACATGTACCGTGTCACCGTTCGTCGAGTCGAAGGATATGTTCTCGCCGTGTCGGTCGCCTAGACCTAGATGAACATGGAAATGTTGAAGACGGAATTAAGGATAGTCTTATAATATTACTGTCTAAAAGTGCTTTTCCACCAACTCTACTGGCCTGGTTATAATCAGCTGTAAGAGCCACAACATGAAAACGTCAAATCGTAACGACCTTATCAGCCGCTCAAGGCTATTAAAGTTGGTGGAGAAGCACCTTAATATTTTGGACAACATGATAGTATTATATTTAAGAAACTTACCCAAAATATATCCAACCATTGACATAACAGCAGTAGTCCTGACATAAGCAGATCTTGCCTGATACCTGTTGGAAAACTTTAATTTAAAAGTTCAGTCTTAAAACATCAACTGACGCAAGAAAAAGTCAGAATTATAAACAATTTTAGTCTAACTCTCTGAAATCTGAATGGAATCATTTATGTCTGAACCAGCGACCACACAGCCCCTAGACGCCTCATAACAGGCGAGCGATGTCTGTCAACACATATGACTAAAAATATCATATACAGGTAATACAGGTCGCCACTCGACAATTTCGAATTAGTACCGACCACTTCTGTGAGCCGTAAACACTTCCGCGTCAGTCAATAAAAAAATGATGAAATAAATATTATAATGGCCTCTTGTACAATCCGTTGGTATGGTAACAACAGCCAGACTTCGAGTTTCCTGAAAAATGGCATAACATTTCATTGATAAGTTAATAGTTACATATAAACATAATTAGATTTATTTTCTGATATTATTTACCGGAGTTCATATTATACTGGTCACGTTTGTAGGTGAAAACGCAAACCGCATGTTTGCGTGTCTTTCTTTTTAAAGTATTTTTTTCGCTATCTCTTCTCCTCTATAATTTCGTAAACACAACTAGTGATGCATCATATCCTATGACCAAATCTGTTATCGATAGAACTAGAAACCTTACAAATAAATACTTTAAATTGAATAGTTTGTTAATTGTGAAACGATTTTTTGATTACGTTTTTTTACTAAGATTTAATATTACTATATTTAAGAACCAACAACCGGAAAAAGTACCTTTAGATTTTTGATATTTTTAGTTTTAACATTTTATGTTATTACTAAAATGTTAAAACGCCGTATTTTTATTAATAATAAAAAGGTAATATTAATAAAAAAAAATAAGAACAAAAATTATTTATCTTAAAATATCGATACCTGTTTGGTTTTATTTAAATCTGTCCCATCCTTAATGAGACATATGACCTTGGTAAAGGACCAATCAGGGCGCAGTCGTCCCGTTCCTCATACCTCAGCTAGTTGACAGAATTGTTTTGATGTATTAGATCAAGCATTAGGCGTCTAGTGGCTATGTGGTCGATGGTCTGAACAAACTTACAAAAGAGATAAAGTTGACAATCGATTTTACAAGTTTTTTTTGCAAAAATCCATAGTCAACTTTTTGGTTATTTCCATACTTACCATCCATAAGGATCTGAGAAGACTCTTCGGAACCACTCCTGGAAGGCAGGCGGATGACGCGGCAGTAACTGCTGTTCGTAAATACGCCTCTTCTTCTCAACCGGGTCCTTGTTCGCGCACATCATCTCTTTCAACTCGCGGTTGCTTGTGTGAATACCTAAGATAAACAATAGTACATTGTGTATTAAGGGCGGTATGTAAGGAATTACGATCGAGGCTCTAGTAGAAGCCCGAAGTCGAAGACTGAGGGCTTTCTGAGTCGAGGTTCGTAATTCCCGTACCGCCCGTGATACACACAATGTTTTCCATCACATTTGCGAGTAATAATTATAAATTCAATACACAAGTCAGCACAGCTGTTATTACGAAATACGAGAACTTTTTTTTAAGCGGTTGGCGAATTTTTGCCCACCCCACAGATTATACAGTGTTTCGTTCAGAAACTTTAAAGGCAAATACTTACGTAGGTATACAGCCATGACGGAGTGTAAAAAGAATTAAATAATTTCGACGTTTTCATACTATAACTATTAAAATCGATTATTAAGAACATTAGTAGAGTATTTAAGTAACATGTAGCGAGATTGCAGAGAAATTCCTGTTTAGATAACATTTTAAGACAATTTTTCAATAGCGTGTAAACTCCTTGCTTGAACTTGCATGACCTGTGTGCTGTACCATAAATTAAAAAAATATTACTTACCGCCCTAGGGTTTCATGACAAAAAGAAAGCCCGAGGGTTTTATATGGGGCATTACGGCCAAGTTAACCTGTATGTTTAGATACTTTTTACGTGCAAGTGTGATGAAAAAATCAAACGTTTATATTGTGAGCTTATATTGTTCTGTCATCTGTTGTAACAGTATCTTCTTAACAAATGCAACCTGCACAATTGCACAGGAAATGATAGTAAAATACATCAAAAATTAAGAAGATAAGTACAGTAAGTAAGTAAGTCACAGCGGATCTTTGTGTCTCTGAAGTAGGCTCTGAAACCATTCCGCAAGAAACAGTTTTTCATTGAATATACCGCATACAGTAAGTGAGATAGGATGATGCGACAAACATAAGCGAGTGAGAGAGGCAGTTACACAATGCTATCTTCTACTTCAACATTGACATAAAAATAGCAACTGCGCAGGGTCTTGCAGCCAACTTCAGATATATAAAGATCTACTGTGGCTACTATATGTAAATAGCCGTCAAAAGAATTCATTTATAACCCGCAATTTTATTATTTGCTTTTACCTATTTTTAGCGCTAAGAAAGAAAATTTCGTTCAAATAAATGGCGCGATATGCACCGATTTCTTATTGTATGTAAAGTTAACATTTTCTGAAATTGAACATAAAAATTGTTTGATCAACTCTCCTAAGCACAAAATTATGAAATATTGGACTCTTAAATCACATCACAAAGATTATTTGAGCGGACCATTTAAAGTTGATGCCAATAGATGGCGCGGTTTTAAATTTCTGAGGCATTCCACTCGATTGTTTAAATTTGTATTGTAACAAATTTTGGTGCAATGAAACTGTAAAAACGTGCAAAAAAAATACTATAAAACAAATCGTCGATGTTTTTATGGAAAACATATTTACGAACTGAGAAAACCCTGTTTCTTGCAAATCGCTGCTAACACCATCTATATATCGCCGTGGAAAGGAACCGAATGCGATCGATGTACAAAAAATAATCAGTTTAATCAGACGAAAAACGCTAGTTACGTCGGCACGGTTTCTTTGTATGGGATGAGTCATCTGTATGCTAATATTATATTATCTGTGCTCTTACTAACTTCTTACCTTTCTGTTTGTAAATATGCATCAATATCGGCCTCAATCCAACGAGATTAGGCACCCACTCTATGAGCCCACACTCCTCATTCAAAGGCAGCACACTATAGGTGCGTATGTAAAGTCGCCGGCGCCGCGTCTCAGCCGCGTCCTGTAGGAATCTGTTCACGACTCCGTTGAACTCCATCAGCCGGTAGTCCTTGCGAAGGTCGTCGCGGGGCTTCAGCATAATTATATAGGATTTGCCGTCGGAACCTAAAAGGCAGTACATATTACATGGGACTTAATCATAACCGGCAGCCTTATTGCGTAATCGACCAATCACACAGACGGAAATCCACATCGTGTCATTCATCTCGGTCGATTGATAGCGGTCAAACCCTTCATCTTGCCGAATTCACTTGCGCAATTCGGCTGCGGGGTGCGTGTATGACTAGATATATGAACGTAAATGAAGTTTCTGTCTACCCGGCAAAAAGGCGTAAGTTTATTTGTATGTATGGATTTGAAACATGAGAGGGCACCTAAGGAATCATTGCAAACTGATCATGTTTTGTGACTTTCAAATTACATTCACCCTTAGGGTGGTTAAGCAAGTTCAAGATCAACTATACCCGGTTAATTTTCATTGACCAGCCTTGCCAGGAATTAGGTATCAACTAAAGAACGGTTAATGCAAAAATCAACTCCAAAAAAAAGAAAATTACATCTGCCGTTCAGACTTCTACATTTTTGCCCGCATTAAATCGACAAAATGTAGATGCCGGCTGTTTTTGTTTCTCAATCATCGGTCAATTGTTCATACTCTTTCATGGGGTCAAACCCTTTGACTTGTTGAATTCACTTACGCAACTAGGCTGCTGGTATAACAGTGACTTCTGTATATTAATTGATCTAGACATAAGGACAAATCACGCAATTACCTTTCAAAGTAACCTTCCTAGGCTTCTGCAACGACGGCAATATACTGATATTCTCTTCAATGCCAGCGATATACACCGGTGGTTCAGTAGGTATGTTGAAGTCAATCCGCTCTTGCCGCGCCGCCTTGGATGGTAGCACGATCTTACAGAACTCTTGAAACGGCATCATTACGTGGCTGAAGTTATCATCGGCTAGGAGACGGGGTAGCGATCTGACTAGAGTTGATACTGTTGTGGTCTGTGAAGATGAATATGAAAATAAAGAATTTGAATATTGATGGGTCACGATGACGTCATAAATTACAAGTGTTTTTTTTTTCCTTTTCCTCAAAACTGTCACAGTGTGGGTTGATTCTGTTTTGCATAACCAGGTCCGTATGATTTCTGCACAAATCACAGATTTTGATCAGAATCTGTGATTGTGCTATAAAGGTAATTAACAAGTAAAATTTCAAAATTTAAAAACCCCCCGACAAATGTGTCGGAGGGTTTTTTTAAATTTTGAAATTTAGACACACAGATACACAGACACACAGCAACACACTTCAAACTTATAACATCCCTCTTTTTCCGTCGGGGGTTAAAAAAGAAGCAAGGTCTTAAAAGGCACTGAACTGATAAGTGTGGCGAGATGCTTGGGCAAGGCCTATGTCCAGCAGTGGACGTCTTTCGGCTGAAATTATTATGATAAAGGCCTTTTATCCAAGAAGCAAGTTGTGTATAATCAGCTAAAATTAACACTGGATGCTCAATGGCTTTATGTTTATATTCATGGTGCATTCATATAATTTTTAATGACCTCAGATGCAACACTTATTTTTTTCAGGGTATCATTTATTTCATGTTTCATACTTAAAACAAAATAAACCCAAAGAATGCTATTCTAAGAATGGCGTTACCATATTACCGCGTAGTATGCATGATGTATTAATAAGGTATTTTAATATTTGCAGTTTGATTTGACACCAGCACGGTAATTCAAACAGTGCTGCGGACATTCCGGCGAGAACTCGGCATCATCATAGATCAACATTTGAAGGTAGACAGATAAATATGTTATACTCGTTAGCATGTTTGGGAACTTCATACAAACAACATGATTTAACTGAGAAATACCTAAGTCTGTATGAAATATTTTTTAGGGTTCCGTACTCAAAGGATAAAAACGGAATCCTATTACTAATACTCCACGGTCCATCTGTCTGTCTGTCCACAGGCTGTATCTCATGAACCGTTAACCGTTATATATAAACTAGACAGTTGAAATTTTCACAGTTGATGTATTTCTATTGCCGCTATAACAACAAATACTAAAAACAGAATAAACTAAGTATTTAAGTGGGGCTCCCATACAACAAACGTGATTTTTCTTTACCGTTTTTTGCGATAGTGGTACGGAAACCTTCGTGCGCAAGTCCGACTCACACTTGGCCGGTTTTTTTTTACATACTGCTTTATAATTTCATGCAAACGAGGATTGAAACACGAGCTAAGAGGCTCATCAATGAGACTGGTCGAGTCAAGGCTTCAGAGCCTTGAACATCGTCACCGAGTTGCTTGTCGGTTTTTATCGGTTGCATTTCGGGCAGTGTGCGATGGAATTGCATGATCTAATTCCGCCTAGCCCGTTTCATCGGACTACAAGACCTACAGCGATGCGCCAACGCCACATGGTAAATGTGTAGTGCGTATGGGTTCCCACGCGTGGTGGATGGGTGTGGTACGCACTACACGTTTTAGAAATACTTTTATTATACGTCCAGTTAAGAAATGGAACTCCCTGCCGGAGTCTGTTGCCCGATAGCTACAACTATCTTTAAGTCAAGAGTGAATAGGTTACTTCTATGCAAGCATGCTTCACCGCCGACCACATCATCACTTACCATCGGGTGAGATAGTGGTCAAGCGCGAGCCTACCTACAATTAAAAAAAAGGCTGCCCTATAATTTTCCGTGAGCATTAATAGGGATGTTTTCTGGGTAGAAAAATGTTAATTCTATTTAGTCCGTCAGTGAGATTATCAAATAATATTGGACCCGTATTTTCTGCTTTATCAAATAAATAAAAATTGACAAAGATAAAGCGCATCAAAGTTCAGGAGTGGGTCTTGTGACGTCACTTTGTCAGCATAAAATGTAGCACACCGTGACGTCACACGATATTTCAACGCACTGTATAGTCGTAATTTTTTGTTTACTTGGCAAAAAAGAAAATACGTATCCAATAATTTTAGGTTATCTAACTGACGGACTAAATATATATTTTTTGTCAACATCCCTATTTAATTGTGAGTAGATTTGTTATTGAATGCCATAATCAAATTCGGGGAGACATCATATCGAACAATAAGAATACTGAAGCAGATCTTGAAATTTTTGTTTTAGGTTAGTTCACAAGCCAAAATATGTTTACAATAGGTACTCGTGCCGGTTATCCTAAAAATCTTATCATACTTCTATTAATTACTCAGATCAAGATTTATATCTAGATTACATCTACTTTGTCATGTTTTGCCGCCCCACTGAGAGCACTGATCAAGGATATATTACTGTGATTTAACGTCAACATCATCATTTCAGGAGAAAGACGTCCACTGCTGGACATAGGCCTTCCCCAAGCGTCGCCACACTGATCGGTCCTGTGCGTTTCGCATCCACCGGACACCCGCAGCCTAGACAGTTCGTCGCTCCACCTAGAGGAAGCCTTCCAACGCTGCGTCTTCCGGTACGCGGTAGCCACACTAGAACTTTTCGGCCCAACGGCCATCCGTTCTGCGAGCAATGTGCCCCGCCCACTGCCACTTATGTTTGACCATTCTTCGATAATCTTCGTTCTCTTGTGGATGTCTTCATTTCATTTAACAATTTCAACCTTATTACGACTTACCGTAGAGGTACCAGCTATAGGCTTATTGCACAGTTCAATCAACTTCTCAGCAAGTTGTGTAAAATCACCGATGAGTTTCAACATGCGAGGTTCTTTTAGCCTAGGGTCAGCAAATACATCAGCACAGCGTTTTATCCGTTGTGCGTAGCTTGATTTTATGACACTCATCATCATCCATAGTGTGTGTTGAGGGTACGCCATTATTAGTTTCACTATTATGGCTTTTAGTTGGAGGTATACCTGGAAAAAATTAAGAAAATAGTAACAACATGAATGATTTAGCTTTAGATTTATTTCTTGATTCAATTTCATGGGATCTAAGGTCTGGAACGTGCAACTAGCCTCGTCTTTCTATCTGACCTATTCCTTGACAACCCAAATAAATCAATCAATCAATCTGCCTAGCCTTTTTCCAACTATGTTGGGGTCGGCTTCCAGTCTAACCGGATTCAGCCGAGTACCAGTGTTTTACATGGAGCGACTGCCTATCTGACCTCCACAATCCAGTAATTGGGTAACACGATACGCCTTGGCTAGAATGGTGTCAGATCTCAAGCTTCTGACTACTCGTAACGACTGTCAAAGATCTTCAAATGACAACCGGGACCAACGGCTTAACGTGCTTTCCGAGGCACGGAGGAAAATCGGTATGTTGAAATGGTCACCCATCCACGGACCGACCTCGTAAAGCGTAGCTTAACCTTGAAGATCGACCAGTGCGGCTGTTATTATTTAGCCACGAGCTCCTCAAATCAAATGCTTTGATTTTATTTTTATTGCAGTAGAATTAAGAACTTCTGCCGCTACCTCACCGCACTTTTGCCGTGGCAATCGTGATAGGAATATTTGTTATGATACACATAATTATGAATTACTAGCTTCTGCCAGCGGCTTCGCCCGCGTGAATGTCAAAAATTATCCCAAGGGAACACATTCCCGGGATAAAAAAGTAGCCTATGTGCTATTCCAGACTATAATCTATCTCTGTGTCAAAGGAGAATGCTCATGGATGTATGGAATCCCGTACCATGATGCATCAAAATTAAACTTTGTTTTTTATAGACTACACTGATCGTGTTAACTCTTACAAAAGTTCTTTTTGAAAACAAAACCCGGATTTCGGAGTTATTTCATAAAATCAAAAATAACCTAAAATTTGGTCTATTTTGTACGACGCTACCAACGACGTAATTTATATAGACACGATATACATGGATGTTATAGTTATTTATTACACAAAAGAAACGATTACTGGTTCGTCTTTTCATCAAAAATCGATTCTATTAGATACATTCTATCTACATCTTTATGACCGGCTGTGAACGGCCAATTAACCATAGATAAATAATGATAATCTTTTAAATAAAGATTCTATGAGATTCTATTATATTCTAGTTTATTTTTAATTAATGTAGAATCTAGAATTGGCTTAGTATATTTTTTTTAATGTCATGACTCTTTCAAAAATCAAAGGTAAGTTAATCATATTATGTGAAACGGAACGTCATTTAAAGGGAGTAGTACAACAATATCCATACTTTTAAAATCAACATTAAATTCCCTATTCAAAAATCAAATCCCCGACGCGTAATGTCGTATAAAAATATAAAACTAATTACTATATAATTTTGGTCTTGATGCGTGAGACTTTTTGGTACCACTTTTGGTCATTCTCCTTTCATTCAGATCCGTCCAGCAGTTTGAGCGCGAAGAAGTAACAAACATACAAACACACACACTCACAAACTTTCGCCATTTAGTGTGATTCATTTTTAGTGGTTACCGGCTACCTTATCTTATTATCTGCGAATTTTCATGATAGCAGTAACAATATTTTTAGAGGTAAAGTAAACAATTTATTTATACTAACAGTCGCATCGTCAGACGTTTGCACATTCATTATAATATTCGTCATAGATTAACGCATTTCTCTGAATGATTAATTCTTAGAAAATGTCACCGTTAAATAATTACCTCTTTCACTGGATGGCAGATTCTCGATACGATCTGTGAGAATGCTGTGAGGTACAGGTACAGGGGCAATCTCTCCGAGTATGTCTTTATGATCTCTGTCATTTGTGCCAGAACTGAGTGGGCGCTAGTGTCTGTTGACGTCACTTCGATGTCCAACCTGAAAAATAAGTCTATAATCAAATAGTATATAAATAGTGCCCATCACATACAAATGGAAGGTGGACCCGGAAGGTTTAAAGCTAATGTCCTGAAACACTAAACGAAGCAGGCTATAAGACATGGCCGGGTACTATGGATCATGAATAAAGCATACTTAAAGGATGTCGTGCGGGATCGAGAAAAAAAACTCTATTTGGAGGGAGCCCTTTGCTCAGTCGGGTGACAAAACAGGCTGACCATTATTTATTTATTGTACACCATAATAAACAAGAAAAAAGAAACTTAATACTAAAAAAAATACAATGGGCGGCCTTATCGCTTTCCGCGATCTCTTCCAGGCAATCTGGAATGGACAGAGATTACCTGGACATGACATGGGGTTGTCAGTGGTGCGACAATACCAACAATGAACATAATAAACATACAACAATACTCACTAGTAACAAAAATACATACATATGGTAAATAATATATACATAAATATATACATAATATATAAGCAATGAAAAAAAAAATAAGTACGACATTCATAGCACATTTTAACAAAAAAAACCAAGAGCACAATCACAGCGATAGGTATATTCTTTGACGAGTTTTTTAAATACTGGCAACGACTGAGCACGTTTTATTGAGTCAGGCAATGCATTCCACAGACGAGCAGCCTGGACAGTAAAAGATTTATCCATAAAAGTTGTGGAATGCATTGGCATTTTAAGTCGCAAGTTATCTGATGACCTTAGAGATTTCGTGTGGGAATCGCAGATAAACTGAAAACGATCCTTGAGGTAAAGAGGGGTTACCATTGTGATGTATGTGTTGATATTTAGATTAAATAGGTAGTAGGTTATAATTTGTTATTGTGAGTACCGCCGCGCCAGGGCGCCAGTCTGCAAATATACGCTGTGCTATCAAGACGTTGGTTATTTCATTCTGCTCCTGGCTGACCAGGCACCTGCATCTAACATATTTTTCAGTGGCGACGAGAAGTGAACATTTCACGTGTGAAATTGACTGTTTACCATGACGATCGGAAAAATAAGCGAGTTTAATGTACACAAAGACGATTGGAAACTATATGTCGAACGGTTAGAACAATACTTCGTTGTGAACGACATAAAGGAAGATTTACATGTACCGACGCTAATAACCGTTATGGGAGCAGAGAGCTACGAGTTTCTGGTCAATCTGTGTACACCGAATAAACCAAAAATTAAGAAGTTTGAGCAGTTATCGGAAATTATGGGTAAACATTTACAACCTAAACCTAGTGAACTCGCCGAGGGGTATAAATTCAGGCATAGGAAACAGGAAGAGGTTGAAACCATATCCGAGTACGTGGCCGTGCTTAAGAAGATGTCGAAGACCTGTGAGTTCGGCAGTTGGCTCGAGGAAAGTTTGCGAGATCAACTGGTGTGCGGAATAGCGAGCGAGAATATTAGGCAACGGTTATTCGCAGAGTCAAAACTGGATTTTGTCAAGGCGTATAAACTTGCCGCCAGCATGGAATCAGCAGAGAAGGACGCCGTTATAGTAGAGGGCCCTAAATCGTCAGCGGGAACAGAAGCACATAACCAGGCCCACGAAGGACCTATCATAAAGACAGCATCCGCGGCATGCTCTGGTACAGATACTTGTGCCCGTACTGCAGCGCCTTGCCGTAGCTGTTCAACGCGTAAAGACGTCGCACTCATCGTGCTAGTATCTCATAGTACAGATATACAACATACCATAAAGACAGCATCCGCGGCATGCTCTGGTACAGATACTTGTGCCCGTACTGCAGCGCCTTGCCGTAGCTGTTCAACGCGTATAGACGTCGCACTCATCGTGCTAGTATCTCATAGTACAGATATACAACATACCATAAAGACAGCATCCGCGGCATGCTCTGGTACAGATACTTGTGCCCGTACTGCAGCGCCTTGCCGTAGCTGTTCAACGCGTATAGACGTCGCACTCATCGTGCTAGTATCTCATAGTACAGATATACAACATACCATAAAGACAGCATCCGCGGCATGCTCTGGTACAGATACTTGTGCCCGTACTGCAGCGCCTTGCCGTAGCTGTTCAACGCGTATAGACGTCGCACTCATCGTGCTAGTATCTCATAGTACAGATATACAACATACCATAAAGACAGCATCCGCGGCATGCTCTGGTACAGATACTTGTGCCCGTACTGCAGCGCCTTGCCGTAGCTGTTCAACGCGTATAGACGTCGCACTCATCGTGCTAGTATCTCATAGTACAGATATACAACATACCATAAAGACAGCATCCGCGGCATGCTCTGGTACAGATACTTGTGCCCGTACTGCAGCGCCTTGCCGTAGCTGTTCAACGCGTATAGACGTCGCACTCATCGTGCTAGTATCTCATAGTACAGATATACAACATACCATAAAGACAGCATCCGCGGCATGCTCTGTTACAGATACTTGTGCCCGTACTGCAGCGCCTTGCCGTAGCTGTTCAACGCGTATAGACGTCGCACTCATCGTGCTAGTATCTCATAGTACAGATATAGAACATACCATAAAGACAGCATCCGCGGCATGCTCTGTTACAGATACTTGTGCCCGTACTGCAGCGCCTTGCCGTAGCTGTTCAACGCGTATAGACGTCGCACTCATCGTGCTAGTATCTCATAGTACAGATATACAACATACCATAAAGACAGCATCCGCGGCATGCTCTGGTACAGATACTTGTGCCCGTACTGCAGCGCCTTGCCGTAGCTGTTCAACGCGTATAGACGTCGCACTCATCGTGCTAGTATCTCATAGTACAGATATACAACATACCATAAAGACAGCATCCGCGGCATGCTCTGGTACAGATACTTGTGCCCGTACTGCAGCGCCTTGCCGTAGCTGTTCAACGCGTATAGACGTCGCACTCATCGTGCTAGTATCTCATAGTACAGATATACAACATACCATAAAGACAGCATCCGCGGCATGCTCTGTTACAGATACTTGTGCCCGTACTGCAGCGCCTTGCCGTAGCTGTTCAACGCGTATAGACGTCGCACTCATCGTGCTAGTATCTCATAGTACAGATATAGAACATACCATAAAGACAGCATCCGCGGCATGCTCTGGTACAGATACTTGTGCCCGTACTGCAGCGCCTTGCCGTAGCTGTTCAACACGTATAGACGTCGCACACATCGTGCTAGTATCTCATAGTACAGACATACAACATACCATAAAGACAGCATCCGCGGCATGCTCTGTTACAGATACTTGTGCCCGTACTGCAGCGCCTTGCCGTAGCTGTTCAACGCGTATAGACGTCGCACTCATCGTGCTAGTATCTCATAGTACAGATATACAACATACCATAAAGACAGCATCCGCGGCATGCTCTGGTACAGATACTTGTGCCCGTACTGCAGCGCCTTGCCGTAGCTGTTCAACACGTATAGACGTCGCACACATCGTGCTAGTATCTCATAGTACAGATATACAACATACCATAAAGACAGCATCCGCGGCATGCTCTGGTACAGATACTTGTGCCCGTACTGCAGCGCCTTGCCGTAGCTGTTCAACACGTATAGACGTCGCACACATCGTGCTAGTATCTCATAGTACAGATATACAACATACCATAAAGACAGCATCCGCGGCATGCTCTGGTACAGATACTTGTGCCCGTACTGCAGCGCCTTGCCGTAGCTGTTCAACACGTATAGACGTCGCACACATCGTGCTAGTATCTCATAGTACAGATATACAACATACCATAAAGACAGCATCCGCGGCATGCTCTGGTACAGATACTTGTGCCCGTACTGCAGCGCCTTGCCGTAGCTGTTCAACGCGTATAGACGTCGCGACCACATCGTGCTAGTACTGACGCCTTCTCCACTGCTCACTTTCTCGTAATACGCACCTAGGCAGACCTGGATAAAGAAAATGATGGTGCAACTTTAGTTATTTACAAAATCCTTACAGTAAGTGGGGTCTGAGTTTCTGTGAAGGTTGACAGTCACAGTAAAATTTGAAGAACCCTCCGGTTTCTCAACCAAGGATTTTGGATTTGTTTTTTAAGTCTGCAGAAAAGTTCAACTTACCAAGCTCTTTTCCCACTGTTTGAAGACTTCTACAGATTCCTTATAATATCCAATATTGACGTCAACGTCAACATTTGTGGTTTCATCATTGTACTTAGCTATTAGCAATTTTGCTTTAGCACAGATTTTTCTGAAAATGTGTAACATGTTTTTTTTAGGTCATTTTGTGCAAGATCTTTTTTCTCAAACATGCATGGAAATATTGTCATTATTTTAGAAAAAAGAACACGCGAATTACCGAATTTACGGACAAAGAAAATCAAATCCATTGCTGGAGCGTTTTTTGAATTTGGAACATTACAACCAGCGGCGGTAGCTTAATATAAGCCCAAAAGCCCGGCCTTACTAAAATGCTCGATAGAGAATCAATATCAAACCTGAACTATTTAAAAGTTCGCGCGTTTAATTCTTATCAAAATAACACAAAGTATCTACCTATCCCACACTACTTCACATAGCGATTGGTCGCGCGCAGAGTTTCGCATTTGCAGTTGCAGCATCTACATATAGCTATCTCGCTTACACGCACCGGCTTTTACCGGGCTTTCAAATACTATATCTGTCTCTTTCGCACTTATAGCGATGTGCCGTATAACGAGTTAGAAACTTGTGCGTCTTTGTAGACGATCAGTTTGAAGATTTAAGCAGTGCATGCGTATGAAGTTGCACGCGTATGCGTGACCTTGTCACCTTGCCAACTCTACAGTGTTGCCGTTTTAGCGACGTTGTGAGATCTTGGAGATTTTTAACGAGTTTGGAGACTTTTTTTAAGATTTAGCAACAATAAAAACTAGCGACTTTTGAAAATAACGAATATAAATATTCAAGCAATATCTTAAAAATAAAAAAATTGCGATATCTAGCTAGATTTTTCATATAACTGGCGACTTTTTTTTGCCAAATGACAACACTGCAACGACCCGTGTGCAACTCACTTCAGTTCATATCTCTTAGTAGTCTGTGCTTCAGTTTCATATGCTTGAGTGGGAAAAGTTTTGTTAAAGTTTTTTGTGTTTTCTTAGATTTTCTCAATGATACAATTGTTTTGGTGACTTACCTACAACAATGGAGGTAATTGTACCTTGTGAGGATTTAAAATGCGTTCAAGTTTTGATTGGCGAAGATAAGGTAAAATCTTTAAACTTTGCTCAGGAAAAACAGTTAATTTCTTCATTAAAACCGACGCCTAATCTGTCTATTTCTCAGACTAGTAAATCGCATAAACGAAAATTTAATAGATCAGTGTATAAAACTAGTTGGATTGTTGGCTGTTCGCACACTAATAAGTTGTATTGCTGGTGTTACATATTTTTTTCGAATGAAGATTCCGTTTGGAATACATCTGGTTATAATGATTTAAATAACATATCTGGCGCCATTAAAAGGCACGCAAATTCCCATAAACACCTGTGTGCAATGGTTTCTTTCGGTAATTTTGGTAAACAACGAATTGAGACATCTATATCACGCCAGTTATCTGAGGAAATTTCAAAATATAACACGCGCGTTGATAACAACCGTAGTGTATTTCAAAGATTAGTCGATATTGTTCGTCATTTAGCACAACAGGAACTTCCTTTAAGAGGTCATGATGAGTCCAAAACTTCATTAAATAAAGGCATTTTTTTAGAACTGGTCTCGTTAATTTCAAAATACGATGTCGTTTTAGAAAAGCATATGCAGCATCAGGAAAGTGACAAACCGGGGCCGAGTTATTTATCTAACAAAATTCAAAACGATATAATTCATTCCGTAGCCGATGTGATGCAAACTTGCATCGATTACGAAGTTAGGCATACAAAATTTGTTTCAATTATTATTGACGAAACCCCCGATGTTAGTCATAGAGAACAACTGTGCTTGATTCTGAGATATTATTATAAAAATGAAATTCATGACCGTTTTTGGGCTTTCTTAATGTTTCGGAAAGTCGCACAGCAGACTCACTCTCTAATATTATTTTAGAATTATTGAATAGACATGATTGCATCGCAAAATTAGTAGCGCAAAGCTATGACGGACGGTGCTAGTGTAATGTCTGGTGTAAGAAATGGAGTGCAACAAAAAGTTAAAGATGTTTGTCCACAAGCAATTTACATTTGGTGTAATGCACATATTTTGGCCTTAGTGTTGTACCCCTAAATCATGCAATAGAATTCAGGAGGATAGTTTATTTTTTTCAGCCCTTCAGGCTTTGTGTAATTTTTTTAGTAATAGTACAAAACGAGCTGCTTTTTACGATACTCATTGCAGCAAAAAAATTGCCTAATGCTCCCGCAACTCGTTGGACATACATGTCGCGAGTTGTAAACACGGTTTTTGAACAAAAAATTAAACTTATTGAGTTGTTTTCTGATCTGTGCGACAATCCACAGAACTGGGACGGGGATACGATTTTAGCTGCGGAGAATTTTGAAAACACTTTGCGATCTTTTAATTTCAATTTTTTTCTTTTTATTTTTCATCGGATATTTAAAAAAACTGACTGCTTGTACAATATTCTACAAAAATCACAAGTTGATGTCGGTTATTGTATTAATAAAATAAAGGATTTTCAGGCATGGTTACGTGCTGAATTTCAATCCGAAGTTGATAAAATTTATGAGAATACGTTGCAAAATAACTCGGCTCCTCGTTTGAGACGCAACGTACGCTGTGCAAAAACGGAATACAGACGACTTTTTGTAGAAGTAATTGATAACATTAATACCGAAATTACTGATCGATATTCTGAAATTTATAAATTAAAGTTTATCCAACTGCTCAACAACAAAAAATTTGACAATTATCACTCACATTTTCCTACAGAGGAATTAGATTCATTATTTGACATTTATGCAAACTATTTCGACAAACAAACATTAAAAAGCCAATTGATTTGCTTGTATTCTAGTCCTGATCTGAAAGATCGTAATGTTTTCGAGTTAATTGATTTCATTCACGATAACCTCGAAGATGCCTTTCCCGAGCTGTTAAAGTTAGCGTACCTTGTTGTAACTATTCCGGCTACCAGTTCTTCCGCGGAACGTGCTTTTTCGTCTCTTAAACGTATCCATACCTATCTGAGAAATAAACAAGGTCAAGAGCGTCTTTCCGAATTATCAATGATAGCTATTGAAAAACTGTTGTTGGTAGAATTAAAACGATCACCAACATTTTACTCTGATGTAATTAAATAATTTCTTAAGAAAGATAGACGATTCCAATTTGAATATAAATAATTTATTTAAATTCCTTATTACATTCTATCTAGCTATTTTTTAACTTTCTGTTTTGTTTTTTTTTTTCGTCTGTAACCTGTTAGTCCTGTTACGAAGCAAGCAACTACTTACCATTACTTTGTTCCCTCAAGCAATGAAGCAAACCAAACGGCTTTTTTTAAAGCCACCGGAGGTATGCAATTGCTGATATGTTTATTATATTCAATCTAGCACTAGCATGCCTTCAGTGTGCTTTGGTTACCTCATTCACCGCACGACAAACAAGAGTGAAATTGAAGAAAGAAGAGGTTCTTTCCTCTTCTTTCTTCAATTTCACTCTTGCTTGAAGATGGATGAATTCACTTTTAATTTATTATACCTAACCAGTAGTTTATGAGAAAATTGCAATGATACATACGTAGGCACCTACATACTCAGTCAAAAGTGAAGTTTTTTTTTTTTTTTTTTAATCGTTTTAATTTTTATTGGGCTTGCCTTATTTTGAAACCCTAGGCACGCCACTGATTACAACGCTCCAGCAATGTTGATCAAATCCATTGCAGTAGCGTTTTTTGAATTTGGAACATTACAACGCCCCAGCAATGTTGTTGTAACTTTTAATATTAATTAATATAAATGTATAATATAAAAAGGATGTTTTATTTTCCTGCATTCTTTTGAGAAAAGCACTGTATATGCCTCGGCGGAAATGGCAATTGCCTGTCTCGTATTAGTGCCATACTCGACCTGCAATTGTCCATTTCCCGGCCTTAGCAATAAGGTACTATTAAAATCGTGACAATCTTAAATAGACGTGACATGATGCATGATGATTGATACACAAAAGGTAAAAATGCTATCGATCGGTCAGTTACAAAATGACATGCCTAAATATTATTCACTAAACACTTACCTTTGGTCATTATTGAGTTGCTCCAACATAGGATAGGTGTCATCCAAGCCGCGTCGTAGCGTAGTGAACGCATGTTCGTGCTGACCGCGTGCCCAGTACATCTTGGACTTCTCTATGAACAACTCCTCTGGCTGATATTCTTCCGCATTGAGAACATACATGTAGGACTGGAAGGACAATGGAGCAGTTATCCCTTTAATAGGTATGCTATTGGTTGGTATTTCAATGATAAATTGGATCAAAAAAAACTTGCATTTTCAATATCAAAACATGTTGCTTTTATAGTGATGCAATAAGAATAAAATAAGAAAATGTATGCATGTGTACCTGTTGGAATATTCCAGCTTTTCTGGCATGTTTCGCGCTTTGCAACCAGAGGTCTCCAATGCATGCTTTCAATCGACTTGCTGTCATTGGATGTGTTGGTTCAAGAAGTTGCTAAAAAAAACTTTGAAAATTAAGACACCAAATGACTGGAATCATTGACTATTTAGTAATATACTACTTACCCGCAGGTCTTCAATTTCTATTTAATTTTACCTGTGTCTGTTGCAGCAGTATCCTCCTAAGCCGTAGCAGTGGCTCTATGGTCCTAACATCGGACTGCACGACGGATAGTCGCCGTCTCCACTCGTCCAGTAACTGGTTGACCATCTCTGTGCTTTGACGATCGCCGTCTCGAAGTTCTTTTAATCTGTAGAAACATTCAACTTAAGGTCACGAGCTTAAAATAGTGTTGCTCTCGAGGTGGACTCTCTACTTTTTATCACCCTCTAAGATAACTTTTAAACAAGAACGTTACGTTTATGATACATACAATTAGGAACCATAAGACATAACATAGAAATAATTAGAGGCCAATGTTTATATTTGAACAATTATGGAAATGCAACGTAACAATTTATTTTTAATTTGGCTCGCGCGCGGTTTTCCAGCCAGTCACTTGTTCAATACAATGTTCCCGTGCGGTCCGAAATAGAATTACAATTGCTCATTGGCCATTCACCTATTTTATTTTAGCGATGTAATGTGTATTTGTAATTTAGTCCGATTACGAAAAATAACTTGCTATTTTTGATTAGATGTGATAATAATATTTCTTAAGTGTTTGGGTACTCTTCCGCTTGCTTTTCTTAGCATGTCGATAGCAATCTAAACTGAGTCAATCGAAAATTGAGCTACGAGTTTTATTTTACCAATAGCTTCTTGTTAGTTCTTATAATATGCAGTTCTCAGTGTACAAAGAACTATGATATCGATTTTTAACTGCCAAAAAGAGACTGTAAGTCTTAGAATCAGCGAAATTAGATCCAGATCTAGAGCAAATCAATTTACGTTATTAACATACTGTTTTAGAAAGTTATTTCGATATTTTACCTTTGCAAGACCTCCTCAGCATGACTAGTTTCCGTAATAATATGTAGTCCGAGCACACTTTGATATCCGCTCCTCAAAGCATTCTCTCCTTTGCTTTCGCCGTCCATTTGAGCTAGCAGTCGACTTGTGGTGTCTTTGCACGATATGAGGAAAGCGTCGTGGTCTTGTTGGCGATAAGCGAGTAAGGTACGGCCCATGAGGAGACCCCAGTTTTCGTTTGAAGGAGGCTACGGATAAAACAAATTGCTATAAAAAATATTAAAATATTATTTATTATATTATTATTATTTTTATTATTTTTGGTCAAGCCGTGTAAATAAAAACATATGACACATGTATTTGCAAAAAATTTTTTGGCCTGTCGGAGACGAAGTGTATGGCTGTTGAAACAAAGTCGAAATCAAAGCAGAAAACACGCTCTGTGAGTCACTAAATGTTTGCTGGCCCCCAGTTTAAAATAAAAAAACAAACCTGTTGTAGATCAATATTTAAACCATAATAAATAACTCGAATATTTTATTTATTGTCAACTCACAACAGGTTTCTTGCAAAGCTCATCCAAGTCATCGAACCGCCCCAGCCGCCATAACGGTTCAGCTGATAACTCCTTCATCCCGTCTTCTTCCTCATGTTCGCTCAGCAAACGGTACGCGGTGAATGGCTGGTCGAGGCCGAGATAGCAGTCTATCATGCCCTGAAAGTTTGTGATAGAAGTCATTTTTATTTTATTTATTAAAACATTATACACATGTACAAAGGCGGCTTAAAGCTTTAGGCATTTTCTACCAGTCGAGTCAAATATTGCATTACTATCAGCGACAGTGCAAACATGTCTGATTTAATGAGTTTTTGGTACAATCCGCAACAGTTAACTTGAGACACGAGCAAAATTTTCGCTCCTCTCCCGACCCAACTGCTTTTAAATGAATAATTAAAAAGATTATTAGTTCTTTTTTTATTTAACACCTTCAATCCAATCAACCTTAATTATTTTTTCGTCTAATAATACTTTTTTGCAGTCCATACCGCGCGCTTGCGTCATCCGAGTCTTTCGGGTTGTAAGTGCACAAATTGCCAATGTATAATAATACCTAGTGAACACGTTTATACCTAGCTTTTAATAAATAGCCTTTGGTGCGATAATTACTTGCAAACTGTGCCTGTCTAATTGACCCTCTTGCGCCAATCGTTCGTAGCAAAGCGCAGCATCTTGCAGTCGTCCAGTCACCACTTGAGCCAAGATCAACTCTTTTAGTGAAGGCTCTGATCTCTTCATTGACAGGATGCCTGAAAATAATTATAACATTTGCTAACAAGAGTTACGCAGGGACTTTGGAATACCAGTTCTTAGTTTATCCAGTTCCTCAATAAATCCATAGCTGTCGGATAATTTCTAACAGTGATTTATTTGCAGCCTAGTTGATCATAACAAGGCAGCAACTATGGAATTGTCATTGATTTTTTTAAATAGCCCAATAAGTCGGTACGCGTGATGTTGTTTCTCGAATAGTGAAAAAACCGGCCAAGTGCGAGTCGGAGTCGCGCACAAAGAGTTCCGTACCATCACCGTAAAAAAACGGCATAAAAATCACGTTTGTTGTATGGGAGGACCACTTAAATTTTATTTTATTCTGTTTTTGTATTAATAGGCAACAGTGAAAATTTTAACTGTCTGGCTATCACGGTTCATGAGATACAGCCTGGTGACAGAGAACAGGAGTTATGGATTTCCAGTGGTAATAGGGTACCGTTTTTACCCTTTGAGTACGGAACCCTAAAAATGCAGTTAGCTAGTTATATATTTCAGGTGAAACCAGGATGGCATTTAAATGTTACTTTTCTCTAACAAATATTTCTTACCAGCCACAGAATCCGGTTCATCCAGCAAAGCGTATATCTCAGCTAAGAACGGCAGTTGCTCCTGCATCTTATCCTTTCTCTCATCCATATACATCTCTATGTACTGTAAAGCACGTTCTAACTCGCCGCAGACAAAGTTCCCACGGGCTATCGTTAGCTTGTCGAATTTGTCCAAGAATGACGATATTGCCCTGAAAATATTTATTTTTCTCAAACATGCTTGGAAATTTGAGCATTATTTTGACAACCTTCTTCGAGATAAATCGAAATTGCAGTACTGGCCAAATACAAAAGGCAAAAGTTGTATGAAAATCCATATCTGTCGTGTGTAGCGGCCAAATAAATTACATACAAAGACCTTATACGTATTTCTTACTACTAGACTGTGTACCAAAATTTTTTGTTTAGCTAAAATGAAATCTATCATCTTACACCTAGGTTAGCTATTTCCTTATAAGCGGTAGCTAACCAAAAGCGGTCCTGGCGAGAGGGTTTCCGCTGGTAGTGTGTCCTTGTCTGACCTATTGCTAGCACAACTAATCATTGGGTTTGGTAGAAATGGTAGAAAATTTTATATGTTTCTTTTTATGTTATACCAAAACGAGCAATTCATAGACTTTGACACTTATTTAAATATTTCTAGAAAAGTATATAAATATTTCTACAGTTCCTATATTTAATCAATTCGTTGTATTTAAAAAAAATATCATTATTACTGAGTAAGAGTAGTACATTTAAATGTTTGGGCCTGGTAATACTAAACGTAGGGTGGTGGTATGCGGATTTTTTGGCGGACTTTATTCGAGTGAAATTCAGCGGCTGTTAAAATTATTTGCAAATTAATTCCTAGTGGAATACAATTCAATTCAATTTTTTATGTTTATAGCTCCATCGATGAATATTCGATGATTTTGCCAATGTCAAGGTAGATGAAAATAGTCGGTTTAAAATTATGGATACTGTCATATAACTATTGGTCAGTGTTTGTAGCGATGACCTCCATTGTTCACCATGCTAAAAAGGGACAAAACAATTTTGGTTAAAACATATAGGACAGCACAAAATAAATGTTAAAACTTCAAGTATATAATACATAAATAGAAATACTAGCTACAGTTGGATTTTGTTAATATTAATAAATCTATAAAGAATTTTTACTGCGGGGGTATGGACTAAAGTCAATAGAAACGGGATGTTAATTGGGCGAGGAATGTTATCAGGGAGCAAGTCGTAAAGGGGAATAGTTAAACGAGGACAGGAAAAAAATAAGTGCTCCAGAGTACCTTCCGCTAGACCGCATTCACACAAAGAATTGTCTCTCACGTGTATTTTGGCCAGAAAGACAGGAGTGCAAACAAACCCAAGTCGGAGTCGAATTATAACGGAGGTAGCAGATTTATTTGAAAATTTAAGTTTGCTGAACCAACATTTAGAAGGAATATATGGTTGAATCGAGCCATAAAATTTTCCCTTCAATAAACGTGAGTTTTGCCAATGGGTATTCCAGCTCTTCATCATCTCTGGTTTAGCAAGACAGCGCAAATCACGGGGATAACAAGATGGACGTGATTCGATCCCATTCCGAGTAGCCGACTTGGCAATCGAGTCCGCATTCTCGTTACCAATGATTCCAGAATGACTAGGGATCCAAGCCAGGGCAATCTCTATACCTAAACAGTGGCATCTATAAAGAAGTTGTTTTATCTGCAAAACAAGAGAAAAATTGTGACGAGAACGGAAAGGCGACTTTAATAAATCCTGAAGGCAGCTTAGAGAATCCGAGAGAATTAGGGATTTGTTGAGTCCATGCGATTCAATGTAGGAAACTGCTTCCAGGAGAGCTATTGCTTCCCCAGTATAAATAGAGCCAAATGGAGAACTACGAACATTTAAGATAATTTTGTATTTTGGGATCCACACAGCAGAACCGACATTGCTATCATCTGACAACTTAGAAGCGTCAGTAAATACCGTGAGCCAATCGTGCCAGTCCTCAGCTAGAATTCTGTTGAGTTTATCATTGGCTGCAGGGTCATGTTTAGAGATACTAAAGTTAAGAATAATTTTTGGTTGGAATAGTAAGGAGTCAAAATCTACTTCAAATAGAGGGTCCGTTTTTGATTGGACTAAAGAAATGTGCATATTATTAAATTTCCTAAAGCTAATAACAAGTAGAGGAGGATTTTTATGGGTCCAATAGGGGGACGTTGGGATTAACTCACAAAGAGTACGAATAAGGGGGAGAAGGGGATGAGATTTGTTCTGGATGACTTTATAAAAAAACCTATCACAGATAAATTGTCTACGAAGGTGAAGTGGGGGCTCTAAACATTCTACCTGAAGGGCATTAATAGGTGAGCATTTCATAGCTCCCGTGATAATGCGCAAGCACTTGGATTGGATCTTTTCAAGTTTGCAGAGGGCTATTTTGTTGCACGGTTCCAGGAGAAAGCTTCCATAGTCAAAGTGACTACGAACTATGGCATTGTATAAGATTTTCTGGGAAGTTGGATGAGCTCCCCAGCGTACTCCAGAGAGGGCACGCAGGACATTAATGCCTTTTTCACATTTTTTGGAAATGTAGTCCAAATGATGGTAACCAGATAATCTTGAGTCAAGAATAAGGCCAAGAAATTTAACTTTGTCATGAATCAAAATGGGTTCATTTTCAACTAAAAGGTTTATCGGGGGAATATTACGTTTGCGGGAAAAGACAACAGCATTACACTTGGGGACTGACAGGCTTAGGCCGTGGTCAGTCAACCATTGATTTAAATAGTGGAGGGCAGAATTTAGGCGAGATGCAGAATCAGAGAAGGAGGCTGAACTACAGTAGAGAGCAATGTCGTCGGCATATTGTAAAATTTTACAGAAGCAGCTAACTGAAGACTCTAAATCATAAGTGTATAGATTATAAAGAATTGGGCTTAAGACCGACCCCTGAGGTAGGCCCTTCCACACTAGACGGCTTGGAGAAAGGGAGTTTTGAAGGCGAACTGAAATAGAGCGGGACATAAGGAGATTACAGATGATGTTGACCATCCTCACAGGGATACTCAGCTGTAGCAGCTTTTGCCTGAGTATTGGAAGTTGGACATTATCGTAGGCTGAAGCTATGTCTAGAAAAACACCAAGAACGCTTTCATTTTTGGAAAAAGCAATGCGGACATCAGAAAAGAAAATGCTAAGGCTATCCAGAGTGCCCATACCCCTTCGAAAACCGAACTGAGATCTGGATAAAATGCCTTTGGTTTCTAAGATCCATTCAAGCCGGTTCTTGATAAGGTTCTCCATGATTTTAGACAAGACGGAAGATAGTGCGATAGGGCGATACGAAGCTGAGTCTTTTGGGTCTTTTCCAGGTTTCAATATTGGGATAATGATTTGGGATTTCCATGACTCTGGAATTTGGCCTGTATAGAAAAAGGAATTTATTAGGTTGAGGAAGAGTAGTTTACAGTTAGAAGAAGATTTGGAAATGAAGGAGTAGGGGATACCATCGACACCCGGAGCAGAATCACGGAGGTGATCCAAGGCACATGTCAATTCTGAATAAGAGAATGGGTCATCGAATCTATCAGAGGAAGAGGGCGAAGAAGGATTTATAGTGGGAAGGCAATCAAAATTAGGAACAAAGGGGGGGGCTAATTTAATTATGAAGTCTTCCAACCAGGAACTTGTGTCGTTGGTTGAAATGTCAGGAGGCTGATCACAAGCTTTGCGGTAGATTTTTATTTTTTTCCACACAAGGGAAACTGGGGAACGTGGAGAAAGAGACTCACAAAATTTGAGCCAACCACTTCTTTTCTTTTTTGCCAATAACCTACGTGTATTTGCAGAAGTCTTTTTAAAATTCAAATAATCAGTCATGTTTAGACTAGAGGAGAAAGTGTTCTCAGCTACTTTGCGTTTGCGAACGCCATCCGTGCACTCAGCATCCCACCAAGGTGGAGAAGGTAATAAGTGACGGGCGGAGTTCTTCAGGGGTATTGAAAGGTCAGCCGCTTTTATCAAGCATTCAACGAAATCGTTGTAGAGGGCAAGGGAGTTGGAAGGATTTATTTGGGGAAAGTTTTGGAGTTCAGAGTCCAGATGGGACGAGAACTTAGGCCAGTCGGCTTGGGGAAGGCGATATTTTTGTAGAGGTTGGATTGGAGGAGAACGAGGATGAGAACTAGGAAATGAAATAAGTATAGGAAAATGATCACTACCGAAAGAATTAGGGAGAACAGACCAGGAAGCTGTTGAAACTAAGGAAGGAGAACAGAAAGTAAGGTCTGGAACACTAATATTTTGGGTAGGGGAAACCCTACGGGTAGCAGATCCATCATTAAGAATGCAAAGGTTGCGGTCATCTAAAAGGTCTAACAAAAAACTGGAAGCGGGGTCATTACAGTGAGAGCCCCAAAGAGAGTGACGGCAATTAAAATCACCTAACACAATCAAGGGGGATGGAATAGAAGAGAGTATAGAGTTAAACTCAGACAAAAGATTAGCGTTGGGGTGAGGAAAATAGGCAGATACATAGGATATGTCCTTGGCTCTTACTGCAACTACATGTAGACCAGGATCATGACGGGGGAGAGGGATTTCGGAAAAAGTGATAGATCTGCTAACCATAAGGGCGCAACCCGCCCATCCGTCATCTCTATCGTCCCGAAGACACGAAAATCCAGGAACCCTAAAGGGAGATCCGGGACTGAGCCACGTCTCCGAAACAGCAAAGACGACGGGTTTATACCGATTTATTAAATAAATTAAATCGTGTTTTTTTCTACGAATGGATCTACAGTTCCACTGAAGAATTTTTTCCTCCATTTTGGCGAGTCCAGGATTTGAGCAGTTGTTCAACTAATATAACGACATTGTGCGGTAATGAGTCACTAAATTTAGATAAAATATTAATCAGAGAGCATGTCAGGAGCTCTATTAGGTTGTCATTAGGAGTGGGAAGGGGAGTAGTTTCTTCACAAGGAGGGTTGAGAGCACAGCCATTAGGCTGAGAAGAATTAGGATTATAAATCATTGACCTATGGGCTTGGGTGTCATATGACTTACCCAACTCTGCTCTAGGCTTAGGCGAGCGATAAACCGTCTTAGAGTATGATGTTTTAACAGGGGATGAATATGGAGAAGAAGTAGGGGAAAAGACAGGGGGTGAGAAGAGAAGGGTTTCAAAAGGAGGAGCTTGAGATGGTTTGGCTTGGGAGGGACCTGCTGTTACATTTGAATAAAGTTTTTTTGGATGTGGGAATCTCACTGAAGCCTCTCGGTAACTAAGGTTTTCCTGGGACATGACCATTTTGATAGACTTTTGCCTTGAATGTTCGGGGCACTTGTCATCCGTAGCCTTATGGGTTCCACCATAACACAAAATACATGTGACATGTGAGTCAGGAACCTTACAGCTATCACCGGGGTGAGGTTGAGCACAACGGTAACATCGAGGGTTAGACCTACATTGCGAGCTAATATGGCCAAAACGCAAGCAGTTACGACATTGAATTGTTGGAAGGTGATAAAAAGAGACAGGAAGGGAAGCATTGTAACAGTAAACTTTCTCCGGGAGTACTTGGCCAGAGAATGTAAGCACTACAGTTGAAGACGGAGACCAAGTTACTGTGTCCTCTTTTTTATTTTTAAAGTTAAGTCGCCTGGCCCTAATGACTTCGCCGCAATTATGAGGGGTTTCCAGACCATTAACTAATTCCTCCAGGGTCCAGTCAGTGGGAATATCCCTAACAACTCCCATGCGGGTTACATGAAAGCGTGGGATGCTTGCCACATATTTATTATCACTTAAAACAGTGTTGTTGACGAAGTTATTGGCATCGTTAAATGAGGCAAAATCGATGGACATCCTGTTACGACCCAGAGACTTCACACTGCCTTGAATTATACCCTTAAAGCCTTTGTTGTGTACAAATTGGGCGAACTTTAGAGAGTTTAAGGTTAGGCCTTGCTTTGGGTCCGTTTCCACTCTAGAAATAAAAACAGTGAAAGGTGCCCTGTCGCTCTCACTATACAGGATCTTTGAGTCGCTCTCAAAACCCGGCTTTGTGAACACGGATTGGATTGAGTCAGATGGTGGCTTGTTTCTTTTTGCGTCAACCAGAATCTCTGATTCTCTGGGACGCTTTCTAATTTCGGGTCTTTTGCGACCATCGTCGGAGTTCTGAGAGCACTCCATAAAATGGATATCTGGAGGTGTCCCTCCACCCCCATCAGGGGGTTCTTCGGCACTCATTTCCTAAGGAAATGAGTGCCTAAATAGCTTCAGATACAAACCTGAACACAAGATTCCTCCACCAGACAACACAAAACAACAGACACAACACTAAAAACCGATTTTGTTATCAAAATAAACTGTGAGGTTAAGAAACGCGTGCTTAATCTCACCAAGACAATAGCAAAATCGGAATACAATTGGTGTAGTTTTATTTTTCAACTGTCTACGCAACTGGAATATATATATATAATATATTTTCGTCGGTCCGGAGTGTGCGCGTGTTGTACGTTGCCAGGTCCAGTCGTCGGTATTTGTTGGGGTAGCCGGATCTCGTCCGGGATTCTTAGCACCCCTTGCCATACCGTAACCTCGACCACTACCGTAGTCGAGGGTACAGGCTGCCGGGCAATAGGGGCTATGTTTTATTTGTGCTATTCATGGGGAGTGCTTTGCAGGCGATCGCAGTATGGTTGTTACAAATGCACAGAGAACGCTGCTGCCCATTCTCTGGTTTTTCCCTTAGTCGCCACTTGCGACACTCACGGGCAAACATGGGGTGGTGAAATTCTTTACGCCCGACACCATACGGTTAGTGATGTAGATACCAAAAAATATAAACACTTTTTTTTATTATCTATAAATTATGTAGGTTTAGGTAGCGCAGTTAGGTAGCATCAACATATCGGAATACTTAAACTATCGTTTTTACAATCAATTTGTCCCGTGTGCTGTTTGGTCATGGTCACCTCATTAGAAAGAGACACACTACCAAAGGGAGCCCTCTCGCTCGGACCGGTTTTTGCGCCATAGTGCACAGTCTAGTAGTAAGAAGTATAAGGTCTTTGATTACATAGTAAACTCATATCTGTCGTGTAATTTAAAAATGGAACAATCTTTTACTCCGAAACATAGCAACCAAGGAGGTAACATAACAAAGGTTTTATTAAAATTTCGAACTGGCTTACAAATAGAAAGCTGATTATTTAAAAAAAAAAAATCAAATGAACTTCAAGGTTTAGAACGCACTGCGATTTTTATTTGCGCAGATTTTTGTAGTTATTATTCCCGCGTGATTTTTTTACCGCAATGCGTGCAGCTTCATACAGTTCCATAGGCCGCAGAATGGGCCGAAAAATCGCGCGAATAAAAATCGCAGTCCGTAGCACGGATCTAACGCGGGAATAATTATTGACGGTCGTTGTTCGTCATTGATTTTGAAAAGTAATTGTATTTGAGAAAATGGGTTCTAGGTACTACTTAGTTTTAATTTCCGCGCATTATTTAAGAAAAGCACTATACAAGCCTTGGAATCAACTAGGCATTGATGGACTAGGCATCAATGCCTCTTTTGCTGGCCGCTGCAGTAATGTACTATTTATTACCTAGTTTTTTTTTTGTTATATATAGACTCGCGCTTGACCAGTATCTCATCTGATGGTAAGCGATGAAGTGGACCGCATTCCAGCCAGTTAATCGTCTTGGTCTTACTTTTTTCATTATGCGTACGGTTAAGTAGTGGAATTCATTGCCGGAGTCAACCACAACCGGGTTCTTTAAGTCAAGAGTGAATAGGTTTCTTCTAGGCAAACGTGCTTCACCGTGGACCACATCATCGCTTACCATCAGGTGAGATAGTGGTCAAGCGTAAACCTACTTTAAATAGAAAATATAAAAAAAATAGTGCCAATAAGCGCGTATGTTCGCGATCGGTTTTCTTGAAGTACCGCCGAGCAAAAGTTGTTCATTTCACTTGGTTGGATAGATTTTTCGTGACTCGCGAAACTTGCAATTCAAATTATGGCACTTGACCGTTTATACCCTCCTAATACTTACTTGTAATTATCATTTTCCGTAGGACGTTGCTTGGAGTGACACCATTCAAGAAGCCATCTATTCAGGAAATCTAGCAGAGTGTAAATTGTTTTACTGCATTTGCTCTGAAAGTAAAGAACAAACAGGTGGTGAAAGCTTTTTCAATCTAAATTAAACCATACTGGCATGATCTTAAGGTTCAAATTCCAAAGAGTATTATTAACCTGGTTGCCTTCTTCGGTTTGAACCGAGTTGATACTAGGAGTCATTCTAATGTGTCGCAGCATTTTATATCTACTTCTCTCTATTGTCACCGCATTCTCCATTTCAAAATTCTCTAGACCTGAAATCATATTAATATAAAAAAATAACATTGAACAAAATATTATTTCAGTATTTGATGATATTTACTTGATTTCACTCATACCTATGACGGCCAGAATTTCTTCTTGTATGTACTGTGAATTATTCTTGGACTTGACAGCATGCAACAAAACGTAGGGTAGGAAGAGAAACAGAGTTCTGACGTCACGCCGCATGCTCGGGTGCACTGTGCGCAAGAGTTCCCGAATGCTTTCTGATTCTATTAGAGGAATCAGTTGGCCTGCCCAGCTACAAAACAATATGGAAAATGTTATGAAACGAATTTGCTTTAAACGTCTAAATGGAATCTTTACCAATATTATAAAGAGGAAAGATTTTTTATTTGTTTGTACCGAATAGGCTCCGAAACTACTGGTCTGATTTTAAAAATTATTTCACCTATGGAATGTTACATTATTCCCGAGTATCATAGGCTATAATTTGTTTTCAAAAAATTAGAGATCTTTATGAAAATTGCAATATTGTAACCCAAAGTAGTAAAATTTTGCCTATAAAATTCATTAATTTTGCGTGCACTGAGAAAACTATTGATGATATATACAAAATATATCTACATGATTAAAGTACTCATTATAACCTACAAAATACTCGTAGTCTGAGTGAGAATATATCCCACTATCATAGTTAAGTCACAATAGCAGCTTTTGTGTTGTAAGATGTAATTAGATCGCCGGTTAAATTAAAAGTAGTAGTAAAGTACATTCGTATTAATTCTTATTCAAATAAATAGCTTATCACATTGGAAGGTAGGTAGGCAGGGTAGCAGGTAGGTTGATCGGTAGGGCAGGTGAGTAGGTTGGTAGGTAGGTAAGGTAGGTGGGTAGGTAGGGTAGATAGGTGGTAGGTAGGTAAGGTAGGTGGGTAGGTAGGGTAGATAGGTGGTAGGTAGGTAGATAGCCAGTTGACGGGAACGAAGCCGCGGGGGTCAGATAGTTAAATATAAATGAATAAAAGAACTTACTTGTGTGCCCATTCCAAGAAAGTTGTTGCGTAAGTTGATCCAAATAAAGGATGTGCTTTCTTCGGTTGAGAGGGATATGCCAATGTATATCTAGAAATCAAAACCGTAAATTAGCAGAAACAGCCAAGTTTTTACTCAAGCAAATGGCAGCTAGAAAAAAATGTTACAGCACCTCGAACTAAGCAAAGGATGCATGATTTGATGCATGTGTTCAGGAAAGCTCTCCCATACATCTTTCTTGCTGCCAGTTGGTGATATGTCGTATATTTTCAATATCTCTTGAATCGTTAAGGCATAACAATCCATATTCTGTAACAGATCATATCAGAACAAGACATTAGTTATGCTAAAAGTTCTTAAGAGAGATAAAAACTGGCCATGTGCGAGTTGGACGGCAAAAAATCAAGTCTGTTGTATGGGAGCCCCACTTAAATATTTATTTCTTTCTGTTTTTAGGGTTCCGTACCTAAAGGGTAAAAACGGGACTCTATTACTAAGACTTCGCGGTCCGTCTGTCTGTCACCAGGCTGTATCTCATGAACCGTAATAGCTAGACAGTTGAAATTATTGCAGATGATGTATTTCTGTTATAACAACAAAAAAAGCTAGGTGGACCAACGAACTGAAAAAGGCGGCTGGGACAGACTAAATGCAATTTGGGAAAAAACTAAGTGGTGTATGTGTTGCAATATGGTAGATGACTCCGAACTTCGCCTAGTTAAGGTTGCCCTAGTCCAGGGATGGCAAACCTTTATTAGAAAACGTGCCATTTAAATTATATATTTTTTTATGTGACAATGAAGTGCCACCATACATTTTTGACTGTTTTAATTAACAAAAAATAAAACTCTAAATGCTATGAATTAATCAATTCTTTAATTGCACCCAGAAATTCTTACAGAAATCCTAATATTATTTACATTTTTATGTTGTATTTAAATAAAAGTAGGAGTTGGTGTCGTTTCAGCTGTTGCAAATTACCTAGATTCTAAATAACCTCATTTTAGCTTGCCCAAAATGTTTTGTCGTGTGCTACAAATGGCACGCGTGCCACAGGTTCGCCATCCGTGCCCTAGTCGATGGCACGAAGTATTTTGTGCACGGGGTAAAATGCATGCAATCTCATCCGACAACACGTGCGAAAGAGATTGATGCTGTGATGAGCAGTAAGAAGCTAGTTCGCGTACGAATTAGCACTTTTGCAAGTTTGTAGCGTAATAGATGATGATTTAGGACGAAAACAAGCGCGCGAAATTTTATAAACAGGCCTATGGGAGTCCAGAAATCATGAAGAAACGACTAAATGTACATTTTCAAATAAAATTATTTGCTTTGTTGAATTACTAATCTATCCCTGTATGGTGGCCGTTTTTTAATTTTTCTTCTTCTTATGGTATTTATTTCCGCCCAAAGATGCGTTAAAATTAGTGTTGAAATATGGAACTTTCAAAGATAATAACTTTTCTTTTTTTTTCCATACAGGGCTAGATAATGATGAGACAAATTGATATCAGTTTATTTTTATTTTGAACGTACATCGTCAAACAGTGGTGTAATCGCCAGACTACGTTTGTATGGAAGAATGATCGACTAGTGTAAACTTAAATTGATTAAATATATGACCTCTTCTTACCATAGTATCCTTCTCATACTGGAACGCTCTCGACAGTTCAACTAGCGCCGTAGCAGCGAAGCAGTCATCACCTATAGAGAATGCGAACGGCGATCTATCGGGCTGCACGTACTGACGGGGTAAGTGGCCCGCTTCGATAGCTCCCAGCTGACCGAGGCATGCGCCGCTTGATAGACTCACTTTGGCATCTGGGTCTTTGCAACCTGGGAAACAAATTAGTAGGTAGGAACTAAGAAAAGGTAATAACTATTTGGGGGTAGGTGGAACAGGGTGGAAAGCCCCACAAACCTCCATAGAAAAGGGAGGATCCTCCGACCAGACGTGTGTTGTGTTTGGTCCGGACAACTGCCGAAATAGTTATTGTCGGACTGTTGTATCAAATCGCGCCGGAAACTTTGCTTGCGCGATGCAGGATTTGTGTGACGTCATGTCATTAGTTCGTATGTAGCGGCGTTGGTGCCGCTACAACTACAGTTATTTTTTTGCAGAAACCAGCATGATGGTGATATTTCATATTTTTATATTCATATTCATATTTTTTTGTGTACGCAAAACATACATACACAGCTACAGTAGGACAGATTATGCACAAAGGCGAGCTTAACTCATAATTGGGTTCTTCATTAAATGTTATATTAATTAATAGATTTTTGATTAAATGAGAAAAACAACAAATACCCAGCAACCAACAAACTTCAATCTGAACCAGATATATTTACATCAAATATCACCCACATTCTAAGCAATGGACTATGTTTGGCAGCGCGCTGTAGTTTCTGCTTACTTCCAAAGGAATAAGGCGTGAATTCATGTATGTTATCTAAATTCTAAGGTTTAACAAAAGGTACCAACAACTCACCTAACAGCAACGAGTCTATGAGCTCCACTATAACAGGGTCTATATTTTTCCCACCAAATATCGCTTTATGAATCTCAGATCTATCACTTTTTAATAACTTGTCTAAATGGGAAAACGCATATGCCTTTATGCAGGGTATGTCGTGGTTCAAATGCTGCAAGTACCACTTAATCTTGTCCAGGAACCCATCAGGCTGAGTTCTCTTTACATGTCTCTTTATAACCATTTTTATTTTATCCGATATCTTCGTATCTTCTAAGAAGAAAAGGTCTGAGATATGAGAGCTCAGCAAATTCTCATTGTTCAGAACAAGGTACTGGAAAATCTTGTTTATTTCTTGAGGAGCATAGTCTAACTGTTGCAGTAGTGAAACTGCCAAATTGGACATCAGAGGTCCTAGAGATATCGTATCGATGTTATGGATGAATGCGCTCCAAGCCTCAGCCAATATCTTTGGAAATTCTTTCGCTAATTGAAGAGCAGACCTCAAAGTAGCCAAGACTTTGAACCTAAGAGGTGTCAAATATTTGACACCCATCAATTGCATTATATCTGGGAAGCTTTTCAATGCTTTTCGTTTCACCGAAAGCGCCACTTTGACGTTTACCAACTTGTGGTCAAAATATGCCAGGACACCTAAAAACTTCGGATTTAAAAAGTCTGCTACCTGAGATGTGCTCATACTCATGCTTCCAGTAGGTGTCGACACGTCAGGGTCATGGCAAGCCAGATATCGGCAAGCATTCAACACTTTTTCCGAATCACAGCAATACTGTAGCAAAAATTCTGTTAATATTACTCGAAAATGTCTCTTTATCAAGTTCAATACGGACGTTTTGGTCAGCTTTCCAATAATTTCGAGGCATTTCCTCTCAACTTCCTTAGTTTCATTCAAATAAACGTGAACGTAAATATGAGGGAATCTCTCAATCAAGAAGTCTGAAACTGAGCACTGTACAAGTGAAGCAATTTCTTCAATCATTGAAGGAACTTCTTTTATAGTTACAGAGTAAGGCATCAAGTATGGTAAGAAATGATGCACATCCTTAGAAATGAAATCTCTGTATCCAACAAAGCCAAATGCCCTGACAACTTTAAGAAGGGATATGGCAAAGTCCTTTCCACTATATAGGCTACATTCAACAAAAAGTTTGCAGTAGTCCTTCTTATATCTATGGTAGACTTGATTAGGGGTGTACCCATGGAGCTCGCAAACATCTCTTAGACTGACCACAACTTTAGGTCCAAGAGAGCACTGTGGATGCATTATAAAATAAACGAAAAGCTTTGTCACCGGCAAAATGACTTTTTCATTGGAACATAATCCAAAATCCTTTATGAGATTCAATGTGGTGGTCTGTTGTGTGTTATCATTGTTTTCTAAACTGGCTCTTGTGGACTGGACAAGAACATTGATACATAAGCTAAATGCTGCATCCTTATGGGAATTCCATTCAGTATCTTCTTCTTCCTGTAAAAAAAAATGTTTTATGGAATAACAGTTCTCAAGGTTTTATTTTTCGATATGTGGGTCCCGGAAAACATCTGGCGAAAGGCGAAAAGTCTTTGACACCTACAGCAGGACCAATCCAAACTAGAGCACAAACATAGGACTGGATAAGTCCCTTTTCACTCGCTATGGTTGTCTGCTAGCCGGTGCCGCGTAACCGGCGGCGAATGTATGGCCATGTGCACCGGTACGTGTGAAAGCTAACATACATGCCTATACCCTTCGCCGCCGGTTACCCGGCACCGGCTACCCGGAAACTGGGGCGTGTGAAAAGGAACTAAGAGAAAGGGTGCCCTGCAGTGGGGTAGAACTGGCTGAAAATAATATAAATAATTCTACATTGAATACTCACAGAATTATTATCAATGAATGGTCTAAAAGACTTGAGAACATGTTGACTGTTGTTTTCATTCAAAAGATCTGCAGGAACTCCATAATTAAGCACATAGTAGTGATAACAGAGTCTGGCAAACAGCTCCCAGTAGCCACTGCTTTCCAACTCTGCATACTGTTTCCAGTTCAAAAACTTTGCAAATAAACTCTTCAGGCTTGTTATGGTGGAATGTTGACTTGGAGTATAAGTATTACTCTCTGAATAAACCTCAACTTTATCTTGATTGACAGTATTCAAAAAATCATCTGAGTACTGATTCTTATCTAACTTATGGCATTTAGAACATATTAATAACAGATCTACAACATTATTTGTGAATAAGGAATGTCCAAAGCAGTCTTTTGGTATGCTGATGACGATTTCATAGCTTCCCAGTGACATACAGGAAATAGCTGGTAAAACAGTGGTAACTTTTTTTTGTATACTACAGTCTTTTGTCAGAAAGGCAGGCATAAGCAGGTCCCCTATAAGTTTACTTGCAGAGAATATCTTATTCAACATCAGAAGTGAACACAATGGTATAATCTGGAAAAAGCAAGAATGATAATCAACTAGTTGCTTACATTTAATGATATTTCATGATGTGCTATCTAACACTTACTTCTTTATACATATTGGCAGTTTTATTTCTGAGAAAACCACTAATTAAATTAGAAATTATTCTATCCCATGAATCACTTGGTCTACCTTTTAGTACCAGTTTAATGACCATCATATACTTCAGGATTGTTGATTTAATGTTATCACTGTATCCCAAACTATGTTCAGAAAACTGTGGAGAACTTTGTAGACATAAAAGTTGAAGAATTCTATTGCTATCATCTCTTGATGGTGTTTGGTAAAGGATTGCTGTACTCAAAAGTATATTCATGTATAATCTAGTGCAGTTACTGTCTCCTAAAATAATGCTCTTGTTATATCCGATAAGCTTCAGTAATGATCCCCAAATCATTTGAATGTCTTCTTTTAACAGCATCTCAATTTTCGTTTTGTCTTGCAGTTTCATGCACTGTATGGAAACTTGTTGCAATATACCCAAGCAAGAAAGACATCTCTTCAAATGGTAACTTATTAAAAATATATCTATTTTACTATCTTCACAGCTTTTTATCGACTTTATAACATTCAATACTTGCTGGAAATACCAACTCCCGTTTATATTAACAAAACTATTTCCTTGTAACTCTGATCTTATATGTGCCAGTATATGTTTGCAGTAATTGTCTTTCAACACATCTATCTCACTTGCATCCATATTCAAAACATCCATTAAATCTCTCGGAAAATCAAAGTTTTTGCTCAAAGACAAGCATTCCAATTTTAAATCATTGTTAAATATTTTATTACTCTTCGTCTTTAGAATAACAGTACAAATATGAAGAAGAACTTCTTTGTTTTCTTTTTCATGGCTTTTATTATTAATTTTCATGAAAGTACATATGAGTTTATTAAAACTGTCCAAATACAATGCATCAATTTCACCTTTTTCATAGTATACATTTAATGACTTCAACATGGCTTCTATAGAATAAAGTAAGTCTAGATAAATGGAGGAGAAACATTGGTGGAAAGTAGATATGCCTATTTGTTCATAATTACTTATCAAAGTTATGAAAAACTTCAGTGAGGCAAATTTCAAATCAACACTGTAATGCTCTAGCATGTATAGAATTTCAGTAAACAACTTATGAAACTCTGTTTTGTGTTTATTGATATAAATAGAATTTGTTGGTAAACTCTCTGCAAGAAGCTGCAATGTTAAATCTATCAATGTTTTGCATGTTTGCAAATCTTTAACATTCACATAAATAGGTTCTAAATTGAGTTGTACATTAGGTATTTCAATTTGTTCAGATTTAAAGTTTTCTAGCAGCAGTCCTCTGGATTGGTCATTTGGATTCTCTTTGTAATACTGGACTAATTTTGTTAGTACTGAGACATACTCTGAATGCAAAGTGTTATAAAAAGATGCAGCATTCATGCACAGTATGTTTAAAATTTTCAGTTGAGCATCTTTGCTTGTTGTGTGTATCCTAGAAAGCAAAAAATAGTGTTACTAAAATAATAATATTATAATAGATTTTTAGCTTTTAAACTGTGTTTTTACCTAATAGTCTGAGATAAACTATATTTCCTTGTACTATACTGAACCTAAATACAAATGGTAAGAGCTGGCACAAATGTTACACAAATTATTAATTTTTGATTCATTCAGTTTCAAGCATATGCTTGTAACACTCTTTAAATCCAAACCTTGGAATAACTGGTTGTTGTTTAGAACAACACAGTTAGTATTCCAATTAGATGATATAATAAAAAAGAGATATAGTGCATCATATATACCTGTTCAACTCCTCCACAGACCACACATAAAATAGCCTGCCAACAAGCCATGTATTGAATGCCTGATAATACGAGTCTGGATATTTGGAGGAACCGGCTCGGGGAACTAACACTTCAGAGAAGTCTCTGTAAAAGCATAACACACATCGATAGGTAAATAAAATAATGTTTCTTTTTATATGTAGGTCAAACAACAGACAGATTTAAATCAAAATAATGTTGGTGAAGAATATTATAAACAGGCCTACCCTGATAACTTCAGAATGGAAGTAAGTAGTCTATCCAAACCATCAGCTGCATGTTCCAAGTTATTAAACAGCACCATAGTCGGAGCATTAAACATTTGCCATACAGTAAATGGTCCATCTTGGTTATCATCTTCCATTATGGTGGATAATTAACATAACACCCAGCCGAACTAAGTAAATTATTTAGAAATCCGAATCAACACCGGCAAAAACTTTTGTATTTGACAGTTTGTTTGACACACATTGTACTGACAACCAGCTGAATTCATTTTTTTTTTTTTTTTTTTGTTTGTTCCTAACGGAACAGGCTAAGGTCTGAGACCATGCTGCCTAGTCATCAGTATTTGTATTCTTTAGTATGCATTAGAACGCGGATGCAACACATTCTAATGTTTCTTGGAGCATTTGGCAGCAAATTGCATCGAGTCAGCCTTCCCAGTAAGCTTTGCAGAGGTAGTCAATACTACAATAAAATACTCCGCTCCACTATCCCGAGATCGCTTCTGTTAACGTTTTTACATATTGTCCAATTGCGTAGACAGTTGAGACACAAAACTACACCAATTTTATATCACAATATCCACTATAAATCAATTTGCAAATAATATTAACAGCCGCTGAACTGCACTCGAGAAAATCCCGCCAAAAAAAAAAAACCAGCTGAATTCAATTTTCGTTTCCCGCCATTTTTATTGCTGCGTTCAATAGTATAACCATAAAAATAAGAATTCTAGAGGATATTCTCGATTAGCCTGTTGATATTTTCATTTCAGTTAGCACTGATAAATGATTTTTGAAAATTCTACCCCGAAGGGGGTAAAAGGGGGGTTGAAAGTTTGTATGAAATTTCTAGTTTGTAAATTAGACACGTGAAATTTTACATTTATGCTCTTGATTGATAAAAAGAATTCATGTATTTGGTTTTGGTTTTTGGAAATTCCACCCGTAAGGTAGTAAAGGGCATTTTCACTTTTAAGTGTACCCGCCATTTTGAGGCTGTTCCACTTATTCAAATTTTTTTTGCAAGATAAATAGTGTATATTGTCTAATTTTTGGAATAAAAAGGTAAAATATATATTCAATTGACGAATCCATCTGCAATCCTGGTAAAATACTTTAAATTATGAATTTATGAGTAACTATTTTAAATATTCAGAGTAACTGTTTCTGGCATGGCCCCCTTACCAACATTGAATTGGCCAAAATTACTAAAACAGTACTACGAATACACTTAATTTACATTTACATTTGGTGACATTTCTACTCTACAATGTGCATTTATTTTTCCATTTTTATTAAGGAAAATATGCTATTTCTTTAAAATAAAATACAATTTACTGTCCGTCAGACTATGTAGTTATAGCCTAGGAGCTTAAATATCTTAAAAACATAACTTAAATAAAAAACTCATTTAGTGGTATAGATACAATGATATTCAAATAAAAAAAGAACAACATTGTATAGATACCATTTTAATCAGGGTACACTTAAAATAAAAACATCCAAAAAGGGGGTTGAAAGTGTACAGTTAGTAAGTTCGACACCTGCACTTTTAGATTTATACTCTTTTATAAAATAAATAAATTAAAAGATATTTTAAAAGTATATATAGTAAAAAGAATTCATGTACTTATTGGTTTTTGGAAATTCTACCCTTAGGGAGGTGGAAAGGTGGATTTTTTTTTGGCTAATATATTTGAAACTTGGCTTACATACCTACTAACCTAAGTAACTAGTGAAGGTTTCATTGTTTCGGGGATTTTGGGGGTGCTAAAGATTTTTACTGTACGTACTGGGCTTCTTTTTATGATGTAGGGGAGTACTAATAAAGGATTTTTGAAAATTCAACCTCTAAGGGGGTGAAACTAAAAATATATCTGTGGGATATAATACGGACCACGCGAACGAAGTCGCGGGCGATGTGCTAGATATGTATATTTAAAAAAAATATCGTCCGGTTCCGTCCGGCATAAAACACAACGCACCTTTAGTGGCTAACAAGAGGTTAAATCGACAGTTTGTAATAAATAATGGGTCCGGGTTAACTACTAACTCGCGGTTAGTAAGATACCCAGGGTGGCAAGCCAGTCTTAGTTCACCTAGATCTGTAGTTTACAGTGTGACCCAAAGTACCTATGAAAACTTGTCGTAACTTTTTGAGCTAAACGTTAGCTTAGCTCGCTGTATATTATATCCTGCATCCTGCACAAATGTTTGCGAATCTCGACCGAAGGTTCTGCCTACCTTCATCCGAAAAATAAGGCCATTCATGTAGTGTTCTGTCCAGTCTTGTAAGGCCGGGTGTTCATGGATAAGGTTTCATAAAATTAAAATAAAATATCAAATATTTTTCTTGTTTTTATTGGTATGTCGTATTATACATCATATAACTTAAAATATTATAACAAAACAATTACCACATCAATGAAGATAATTAACATAAAATATTAGAATTTCTCATTTATATTAATATCTAAATAAACTACGGTTTACGAGCGACGAATAGTTTATACATATTTGCATTTACATAGATTACAAGGCTTTTCTAATTCAAAGAAATCTATAAACTACAGCAAATTATTTAATGGGATGGATTATATTTTAATTCGTATGCTTGTGTCATTATTTGCTGCCGAATTTGGATCTGGAACTATCTTAACGGTAATATAAATAATTGTTAACTATTTGTGATAATTTGAAAGCTTGGCAACCACTTTACTTATAAAAGTTACAACAATAGTATTTTACTTTTCAAAATGCAAAAATGTGTGGGCGTCTCACTTTGAAAACCCGTTAACTAGCAGTTTTATAGTTCAATAAAAACTGTAATTAAATCTACAAAGTTAGACAGATAATAGTTTTTTACTAGAAGTTCACTAGTTTGGAAGTAGAGGTACCTAGAGCTTGGCAAATTCGTACGTGACACTCCTATGGTCCGCTGGCGCGGGACACGCATGGGAATGGCGGCTCGTGTGCGCAGGACGGGGTCACCTGACGGCAGTCAAAATCAAAATCAATCCCTCACGACCTTGGATAACGTCCCCCACCACCCGTGCGGACCATGGGAGTGTCAAGTATGAATTTGCCAAGCTTTACCTAATATCTCCAGATAGAACCGCGTCCTAATACATAGTTTATTTGTTTTCAGCCTGTTCTGGCCCTCTGCAGGGCAAAGGCCTACCATTCCTCACGGTTTAGTGCAATGCTGTCGAAAGGCGTAATGGACTATAAATTTTACACATCGTCTCACATTTACAACGTTTATAAGTAAAGGCATTAAATAATATCTTCTATAAAATCTCAAATTTATCTATACATGACAATATTTTGGTTTTAAAACTCACAACATAGCACGATATCTAAGTGCATAATAATTATTGCATAATTAGTTTAATATTACGTAATGTTAGAACAAGTATTATTTCCAGTCATTCATTTGCAGAGAACTTCCAATGTTGGAACTGTAAGTCTCAATCGAAACTTATTAGTTCCGCTGTGTTATTGTTATGTTCTGGTTTGCCGGGTGTTTGCACCTGTTGGTTGGTTCCGGGAGGTCCTTGCGGCATGTTCGGCTGCTGCATTTTCTGTTGGCCTGGTATGTTTTGTTGGCCAGGTTGCCCCTGCTGTATTTGCTGTTGCATTTGTTGCTGTGGCATAGCCATTTGCTGGGGCATCTGCCCTTGCATTGGAGGGCCTTGCTGCATCTGTTGCACAGGGGCCATTTGCATCTGAGGGCCCATCTGCATCTGAGTTTGATTTATAGGCTGTTGTAATTGACCTTGAATCATTTGCTGGCCTTGAAGACTAGTGGGAATCTGTCCTTGATTAATTTGTTGTGGACCTTGTGGTATTTGACCAGGTGGCAATTGACCTTGTGGTAATTGACCATGTGGCGTTTGCCCTTGGTTCATCATTTGACCCTGCGGCTGAATTTGTTGTCCTTGCATCATCATTTGCTGGCCTGGTTGTTGCATGCCCTGGCCAGGTATCGGCATTTGTTGATTTAGTGGTATCTGTTGCTGATGAAGATGTTGTTGCGGTGGCATCTGTTGGGCTTGGGTTTGGGGAACCTGTTGTCCCTGAGATGGTCTACTTTGACCAGGTTGTGGCATATTATTATTCATCTGCATGCCTTGAGGCTGTCCAGGCATTGTTTGCCCTTGCATCATTTGCTGTCCCTGCATGGGCATCTGTCCAGGCATTTGAATTTGTGACTGTAATTGCATATTGGGTGCTTGAGATCCTGGTTGTTGAGTATTGACTTGGTTAGGAATATTCATGTTCTGATATCCAGAAACGGGAATTTGTTGTTGATTAGTGTTTGGCTGGTTGCCTTGCATGAGGGGCATTCTCATGTTCTGCATTTGTAATCCAAGCATTGGATTAGTATTCATTAATTGTTGACCCATATTTGGCTGACCTATATTTTGTTGGCCTATGGACATCTGAGGCATCATAGCATTAGGTGGCTGCTGCGGTTGGTTTGGCATATTCTGCTTTGGTAACTGTGGATTTTGTCCATTCGGTTGTGGAATGTTTTGTGGCATGCCATTCGCAATAGTCTGTGGTACAATTTGATGCATGCCGCCCGCTTGTACTGGCATGCGCATTTGGTGCATTTGCTGTAGCATCATTTGTTGCTGAATTGGTGGTAATTGTTGCCCTAGATTGGGTCTTAAGTTGGACTGGTTCATGGACGGTTGGGCGCTGCCGGCAGTCTGGTTAATAGCACCGGCAGCCGTCGACATCGCAGCGAACGTGTTGGTCAGCTGTGGCATAGACTGCATGGTTGCCATTGGGTTAATGCTCATGGGCATGTTAGCGGTGGACATCTGAGCCTGGCCGGGCACAGGCACGGGCGCGTTGCTGTCGGTGGTAGCTTGGGCCTGCGCCTGCACGGCCATCATTTGTTGTTGGAACTGTGTGTTCGCGTAAATTGGCTGGTTCGGGTAAGCACCCTGGTACTGTGGCATAGAAGCAACGCCAGGCATATAAAAGTTGTTGGCATTCATCAAGTATTGATGCTTTTGTTGTTCTTGTCTCATCTGCATTTCTCTTTCTTGTTCCTGTAAATATGAAAAAAAAAAATACAAATATTTAAAAATGTTATTGATATGTATTTGCAATGAATAAATGGAAATACACAAAAAAGGTTGCAAGCACGAGGCGTTACATACCTGAACTCTTTGTAAAGCCAGTTGTCTCTGGTACTGCAGGTACTCATGCTTCTTCTTCCGCATGGCCTGCAGCTTGGTAGCCATCTGCATCTGCCGCTGTCGCTCAGCGGCCTCTGCGGCGGCGGCCAGCCTCGCCGAGTGTTCAGCACGCAACGTATCCAGCGCCGCGCGACTGTCACGGATTTGAGTTACTTTGTCCTGGAAAAAAAGACAAATCATCATCATCTTTCTATCTTCCCATGTTACTTGGTTTCGGCGCAACACGTTGACTTCCTCCATTCCGTCTTATCAAATATCTGACTGTCTGTCACACTATCTCTGACTCAATTTTCTTGCATATCAATCTCACACGACCCATCCAAATTTTCTTTGGCCTTTTTCTCCATGAAATATTTTTTTTTTTTATTTCACGTAGGGCTACATGGGCACTTATAAAACGTCGACAAAAGGTACACGGTTCGGGTTGGTCGTTTCCTATGGAGAAGAACCGGAACGAAACACCACGGTTACTCTTTTGAAAAATTTTTTGGTTTTACAATATTTTCATGTTACAGCATAAGTACTTAGATGGGGGGACAACGTAGGCCCGAAAATAAGTCGTAAGAAACTAAAAAAAAAGATGATATAGTATATAAACAAAAAATAAAAAAAGGAAAACGAGATAAAATGTTAACAAGCATCTAGAAATCTAGAAGGCCTACAATGTTCACACATTTACAAAACAATCGGTAAAAGAATCTATAACAAGACTAAATGTTGTTATCAGTGCTATAACTATTCTTAGCAAAGGGCTATAAAAATCCATCCACATTCATGTTCATAAAAAAAAGACAAATGCAATGTCAAAATGAAATCACATTATGCATGTATTCTCCTTGAACTGAGCAGGCAGCATGTACCATGTGGTAAACACTGCAGAAGAGCACAAAACTTACCATGTGGTAAACACTGCAGAAGAGCACAAAACTTGGAGACGCGTCGTTTATATTACCCAGATTTATACCAGATTCAAAGTAAGTAGATTCTATTTAAGTAGAACTTGTTCCGTTTGACGTTTAAATTTTTCGAGGATATAAGAAGGTTCAATAACCTTACCTGCAAACTCTCTAAATATACTCGTTTATCATCTTGTTGCTGAATGTAGCGAAGTAGACGTGAATGCATGGCTGTAATGTTCATGAATAGCGTCTGAACGGCTGTATCATTGGCGATGGAACGTCCTCTGCGAAAAATTATAAGATAATAATAAGTCATCCATATCCAACCAAGTATTTATAATGTTATAAAAATATTTATAAATTTTTATTTATTAATTTTATTTATTTATTTGTCATACCGTGAAGAGTTGCTCTTCATTCTGTTAACAAATATTTCAACTTGAGATTTCAATGTCTCTACGAATTCGTCAATTTCTTTGTCCTCGGCGTCGTCATCTTGAACCTTTGTTGTAGAAGGCTTCGGGAATTCCTGCAAAAATATAAGTACATAGATTAATCAAATGACAGACAGGTGAAACAACATACTCTTTATTAAAGTTTTTCTTTATACATAAAGTCACATTGAGGTATGACAACGTGCCGAGTTCTGATTGAGGCTTAAATAATGATCATACCTACGATAATTATGACGCATATTCGAAATCAATAAACATAAAAGTTGGATTAGAAAGATCATAAATGCGTAATAAGTAAGAATGATTGTAACGTGGGATCTCGCCCATGAATTGTCAATAAAATATACATCAAAGTTGGGTTAGCAATATTATAAATACATAGAACTTTTATAATCATTTCGCGTCTTGCACTTGCATTCTACGTCAATATAATAAAGACCTGTTATGAAGAAAAATAAAGTACTTTTACTATAGCTTTGGAACTTTGGTAATAGTTGAACTCTTCATTAAAGAGTCATAATTATTCCTAACAGTGATGTGGAGGTACATGATATCCTAAAATGGCTGCACAAAACTGCGAGACCAGCTCTGAGTGGTATTGCAAGATATCCATAGGCGGCGATGACCACTCACCATCGGTTGGACCCCTACATATTGTTCATTCAATAACATACACAAAAATCAGGTTATAGTTCACCCCGAATGACGTGGGGCGAGGTGAAGCGTGAAGCTCAAGGTCGTTCGCGATGGAGGACATTTGTGGACGTCCTCGGCCCCAGCTAGGGGATACCTATGTCCCCTTACCCCTAGCTAGAATATGCTAGCTTACCTCAGTAATATCAGAGGCGTGCGAGGCCGGCGCGGGCGCAGTGGGCGCGACGGCGGCGTTGTCGCGAGATATCCGCTGCTCCCAGTAGTTGCGGTCTAGGTATCGCGACAGCTCGGTGTTGGCTTGCGTGCTGTGCTCCGGCGATGCACTCACGGATGAAGGTGTTGGGGACACTGTAATTATATTTTAAATTATTATTCTATCTATAACACAGATTACCTCCCAATAGATTCCGCATAGAAGACAACTTACGCGCACCACACATCAGCCTATTTAGGCTGATATAACTCAGTGCACGAAATGATCTCTTTAGTGTTGACCAGACATTAGAGCTGTAGGGACGCAAGCGATTTCTAGTTTTAATTCTGTTTAAAAAATAGTTATCAACGTATAGTCTTAAAAAAAAAAATACGAATTATGCAGTAAAATGGTGTGGAAAATCAACCAGCCCTTCAAATTCAAAAAAAGATGGGATAATATTCCACCAATAGGCAAAGTAATAAATATTGACCAATCTAAAAAAGGTCAAGTTATAATGGTTATCAAATCAAAATTGCAAACTTTACAGTAGCGCTCGTTGATGTCTTTTGTGAAAGTCCCTTTCACTCATAAGGAATTATTATATTGCTATCTTTTTCCCACAGAAGTAACAATGTTGAGACAAATACGTTTTTTGCTTATCGAAAAGTATCGATGATCGATGTTTAATTAGGTATATAGGAGAATAAAATAATTTTGTTAAAATTGATTATTTAAAAATTAACAAATTAGTTTATTTTACTTTGAACAACTAATTGTGCTCTACTCATAACAAGAGCTCAGAGTGGCCCTGTTTATATATGATTACAATTAAATTAAATCACTTTTGGCCAAAATCAAAATCTTTTCTCGATCGATGTTTTTTCTTTATCATTATTAAAGTAATTATAAAATCGCCGGCTAAGAAATTTTACATAAAATACCATTCTGTTTGAAAAATATCGATATTTTTATCGACATTTAATGCGCATGTCCCGTCACTATGACAGGTACCGTGACCTTGAATAGCCAATCACGGCGCACTTGTCACTCCCCGCACAACCCGTGCCTTCCGCCAAATTTGGTGATCTCGGAATCAAACAAAACAGTAGGCTTGCGGTATCTATTGGTAGGTAATCTGTGATCTATAAAGAGGAAAGATTTGTATTTTTGTATATAACAAATAAACTTAAAACTACTGGACTGATTTCAAAAATTATTTTACCCCTTTCTTTAACCCCGAGTGACATGAGACTTTTTATCCCTGTATTCCCACGGAAACGGGAACTACGCGGGTGAAACCACGAGGCGTCCGCTAGTGTACAATAAAATTAAAGCAAAGAAAGTTAGGTATGTTGTATTTACATTTTCTGTAATAAGATTTTATGTAATTATTGAGTTAGTTTCTGAATTAGGTACTTCTAGACTTAAATAAAATTGGTTTCAACCAATGAAATGGCAATCAGCAAATTTTAAATACGGCCATAGCAGTGGCCAAAGAATGTAGAAAAGTACTATTGTTATCTAGTAAAAAATCTTATATTACATCTCTTCATGGACCCATCTTATCAGATTATCTTTACTCTAAAACGTTTCAAACATCCTCTGTAATGAAAGATTTTGATATTGTTATTGCTAGTTGCTACTTATTATGCTATTATTATATTGAGTGACACAGGTTAGGAGTGGCCACATTATTTAGGATTGTTTTGTCTAATATTATTTTATGAATAAATAATGTTTGATATAAATTAATTTTATTGGCAGATGCTAACACCTCTCATGTTTGAGGTCGTGGTTCAAATCCCGGCAAGTGTCTATGTTACTTTTACAATTCATATGTACTTTCGATGTTTATCTTAAACATCACTGTCATTAGAGAATGAAAACATCGTGAGGAAACCGGCAGCCTTATTGCGTAAGTGAATACGGCAACGCAAAAGGTTTGACCGCTATAAAATACTGTGCAGTAACAAGAAAATAATGCTGTAGTCGGCGGATCAGGTGGTCAGCCAGCTCGCCAATATGTATCCTCCGACTGCATAGTATAATTTTCTTCTTGTTTACATCTTTTTAGTTCGCTTTTAAAGCAGTCGGGATTTTTGTTTTTTATTATATATAGAAGATAAATATACTCACACGTAGGATGATGCGGCACAGGTTCAGGTGCGATGTGATGGCGCGACTTGCGTTCCTTCTCTTTTTGCTCGGCCTCTGACTGGCTGAGAGCAAGCGCCAGCTGCAACTCTTCTTCTTCTTGCAATTCTTCTGCAGTCTTGCCTCCCGGACGTTTCGCCTATTAAATTTTAGGACTAGATTAGTTATAGGATCAAATAGCCAATAGGGATGGCTCCAAATGGAATGCCTACTGTCAAATAAGTATTTTTAGTAAGAGTTCCTAAAAAACATTTCTGTATGAGGCCCATGCCTTATGTGGCTAAAGTGGTACATTTTAGGCCACTGCCTGCCACTAGGGCGGATACAGGTGTGATTTAATAGTTTGAATTTTGTCAGATCCTATTCATTCAGTCGAAAGACGTCCATAAACCTTGCATTTTTGCTTCTGTGGGTTTAGTACTTCAGTTCTTTTGTCACGTGTCCCGACGTAGCAACGACTCTATCGAGCGGCTTGTAGTTCAAGCTTGGAAGGAACGAGAGCGCGCGGCAGGTCGCCCATGCGATGGACGAGTCTCCATTAGGCGGCCCATTGCATGAGGCCACACGAATAACCGATAGAGCCATGGCAAGGCGTCGCGACGCTAAGCGAATCATAGCAGCCCGAAGTATCACTACTCTCACTGCAACATGATGACCAAGAGTGTACCGAAGAAGATAGGTTTAGGTGATAGTGTTCTTAGATAAAGATCATAGCATATGGTGTTCTTTTGTTTCTGCCTAAACCTATAGAACAAAGGCGTTAATAAAAATAGCGTCCGAAATGCGTGGATATGACTCACACAGACACATACTTAAATTGAACTCAATTGATGTTATCTTGGAAGTAATCAGTAACACCACAATGAGGTTAGACCAAGTCAAATAAAACAATATTTAGAGTTTATTATTTTACTTTTATTATACTCAGCCTTAAACAGAAAATAAAAAATATTCTAAATTCTAATACATAAATGTCATTATCAATAAAAATTACAATGTCAGTATAGTAGGTAATGAAATAGTATTATAAATTCAAAACATGATAACAGTCAGTTGTAAGGAATGTTATAACAGAAAGTATATTCCTTGTTGGTTTTAAATTGAGAATCCATAGGATGGAAAGTATAATGTTTAGTTTTGTTTTAGACGTCTTACAAACTTAGGTGTTTCTGGCACAGTAAGGGGAGCAACAGACTTTTCTGGAACAAATGGTGCAGATTCTGGCACTGGTTTAGCATGATGTATCAGCCTTGCTCTCAACTCAACCCTAGCTCTTTCCTCAGTTTCTTCTTGTTCTTTTTCCTTCAGCAATCTCATTCTTTCTTGTTCCTCTTCCCTTTCTTTCAATTGTTTATCAAATCTCTCGCGTTCAACCGCACGCTTTTCTGTTGTAAGTTCAAATGGAGCAGCTTTGATTTGGTGCACTGGCTGAAGTATAGGCTTAAATGGTTCTTTGTAAAGTACCACAGGTGGCTTAGCTTCAAACTTTACAACATTCTCTTTGTTGTATTCTGAAGATGTTGCAGAAGAGCTTCCTTTAGGAGCAGTGCTGTGCATGTGTTTCCTAACGGCTCCAGGGACAGGCTGTGCTTTAAACAAAGTAGCCTGTTTGCGTTCCTCTTCAATTTGACGCTTGATTCTTTCTTCTCTACGACGTTTCATATCCTCATCTCTTTTCTCAAATGAAAATGGCTCAGGTTTAAGTGGACCCATTCTAGGATGATGCTCTTCTTTAGGTTTGTTTTGAGGCTTCATTAAAAGCAAGTTATCATTTCTAAATTGGTCAGCCGAGTTTGCTCTTTTGTAGCGGAATTTGGGGCTAATGGGTTTAGTTGTATGTACTGGAGGTTTAACTGGTATGTGAGGCTTTTCAAGTATGTGCTTAGGGGCTGGCCGAGCCTTGAATTGATGATTACCATTAGAAGATTGTATTGCTTTCTTTTGAATTTCTGTTAGCTTGAAAGGCTCTGGAACAGTAACAGGCTTCTTAGGCACATCGGGAAGGTTCTTTGTGCCTTCTATCACAGATTTAGGAATAGGGTTTGCTTTAATTTTGTATTTTCTGATTTCTTCTAGTTCCATTTCTTCTCTCTCTTGCTGAGATAAAATATGTGACGGTCTCAAGCGCGTCTTAGAGCGTAGCATAGGTGATTGAGGCACAGTAAGACCTGAGTGTCCATTAGGTTTTTGCGAACGGAATATTTGAGGTCGTTTCGTGTGAAAACGACCAGGAGTATCCCTTTGAAAATGATAAATGGCTTCGGCCATTGACACAAATTTCGTTTTTGACAACTCGAGTGGAGCACCCGATGGCTTGCGATGTCTGTGGTATACGTCTTCACTATCTTGGAATTCTAACTTCACTAGATCCTCTCGAAGTGCAGCAATGTCGTTCATAGACATGGATTTTCTCATATTACAAAAATCATTTTCGTAGGAATAATCCAGGTTATTGTGATCGCCGAAATCCTCTTCAATAGGCGTTTCTGGCTCGTCCTTGATATGCAATTTGCCATTTGGAGTGAAATAAATTTCACCACGAAAGTTCGTCACATTTTTAGCCATTTCTTCCACAAACTTGTGTCCCACGCAAAACAAAACAACTTGTTCGCTCGTTTTCAGATTCGTTATTTTCAAAAGAACGAGAAGTCGAGAACAACCTTTCAAACTTGACGTTCAGTATTGCCATACACAATTTTAATTTCCCCTTTTTATTATTTTATGTTTAATAATTATAATTTATTTTAGTTGGCAACAACAAAATTTTCAAGACTATGTTGTTCAAGGAATAAATAAGTTATAATATATGAGTTAGAAACAAAAATTTTCAATTTCAAGGATTAATTTTATTAAACGAATGCTGTGTGATATTATATAGAAAGCAAATAATCGAACATACAAGAAAAAAAAAAATATTGTATATACATTTACATTTATTTTATTTTAGGAACAATCAGTAGTTAAATTTCAAACGCATTGCAATAACCGTAACTACAATTAACCATTACTCGATGATATTTTTAAAGTATGGCAACTATTCAGTGTTCGTTCGGAAACTTAAAGTCAAAACCGGTAAAATGCCTATTAAATGCTTTTTTTTTTTACATTACATAATATTTTTTAATGGTGAATGATATTTAAAATATCGCACTGATAAAACAGTCAAGAAATTTTAATTATGTGACCTATATTATTTTACAATGGCAAGTATTCGTTCACTCACAGCACATGAGCACAGCGGCTTATTCACACTTCCGAACGTAACAGGTTAAGTCAAACAAGAATCAAGGACGATAGTTCCCGTGTTTTTCAGTTAATTATCGCAAAAATACTTATTTCGTGATTTGTTCACCAGATATTCGATTAGACACGTAATTAATTTTAATCTAAACACGTGATATCCTAAAAATGGCGCAAGCTTCACTGCCAAATCCTAACACGTTGTTGCCTCTCGAGCTTGTGGACAAATGTATAGGTTCCCGGATCCATATCATCATGAAAAACGACAAAGAAATGGTGGGAACGTTACAAGGATTCGATGACTTCGTAAACATGCTACTGGATGACGTCACAGAGTATGAATCAACGCCGGAGGGAAGGAAAATAACCAAATTAGACCAGATCTTATTGAATGGTAACAATATTGCAATGTTGGTGCCTGGTGGTGAAATGCCGGGCGACTCTTACGACGGATAGAAATGAAATAGTATTCCATTTAAGTTACTGAATAAAGTATTTTTAAGTACAGAATGTTTCGTGTTTTTTTTAAATGAGGGTTTGCTGAATACTTTTACTTCTATGTGCTCATAAAGAAACCACCACTTTGTTATTGTTGTCATGCAGTTTCCTATTTTGAGTATTTTACAGTGGTAATGATGAAACAAATAGATTTAATGACACAATTTTCTAACAGAATACAAGAACATAAATTTTACAAACTTTTCATTTCTTTCTATTGTGAAAATATGCTGTACCATGAACAATCAAGAATATCCTGGAGCAATTTGAAGGTTCACAATTTTGTATAATGCCATAATAGCACCATAACAGACAACTACAGCTTTATGTTATGATAAAAAAGTAATATAACTAACCTGTGGCTGCACAGATGGTCCATAGTCGCTGGCAGTATCTACAATTTCCAGCTTTGAAGATGATGGCGGGGGCCGGCTAACTTTGTCATAGCAAGCATCACACACACGCACCTGTGAACAGCTTGCAGTTGATTATACTGATAGGAAAGGAGGGCCTACTATGTTTATTTATAACAACATTACAATCAAAAGGGGTTGCTCGGGTTAATCGAAAATATCAGTTGTTGGGAGTCAATAACGTAATAGAGTTACTAAGAAACAGCATACAAATAATTCGAGTCTACTGTTGAAACTATAATTATGAACTCTTCCAAGCTAGGTCAAAATCTGTATGTGGGAAATAAATTTAATAAAGGAATGTGTGAAATGGATTCTCATATCTTTGCAATCTCTTGCATGAGAATCCTCTTGAGCCTAAAAATACACTTATATGGTATCTTTTCTATGTTTATTATTATTAACTTAATTTACTATTTAGTTAAATTAAGTTTTTCCTCTATCTTACCTCCTTTTCAATTCCAAACTTGGGCAGGGTAGACTGCTTGGCGCTACACTGTTGGCAGAAAACTTGACCGCAAGCACGACAGTGGTGTCGCCGTACCATCAAAGAGAATGCCACGCGACATCTGTTTTAAAACAAGATAAATACTCATTTAAATATTTGATAGCTAGTGGAAACAGCTGCTTCAAGTACAAAGCCTTGAATATGTCTTATAGGAAAAATAAAGGTAAAACATAGAGACTTTTAAGACAAATAAACAAACTGAATGATAACTTCACTGCATAACAAGCATTTGTAAGTTGTTGTAACCATTATAAGTAACACTTTTTGGTATGTACAACATATTGTTGGCCTTTATTATGCACTACAGTGTCATTGAACTGTGAAGATTGGATATGTACATAAAATGTAATAAATACCTGTGGCAAACTTCTCCATCTGCCCACTCCGGTGCGGTATCAGCAGAGAACATAGCGTCTGACTCCTTGAGTGGAGGGAACTTAAAACACTCAGCCTTCAAAATGTTCACTGTGTCCTAATCACAAAAAAAAAAAACATTTTCTTGAAACACAATAAAAACATCACTGCTATGACTAAGCAAAATCACACTGGCAACAAATTATTTTGACACAAATAACTCAGTACCTATTGGCTGAGTGTGTTACGTGACTTAGAAAAGTGTCACACTCAACACATGCTTGCATGTCACATGTGTCGTGTGTCAAAGTGAAGTTGTAATGTTAGCCAATAGCTAACATTACAACTTCACTTAGTCTACACAATATTTTACACCATTTTCCTCTTTTATTAAAGACTGTCTTTTACTAGACAGGTATAGAAAAGAAACGTCGATAGCTAGCACAAAAGAGTTGCAAATGCTGTAGTTTGTTGTTTCATGAGATTATGATTCATAATGCGTCTGACTGATAAAATGTGACGCGGCATTCGCAGGTTTACCTACCTATATTATATATACATAGATATGTATACAACAGAGATAGGTGTCTATAGATATACACGGCATGGCGTATCGTATGGAAACTGGTTGGAGTTCGAAAGCGGCAGATTTGAATGATTAATTTAATTTATTACTTTTTTAAATAAAAGATAAACATTTCATTGTTTTATTTAATTATGTATAGGTATGAATTTATGTACTGTGTCATTAAAGAAGTAAATTTGATTATTTGTTTGTAGGGGATTATCTCTGTAAATACTGAACAGATTACGATAATTATTTCACTTGTAGAAAGCATGCTACCACTACCCAGAGATAGGCCACCGAAATAATGCAGTTTTTGTGGGATGGTGCACGGGCAGATGCTAGTACATAGAAGGCAAAATAAGGATAGTAGGCAAGTACCTATAGAAGGGTAATGCGGCCAGTAGATACTGTGCATAGATAAAATCACCCCACAGGACATTGACATAGTAAACAGAACAATTATTTGAATTTACAGCTGAGTGCAGACCAGCTGATTAGATTGAATTAAATGAGCGCTTACATGCATGGGCGTCAATTCCTCTATGTATTTTTATTGTAGGTACACTAAGGAACAGATTAACAGATAGGAAGTCTACACTTTAACAGTACACTACAATACAAATGTGACAACAACATTAAAAACGCGACATAATTTAATTAGTATAGGTGTGGTGAAGCTAGATCAATATTGCAAAGAACTCATGTTGTCTAACCTTGGAACGGGACACAAAAACGTTCAGTGAACTGTGACAATTTACGTCTACTGAAAATTTCTTATTTTATTAAGCTACCACTGCTAGCAGGTTTTATTTGATTTTCGTCATGTTCAACAAATAATCGAGTGGAGAATTATTTGTTCTGATAAGATTTTCGTCACATCGAAGCTAGCAGCAGAAACATCCAGTTTAAAAAAATATAACATACATTATTGAATAGATGAGCAATTAAAGATTTTATGATTATTATATTATGAAAATCAGTAGATGATGTTGTCCTATTGGTGTTAACGAAATGACCTTGACTGCACAAAGGGGAGTGTGTCTGCGGTGGTTATGAAATGGTAATTACCAAACAATAAATAATTGGTTTGACCCACTCAGTTCAGGATTTTTCATGATGTTTACCTTTACCATAGGTCAGGCATACATCAATTAACGGAGTAAGTGTATTATATCATTCAAGGTCATATAGTACATGCACTGTTTCGGAATTATTTTGCCAGAGTAGGTACCACTACCAGGGTGGTAGGTTGTATACAAACAAGGCCTTTTAAATTTAACTAGTGAAACTTCAAAAAATATAAAAAAAAATTACAATAAACAAGAAAAAAAGGTTTTATAAAATGATAATTTTCAAGTAGGTAACTAGGCGCGATACAGGGTCATTGGCCGCGTCTTCAGTAGTTACCATAATTAATATTAATTAAGGTGTGATGCCGTAGCCTACTACAGGTGCGAAGTGTCACCGCGACGCCACTGGTGTCTATGTATTTCTAGGCAGGCGCGTGATGTCAGCTACGGCAGGTATTTAAGAGGGACCAGTAGAGTCGCGACGACACGTCGCCTGCCCGTTGCCGGCTTTGGAATCACACCTTTATGATAAAGTGGTTAATTTTGTGAGTTTAGGTCTATGAATTTAATACTTCTAGATTGTAAAAAAGCCGTACATATTTAGGGAGTTTGCAGATCACAGACAACGAACACATTGGCTGTCTAATACCGGTCTGCAACACTCCAAGAAATTCCTGGGCTCTACATTCAAAGCACGGGAATGCATTTGGAATATGAGCAGGGAGCAAATCCGCTCTACCTGCTTGGGGCCTTAACAGGGCACTTTGGAACCAACGACAAGCTCATGAAGATGGGTCTAACACTGGCTGGTAAGCGAATGAGACTCCTAGGGGTTGGATATCCAAAACCAGAAGACTATAGGCTCATATCTCCTAGTCTCGTTGTGAAACTCATGAAAAGAGTTTAGTTAGTAGGTTAGCTAGGGGACCACAATAGATGAACGAAGTGTCCGAGTTATTTCTCGGCCCCTCCACAAGATATGATAAAGCCATACTACTATTAAATAATTGTAACATTATATTAATATTACCTGAACTGATCTGTACTTGGGTGAGTTTCGGAATGCAAAGGCCCAGGCTTGTATCAGTTCGAGGATCTTGCTGCGGAGGTTGTCATGCTGGGTGGTCTTTACCAAGTCTCGTAGCATCTCACAAAACGCTTTAGATGTCACTTCATCATGAACTCCAGAACCTGATAAGATAAAAGATTATTATTTATTGTGTGAAAGTACACCTGTGAATTATCAATGTTTTAGTAGGTACATACAGGATTGCCAATATTGATTAAATTCAACTTTATATCAACCAATCTGCCTAGCCTTTTCCCAATTATGTTGCGGTCGGCTTCCAGTCTAACCGGATTCAGCTGAGTACCAGTGTTTTACATGGAGCGACTGCCTATCTGACCTCCACAACCCAGTGACTGGGTGACACGGTACCCCTTGGCTAGACTGGTGTCAGATCTCAAGCTTCTGACTATTCGTAACGACTGTCAAAGATCTTCAAATGACAGTCGGGACCAACGGCTTAACGTGCTTTCCGAGGCACGGAGGAAACTCGGTATGTTGAAATGGTCACCCATCCACGGACCGACCTCGTCAAGCGTTGCTTAACCTTGAAGATCGACCCGTGCGGCTGTTATTAATTAGCTACGAGCTCCTCTTAGATTCCACATTATATGAGTCTACTATAATGTCGACTAGCTTCTTCCAGCGGCTTCGTCCGCGTCAAGATCGGCAATCGTCCCAAGGAAAAGTACTCTTAGCATACGAAGTGTACTCCCATTCTCCAAGGTCTACTCAATCTATATTTTTTACTAAAATTCATCAAAAATGGTTCAGCTGTTACAGCGTGAAAAACTGTGCGAAAGAGCCATACCAAGTACCATTTCACATCTTAGCGGCTGAAAGGATTTGGAAGAAACTTTGCACAAGTAGTTGGAACATAGGCTACTCTACCGGGTGTATGCCTCTTGGGATAATTTACACGCGGGCGAAGCCGCTTGCAGCAGCTAGTATTATAATTATTTTGTTTCAGAAGTCCATTTAATTTATAAAAAAGTACAAAAAAATATTAAAACATTCATGTTTTCCTTCTATGTTCAATGAAGTTCTGTTATAAACCAGCTCCTATTCCTACTTCCTATAAATAGTCTAGTCAACAAGTGCTTTTTAGGTCAACTTTTTTCGCCTTCTCCGAATATTATGATTGAGATGGCATTCGATTCGGAATGGCATGTAGATAGATTTTGAGAAAATGCTAAGACCGCTCGCAAAAGTTATAAATAATTAAGTGAAAAAAATAAAGAGGGTTTGATTATTAATATGTATGTATACTTTAAATAATATTTATTTATTAAAGGTCCAAAAGGGGCGTAGCTTGCGCAAGCCGGAGTACCCGTTTTCAGGCGTATTTTAAACCCTCTGGAAAAATTTTAAATATTGGTCGTACATTTCCGCAGGTTAGGACATTTTTTTAGGAAATTTTCTCTTCTTTTTGGATCTTTTTAAAAATTTGAATTGTCTTGAATATTTTTTGAAATATTGATGAAAAATCAAACCCTCTTTCTTTTTTTCACTTAATTGTTTACAACTATTGCAATTTTTGCGAGCGGCTTTAGCATTTTCTCAAAAACTATCTACATGCCATTGCGAATCGAATGACACCTTAATCATAATTTTCGGAGAAGGCGAAAAAATTTTGACCTAAAAAGCACTTGTTGACTAGACTATAATATTATAAATGTGAAAGTCTGGATGTTTGTTAATCATACACTTAGAAGGCTGAACCAATTTGGATAAAACTTTGTAGGTACATGGATATTCCACCACCTGGATTTGGCCAAAGGATGTTTTTATTCCGGTATAATGTACCCTTGGGAAAGCAATAGACCATGCAATGACTTTTTCTACCCAGAACAAAAATAAAACTATCATAGTTACATAGAACTATCATGTGAAAATACTATGTAAATAGTTTTTGCCTATCATAATTTCTTAGTCCACAACACTAGGAGGATGGTAGGGTGGGAATTCCATGTTACTGTAGTGATATTATTATAATAACTGTTATTTTTAACTCTAAAGATAAATGACCTCATTAACATTGTTGTTATCTTAATTGGACATTCATTGTTTGGTGGACTTACTTACATAATAATTAAATTAAGAACTGAACCACTTTGAGCATTATTAAGCAGAATTTGTGTAGTTAATGTCAACAAATTAATTAATAACAAGCTTCCGCCCGCGGCTCCATCCTTTTGTATTAGTACTTCTCCCGACATTTTTTGTAAATTACTAGCGGACGCATCGCGGTTTTACCCGCGTAGTTCCCGTTCCCGTGGGAATACAGGGATGAAAAGTAACCTATGCGACCCAGGGATAGTGTGGCTTCCCAACGGTGAAAGAATTTTTGAAATTGGTCCAGTAGTTTTAAAGTTTATTTGTTACATACAATAATACAAATCATTCCTCTTTTCAATATTAGTACAGTATAAGTATAAATAGCCTATGTGTTATTCTGATGTATAAGCTATATTTATAATTTCTGTAAAATTTCATCAAAATCCGTTCTGTAGTTTTTGTGTGAAAGATTAACAAACATTGGCTTCGTCGTAGAATGTCCCTTTCGCAGAATTTCCATTTTGTGTTATGCTCTTTAAGTCGCATAGAATGTCCCTTTCGCAGAATTTCCATTTTGTGTTATGCTCTTTAAGTCGCATAGAATGTCCCTTTCGCAGAATTTCCATTTTGTGTTATGCTCTTTAAGTCGCATAGAATGTCCCTTTCGCAGAATTTCCATTTTGTGTTATGCTCTTTAAGTCGCATAGAATGTCCCTTTCGCAGAATTTCCATTTTGTGTTATGCTCTTTAAGTCGCATAGAATGTCCCTTTCGCAGAATTTCCATTTTGTGTTATGCTCTTTAAGTCGCATAGAATGTCCCTTTCGCAGAATTTCCATTTTGTGTTATGCTCTTTAAGTCGCATAGAATGTCCCTTTCGCAGAATTTCCATTTTGTGTTATGCTCTTTAAGTTGCATAGAATGTCCCTTTCGCAGAATTTCCATTTTGTGTTATGCTCTTTAAGTCGAAAAATTAAAGTTAGAAAAATATGTATTTGGGTTTATGGTTTATTATTGTTTCTAATTACCACGATTATATGGTTAACTGTTCATAACCTTGTTCAATTGTTCACAAAAAATCGGTAATTTTTTCATACTTGTATTAAGTACTTTTTCTTAGTAAATAGGTATGCATATTGTTAATTTTAAGCTCAACTTATCTAACAATACAAACAACTTTTATTTATAGAGATCCCTCTGAAAATCAAGTCGCGAAAATATCAGTTTTCACTCATTATATATACAATATTATACATTTCAGGCGGTTCACCAGAGCAAACGTTGTTCGTATTTCGCGAATGGGACATTCTGCGACGAATCCCAAACATTCATCCATCCATCCTCACAAACTTTCATGTTTATACTAATACTACTACTTAATATATTTTAAGTACCACCAACTTTACTCTATTATTCAGTAGTCACCAATTTTTTTTTCCACAGCTTCCCTCCAGTGGCTTAGCCCACAGTAACTGTTTATTTTCTGGGATGCAAATCAGCCACCATGGCACACAGCAATAGTATGACTTTTTATCAGATTAAGAATTTTCATAACCCAATCAGTACTACCTTTTACAAAAAAAGGAAATATATAAAAAAGATTAGATATAGGTAAAATGCTTTGAATAAGAAGTGAAATACCCAATTTAAACAGTAAAACGCCCAAATCTTTTGAACGGCTGAACTGATTCATCCGTTTAGGAGATATGATGTCACAGGTACACACATCAAACTTGTAACACCCCTCTTTGGGGTTTGAAAAATGCTTGCTTACCTACTACTGGTTTGTCTGCAGAAGGCAAAATTAAAAAGAACATTGGAAGGGTATGAGGGAAACCTTTGTGCCCAGTAGTGGTACAATAAACATAAAATAATAAGAAAAGAAACTAGCTTACCACAATTTTTGACAATACTCTCAAGGGTGAGCAGTGCAAACATAGCCTGGTGGGGGTTGGATGAGTACAATTTCTTTTTGACTGCTGTAACTGCATATTTTGGTCTGAAACAAGGATTTTATTAATCTGTGTTGTTATAAATTACTTGTTAATAATTTAATTAACTTTGTGTAGTTCTTGGGTCAACAAGTTACAGGATATGGAAACCGTTATTAAAGGCTTCTGTTAGTTACGTATAAACAAGTTAAATTTTAATCGACACATAGATATATATTGGTAAGGATCTGGTAAATCTTCTTACTATGTGGACCATACTGTTACATTTTAACTTTAATTAGCTAACTACAGATGAATCACACAAGTTAGGAGTTTGTTTACAATGTGTTAACTCATGAATGTTGATTAACTGCATTCAATGAGTTTTATGATCTCATTTCACAATAGTATATCTTCTGAGATCAACAATTTCCACATTGGTACTATGTTATGTGATATTATGTGACTATTGGTCACACAAGAGTACATATTGCCACTTCATTAATGTAGGTAATTGTATCATATTATATCAAAATATAAATTGCATGAAGTACAGTGCTCGCCAAGATTCTGTGCCGCCCTGAAGTTGGTTTTCTGATGTGCGAGGCACGAAACGGTGCTGTTATTGTATAAGATAAACTACAGCCCAGCCATTGTAGCCAACTTCAGGGTGGCCAAGAAGTTTGATGAGAACTATACTTAAGAAGTTTCTTAATTATTTTCATGCAATAAATGTAAACAATAATAAGAAAATAAGTAATATATTCAGTTTATCTTATGAGTTGTGAACAAAATAATGTCAATGACTGATTAGTAATCATTAAAACATGCACTGAGGAATCAAATAGCAAACCAGTAGTATAACAGATTCTGATTTATTATACACAATATTGTAGATACTGAAACTCAAATGTGTAGGTACATACAGGCTTCCAGTAATTTAAGGGCCATATATGTTAGAAGATTTAATTAGGTAAACATTGTTTGACCTTTTCAAAATAATTATGATGTTAGTCATAAAATTACTTACGAACAATCATTCTGTCTAATCAAATCACATATTTGTAGGATAGTCGGCCAATCGGGGTCTAGGCGTAGATTACTTGTAGCTTTATCTAGAACAAATTATTTCACCATTAAAGAATTGTAATCAGAATCGGTATTGATAATGGGACGTATATTGTAAGTTTCTGTAAGAGCTTGTGAGCCATATCCGTAAAGTATACCGTTGTTCTAATACTATTTCGGAAGGAAAATAAAGAAAGCTAAATGCTAATCAGAGAAAACTGCCTTGTAAAATTGTGACAACGAAGTTGTAATTTTTGTTGTGGACAGTTACGCGATGCACGAAACAAAGCAAATCAATTTTTTGTTACTCACCAAGCAACTTATCAAAATTATTTGCTCGAAACATCTTTTCTTATGAAACGCAATAATAAACTTTTGTTTTAGAAAATCAACAGTGATTGATTCGATGGACAGAAAAATGACAGCACAATTTTGTCATTTTTTATTTTTTGTTTTGTATGTTGGCAATAATGGACGTCATTCGATTATAGTGGTGCCATATAACATATTTATAGATTCGATTTACATTGGTTTTTTAATACAGGCAATATTACATTAATTTATGGCGGGATTTTTTCGGGTGAAGTTCAGCGGCTGTTAATATTATTTATTAATTTGCAGTTTGATTCCTAGTGGTTATTGTGATATAAAATTGGTGTAATTTTGTGTCTCAATTGTCTACGCACATGAACAATATGTGGAAATCATTGACAGAAGTGATCTCGGGATAGTGGAGCGGAGAATTTTGTTATAGTATTGACTAACTCCGCAAAGCTTACTGGGAAGCCTGATTCGATACAATTTGCTGCCAAATACTCCAAAAAACATTAGAATATGTTACATCTGCATTCTAATGCATACTAAAGAATATTAAAACCTATTTATGTATCCGACTGAAAGACTTGTATCTATGGTCATGAATAATAATAATAAAAAAAGAGTGGTTTTGGCGGGATTTTTTCGAGTGAAGATCAGTCAGCGGCAGCTGTTAACATTATTTGCAAATTGATTCCTAGTGGATATCATGATATAAAATTGGTTAAGTTTTGTGTCTCAACAGTCTACGCAACTGGACAATATATGAAATCATTGAAAAAAGCGATCTCGGGACAAAGTCAAAGTCAAAGCCATTTATTTGCATTAAATGCGGTACAAAAGATGGTATAAATAAGTTTTCAGCACAATGACACATTTCGCCATAAGTTGGCATGCAAATATTAAGATATTTGTTAAGGTGCTTACAATAAGCAGATCTCTAATAATCTAATTACAGATTTTTATTAGGTATTTAACCTGTTAAGTTTGATAAACTCTTAATTACTTAGTTTATATATTAGACTACGCAATTATATGGTTAACAAAAAAAACACAAAAAAAAAACACACATAAAATACAAATCAAATAATATCATAAAAGGCAGTAGGTAGGAATTACAACAACTAATAACAAGATAATCTACAATGTATTCCTGTAATGATAAGATTGACATGGAGATTTTTTTTGAAATTCGTTTATTGAATAAAAGCTATGAGAAATGAGCCACTTTTTTAAAACTATACAGAATTTTCTGTAAGGGAGGTCGGTTATAAAGGAGGGTATAGAATTATAAATAAGAGGGGCCATGTAAACACAACTACGCCTAAATAATTCGATTCTGGGTACAGGTAATTCTAATACATACTGTGTAACTTTTCGTTTATTATTGTTGTTTTTAGTATTAAAAAGTAAATAATTAGTTTTTACAAATTTAGCGATTTCATATATATACATACAAGGAACGGTGAGGAGATTGTGCTCTTTATATACTGGTCTGCAGGAATCAGTCCAGTCCATATTAAAAATGGTGCGGATGCATTTTTTCTGTGCCAACAGAACTCTACATAGTTCAGAGGAGTTTCCCCAGACAATGATGCCGTAACGGATAATGGAGCAAACATAGGCATGATATACCATTAGTGCAGTTGGTTTGGAGGCCTCATCTTTGACTTTTTTTAGAGCAAAAACAAACCTATTAATCTTAATACATATTTCATTGATATGCTCCCTCCAGGTGAAATGTTCATCTAGTGTTAAACCCAAAAATTTTGTTGTATGTATCTGTTCTACTATTTGGTCCCTATGTTTTATTTTAAGATGGATATTTTTAGACTTCTGTGTTTTAAAAATTAATATTTTAGTTTTATCAACGTTCAATTTTAAAGCATTTATATCTAACCATGTGACTATTTTATTCAATCTGGTATTTATATTAGTCTCATGTGCTTCATGATTTTTACTATCTAGGATAACTGTTGTGTCATCTGCAAATAAAACACACTCTTGTTCTATTTTTTGAGGAAGATTATTGATATATACAAGGAATAATGGAGGGCCCAAGATGCTTCCCTGTGGAACTCCAAAGTAATTTTGCCGAGGCTGAGAGTTGAAGTTGATGAGACTGTTTACTTTGTCATCAAATTTTGTAATTCGGGTGGTCTGAGTTCTATTTAATAAATAAGATTTAAACCATTCCAGGGCTGGTCCCCTAATACCAATTCTAGATAATTTATCGATAAGAATGGAATGATTTACAAAATCGAAGGCTTTACTAAGGTCTAAAAACAAAGCTGAGGTTACACTTTTAGAGTTAATGTTATTTATTATAGATTTGACTAAATTAAATGCTGCTAGTGAGGTGGATTTATTTTTCCTAAAACCGTGTTCGGTTACTTTAGACCATGCAGACAGAAATAGGAGCCCTGTAATGACAAATTGTAATTAAATTTGTATATTCTGTGCAACTGACATATAGAATAGATGCAATTTTTTGTCATTGAATAAGCAATTGACCGAAAAGAAATGGTAAATTGTAAACAGACGATACTAAATATTTGGCTTATTTTATTTTGCGTAAAATTTGTTATTCCAACTGAAATATTTGACTACATAAAAATTGGTAAAAGTACTAGTTGGTAAACAAGTTATTGTTTAAACGTTCACTTGCCAAACATTAGGTTTGCGTTACAATTTTCTGTGAAGAGATTTTTAGCTAAGTAATAATTTGGCAAATTAAAGTATGCGGAAAATTGTTTGGGAAGTGATAATTTGTCAATTTATTTTCGATGAAACATAGGTAACCCGCCAATTTCACATACATAATTCTGTCGTTTATTCTTTCTACTTCAACAGCTTCCTAAGTTGTATCAAGCGCAAGTTCGATCTTGCATGGAATACTGTTCTCATCTAGGCATTGATGGACTTACATATGTATTTACACTTTAGTCCATCAATGCTAGCCGCTGCAGTAATGTAAATCGAACTAACACAACAAATTCTAGTTACTAAAATATACCTAAATAGCTGAACCCCGCGGCTTCGCTTCCGTCAAAATTATAGCCTATGTTACTCAGGAATAATGTAGCTTTCCATAGGTGAAATAATTTTTAAAATCGGTCTAGTAGTTTCGGAGCCTATTCGGTACAAACAAACAAACAAAAAAATCTATCCTCTTTATAATATTGGTATAGATCATCTCAATAAATTTTGTTATAGTACATAACTGAAGAATCCAGTAAGTAAGCCTTCCTGGCCAAGTATGAGTTAACCGGACCGAACCGCAGGTGAGGTCCGGTTATATACGAGGCCAGGATTTCTTACTGGTTGAGGCTTGTATAATCTTTTCTCAAAAATGAAAGAAAGTTTAACAACAAATTCGTTTAATTAATATTGAAGGTTACATTCATATTAGGGAATAATTCTTAATGTTTACATCGTGTTTATTTTGCACTACACACCGAAGCATAAAATACACAGCCCATAAACTTGTCGGCTGCATTGTTTGGCAAAGAAAGCTGAAATATGCCAAGAATACATTTCCAGACCTGTTGGCTTGTTTTTCTGCCTTCCACTTCATCAATTTTTCATAAGTTTTCATATATCGCTCCTTGGATTTTGGAGGAAGTAAACTGTTTTTTACTAATTCGGCCTCAGCTTTTAAATCAGGAGAAGTGCCATCTATTTCCGAATCAGATTCGCTTGAACTATTTTTTTGGGATTATTTAAGTTCACGCGGTATTCTATTTCTACATTACATGAATGTTTTAGTAAAAAAATGTAAGTTATTGTTTTTGAAACACAATGTTAATTTTGGAATGGAAAGTTTTAATCCAACATGATTTATAATGTGAAATTACTAAATACAAACATAAAATCCCACACTATACTTCTACAACATTACTAAGTACAAAACGCAACGTACATACTTTTTCTGCGTCGCGTTAAGTGTCACAGACTATAAAATGGCTGTTTATGGCTCCAAAAATATATCTATCTCATAAAATGTCATACCAAAAAGAGATATAGGTATATATTTTGAGCCTCTCTCCTATAACCATGTTATAATGGCTAAACTCTAGTCTGTGTTTGGTCTGTGTCTCGTACTATGTTTTTTTTTCTTAGCAGATCAAGAGGATGACCTACTGTCCAGTAAGTAAATTACATACTTACTGGACAGTAGGAGATTCCAAATTTAAAATCTCGCTTCTTACTGGACTGTTGTGAATAATACTCCGGTAGAGTTCACTTTCTGGATACTTTTTAGAGATGTTATGGCAACATTACATACCATTTTCGAGAAAAATATATAAAAGGATACTTAATCATTTTATTTAATTTTTCGTCGTGTAGTTATTTCTCTCCAAGTACCTAATTACCATCTTTATTCTGGTAAGTGTGACGTGATATGGATATATAATTGGATTACCGTTAAATATTTATACTAAAACCAATGATATTCAAAGAAACAGTTATATTATGAGCGCGCGCATTGTGAAGACTCGAATAGGTCACAATTGTGACCTTTAGTCTTTAGTTTATGTCACGCATGGCGAAGAGCGATAGGCTTTGTTGAAACAAAAACAAAATAAAAAAATGCCATCGTGTGTATTTAGAAATTGTACCAATTATGATACCAAAGTACATAAAACAGAAGGGAAAGTAAGGGGAATACCATATGTAAGTACGCAAAACGCCTCAATTTACTAATTTATTTCATTGTTTTTCCTAATATTCTGATATTTGGAGGTTAGAAAAAGATAACAACATTGGTGGTCAGAATAATGTTTGTTTACCACACGCAAGTGACAAACACTAGCTGTCTCTTTTTTTCCTGTTGGTTTTATCAAGCCATCCCTTTCGACTTGTAGTGAAATGTCAGATGAATGAAAAGTGTATGTGTGCTGCCGCTGCTGCGCGGAACACTTTTTCAATTGTTTTGTGAGTGTATAACGTATCTGTTTATTTGAATATCATTGACTAAAACAACCACAAGCTTAAGAAAAAAAGCCGAAGAAATACATTTTCTAAGAATTTACAGCACTGATAACAACATTTGTGCCACATGTTAAATTTAGTCTTGTAATACTTCTTTTTTTTTACCTTTGTATAGATTATTTTACCGATTGTTTTGTGAATGTGTTATTTCCTGTACACACAACAATATTTACTTAGGTGGGTACTCTTTTACATTTGAAGGTAGTTGACACCACAATAATAATTAAGGTAGGTACTTAGACATTTGTCGGTCGATTTATTGACGTCACACATACTTTAAATTCTAACAGGCGCATAGGAAAACTGATTAAATTCTCCCGCCATTGCGAAATTTTTTTCACAACTTTTTCACCGTTGAAAATGATTGTTTTAGTATTATTTTCTTCAAAAGTGTTTTGAAAAACGTCGTATGATACACGTGTGTATTGATGATTACCGTCCTCGGCTCTCTTAAGACCCTCACCTAACGGCTCGGGTCTCAATGGCGCCTCAGCGGTAATCACCAACATCACACACTTGTACCATAATGTACTATAAATATTTCAAAAAAGAAAACTTAAAAAAATTAAATAGAATTAAATTAATTCATTAATTTCCATTTTTTTTAATCATTTCTCTTTTTATTATTTAACTAATATATACTTTATTATTCATAACAAAAAAAAAAAACATACAGGACAAACTTTCACATATACAGACAACCTTTGTTCAACCTATGTTCTCATGAAATAATTTTTGACTATCACGCCGGGAACCTGCTGGGAAATATAAATAAAGATGAAAAACATTATGGTTACGTAACAGATCTAGTCTGCCGACTACCTTATTATTAATTCAATAATGTAACGCTGCTCGGTAATTCAAAATGACATATCAAACTCATAGAAGCAAATTTTATGATTAGTCAATTATTTTAAAATACATTTGTGGTGAAACGGGCCCTTAGACCGAAGTCACACAGATAGGTGCTTCGCTTGATGCTTAGAGCTACGCCACGATGCGTGCTAAGTCTCGAGCTTCGAACGGGTGGTTCCACTATTGCAATTGGCACACTGACACTTGGTGCTAAACTGAGTGAACAGGCGCACCGTGCATTGACGGCATGCCAACAAGGTAGATGACCATGAACATACCCACAGTGAGGCAGGGCGGGTTGTCTGCCCTATCGTCTACTCTAAAAAAATAAGTAAAATAAGTAGGTACCTAATAAGATTGTCAAAATTTGATTGGCAAAATGTCAAAATTTCGAGCTCGCTTTGCCCGCTTTAGCATCATGCATTCTCAGCATTCTCAAACTTTTCTGCGTAATTTGCTCATCTTTAAAACAATTTACATTCAGCTGTGTTTTTTTCGGCGTTATTGACAAGTTCATGGACACCGTTGTTAAAGATTGTTTGGTTGTAGTAGTAGCTTGGATCAAATCGATACACTTGCTGCGAAGGACGCCATCATTTGTGTATCTCACCAGGTCAAGGAGCATTGTAACAATTGCTTTACATGTCGCTGCATCGGGGACTCCAGAACCTGTTGAGATTATTGTTGAGATGAGTGTTTGTTTCTGTAGCTGTGGTATGGTGGGCTCTCATTGAGCGGCTTGGCCTCTGGTTTACTACAGCAAGAAGTAGGCAGTAGTAGTTCTCGAAGGGCTTAGCCATTTTAGAGAACTACTGCCTACATTGGACTCATGACAATGTGGCATTCTATCGGTGATAGGTGATAAAGATTCAATCAATGGTTTGTTGTGCGGAAAACTATTTGAGATTTTATCTAATAAATAAAAACTGTCCGGAGATATAGAACCAACCCTGAAGTACCAGGTAGTCGAGATGTTTGGATGTAAAGATCTCTTTGCTTCCAAATATCTCGGCAACGCGGTTCTTTTGGGCACCATTTTCCGAACATGTTTTTTTTTGTGTAGGTGTCCTCTACTCTACCAGCTATTCATGATAAGGCTGGTTTTAGAGTCACGCTGACCGTTGGCATTGTTGTCCAGACAGCCCCCAGCGATGTCCGATTAGCGGGCGTTGAGCGGTCGGCGTGATAAAAAAACCTTTTTATAAGAATATATTAGTCACAGCGGATCTTTGTGTCTCTGAAGTTGGCTCTGCGATCCATTGCGCAAGAAACATTTAGTCATCAAGTATACTGCATAAAGTAAGCGAGATATGACGATGCGACAAATGTAAGCGAGTGAAAGAGGCAGTTATACAATGCTATCTTCACCTTCAAAATTGACACAAAAATAGCTTCTGCGCAGGGACTTGCAGCCAACTTCAGAGATACAAACATTTGCTGTGAGTAGAATACGTACATATTGACCTAATAGAGTGACTCTAAAACCAGCCAGTGTCAAAGTGTGCATCTTTGTGTGTCGGAACTTTGAAAACAAATTCCAAAGGGTGACTACTAGGGCCAATTAAAATATAAGTCACAACTTAATGTGGTATCTGCACAAATTTTAACCGGTTGTGTGCCGTAATTACAGAAACAATTAAAAATCCATTGTGTTTTACGCAGTCAAGGGGTTAATCTAAGGCTTGATCCTTAAATACTTTTGATGTGATTATACGAGTAAATGGCTTTTCAAAAATAATTATCTTTGATAAAATGTCATTGAAAACTGCAGTGATTGTGAATTAATAGAGAAGTAGGTAGGTATTTTGCTTACCTGTCTTTCCATCCATAATATTTTTTATGGCGACTACTGCATCCTTCGATTCACGGGCGTTTGATGAGAACAGCTTCTTTTTTAGTGCTTTCAAATTAGGTTTCGGTCTGAAACAATTTGATTTTTAAAACGTTGCTCCATATTTGGAATTTGTCTTGTTACACAAACATGCATTACCTGGAATCAATATCTGAAGGCCTTACAAATATTTGTTCCGTGCGGGAATCGAACCCGTGATACGCAGCGCTGTGTACGAGCCAATAATGCTACTAGTCGTAACTAAAACTCCATCACACGCTAATTTGCGTGTTTACGAAACTCAACATTGAGTGCGGCTCAAGTTACCAGACAGCAACCTAAAACTGTGTCCAGAATAAACATTTGGAACATAACAGTAGTTTGATGTTAAACTAACTTCGTAGCCGACGACGAGAAAACCCGAACGTCTTTTGGTCCTTCGAGCCGGATGTCACGGGTCTATGGGAATACATCGTGTGATTCATCGTGACTCTTCATCAAGCAGAGTGCTTAGCGTAGTATATCCCGGTTACGTTAGTAAATTGGCGCTGCTGGAGGAGGGTGAGCTACACTTATTGGCTGCCACTAACGAACCAGCAGAGATCACGTTCTCTGCTACAAACTACTTATCAAGCAAGGATCGGCTAGGATAACGTCTACGGCGGTTTTTCACGTCTACCGCTACCAACAAGAAATAAGCCACTCAAGTTACGAGAGAGCAACCTAAAACTGTTTCCAGAATAAACTTTTGGAACAATCAATGGTTTGGATTTAAACTCACTTCTACAACTACCGGGGATCGTCGACGATGAGAAAACCCCAACACACTGCATACATTTTTTTGAATTTTTGTTTTGCGTACTTTTAGACACCAGAATCGCGCTACCTTGCATTATTTATTGTATTACTGACTAAAAACTTCCTAGTGCAAAGAATTTTCTTTTTTAACCCCCGACGGAAAAAGAAGGGTATCTGTGGCATCATAGCGCCTTAACGGATGAACCGATTTTGATTTAGTATGTTGGATAGTAAGGTGATTTTATCGAGAGTGTTCTTAGCTATGCTTGAATAAAATCGGTTCAGCCGTTAAAAAGCTATGGGCGTTTTACTGTTTGAATCGGGGTGTTTTTGCAAGATATCTTGTCATAATTACGTGTTCAATAGATTGCCGATCGAAGCGTATCTATTATGTACTAGATAAATTATGTAGCATGAAATAAAAACGTGAAGGGTTTTTTTTTTAATTTTGAAATTTATTTGTACATAAGTAAACCTTTATCAATTCTAATTGCAAAGCTAGGCGACATGATGGGTGTTATTTTTATTTATAAACATATTTCTTTATTAAATTATGGTTCAAAAAGTTATAGCGTGTAATATATTATGTTTATTTATTTTGTATAATACCCTGAAGTGCTTCAGGAGTAGACAGATACGTATAACACGGCTATCAGGACTATCAGCAGCCTACTTGCGTAAGTTAATTCGACAAGGCAAAGGGTTTGACCGCATCAATCGACCAATCACATGCGAGATGAAAGACGCGTTGAGGATTTCTTTCTATCTACATTATATCTTTAGGTGCCTATAATGTCAAAATAGTTACGGTCACTAGCATCTGACTGGCTTATTCTTAAATTCCGTACTCCGAGCACATATACTTTCTCAAATTTATTTTTTTATTTATTTAAATTTCATGCAACATACATGTATATAGGCGGACTTAAGGCCTGAGGCATTCTCAACCAGTCAACCAAGGGTGGTGGAGAGATAACATGGCAGGTGCATAAAAGATAGAAATAATTCACATCACATCACATCATCAGCCTATTAATGTGCCCACTGCTGGGACACAGGCCTCCTCTCTGTGAGAGGGGATGGGCCACAATCCACCACGCGGACCCAGTGCGGGTTGGTGGATGAAATAATAAAAAAAGAAGAAATAATTATTAAAGTAAAAATTGAAGAATATGTATATATAGTTAAAATAAACATACATATATATTTCCTATAATAAATACATATATATTTCCTATAATAAATACATATATATAAAAGTAATAGAAAGGTGATTGAGACGATTCTGCTCTATTGGTGTAGAAAGTAATGCCGTAACTTCCGCTTAAATGCATGTTGACTGGTGGCCGTCTTGATATCGAGAGGTAGCGCATTCCAGAGAAGAATGGACTGAATATGAAAGGAAGAATGAATAAAATCAGAAGTATGAGAAGGACAATGCAAGAGAATATTGTTAGACGAACACAGATGCGTGTGAAGTACATAAATATTGAAAGTGAGGTGTGATATAAGAAGGAGGAGTGGAAGAGTTGAGTATGGAGAAAAGCGTGGTCAAAGCGCGCAAATTTCGTCTCTGCCTAATGGGCATCCATTTGAGTTCAGATCTGCAGCTCTACACATGGTCATATGAATCGGATGCAGTTGTTTAGGTACCTATCAAGTTTGTCCAGAAATACAGCGTTCAGGTCAAAGTAGCACACGTCACCATCGTCAATTATAGAGAAAATTAAAGTCTGCACAAGCATAGTCTTCGTTTTTGCAGGCAGAAAGTTCCTCAGAGGGTACAGGCAAAGCAAGGTCCCGTTGACTCTTTGACTGACACTAGAAACCTGACTTTGCCAGCCAAGCGTCGATTCAAGATGTAGACCGAGATCGAGATCTTTACACTAGGGCTGATGGGGATATTATGTATGTTAGTTAATGTCATTATAATTATTATTTAACTTACGAACCATCATTCTGTCTATTCGAATTTCTTTGGGATATCGGCCGATTGCAATTATCACGAGGTTCTTGCAGATCACGTACACATTGATCTGGAACAAATGAATTGACTATTTTAGAATAACACTTATTCATTAATATTGATGTAGGTACTGAAAGTAGGTATAGATAGAAACAAAAATGTCGCATGATAGAGTAGTCCATGTATGATAACTAAACAATGCAATCTCGGGATCTCGAATCTGGTACCGAAAATCCCGGGACTGTACTTGGTTAATCTTGGGGTCTTCGGGATTGCCACAAACAAATCTAATTTGTATTCCGTAGTCCGTTGCACCTTGACAATAACCTTGCCTAGATTATATTAATAGCATTTATTACATAACGACAAAAAACAACCCTTAGGATACGCCATACTCCAACCAGCGCAGAACCTGAGCGAGCGTTTTCAACTGCTTCTTATGTTGGCAATAAACTACGAAGCAGGCTTGGAAGTCAAACATGCTTTGATATTTTTGCGATTATATTTTCGAAATTTTAAATAGTTTTTTTGTTTTGTCTTTTTTTCTTTTATGTTATAACTATTGTGATTTGTACTGTGCAAAGACTTAAAAACATTCTTTTAAATTATTCTAGTTTTTTGTTTCATTGAGCCCGATTAGAAACTAAATAGTTTAATCCCGGGATAGGCCCGGGATCCCGGGATTACGTTTCAGTAATCCCGTAATCCCGGGATTGAATAACATACTCGGGATTGCATTCTCTAATGATGACATACTCGGGATTGCATTCTCTAATGATGACTAATTATGACTTTCAAAATCGAACAAAAAATTGTCATATCAAAATAGATTTTATGCGTACATGGTGAAGCGCTGATCGCGGGCAGGTACAGGAAGGCTGCGGGGAACATAATTCTGCCTGCTCGACGGACTCGACGGATACACGGACATACACGGGCGGCTTCCCCCAAGCATTCCGCTGGTTTCGGGAAGAAAAAGATCACACCGACACCGACTTTTTTGTGTTTTGCTTTTGGTGGTGTAAATTAATACGCGTGAAGTGCATTCAGGCAATAAAAAAAAATCGATGAATTCTTTAAAACCGATGTTCACGGCCAAACAATAAGAAGTGGTCGGCAATATAGACAAGAATATTTTTTTACTTTTTTAATTAAAAAAGTTACAAATCGTCGTCTAAGAGTGTAAACCGACTGTTTGACCGAACCCGTCTCTTGATACCGTTGCCAAGTCCTCTGGATAGATGAACAACTCATATTTAGCCGCTGAGACACGTAATTTTGCAAAGAACCTTCTTCAAGTAGAGCTATAATTTTACCAGCCCTTATCGCTTTATCAATCCTATCAAAAAATGGTATTTAATGTAAAGAGAAAGATTAAATTGTTTAATTTGCAGAAAATATCCAAAATCACGCTTAAAATCCTATCTTGTTCTCCTGGATGAAGATGCGGGTTTGGCTCGCTACGTTTTCGAGTTTTTAACGTTTTTAATTTTTTTGACGTATTTTCCAGGACTGGATCTAGAATAAATGCTATGCAATAGCTTTACCGCGGCAGTCCCCGAGTGCCACACGACTTTTTATTTTATTTTATTTTCCCCGATTACTCAAAGACGCCTGGACTGATTTCAAAAAATCTTCTTTTGTTTTGAAGGGTATACTTCCTAGTTGGTTCCATAGTCATCAGGTCAGGATCTGATGATGTGATCCTAGAGCAATCGAGGGAACTCCTCAAATATTATAGGCATACATATAGTGATTTTGGTATTTTCATCAACAATGCAATCACTTGCATTCAGGAAGTATAATTTGGTGAAGTGGAACTGATGAAGAATACCACAGATGCCCACTGGAACTACTAAATGCTAAGTATGTCACGGGTATAAAATATCTCGAATAGTTAACCAACTATGATGAAGAAAATACTTATAAATGAATGGTACTGATGAAAATGGTAGGCACTGGAACTCTGCAATAAAACAATGCATCCTAGTCGTGCTTGGGCTTATTGGAATCGTCATGAGATGTACTTTGGCCATAAATGATTATCATGTTAATTGGAGATACCTACCAAAACTAAAAATACAAAAATAAAAAACTTTTTAACAAAAAATCAAACCGACTTCCAGAACAAAAAACTACAAAGCAAAAAATAATTTTCTTTTCCGGTGTCCAAAAACTGAAAAAGATTGGTACAAAAGACACCGACTTCGGAAAAGAAAGTTAAGTCAAGTTTGCTTTGTAGTTTTTGTTGCGATTATATTTTAGAAATATTTAATAGTTTTATTGTTTTGTCTTTTTTCTTTTATGTTATAACTTTTGTGATTTGTGCTGTGCAAACACATTAAAACCACTTTTCTTAAATTATTTTTGCATTTTTCATTTGAGCCCAATTAGAAACTACATCTAATCCCGGGAGAGGCCCGGGATACCGGGATTACGCTTCAGAAATCCCGTAATCCCGGGATTGAATAACATGCTCGGGATTGTATTCTCTAATGATGACTAATTATGACCTTCAATATCGAACAAAAAATTGTCATATCAAAATAGATTTTATGTACATGGCGAAGCGCTGATCGCGGGCAGGTACAGGAAGGCTGCGGGGAACATCATTCTTAATGCTCGACGGACTCGACGGATACACGGACATAAACGGGCGGCTTCATTCAAGCATTCTGCTGGTTTCGGGAAGAAAACATTAAAAACAATTAATGTAAAAAAAAAAACAAATGCCGTTTTCCCATATTAGTCTGAGGGCGAGCAATTTTTGTTCGTAAAAGTTTTACCTAAAGACAGTCCCCTAACACGCCCGCTCGCCGTCGCCTCTCTTCCTTCTTCGCGAACTTGCTAGGGTCGATCGCTTTTAGCGACATGTCCCAATACAACTGATTTTAAAATATTGTAATGAGTAGATCATGTCAGTAAATAAAAAAACGTTTTCACAAAAATATAACCCTACTTCAAAAGTAAAACACTAAAAAGAGCTACTTAAATAACTTTCGTTTCGGAAGTCGGTGTCTTTGGTACCTGTTGTTTTTATCATTTTGCGACACCGACTTCCGAAACGAAAGTTATTCAGCATGTTTTTGTTT